>CM076575.1:1226231643-1227611096 GCA_034641835.2 Pinus albicaulis
TTTGGGTAATCCTTTTTTACCTCTCATCTGCTCTTTGCCTCATCGCCATGACCTCTGATCCGCTGATGTCGAATACTGCCAAACTCACTGTCGTGTTGCCATGTGTTCAAGAGAAGTTGACGTCCGCAAGTTTTCAACCTTCCTCTGATTCTCATCTGATCGTGATTCACAAAAACATTATGTTCCTCTGTCTCACGTCGACGATGAGGGAAACACTATGGCCCACCTTCGATCAAGGTCACTTCCTATCAACTTCAGCTCATTATCCAGGAAGCTGATCTAGAGACTCCATTTTGGTACCTTGGAGCCTACATGCCTCAATGGCAGGTTCTTCGCATTCGACGTGAGGTTTTCATCATTGGCCTCTGATTGAGTGATTTTGTGGGTGTTCGACGTCAGATCATTGTTCACATGTCGTAGATTGTACTTGTAGTACCTTGAGGACCATTGGCATTAATGGTGGTACCTCTCGCATCTGTTAACAACTTTCATCATTGGCTGTTAATCAGGTGATGTTCTTGCATGTTCGAATTCAACTCACATATTCGCATGCTTGAACTTGTACTTTGTTCGGGTCGAGATGGAGCGCAAGACCCTGGATTCCTATTTGTTACAATCCAGGCTACAATTTTGTGGATTATCATGATTAGTTACATGACTCACTGATTGGATGGCTGCGACCATACCTAAGTCTATTTATCGATCCTCACCGGATGGCTACATCCATGCCTTAGATCTATATTATTGTATACTCTGGATGGTTGTGCCCATACCAGATATATCATGTATTTGAGATATCAATTGTACTTCTCTACGCAGGTTTTTCGACGGTGGTTTTTTCAGTTGGACACGTTCTTGTAAAGCATTTCACCCCTCTCTCTCTCTCGGGCCTCATGCTTTAGGGGGCATCTGTTACACATCAATTTTTCACCGTCCCTGCAATTCCCCATCCCGCACAATTGGAGGGCTCATTCCGTGACCTCTAAGTAGTGACATAAATTGAAAACACTTTCATGGCATTCCCCTAAACATGTACTCTTATTGCCCTGAAGACAACTCCTTGTGAAAAACCCTAAAAACACCCCTTTTTGCATTGGTGCGGGTAGCCAGTTCATTACCCACGCCAATGGGGGAAATCCTTGAAAGAGAGCACGCCAATTGGTGCTCTGTCCTAGATTCGCACTCGTGCCAGCCATTTTAAGGAGTTTTTTTTTAAAATAAATGGTGGAAGTTTCATCCTAATTGATCCAGGAACTGGTATCTAATTTGATTTGGGAGGTTTGGCTCCAGATCTCCATGTAGAGGAAGTGGTTTGCCACCTCTCATGGAAGCTTCCTTGAGGATAGGGCCAATCCCATGATTATAGGGATCCCAACTCCCCTTCCTCCATCTATAAAAGCTTTCTCATCTCATTTGCAAGGTAGTCTCCAAGTTCCCAAGAGCCTAATGCTGCAAGAGCTTTGATCCATTCCCTTAAGGCCAAATCCAAGCAAGGAGATCATTGTCGAGACATTCGAAGAGAGAGGTTTGTCCCATCCCTGAACAGCTTTATTGAGATGCGTTCTACTGACGACCCTCCGAAGGAGAATTCAGCGTCAGAGCCATGGTTGTATTCTTCTCTTGATTGATTAATGATAAGCGACTATTGGTTATGGTTCCACTCTTGTTCTTGATAATGATCATGAGTTATGTCTTCTTTGACTGACATATAGTTTTATGCACTGGATTTTACGCTTGTGTTTGTTTTTTTCCTTGCATGTGCAGGTGTTCGATCACGGAGATCGTGAGGATTGTGATCTGCTAGAGCTAAGGAACGGGAGCGCTACCTTCTCTACGAGCGACAGCGTTGGATTCCAGGTAAGCCTTCATCGCTAGTTGGTTTATCTGCAATTAGGAACCTGCACTATAGCGTGAACTATTGTTACTAGAACCGGTCTGGGCTAGTAAGGATCGCCTCTATCCGCAGAGGGGATTTACCTCCACAACATAGTGGCAAAAGTTTTGTAGTGAGTAGACCATCGCAAGTGCTTCCCTTTCGGTAGTTGAATAATTCTTCCTTGTAGTTTATAGTTTCTCAGTTGAAAATTATATCATATGGTCTATATGTCTCCCCCATGGTTGCACAAACACTGCCTCTAATGTGATGCCAGAAGTGTCAACATGCACATGAAATTTTTTATCCCAATTAGGGTATAACAAGATAGGTACACTTTCTTTTTCTTATTTTAGTATATCCAACACTTCGTTAGACTCCTCGATCCAAGTGAGTTTTTTTTTTTTAGTAACTTCTCCAATGGGGTTGTAATGCAGTTATAGTTTTAGATAAAATTGGTATAGCAGACTGTATTCCCTAATGTGGACCTTAGTTGCTTAAAATTTTCCGACGGGTACATATCAACGATTTCCACAACTTTAGAAGAGTCCACACATACTCCATCCTTGCACACTACCTGATCCAGAAATGTTTTGAAGGAAACTATGAAGATGCATTTCTTTATATTTAAAAATATTTGTAGCTTCCTGCAATGATCAAACATTATGTGGAGTAGACATGCATGATTTTTCAACAAAATTTATATATTTCAATGAACCATGTAAACCTCCATAAATCTGTGTATATATTCTTTAAATTTTGCTATAACTATCCTTGAGAACATTGTCGATGCATTTTTCAGTCCAAACAACATCACATGATAGGTGTAAGAGCCCCATTGAGTTGTAAATGTGGTTTTCCTTTTTTCCTCCTCAGCTATTCTAACCTGGTGTTATTGAGAGAATACATTGGTGAAAGAATAAGCTTCATTCCCTGCTATGTTTTCTAACACTTCATCACTCAATTGTGTAGGAAAAGGATCATGCACACATGCATTATTCAGACTATGGTAGTGGACACATACTCTTATTTCTTACTTATGCTTTTTATTTTGAATAACAATGGGAGTGACCCACTCTGCTTCTTGAATTGGAAATATCAACCCTGCCTCTAGCATTTTGTCAATATCCTTATTAAAATTTTCTTTTACCCTGGGATTCAATTGGTATGGCCTATGTTTCATGGGTGTGGAATCTATCTTTAGAATTATGCGCATTTCCCCAAAATATCGTTTGATTCCCTTTAGTTCTGAAATATAAAAGGGAAACAAAGCTTCATATGTTGCCAATAAATAAAAAAAAACTTTTGTTTTTTCTTCATTCCAGTAGTCTCCAATGGAAGCTAATTTTGGCTTTCCAATACTTCCAATATTATGTTTTTTAACTTTGAGTGGTATTAAGTGGAGTCCCTATGTAATAGGCTTGTCTTTGATTTTTCGCTCCCATTCCTTTTCCTTAAATGATAAGTGTCTCAAGTTTTCTAAATCATCTTCATCCAGTTCCAAGTCTATTTTTCTACAGGCCACTGTTTCTCGGGAACTTGATTCAGGAATTTTTTTCAAAGTGACTTGATCCATCATATCCACGGTACTTATTTTGAACAATATCCTCTTCATGGCTTGCAGAACATCTATTATCTATTGAAAATCCTCTTTAGAAGAAAATATTTTTACAAACCTATCAGATAGTAATTCCCAAGTACTTTTCTGTCTCTTTTTTTCCTCAGTCAGGTACCATGCTTGTGAGATTGTGTCCAAAGAGTTCACAAAGTTATGCACCCACAAGTTCTTAGGGTATTCTTATAGTTCCCACCATTATTCATAGTATTTTATGTTGGCTCGGGGGTTTGAAGTTCCTCTATATCTCTCATCTCATTACAGTCCTGTCGATGCTCCGAACCTTGTCCTTAAATCCTTCAGCACATCTTCCCATCTCCGGAGGTGGTTGCGATGGTTTCCCCACCACCTCGTAGAGGTTGATTGCAATGCCCATTAGGGGAATTTTTAGGTCTAAAATGGGCCTCCTAAGGAAATTATAAAATAATAGTGGAAATAATAAGATAATTTTTTATGACATCATCAAATTTTAGAGGGAAAAAAGAAAAAACTACTTTTTCAACTCATATTTTCAACTTATCTCCCAAGTTTTTCACTAAAATTTAGATCGGGAGTACTCATTGGATGCAAAATTTAATTCCTCATCCAAGGAGTACCCATTGCATACTTTTGATGTACCCTATTACACGAAAAATGAGAAATACGTGAAAAAAGTGATTGCAATCCATTTTTCATGTATTTCTAATTTTTCGTTAGCAAGGTCCATTGAAAGTATGCAACATGGATATTCCTTGGATGAGGAATTAAACTTACATCCAAAGAGTACTCCCGCTCAAATTTTGGGTAAAAAATTTGGGAGATAAATTGAAAATACGAGTTGAAAAAGTAGTTTTATTATTTTATTATTTTTTAATATTTTTACCCTTTTACTTAAAAAATGGTGAATCATCCCCCATGGTTGACATAATCATATTGAATCCTATTGGTTCTTATAAAATTTATTTTATTTGTACATTTTTCTTAGGAGGCCCATTTTAGACCTCAAAATTCCCCTAATGACATTCATTTAGGGGATTTTGTACTCCTCGGGGACGATATCATCTAATTTATTGGTAAAAGTGTTTACATTTTCAATAATAGTAAGAGTAGGGTAACCTCTTACCTCTTATATGATCTAGTTGAATCTGAAAATGATAGTGAAACTCCTCATATTGACTTCATACCCTCCCTATTGCTAGTCATCACACGCAACCTCAGACCCCACCTCAGAGCTATGGACACTCCATCAGCTTACTGATCCTTTTGTTATTTGATTAATATTGTATTGCATTTTTCCTACTGTCATCCAGTATAATTGGTCTAGGAGTCCAAGATATTCTCTAGTGTCAATAGTTTCTATGTACCAAGGCCCTTCATATCAATCTAATGGTTGAATCACCCCGACCTTTCCATCTTCAAATATCATCAACTCCTTTAAATCAATGACCTCATAATTCTCAAATGCCCAGTCAATCCCTTGCAATGTTGGACATGGTTTGTTATCATCCATAATATCTATCACTTCAAAATCAATATAGGTTTTTACCCTGCAAGATCAACCTCAAAATCTTCTAATATCCCAACTAGTATAATACAATATTGGTTTGCCCTACACAATTGTATGGGGAGAATGATAACATGGGTTTTCCTAGTGCATCCTGAGTCTCCCTTGGGAGCATGATGACTTTTGAACCTAAATCTAGCATTTTATCCCGTATTTGAAAACCTACAAGTTGCACATTGATTCTGAATTCCTTTCCTCTCTATATTTATATTCTTTTAACCATTCCTACATGCCTTTCTGGAAGATTAGTACTAGTTGGATTTACTTGCTCAAGTTATCCCTCAATAACTATCTTCAAGTTCTATTTTAACATTTCTTTCATTTGTACATAATTTTTGATACTCATGAATAACCTAAACTATTCTTCTATAAGCGTACTTGGTATTGAAGTTTTTTCTCCTTATTTTTTTGGTTGTATCTACTGGAGGTCTTTGTGGGTGCTTAACTTCTAAAAAGTCTCCACCGCTTCTTTGAAATACTACTTTTTTTGTTCAAAGTTATAGGATTTCTTTGATGATACATGCTTCATCAGTTTTAGTGGCTCTATTTCACCTGTGTCTCCTCTTGTCTTCTTTCCTCCTCTTTTTATTATGGCTACAATTTGTAATGGTTGTGTCTTAGAATTTCTTGGCTCTCCATTGACCAAGTTAGCACCCCGTTCTATGTTCCTCTCTTCCCATATTTTTATTAACTCGAGACAATATTTTGTGGCATGTGTGTTCACTCTGCACTGAGAACACCATGGCCTTATGGGTAGAGGGAATTCCCTTGCAACATGTCCCTCTTGATCACAATTATAACATCTTAGTGGTCCTCTCCCACCCATCCTACCACCTCTTATTCATGGCCCTTCTCGTCCTCGCGGAGCCTCATTTAATATGTAAGATGTTCAATCCAGCCTACCATACAGTGCATCCAATGCTCTACACTATTCTGTGTGGTTCTTAGTTGAGACACATAACTCACATTATACATTGTTTGGGACATTACAGTAATTTTGTAGAATGGTGCATAAATGAGGTGGATGGCCAACTCCCTTACGTATCTCATAGTACTCATTTGAAGTAGTATTTTTGTTGTTTGGGAATCCATGGAAGTCCATTTGACCATGGTAGGAACCTTGTGCATTTACTTGTGCAAATCCTCCCATTGGTGGTGGCACTTGAGATCATGCTAATGATGACCCAACTATTATTCCCTACAACCTACGACACTATGAGAGTAAATTTCCTTCTAGCATATAGTGTGTGCATCATACATTGGGTTGCACTAGGCGAGCTGGCTGTATATCCTTAAGTTTCTTTGTTAAACTTTCAATTTGATGTAATAGCCCCCAGTAGGGGGGGTGTTATGAAACCAGCTCCAAAAATAGGAAGAGTAGAGAGATTAGCGCCTTAGAAATCATCCACCTCGAGGGGGCAACCTCCAATACATTTACATAAATGAAAAATTCTTGGATGATACAAATGGTAAAACCTCCTTCTATATATAGGGGCCCATGGGGTCCAATATAATCCTAGAGGACCTAAAAATAATAATTTAAGGGAATAATAATAACAATATGGGGGATACAGGGGCACAAAAATAACAATAAGGGGGATACACTAATAAAAATAAGGGACTACACTATTAATATGGGGACCTAACATGCCCCTCTCCTTCAAAAAATTGGTGTCCTCAATGCTTGAGTAGCACTCTATGATTCTGTATAAAATTCTCATCCTCCCATGTAGAATCTTCAGGGGGTCAATCTTCCACTTGATGAGATGCTCTAAAATTGATCGATTTCGTAGTTGTTGAGTTCTTCTTTCCATGACTGTTTCAGGTTCCAATATGATTTTTCCTTCCTCATCAAGTTTTGGAAATATTGTTTGAACTATAAGTTTGTCTCTTACAACCTTATTTAAGCATGAAACATGGAAAAGGAGTTGCACTCTCAAAGAAGAAGGAAGCTACAATTTGTATTCCATAGTACCAATATCTTACAACACCTTGTAAGGACCATAGTATTTTGGCGATAATTTATTATCCTTCCTATATTGCTTGAGGGACATTTTTTTGTATGGTTGTATCCGTAAAAATACCCAGTCTCCTACATCAAAAATTCTCTCGTTGCAATGTCGATATGTCTGTTGTTTCATTCGATTTTGTGACAAATTGAGGTTAAACTTTAAGAGTTGGAGAACTTTATGTCGATGCTCGATGTGATCTTCCACTCCTTGCACCTTAGAATTTTCTCTTAAATATGATGTGATGGACAGTGGATGATATCCATA
Organism: Pinus albicaulis; assembly: GCA_034641835.2. NCBI lineage: Eukaryota > Viridiplantae > Streptophyta > Pinopsida > Pinales > Pinaceae > Pinus > Pinus albicaulis. The sequence continues at coordinate 1,226,238,951 of CM076575.1, forward strand.
AAGTGCCATAAATGGGGTAATTTTTGTTGCAGTATGAAAGGAAGTGTTATACCACCATTCCTCCAGAGGTAACCACTTGAACCATTGTGCTTTTTTATCAGATACAAAAAAACGAAGATATCCTTCCAAAAATTTGTTCACGATCTCAATTTGACCATCAGATTGAGGATGATAAGATGAGCTAGTTGAGTTCCCAAACAAGTAAATAAATCCATCCAAAAATTTCCAGTAAAAATGGGATCTCTTTCGCTTACCATAATCTTTGTATTTCCATGTAGCTTTTGAATTGTTTCCATAAATGCAGTATAAATTGTAATTGATTTAAATGGATGAGATAATGCACAAAATTGTTCATACTTGGTAAGTCTATAAACTACCACCATGATGATACTCTTTCCTTCAGACTTAGTAAATCTATGATAAAATCCATTGAAATATCCTCCCAACATTGACTTGGAATGGATAAAAGTTGTAAAAGAATCAAGGTCTTAATTGTCAACTTTATTTTGATGGAAAACCAAACATTCTGCCACAAAATTTAGAATATCAGATTTAAGGTCGTCCCAAAAAATTATTTTTTCATCCTTTGGGAAATTTTAAAGGAGAAGTGTGCAATTCGAAAAGAATATTTTGTTTTCTTTGGGAATTCTTACAAATATATAAGTGATCTTTGTACCAAAATGAATCATTTTTCCAACTAAATGTATCCGATGTACTAGGATCTTTATTCAAATTTTGAATGAGTGTCCATACTTCTTCGTCCTTCTTCCATTCATCTCTTGCTTCAGTTATCCAATTTGGTTGGATAATAAAAATTGCACAAATAAATGCTTCCACCTCTTCATCCTTTCTTGAGAGTGCATCTGCAACAACATTTAGCTTCCATTTTTTGTAGATTATTTCAAAGTCATAACCCAACATCTTTGTGACCCATTTTTTCTGCTCTTCTAAAGATATTCTTTGATCCAAAAAGTTTTTAAGACTATAATGATCATTTTTTACCTTGAAGTGCCTTCCCATTAGGTAAGGTTACCATTTCATTAGTTCATGTATTCTTTCCAACATTTCCTTCTCATAAATAGCTTTATGAAATTACTTTCCTTTGATTGGATGACTTTCAAAAGCAATGGGTCTTTATTCTTGCATTAACACAACACCAATTCCATTTCTCGAGGCATCAAATTCCACAATAAAGGGTTTTCTAAAATCTGGCATAGCTAAGACCAATGCTAGGCACATTGCCTCTTTAAGATGTTCAAAGACCTTAGTTTCTTCAAGAGTCCATGAAAATGCATCTTTCTTCAATAATGTTGTTAGAGGTGTTTCTATTCCCCCATAACTGTTAACAAACTTGCAATAATACCATGTTAACCCGAGAAATCCTCGCAATTTCTGTATGGTTGTTGGGAATTTCCATTCCTTAATGGATTTAATTTAGGTAGGGTCTACCTTAACACCCTTGTGAGATACAATATTACCTAGATATTCTACCTCTTATACTCCAAAGATAAATTTGGATTTTTTTGCATATAATTGTTTCTCCTCCAATAATTTTAGCACCCTGTCAACATGTTAAACATGATCCTTCCAAGACCTATTGTAGATTAGTATGTCATCAAAAAATACTAGCACAAATTTTCTAACGAAGGGTTTGAAAATGGAATTCATCAACCCTTCAAATGTAGAAGGTGCATTGGTAAGGCCAAAAGGCATGACCAAAAATTCATAACGACCCTCATGAGTTCGAAATGTTGTTTTCAGAATATCTTCAGTCTTCATTCTAATTTGGTGACACCCTCAACGAAGATCCAACTTGCTAAAATAAATAGCGCTATCTAATTCATCCAATAATTAATAAATAACAGGAATAGGAAATTTATATTTAATAGTGAGCTTATTGAGCTCCCTATAATCCATACACATGCACCATGATCCATCCTTCTTGTGCACCAATACCACTGGAGCAGAGAAATAACTTTAACTAGGTTGAATTATAACCAACCTTTAACATTTCTACAATCATACAATCAATTTTTCTCTTTTGGACATAAGGATATTTGTAAGGCGTGACGTTTAGAGGAACATTTACTGCAATAAAATGAATAACATGATCATGATCACGAATAGGTGGGAGTCATTTGGGAGTATCAAACACCTTGGAATGATTGTCCAAAGCTTTTTGGAGATCTGGATAAATAGATGATTTTGGCATTGGAACTTCTAGTGAGCATAATTGTGCAATTATGCCTCGTTGTTCTTTATTAAGAATATTTGTCGTGACATTAGAGCTTATTATCATTCTCAGCTTCCCTGCGATACCCCACAATTGGATTTCCTTTCCTTCTGAAAAAAATTCAAGAAAATTTCTTGAAAATTAAAAGCTACCGTCCCCAAAGATTATAACCATTGTATTCCTAGTACAACATCAACACCTACCATTTAAATGGAAAGCATTAGAATACTAAATACATATTCCCCCATGGTTAGCTTGATATTATGGCATTTTATAGAGCAATTTCTAGTTCCTCCATTTGTAGCCATCACTTAACATTCTGGTGTTGGGTATAGGAAACAATTCAATTCCTTGGCTACCTTAAAATGAATTAAATTATGGGTGCTACCTAAATCAATCAAAACTATTACCTTTTTCTTCTTGATATGTCCTTCTATATTGAGATTTTTAGGAGTGGTAATTCTTACCAATGAATTACACGATATGGATGGACTCATTTATTCTTCTTCTAGGGTTGGTTCCTAGTGTATATCCTTTTCTTTTGAAGTTTCTTCTTCATTTTCTTCCTCCTCTTCAGAATCTATGTAAAATAATTTCTTCTCAGCACAATTATGACCTTTAGTGTATTTTCTATCACAACTGTAGCAAGGCCCTTTTGCTCTTTTTTCTTCCAATTGTTGTGGTGTCAACCTTGTAGGTTGTGGGAGTCTAGGAGTAGCAATAATTCCTACTTTATAGAAGTGAGTGGTAGGTTTCGTTGTTGCCATAATTTTACATTCAATTTTTCTTTCCAACCTGAATGCGTTCTCAAATGAACTAGGTTCCCAAATTCAAACCTCATGTTGGATGTTATCCTTTAAATTACCTATTAAGACATCAATTTTGTGCTCCTCTGGAATATTAGTTACCCTTATGTTAAATTTTTGGAAGTCCTCAATGTGCTCCACCACTGAATCCTTTTGTTTGATATTTATCAATTGGCTAAAGAACGTGTTTCTCTTTGTATCCTCATAATGTGATATCATTTCCTCTGTAAAAATTGACCAAGTGAAAAGTTTTTTTACAGGAGGAAAGCCATCGATACCATACAAATGTATTTTTTTCTAAATGTAAAGTTGCAATGTCTACCTTTTGTATGTTTTTCACATTATTGAGATCAAAATATTGCTCTATCTATAGTATCCATGTTATAGGATCCTTGCCATAAAACTTCCTCATATCCATCTTTCGAATATGTTGGTTCTTCCATCCAACATTTGATTTTATGATATCATGATTAAAATTTATTTTGTTCTCATCATGAGTTTCCTCTACTATCTTTTTGGCATTGGAAAACATTTCTTGTATCAACCTTTTCAAGTCTTCCATGTGCGCATTTAGATCATTCTCCATGTTTTCCATGTTGTCTTTCATATTTTCAATGTTTTCTTTCATTTCATCCATCTTAGCTTCCATGGTAGCTTCCATGCCATCCATATTAGCTTCCACACCTTTCTTCAAAGCCTCCATTTCAGTTTTTTTTGCTCTTTTCAAGAGCGAAATTGGGTGCACTTGCTATTTTAATTTTGATATGTCATGTTGCAATCCTTCATCTTCATGAGTCATAGTAGAGACTTATAAAGGATTAATGGGTGTTAAATTCCCTTTAGGAGTCATTTTATAACCAAATAATGATATCTATTCTACAATATTACCTTGGAATCAATTCAAACTGATTTTTCACACAAGACTTATGCAATTCGAAAAAAACATACACACCTTTTTATTGATTTTGAGGAGATCGATATTGAAACTGAATTATATCTGTGATTTCGGATCTTCAATATCTAAAATTAGGCCGTATAGTATTCCTCTGAAGCTTATTTCAATTGCCATAGGTCTCACCTAATTTTGATTCTTCAAGGAAAAATGATTCCTAATCTCCCACAATGACCTAATTATGGACTTGTTCAGTAGAGAAAACTTGTATGGTGTGCCACATGTGATTTTACCTCCTTCGTCTCTAAAATTGATACAAAAGAAACTATATTCCATGTACTTGTGGCCACTTTTTTCCCAGGTTCACCTCTTTGAGATGAAATTCGGAAGCCTGAAACAACACTAAATTCCACAGATCATATCTCTGAAAACATTGAAAATAAAGCTCTAAAATGTTTCGAAAATGTTCATTTGGATTTCGGATTCTCTTTGTAAAAATTTTAGCTTATGAACTCTCGTAAAAAATAATTTATTATGAACATGCAACATCTACTTGTTTAGGTTAAATTTAGGAGCCTGCAAAATCCCCTAAATTCCACAAATCATATCTCCGAAAATTTCGCAAACCAAGACCTAAAGTTTTTCCGCGACGTTCCTCCGGATTTTGGCTTCACGCGGTAAAAATTTCAGCTTATGAACCTTAGTAGAAAAAACGTTATAGAGAAAATTCCATGATGACATGCTTAGAGAAATGAAACCCTAGAACCAAAGCTCTAATACCAAAAGTTATGAAACCAGCTCCAAAAATAGAAGAGAAGAGAGATCAACACCTTAGAAATCAGCCACTTTGAGGGGGAAACCTTTAAAACATTACATAAATGAACAATTCTTGGATGATACAAATGGAAAAACCTCCTTCTATATATAGGCATCCATGGATTCCAATATAATCTTAGCTAACCTAACAATAATAATGTAAGGGAACAAAAATAACAATAAGGGAGCTACACTATTAAAAATAAAGGACTACACTAGCAATATGGGGACCTAATAGAGGGATCCTAGGTGGTTACATCTCCTCTAAATTCATGGGGATATCCTTCCATTGCTTCAATTCGTATTTCTTATTTTAGCGCATCTTAAAGTGTGTCGATATTTTGCTGCGTCAATGCTGTCCAAGTGAGGGGTATAAGAGCCTTGATAAAATAGTCACGCTGATAATTTGTGTTGACGAGATAACTCAGTTTACCAATGGCATATTTGAACCTTCTCATTAGCCCCCAAGTAGTCTCCCATTCTCATTGATTAATTTCCTAGAGTTCAAATAACGCTTGCAGGTTGGTCTTTGGTAATTTAACTTCTTGTACAAATTCCCTTTTTACATCATCTACAACTAGATTTGGATGTACTTATGACCATTTAATGAACCACCATAGTGTTTTCTCTTAGAGCGTAGTCTAGAACTTAATTACATTAATATCATTTTTTGTTTGGCGAGCCCTCCATATTGCTTCACATAAGTACCCGTGTTATTCCACATCATCATTCCCTTTTCCTGAAAACTAAAGATATCTAGTGAATGATCTTACAATTTACATTTTTTTAATGTGGAAATAGTACAAATCCTCTAGTTCCTGGTTCAAAATTTTCACTTCTAATACTAGTGCTTGTTTTTACTTTCAGTTTGGACTAAATATTATGTATTTTACTCGACCTTCACAAATTTATCAAAAAACTATCCTGGGGGTGATAGAGTACCAGGGGAAGGTTAGGAAAAATGCTACTTGGAGTTTTGGGAATAGTATTAACTTGGATTGAGGTCGTTGGTGATTCTTGAAACAATCCTTGCATACGAACATGTTGTTCACCATTTGAATCATTCTCGGGGCTTGTGTCCTCCTCTCCATTGCACATATTTCCTTTCTCCAATCGGGATGGGCTCCTATGAACCTGTCTAAATCCTCTGGTGGACCCCTCTATTCCCATGGGCCCTTGTTGAGAGTTTTAATTAGTGAATTAAAGCTTGAGTCGTAAAAATGAGTTGTACTACATTTTTGGTTCAACTTAATGGTCAGAGCATATAAGTTTCCTCAATAATTATCATTAAGTGTAGAATGATAAAAACAACACTCTTATATCAATTAAGTATGTCACTTTGAAATAATAAACATCATCGCGCAAACCATCCTAATTCTTTAAGAAACATAATTTTTATTTGCAAAAATAGTACAGTATATTAATTTAAATAATTGATTTATTGTAAAATTTAAGCTTAAATATGATTTCTTACTAATCATAGTATTTAAATGTATGAAAAATTTCTAGCTGACCAAGCTACTCACTATTTTTAAGAAAATTTTTTAATTACTATTGATAAAAAAAATAGTCATTTGCTACAAATGAAACCTCTATTTTCTATTTAAACCAATGAATTTTTGAAAAGTAAACTTCTAATTACAAAAAATAATTCTTGAAAAGTAAACTTATAATTACACAAATCAATTTGTGGAAAGTAAACTTGTAATTACACAAATTAATTTCTGAAAAGTAAAATTCTAATTACACAAATCAAATTCTAAAAAATAAACTTCTATTTACACAAGTCAACTTCTAGAAAATAACTTCTGATTACATAAACCAATTTCTACCTACAAAATCTCATTTTCTAATCTGTAAAAAAAACTAAAAATCCCTATTCCTAATCAAGATGACTATTTGAAATGAACTATTTAGACCAAAATTCTCTTTCTGTACATAAGAAATAAAAATCTATGGAAGTGAAAGAAAACAAAACTAATTAACTCCAAACTAAAATTTGTACAAACAAATCATGTTGAGGCTTGTTTGTAAGGAGATATAAGCATGCTATGAGAAACAAGAAAGCCTTTGATTAAAAACAATTTTGCTTGTTGGGCTAAAATTTAAACTAAGACCATTTCAATCCATTTAACATACCTCAAACCACTCACACTCATGTGCTATAAATATCAGAAAATAAATTACAAGTTTAATTCCTAGCAGTGGTAATCAAACCTTTCGAAATCCTATGACTAAATCCTCTTTCATATCGAATTACTTCATCAATTGTTTTCAATATATCTAATTTGAAACAGAGCTTTGACATGATTCAATGCACAACAATCAACCTTCAAGCATTCCTGAGAGGTTATTTATAATTTTTTTCACATGAAATCAATTGACTTAAGAATGAAAACCTTTAATTAATTCTCAATAGCTCAATCAATTCAAAGAAAACACATTAAATTTGAAAATATAAGCATTGGATTAAAAACATATAACACAATTGGTACTCTGAACCTATATTTGTAAATCATAAACCAATCCACGCTGTAAATTGTAAATTCTAGAACTTAAATAAATTGGGGAACTTGCATCCAGGTGGTGGTGGGCCCTTGCCACTCCCGGGGAAAGTTTTATACTAATTCAATAATGTTAAAAATTAAAGAAAATCATCACATTCAAGAATTTGTATTAAGATTAAAAAATAACTCTGAATTTCATATGCCAATGCTGCATGAAATAAAATTTATTATAGAAATACCATCTTCTCCTCTCACTCTCCAGCCTACATGCAGAGAATTGACTTTTTATACATAGTTTTCAATGAAAATAAAGAATAAATATTTACTATCAAAAGAAAATAAAACAACAGGCTAAAGGAGGCTGCATTGAATCTTTTCGAGAGCCTTCGAATGGGTGATGGTTGGGTTCATCCTAATTATAGCATGGATGGAAGAACCATTCCCTTTCATTTAGCATTAGAGGTTTATGAAAACTGTGGATGTGGCCAAAACAGTCAAATATGAATTTTGACCCAATTATGTACTTAAAACTACATTGGAAAATTCCCCTGACCATAACTCCTCCATGGTAAAAAAATTTCCAAATGGGTTTTGGGTTACATGAATAAGGGTATTCTAAAAACAACTCGTGTGTCGGAATTTCATGGTTCTTCCTTATTTTATTACAAACTTTATATTTTCACCTATGTCAATTTCGTACTCAACTCTGCAATAACTAGTTAGAATTGACTTGTCAATACTTCCGGAAATAGAACTCTCCAGCTAATGAACTTAGTTAAACCATCATTAGTAAAGTGTAATATTCTCACTTTAGCAAACGACTAAATGAAATATTAAATTGTCTTGGTTACACATAGGAGGTAAATAAATGGGTGAGGAGGCCCATACATTACAGAATAATGAATAAATACCTCATAATATGAAAATGGATATTCATAAGAGCTGGATTTCATACACTCAAGTGTGAAAAAGGACATTTCCATGAGGAAAAGGTCAAGTTTGACCAAGTCAACAGTGCTGGGATAAGAGGTGGAGACCACTTGGAGAGACAGTGCAGTGTGGATGGGAGGACGTTTCCTTGGTGGAGGAAACCCTAAGGAGTGGGACCCATGGGGGGAGAGCTTCCAGTTGTTTAAAATGAGGACAAGGCATCCATTGTTATTCATGTTATGGAATATTGATTTCTTGGTCTGTTTAGATTCTTGTGCAGTCTCTTGCTGTTTAGAAGAGTTGCAATGTTGTTTAGCACAATGTATTCATGTTTAGGAATTCCTTATCCTTTCAAGAGAGGACTCTTAAGGGATCATGTACTTCATTTCTCCACATTCATGCTCAAGGCCAAGCTACCTCCTTCAGTTACAACATTATTTTTGCTGAATTATAACATTGTTCTGCAGGGTGTTGCAGTGGAGGTTCCACAGCACCATTTCTGGAGCTATTTTTCAGAGGATGGAGCTTCCATTACTTTGGGAGGTTATTGAGGAAGTATTATAAGCTTATTTTATATCTTTGCATTGGTTCAACCCATTCCCTTGCACCTACAGTGCAATATCCCTCAGTGAATGTGTTATTTCCAGTGAGAATTTGCAGTGGGGGTTTTGCAGATTGTTTGGAGGGTGAGATCTTCACTCTTTGGATCAGCCTTTCACTTGGAAGATCCATTGGAAGAGGCATATTTAGCTTGTGCATCATATATATCCATATCCATCCATTTCTAGAGTTTCAGCTGCTACTCATCCCTGCTACTCTGGCATTTTTCCATTTTTCATATTTCAAGAAATCCTTCCAGGATTGTCTTGGAATTATCCTTTGGGGGTTTATATCTTTATCCCCACATTGTATGAGTTGTACATTGTTATATTTGTGTATTGACACTTCCCATCAGTAGTTCCTCCAATAAAACTATGCTTTCATAGCCTTGGGTACTCTTGTGTAGCAGTGTTTGATCATATTTTATGTACTTGTTTGTTGAGGCTGATTTTGCCTATCTCAAGTAGCTCTTTCCTCAAGATCTTGTATACACTTTTATACTGTAACTTAATAAGATGGCTAAGATTTATTCTCACATTATATGAGTTGATTTATCACTACTACTCCATTTTTGTGTTTACATATTTTTGTAGGTCCAACTTTATAATATCTTAAGATATTCTTATTGTTGTAGAAATTCCCTAATTTGGGAGACTACAGTGGTATGAAAGCATAATCTTGGCTCAGCCTGTGGAACTCAGCCAACATGCTATCAATAAAAGAGGATATGAATACTACATTATGTGGAGAAAGAAAGGAAGATAGGCTTAAAAAGCTTCTTCCAAGATTTGTAAAGAGCATTCATGAAGATTTCAAGAAGATAATAAGGGAGAAGTATATAGAATCTCCAAGATGGTTTGAAACTGAGTCAAACTCTAGATTTTCTTATGGAAAGTGTGAGCATGCCGCCACACCCTATGATGCGCAGTGCATGCACATGCCTAGTTTTTCCATGAGAGAAAAGGAGAAAGAAGGAATGCCTAAGAGGGGAACTCTTAGTTTTTTCTTGCATGAATATGAATCTCAAACTCAGAAGTTTAGAGATCATATCACTTTCCCAGAGTTTTGCAATATCAAGGTGAGGAGGAGCAAGCAACATAATATGGATATATTTATTTTTTCTACCTTTTATGGTTCCCCGACATATTTAGCTAGGGCTTGGATGGAAGAGCTAGACACCTTCTTGCAGCAGCATCAAATTTCTGAGGATGAAGCCATCAGAGTAGCAGCACTGCATTTTGGAGGTAAGCCCTATGCAGGGTGGATATTTGAGTATTTTTTATTTAAAGAATGCAAATAATTCTTCCTATACAAGGTTCATTAAAACATTGGTGGAAAAGTTTCATAAGAAAATTTCTAAAACACATGTGGTGAAGCAAAACAAATCTAAACAAACAAAGACCTTACATATGATGGAGGAATCCATAAAACCAAGACCACTTTAGTAACCATGGAAGAGGTTGATAACTTGCATCATACTTTGCTAGAGGCAGGACCTTTATCTTGTATGTTGGCACAATACGGCATGGAGATCCCTTTTCCAAAGGAGGATGCAATCATTGGGAGGTTTCCCATTCATGTTGAGAAGGCTGAGGGCAACACTGCTGCCATATCTAGAGTTGATATAGCACCTCATGCAGAGGAAGGAGGAGCTCTTTATCCAACTAGAGGGATTCTTGTATCTTTACAAGGAAGCCCCCATGATATTATGTGTAGAGATCAAGGCACAAGTCATGTTTTACATGTGCCATTGATGCTGAGGTGTGGAACTATGGAGATACAAGGAGGGGATAGGGAGGATGACCAAAATCATGTGATGAGGAGCACACACCCCTCTCTATTTTATGAGGTTGATGCACCTAAGAGGGAGACTGGATTGCACAGTGAGAGCAGGGATAATTTTGCCCATTCATATATGAAATTTTCTCTTGATGATGATGTCTCATTTCATGGAGACATTGCACCAAGGATACCACCAGATCAACAGATGATGAGAGATGCCTCACATTTTGAGGCACTATTCATTTATTTAAGAGGAGTGGAGACCTTGGGAGTTCATAGTATAGCACTGAGAGTCTTGGGTAGACTCAAGGAGGAGAGAGGCATTCTCTCAACATCATCTTTACCCTCTCTCATTTTAGATTCTGCGTTGTGGCAGAAGCAGTAGGGGAAGGATAGCAGCCTTCCAACTTGCATCTTTGGCATGGAAAATGTCAAAGAGGAGGATGACCATATGACATATGTTCTTCATGAGAGATTATCATTGCTATCACTATGGAGGACAGATCCATATTGGAACTCCCAATTGTTGGGGGATTATTCCAAGGATTTTTTCACTTGCATTATATTGGATGACCAGTTGCATGAGGAGGGATATTCAGTCAGAGATGGGTTCATCTACTATCATGGTAGGATCTTCTTATCTGGAGCTTTCAATCTCAAGGAGAAGCTGCTACAAGCAGCTCATGAGGATTTCCTTTTCAGCAACACTTGTTCTATGAGAGCATACCACACCATCATGGAGGGGTATTTTTGGAAGGGTTTTGAGGAGGAGATATATCAACATATGAGGAGATGCATGGATCATATGGAGATGGAGGAGATACATAACTCTTTGGAGGAGTTAGCACAAACACCTCTTTTCTCTTTGAGGATGAGAGGAGAATCATCTATGAGCCACTCCATTTGTATGAGAAAGACATATGGTAAGGGTATTGTTGATTTACATAATAATTTGTATATTTTCGTGCATCTCTTAACCATATATGCGCAACAATTTGCTCGAAGGAGGAATATTCTTCCTTCTAGATTTCATGGTCTAACTAAGGCCACTATAGATGATCTCTCCCTAGGAGGATTTGGGGAGGAGATTTCTTGTGGAGAACATACTCACCTTGAGCAATACATCATTCACTTTCTCCAAACACATGAGGAGAATGGGGCAGTAAGAAAGTGGTTGAGAAATCACACTCTTTGTCATTATATATTACAATTGAGGGTCAAGCTACGCTGGTTTCATTTGAGGGACCATTTTCCTTATCCATTACTACATATAGAAGCAAGCATGATTCCCATTATGGTTCCCTTTATTGCTATTGTTATTGCTTTTTTTGGGAGCATGATTGAGGGAGAGACACATTGGGTGGATGTGTCCTTTGAGGGAGAAACTCCCCACACTTTTTTCACTACATGTTCTAAGGGGAGCATGGGAGATGGTATGACCACCATAGAAAAACATTGGTTTCCTTATGGGGTGAGCCATATGATTAATGTAATGCCATATGATGATGATTTCCAATGGGGATATTTGGGCTAGCATGATTCATAACGTTGGAGAGGAGATCTTTGAGGATCCAATCTTCTTCTTGCCACTTGAGGGCAACATTATGGCAGCCCAGGATCAACAGACACTCTACACTTATCCTAAGTGGAGAGGGGGACAATGTGGGGTAGACTATTTTGTCTACCAAGATCAGATTTTCAGCCCACCTACATTGTAGGAGCTCAAGGTGGAGGATGTTTTGTATGAGTTGCCATGTTGGGAGGTAACTCATTTTGTATGGATGATTGTTTGGGGATGGGAGCTTCATATGGGGATGGTAAATCCAAATTCCTATTAGACTTCATGCCTCAAGAATTCCCCTCAGTTCTATCTTTGCAATTGCTTGAGTACAAGCAACATTTGGGAGGGGAGGACTGTAATATTCTTTCTTTAGCAGACAGATAAATAGAATATTAAAATTTTATACTTACACATAGGAGGTAAATAAATGGGTAAGGAGGCCCATACATTGCAGAAGAATGAATAAAATCCATCACAATATGAAAATGGATATTCACAAGACTTGGATTTCATACCCTCAAGTGTGAAAGAGGACATTTGCATGAGGACAAGGTCAAGTTTGAGCAAGTCAGCATCGCTGGGATAAGAGGTGGAGACCACTTGGAGCGACAATGAAGCGTGAATGGGAGGATGTTTCATTGGTGGAGGAAACCCTAAGGAATGGTACCCATGGGGGGAGAGCTTTCACTTGTTTAAAAGGAGGGTAAGGCAGCCATTATTATTCATGTTATGGATTATTGATTTCTTGGTCTGTTTAGAATCTTGTGTAGTCTCCTACTGTTTAGTAGAGTTGCAGTGTTGTTTAGCACGAGGTATTCTTGTTTAGGAATTCCTTATCCTTTCAATAAAGGCCTCTTGATGGATTACGTATTTCCTTTCTCCACATTCAGGCTTAAGGCCAAGCCACCTCCTTCAGCTACAACTTTATTTCTGCTAAAGTATAATGTTGTGCTGCAGGGTGTTGTAGTGGAGGTTCCATAACACCATTTCTGGAGCTATTTTTCAGAGGATGGAGCTTCCATTCCTTTTGGAGGTTAGTGAGGAAGGATTCTAAGCTTATTACAAATCTTGGTATTGGGCCAACCCATTCCCTTGCACCTATAGTGCAATATCCCTCAGTGAATGTGTTATTTTCGGTGAGCATTCGCAGTGGGGGTTTTGTAGATTGTTTGGAGGGTGAGATATTTAGTGTTAGGATCAACCTTTAACTTGGAAGATCCATTGGAGGAGGAATATTTAGCTTGTGAATCATCTACAACCATCTCCATCTAGTTCCATAGTTGCAACTGCTACTCCAACATTTTTCCATTTTGCATATTTCAGGAAATCCTCCCACGATTGTCTTGGAATTCTATTTTGGGGTTTTATATTTTTGATCCCCACATTGTATTATATGTACATTGTTATATTTGTGCATTGACACTTCCCAGTAGCAGTTCCTCTAATAAAACTGTGTTGTCATAGAGTTGGGCACTCTTGTGTAGCAGTGTTTGATCATATTTTATGTACTTGTTTCTTGAGGTTGATTTTGCTTATCTCGAGTAGCTCTTTCCTCAAGATATTGTATACATTTTGTTGTTGTAACTTAATAATATGGCTATGAGTTCTCACATTCTATGAGTTTATTTATCACTACTACTCCATTTTTGTCTTTACATATTGTTGTAGCTCCAACTTTAGAATATCTTAAGATATTCTTATTGTTGTAGAAATTTCCTATTTTGGGATACTACATAAATTATGACTAAATAATTTCTAATCATAGAAAATATAATAAAATTAATTATAATCAACCATGAGGCATATGATGTGGTTTGGCGACAAATGATGGAATTATGATGTGAAATGAGTGTAAGGGTGTTGAAATTTAGGTTATGAATAATGGTACTATGTGATCAAAAAATGGGCATATACGAGGCTCAACATCCCCCCATGCCTAAGGTTTTTCATTTCCTCATGGAAACAAATATCTTTCTCATTGACATATTGTTAACATTTTTTTGTAGATGTTCATTCTTGTGGGAAAAAAATTCTTGGATATTTAAAGGTGTTGGTTCTTGTGGAGCAGCACTACTTGAATACCCAAGGTGTTGGTTCTTGTGGTGTAAAAATATTCATACTTATTTTCGGAGCAATAAAAATTGAGGAAAAGAAACGGATGGGTGAGGGAGAGATGATGGATGAAATGAGGTGGTGATGGAGATGGAGAATGGATGCTTTCATACTCTGTCATCGTAAGGCCAATAATTATAGGTGGTTTCCTTTATTCTTTCATGGCAGTAATTACTTCATCCTTTGAATATAATTATTGTTATCATGGGAGGAGAAGACACTATAGACACTGCTTTCATTAATGCACCATAAGGATTTTTCTTTTAACATGGTCTTGTAATCAGAGTATATGCCTAATAAATGGAAGGAAATAGAAGAATAACTGTTTATGAAAGATAAAATGCACATAATGAGAAGTGATGAATCATTAAGCTTATTTAACTTTCAAATGAATTAGATAATCGTAAGCCAAATTTACCTCAAGTTTTACCTTTGTCCTTGATGTGTCTGGTGCTGGAAAATGAAGTGGAGGATGGAATGGTTGTAGTTGATGTGGCTGCTAATTTGATTTACTGAAGAAGGCTAAAGGATGAGCTGAAGAGATGAAGGATGAATTGAAGGTCTAAAGAATGAACTGAAGATCCCTTTATCCCCTATGCCTGAGGAGCTATATGTCCCAAAAAAAATAAGGAAGGTTACTGCTTCAAATTATGATCGAGGTCGTATATGGGAACCTTTATTGAAAAAATATGACTGCTACAAGAAAAGAAAATGCTGCTACAAAGAACCAAAATACTACAAAATTTTGTTGAGATCTCACAATACATGTCCTTCAACCGCTACACACCCATGTGAAATGTTTCTTATGTGAATAAATGGTGTCGATGTCGAACATAAGCAAGAATATTTGGATTACCAACCATTGATGATGTCATTAACCAGTGCGAGATATCCTACCCTTGATGTCAATGGAAATCAAGGCATCAGGTACATTCTACTAGCCATGAATAGATTTTTCAGAGTCAAATGAATTGTAGAATACATCCACCAAGAAACATTAATGTATTTCCTTAGTAGATGACAAGGTTACCTACCATTAAGGCATGCGGGCTCCCAGGTACCTTATCTAACCCTAACCTTGGTCCCATATAATGTGTTGATGTCAATGGGAAAAGGCTCGTTGGAAGGTGGTAATTTAAGGAATCCCACATCAACCAACACGAGGACAAACAAAATGACTTGAAAGGAACATGATTTTAGCAACTCATACAAATTGACAAAATTTATTGGGAATGTTTCCCACCAGTTACGTCATTTTCAAGAAAATTCCTTGTCTAGTTATGCCAGACAAGCTGGTTTTCACAAAAGGAATTATTTTTCTCTTTACTATTTCATTTATTTATATACAATACTAAATTTCCTACTGCACCAATGAGAATATGTCCTCCTTCAAGTGAAAGTTAATTTCCAATGAAGCCATGTGTGGATCAGGTACAAAGATATAATCATGCCCATGTTTAACATATAAAATTTAGGAAGTATATGAGCATGAAAAATTAGCAGCTTTGAAAGATGTTATACAATGAGTATTTGAATATGAGAGTGGTACTTTGGTTGGATTGTGCTATGGAACAAATGATCAATGTAATCCTGGTGGTATTGGCTCATTTCTTGTTTTGGACCACTTTGAAATTCCTCCTTGGTTATGCGAGGCAAACATGGATAATTGGTCTCTTGAATGTATACAAGTCTTGTTATTGGACATGGTGAAATTTCTTCGATCTCAGGTTCAACTGGATTCTCCCCATCGGATTTGGTACATTATTCATCAATATCCTTGGTAGATAGGTTGGAGGAATCAAGAGAGACTTCCAAATATTTTTCTGCTTGTGGAGAGAGCTAATTTCCGGGATGCGGTCAGGATGAACTCTTCTTGAGAGGAAGATACCCTAGCTACTTCTAGGATTTGGGAAAATTCTTCGAGGGACATTATTCAAGATCTGAATAATTCTTGAATTTCTCCTGTTGGTTGGTGATCCTTGTCTCGCAACATGGATTTGTATCCAGGGGCTTTATACCACCCAAAAAAATGTATTGGAATTTGAAGGTTTAATGAAATTAAAATTTGTTGGCTAAAATAAATCTCACCACACTCATAAATAGCCATATCAAAGTATTATTTAATCTATTGAAAGAGAAAAAAATTGGAAATTAAATGTCTCACATAATGTTTCAGACTATTGTAAGGCCTGCTTATACTTCTACGCATAAAGGAAATGAAATAAAAGTTCAAAGATAAGAAAAAACGATCAGAATTTGGAGAAAACCCACCATAGTGGATGTGTAGCTCTTCACTCACACCTTATCGTACTCTCTCTCCAGTCTCACTGCCCTACAATACCCTCGAAAATCTACAACAAAAAATCTTACCTGAACAAAAATACAACTCCTCGGAAACGACGCCAAATGTTGAGAGTTTTAATTATCGAATTCAAGCTCCTAATATTTACTTGTCAATCCAATTTGTACTGCATTTTTGGTTCATTTTAATGGTGAGAGTACATAATTTTCCTCAATAATTATTGTTAAATGCAAAATGATAACAAAAACACTCTTCTATTAATTAATTATCGCTCAGAAACAATAAATATCATCATGGAAACCATCCTAATTCTTTAGTTAACAAAAATATTATTTGGAAAAATAACACTCTCTATTAATTTAAAGAATTCATTTATTGTAAAATTTAAGCTCAAATTTAATTTTTTATTAATAATATTATTTAAATATATAATAAATCTCTATTTGAACAAGCAACTCACTATTTGTAAGAGAAAAATTTAATTACTATTGATAAAGAAACACACCTTTCATTTGTTGGAAAGGAAACCTCTGTTTTCTAGAAGTAATTACACCAATGAATTTATGAAAAGTAAAATTCAAATTACACAAATCAATTCTTGAAAAGTAAACTTCTAATTACACAAATCAATTTCTGAAAAGTAAATTTCTACTTACAGGAACTGAAAAGTAAACTTTTAATTACACAAATTAATTTATGAAAAGTAAACTTCTAATTACACAAACCAATTTATGAAAAGTAAACTTCTAATTACACAAATCAACTTTTATAAAGTAACTTCTAATTACATAAACCAATATCTACCAATGAGAAGTCATTTTATAATCTCTAAAACAAACTAAAAATCCCTATTTCTAATGGATATGACAATTTTAAGTGGACTATTTAAACCAAAATTCTCGTTCTGTACTTAAGAAACTTCGAATCAAAATCTATGGAAGTGAAAGAAAATCAAATCAACTAACTCCAAAGTAAAATTTCTACAAACAAATCATGTTCAGGCTTGTTTCTACGGAGATATAAACATGATATGAGAATCAAGAAAGCCTTTAATTAAACATATTTTTTCATGTCTGGCTATAAAGACTATTTCAATCTATTTAACATACCTCACACAACTCACACTCATGTGTTGGAAATATCAAAAATTATATTACAAGTTTTATTACTGACAGTGGTAATAAAACCTTCGGAAATCCTACGAATAAATACTATTTCACATAGAATTACTTCATCAATTGTTTCGCAATATATCTAATTTGAAATAGAGTGTTTTCTTTATGGTTCTCAATGCACAACAATCAACCTTCAAGCATTCATGACAGGTTATTTCTAATTGTTTACACCAGAAATCAATTGACTTAAGAATGAAAACCTTTAATTAATTCTCAATAGCTCTATCACTTCAAAGAAAACGCATTCAACTTCAAAATATCAACAATGGATTACAAACATATAACATAGTTCGTACACTGAACCAAAATATGTAAATCAGAAACCAATCCACACTACAAATTGTAAATTCGAGATCTTAAATAAATGGGGGAACTTGCATCCAGGTGGTGGTGGCCCCTTGCGACTCTTGGAGAAAGTTTTAAACTAATTCAATATTGTTAAAAATTAAGGAAAATAATCATACTCACAATGAATCAAATGTCAAATCAAGAATTTGTATTAAGATTAGAAAATAACTGGTAATGTCATATGCCAATGCTGCCCAAGATAAAAATTTCTTATATAATACCATTTTCTCCTCTCCCTCTCCAACTTACATGAAGATAATTGGCTTTTTATACAGAGTTTTCAATAAAAACAAAGCATAACTATTTACTATCAAAAGACAATACAACAGTAGGCTAAATGAGGCCACATGGAATCTTCTCAAGTGCCTTCGAATGGGTGATGGTTGTGTTCATCTGGATCATAGCATGGATGGAGGAACCGTTCCCTTTTATTTTTAGCTTTAGAGGTCTATCAAAACCATGGATGTGGCCAAAACAATCAAATCTGAATTTTGACCTAATTTTGTACTTAAAACTACATTGGAAAATTCCTCCGAAAATAACTTTTCCATGGTAGAAAATTGTTCTAAATGGTATCTTTGTTACATGAATAAGGGTACTCTGAAAAAAACCCATGTTTCGGAATCTCACGATTCTTCCTTATTTTATCATAAAGTTAGAGTTTCACGTACAACAATTCCATACTCAACTCTGTAGTAACTAGTTAAAATTGACTTGTGGAATCTTCCGATAATAGAAATATTCATCTAATCAGCTTAGTGAAACTATTATTATTAAATTATGAATAAATCATTTCTAATTATACAAAATATAATAAAACTAATGAAAGTAAACCATGAGGAGTAGGATGTGATTTCATGAGAAATTATGGAATTATGATGTGAAATGAGTGTAAGTGTGCCAAAATTTAGGTAATGAATAATGGTACTATGCGATGGAAAAATGGGCATATACGAGGCTTAACATCCCGCTCGCAACTCCTTTCTCCACTATCATGAGAAATGCATCTTCTTGTTGGTGTGTCTGCTCCTTCTCCTTTTCAATCTCTCGTATTTCCCTCTCCCACCACTTCTCAGTGATTTGTGCCCTTCGATATGCTCTTAGATCTCTTGACTTATTAGAAATTCTAGCGTTCATCACATCAGTTTCCTTTCCCCCCTTCCGTAGAATTTTTCCCTTAGTTTCTTCCCCAAGTACTAGTTTTTTAGGCTTCCATAGCGGGATTTTGGAAATTCAACAGTCCCTCTTCCACCACCGGAGCCTTAATCCACAGGGGTATTTCATTCAATGACTTTCCTTGCAATCTGAACTTGAATAATTCTTTCACTTTAGAAAAATATTGATGGTTCCGGTTGAAAAATATACAATGTACCCCTCCACTATTTACTGAACCCAAAAATTCATTTCTTTGATTAGATCAATATCTATTATGTGCAAGGTTGTCAGATCTAAATGTGTCCAGTCGCAACGTGATCAACTCGATTCACAATTTTTTTTTTCACTTGGAGTCTTTGCAACCAATTGTAAAGTTCCTTGGGAAACTTTCCCCAAAATATCTCAGAAAAATTTCTTATTGATTCAGATAATAGGATAGGATCCCTAACATTTCTTTCCCTTTGATGTGGAAGCTCATCTTGTTGCAATATAAAATGATCTACATGATTATCCCACCAACTTAGAATTTACCTCTTGTAGATCCTTGAAACCATGATCTATTTTTCTAATAAATATTTAGGTCTCATCAATGGAACCATTTGTTGGTGAAAAAATGACTTTTGGGAAAGATTCAGATTCAGGCTATAGGCCAACAAGGTCCCACTGTATTTTAGGACAATGCTGACATTTTCCCCTTGCTTAAGGGAGGGCAAGGAGTCTCACCCAAGGCATGTCGTGACCTTACATAGATAAGAGAACTAGAAAAATAATATTGATGTCACTTTTTCCCTCTATGATATAATTTTATTATACTGTTATCATGTATAAAAAACTCTTATTACCCATTGTTCAAAGAAGATACAAATCACATCAGATACATCAAAAGGTAATGTCAAAAATTTTGATTAGTCCTCTAAAGCATCATACAGAGAAACACATTCATCTTTACACAAAAATGACCACAACTAGTATATATATATATATATATCAACTATCAACAAATATATTTAAACCAAATATTAGAGTCTCCATGGAGATCTGTTCACGGAACTCAAAACCCAAGACTAACTGCCTCCTCGGTTGTCTTGCTTCCTTATCTACCCTCTTCCTTCTGCACTAACAATCCTTTCTTCTTTTCTACTTGGTTGTTTTACCACGCTCTGTCATTCTTCATTATGTTCCTCTTTTCATTCCACTTCTCAGAGTCTTTCTTCCTATCTACTATAATTTTTTCATTCCACTTATGCAGGTTTCCATCTAAAACCCACCACCTTCCCAACAACTATCTACAACTTGCAACGGATCTCTGTAACTCACCACATTCGCAACTGCTGACCTAAAAATTCCAAAACAGTTTCATCCCTTTCCAAAACAAAGGCCCCAACACATATTGGTCATGATTTTACTATATAAGGAAGTATGCACAATGGTGCATAACATCCCAAGAAAAATTAGGCATGGTCATGGGTTCCATGATTTATTCATCTGAATGGAAGATGGGAGATCTAGAGGAAGGGAGACCACTTGATTTGATGGAGGTACCAGACACATCACAATGAGAGATATGGTCCACATACCCATCACCACTAGGGGTGGACGAAGAGATAGTAGATGAAACATCAATCGATGTTGAGACCAGGGTGTTCGATGAGGGAGGTTTGACAAAAGCACTATGAGAAGCCCCTAAGGGGTCTTCCTTCAAGGATCTCATGGATGATGACAAACATGTAATAGAGAATAAATGGTCCATCATCTCTACATTGAGGGGATGTATCAGAATGGGTGGATTAGAGTCCTTTGAGTTTGGCGTAATGATGGGGCCAAAATTCGCAAGTAGAGGAGTAGATGATCCACTACGAGAAACATATATTTCACCAAGTTCCTGAAGGGTATCAAAAATTCTTCGAGACAAGGATATTAATGGGAATAGTGTCCATAATTCTCAAACAAAGAGCATGGGTAGTTTTTATGCAATGAATTGTTTCTTTTGGCATAGTTACGTAAGCTAACATGGACCTCTAGGATGTTAGAGTCCGGAAACGTATCATCGACCACAAGTTTGAGACGAGGGATCACATGACAGTTATTTATGGTATGCACAAAAACATCACACAAATTGAACGGAGGTGTCTTATTTGGATTCTTAGGTGGAGCTGGAGTTGTTTGGGGAGCCGTTTCCTTAGGTTCCTTCCTTTTCTCTTTACCCCTGTCTCCAAATCTTGTCACAACAGGAGCATGTTCTTGTTGAGGTTGTTGTCGAACTGTAGAAAATGAAATGGTCATCGCGATCGACTAAAATGGGGTCAAAGAAGTATATGGTTTGATTTTATAGTGTGTAGTATTTTCTAGGGTATTGATGTACGAGACTGGGATCCCTAGGGTCAAATTGGTTAAACTCAATGTAACCATGATAGGCATAGAAAATAATCTAGACGGGGGAACAAAAAAATATATCTAGCGTAAAGGATAATGGCCTAATGGAATGGATCCCAGATGGTTAATACTTGGGGAAAATTTTCTTGGTTGAAAAATATGAGGAGATACACAAGTAGAAGGAGAAGGTCCTTGAGGAGCTGCTCATGATGGATAGGTCTAGTGAAAAACAACAGGCTGTGAGGTCATTGGCTACTAGATAGTCCTATCAAACCTATCGTGGCTAGCCTGTGTCTCTTGCAACATAAAAACACTAGATGATATGGGCTCAGAAAGGGTAGGTTTCAGACCATGATATGCACCAAGAAATGTGGAATATTTATAGACTCTTGGAGAGACATTAGTGAGAGGTGAGACATGTTTATTATTGGTCATCAACGAGATGGTAGACTAGGGTGATGTCTGAGACTTTGGATCGTAATATGTCAATTGATCAATGTTGAATATATTTCCATTATGGGGAAATAAGATATTTTGTTGGACTGAATATGCGACAACTGACATCACATATGTATAGATAAGACCCAAAAGAATATTGTAATCCAAGGGGGCATTGATGAATTCAATTTTAACACAAATAGTCTTGCTAGCAACTATGATAGGACACTTGCAGTGCATGCCAAGGGGATGTGAAGGATGACCATCCCAAGCATGTAAAGTGATGGTGTATGGGGACATATCAAGTGACCCGAGTTGTTTCCAAACAGTGGTGGACATCACACATGTGGATGTGCCTTCGTCTATGATACACCACTGAACAATGGTGTTTCTAATGGTGACTAGTATTTGAAAAGAAAAAAATGAGGGTAGAGGGATATTTTATGAATTTTCAATGTCAAAGACGATCAAGTGATCATCTGGAGAGTCCAAAACTCGTAAAGAAGATATTAGAGATTTTCATTGCGATTGGCACATCTGGAGGACTTCTAGGATTGACATGGAGGTAGAATACTATGCCAAGTATTCTAATATACTTTATGTGTGAGAGGCTTTGGAATAAGCGGCATTACAACTTAATGGACCTTTGTAGATATTTGGAATGACCTCTACCTTAGTCTGAATGATCTGTAAGGGACCATTTGGTGTCAGAATAGACTCAATGAACACTTTGCATTGGCACTCGATTATAGACATAGTAGGTTTCATGTCATATTAGCACGACGGGGTCTAAAAGTTGACATTATTCATATTGACCTCATCAAAGTTAATCATGAGAATATAGTAATCAATGTGACCAATATGCTAAGGTGGAGGAGTGGCCTAACCTTATGGGTTTCTGGCAACGACATATTCTTGTTTAGGGAAAGGATTAGAGAGCACAACCGGCTGAGATGGAGAAGTTTTTGTAGGAAGTGACACCGTGGGTTTCTCTCCTCGTGACGCTGCTTAGGAATCGTACATTTGACAAATTTTGGGTAGAAGGGGAAAATCATGTGCGTAATGTCCATATAAAACACAAGATGCACAAGGCTTATTCGTACAAACTTCCTTGTTCTTCTTGGGTTGATCACCCTATTTTTGTGTTCTGGTATTTGGCTGGTTCCCCTAGGGTGCATTCGATTGAGTACCTTGCACACTACAAGGAAAATATCCTCTAGCATATTTTTTTGAGGAACCCCTTATAAAAATACCCTAGACATCTGTTTCTAGCAGAGGTTCCTAGAGGAGGTTGGCAGGCAGAGGTTTTTGTGAATGTATTTCATCAGGTGCTCCTATCATTGTACAACGCACTGGTGCATTCAACACGAGAACACACCGGTGTGGTCAAAAAATTGGCATACCGGACACCGTGCACTCCATACACACCTGCCCAATGCATTTTTTCCCATATCGCACTGATAGTTTACATAAATTCCACACCGTTGCCTCATAAAAAGCGTGTGAAAATCGAAACTTCCCATGTCATCGTTAAATGCACCAGGTCACCAATGCACTGGGTTGCCCTAAAATCACTGCACACTGGCATAAATAAAAAGTCACGGCCAAAAGACCACACAAAAAATATGCACAGCAGACACCGTGCACTCTTAACACACCAACTCGGTGCATCATATTCCTATAGAGCACCGATTCCTCATAGCTCTTCCACACAGGTGGTTCAGAAAACATGCGCAAAAATAGAAACCGCCTGGTGTGGAATAAATCAAATGCACCGGGGTACCCATAAACCCCGCGCACCAATAGAGGGTTAAATACAAAAATTATGACCAAAAAACCACACAAAACAACAGTACATTGAAAACTGTGCGCTCCGTACACAGCCGCCTGGTGCCTTATTTTAAGGAGGCGCACTGGTGCATGTCAAATTCTCAGCACCGGTACGTCATGAAAAGTAGGCAAAAAAAAAAACCACCCGGGGTGGAATGACATAAACGCACCGGGGAACCTATAAACTATGCACACTAGAACAGGGTTAAATAAAAAAAATTACGGCCAAAAAACCGCACAAAACATTGGCTCACTAGACACTGTGCCCAGTGAGTCATATTACTGTAGAGCACTGGTGCGTTACAACTATGCTGCACCGGTGCCTCATAAAAGTGCACGAAAACATAAACTGCCTGGGGTGGCATAGTGCAAACACACTGGTATGCCAATAAAAACCACGCGCACTGGAACAGGGTTAAATAAAAAAAAATTACGGCCAAAAAACTACATTTTTCACTTTTGTTAGCACTACAGTGCTGTCAAGCACTGGTGCAAGTTATCCTTGCTTGAGATGCCCTGGCATCCTTGCTCCCATTGCACTCATTACACACACTACTGCTATGCATTGCCACCAATCTCCAGCTTGAATTTTGTAAAACGGTGGACAAATTTTCTTTTGCAAATTATACAGCCAATATGCCTCATCGACAGGTAAATGTACATGTATTATTCTTGTTTTTCCATAATTAAGCCTTTTAGCAGATTATAATTTCAAAAAACCTTAAAATTAACCATTAAAAATAAAAATAAAAAATTTATCGCGCGGTGCGCTCTAGCCATTCCGCTCACACCGGTTTGCGGTGCTGCCTATAAATTTACAGGCCACACCGTCACCGGTGCTAACAGTATCTACACTAGTTCTGGGCTAGTACCGATAGGCACACCATGTTATTTTAATTTTTTTTTAAAAGTGTGGTGCAATCATTTACCAGGCCGCACCATTGAGAATTTGGTATTGCGGCAACACAGTGTGTTGACAGAATTATCCGCCCCGGGGCGCGTAATGTTGTCAGCGCACCGCATACCACAATTCGACATTGTCAATGGTTCGACCTGGTAAACCGATGCTAAGGGTGTCCGCACCGAGACTGGGGAAGTACCAAAGGCGCACTGTGTTATTTCAATTTTTTTTTAAAAGAGCAGTGCGGTCGATTACCTGGCCACACCATTGACCTATTTCAATAGTGGTGATGTGGTACATTGACCAAAATAACCACCCTGGGATGGTTATTTTTTTCAGCGCATAGATTACCTTATTTTCCTATGTCAACGGTGCGACCTTTTAAAATACCACACCGACGACTATGTACGATAGTAGTAGGGTGGTGCGCTGACTTAGCTATACACCTCGGGGCATATAGTGTAGTTAGCGCACTGCCCTCTTGACACCGCACATAGTCAATGATACGCTAAGAAACTTTTCTGGAGCACCGCCCTCAGTGCGCTGAATATCATTAGGTGCACCATCCCCAGTGTCGTCTATTGAAAGATGCACCGGGACCGGTGTGTGACTGTGCTTTTGGCACACCGACTGTTGTTTTATTTATTTTTCAAAAAATATTATATACATATATTTCTAAATAAATGTGTCATTTAATAATAAAATTGTGTTTAATATGTCAATCATTCAGAGACACGAAAGGAGTGAAGAGGGGAAAAAACAACAACACATTGAAAAATATAACATGGTTCCCCTGTGGGAGGCAAGAGAGAGGGAGAGAGATGCATACCCTCACCCTATTACAATAGCGACACAGGGGCTCCTAAGGAGGGTATACCTCCTCAAGTTCTATGAGGAGGCTACTTCCCTAAAGTCCCATAGTTTGTTTTTGAGACATCTTATCCTAAGGTGGAAGGCCCAGCAATAGGCTTTCCGAGTTGGTATCAACTAGTGGTACACACGCACTAAGGAGGATATATACTTTCTTATAGGGCTATAGAGGATAGGGGTGGATTTTTTCTCATTCCCTGAGGTTCCAACTAGCTCTGTAGTAGGGATTCAGTTAGTTTACTCCAAGAGATACATAGGAGAAAATTTAGTATCTCTTGCTGATTTTTGGGTCGCTGGAGGGAAGTTACGTATTGGTGCATTTGGTCGTGAGGTGGTCCAGTGTCTCTCAGTTATCATTTCAACCATTTTGCACAACACCAGTGACAGGAAACACATTAGTTGATCACTTTTATATTATGTTTATTCTTTAGTACAACAGCCACGACTTGTTAGGTGGTTTTCCATTATTTTAGATAGATGTCATGCTCATGCACAACAAAGGGTCAAATTCCCTTTTGCTTCAGAGATTTTTCATTTATTTTTTTAGAGGTTTCCAGAGACAAGGACTATTTTTCTTCTGCAGCCTCGTAGGTCGATTACTAAGGCACATATGCACATGTGCAGGCAGATGATGCCCAAGGGGAAGGATACTCTATTTCCAGTGAGGATATCAGATGATGCACTAGAGTTGCTAGCCAGTGTTGATGAGAATCCATTCATTATGGTCCCCTATCCTTATGCAGGGTTGGATTGGCGAGGGTGTGCCAACATTCTCTTCATAGATGATGAGCTGCCAGATGATAGAGGTAATATTATTGTTTTATTTAAATTTATTATAACGTGTTGTTTAACTTGTTTTTATTAAATTGTGTAATGAAATTGTCTAATTATTGTTGTGTACTTGTATATATTTTTCAGAAATTGGATCTTTTGATGGCGAGGAGATGCCACCACCACCACATGATCTAGATGTGGATCTTGATGATGATGAGGGCATGCCAGATGGAAAGGATCATCAGGAGGCCAGTGCAAAGAGACTTGCTCCTGTTGGTGCATCGGTGCATGGTCAACTCAATGATGCTAAATACAGGATGGAGTTGGGAGACTAACTCCTTGCATTGACTATTGAGGTGGGCATCAGGCCCTCTCATTACAGAGACATAGAGGCCGATGATAGGATATTATGGATGTGGAGAGGCATGCCACGTGACATGTACAACCTGATGCGGCATGTCGTAAGAGTTACGATAGCTTTTACTTGACTGACAAGGACTATTGCACATTACGATTGAGCCACAACACATGATGGACAATCTGCGAGGCGTAGCATACCATCATCTCATGATCGTTCACCTCATGCCGCATGAGATGAACATGAGCCTCCACTAGCATCTAGCAACAGTCATCATGGAGATGAGGCTGGACCATCGGCCACATCCAGTGATCAGCCTACGGCACCCATCAGTACTCATGATCATGAGCAGGCAACATTGACTCATGAGTAGGCCTCCACTAGTACTGATATTGATCATGTTGTACTTCCAGCAGCTAATCCATGACATTTCTATTACAGTTGTATATTTTTAACATTATTCAGTTATATATATATATATATATATATATATGGTCCATGTATTTTATGTTCATGTTGCAGTTGTACTTAATTTACATGTTGGTGATCATCATGATGTGCATGTTGTTAGGTCATGTTAGATATGTTAATTTAATGTGCATCTTGAAGATAGATATGTATTTGATAGCATGATTTATTTGACATGAGATGTATATTTTATGTTTGTGCTATGATGACATTAATATATAATGTTAATTGTGTTTTGTTAGATGACCATGATCACGATGATGCAGTTAGCGATTTTGAATGTGTTTTTTAGTCAAACATGATGTTTCTATGATGGTTATCATGAACGTGATGTTCATTAATTAATTTAATACTAAATTATCATGATATTGTAAAATTGTAATCGTATATATGTAAAATTCTAAAATTGTAAATGTAATTGTAATTGTATGTAAAATATTATTAAAATTTTAATTGTATCAATGTGAAATGAATTTATTAAAATTTTTAAATTCATATTTTTCACTTGTCTTCTACCAGGGACTATGAGAGCCAACATAAGTGTTCATTCTTCATGGAAAACCATGGGGGGATATTGTTATTGATCACTACTACAGCCCAAACATAATCGTTGGTGTTCTGGAGGGAATATGAGTTGACGCCATCCATGGCTATGCTGAGTCGTAGACTTCATACTTCATCCTTGAATTTTTCGGGCCATGTATCCTCTATATGCTTCATGGCTATTGAATCAATTGGGATTCACATAACTCCAAACTCACTTCTATGTGAGGCATGCCATTCCTACAACATAGCTAATTCTTTGCAATGAAAAATCCTTTGAATCATTGGGATTATAGGCATGTGCCTCAATATCTTAAAAGGAGGACCAGTACGTGATTTAACCTTCTTTTTTTATTTATCATACTTGTCATGCCCACATTTCGGACACATCTCTTTGTCTGCATATTCTCCTCTATATAGAATACAATCATTTGGACATGCATGATATGATATGTACTCAACACCCAACATTTTCAACAATTTATTTGCCTCTTCGCAGCTACCGGGCAAGACATTATCACTCGGAAGAACCTTATCTTTGAATAACCTATAGTTGGTGATCATGGAAAAATATATTAATAAATGTACATTAATTTCGGTATAATTATTAACGTTCATAAAATTTACCATTTTTAATGTTCATTGTAGTGTATTGATTATATTTCAAATTTATATAAGGGAGTACTTTGTGGTAACTTACCTCAAAAGTTTCGAGAAACATGCATTCAAAAAGGAAAAATTTGCTTTCAAGTTGTATAGTAACATCATTGTCCCCAACTGAGTAGACTTTGACTGACCGCGAAGTCCAAAGAGAGGGGTGGTGGAAGAAAATTTAAGGCTTTCAAAAAAGGTGTCTGTGATATGAGCATCATCCCCTAGACGATCATAACTTTGGAATGCAACTAACAACATTGTCTCCATGGTAGTTTTATCCCTTAAGTAATCATCCATACCAACATCTATTTTATTGCCTCCATTTCCAGCTTGTGAAGAAATACTATTTTTGTAGTCGTTTCTAATTGGTGAATCTGGACATAGCGGGAATTGAATCGGTGGTTGATTGAACCATTCTTGGTGTCATTCCTCTCTAATTTTTTCTCTCAATTCAGTCTTCTCTCGATTTTACATTGTCATGGGGTGCAAAGGAAGATGGTAGGTAGGTCATTCATCATCACTAGAATCCTAATAATTAAAAAATAATAATTTTGAACATGATTAGTACAAAATATATGATATCAATTAGTAACCACGTTGACAATATTTCATGATTATAAATTGGTTTGCAGTTGAAATAATTACATATTAATCAATATATATATACCAAACCATTACAATTATAATTACCATCATTGTCCCGAGATTGTGGCTAGAAGATGCAATATTGTTACAATTGGCAGGGTGAAGCAATTGTCCATTTTCATCTACTAAATGCACCTTGCGGTATGCAGCTCCTTATAAGAACTTCTAACGTTTTGGAGTAGTTTGAATATTTTGTGCATTTGAACTCAATTTTGAATCTACATGAACCTGCAAATTTCTATACATTATAAATTTCATTAAGTTGTGCATGATTGACTGCATGGATTAAAAACATAAATTCAATTAGATAGTGAAAAAATAAAGCAAATATGATGTAAATATTACATCTCCATATGGATAGGGAGAAATTTGCGATAGAATTTGAGAAATATTATGGAACGAGATGGATTTTGAAGAATTGTCCATTCCATATAATATATGATTTTTTCTCCCCACATTTGAGCAAAACAACAAAAATTTTTGGTGCACAAACCTAAATGTAATTTCGGTGCATAATGTACAGATAACCGCACCAATGCATTTTTGATATTTCACACTGGTGCTATTTTATAATCCGACGCACTAGTGTGGTACGATTAAATCACACACCGGTGTAGTGCGATTAAAGGATGCACTAGCGTGGTGTGATTAAAGGAAGCACCGGTAAACGAATAAACGCATATAAAAAAAACACAACACTATTTTCTTTAAGTGAAAAAGAAGTGGTAAATTGAAAAATGGGCAGCAGAATATTTTCAAAAATATAATTTCATAAAAAATTTCTGTAAATACTAAACACTTTTCATTATTATATTATTTTTGAAAAAAATTCAGCCAAATATTTGCAGGATACATACCTGGAGCAAACAGAGCACGAGAGTACTATGGAGCAGGGAAATACGTTCGAACAGAAGCATTCAGAAAATTAGAATTCCAAACCTCTGGTGATTCAATCCTTGTACCATAGAATTTCAAACGATGTGAGTAAAGTTTATTGTTTTTTTTTACTTTTTTCTGTAGTTTTTTAATGCAGTAAAATAAAAAATCAAAGTCTATTGTTCTTTTTTTTTTCTATAGTTTTTTTTTATGAAGTAAAATGACAAGATCAAAATTTATTGTTTTTTTTTTACTTTTTCAGCAGTTTTTTTTACCTTTTCTACAGTTTTTAGAAACAAAAAAAAATTAAAAAAAAATCCATTTTTAGGAACAAAAACCCTAGAGTATTTTTGTTTCTGGCCTTTCTTCTCCCTCTTTCCATAATTTCAGAATTAGGGCTTTTCAATTTAGATTTATAGGGTTTGTATAGTCATAAGACATCCAACCCACAGGACGACTTGCATAGTTAGATCCCAATCCATGTTGGCCCTTGCGTCAATCTAAAAAAAGTATATTTTTTTTCGTCGGTGCACCCCGCGTAACATAGCCCACTGGTGCGCTCTATTATACCAGTGCACTCGTGCACTCTGTTATACCAGTGCACTGCCAAAGTACAGTGATAAAAAATAAAAAATAATAAAAAAATGTTTTTATCAGTGTGACATATGTAACATATGGCACTGGTGCACTATTTTATTATGGCACACCGCCAACGTGCTATTTTGAAAAAAAACCATGTTAGAAACAAACCCTACATTCTTTTTATTTTTTCCCTTTCTTTTCCCTCTTTCTATGATTTCAGAATTAGGGATTTCAAATTTATATTTATAAAGTTTGTATCACTAAATATAAGCCTAATACATCCAACCCATAGGACGACCTGCATAGTTAGATCCCAATCCATATCAGCCCTTGCATAAATTTAAAAAAAAAAATTGGTGTGCCCTGTGTACCTGAGCACACTGGTGCGCTCTATTATCCCAATGCACCACGCAAGTACCGTGATAAAAAAAATATAAAAAAAAAATATATTTTATTAGTGTGTCATTTGTAAAATATGTAGCCAGCGCACTATTTCATTATGGCGCACTGCAAACGTTCTGTTTCGAAAAAAATAAAAAACTTTCAAAAAATACAAACCTTACATTATCTTTGTTTTTACCCTTTCTTCTCCCTCTTTCTGTGATTTCAGAATTAGGAATTTTCAATTTAGATTTATAGGTTTTTTATTGCTAAATTGTATTGCTAAATATAGACCTAAGACATCCAACCGACGGGACGATTAGCATAGTCGCAATCCATGTGAGCCCTTGGATGAATTTAAAGAAAACTGATTTTTTTTTGTCGGTGCGCTTGGCATAACATAGTGCACCGGTGTTGTATATTGTACAAGCACACCGCATAAGTAGTGATAAAAAAATAATAAACAATTTTTTTTATCAATGCGTCGTATGTAAAATATGGCACCAGTTTATTCTACAAAAACTAACGTTGGACGATTTTTATTATTTTATCATGGTTAACCAGTGCAGCGATTGACATGTAATGCATTGGTGCTAATTATTGACATAGATCATTGTACGGTCTATTACACTATTTGTGCAGTGCATTTGGAAGACACCCACGCACTGTCGTCGGTGCGTACACAATGAAAGGCACACTGGTTTCTTGAGATTTTTTTTTACTTGAAAAGTTGACAATTGATTTATCAATATATTAATGAATGATATGGTACAGGTTTGAGATTTATAAAGAAATGAATAACAAGAGATCAAGTAACAAAAATATTGATAACACATCAAGATAAGCAAAAAAGGCAAGTTCTTTGTAAATTCTTTACAAAAAATATTATTTTTGAACTATATGTAAGTTTAACTAATATGTATTGTTTACTATGTATCATGCAAAGCCACAAAATGACAAAGCTAAATAATATTATTTCTGATCTAGGACCAGAAGAGCATAAAAGCTTGATGGAAAAATTGCAGAAGGATGAATCAGGTGAATGAAAAAAATACTATCGATCCAATATGAGTTTCTCTTTTTAGTTTTCATTAATAATATAATTAAAATTATTACATAACATGTATGAAACAATATATTAATTCACATTTTTTTAATGTTCTATAGGGACCAGCAACTCAGAAAAGGAATATTGTTTTAAGAAAAGAAAAAAAAATAGAACATGCAAATGAAAATGAATTTCTCCTTAGCTCATTTGGAGTAGTACTGGAGGTTAGAAAAAGGGGGAAAAGCTTTTACAAAATTTTGAGGGATCTAGTGGAATGAATGTATGGACGTTCTTTCCACTTACAATACAAAAACCAATCCAATGATTCCAAGAACCAAATTTTATTTAAACTATAGGAAGAGTTTGTAGAGAATTGGTCAATGAGACATGTCAAAATTTTAATAGCGAAAATGTACAAAAAAAAAGGAATGAAAAAGTAATGACGTTTGTCTAGAATTATTTATAAATATCACTTCTGTTATATTTACTTTTCATATTATGTCAATATAAAAATTAAATATTTTATTGTCATGTTACATTTTCAGGAAGATTATGAAAATCTCAACAGATGAATGAGCTAATATCAGAAATATGCCAGTAGAAATGTCCAAACAGGTGTACAAGAACATGGTCAAAGAAATGGACAAAATTGCATCATGGGAGGATCCATCTCAATAACAACATGCTTTAAATGTAATATGTAATCATTGAATTTTTCGATCATTAGGTACAATAAATAAACAATTTAGCATTAAATATTAATTTTCAAATATTTTCTTGAAGAAAAGAAAAGAAAATGGAGCCCATTCAGCACATAAAACAGAACGACAAGGAAGAAAAGGATTGATATC
The DNA here is from genome assembly GCA_034641835.2 of Pinus albicaulis. Lineage (NCBI taxonomy): Eukaryota > Viridiplantae > Streptophyta > Pinopsida > Pinales > Pinaceae > Pinus > Pinus albicaulis. The sequence continues at coordinate 1,226,271,762 of CM076575.1, forward strand.
TAAGTTCGTGGGTAATTGTTACTTCCTTATAACAACTAAAATAAATTTCATTTTTGTATTTTTTAAGTTGTTTTACAAAAATCATCATTGAATGTCTTCAAACAGGTGCTAACATACAAAGAAGAACCATCAGAGGAATTTATTGAAATTGGGTTAAATATGGGTTGTGAGTATATCTTGGCATATCATAACTTAATTGTGGAATTTGTAAGAATCTATCGATCTTGTTTTACTTATCTCCGTCTATAATTAATAGAAAAAATAAATATTTTATATTAAATATATGATTTTTATGGGGTATCAAACTTGCAGGAAACAAAGTATGGCACTGTGCCAATAGATAAAATATTGAAATATGGCATGCTACATGGTTTTGAAATAATTTATATAGTTTATGTGTCAATTTTTGTATCGGTACGCCATTTCTTTTCGATTTACATTGATGTATATTATTTAATATTGCAATTTTCATTATTCTCACCAATGTATATACACTCATTACAGTTTATTTTTATGTTTGTAGATGGAAGGTGAAGAAGAAGAAAACAATCAACACCATGAACAAAACATTCCTGAAAATAACCCAAGTCATGGAAGTAGCTCTAGTAGTGACAAAAGTTCAAGAGAAGAATGATGATCACTATGTCTGGATATCAAAGCAAGGCGTCGTATTTTTTGAAAAATGTCTGTGAAATTAGAAATTTTCTTTAATGTAATGGACATAGCGTCCGAGTTGAAATATAAAGGGATACCAATAACTATCCCATTTTGTGTGACAAAGAATTTCTTATTCATCTATATATGTGTGTGTGTTTTAATTTATTCTATTTCATTCTCTATTGTCGCTATTGCATTCTCCATTGTCATTCTCAAATGCACTAATAAAAATTTAATTCATATGAATATTGTTATAAGATATATATGTGTCAACTTTTTATGAATAATGAATTTTAAAAAACCACAATAATTATGATATGATATAACAAATTAATCCAAACATCACATTCAAACACATTAATAAAAATTTAATTAATATAAATATTGTTATAAGATGTGTCAACTTTTGATGAATAATGAATTTAAAAAATCACAATAATTTCACTGTCACAGGTCGATGTTTCTAAAAAATACAGAATGAAAACCAGTGCGTGTATTATTATACTGATGTGCTTGTATTCTTAAGCACACCAGTGCTTTTTTACGACCTACGGGCATCGCACAAATACCAAAACTAGTTAAAAATATTGAGGAATTTGTGCAGTATGGTGCTTCGGTGCGTTTACGTCTATATACACACCGATGCCATTTTTCAACCTATGGGCACTGCAAGAATACCCATACCAATTATAAATCTTTGTGCATTTGTGTGATACTATGCACTAGGACATTTTTGTGTCTACATGCACGGGTGCATTTGTATGACCTATAAGCACTGCATGAATACCGATACCAATTATAAATCTTGGTACATTTGTGCGATACTGTGCACCGAGGTGTTTATGTGTCTATACACACAAGTGAATTTGTATAACATATGGGCACCGCAGGAATACCGATACCAATTATAAAAATTGATGCATTTGTGTGATACTACACACCAGTATGTTTCTATAAGTCTACACACCGGTGCATTGATATGACCTATGGGCACTGATCAAATCCCAAGACCAATTAGAACGACCCCGTGCATTGTATCACCAACACTACACCCAGTGATGTTTTATATCTTCACGACCCGGTGAATTCTCCTACGACTGCCCTGGGGCTCCCACTACAGGTACGCACCGGTGCGTTAAATCTTGATTATAACACTGATGAAAAAAACATCTGTAATTACCTCTAGAAGACCATTTTTTTCATTTGTGTTGAATTTTAATTAAAATCTTCGCCAAAACCTCTGTAACCATAAACAGATGTTGTAGTATATGTTTTTTTGACAATTTTGGCAAATTTTATAACACTAAAAACCTCCTTTATAAACTCCACTAGAGGGTCTTTTTCTTGTAGTGTTGGCGACCATGGTTACCCTATGGTTGTTGGCTCTATTTTCCTCTCCCCTTATCATAGGTAAAATCTAGTATCGTAAATGGATCTTTAAGGTTATGTGTGAATGGAAATGGACATTAAGTTGGTGAACAAGGTAGGGCAAAGGGCAGTGAAGTATCCTTTTTCAAATACCCATAAAAAAGAATGTCTCAAATACTGATAAGAAGAAGACAGTAATCATGAGATAAGAAAAACCATTAACTTAATGATAATACTTAAATAAATAGATATTCAAGATGAGAAATTCATTGAAACAAAGAAATAAAAAAAACTTATCTAACTTTAGTGATTTCACCTTCAAGGTTTGAAAAAATATAAGATGAAAAATAAATTTAATCAAAGAATAGGGAAATCCTAAGCATCATCTGATCTAGCTACAAAGAACTTTAAGGAAAACTTCTCAAGAATGGACAAAAGGCATGATCAAAACATGGCCTCTTGGCTAAACCTAGCAAGTAACACATCAAAGAGAGATTCCACACATATAGTTTAGATAGCATCAAGTAAGCATGGCTAACTGTAAAACATATTTGAAAACTACTTTCCAAAACCATTAATGAAACAAAAAAGCTTAGGTGTGTCTAAGGAGCAGCTAAGAATTCCTTGAACTAACCCAACAGAGGAAAACATAAATACAATAGTAAACGGGCAGGACTAAGGTGCCTCAAACAACATTTCTTAGCCTACACTTTTTTTATTTACTGCAACATAGAAGGATGGACACAATGATAAACAAGAAAACATGAAAAAACTAGATACACATAACCATTAACCAAGCTCAAGGATCCTACAAGAAATCCTTCATCGTCATCAATCAAAGAAAATCATTCACAAGCTCCATAACACCAAATTGTTCTTCAACCTCAAAAAACCCATGACTTGCTCTCAAAACTCATCAAATGCCAAAATTAATGATGAATCCTCATTTATCCATTTAAAAAGCAAGGAGAAGAAAAATATAATAGAGTCTCTAGAAGTCTATTGGCTAATCAGAATTTTCACTATTGTCCTTGAGATCTTACAAGGCCCAAGGCACAAAATATCTTTTCGGTCATTTTTAGCAAATAAATTGACATTTGGGCTCTCTCAAGCCTCTTAGAAATTTTAAATCACACATTGTTGACTTTTCCTCTGTTAAGGGTGCAGCACTGAGTTTTAGGATGAATTTCCATGCTAAGGGCGTAGCACTGGAGAAAGAAAACTGGGTCGACTTGCAGTAATGTTTTGAGGACCTTCCCGATGTCTGAATAGTGTTTGTGATGGCTCGTTGGAAATACCCTTGAGTCTAATTTCTAGATCTACCCTTTGTACTTTAACTAGAACTCTACATCTGGTTCAAAAATAAAAAAATTCAAAGGCTGGTAAAGGTGCAACACCTGTCCTAAAAACTAGGCAAAAAGGTGAAAATTAGGGTGTTTTTGACCCTTTTGGAGAACCAAAACCACTCCAATTGACCTGAAACTTTGTGAGCATGCCACACTCAAGATGGGGATTCCAAAAATGTAAGCCTTTCCTCATAAATATGTTCTGAGAAAAAGCGTAGCACCAAGGGTGCTACCCCCTTGGCCTCAAAATTAACAAAAAACCAAAACTTGTCAAAATTCTCCCAAATTTGGTGAATGTATGCCTCATATGTATTGAGAGACCTGTAGAGAATCTTGTTCCAATATTCAAAGATTAGCTTGGCCTTTTTCCTCTTTTAGGGATTTGATTTTGGTTTGGGCCTTTTTCAGTAGCCCTTGCAATTTGGTTTCTCCGAGCATAATGTTTAGTCATCCTTCTTTGGATTTCAAGATATTGATGAGGTTTATTTAATTCAGCCTCCAAGTGTATGTTGGCTCTCTCCAACCAAGGCTCTCTACTTGTTAGTTTCCCATGATTTAGCAGATTGGCAGACCAAATCCATAGGGTAACATCAGACCAATGTTTAGAGTCCTAGGACCTAGCCTTCCTGGACTCAGAGAGGGCTCTCTCTATTTTTTGCGAAGGATGTGAACTTGTTTTCTTTCTAGGGTTTGATTTTACGCTAGTTGTTAAATGTAGGATTTTGTTTTTTTTCTGGTTGGAAATGATGATTAAGTAGGATAGGTGGAGTGAGAGGTCATCAAATCATTGGGCTATGGATTCTATGAAAGTCATGGATATCTCAACAATGAGTCAGAGTGCATCACAGAGAAAATCTAGTATGTTCAATGGAGCTTTAGGGTTATGTCTGAAGTGAAATGGAAATTAAGTTTGTGAACAAGGTAGCGAAAAGGGCAGTGAAGTATCCTTTGTCAAATACCCATAAACAAGAAGGTATTAAATACTGATAAGAAAAAGATAATAATCATGATATATGGAAAACCATTAACTCAATGACAATACTTAAACAAATAGATATTCAAGATGAAAAATTCAGTGAAACAAAGAAAGAAAGAAAACTTATCTAACTTTAGTGATTTCATCTTCAAGGTTTGAAAACATATAAGATGAAAAATAACTTTAATGAGAGAAGCGGGAACTCCTAAGCATCATCTGATCAAGCTGTAAATAAATTTGAGGCAAAATTCTCAGGCATGGATAAAGGGAATGATCAAAACATGGCCTCTTTGACTAAACCTAGCAAGTAACACATCAAAGAGAGATTCCACACACAGAGTTCAGGTAGCATCAAGTAAGCATGGATAACCATAAAAAATATCTGAAAACTACTTTCTTAAACCATTAATGAAACAAACAAGATTAGGTGGGTCTAAGGATTAGTTAAGAATTCCTTAAACTAACCCAGCAGAGGAAAACATAAAGACAATAGTAAACAGGAAGGACTAAGGTGCCTCAAACAACATTTCTTAGCCTATAATTTTTTGATCTATTGCAACATAGAAGGATGGACACAATGATAAACAAGAAAACATGAAAAAATTAGAGACACATCACCATTTACCAAGCTCAGGGGTCCTACAAGAAAGCCTTCATCATCGTCAATCAAAGCAAATCATTCACAAGCTCCACAACACCAAATTGTTATTCAACCTCAAAAACCCATGTATTGATATGAAAACTCATCAAAAGACAACATTAACAATGAATCCTCAATGTTCCATTTAACAAGCAAGGAGGAGAAAAACATACTAGCATCTCCAGAAGTCTATTGGCTAATCATAATTGTCACTATTGTTCATGAGACCTTGCAAGGCCCAAGGCACAAAATATCTTTACAGTCATTTTTAGAAAATAAATTGAAATTTGGGATCTATAAAGCCTCCTAAAACTTTCCATGTGTACATTGTTGAATTTTCCTCTATTAAGGGCACAACACTAAGTTTTAGGATGAATTTCCATGCCAAGGGCTTAGCACTGGAGAAGGAAAACTGGGTCGACTTGCAACAATGTTTTGAGGGCCTTCCCGATGTTGGAATAGTATTTTTGATGGCTCATTGGAAATCCCATTGAGTCTAATTTCTATATCTACCATTGGTTATATGATTGGACCTTTTCAAACTATTCAAAAAGAAAAAATTCCAAGGCTGGTAAAGGCGCACCTCTTGTCCTGAAAACTAGGCAAAAGGGTGAAAAAATAGGGTGTTTTTTACCCTTTTGGATAACCAAAACCAATCCAATTGACCTGAAACTTTGTGAGCATGCCACACTCAAGCTGGGGATTCCAAAAATGTAAGCCTTTCCTCCTGAATATGCTCTGAGAAAAATCGTAGCACCAAGGGTGCTACCCCCTTGGCCTCAAAATTAACAAAAAACCAAAACTTGTCAAAATTCTCCCAAATTTGGTGAATGTATGCCTCATGGGTTTTCAAAGACCTCTAGAGAAGCTTGTGCCAAGATTCCACAGTTAGCTTGGCCATTTTCCTATTTTAGTGCTTGGATCTTGGTTTGTGCCTTTTTCAGTTTATCCCTTGCAATTTGGTTTCTCTGGGCATAATGTTTAGTCATCCTTATTTGGATTTCAAGATATTGATGAGCTTTATTCAATTTAGTCTCCAAGTTTATGTTGGCTTTCTCCAACCAAGGCTCCCAATCATGCGCTATCTCCATGGCCAAAATCTCATCTAGAGGGAGCTGTTTTGCTAGGACTTATTCTTGTTCCCTTTTCTTTGCTAATGCCTTCTTCAACCCCATGGTTCTAGGTCTTCTCCTAGTTTGTCCTTCCTCATCACTACTTTATTCATAAGTTCCCATAAACTCTTCTAGTTTCACCTGGGCCTTTTGGGTTTCTTTTTGGGCCTTGAGGGCTATAGATTTATAGATTTAAATTTGCGCTCCTAGCTGCCCGTTCTCCAAGTCAAGGGCATCATTCACACTCTTGGCCCTATCCAAATGTGCTTGGAGGTATTTGATTTGTGCATTTATGTCCTGGAGGAGAAATTTTTTGATTCTTGCTTCATTTTCCTCATCACTATCCACTTGAATGATTTCAAAGTCCCTCTCAACCTCATGATCTTGTTCTTCTTATTTTACTTTTTGTTTCCCCTTGTCTAGTGGTTGAGCTGAGGTGGATGGCATGGTCCCTTGCCTTTTGGAGGAAGCAAGGACAAGCCTTGAGCCATTTTGATATGTGAGAGGAAAAAATCCAAATTTTTCTACTAGAATGGCCTCATCATGACTAATCTCAAGACTGCCTTTCTTTTCATCAATGATCTCTGCATTTATGTCTTTTGCACTATGTTCTTGACTGACCTCTTGAAACTCATTTTCATTCTCCTCCATTCTAACATTACTGTTGTGATCTTCAGCACTGCCATCAACCTATTGACTACTTTTTTGGTTCATAGTGTCACTGCTATTATTATTATTAGGGCTATCAGTCATCATGGTTTCTTTATTATTTTCATGACTTTCATTAGCCTCTTCTTGAATTTTTGCACAATCATCATCTTTATTTTGTTCATCTTTGTCACTATATTCATGACTGAGAATCTTTTCATAAGTGTCACTACTGTTATTATTATTAGGGCTATCAGTCATCATGGTTTCTTCATTATATTCATGACTTTCATTAGCCTCTTCTTGACTTTCTACACAATCATCATCTTCATTTTCTTCATCTTTTTCATTGTTTTCATGTCTGAGGCTTGTTTCATAAGTGTCACTGTTGCTTTTATTTTTTGCATTTTCCTCATTGTTACTTTTCTCTTCATCACTGTCCTCTTCCTCCTCTTTAACATCATCTACATTTTCCTTTGCATCATTATCTGTTTCTTCTTCACTGTTTTTCACACTGCCTTTGTCTTCATAATATGTCTCAATCTCTTCTTCATTTGTTGTTTCTTCTTCCTCATCATCATTCTTTGCCTCTTCATTATCATTTTCCTATTTCCTCATCATCCTCTACCTCTTCATCATTTTATTCCTCTTCATCACATGTCTCTTCTTCCTCACCATCATTTTCTTCTTCTTCATCATTTGTCTCTTCTTCCTCATCATCATTTTCTTCCTCTTCATCATCATTTTCTTCTTGATTTGATGCTTTGGGAGAAGGTGATGGAAGGAGATTCTTTTGGGAGAGGATTCATGTGTGGATGAGGAGTCATGGTCAGTGGTGGGTGATGGAGGAGTGGAAGTAGGTGAATGAGATGATGACGGTAAATTAGGCTGATGAGGAGGTTGTGGATTTGTGAAAACTTCATGGGCGATGAACACTTCCAATGGGATACCCTGTTTCTCTAATTGATGCAACACAATCATCTTCATAAGAGAATGGTGAAAAATACTTTCCATTTGTTGTGAAGGAGGTCTCTTTTGCAAAATGTATGACATCTTATCAATACTTCTATAAAGGTAATAGGGAAAATGTAGCATCTTTCCCTAGTGAAGTTCATGAGCAGTCTTATGTGGTAGGAATAAATTCTAGAAAACCTACCCTCACAGATGAAGTATTTCATGATGATTCTCATTAATGGTGCATATCTCTCCAGTAGATGTGAAAATGGAAAAATGGATTTGTAGTCAGCTTGGTATATGGGTTTCAAAAATGGTTGATAATGGCTTAGGTCCAAATTTTCCTGTTTGAACCACTTTTCTCCCATACTAGGTATCCTGGTGGCCATGGAGATGGTATTGATGGATAGCTCAAATTTTACTCCTACTAAGTTCACTTGATGGTCATGAAGGTTAAGGATGAAATTCCTGGTCAACTCAAGATGACTCTGGACCTGTTGTACCCTCTCACAGAAGTCAAAACAACTGACCTCTTGGAAATATGCAACTATCACGGGAGAGGCCATAAATTATTTGTTATTCAGTGGCTCAAATTTGTTTACCCTTCCACCATTTTTCTGTTTTCTTCTAGGCCCTTGGTCTCCCTCACCCCTACCACTTATACCTTCTCTTGACATTTTTCCTTTTACTATTGCCTTGAAAATTGAAGCCCTGGAAATCTTGTGAAATGATATGAATGGGGCAAGTGAGATAGAGAGGAGAAATTAATGTCAAGGCTTGGAAGTGTGGAGGCTAATTTTTCAAATGGAGATATTGTTTTGGTAGATGAGAAAAATCTTAGAAAAATAGTTTCAGTGTGCCTTTAGCATGTAGATGGATGAGTTCCCTTTAAACAACAATGTTGTTAGCATGGAGACTAGGTTTTTCTCTTCCTTTAGGTTTTTTTTTACATTTATCTCTAACTTCACCTTTAAAACAATATGAAAGGGGCCAAGGCATCTAAATACCTCTAATAAAAACCTTCATGAGGTACCAAGCAGAGAATTTGAAGAGTTTTGAGGCATTTGGAGGCTTGCATAGGCATGGAGGGCTTCTTGGCTAAATGCGTAGCACAGAAGCATAGCAGTCAGGTCTCTGCACTGTTATTGCCTGGGCCATGAATGTCCCTATGCATAGCACTCGGGCCAGTCGGGCCTCTTCACGTGCTATTGGGTCAGCTCTGAACATCCCTACATGTAGCACCCAGACTAGTCAGGCCTCTACACATGCTTTCGAGTCGGATTTGAACATCCCTGCTCATAGTGCCCGGGCCAGTAGAGCCTCTGCACGTGTTGTTGAGTTGGCTCTGAACATCCCTGCGTGTAGCGCCCGGGCCAATCAGGCCTCTGCTGAACCTGTTTCTATGCACGGTTAACCTGCTGGATCTGCACGTTGTTAAACGTGTAGCGTTCGTTCATAGGCATGCAATGCTTTGTTGATTTTTTATAGGAAGGTGCACACAGGCGCGCAACAAGGTTTTCGAGGAGCATAGTAGTAGGGTTTTCCTACCCGAGGTTTGCCAGAAATCCCGAAATCTCTATTTGAAAACCTTTCACTGTCTTTTGCAAATGAAAAATGAGCTTGAGTGATAAATGAGATGCTTTTATAACCATGGAAAAATAAATTAAAAATATAAACCAAATTTTTCTAATTTTGTGAGTTTTATCTTGTCACTTTATCACTGATATTCCTTTTTCCTTTTACAGAAGGTGGCTTAAAACACAAAAAAAATAATATTTTTTGTGGGTGATCTGAAAATACAATTTCTTACCCTCACACTGATTTTGACAGTGATATCTATATTTTGACAACGATTGTAAGTCATGTCCACTATGTCTTCTCTTGGCCACTTTTGTTTTGCTGCAGCTGCCATGACGCAGCTTATTTTTGTCTCCTTTGTCATTCTTAGAATTTGAAAAATTTAGCTACTCAATAGAAAAATCATGATTAGCTTGGTTTTCCATTTTGAAACTTAACCCTATGCCTTATTTATTTGACCATTTGAGGGCAATTGACTTCTCTTGAAGACTTGATCTCTATCACACTGATACTCTTTGCACTCTGTTAGTAACCTATAAAAATAGGATTCATAATTTGGACTTGAATGATGGTAGTCTTGTAAATATCTACAAACTTTTCTTTCTGCAAGTTATTTTCCCATATTTTGTAAAAAAAAAAAAAAAATCGAAAAGAGGGTAAAAAGTCCTAAAATAAAAATCAAAGGACTTAGTAAAAATAGTATACCCCAAAAGAAAAAATATGAATAAAACATGAAAGTGTGCAACTATAAATGCCACTAATTTTACTTTTTTCAGATGATTATGGAAGAGTGTCAGTAAATGCCATAATCCATGATGAGTTAAACAATTTAATCTTGACTTATCATGTTTAGAGAATGAAGAATTGTCATACAATTTAACCATGACAATTCAGTAGTTAGGCAGAGAATAAAAGAATCCAACAGTTTAATCTAGATTCTTGGATGAAATAAGTATAGAATTAGATAGTTTACTGCTTTCAAAAAGAATAAAATGTTGTAAGGTTGCTAGCTCAAATGCACCTGATTAAAATAGAAGAAAAAATGTTAGAAGATATGACTCGGTAGGTAGAATAAGGTGGGAAACATCATTGTAAATATCTTTCACCAAGCTATAAATAACTAATTTCCCCTCCCCATAGAAATTTGATATTCTAGACTATCAGTCAAAGAGGCTCAAGGCATTTCCTTGACTTCTATTGGGACCAGACCCAAGGCTCAATGAATGATTGGTTGAAAATGTTAAGTTTCTATATTAATCGCATACATCGCATCATTTACCCTTCATGTGCTCATCACCATTTAACTTCATAATTGAGAAATATTTTCTTACTTAAATGTTACAAAAAGGCCCATATGATTAGCTTCCTCCATTTTACAATGCATAAAACCCTAAAAAAACAGATATACTAAGTAAAACTGAATGAGTTATGAAAACAAAAATTTATTCTAATTTTAATTTTCCTTAGTTTTATTTATGAATTTTTGAGTATTCATTGACACTTTTCATATTAACACTTAACTTATTTTATTAACTCCCTATTCCTATTAATATAAATCGTTTTAATTTAATATCCCTAAAAAACCCCTTATTATATGCTTTTATATCAAATATATTTCTCACATGTTGAAAATACATCCTAAAATTATCCCTTTTGATATAAAAGTACCCATAATAAAATATCCCTGCTCCCCTATAGTTTTAGAAATTTAAATAAATCTAAAACTATATAATATAATTAAATTTGCAAAATGCTCATTTTTTTTACATATTGTATATATAAAATAGCGTGGAAAAAAGAATACTTACACCATTACTCCCGTTCCCACATTACTTATTACCCAAGGTTACAGTTTTAACCTTACCCCTCTTTGCTCGCTATATACCCTTATACCAAATTTTAAACCTTGGTTAAACCCTTTATTAACCCACCCCATTCAATTTATTTTATGTATAAACTCCTTTTATACATAAGCCTCATCAATTAACCCAACGTTTTCGCAATTGATCCCCAGTCATACAATCACCAATGCTCTTTTAATCCAACGGTCTTAGATACACGTGATAACTAATATTCATGCCCAACCTTTCCCTGATATCGTGTTTATCTCACACTGTAGATATTTAATTTTCAAGATCAACGGCTCACACTAAAAGCCCGACCCCACCTTACCTTTCCCCCGCAGCTTCCCAAAGCATCTGGACCATTTGCATCACCTTTCAAGATCCAATGACGTAGATTTCATATCGCACGACAAAAGTAATCGTTCAACATTTGATAAAAGTTGCGCGATAAAATATGTTTTCCCAAACCACCCACTACTACATGTCTCAATTCCATTTGATCGCATTCCAAAATTGAAATACAAATTACAGCCTAAAATCCATGTGATACCGCTGAATGGTTTTCGCATTGAAAGCAAAACTGCTCTCGCCATTGATTGTGACCTGCCATCAATGCATTGCATATTAATAAAATCTGAGGTTTTAACCTTAATTTTTCACTGTTCGCTTATCCTTTGCGACTCTACCCATTGAGAAATCACACTCAGACTTCAGTTCAAAACATTTTATGTCCAATTTCCCACCCTAAAGTAGATTTCACCACAGAACTTCTGCGACTAGTTTGAAGACCGATACCAACCTGCAAACCCTCCTCGATCGCCCAAATACCTACAAAAGGTATTTCTCTGTGTTCAAAACTCACCAATTTATACATTCAAAATATCAAAATTAAAACTATGTATCTGTTTTATTGAAGAAAAAATATAATTCCCAATCCAAGAAATACCCAAACCTTAAAAAAAGAGGGCGAACCCTGGAAATTTTTTTTCTAGAATTTGCCATTTTTCCTAACTCTGTTTTAAAGCAATTTTCGGTCATCTGAAGGCAATCTCCACTGTTCAATTTTATTTAAATTGCACCAAAAGCCATTGAACCCCTGTATCAGTCTTCTACACCTTGAAAACCTGTGTTTTCATCCCAAAACCCTCGCCCAGATTCCCAAATTTCTCTCAGATTCGCTCAATTAGCCCTTGTTTTCAAAATTAACTAAGAAAATAGCCTAATATTGCTTAGTTTTCCCTAAAATGACAAGAAAACAAGTCACCCCTAAGACTCGAGGTCCAAAAACCCAAAAAATTTCCTCAAGCAAACTTCCAAGGCCTGAATCTTCTAAAATAAATAAGCCTACCCCAGCCCTAATAGCTGATTCTACTGTAGTGGTCAAACCTTTGCAGCAACCTATTACTTATGAAGGGAGCAGTTCCTTAATTTATTTAGAATATAGAATTACTGATGCTACATTAGAATTTGATCTACTTGAAGTACATGACTTGTGTCATGAGAAATTTGTGAAGAAAGTTGAAAATGACACATCTCTATGGGATTCAAACTTGCCTAAATATGTAGTCCCAATCACTCATCCAGCACAGAACTTGATTAGACTATGCCAATTACACTATGTCCCAGCCCAATGATGTATTGTAAATAAGGATAGGGAGGTCTTGTTTTCTATAACTCTAGAATCCATTAATGAAATTCTCCAGTTGAACCATGATCCAAGAGTAGTTTCGCTATCCATTGAAGATTTCGCTCAGTTATACTAAGACTAAGATTTCCCTAAGAAGTTTATGATTCTGCAAAAATTCATGCCTACTCATGTTGATTTTCCAAAAGTAAATCCACCCTATTCCACCTCTGATTATCCCGAATCTTCCAGCCAAATCATCTCTATGCTTTCCTTCATTATAGGTTATTCTAATGATGAGTTCACTGATAAATCAATTCTAGGTTTCCTTTCTACTTTATCCCCAGAGAATCCTCTTGCAATGGTATTCAATTTTTCCAGATTCATTGCTGATAATATACATTATCAGTTGACCAAGTTGTCTGAGGAAGGAGTGTGTAGATATTCATCCTATCTATTTCATCTCTTCCTATTTTTCCAAGCAGAACAGTTCCCAATTGCATTGCAGAAGATGGATGTTGGAGGTAAGCCTCTTTCAGTGATAATTTGGACTTCATTTCTCAGAAAATATGGAAATGAATTCAGCTACAAGGACTTCACATATTTTTTTATCAGACCAACCATGAGTTTATTGAATAAGACAGAGCAACCAAGGGTTAATGAGGAAATAAATAGAATTCCACAGTTGTCTGAAAACTACAAAGTAGGTGACTTGTACCTATATGAAAATAACATATAACTAAGGATATTTGGATAAAACCTTGCCCCTTATAAATTTCCCAAATTTCTAACTATCAAGGTTTTTTCTTTGGAGTATTTGAGGCAAATTCTTAATGCAGATGCAGTGAATTTTAAGGATTTCAAAAATAAGACACAGTTTAAACTTAAAAATCAAATAGGTCTCTTCATACTAAATAACAGGGATGCCTTGAAAGAAATAGTTAGAAAATTTTCAGAATTCAAGTTCCAAGAAATATTTTATTGGAACTATGATCCTCAAGGCATTTTGAGTAACATAAGGGTCAAATGTAAATTAATGCCATTCTTTCATGAGTCCAGACCAGAAATTGAAAAATATGCAAATCAAATGGAATGGATAGAAAATAAATTTATTGATCCTATTGACCATATAGAGAAGAAGAGACAGACAAATAATTCATAGGCAATAACAGTCATTGAGAAGACAAAAGCTTCAAACAAAAGGACTAGGAATGAAGAAGGTTATACAGCATAGACCACTGCAGAAAATAAGTTCAAAATTATTTACAATAGAAGGGAAAAAATGATTGATGCTGAGAAATACAAGGCTATTGGAATCAATGATATATATGATCAGTGGTTAGATAATGATGGAGCCACTATAATTTTGAATGATACCCTAGAATAAATTTAGAAAGATCAGATTTCAACACAGGAACAGGACAAACAAATAGTGGAAATGTAGGTAAATTCAGAAATTCCCTCCTCTTCCAAAGCAATAGAAGAGACAGATTCAGACATCCAGAAAAAATTCAAACAAATGAGAGAAATAAATGAGGAAATTAAGAATGTGGTTTATTCTAAATTTCTTAAAGAAAATCCAGGAAACAAAGAAATATTGCTTTCTGCTTTCGATTACTCCACCAACAAGATGATAATGTCATTTCTAAAACCCACCATTGCAGATCCAAAATCAATTGCAGATTATACTAAAACAGACGTGGAAGTGGAAATTGATACAATACATAAATTTGATCAGATAGAATTCCAACTGAAATGTTTTATTCAAAAGTCGCTAACAAAACTATGAGTGCTACCATGCTTCAAAAGATTGTATCTAATTTGCAAACTCAAATGAAATTAGATAAAACATCTCTACATGCTAAGGATTTCAAGATCATGTCCTTAGAATATTTGGTGATAGAAACTGGAGTGGATCCTTCCAATATTGAAGTTACTAAAACACTCATAAGGCAAAATAATGAAGATATTGTTGCCTTGAAAAAGCAACTTAAAGTTCCACAGGAAAAGGAGATTCTTCAACAACAAAAAGAAAAGGATGAGACTATGCAGCTAGTACTAAAAATGACACCCCAAATCAAAGAAATGGAGAATCAGACATAAATTTTGATGAAGGAAAATGAAACATTGAAAAGAGAAAATGAGGTCTCCCTTCCTACAATCATTCCAACTGTCAGTATTGTTGTTCCTTCTACACTGGCAGAGCATTTGGCACCAAAAGGAGTATTGGCAACTACAATGTCAATAACATCTATAAATACCTCTACCATTGGATCATCTACACCACAAGTACAACAAGAAAAAGGTACATCAAATATAGTTAAATATATGGAAGAAAAGTCAGTGAAAGACAAAGAAATCATCGCTTTGAAAAAAGACTAATCAATGTCTTGAATCTTCCTACAAGAATGCTTTGATAACTTCTAAAGGACATGAACAGACAGTAAAGGACTTAGAAGCACAGGTTAAAGGATGTAAATTGGAAATATTGTCTTCCAAGATATCTTATAACAATATATTGTTTCCAAGTTCCAGTAAGCATCTACAACCAAGAAACAAATCAATTTTGATAAGATAAACCAGTTCTATCTTTTCTTGACAAGAGGACAGCTTGTCAGTTTGTTTTGCAACTGTCCCTCTTTTTTATGTAATAATCTTTATTTTCTCCTAGAGATATACCTACATGTCTCTTGGATATTTTTTAATAATTTTGTATTAATACTTCACTTTTTGAAGTATTTAGGGTGGAGTAAAAATTTTCAAGATTACTATAGACATTTTTTTTGAATACATTGGGAGTTTGTGTGAGTCGATTTGTAAAGTAGTAGACTGGAACTAAGTCAAACTGACATCATAACTTAGGATTATTGTGCTGATCAGATAAGTCAAGTATTTTCCATTTTTTACTATTTATCTTTCTAAGTTCCATACATACATGTACATGTTTTATGTCTTAAATGATTGACTAGGAAAGATTAAACATGATTAGTGTTAAAAGCTCCATGTTTTTTACTAGTTATTATTTGATATGTTTTCTACTGATATCTGGATTAAGAATCCTTGGCTGCTCTTAGTCCTTTTTGATCCCTTTCTTTCATCTTATTTTATGAAACTTAAGGATCCTTCATTTCCCTATTGTTCAGATCTTACCATTTCATCAAAAAGCCTATTCCAAACCCTTTGAATGTCATCTACCCTGCGCTTGGTACATTTTCTCTTTTGACATTATTTCCTAGCTCTTCTTGCCAAGAAGTTGACTCCATAGCCCAAGGGTATAATAGATCCCTGTGTGGTTTACCTTGAAGTATCTTTTATCCCCACCAAACATTCAAAACAAACCAATTGTCCAAATATGACTAGCCTAAAAGCTTATAACAAATTCAAGCTAAATTTTGAGGAGAGTGTTATTGCCTAAATCTACCTCAGGCTGAAGGAAGGCAGAGTTCAAGGTAACATCAAACCATGCTAAGTCTGGTAGCTAGCCCTACTAGAACAGGAGAGGGCTCTCTCTGGGTCAATCTCAGAAAAAAATAATCAATAGGGCTTGAGATGACTTGAAATAAAGGCTAATTTTAGGCTAGGTATATAAGTGAAGGAGTTTGATTGTGTTGTTGGGGATTTTTGTTGGATCAAAGGGAAGGGCAGTTTTGGGTGCGAGGATAAGGCCTAGTTTTTGCAAAGTTCTGGTTGGGGCAAGGAAGGAAATTTTTTTGATGCTTTACATTGAATGAATGGATGGATCAGACCAGTGAGGAGCTGAAGAGGGAAAGAGGGTCTCAAGAGTCCTCCTCAAACAAATGAAAACATGGAAAATTAAGCAAAACTGAAGGCAGAGCAAAGCAAGCTAATGAATTCCACCTTTAACACTGATTTGTTTAATTTAAGAAGAAAAGAGAAGGGAAAATGATACACATAAACATCAATGAACTTAAAATTACATAGAGAAGCACACCATCAAAACACAGAGCCACACGGATCCCAAAGAGTGCTGCAAACCCTGGTCTATTCCTTTGCCAAAATTGTAGACATGAAATGTACAATGTGCCAAGCAATCCCAAGTGTCCAACCCTAAAAATGACTGAGAAAATACATGATATAGACAAGCCTAACTCTTCCCCATGCCTCTAGGGGTCGAGCTCATCTTTCTAAGAACTATTTCAACCATATCTAAACTAGGAACTAGAAAATTGGCAATGAAACAACTTGCCTCTATATGCTAGGAAACTGATCCATTCACTTACATTTCACCTTTTGGTGAATGAATCCTCTAGAATGAGTAAAAATGTGCCAAAATTACATCATGGTCATGAAATTACATCAAGGTACGTCAAGAGTTACATGAAAAGGTGAAACTGGCCAAAAATAGGAGAATTCTGAGCTGCTGAGTAAAAAATAGGCCAAATTCCTCTATGCGTCGTGCCTGGAATCTCTATGCGTAGCACAAGTTTGGAGCTGATTTTTAGGCCCTTATCGAAGTCAAAATTGAGTGCAGGATAGCTTGTTGAAAATACCTACCTGTCTAATTTCCAACCCAAGTAGAATTTCTGGATTTGGTGGCCATTTTCCCCTCTAAAAATCAAATCTCCCAACACTTCTTCCTGTGTGTGAAAAAAGTGGCAGAAAGGCCATTTTTAGGGTGTTTTTGACCCTTTAGGCAACCCAGAACTTGATGAAATCCTTAGGTAATCCATGAGCGTGCATAAATTTTGATAAAAAATCCAAAAATTTAAATTTTTCCTCCTGAAGAGCTGCCAATTATAAGCGCGTGCCAAGTGGCGCTACCCATCGGGCAGGAAAATTTGTTTTGTGACCAAAAAATTAAAAATTAACAAAATTTTTCCCAAATTTCTTGAAATTTGGGCTGCAGGTCCCTCATCAAGTGCTATGCTGAGACAAAGAAGCTTCGGCCAAACTTTGGAGCCTATCATGCCTTTTACGACGCTTTAGTGCCCTTCTTAGCCTTGCCTTCAGGATCTTGATCTTCGATTTGCAACCATGATGTCGCGCCCAATAATGGTTCTTCATGTGTTTTAGCATGTTATTCTCCTTGTTTTCCATCTCCAAAAGCTTCTCAAGATAAATTTTGACCCTCTCAAGTCAAGTCTCTCTATCAGCCTCGATCTTTCGCTCAATGGGTGTCATCTCTGTTGGGCTTCTTCGGGCAACTTGCTGATTCTCACGGATGTTTTGCAACTCCATGATCTTCTGCTGATACTCCAACTGTTTGTTCTGCTACTCCAGATAGTTTATGATCCATTGAGCTCTCTGCAAATTTTCAGTTAATTTTTCGATCTCATCTTTTTACTCCTGAATGATCTCTCTCAACTTTGATCTTGGAGAGCTCAAATCCTCATCAATCAATATGAAATAAATATCATGGCCTCCTGAAGGGCCCTCATCCTGCATAGGCCTCTTACCTCTTTCATGTACCTGTACCTATGCTGCTGATGACGGAAACGAGACCCCTTCCACCTTGGGTGGAGATAGTACTCGTCGAGCTACTGCAAATAATACTCTCGTGCCTCTCTGACAAGTGACATACACTGGCACACTGATAGGCTCTGTATCGTGACCTTCAAACTGATGTGAAGGTTCACCTGCATCATGAACAATATCTAGAGGAGGCTAAGGGGCTGTGAAGAAGTCGCGGGAAATGAAATATTCCCATGTAATGCCCTGCAATCCAAGCTGATGTACAACACCGATCTTGATGAATGCATAGTGATAAATATTGTTGTACTGCTATTTGGGAGTTTTCTTCTGCACAAGAGTGTTCATTCGCTTGATGTTGCGGCACATGAAATAAGGTATGTTCTTAATCGTCACTCTCGTGAAATGCATCAATAACCTGACGTGGTAAGTATAAAGGCATGAGAACCGGCCCTCACAACTGAAGTATCTGATAATGAGTCTCATCAAAGGTGCATAGGATTCCTTCAGAAACTAGAATGGGGATACCCTGCTGAGTTGTC
Organism: Pinus albicaulis; assembly: GCA_034641835.2. Classification (NCBI taxonomy): domain Eukaryota; kingdom Viridiplantae; phylum Streptophyta; class Pinopsida; order Pinales; family Pinaceae; genus Pinus; species Pinus albicaulis. The sequence continues at coordinate 1,226,290,481 of CM076575.1, forward strand.
TCACATAGCTAGGCCTGATGTATGGTTCATAATGCACTCTGTCCACCTGTTGTCTCTTGTTCCAATCTTCACCTACATTTGGTACTCCTGTTGCTTGAGAAATGGCTTCCGGTGTCAAGGTGAAATCTACACCAGCAAGAGTTACCTGACCATCATGCAAATGTAAAACAAACGACCGAGCCAACTCCTAATGATGCCGAATCCTAGAAATCATCTCACAATACTGATAGCATGACTTCTCTTGAACATGCCATAGCAAGTGGGCAGGCCTGCAATTGTGTCAATGAGGTGGGCTCTTCTCTCACATGTTTTCCACCATTACGAGGCCTTCTCGGTGCATGGAGCTCAATGGTAGAATCACTGTCGTTTTCATATGATGAATCAGTGTCCATTTCCATGGTGTTGCAAGGTGTATGTTTGGCTTGTTGAAAATGAGAAATGAGAATTTGGTTGTTTTTTGTTTCAATGCCAAATATATGATGATGTGAGAGGGACTGTGGGAAATATGGGCAGTGGGAACAATAGGTTTTAATCAACTGATAGTTTTCCCCTGGAGAATTTGACAAACTTTGGGATAAGGGACAGTCACTAGACCATTTGGGAAACTTGGGGTTTTGGAAAATTTACCAACGAAATTGGAAAGGGATAATGATAGGAAAGGAAATGATTTATGGATAGGGATAATGGGAATGAGTGACTTGGGATATAAGGGAATAGGGGATTAATAGGGCTGATAGGTTTAAAGTGAGGGAAGGAATAAACAAGGTGGGGGAAAAGGAGTATTTGGCACCAAACTGATTTAAAACACCAATTCAAAACCCTAAGGAGCAGTTTTTATCAAAATACGAGGCTTTAAGTTTTTGGCTTTCAAACTCTCCAAACCAGTCTTTCCAACAACATCAAACACTGATCAATGGTAATAGCAAGGTGATTTGAACTTACATGGAGCAAATGAGACCGAGTGATTTGGAATTTGTTTGGAGGCAGTGACAAAAATTTCTTGTCGGCCCTGTGCGCCGCACGCACAACCTAGTGTACCGTGCTTGGTGTATGCGCCTTACCCATTATAATTTTCAAAGGGATGGGCGGCTCTATGCGCCGTGACAACCATGTGCGTCGTGAACTTCCTCCTATGCGCCGCAACCCTGAATCTCACCACAGTCTCGGCTTTTCAAAAACTATTTCGCTCTTCCAAAATTTTCTTCAGCTTCACTCTTGTTTTTGGCATGCCAATGGATTATTTAAACACCACAAATATCTTATATATCATGGAATTTGATTTTTGTTTTGAAATAACCCACTTTCTTATGTTTGAAATTTGACACTTTGCACTTTTTAATATAAACTCTGTTTTGTTTGTTTCCTTTGGTTTTTGAGCTGAATGACGAAAATTTTGTCGATTTTTTTTTTTTGCAGGGATAGCTGGCATTGGATTTGGAAAAGGTGACTAGGGCTGCACCTAAATATCTTCACAACTAAATTTTTTTTGAAAATTACATGGAATTTTTTACAAAAGACAAAATTGACGATTTTTCTTCAAAACAGAGTTTTGAAGAAAAATTATTATCAAGTATTGTGAGGATGAAATTTTTGCAATGAAACTCTCCCTCATGTGCCTACTGGCATTATTGGACACTTTGAATATTAAATTAATGAAACCCTAAACCTAATAAGACTGAAAACCCTACAAAGACTCTTTGCACACCAAAAGACCAAACATTGACTGTCATTGACTGGAAATGATTTTGATGGACCTTAATGAACAGACCTAAGCCAGTAGGTACAAGACATGAGGGATATCAGCGAAAAAACCCTTTCGTTAGATGATCCATGCTCCTAATGGAATGCAACTGACTGAACTGAATGAGACACCTAACATGAAATGCAACAAAAAATATTTTGATCTTTGACGGAGGGATGAAGAGACCAACTCTAACATTGGCTCCAATGGGGATGGTAGCTCCTTGGAGGTGCCAAGAACTACAAATTTCTGGGAGAGTAGGCAGTGCCTTCGTCCATTGGCCTATGGAATCCATAACATCGAAAAATCAACAAAAGACTCTTGACTGATTTATTGAGTGAAAATTTGACTCAAACTGACTCAATTTTGAAACTGAAATGACTAAAAAATGTGACTCGACAAACTCAAACCAAAGCTGAAATCAATCTTTATAATTATAGCCTTCACTTCGGGCCCCAAACTAAAAAAAATATCACAGCGCACACTTGCAATGAAACTGAAATAAATTGTATGTACAGTGATAATGTAAACAGCAGAAAACATCTCAGAAATGATACCGCTTGAGCAGGTGACCATTGACCGGCCCTCCTAGACAAAATTCCCCATTCATCTCCTTCAGAAGAAAAGCATTCCGACCCCGATATGTAGCAATTTTAAAGGGTCCTTTCTAGAGATTTTCGAACTTACCGTGCTTACCCTTTTCCTCGTTTCTTGCATCCCATTTCAGCACCACTTCTTCCAATTGAAATTTGTCCACCTTTGCTTTTCTATCATATATTTTCTTAATTCTCTCTTGCAGCTCGAATGTTTTTTGGAAAAATTCTTCTCTCGTCTGCTACAAATGGATCATTTGATTTATTCTTCTCTACATATGATCATCTTCACTGCCAGCTTCTTGTAGAAGTTTGATCAACAAAACTGCGAGAGAGGTAGGAAACATTGTATAAACTCCATAAACTAACTCAAAGGGGGACATATCAATGGATTTCTTCTTACTCACTCGATCTGCCCAAAGTGCATTGACCAACTTCTTATGCCAACTTTTCTTGTTTATTTCCAGCAACTTTTTAATGATGTTGACCAAATATTTATTGGAAGATTTCGCCAATCCATTGCCTTGCGGATGATAAGCGGTTGAGTGTCCCAAAATGATATGATACTTGTCACAAAACTCAATCATCCTTTTTCATTTGAAAGCTGATGCGTTATCAGTGATTAACTTATTCGGGCAACCAAAACGAGATAAAATGTTATTCTCAAGGAAATAAATTATTACCGAATCCATAGCTTGCCTGGTGGGAATTGCCTCAATCCATTTCGTGAAATAATCTGTCGTTTTTAGGATCCACCTATGCTGGCCTGAAGAAGCGGGATGAATCTCACCAATGAAATCCAAACCCCACTGCTGAAAAGGAGCACTTACCTCAATGGGCTTAAGCGACAAAGGTTGCAATTTCTACCTCCCTTCAAAAATATGACATTCATGACAGCTTTTGACAGTCTTATACACATCAGTAAAAAGTTTCAACCAATAATATCCCACTCTCAAAATCTTGTTGGCCGTTGTTTTCCAAAAAAGGCGATCGCCACAATCTCTCTTATGAAAATACTCCATAAGCTACTTTGCTTCTTCTTCCACCAAACAGTTCAGCAAAACACCACCGGGATCTTTCCAATAGAGTGAATTATTTAGAACAAAAAACTTAGCAGCCTTCAATTTCAAAGTTCTACTTTTGTTTCTAGCGATGCCAGGCGGTGGTGACAAATTTTGAAGCACATATACAATATCTGAATACCAAAGAGAAGGCACAAATATTTCTAATACCTGAACTGATGAACTTTCCTCATTCTCCTCAGACATAGCAGCAATGATATTGATATCCAAGGCATGTAAATTTGATTCCACCATTAGCTTTGCCAGCCCTTGTCCTTTGACAAGTTTTGTGGGCTTTATCTCCACATCATACTCCAACAAGGCTGCAATCCATCTACCCCGTCTCCCTTTTGGATCTGTTTGCACTAAAACATCCTTTTCAGTAGCGTTAGGAACATAAGAAATAATATGAGAATGCAGAATACATACTCAAAAATCTTTCAACGCCTTCACAAGAGAAAGAGCTTTCTTTTCAATGATGTTATATTTCAAGGCTGCATCTCTTATGGTACGGCAGAAAAAATCAATTGGTTTTTCATGCCCATTTCTTTTCTGCATTAATACTACTGCCATAGTATGCTCCAAAGCAAATGAAAACAAAATAAAATCCTGAGTGTAATCCGGGCTGATCAAAACAGGAGCTGAAGAAAGAACCAACTTCACTAGATAGAAATATTTTACCGCCTCCTCAGACCATTTTAATACGCTATCCTTCTTAAGCATGTTTGTAATCTCTCTTAAATGTTCAGCAAGGTTAAGCACAAAGAGGCATAAAAAATTCATCTTACCATTAAAAGACTGAATCTCCTTCTTATTCTGGGGAAGATCAATTTACTGAATAGCTTCAAATCGAGCTGGGTCAATATGGATTCCATCTTTTGAGATAATATGACCAAGAAGTTGTTGGGAAAAATACTGAGAGGGGGGGGGGGGGGGGGAATCAGTATTTAGAGCAAACTAAAACTTTTTACTTTTTCATGCTCTAAAACCCATACGCTACTTTGCTGAAGCCAACTAGCGTATACACGCGGATATCCTTCATAAAACTCGCGTATACACAGAGATCTAATTATGCCTTTAGTTCTTCACTTATATCATTCAATCATTCATTCATTAGATGTTCTATAAACAGTAAACATGTGCAGTAAGAACAGAATAAACCATCACACAAAGCATCACACATGAACACCAGGATTTTTAGGTGGAAACCCAAGTCGGGAGAAAACCACCGCTGCAGTTGCTCAGCCTTCAATATTTTATTACAGAGAAAACATTCAGGCCAGGCCGGTGTGCAGATTACCAAGACGCAGCACCCACCCTCGCGCTCGCTACTGTGCCCTCTCCTGGAAGGGAGCTCCAACCCCCGACTCGTTTACCAGCCTCTCCTGGAAGGGAGCTACGACCCCCTGATCTCGTTTACCAGCCTCACCTGGAAGGGAGCTACAACCCCCTGACTGAAGGCTACAACCCTCAGCACCTCTATGGACCACGTTTCATCAATTTTCACACTGGATCCAACCAACAACTTGCAGGCCTCGTTTCATCATATTTTCAGACTGAATGTTCGCCTCATATCAGATCTAAGTCTCCCATAAACAGATCTAGCAGATACAAATACATTCAGTCTGAATATTACGCTTCATCATTTCTTCATAGTCTTCAACATGAATTCGGATCTCTCATAAAGCCTTTACCCTTTCATTCGAGATATGCTTCCATGAAAGTATTCATTCGAGCTCGAACATCTTGTCCCGCTCATGATTTGCAATAGTTTCTTCTTTATATAGGTTTACCCTTTTTCAATACCATGAGCCCCTTTTTCAATACCATGAGCCGAACAATACCATGAGTCCAAAACTACATTACTTCCGATGGTATTCCTGGACGGGGTCATTTAGATGAATCATTACCCAATACAATGGGTCAATACCATGGTGGTTACCCCTGATTTTTCACTTTATGAGCGCTTTTTCCCATACGCGACTTGGAATGTTGTTTCCCGCGTGCATACGCGACTTCCCCTAGACAGACCCACGTATTCCTTGAGACATACTATTTTCACCAAAGATTTAGCACAAGCTGAATTCCTTTGTCCATTTTTTTCTGTACTCACTGTAGATACATCATATTTAGTTCATCAAAACATATTCTATCAAGCACAATTTTGTCATCATCTTCATCAAGAGGGTTTCCATTCAAGGACAACACTTAGCATCATATTGTCAACAAATATCATATCACATCAGATTTACATCATTTACCAAGTCCATCAAGTCAAGAATAACTTCATCAGGTGCATTGCCATCAAGGACAACACATGCCAACAATCTTATGTCTTCATCTTCATTCAGTGGGTTGCCATCAAGGACAACACTCTGCATCATATTGCCAACAGAAGTTTTCCCTCATCCATGGCAAACAAACTCTTCTTCGGATTGAGTGACACACCGTACTTCCTACATCGCTGAAAAACAATCTTTAGATGGTAAAGGTGCTCTTCATCAGAATTGGAAAAGACTGTCAAATCATCAAGATACAAAACTAGAAAAACATATTTCTCATTCGCAAATGCCATATCCATTGCGCGCTGAAATGTCGCACCAGCATTCTTCAAACCGAAAGGCATTTTAGCGTAATGGAAAGTTCCCCACGGAGTGGTGAAAGTTTTTTTGTCTCTATCATCCTCATGGACCAGAATTTGGTTATACCCGAAATAACCATCGAGTAGTGACATACGAGATGCTCCAACTATTCACTGCAATATGTGATCTATTTTGGGCAATGGATAATTGTCTTTCAAAGAAACCTTATTCAGATTCCTAAAATCAATGCACAAGTGAATCTCACCTGTCTTCTTGCGCATGGGCACCAAATTGGAAATCCAATCTGAAAATCTTATAGGAACAATGATACCAGCCTTGTATAGTCAATTTAATTCCTTTTCAATTGAGGGCAGTAGATTCGGATTTATCCTTCTCAACTTCTGCTTGAAGGGATTTTGATTTGGCTTGATAGGAATGGTGTGCTGAATTATATTTGTATCATACATCTTCAAATCTGAATAGTCCCAAGCAAACACATCAGCAAAAGAAGACAACAAACTAACATATTTTGCTTTTACCTCCGGTGGAAATGTTTTGGACAACTTCACCATCTTTGGATTCTCAGCTAATCCATTGTTCATGTCTTCAACTCCCTTTTCGGTTGGCCGCAAGGTTGGTTTTCTAGCTACGTCATCTTGATCAAAAAGTTCTTCTAAAGGTATCAAACCCTTAGGAATTACATTATCCTTCAGCTGCAATACTTCCATCTGATTTATTTTCACATCAGCCTCACCATCATCATGCTCCATGTCAATTGAAGTCTCTTTGAATTTTCTTTTGTTTTGTAGAAATTCATCAATCTCATCATCATCTTGGAATACTTTCCAATGCCTTTTGTTGTCCGAGACAATTGGACGATGTTTCACATGAATTTCAAACTTGTTACTTGAGTTCATTGGGATCTTCAAATTACTTGCTGCCTTAGCAAGAGCATCTGCAATACCATTCTGAATACGAGGGATACAAGTCAAAGTATAGTCTGAAAACAATTTCAAGATATCAAGAATTGCATTTCGGTAAGCCCACATTCGAGGATGCTTAGCTTGAAATTCACCCTTCACTTGCTTAATTACCAACTCGGAGTCTCCATACACTGCAATCCTCTTAGCATTCAACTTTCTATGTATTTTCAGACCAGCAATCAAAGCCTCACATTCTGCTTCATTATTCGAACAATCAAAAGCTAATTTATAATAGCAGACCCTTACATTACTTGGTACCTTGTTTGGGGCGGAAAAAGGGCTGCGTGCCCAAATACCAATTCCAGCTCCATCACTTCCAACTGCACCATCGAAATCCATATTCCATAAACCATCTTCATCTTTTTCCAGGTGCTGAAATTGTGTTTGCTCTGTTGTTTCTTTTTGTTGTCCGTCAACTTTCTGCTACTATCGGAAGGCTGATTGCTTAGTAGAAGTCTCAAGTTTTTGCCTTTCTTTCATCAAAACTTCTCTAAAATTTTATGTAATTTCCAGAATGTCCTCTGCTTCAACTAACTGACTATTTACATCATTGAAACTATCTGAATACAAAACAAAAGACTATAAATATGTATGTACATAATTTATCAGATGATTTACCAGTTTCTCCTTGCTGGTAATCATATACTTCATTTTTTTCTCCCGATATAATCTTATCATCTGACCGAACACAGGAATGGTAGCATAGGAGAAATCAAGCTATAATTTTCCCTCCAACTTCGCTCCCCAATATCTGGAAAGAAGCATGCCAAATCTAGGAGGAATATCTGCCACAACCACATCCATCAAAACATTCTTAGTTGGAATCTGATCTAAACTAACCACCAAATATTTGATGAGCTCGATGCATCTTACTCTGCTGGAATCAAAAGAATAAATATCATGATATTTCCTAGTGATGTCTAATCCTAATTTCTCCATGATCGCCCTCGGCATGAGATTATGGGAAGCTCCAGAATCAAACATGGCATTATGAAACACAAAATCATGCAATCTAAGGCTGATATAAAAAGGAGGTACATCACTATCGGGAGACTCACCATCCAATGCTGGACCAAATATCAACTCAGGTTGATCATCTTCCACATTCACCATATTAGACATTAGATTGAAATTCAAAATTTTAGATACTTGACCCTTGTAGCTGTTATTTATCATCAACACAGTCAAAGGAATGGAAACTTTTAACTTAGCAATTTCACTCTCTAAGTTAAAAGCTGAAGCTTTTTCTACCTCTTAGGCTGGAGCATCCTCCCTTTCATCTTTCTCCTTTGATACCATTGGCTGATTAGATGTTTCATTTTGTGATGGAGACTTGCTAGTAGTAGGATCAACTACCTCTTTTCCCTTCTTCTGTGTAATGGGTGCATCATTCTTTGGTGCTGAAACTTCTTTTCTTTTTTGGATTGGGTTGATAGGCACATATCTGTTTCTAAGTGAATATTGTCACTGCTGAGTAGACAAAGCATTCATATAGCCTCTCTGATACTCATCAGACTCTTCTTCAAGAACCGTGTCATTTTCCAAGATAAAATCCTCATCCTTTTGTACAACTGAATTTTCTGCATACTCGTCATCCTCAGTGATAAAGGTTGGCATATCATCACGTGTAAAAACGTGATTTTCTTCTCTGATTGCATTTTCTTCATCATCTGATTTCGGGCCAAAAAAATTCTGCTGTAAAGGAGTTCTTACCTGCTATTGTGCCGGCGGTTCTTATACTCGCTGCTCTCATTGTTTGATCCAGAATTTTGGTTGCTGCTATCCACGGAAGTTAGGATTTTTGATTTGTGGTTCAGGCTTATCAAGTGTTAGTATTTCAATCATCTTTTCCACCTTGTGAAGTACTTGATCCGAAGTAGAAGCTTCTTCCTTTATCACCACTTTCTTCTCAGCTCTCAATCTAGCTCTCTTGTCATTCAAATTAGCTTCAACACTCGCTGCAATTTTCTGCATCTCTTCCAAACTGGTAGGATCTCTTTCTCGCAATTGATATGCCATGTCCAAATTGAAACCATCCGAAAATTTAAGAAAATCTTACTTCCTAGATGGCCTTAAATCATCAGGAATTGCATTGTAAACCGCATTGAATCTGATACAATAGTCTTGAACTGACTTACCTATTTTGCGCTTGACCTTGGTATATTCAGAAGTGATCTGAAGAGGATCTTTATTTAGTTCCCACCGATCTAAAAATTTTCTCTGAAGCTCTGCCAATGTAGCAATACTTCTAGGCTGCAAAGCTCTGAACAATTTTCTCACTTCACCTCCAAACGTTTGCACAAACAATCTCATGGTCACATTTTCTTCATCAATTTCATAAAGATCGAAGAAGTCTGTCATTCTATCAATATGCTGCTAAGCAGTGACACTTTGAGGAGTGCCATCAAGCAATGGGATATTACTTTGATAATCAGCGGGCATAGAATCCAAGTTTTGAGGCAAGACAAGGGGTGTGAATCGAGCAGCCATTTCTCTTGGTGGATTTATAATTTGTCTTGGAGAAACAGGTGGAGTAGGAGCAGTAGATGTATGAGATGTATGTGGTGTGGATGGAGGTGATACTACTGCAGATTGTTGATCAGAAGTAGATGGTTTCACGGGGATGGTAGGAATGAAAGGAGGCTGGGTATGAACTTGTGAATCGGAAGTAACTGCTGATGGCCCAAGAGTTTCAGATGCAGACTCTATAAACTCAGGAATATTTGTTGCTACAATGGAATTTTTGATATTCAAAATGTAATTATCGATGGATCTATTAGCCTGTTCAATTTCAAGATACTTGATAAACTCGGGATTTATGACAGTAGAACCAATAGCACTTTCAGACTTAGTTTCAAACAACGACAACTCAAATTGCTCGTCAAACTCTAGATCTTCAAGATATTCAAAGAAAGTGGGAAATGAATGAGATTTGGAAAGAGGAATCATGGGACTTTCTCTACGAAGGATTCTTGAAATCAGATTGGGATTCTCATACACGGGAGGTGGTTCGGGATCCAGATTTTCTCTAGTATGTCTTCTGGAAGCCATTGTGTTGGATTAATTTCAAAATCAAAGGGACAAAACCAACTTGTTCAACCTATAAAATTCTATACTCATCACCGAAAAGTCTAGAATGATCTGATGTAATGGGGAAATTTACAATTCAAGTGTCATGTTCACAAGCTAGACCGGAGATTGACTGAAGTAGCATTTATCTACTTTCGCTAATGCAAAGAAAGAGCGTTTCGAAGGCTACCTGGCATAACTTCAGGCTCCGTCTGTAGCTTATAAAGCAAATAACACCAAAAAACAAACCATTTTCTCCCCATTATGGTCGCCACTATGTTATTGCCTAAATCTACCTCAGGCTGAAGGAAGGCAGAGTTTAGGGTAACATCAAACCACGCTTAGTCTGGTAGCTAGCCCTACCGAAATAGGAGAGGACTCTCTCCGGGTCAATCTCAGAAAAAAATAATCAATAGGGCTTGAGATGACTTGAAATAAAGGCTAATTTTAGGCTAGGTATATAAGTGAAGTATTTTGATTGTGTTTTTGGGGGTTTTTGTTGGATCAAAGGGAAGGGCAGTTTTGGGTGCGGGGATAAGGCCTAGTTTTTGCAGAGTTCTGATTGGGGCAAGGAAGGCAATTTTTTTGATGCTTTATATTGAATGAATGGATGGATCAGACTGGTGAGGATCTGAAGAGGGAAATAGGGTCTCAATATTCCTCCTCAAACATATGAAAACATGGAAAATCAAGCAAAACTGAAGGCAGAGCAAAGCAAGCTAATGAATTCCACCTTTAACACTGATTTGTTTAATTTAAGAAGAAAAGAGAAGGGAAAATGATACACATAGACATCAATGAACTTAAAATTACATAGAGAATCACACCATCAAAACACAGAGCCACATGGATCTGAAAGAGTGCTGCAAACCCTGGTCTATTCCTTTGCCAAAATTGCAGAGATGAAATGTACAATGTGCCAAGCAATCCCAACTGTCCAACCCTGAAAATGACTAAGAAAATACATGATATAGACAAGACTAACTCCCCCCCATGCCTCTAGCAGTTTATCTCATCCTTCTAGGAGCTGTTTCAACCATACCTAAACTAGGAACTAGAAAATAGGCAATGAAACAACTTGCCTCTATATGCTAGGAAACTAATCCATTCACTTACATTTCACCTTTTGGTGAATGAATCTTCTAGAATGAGTAAAAATGTGCCAAAATTACATCATGGTCATGAAATAACATCAAGGTACATCAAGAGTTACATTAAAAAATGAAACTGGCCAAAACTAGGTGAAATTCTGAGCTGCTGAGTGAAAAATAGGCCAAAGTCCTCTATGCGTCGCGCCTGGAATCTCTATGCGTAGCACAGGTTTGGAGCTGATTTTGAGGCCCTTACTGAAGTCCAAATTTAGAGCAGGATAGCTCGTTGGAAAGACTTGCCTGTATAATTTCCAAGCCTAGTGGAATTTCTAGATTTTGTTGCCATTTTCTCCTCCAAAAATTAAATCGGCCAACACTGCTTCCTGTGTGTGCAAAAAGTGGCAGAAAGACCATTTTTAGGGTGTTTTTGACACTTTAGGCAACCCATAACTTGATTAAATCCTTAGGTAATCCATGATAATGCATAAATTTTGATAAAAAATCCAAAAATTTAAATTTTTCCTCTTGAAGAGCTACCAATTATAAGTGTGCACCAAGTGGTGCTACGTGTTGGGCAGGAAAATCTGTTTTGTGACCAAAAAATTCAAAATTGACAAAATTTTTCCCAAATTTATTGAAATTTGGGCTGAGGGTCCCTCATCAAGTGCTATGTTGGGCCAAATAATCTTCGGCCAAAATTTGGAGCCTATCATGCCTTTTGCGATGCTTTAGTGCCCTTCTTAGCCTTGCCTTCAGGATCTTGATCTTTGCTTTGCAAACATGATGTCACGCCCAATAATGGTTCTTCATGTGTCTGAGCATCTTCTTCTCCTTTTTTGCCTTCTCCAACAACTTCTTAAGATGAATGTTGACCCTCTCAAGCCAATTCTCTCTATCAGCCTCGATCTCCCGCTCAATGGGTGTCATCTTTGTTGGGCTTCCTCGGGCAACTTGCTGATTCTCACGGATGTTTTGCAACTCCATGATCGTCTGCTGATCTTCCAACTATTTTTTCCACTACTCCAAATATTTTATGATCCATTGAGCTCTCTGAAACTTGTTGGTCAATGTGTCGATCTCAGCTTTCTGCTCCTGAATGATCTCTCTCAACTTTGAGCTTGGAGAGCTCAAATCCTCATCAATCAATATGAAATCAATATCATGGCCTCCTGAAGGGCCCTCATCCTGCATAGGCCTCTTACCTCTATCCTGTACCTGTACCTGTGCTGCTGATGACGGCAACGAGACCCCTTCCACCCCGGGTGGAGATAGTACTCGTCGGGCTGCTGAGAATAATACTCTTGTGCCTCTCTAATAAGTGACATACACTGGCACACTGATAGGCTCTATCTCGTGACCTTCAAACTAATGTGAAGGTTCACCTGCATCATGAAAAATATCCGGAGGAGGCTAAGGGGCTGTGAATAAGTCATAGGAAATTAAATCTTCCCATGTAATGCCCTGCAATCCAAGCTGATGTACAACAACGATCTTGATGAGTGCATAGTGATAAATACTGTTGTACTGCTCCTCCGGAGTTTTCTTCTGCACAAGAGTGGTCATTCGCTCAATGTTGCGGCACATGAAATAAGGTATTTTCATCATGCTCACTCTTGTGAAATGCATCAATAACTTGATGTGGTAGGCATAAAGGTGTGAGAACCGGCCCTCACAACTGAAGTATCTGATAATGAGTCTCATCAAAGGCGCATAGGATTCCTTCAGAAACCGAAATGGGAATACCCTGATGAGCTATCTCACATATCTAGGCCTAATGTATGGTTCATAATGCACTCTGTCCACCTGTTGTCTCTTGTTCCACTCTTCACCTACATTCGGTATTCCTGTTGCTTGAGAAATGGCTTCTGGTGTCAAGGTGAAATTTACACCAGCAAGAGTTACCTGAGCATCATGCAAATGTAAAACAAAAAACCGAGCCAACTCCTGATGATGTTGAATCCTAGCAATCATCTCACAATATGGATAGCATGACTGCTCTCGAAAACATGCCATAGCAAGTGGGCAGGCCTGCAATTGAGTCAATGAGGCGGGTTCTTCTCTCACATGTTTGCCACCTTTACGATGCCTTCTCGGTGCATGGAGCTCAGTTTTAGAATCACTGTATTTTTCATATGATGAATCAGTGTCTGTTTCCATGGTGTTGCAAGGTGTATGTTTAGCTTGTTGAAAATGAGAAATGAGAATTTGGTTGTTTTTTGTTTCAATGCCAAATATATGATGATGTGAGAGGGACTGTGGGAAATATGGGCAGTGGGAACAATATGTTTTAATCAAATTATATTTTTCCCCTGGAGAATTTGACAAACTTTGGGATAAGGGACAGTCACTAGACCATTTGGGAAACTTGCGGTTTTGGAAAATTTACCAATGAAATGGGAAAGGGATAATGATAGGAAAGGAAATGATTTATGGATAGGGATAATGGGAATGACTAACTTGGGATATAAGGGAATAGGGGATTAATAGGGATGATAGTTTTAAAGTGAGGGAAGGAATAAACAAGGTGGGGGAAAAGGAGTATTCGGCACCAAACTGATTTAAAACACCAATTCAAAACCCTAAGGAGCAGTTTTTATCAAAATGCGAGGCTTTAATTTTTTGGCTTTCAAACTCTCCATACCAATCTTTCCAACAACATCAAACACTGATCAATGGTAATAGAAAGGTGATTTGAACTTACATGGAGCAAATGAGACCGAGTGATTTGGAATTTGTTTGAAGGCAGTGACGAAAATTTGCTTGTCGGCCCTGTGCGCCGCACCTAGTGTATGCGCTGTGCCCGTTATAATTTTCAAAGGGATGGGTGGCTCTATGCACCGTGACAACCATGTGTGTCGTGACCTTCCTCTTGTGCATCCCGACCTTGAATCTCACCACAGTCTCGGATTTTCAAAAACTATTTCGCTCTTCCAAAATTTTCTTCAGCTTCACTCTTTTTTTTGGCATGCCAATGGATTATTTAAACACCACAAATATATTATATATCATGGACTTTGAATTTTGTTTTGAAATAACCCACTTTCTTATGTTTTAACTTTGGCACTTTGGACTTTTTAATATAAAGTCCGTTTTGTTTGTTTCCTTTGGTTTTTGAGCTGAATGACGAAACTTTTGTCTCTTTTTTTTTTGCAGGGATAGCTGGCATTGGATTTGGCAAAGGCGACCAGGGCTGCGCCTGAAGATATTCACAACTGAATTTTTTTTGAAAATTACATGGCATTTTTTACAAAAGACAAAATTGATGATTTTTCTTCAAAACAGAGTTTTGAAGAAAAATTAGTATCAAGTATTGTGAGGATGACATTTTTGCAGTGAAACTTATTTTGAACCTCCCTCATGTGCCTGTTGGCATTATTGGACACTTTGAATATTAAATTAATGAAACCCTAAACCTAATAAGACTGAAAACCCTACAAAGACTCTTTGCCCACCAAAAGGCCAAACATTGACTGTCATTGACTGGAAATGATTTTGATGGACCTTGATGAACAGACCTGAGCCAACAGGTACAAGACATGAGGGATATGAGTGAAAATACCATTCCTTCAGATGATCCATGCTCCTAATGGAATGCAGCTGACTGAACTGAATGAGACACCTAACATTAAATGCAACAAAAAATATTTTCATATCTGACGGAGGGATGAAGAGACCGACTCTAACACAGAGATCCCTCTCCGGAATTTAGGAAGGCTAGATCCTGAATTTAAAAAGTAGGTTCTTGGTTACCCCTAGTTTTCTTTAACTATAAATCCTCATCCAAAAACCTGAGAATTACTAGGGTGATAACATACTGGTGACCATACTACGGACTTAACCAATCTCTAGTTTTAAATTTAATCTTAGAGGAAGATTTTTTAAAACATATATTTTCTACTTTAAGGTTAAGTTTAAAGGTTGTGGGTATTTATACAATAATCATGTTGGCTCCAAAGAAATTCTATTATACTATATCGAACCCTGACCCCAACCTTGTAGATATAGTAGACAATCCGAAACCAAATAGGAAAAAATAAAAAACATATTGTTAGTTTAGAAACTGAAGTTCCCCTGAGAAAGGATAATTCCTTACCCAAAGAATTAGTAAGCTTATCAAATATAGATTTTGATTTCAAGTTTAAAAATTAATTATTTAGAAATAAATCTGAAACTGATTTAAAGGAAGCTGTAATATATTCTGTTTTTACTTCTTGTGTGAATGAGAAACAGAAAGTTATTTTAGCATCAATAAAATCAGATAAAACTGAAATTCAAAGTCCAATAGAAAGGGTAAATGTTACACGAATTAAATACATTGACGAAGCTATTAAATTAGCCAATTTTTTGTCT
Organism: Pinus albicaulis; assembly: GCA_034641835.2. Classification (NCBI taxonomy): domain Eukaryota; kingdom Viridiplantae; phylum Streptophyta; class Pinopsida; order Pinales; family Pinaceae; genus Pinus; species Pinus albicaulis. Next base: position 1,226,305,951 of record CM076575.1, read on the forward strand.
CAATTTAAACCTCCAGTTTCTCAACTATACACCACAGTTTTTCCAGTAGTAGATTCGACTCTATATGTTGCCACTTCATTTATACACTCAACTATCAGCTCACCCCCAAAGCCTGTTAGTCTTGAGTTTCCTTTGCAGCCTAGGATCATATATTCATCATACCCTCAATCCACTGCAAGTTGATCCATAGAACCATTCATTCCTGAGTTTCCTGTGCAGCCTAGGATAGCATTTCCATCATCTACTCAGTCCACTACATCCACTACCACTGCAACCACTAGCTTCATAAGCACTTAGTCTATACTTCCTAGCCATACCACCTATTTTTCATCCCCTTTTCCAAGCTCTTCAAGTACAACCTTCAACACATCTACTGTTATAACCAACACTATCCCTGCCACTACTACTGTACCTCCTAGTTTAGCAAAAATCCAAGCAATGGTAGCCAAATATGCTCGCTTGGTTTTACCCCAAAACCTCCATGACATGCCCCAAAATTACCAAAAGGATATCCCATTATTTGATAATTTTTCACAAATTACTGCGCAACAACATATCACTAGAATGAATGATGTTTGGGAAATTTATGAGATAGATGAATTTGATGTCCGAATGAGGTTGTTTGCACAAAGCTTAACTGGAGAAGTAAAAACATGGTTTAGAAATTTAGGTGCCGATAGTATAGTACACTTAGTTGCATTTCATAGAGCTTTCCTAAATAAATTGGAAAAGAAAAATAATCCCCTACAAATATTATCCAAGTTTGATGTTGTTAAAAGAGCTCCTAATGAGTCTGTCCAAGATTATTGCACCAGATATAACAGTGTTTACAACACCATCCCTGTTGATCTTAAACCTACCCCCTATTCAGTACTTCTAAAATTTCCTGATGGATTTGATCCAGACGTGGCATACCAATTAAGAGAGAGAAATTTTGAAAATTTAGAACATATGCAACTAGATGTTGTTGTTGTAGAAATCAATATCCTAGCCAAAAAAGACAGACTTAGAAATGAGAGGAGGGTCACCATCAAAGAACAATGGGTCTAGTTTAGATGGTAAATTTGATTTTATTAACAAAATTAGATTAGACCACATTGAATGAAAACCGCAATGGGCTAACCCATCCCAAATCAGAAATCCCAACTACAGAAAAAAAAACAATCCTAGGAAAGGTAAAGAACCTTCCCCAGATCAAAAAATTAGGACCCCATTTCAAGAGAACTACGCTCAAAGTTCTGAAAAAAATGTTGAGGATGAGGAAGACATCAACATAGTAATGGGGATAGATGAAATAAATACAATTTTCCTCACTCAAGAGGATCAAGAACTCTTTGAGATACAACAGTTCAAAGTGGAATCTGGTGAATCCTTTGACTATAGGTAAGGTTATGACTTCGCAATCAATGAAATTCATAGCTAATATAACCTTAGGAGCAATAAAAAAAATGAGCCCACTACAAAAAACAATGCTCCAATTCAACAAAATCAAAACAAAAAGAAAATAGAGGCTCCAAAAACAAAAAATTTGCAGATTCTTCCCAGAGAAGAAAAACAAAATTTGAACCCACCTAGTCCTAAAAATTAGCCTAATCCTAAGATTGTAGATATCACTGATGAGGTGGCTCAATCCTCCAAAGATTCCCAAAAGGCTAATACCACAAAGGCAACTACTTCAGCAACAGTTACTGATCCAAAAAAAAATCCGACTGACTCAAACTCATGAAATCCTAAATCTTCTACTGAAAATTCCAGATCTGACCAAGCATCTGCTAACACTCAAACTGTTCCTAAAAAAATAATTAAAGATAGTAGAAATCAGGAAACTCAAATAGAAGATAAAAGAAAACCTCAAGCTAAAGGTAAAACTGCTGAAACTCAAGAAAATTCATCCCAAACGATAATTCCAAAAGATGAATCAATTAAAGCTATAAAATCTCAGTCAACATTTAATATTCAATATGAAATATCTAAGTTGAAGATAGCCATTCCCTTAATTTAATTGGCTAAAAATGACTTGTATAGATCTATCATTACTGAAACATTGAATGTAAATGAAAATGAGGATATAGTTAATATGAGTGATAATAGACATGAATTAATATTTGGACCAAATGTAGATGGTAAGCATTCAGATGGGTCAGTACCTCCATTTTACTTAATTCTTACTATCCATGATCAGATATTACATAATGCAATGCTAGATACTGGAGCTTCCCATAATCCAATTCCCAAAGTAATAATGGAAACTATGGATCTAGACATAACTCGGCCATATAAAGATTTATTCTCGTTTGATTCAAGTAAAGTCCAATGCATAGGATTGATTAAGGATTTATGTGTGAACTTGGTCCAATACCTAGTAAAAGCATGATCATGGATGTTGTGGTAGCTGATATCCTTCCAAAGTATGGCATGCTTCTTTCTCATTCATGGAGAGCAAAGTTGCAGGGATCTCTACAACTTGACATGAGTTATGCAACTATCTCAGTATTTGGACAGCCCAAAAAGCTTTATAGAGAAACCTTAATGAATTTTATGATCAGTAGTGCTGAAAGACCTACCAATTACCCAATATATTCAACTCCCACTGATCTTGATTACTTTATTCTTTGTAACTTTGATCATAATAATATCCAAACTTAAATCACTGATATAAAGCCTAAATAATGGAGGATTACACTGTTCATGAAGCTTTATGGAATTTTTATTTTGATGGTTCAGTAAATAAATTAGGAGCTGGAGCTGGTGTGTGGATTACCAACATTGAAACTAGCCATTCCCAAGGGAATACCTTTAGATTGAATTTCAAATGTACCAATAATACGGCTGAATATGAGGATTTAATCTTAGGTCTTCAAATCATTAGAAAATTGGGAGGTCAAAGAATATTGATCATGGGAGATTCAGAGTTAGTTCTAAAACAAATAAACACAAAATACTCTATCCACAATCCCATATTAGCTAGATACAGGGACACAACAATAGATTTGCTTGAAGATTTGTTAGAAACAAGTTTTCCATTATTCCTAGGAAACATAATTTACAAGCCCATTGTTTAGCAACTTTTTCCAGCACTTGTAGTCTTCCATTTTCACCAATACAAAAATACACTCTTGAAATCAAACACAAACCTATTGTCCCAGATAATGTAAAATACTGGAAAATTTTCTCAGAAGATGAACAAATCTATCATTTTTTGAAAAATGAGGGAGAATTTCAGAATTTCCAAATTGATAATGATTGTAATATAGATTCATCTTGTAACACGGATTCAATTTTTTTCCAAATAGATGATTTAGATGTACATAATTTTGATAGACCTACTATATTTCCTCAAAGTGACATAAATGATTTGGAAAAAGTAGATATAGAGGAAATGATGGGAAATGAACTAGATTTGATAGATTTAAAACATAACATTTTAGCCAGAGGTTTAACTCCCTTAGAAGACTTGTTTGATTCCAATGATGTGCCCAAAAGTCCAAAAATGGAACCAGTCAGGTCTGATATTGAAGAAAGTAACATAGGAACAAATGAAAAACCAAAAATGATCAAATTATCAAAGTCCTTACCATCATAAGAAAAGGTTAAATATATAAAATTTTTGAAAGAATACCAGGATTTTTTTGCATGGGGTTACGAAGATCTAAAAAATTATAACAAAGACATAATTCAACATAAGATTCCTTTGAAAGAAAATCAAAGACCTTTTCAACAAAAATTAAGAAGGATTAATCCAATTGTGTTACCTTTAATCGAAAAATAGGTTAAAAGAATGTTTGATGCACAAATAATTGCACCAGTCAGGTATTTTGATTGGGTTTCTAACTTAGTTCCCACCAGAAAGAAAACAGGAGAAATTCGACTATGTGTAGACTTTAGAAATCTCAATAAATATTCCTTGAAAGAAAATTACCCCTTGCCCAAAATGGACCATATTTTGCAGAGGGTGGCAGGTTCTTCAAGAATTTCTTTACTAAATGGTTTCTCTGGTTATAATCAAATTTTCGTTCATAAATATGGTCAAACTAAAACTTCATTTACCACACCTTGGGGCACTTTCGTGTATGTGAAAATGCCTCTCGGATTGAAAAATGTAGGAGGTACATTTCAGAGGGCCATGGATATTTCTTTTGCTAAGGAGATCCATGAATTTTTAGTTATCTATCTTGATTATATTACTATCTTTTCAAAAAAAAATGATGAACACTTTAATCACCTGAGACAAGTATTTATCAAGTGTAGAAAATATGGTATATCCTTAAACCCTAAAAAGACTCTTTTTGGACTAGAAGAAGGAAAACTGTTAGGACACATAATCTCCAAGGAAGGCATCATAATAGACCCTACAAGAATTGAAGCTATTTTGAATATTAAACCACCAAGGAACATAAGAGAACTTCAAGAGTTCTTGGGTAAAATAATTTTTTTAAGAAGATTTATCTCTAACCTGGCTGAAATCATAAAAGAACTCAACAATATTCTTAAAAAGGACTCTGCAATAAAGTGGATTGTAAAGGCCAAACAATATTTCGAATACATAAAACAGGCCTTGACAAAAGAACCAGCCCTAATCATCCCATATTATACAAAAGATTTCATAATCTCTTCACTTGCCTCAGAACATACCATAGTTGCAGTTCTTCTACAGAAAAACAACCAAGGTTTTGAACAGCCAATTGCATTTTTTAGTAAAGCCCTTAGAGATGCACCTCTAAAGTAAAATATAATGGAAAAATAGGCTTTAGCCTTGGTTAAAGCCATAAAGGATTTTAGAGTTTACATACTCCATTCCCACATCATTGCATATGTCCCCAATGCAGTAGTAAAAAATATTCTTACACAAGATGGACCTGATGGTAGGAGAGGAAAGTGGATTGCCACTATCCTTGAATATGATCTAGAAATCAAACCAACAAATCTCATTAATGGTTGAATCTAATTGTAATGCTTTAGATATAAATTTCATTGCACAAATAGATGACCAGGAGGAGATGGCGACTCCATTGATCAGTGAGGCCTATCTAGACTCACCATGGTACTCTGATATTATCTTTGCACTCACACATATACAAGCTCCTCCTGGGTTAACTAAAACCAAAGCCATATTCATTAAACAAAAAGAAATAAGGTTTGGTATTCTAAATAATGCACTTTATGTGAAAGAAATTAGTGGGATTTCACTAAATTGTTTATTAAAATCAAAGACTGACAAAATTCTCGAGGAATTTCATGCAGGTGACTGTGGAGGCCACTTATACTAGAAGAGTATAGAAGACAAAATACTGAGAGCTGGTTTCTACTAGCCAACTTTATTTTCTGATGTCAAAAAATTTGTTTCCTCCTGTCACAAATGTTAAATTTTTCAAGGGAAAAATAAACTATTTCCCTTACCTCTTAAGCCTATATCTACTGAAAATCCATTTCAAAAATGGGGGTTAGACTTCATTGGTGAAATCCACCCTCCATCCTTCGGCCAACATAAATGGATTTTAACTGCTATAGATTATTTTACTAAGTGGATAGAAGCTATTCCCACTAAGCAAGCCACTGATTTAGTTATAATCTCATTTATAGAAAGTAATATTTTGTCAAGATTTAGATGTCCACATAGGATTATTACTGACAATGGAGCTGCATTCAAATCCAATAAAATGATTTTTTTCTATCATAAATACCATATTACCTTAGGTCATTCCACTACTTATTACCCCCAAGGTAATGGTTTAGCCTAGTCATCAAATAAAAGCTTAATCAATATCATCAAAAAATTACTTCAAGAAAATAAGAAGGCCTGGAACAAAAATCTAGTCTATGTCTTATGGGCTGCTAGACTTACCACAAAGAAGTCTATTGGAACTTCACCTTATTAGATTGTTTATGGAATGGATGCAGTTTTCCCCTCTTCCTTGGGTGTTCCAGTCATGAAGATTATTTAGGAATCACAGGTGGAAACAAATGATATTCAACGAAGAATTAATGAAACCATACATCTCCAACAAACAAGGGAAGAAGATTATGAAAGATCACAAGTTTTACATGATAAAATTTAAAAAAAATTGACAAAAGGATTAAAGAAGATGAATTTTTCATTGGAGATCAAGTTTTGAGATGGGATTCACGAAGAGAGGACAAAGGTAAACATGGAAAGTTTGAATTTCTATAGCAAGGACCTTATGTGATATATGGTTATAGAGGTAACAATTCTTTTTTCATCAAAAATTTGAATGGAACTGAACTACAAGAAGGACCAGTGAATGGTAGGATGTTGAAACACTATTATTCTTCTGAGTCAATCACCAATTATATTCATTTAATTTATCATTGTAAATATTCATTGCAAGTGTGTAGATTGGATTTGAGATTTTCTCTACAAATTTGAAGCTCGAAGAGAAGCCCTTAGCTTTGTAGTATAAAATATCGTAAGTATGAATTGTTGCATAAATCAGAAGGAAATTACAGGATCACTAAGGTTTAAAGTTGAAGGCTACTAATCTTAGATTTCTTGACATTCCACCAAGAAATTCCATCCTCAAGTGAAGCGGATGTTAGTAGCCTATAAATATAGGATTTGTTGATAATGTCAACCTCCCATTAAATTTTTGACAAGCAATCCCGCTTAAACCTTATAACCCCTCGGTTTGTCCTGATAAATCTGTTTTCTGCTTATCGTTACCTTCCTATATCCCCAAATTGCATTAAAAAGGCCGAAAGTCTACATTTGAAAAATATATAAGGTCTAGCCCCTTCAGCCCTAGCCCCTTTAGTATTTTCCTCCACGTAGCCCGGGCGCTATACTAGGCACTAGCCCGAAAGGCGCTTATCAAATGCATATTGGGCACGTTCATAACTGTCAATTTGTACTGATCGGATGGCATTTGTTCATCCCTGCCGCGCCTGTAGCCTGCCTAACTACCATCCCATCAAACCATAAAATCAACGGCCCGGATTCTATCTGTCCCGGTGGTCCTCACCCTGCGTCCACTATTCCAAAACTACCCGGTTTCTATCGCACTGTCGTTCTAGGGTGGGCGGTATTTCTCAATTCGGAGCGATTCCATACATCGTGTGACACGTGGCTCTGTCACTATTCCAAAACCACTACCTCATCGTGCGTTATCATTCAAATGAGGGTACGGAGCGATATGCATTATAACCGTATGATCTGGGGGTCTCCATCCAATGGTCATCGCACTATGGAGATGCACGGGTGTTAATCCAAGTGTACAGTGCCCCTGGCCCACAGTCCATCACTCTTCGACGCAGTTTCAACCGTTGATCTCGTCTTGAGATCGAACGGTCGACATCATTTTCATGCTCTGCCATTGACTCGGTCTTCCTCCACATCAACCCTTCCACGTGTGTGCCACATGTTTCCTCCTCCCGTTATATATTCTAGTCATAAGTCAAATTTTCATTGTTTTACATTAAAAACCTCCGCCCAGTCCGTCTGCCATAGTTCCACTGCATTTTTCATCGCCACCTCGCATTCTTCTGCCATTTCATCATGCCGCATTGCTACGCAGTCATCCCCACTACATCTCCACCCCCACGCATGGTTTTTCTTAACAAGTTTGCGGGTTTTGTAGGGTTTCAGCAACGAAATACTGTTGTGATTTATGGTGTTGATTTTAGTAGCAGAGCACATCGAAGGATGATTTTTCAGAGACTGTAATTATGGAGAAATTCCTAAGAAGGTAAATCGACAAGACTTCCATTAAAGAAGCAGGGTTCAAATCTGTCAAACCCTGCAGAGCCATTCAAAGCACAGATTTAGCAGATGAAAACATTAATGGAGAAGCAGAGAAATATTAGTAAATGATTGAGGAATTCAACGTTCAGCACTAAATATCTTAAACCATCATTGAGGGTTTAGAAGGTAGAAGGTACCCCTCGCAGATAAAATACCTCAAGGATTTCTTTTCAACACCATTTTCTTTCAAGAAAGGAAAAAATGCTTATGTGATTTTACTGCTTTGCCATGTTCCTGGAGAGATTTCTACCCAGTGCATTTATTTCAGTTAGCAGGCCACAGAGTACAAACATCATTACAAAGTCATCGAGCAGTATGGGCATGCACGTCTTTGCCATTTTGTTTTAATGAGACAATTAAATTCTCATCACCTACTCCCTTTTTCGAGCTTTCTTGTTCTCATATAAAGCTCCCAAAGAACAGATGATTTAGGGTTCCAAATTTTATCAGAAAATTATGCAGTGAAAGGCTTTTTGTATAAATTTTGTAGAACTTTGGTACGAAGGCTCAGAGCCCATAGGGTCTCAGTGAGGAGGAGTTCCATCTATCAAAGAGGATTCTGGTCTTTGGTATTTCACAGTCTGTAACTTTCTCTTATGTGTTATTTAAATAGATGATTTCATTTCATCCATATTTCCTGTATCATGTTTTGGAATGCGAGTGGCTCACTGATTTTTAGTATGGATTTATCCCAGTTGATACCCATGCTTGGATTAGTCAAGCGCTTTAAATATGGCTCATGCATGATATTCTATTCCACTATTCATCTAAACCGTATTTCTGCTATATTAGTTTCTTTGGGAGGGTGTTTTTAAAACGCTATTGTCATGTATGGATTCTTATATTGGTAAGCCCATGCATGGTGGTATTGTGTATCTAGATATCAGCTCAATGTTAACTAATATCTCCTCAATATTTCACTCACTACATACACCTTCTGATAACTTATTTCTGTGAGGTATTTCTGAATCGGCCCTCTTTACAGTAAGCTGTCTTTGAATTATCTGTTGCTTTTATATTGGAGTTTTTGCATATTGTCTCTATAGTATTCCTTCCTCTGTGTCAGTTTCTGAAGGTCTTGGTCCCATTCAGATTAACATTCATTTTTTTACAAGAGATAACATAAGAGCTTTTTATTGATAACTTCACCTATTATACCATATGCTCCTTGCTATATAAGATGTCCTAGGCACTGGTCTATCACAACTCTAGGCTATCTCTAGGAGCGACAACATATTTTTGGCGCAGTTTCTGGGGATCGAAGTTGAGAAAATATAAATCCCTGGGCCTCGACAAAATCTGATTCACTCTTCAAGAACGTGAGTATGGAGAGTTGAGAGTTGTAGATCCCTCACCTTGGTGACTCCACTTTTTTTTATTTGATAAATCTATTTGCAGTTCTGGCTCCTCGAAAGCCACACCTAAGGTTAGATATGTCTCAGCCAAAGACACTTTCAGTGTCTGACCCCGAAAAGATCATACATAGAAGAAATTGGAGGGAGAGAAAATTAGTCCACTCTGAAATTCCTGAATTGTCTATAGAAGAATTTCCATCCTCTTCTTCTCAAGAATCTCAAGAGCTAGTTCCCGACTCCACTGTGGGAGATACTGATTATTACTATTTAGATAGTTCACCCCGAGGAGGTGTTAGAAATAAAGATAGTTTTCACCCTACTCCTGAGGTTGAAGAGGTTAAAGAAGTCACTGAAGTATCTGTTGCTAACAGACCATTATTCCCCTCAACACCTCAGCCTATTGTTCATTACATTCCTATTATTATTCATACTCCACTTCCACCTCCTCCTCCTCCTCTCACTCATCAAACTATTACACTACCTCCACCCCCTCCAATGGAAAATGTTCCAAGCTTCTTGATAAATAAATATGCCCCTCTAGAATTACCCCAAGTGTTGAATGATTTGCCACAGGATTATTTGAAGATTCTACCCCGATTCAGTGGGGAAAATGAGATTGATGCTCAAAAAAATATTGAGGTCTTCTGTGCTTTTGCAGATAATTTCAATGTGGAACATTTAGATGTGGTATTAAGGTTGTTTGTCCAATCTCTTGATGGTGAAGCTCGAAAATGGTTTAAGACATTGGCAGGTCGTTCTATTACCAATTGGGAAATAATGGAAGATACTTTTATCAGAAAATGGGGAGAGAAGAAAGACCATGGAAATTGTCTTACTGAGTTCAATACACTCAAGAAAAGACATAATGAAGGGGTGTCAGAATTTATCAAGAGATTTAATAAATTGTATTTGAGTCTTCCTGCTGAGATGAAACCTCATCAAACTGCTGCTAAAGTTGTTTTTGTAGCAGCTTTTGATTCAGAATTTGGTTTCTCTCTCAGAGAAGGAAAGCCTACTACTTTGGATGATGCTCAGTCAGATGCACTAGAGTTGGAAGAAAACTTTTCCTCCACTGGAAAATCAAAGGGAAAATCTGAACAAGATACTAGAAGAAGGGGAAAAGAGGAGGTATCTACCTCCTACCAAGACAGAGACTCAGCCAATGACAGAATTAAATAAATGAGAAAAATGATCAAGAACCTTTCTGGTAAAATGGTCAAGCTTGAATTGGAGACCAAGAATTCAACCCCAAAGAATTTCCACAATGCTCAAAACAGAGGTTACAATCCTCGATACAGGAAACCACCCCTACAAATATTTCCAAGGGAAACAAACGAACAACAAGATCAAGTACCACACCCGTGGTACTTGGAATGTCCAGTAGATGATTCTACTGAAGACACTGCCTATGGACTAGAGGATGCAAATCCTGCTTTTTCAAATAGCGATGGAGAAGAATTCCCTTTGTACGGAAATGAAGGAGCTGAGTGCCCATTGCAAGAAGAAGAAAAGACCAGAGACATAGAAGATGCATAAATTGATCATTATTGTAAAAAAATTGTTGATTTCATGCAAGCACAGTTTAATATAAGATATAATCTTAGATCTTCTAGGAAGAGGACTCGTACTCAAGACCAAGAAGAAGAGTTACCCTAGAAGGAAGCACCTACTCAGAAGGAGTCTACAATGTATAAAGTCAAAGACGAAGGTAAGGGCCCTCTAAACAAACCTTTGCATTCTAATGATCAAACTCCTTCCTCTTCAAAGGTAGTCATTCCCCCTAATACCAAATCTGAGTCAAAAGAAGTTAAACCCTCAGTTTAAAATAAAGAGTCAAAAGAGGTTGTAATAGAAAATTCCTCCCCTGTTTTCAGTCTCCAAAAGGAACTTGAAAAATTCAAAATCCCAGTTCCCTTGACTGAACTATTTAAGAAACCTGCATATCAATCCCAAGTCATCTCTTTCATTCTCCCTCCAGAAGCTACACTCACCCTGGATAGTCTCAACCTTCAAGAAGAAAGACCCATGGTTGTCTTTGGTCCACATGTTGAGGAATTAGATGCTTCTACTCCTCCCTTTTATGTGTCTCTAGTGATTCATGACCTGCTATTACATAACTGTATGTTAGATTCTGGAGCTTCCCATAATCTACTACCTTTGTTAGTCATGGAAAAACTAGGATTACAAATCACTAGTCCATACAAAGATCTCTATTCATTTTATTCCAAAAGAGTTAAATGCTTGGGGATGATCAAGGATTTGGTGGTCAATTTGGCCCAAATCCCAGCAAAAAGTGTGGTAATGGACATAGTGGTGGCTGACATCCCAGATCGCTTTGGTATGTTGCTGTCAAGGTCCTGGGGAACAAAAATTGGTGGGTCAATTAAGTTGGATTTAACATATGCTACTATCCCAGTTTTTGGTGGCCAAGAGAGGAGGTTGTATAGGGAGACTAGATTTGTTAAGATGGTGACTAAGGATGACAACTCTGTAAATTCACCAGTCTACAGTAAAGAAGGAGATTTCTCATGCTTGATGCTGGAAGCAGATCAAGATTTTTCTCATGAACCATCCTTCTGTCAGATCAAGACTGAGCAGCCCTCAGAGAGCCATGAAGCAGGAATCTGGACACTCCATTTTGATGGAGCAAATTCAAGAGAAGGTAACGAAGATGGAATATTATTCATTTCTCTTACAGGAAAATGGGTTCCATTGTCTTTCAAGTTAGAATATGAAGCTACTAATAATGTGGTTGAATATTAAGCACTTCTTTTAGGATTGCAGACAGCCAGGAACATGAACATACAAAGTTTAAAAGTTCTGGGAGATTCAGAACTGGTGGTAAGACAAGTCAAGAACCAATGTAAAACGAAACATCCATGACTGAGGGCTTATAGGAATGAAGTTTGGGACATGGTGGAGAATTTATTCTTGGCATTTAATATCCAGTTCATGCCCTGAGAATAGAATAGGATGGTTGATTCTCTTGTTGTGGTCGCCAGTACATTTCATCCACCTCACAACCCTCTTTTAAGATATAAAGTTGAGGTGCATTATCAGCCGTCAATCCCAGATAACATTAAGCACTGGCAGGTATTTGAAGATGAAGAATAGATGAAGAGATTCCAAGAAACAGTGGGGGAATTCTCCAATATGGAGATTCATGCTGATGAAGAGGTTGAGTCTAAAGATACTTCAAAAATAAATTTGGACAAGAAAGTGGCAGGTAATAAAGTGTTGCAGTTAAAAGGAAACATTATACCTAGAGGTCTGGTGCCTCTAGAAATATTATTTGACAAGAATGATGTCCCACTATAGCCAAGCAAAGTGGCAGAAGAAAATCAGGTAGAAGACCTGAATCTTGGTACTGATGCTGGCCCCAAGATTGTAAAATTGTCCAAAAGGATCCCAGAAGAATATAAAAACCTATATCAGAAAGTGTTTCAATCTTACAGATATGTGCTTGCATGGTCTTATCAGGACTTGAAAACCTTTGACATCAGTATTATGTAGCACAAAATTCCACTGAAGGGAGATGCAAAGCCTTACAAGCAGAAGCTCAAACAAATAAACCCCCTGCTGCTCCCTTCCATTGAGAAGGAAATTAAGAAGCTGCTGAAGGAAAAAATAATTGTACCATTGAGGTACTTTCAATGGGTGGAAAACCTAGTTCCTGTATGAAATAATAATGGAGAAATAAGGTTGTGTGTGGATTTCCGAAATTTAAACAGAGAATCATTAAAAGATAATTATCCACTACCTAAAATGGATCACATCCTGCAGAAGGTGGTTGGAGCCTCTAGGATTTCAATGATGGATGGATTCTCTGGTTATAATCAGGTGGCTATACTTATAGAGGATCAAAAGAAAACTGCTTTCACCACACCATGGGGTACATTCATGTATGCCAGGATGCCTTTTGGATTGATTAATGCAGGGGCCACTTTTTAGAGGGCCATGGACATTGCTTTTGTTGGGGAGCAGGATAAATTTCTGGTAGTCTACCTTGATGATATCACTATATTTTCAAAGAGAGATACTGAGCATATTGAACATCTGCATAGAACCTTTGAGAAATGCAGAAGGTATGGTCTCTCTCTAAACCCTCAGAAGTCTTTATTTGCATTAGAAGAGGGTAAAATTTTGGGACACATTGTGACTAAAGATGGGGTGAAGATAGATCCTAAAAGGGTAGAAGTTATAAATGGTGTTTATTTTCCCAGAAATAAGAAAGAGGTACAAGTGTTCCTAGGGCACATAAATTTCCTGAGAAGGTTTATTCCTAAATATGTTGAAATAGTTAGACATATAACTGACATGCTGAAAAAGAATAATGAAGTTAAATGGTCCCAAGAATCATGAGAGGCATTTACCAGGATAAAAAATGCTTTTACAGAAGCCCCTGTGCTAGCTGGACCAGATTATGCTAAACCTTTCATGATCTTTTCTTTTGCATCACCTCACACAATAACAAGACTTTTATTGCAGAAAAATGAGGAGGGGTATGAGAATCCCATAGCTTTCTTCAGTCAAGTGCTCCGTGATGCAAAATTAATGTACAACATATTAGAAAAGCAAGCATATGCCCTAGTGAAATCCCTCAAAGCATTCAACGTATATATCTTACAGTCCCATATCACTGCATTTGTGCCTGCAACTGCTGTAAAAGATATTCTTATTCAGGGGGATAGTGAAGGAAAAAGGGGGAAGTGGATTGCCAAGATACAGGAGTATGAATTAGACATCCGCCCTACTAGGCTAACCAAAGTACAGGGGCTTTCCAAGATATTATTTGAATCGAACTATCAGGCTCTGGGTATAAACTTGTCCGTAATAGCAAATGAGGAATTTGAAGAGAAATAAGAATGGCATGAAATTGGAGTAGCTACTCCAGAAACACATATAAAGTACCTCACCAGTCAGTGGTACAAAGAGATAGTAGAATATCTCCTCACACTCAGCTTCCCTCCAAGTTGTGATAAATCTAAATATAGAACACTAAGATTGAAATCATAGAATTATATAGTCACCAATGGCTAGCTATACTGGCAAGATCCCTCATGTATCTTACTCTTGTGTCTCACAGAGGATGAGGTAGAGAATATTATAGCTGAATTTCATGAAGGAATCTGTGGGGTTCACTACAGCTGGAGGGCCACTTCTCACAAGATCCTAAAAGCTGGTTTTTAATGGCCCAAGATTTTTGGAGATGTTTTTTCCCACGTTAGAGCTTCTGAGAAGTGTTAGAAATTTGCTGAAAGACAAAAGGTGGCACCTCTGCCCATGATTCCCGTACACGTGGATGAACCATTCCGACAATGGGGAATTGATTTTATAGGTGAAATACATCCTCCATAGAGTGGTCATCATAAGTGGATTTTAACTACCATTGATTATTTCACAAAATGGGTGGAAGCCATGCCTGCAAGGAATGCCACTGATACTATGATAATAAAGTTCATGGAAGAAAACATCATATCGAGGTTTGGTTGTCCTGCCAGAATAGTGACTGATAACGCACAGGCTTTCAAGTCTGCAAATTTTGTGAGTTTCTGCCAGCAATATAACATCACACTAAGCCACTCTACAACCTATTATCCACAAGGAAATGGCTTAGAAAAATCTTCCAATAAAACCCTGGTAAGGGCACTGAAGAAGGCTATAAATGAAAATCAGAAAAATTGGGATTCCCAGCTGAAATTTGCTCTGTGGGCCAATAGAATTACCAGCAAGAGAGCAACTGGAAAATCCCCATATGAATTAGTATATGGGAAGGCAACAATATTCCCTATACAGTTAGCCCTACCAGTAGCCCGATTCATGTAGGAAAGTCAAGAAGAACCTAATGATATGACCATGCGAATAAACCAGCTGGTGGAATTGGAAGAAACACACAATCAGGTAAATCAAAGGCTGACAGAGTATCAGGAGAAGATGAAATACCTTTTTGATCAGCATGCTAAACACAAGAATTTTTAGATTGGTGATTTAGTGCTCAGGTGGGATATCCGGAGGGCTGAAAAAAGGAAAACATGGTAAATTTGATCCACTTTGGTTCAGTCATTTCAAGATTGTGGAGCAGGGAGGTAACAATACTTTCAAGTTGGAAAATCTACAGGGTGACTTGCTTGATGCCCCTATAAATGGTCAGTTTCTTAAACCCTACTTCTAGTTCTAATTCAGGCAAAGATAGCCTGATGTATTATACGATATATTAGTTTGTTTTCGCTCTTGTTTGAAATAATGTGGGTACTGTGATGAATTATGGAAAGGAAAGGTAGAAGTGCTGAAGAGTAGAGTTTTCACAGAAGATTATCAGAGGGTCTATGAAGTTCTCTACACGCTCAGGGATGAACGTGCCATCCCGAGGTGGAGCCAATGTTGATAATGTCAACCTCCCATTAAATGTTTGACAAGAAATCCCACTTAAACCTTTCTAGAACCCCTCGGTTTCTCCTGAGAAATCCGTTTTCTACTTATTGGTACCTTCCTATATCCCCACATTGCATTACAAAAGGCCGAAATTCCACATTTGAAAAATATATAAGGCCTAGCCCCTTCGGCCCTAGCCCCTTTAGTCTTTTCCTCCACGTAGCCCGAGCGCTAGACCAGGCGCCAGCCCAAAAGGCACTTATCAAATGGATATCGGGCGTGTTCATAACCATCGATTTGTACTGATCAGACAACGTTCATTCATCCCTGCCACGCTTGCAGCCTGCCTGACTACCGTCCGATCAAATCGTAAAATCAACGGCTCAGAGTCTATCTTTCCTGGTGGTCCCCGCCCCGCGTTCACTATTCCAAAACTGCCTGGTTTCTATCGCACCTCCTTTCTAGGGCGGGTGGTATTTCTCAATTCAGAGCGATTCCATACATCGTGCGACACGTGGCTCCATCACTATTCCAAAACTGCTACCTCATCATGCGTTATCGTTTGACTGAGGATACAGAGCGATATGCATTATAATCATCTGATCTGGGGATCTCCATCCAACGATCATCACACTACGGAGATGCACGGGTGTTAATCCAACTGTACAGTGCCCCTAGCCCACAGTTCATCTCTCTCCGACGCAGTTACAGATGTTGATCTCCTCTTGAGATCGAACGGTCCAGATCATTTGCATGCTCCGTCGTTGACTCAGTCTTCCTCCACGTCACCCATTCCACGTGTGTGCCACATGTTTCCACCTCCCTTTATATATTCCAGTCATAAGTCAAATTTTCATTGTTTTACGTTAAAAACCTCAGCCCAGTCCATCCGCCATAGTTCCACTACATATTTCATCGCCACCTCGCATTCTTCTACCATTTCATCATGCCACGTTACTACGCAGTCATCCCCACTGCATCTCCATCCCCACGGATGGTTTTTCTTAACAAGTTTGCGGGTTTTGCAGGGTTTCAGCGATGAAATATTGTTGTGATTTACAGTCTTGATTTCAGTAGAAGAGCACATCGAAGGACGATTTTTCAGAGATTGTAATTATGGAGAAAAGCCTAAGAAGGTAAATCAACAAGACTTCCATTAAAGAAGCAGGGTTCAAATCTGTCAAACCCTACAGAGCCATTCAAAGCACAGATTGAGCAGATGAAAACATTAATGGAGCAGCAGAGAAATATCAGCATATGATCGAGGAATTCAATGTTCATCACTGAAGATCTTAAACCGTCATTCAGGGTTTAGAAGGTAGAAGGTACCCCTCGCAGACAAAATACCTCAAGGATTTCTTTTCAGCACCTTTTTCTTTCAGGAAAGGATAGAATTTTTATTTGATTTTACTGCTTTGTCATGTTCCTGGAGAGATTTCTACCCAGTGCATTTATTTAAGTTAGTAGGCTACATAGTACAAACAACATTAAAAATTCATCAAGAAGTATGGGCGTGTACGTCTCTGCCATTTTGTTTTAATGAGACAATTAAATGTTCATCACCTACTCCCTTTTTCGAGCTTTCTTGTTCTCCTACAAAGCTCCCAAAGAACAGATGATTTAGGGTTCTAGATTTTATCAGAAAATTATGCAGTGAAAGGATTTTTGTATACATTTTGTAGAACTCTAGTATGAAGGCTCAGAGCCTATAGGGTCTGAGTGAGAAGGAGTTCCATCTATCAAAGAGGATTCTGGTCTTTTGTATTTCAGAGTCTGTAACTTTCTCTTATGTGTTATTTAAATAGATCATTTCATTTCATCCATCTTTCCTGTATCATGTTTTGGAATGTGAGTGGCTCACTGATTTTCAGTATGGACTTATCCTAGTTGATACCCATGCTTGGATTAGTCAAGCACTTTAAATATGGCTCATGCATGATATTATGTTCCACTATTCATCTAAACCATATTTCTGCTATATTAGTTTCTTTGGGAGGGTGTTTTTAAAATGCTATTGTCATGTATAGATTCTTAGATTGGTAAGCCCATGCATGGTGGTACTGTGTATATGGATATCAGCTCAATGTTAACTAATATCTCCTCAATATTTCATTCACTACATACACCTTCTAATAACTTATTTCTGTGAGGTATTTCTGAATCGGCCCTCTTTACAGTAAGCTGTCTCTGAATTGTCTGTTTCTTTTATATTGGAGTTTTTTCATATTGTATCTGCAGTATTCCTTCCTCTGCGTCAGTTTCTGAAGGTATTGGTCCCATTCAGATTAACATTCCTTGTTTTACAAGAGATAGCATGAGAGATTTTTATTGATAACTTCACTTGTTATACCATATGCTCCTTGCTATATAAGATGTCCTAGGCACTAGTCTATCACAACTCTAGGCTATCTCTAGGAGCGACAAGAGGATTCATAATTGTTACTTGATTGATGGTAGTATTGTAAATATATACAAAATTTTCTTTCTGCAACTTATTTTCCCATATTTTGTTAATTTTTTTTTTTTTTAAAATAAAAAAGAGGGTAAAAAGTCCTAAAAGAAAAATCAAAGGACTTAGAAAAAATAATATACCCCAAAATAAAAAAAATGAATAAAACATGAAAGTGTGAAAGTATAAATTCCACTACTTTTACTTTTTCCAGATGATTATGGCAGAGTGTCAGTAAATGTCATAATCCATGATGATTTGAACATTTTAATCTTGACTTATCATTTTTTAATTTACTTGTTTTAGATAGAGAGTGAAGAATTGTCATACAGTTTAACCATGACAATTCAGTATTTAGGTAGAGAATAAAAGAAACCAACAATTTAATCTGGATTCTTGGATGAAATAATAATTAGATAGTTTACTGATTTCAAAAAGAATAAAATGTTGTAAGGTTGCTAGCTCAAATGCACCTGATTAAAATAGAAGAAAAAATTTTAGAAGATATGACTGGGTAGGTAGAAGAAGGTGGGAAACATCATTGTAAATATCTTTCACCTGAATATAAATAACTAATTTCCCCTCGCCATAGTAATTTGATATTCTAGACTATCAGTCAAAGAGGCTCAAGGCATTTCCTTGACTTATGTTGTGACCAGACCCAAGGCTCAATGAATTATTAGTTGAAAATGCTAAGTTTCTACATTAATCCCGGACATCGCATCATTTACCCTTCATGAACTCATCACCATTTAACTTCATAAGTGAGAAATATTTTCTTACTTAAATGTTACATAAAGGCCCATTTGATTAACTTCCTCCATTTTACAAAGCATAAAACCCTCAAAAAACAAATATACTAAGTAAGAGAGAATGAGTTATGAAAACAAAACTTTATTCTAATTTTCACTTTCCTTAGTTTTATTTATGAATTTTTGAGTATTCATTGTCCCTTTTCATATTAACACTTAACTTATTTTATTAAATCCCTATAAAATATCCTAGTCCTATTAATATAACTCCTTTTAATTTAATATCCCCAAAAAACCCCTTATTATATGCTTTTATATCAAATATATTACTCACATGTTGAAAATTCATCCTGAAATTATCCCTTTGATATAAAACTACCCATAACAAAATATCCTTGCTCCCCTATAGTTTTAGAATTTTGAATAAATATAAAACTATATAATATAATTAAATTTGAAAAATACAATTTTTTTTTACGTACTGTGTATATAAAATAGCGTGGAAAAAATAATACTTACACCATTACTCCCATTCCCACATTACTTATTATCCAAGGTTACATTTTTAACCTTACCTCTCTTTGCCCACTATATACCTCTATACCAAAGTTTAAACCTTGGTTAAACCCTTTATTAACCCGCCCCATTCACTTTATTTTATGTATAAACTCTTTTTATACATAAGCCTCATCAATTAACCCAACATTTTCACGATTCATTCCCAGCCGCCCCATCACCAATGCTCTTTTAATCCAATGGTCTTAGATACATGTGATAAATAATCTTCATGCCCCACCTTTCCACGATATCGTGTTTATCTCACACCGTAGATCTTTAATTTTCAATATCAATGGCTCACAGTAAAAGCCCAGCCCCACCTTACCTTTCCCCCGCAGCTTCCCAAATCATCCAGACCGTTTGCATCACATTTCAAGATCCAATGACGCAGATTGCATATCTCAGGACAAAAGTGATCGTTCAACATTTGATAAAATTTGCGCGATAAAAGTTGTTTTCCCAAACCACCCACTACTACGTGTCTCAATTCCATTTGATCGCGTTGAAAAATTGAAATACAACTTATAGCCTAAAAGGCACGTGATACCACTGAATGGTTTTTGAATTCAAAGCCAAACTGCTCCAGCCATTGACTGTGACATCCCATCAATGCATTGCATATTAACAAAATCTAAGGTTTTAACCTTAATTTTTCAATGTTCGCTTATCCTTTACGCCTCTTCCCATTGAGAAATCATGCTCAGACATCAGTTTGAAACATTTGTTGTCCAATTCCCCCCCCTGAAGCAGATTTCACCACAGAACTTCTGCAACTAGTTTGAATACCGATACCAACCTGCAAACCCTCCTCGACCACACGAATACCTGCAAAAGGTATTTCTCTGTGTTCAAAACTCACCGATTTATACATTCAAAAAATAAAAATTAAAACTGTGTATCTGTATTATTGAAGAAACGAAGATAATTTCCAATCTAAGAAATACCCAAACCTTAAAAAAAGAGGGCGAACCCTGACAATTTTTTCTAGAATTTTCCATTTTTCCTAACTCTATTTTAAAGCCATTTTTGGCCATCTAAAGGAAATTTCCACTATTCAATTTGATTTAAATTTCTCCAAAAAGCCATTGAACCCCTATACTAGTCTTTTTCTCCTTGAAAACCTTTGTTTTCATCCCAAAACCCTTACCCATTTTCCCAAATTTCTCCCAGATTCGCTCAATTAGCCCCTGTTTTCAAAATTAACTAAGAAAACAGTCCAATATTGCTTATTTTTCCTTAAAATGACAAGAAAACATGTCACCCCTAAGCCTCGAGGTCCAAAAACCCAAAAATCTACCTCAAGTAAGCTTCCAAGGCCTGAATCTTCTAAAATAAATAAGTCTACCCCAAACCTAACATATGATTCTACTAAAGTGGTCAAACCTTTGCAGCCACCTGTTACCTCTTTAGAGAGTAGTTCCTTAATTTATTTAGACTATAGAATTACTGATGCTACATTAGAATTTGATCTACCTGAAGTACATGACTTGTGTCATGAGAAATTTGTGAAGAAAGTTGAAAATGACATATCTTTATGGGATTCAAACTTGCCTAAATATGTAGTCGCAATCACTCATCCAGCATAGGACTTGATTAGACTATGCCAATTACACTATGTCCCAGACCAGAGATGTATTGTAAACAAGGATAGGAATGTCTTGTTTTCTATAACCATGATCCAAGAGTAGTATAATTATCCATTGAAGATTTGACTCAGTTATACTTATACTTAGATTTCCCTAAGAAGTTTATGATTCTGAAAAACTTCATGCCTACTCATATTGATTTTCAAAAATTAAATCCACCCTATTCCACCTCTGATTTTCCTGAATCTTCCAGACAAATCATCTCTATGCTTTCCTTCATTCTAGGTTATTTTTAAGAGGAGTTCACTGATGCATCAATTCTAAGATTCCTTTCTACTTTATCCCCAGGGCCACCTCCTGCAATGGTATTCAATTTTTCCAGATTCATTACTGATAATATACATTATCAATTGACCAAGTTTAATGAGGAAGGAATGTTTAGATATTCATCCTATCTATTTCACCTCTTCCTATTTTTCCAAGCATAACAGTTCCCAATTGCATTGCAGAAGATGCATGTTGAAGGTAAGCCTATTTCAGTGGTAATTTGGACTTCATTACCCAAAATAAATGGAAATGAATTCAGCTACAAGGAATTCACAAATTTTTTTATTAGACCAGCCATGAGTTTATTGAATAAGACAGAGAAACCAAGGGTTAATGAAGAAATAAAGAGAATTCTACAGTTTTCTGAAAACTGCAAAGTAGGCGACTGGTACCTATATGAAAATCACACAAAACTAAGGATATTTGGAGCAAACCTTGCACCTTATAAATTTTCGACATTTCTAACTATCAAGGTTTTTTCTTTGGAGTATTTGAGGCAAATTATGAATGAAGATGCAGTGAATTTTATGGCATTAAAAAAGAAGACACAGTTTAAACTTAAAAATAAAATAGGTCCCTTCATAGTAAATAACAGGGATGCCTTGAAAGAAATAGTCAGAAAATTTTTAGAATTCAAGTTCCAAGAAAATTTTTATTGGAACTATGATTCTCAAGGAATTTTGAGTAACACAAGGGTCAAATGTAAATTAAGACCATTTTTTGATGGGTCCAGACCAGAAGTTGAAAAATATGAAAATCAAATGGAATGGATAGAAAATACATTGATTGATCGTACTGACCATATATAGAAGAAGAAAAAGACAGATAATTCACAGGCAATAACAGTCACTGAGCAGACAGAAGCTTCAAACAAAAGGACCAGGAAAGAAGAAGGTTATACAGCAGAGACCATTGCAGAAAATAAGCTCAAAATTATTTACAATAAAAGGGAAAAAATAACTGATGCTGAGAAATACAAGGCTATTGAAATCAATGATATAGATGATCAGTGGTTAGATAATGATAAATACACCATAATTGTGAATGAGACCCTAGCAGAAATTCAGAAAGATCAGGTTTCAACACAGGAACAGGACAGAGAAATAGTGGAAATGCAGGTGAGTTCAAAAATTCCTTCCTCTTCCAAAGCAACAGAAGAGACAGATTCAGACAATTAAGAAAGAAATTAGGAAATTAAGAATGAGGTTAATTCTTAATTCCTTAAATAAAATCCAGGAAACAAAGACGGATTGCTTACTACTTTTGATTACTCCACCAACAAGATGATCATGTCATTTCTAAAACCCACCATTGCAGATCCAAAATCAATTGCAGATTATACTAAAACAGATGTGGAGGTGGACATTGATACAATACATGAATTGGATCAGATAGAATTCAACAAGAGTACTGTTGAAATGCTTTATTCAAAAGTGGTTAACAAAACTATGAGTGCTACCATGCTTCAAAAGACTGTATCTAATTTACAAACTCAATTGAAATTGGATAAAGCATCTCTACATGTTAAGGATTTGAGGATCAAGTCCTTACAAGATTTGGTGATAGAAACTGCAGTGGATCCTTCCAATATTGAAGTTTCTAAAACACTCATAAGGGAAAATAATGAAGATATTGCTTCCTTAAGAAAGCAACTTAAACTTCCACAGAGTGAGCATCCACAGGCAAAGGAGATTTTTCAACAACAAAAAGAAAAGGATGAGACTATGCAGCTAGTACTAAAAATGACAGCCAAAATCAAAGAAATGGAAAATCAGACAGAAACTCTGATGAAGGAAAATGAAACATTGAAAAGAGAAAATGAGGTCTCCATTCCTACAGTCATTCCAACTGTCAGTAATGTTGTGCCTTATACACTGGCAGAGAATTTGGCACCAAAAGGAGTATTGGAAACTGCAGTGTCAATAACATCTATACATACCTCTGCCACTGGATCATCTAAATCACAAGTATAGAAAGCAACAGGTACATCAGATATATTTAAATCTATGAAATAAATTTCACTGAAAGACAAATAAATCATCGCTTTGAAAAAGACTAATCAAAGTCTTGAATATTCCTACAAGAATGTTTTGCTAACTTCTAAAGGACATGAACAGAGAGTAAAGGCCTTAGAAGCATAGGTTAAAGGATGTAAATTGGAAAGATTGTCTTCCAAGCTATCTTCTAACAAGATATTGTTTCCAAATTCCATCAAGCATCTACAGCCAAGAAACAAATCAATTTTGAAAAGATAAATTAGTTCTATCTTTTCTTGATAAGAGGACAACTTGCCAGTTTGTTTTGCAGTTGTCCCTGTTTTTTATGTAATAAAATTTATTTTCTCCTAGAGATATTCATACATGTCTCTCGAATATTTTGTAATAATTTTGTATAAATACTTCATTTTTGAAGTATTTAGGGTGGAATAAAATTTGTCAAGACTAATATAGACATTTTTTCTGAATACATTGGGAGTTTGTGTGATTTGATTTGTAAAGCAGCAGACTGGATCTAAGTTAAATAAACATCATAACTGAGGATTCTTGTGCTAATCAGATAAGTCAAGTATTTTCATGTTTTCACTGTTTATCCTTCTAAGTTCCATACATATATTTACATGTTTTATGTCTTAAATGATTGACTAGGAAAGCTTAAACATGATTAGTGTTAAAATCTCCCTATTTTTTACTAGTTATTCATTGATATGTTTTCTGTTGATATCCGGATTAAGAATCCTTAACTGCTCCTAGTCCCTTTTGATCCCTTTCTTTCATCTTATTTTCTGTAACTTAAGGATCCTTCATTGCCCTTTTGTTCAGATCTTACCATTTCATCAAAAAGCCTATTCCAAACCCTTTGAAGGTCATCTACCCTGCCGTTAGTACATTTTATATTTTGACCTTATTTCCTAGCTCTGCTTGCCAAGAAGTTAACTCCATAACCCAATGGTCTGGTAGATCCCTCTGTGGTTTACCTTGAAGTACCTTTTATCCCCACAAAAAATTCAAAACAAACCAATTGTCCAAATATAACTAGCCTAAAATCTTATAACAAAATCAAGCTAAATCTTGAGGAGAGATCCCTCTACGGAATTTAGGAAGGCTAGATCCCGAATTTCAAAAGTAGGTTCTTGGTTACCCCTGGTTTTCTTTAAATATAAATCCTCATCCCACAACCCGAGAATTACTAGGGTGATAACACATTATCCTCTATTTGATGTAGTGAAGCATGGTTACCTTGGAAAGCCCTAGAAATTACCTTCAAGAGCCTATTAAAACTATCTTCCTATTGTCATCATGGACACTTCTCATTTTCATTTATATTTTCAACAAATCTTCAATTCATGCATGGTTGTGCTAATGTACCTCTGCCATTGTGGTTTTCTGCATTGGCTTCTTGGTTGACAATATTGTTTAACCAATTAGTCCTAAGAACCCCGATTCTCTTTGAACCTAGGAATGGTTCTTCTTCTTTGTTGTGGGTATCCTTCCAATGAGGGAAAGGTGCCTTACTTTACCTAATTTTCTGCTAATGGCCACCTTAACATTCCTATAGAAATGTCAAGACAGGCAGCTGTCCTTTGCAGAATTTGTGCTTGATTAAAGAGGTATTCTTTTAAGTTTTTCCTGATGTATCTTGGAACAAAAGATGTTGACCTCCCTTTCCATTTAATTTCATCTTCTTGGCATAAGAAAAACAGTGTTTTAGAATACCAAAACAATCCTATAACCTATGAAACCCTAAATGACCTAGTGGGAGGCTTTTGGGCTTGTCTTTGACTAAAAACTTGGCTTTGGGTATTCAATTATTAATTTTTTTTTATATTTTGATGTATTGAAGATCCAAAATCCAATGTATTTGATTTATCTAAAGAGCCTATAAAGATATTTTTGACACCATCAATGTTTTATGTATCCGAGAAACGTAAGAGTGAGTAGGTTTGTTGGTGATCATAGGTGTATGTGGAGAAAATAGGCAATCCAAAATAGATTGCTAAGGTTAAGGGGGAAAACATAGTGAAAATGAGTGGCATGAGCCCATGATGGTTCTTTTGGGAGTGATAGGCTAGCCCTGATATGATAGGATAGTAAAATAATGAAAAATTTATCCTAAGGATAAGGAAAGTAGTAAGATTTCCATAACTCACAAAATTCATGAATTTTATTTCTAGAAATCTAGGATAAGCACTTAGTCATATATAAAAAGGAAAAAATTACTGATGACTAATAGTGGCTCCACTTGGGGAGGGAAACTCCTTTTCAGGAGGCATCTAGAATTTCAGATCTTTGGTTTTATTAAGACCAGTGCCTTATCCATTGGGAAGATTATTATTTCTTTGCATTTTATGATGTTTCTTTGAAGTCGTGATCTCAATAATCTGAAAAAGATGATTAGCTAAACTTCATCTCTACCTACCCAACCTTCTTGCCTAACCTTTTTTTCCTCAGGTTCACTTGAACTGGAAAACCCTTCACATTGTTTTCTTTTGAAAGCACAAAAAACTATCTACTTCTACTTTTATTACTTCCAAGAGTTCAGATTATGCTAGTGAACTCTTTTTATTCTCTATCTAGACTATTTTATTTTCAATATTAAGTTGTATGATGGACTTCCTTCTCTAAGCTATTGACAAGGAATTTAAAGCATGGCTTAAATCAGGATTAGGCAATCTGACTTACCATGGGTTGTGACATTAGGACAAGCTACACACAAACTCATTTTTGTACATACAAAACTAGAAAAGTAAGGGTTGTGATTTATAATTTCGTATCCATTGACATCTTTCTCCTTGGTTCAAATTTGAGCATTGAGAACCAACATCTTTTTCTCCTAATATATTTCTACTAACAAGTCAACTTTTGAGGTGTTTTGAAAATTTCTCTTTCACTATCTTATAAACAACAAATTGACAACATGTTCAGCCATTATTAGGCTAGTTGATTGAACAAGACCTTTTGGAACAAGTAGTGGCATTTAGGCGTGCACACTTTCAACAAAACTCTTTCTCAGGTATGGGTTGTGTTAGGGCCCGATTTGACCTCAGGCTGAAGGAAGGCAAATCAAGGTAACCAAAAACCACGCTTAACCTTGTAGCTAGCCCTACAAGATCGGGAGAGGGCTCTCTCCGTGAATAATCTTCAATGAAGTATGACTACAAAATTGATTTTAGGCTAGGCATAGTAGCTCGAAAGGTTTTATAAATTTTCTAGTTTTGTGTGGATCAGATGGAGCTAGGCAGTTTGAATCTGGGGAATTAAATCAAAGATACAAAATATTCTATGAGGAAAGGTAGGCATGGAATTTAACAACCTTTTTTTAATGATTATGGGGTGTTAAGACTGGTGAGGAGCTAAGGAGGGAATATGAGATGAATCCTTCTCAAACAACGGAAAACATAAAATATTGAATGATTTTCCCAAGGCGGAGCATCATTTAAATGGACTCTACCTATATATCTTGAAAACATTCAATCAGAAATATGGAATGAATGAATGGAAAACATAACAATTAACAAATGATCACAAAAGAAAGGGCTGTGCTGAAATTCATACCACAGGGATCCCATATAAAAAAATGTTGCAAGTCTTTATTAATTCCCTGCCAAACTATTACAAATGGAGCACAGAGTGTCCTCAGTGATTCCAAATTTATCAACCTTTTTTCTACACTTACAAATGACTCAAAAATTACATTAAATACACCAGTTTCAGAGGGGCGGATCCACAGAAGGAGGAGTTGTTTCACTTGCCTTGGAACCAAAATTTGAATATAGAAGAGAGACCAACATAATACCTATGAAAAAGAGGAGGAGTAATATATTTAGACCATATCGAGGGTTTTCTAGTATATTTACTCAAGTATAAGGGGAAGAAAGACAAATCCAGAACCGATCCCCCTCTTCTATTATTGCCGGAGTGATCTCTGCGTTTCTTATTAGCTCACGGCCTTAAAAAATATCTTTAATCTTGAAAAAAAGAAACCCTTTTGCTGAAGAAAAATTCCTTTGCAACCAAATAAAATTAATTTGTCATTTTAATGAAGAAAAACCATTTTTTATTGAAATGAGTGAAGGACTGGTGGGCCCATAAATCACAGCGGAAGGGGCAGGTATAACTTGAGCAAAGAAATCACGATATGTGATGGTGATGGAGCGATGGAATTGCATAGGAGAAATGGAGAAGGGTTAGAACACTGGTGGGCGGGAATTGCTGAAATGCAATATGTGATTCATCGCATCAACGGAAACAAGGGGGCAATGTTAAGAGTTGTGGAACTTGTGAAGCTATGATGTGATGGTGCGATGGCATCGCATCAGCAGTTTGTAGGAGATGAAAATGAAAGAAAAATTTGTGGTAAAGGAAAAAACACACAAAAAAGGCAGAAATTGTAAATATTGAAGGGTCTGCGGAATAATAGAGAAAAGGGGAGAATTGTGTTTTTGGGCCATTATTTCTTTTAGGCATATTTTCCAATCCAGAAGTCAATTTTGGGAGTGTGATATGCCATTAGAAATCTCTTTCTGAGCTCCTTCTGATGAACATACTTAGAATATGATTTTTACTGAAAATCCTATGGAGAACACCTTTGAAACCCGGGCAGAGAAAAATCCCCTTTAGCATTTTGGAGATAGCAACTTCTGAAGTTCAACTTATTACATATGGAAGCATAAAATTACATAAGAAGTGATAATAAAAACAAAGTACCATTTTTTCACCTCAAAACATGGTTTTGAGGTGAAAATTACATTAATCTTAAAAGAAAAATTCTTTTACTTTTCCTGATACTATGATTTGAGTTTATTTGGCATCCGCATGTGCTTTCTGATTTTATTGACACTTTCCTCATTAATTTGACCATGGTGAAACCCTGAGACCAAACGTTATGACCTAATGAACTTCACAGTGAAAGTGAATCATGATTGAAGACCATAGAGAGGAGAATCAACTAGTATTTTTATGAGAGAAAATGATGAAGTGACAACTAGCATCAGTGAATCCATGACCTAATGGAATGATAAAAAATTTATAATATGGGACTCCTACTATGCAAATGAAAAAGAGTAGATTTGATCATTGATGGTAGTATGACAAGACTAACACTAAAATTGGATCCATTGGGGATCTTAGCTCCTTGGAGGTGCCAAGAAGACTGTAGACCTAGTAGCCTTATCCATTGGGCAATGGGGTCAATAGCTAAAATCCAAAACAAATACCGAAAGAGACTTGACACGATAAACTAACTCAAAATGGACTCAAGGCTAACTAAAACAAAATTTTAAAAACGAACATTGATGACAGTACATCACCAAGAATTGAGGGCTTCAAATCCTGATGAAAACCACCTATTTTGTTTTAAACATATGTATAATCAGGCAATATCAAAATGCCAGTGTAACCAGCCAAGAAAATGCCTCATTGATTGATTCTCCCAATCAAATTTTCTAGACAACGATAAATATTTACAATTAGGCAGCCAAAAACATAGTTTACAATGATCTCCCCCATCACTGAATACTTCAATAATTACCTTCACTGCTGACTGCAATATATTTTCCACTGGATCTTGAAAAACATGCAAATTTACCTCCTATTGATATAGAGGCAATAAGGTGCCCTTTTCTTTTGATTCTGGTCTCTCTTCATAATGTACCTCAGCAAGAGCATGTTCTTGGTCTTCATAATATTTTGAACAAGTGAGCATATTTCTTCTTGAAAAAACATCTCAAAGCATGAGACATGGGAAGAAAAATCCGAATGGCAGTTCTCAATGCTCTGGTTCTCTGCAGTCTAAATATATTGTTGATCATCTCCATATGACATGGCCACCAAATTATCATGTTTCTGATCACACTCATCAGTCATAAGAGAAAAAATTTCAAATTTTTCTTGAAATCCAACACTGTCATTTCTATCATTTACCACAGATTCATCCAAAGAAACTTTTTCACTTACTTTAACGAAGATCTCATCTTGTTTTTCATAGAGGGAATGAAATACCTCCTCGTGAAGACTTTGTTCGAACAGGATGAGAATATTTAGATCTATAACTATGTTTTCTTCATTTGAGGTGACCTAAAAAATAGAGCTCTCCTTCATGGGATTTGGAATAACACCTCTCATCATCACATTTTGAATTGAGATCTGGATTAGCCAGCTTGACTTTATCACAATCTGAGATTGGGACATCATTTTCCTGCATACCATATTTTGTTGCAATCAACTCTGAAATGAGACTTTTTCTTCCATCATTTTCAACAGTATAAATATCCTTAGCCTGCTGATCTTGATAATTATCCTCTAATGTTTTTCTATGCTACTGAAATGAATTTTCATACATGGCTTCCATGATCTCATCGTCCATGAATTCATCATCTCCATAAAAATTCTCAAGATTTTCCATGAAACTATTAACATGTTTGCAACAGTTATGAACTAATATTAAGGATGAACATGATTCTTTATACCTCTCAAATAATATGGTATGAAAATCCTTTAAACAATAAATACAGGTAGGTGGAAAACTTTCATACCAAGATTGAGCTTCATTTTCTAGAGTGTCCATGAATAAATTCATCAAGCAATATTCAAGAAGATCAATCTTTAATTTATGCACATGCATGTCAAATATCACCAAATGAAGAGCAGCATCACTATCTTTCACATTTTTGAACATAGGCAAATTATTTTGCCAATTTACCTTAGGAAGTTTATTTGGGAAACCTAGAATGTGATCCCAGCTCATGGGAGAATACCTTCTTGCAATATGTTACATCTTAAAAAAATTTAAAGCTACTGATCTTCCTGCAGTGGAGTCACCATGAAGTGTTGATTTCTGGATCTTTCAGTAAATGGAGTCACCAGGTGAATGATTCAGCCTTCATATGTATCCAAATATTGTTCACCATCAACATTAGATATGATATTTTTTCATTCTTTTCATGGGAAGATTTCTCTTTTAGTCTTTACTTTTTATCGTTCCCCAGTATGGTCACCACTATGTTAGGGCCTGCTTTGACCTGAAGCTGAAGGAAGGAAAATCAGGGTAACCACAAACCACGCTTAACCTCGTAGCTAGCCCTACAAGGTCGGGAGAGGGATCTCTCTGCGAATAATCTTCAATGAATTATGACTAAAAAATTGATTTTAGGCTAGGTATAGTATCTCGAAAGGTTTTATAAATTTTCTTGTTTTGTGTGGATCAGATGGAGTTGGGCAATTTGAATCTGGGGAATTAAATCATAGGTGTAGAGTATTCTATGGGGCAAGGTAGGCAGGGATTTTAAAAACTTTGTTTTAATTATTATGGGGTGTTAAGACTGGTGAGGAGTTAAGGAGGGCATATGAGATGAATCCTTTTCAAACAGTGGAAAACATAAAATATTGAATGATTTTCCTAAGGCGAAGCATTTTTTAAATGGATTCTACCTATCTATCTTGAAAAAATTCAATTAGAAATATGGAATGAATGAATTTCAAACATAACAATTAACAAATGACCACAAAAGAAAGGATTGTGCTAAAATTCATACCACAATGATCCCATAAAAAAAATGTTGCAAGTATTTATTAATTCCCTGCCAAACTGTTACAAATGGAGCACATAGCGTCCTCAGTGACTTCGACTTTATCCACCTTTTTCCACACTTACAAATGACTCAGAAATTACATTAAATAGACCAGTTTCATAGGGTTGGATCTACAGAAGGAGGAGTTGTTTCACCTGCCCTAGAACCAAAATCTAAATATAGAAGAGAGACCAATAGAATGCATCCAAAAAATAGGAGGAATAATACATTTTGACCATCTGGAGGGTTTGCTGGTATATTTACTCAAATAGAAGGGGAAGAAAGACAAATCTAGAACCGATCCCCCTCTTTTATGGTTGTCGAAGTGATATCTGTGTTTCTTATTAGCTCACGACCTTAATAAGTATCTTTAATCTTGAAAAAAAAAAAACCCTTTTGCCGAAGAAAAATGCCTTTGCAACCAAATAAAATTAATTTTCCATTTTAATGAAGAAAAACCCTTTTTAATTGAAATGAGCGAAGGACTAGTGGGCCCATAAATCACAATCACAAATCGCAGCGGAAGGGGAAACTATAACTTGAGTGGAGAAATTACAATATGCGATGGAGATGCAGCGATGGAATCGCATCGGAGAAATGGAGCGGGGTTAGAACACTAGCGAGCGGGAATTGCCGATATGCGATATGCAATTCATTGCATCGGCGGAAATGAGGGGGCAGTGTTAAGAGTTGCGGAACCTGCAAAGCTGTGATGCGATGGTGCGATGGCATTGCATCGACGATGTGCCATCACATTGGCAGTTTGTAGGAGATGAAAATGAAAGAAAACTTTGCGGTAAAGGGAAAAACACATAAAAAAGGCAGAAATTGTAAAGTTTGAAGGGTCATCGGAACAATAGAGAAAAGGGGAGAATTGTGTTTTTGGGCCATTATTTCTTTTAGGCAGATTTTCCAATCTAGAAGTCAGTTCTGGGAGTGTGATATACCGTTGGAAAGATCTTTCTGAGCTCCTTCTGATGAACATAGTTAGAATATGATTTACACTAAAAATCCTATGGAGAACACCTTTGAAACCCGAGTAGAGAAAAAGCCCCTTTAGCTTTTTGGAGATAGCAACTTCTGAAGTTCAACTTATTACATATGGAAGCATAAAATTACATTAGAAGTGATAATAAAAATAAAGTACCCTGTTTTCACCTCAAAACATGGATTTTAGGTGAAAATTACATTAAGCTTAAAATAAAAAATCTTTTAATTTTCCTGATACTATTCTTTGAGTTTATTTGGCATCCTCATGTCCTTGCTGATTTTATTGACACTTTCCTTATTAATTTGACCATGGTGGAACCCTGAGACCAAACCCTATGACCTAGTAAACTGCACAATGAAAGTGAACAATGATTGAACACCATAGAGAGGAGAATTAGCAAGTATTTTCTTGAGAGAAAATGATGAAGTGACCACTACCATCAGTGAATCCATGACCTAATGGAATGATAAAAAATTTATAATATGGGACTCCTACTATGCAAATGAAAAAGAGAAGATTTGATCAATGATGGCAGTATGAAAAGACTAACACTAACAATTTGTACCTCTTCTTTAAAGTTTTTTTATTTTTCTTTCTTTCTCTATTTTTGTATTTTTGTTTTTTATGATCTCCCATCATGCTATGTTATGTATAATGAAAGAAAGTTTGAAATTAGGACTCTTGACATAAATAATGTTTGAGCATCCTACCATTGATAGGACCTCCAAATAATTATTTTCCATTCAATCCTTATAAAAAGAAAGGATTATGACCTCTAACTGACTGAATGAGATAAGAGCCTTTCCACAAATTCTCAAATTTACCATGTTTACCTTTGTTCTCCCTCTTGGAATCCCATTTCAACAATGTGTCTCCAATGTGGAAATTGTTGGCTTTAGTTCTTCTCTCAAAGTTTTTCTTTATGTTTTATTGCACTGCTTGAGTCTTGTTATAAACTTCTTCCCCTTTCTCTTGTGAATGAATGGTTTGGTTTAGCCTCCTTTGCATGTAATTTTCTTCTGATTATGCTTCCTGGAGAATTTTTACCACCGGAACTCCCAAGGATGTTGGGAAAATGGCATCCATGCCATAAACTAGTTGATAGGGAGACATACCAATTGATTTCATGTTGGTTAGTCTATCATCCCATAGTGCATGTAGTAACTTTCCATGCGATGCTTTTTTATTTTATTCCAGAAGCTTCTTGATGATATTGACCAAACTTTTGTTAGATGACTCAGCTATCCCATTACCTTGAGGGTAATAAGTTGTGGAATGTCCTAGTTTGATGTGATATTTATAACAAAATTAAACCATTCTTTTCGATGTAAAGGCAACAACATTATCTGTGATGAGATTTCTGGGGCAACTAAATCCAGACAGGATGTTTGTCTCAAGAAATTTGGTAATGACTAAATCGGTGGAATTTCTAGAGTGGATAGCTTCTATCGACTTGGTTAAGTAATCAGTGGTAGTGAGGATCCACTTATGTTGGGAAAATGAGGTGGGGTGGATCTCTCCAATGAAATCCAAACCCCATTGATGAAAATGAGCTCCAAAACTGATGGGATGTAAAGGTAAAGGTAAGAGTTTTCACTTGCCATAAAAAATCTAGCACTTATGGCAAGTCATGACCAATTTGTGGGTGTCGAGGAAAAGGGTGGGCCAATTGTAGCCAGATCTAAGGATCTTGTTGGATGTGGTTTTCCATTAGAAGGCCCCCACACTCTCCCTCATGCATTTCATGCATGATCTTACCTGCATCATCCTCAATCAAACACTTAATAAATATACCTATAGGATTCTTCCAATATAATATTCCATCTAAAATGCATAATTTTAAAGATTTTTGTTTCAGAAATCTAGCTTTTGTATTTGATAATGTAGGAGGAGCATTGAGATAGAAAAGAACATATAGGATATCAATATACAAAGATTAACTTAGAAATACTTCGTCAACATGGGGGGTTTTGCACTCTTCTTGTTCTTCTAAAACATCAACCATATTCATATCTAATGTTTTTAAATTTGATTCAGCCATAAGTTTTGCAAGTCCTTGTCCTTTAACCAGTTTATTGGGTCTGATTTCTAAGTCATATTCTAAGATAATAGCAATCCAATTTCCCCTTTAACCATCAGGGTCCAGAATCAGAATGTCTTTGACAACTGTGTGTGAAACAAAAGCAATGATATAAGAATGTAAGATATAAACTCTAAAGTCTTTTAATGCCTTAATCAAGGAAACAACTTGTTTATCCATGATATTGTACTTTAGAGGAGCATCTCTAATGGATTTGATGAGGAAGGCTATGGTTTGTTCTTGCCCCATCATGTTTTTTTGTAACAACACTGCAGCCATGGTATGTTCAAATGAAAATGAGAAAATATAAAAGTCTTTGGTAAAACCAAGACTGATTAGAATTGGTGTTTGGGTGAGTGCTTGCTTAACTAGTTCAAAAAGTTGTTTGGCTTCCAAATTCCACTTAAGTCCTATCTCCTTTTTGAGCATGTTTGTAATATTCCTCAAGAGTTCAGTAAAGTTGGGGATGAATCTCCTTAAGAAGTTGATTTTCCCAATGAAATATTGCATTTCCTGAATGTTTCTAGGATGACTAATTTGCAATATGCTTTCAATCATTTTACAGTCTATTTTGATTCCTTCTTCAGAGATGATGTGGCCTACGAGTTTTCCTTCCTGGAGACCAGATAGTATTTTCTTGGGATTCAAAGATAGGCCATATTTCCTACACTTTTCAAAAATGTTTCTCAAGTGGACTAAGTGCTCTTCACCAGTCTTAGAGTAAACAATGATGTCATAAAGGTAAATGACTATGAAGTAGCCTATTTATTCTAAAAAATATATGTCCATGGCCCTTTGGAAAATGGCACTCGCATTCATCAGCCCAAATGGCATTTTGAGATACATGAATGTACCCCAAGGTGTGGTGAAGGAAGTTTTGTGTTGATCACTTGAGAATACTAGCACTTGGTTTTAACTGAAAAAAACATCAAGCAGTGAGATTATCTTAGAGCCAACTACCTTTTGAAGTATGTGATCCATTTTAGGCAAGGGGTAATTATCTTTCAAGAAGGCCCTGCTCAGATTTCTAAAGTCAATGCAAAGTCTAATCTCCCTGGTCTTCTTCCTAAATAACACAAGGTTGGAAACCCAATCTGAGTATCTAATCAGAACTATGATACCAGCATCATACATTATTTTATTATCTTTCTCAACTAAAGGTAGTAAGATAGGGTTTATTCTCCTCAACTTTTGTTTGAAGGGTTTCTGATTTTCATTAAGAAGAATTTTATGTTGAATAATGCTTGTGTCATATGATTTGAAATCCTCATACCCCCATGCAAACACATATTTAAACTCTTGAAAAAGCTCAATATATCTATGTTTTATGTGAGGAGGATGATTTTTGGAGAGTTTGATCATTTTGGGTTCCTTTGGGTTGCCTATTTTATGCTCCTCTACATCATTCTCAGTGGATTTTATATTTTTTTTTTTAGCCACATCATTAAGGTCGAACAACTCTTCTAATGGTGCAAGTCCCCGTGGTAATGTATGATCTTTACATTGTAAGACCTCAAGGTCCCTTTGGTCTAGATCCTCAAAAAATTCTGCCTCACAAGGATGTGTAATCAGATTTATATCAGTAGTAGAGGACAACTCTGTTTTATGAGTTTGTTCTTCAGCAAAAATCACTTCACCATGCTCTAGGCTTTGTTTTGTTCTTGTAAATTCATACCTAGATTGCAAAAAGTCATCAATTTGTTCATGACCCTCAAAAACTTGCCAATGGTTAATGTTGCCAGGCACTTTAGGATGGTGTTTGACTTTGAAAATGTATTTTTCACTTGAATTTGGTATTTTGTAATTTCTAGTAGCAAAGGCAAGCTCATTGGCAAGACTATTTTGGGCTCTAGGAATGTAAAAGAGTTCATATTTCTCAAAAGTATTGAGAAAATCTAGGGCTGCATTTCTGTACTCTCTTAATCTTGGATTCTTTTCTGAGTACTCACCTTTGATTTTTTTAATGATAATTTTTTAATTTCCTTGGAAAACTATTTTCTTAGCTCCTAAGCCTTCAAGCAAGTGTAAACCAAGGAGGAGAGCCTCATACTCTGCAATGTTATTAGTGCATTGAAAGTCTAGTTTGTATGAGTGGCCCTAACTTGTGCTATGTATCCAGACACCATCTCCTAAACTATCCTTGCCACAAGAGCCATCAAAGCTTATGTTCCAAAGTGTTTCTAGTTCATGTTTGTCACTATGTTGTTGTTCAAGGCTGCTAGAGTTCTGGTTGTCACGTTATTCATTTGAGGTTGAGTGTGTGTTCTAGAGAGCCTTGTTCTTTCTCATTTCTTTTTACATGTTCACTAATGTCATTTTCATTATATAAGATGAAAGAGTCCAAATATAAATGAATGAATTAAACAGGGGTGTTGTTTTGCCTATCTAGGCTACTTACCATATACTTCATGTGAGATTCCCGGTATAATATCCTAGTTTGATTGAAGACATGGTGTTGGTGAGGTAAATCCCCTTTGCGGATAGAGGCGATCCTACTAGCTCTAGAGTGGGCCTAGCCACAAATGAGGCAAGCTATAATATCGATTTCTAGTTAATGAATGAACAAAGATTAGATAAATGACTTACCGGAGGTCCTACGCTATTGTTGTCGTCGGAAAGAGTGGCTGCCTCTCGCTCCTGGTTTGACAGATCACAATCTTCTCGCTTTCATGCTTGGATACCTGCACACACATAAGCAACAACAATGATATACAACATACTAATTCACATTCGTAACTATCAATCAGTCAAAAAAGTCTAAATCAATTTCATCATATAATCAACATAACATAGTGATGGAACTGACACCATAGTCAAGTATATTAATGAAAGAAAGGAAGAGTACAACCAAGCTTTGACGTTGCGGT
Organism: Pinus albicaulis; assembly: GCA_034641835.2. Lineage (NCBI taxonomy): Eukaryota > Viridiplantae > Streptophyta > Pinopsida > Pinales > Pinaceae > Pinus > Pinus albicaulis. The sequence goes on from CM076575.1 coordinate 1,226,342,609, forward strand.
ATCCTCCAACAGGGTTCCAGTGGAGCACATCTCACAAAGGCTCGTCGGGAATTCAGACGGGTCTCTCTCTATGAAATTCTCTTTGGTTCTACCTTCTCTGTTAGTATAAATATTAATTCCAAGCGTACAAAAAAATAACACTTTAGCTGCACATAACAAACAACCCTAACAGTAAATATGCCTGCAAATATCCTCAGATATGCAGTTAGGTGATCAATATAAACGCTGCAAAAATCTAGATCTATGCACTAGAAGACATTAAGCAGTAGAAAAAACAAGATTTACTCCATCCATCCAATAGACAAGACAAGAATATATGAAATAAATTTTGTATTAATGGCACCGGGGAGAAAAAAAAAAGAGGGTGTTCCCTGTTCTCCTCGATGGGATTGGTTCTTGTAAGTCCTAAACACTTCAGATATAGAATTCCTCTCTCTTGATGGTGTAGAAAACCCAGACAAAAAATGGTAGCAAAATTTGACTATGAGGTGGATCAATAGTCAGACCAAAAGTATAGATCCAGAGCAATCTTTAGGCAACACAAGGTGGTAAATGAATGGGAAAACCCTTCTATTTATAACAAAATATTGAGTTAGTCTAGATATTGGTGCATAATTAAAATATTATTAACCAAATCAAGATCCAACTTTTATGGAATATTTTATTATATTTGTTCGAGGGAAAAGGAATTTAACTTGGGTCAAATTCCTTTATTTGTAAATAATAAATAAATAAATGATTTATTTATCATTTTAAGGATGTGGTTGAGTAATAATCAAATAAATAGTGATTTATTTAATTATTTAAGGGTGAATTAGTCATATTTAACAAAGAATACTATTTAAATGAGGTTTAAATAGTTTTTCTTAGAAAAGAAAAAAATAAATAATGATTTATCTAATTAATTTCCTTGTTTTGGGTTAAATCTAACCAGGAATATTAATTAAATTGTTCTTTAACTAATTATTCCTTGAGGAAAATAAAAAAAAATGTATATCTATTTAATATTTCCTCATGGGCTGTCCTATTCAGACCATAAACAAATTAATAAAGGTGGTTTACTAAGTTATTTTCACAGTGAAAGAAATTTTACTTGGGGTAAAATTGGTCTTACATGGTGTATTTGGGACCATCTAATGTTAATAGGTTAGATGACCAAAAAATGGCGTAACATTTTTCCCCCTAGCATGCGAGTGTTAGGAACTAATCATATGACCAAAGTACATTTTAAGAACTCAATCACTAGACATCAAAGGGGAAGTCAAAGAAAGAGAATTATAAGGTAGACCAAAGTGCCAAAAGAACTAGACCCTGAGGAGGCAAGAATTACAGGTGCTACAAGTCTCTTTGATGAGTAAGTACCTATGCTATAGGCTACGGGGGAGGCATACCTATGCCCGCCGACGTAAAGTAAAAACAATAAGGTGTCTGGAAAACCACAGAACTGGCCAATATAGTACATGCTGGCATAAACATGAGCCAGATAAACAAAATAATAATGAATCCCACATACATATTGCGCTTGGGATAACATCCAGGACTTGTACAATAATATCTGAGTACATAAGGTATAAATGCGACCTAGATGCCCTTGAAAATAATAAAGGGCTTTGAAAATATGACTGATATATGCAAACAGAAAGGCGCTGCAAGTGGCTAAGGCTGACATCATCAAATGTATGGAGCTGCATTAAAAGTCATGATGAAGAGGTCATTCAGGTATGTGTGGGGCTACCTGATCCGATCACGGGTCGAGTACTACCCAACCATCATGCGTATGGTACTAAGATATTTTAAAACGACTATGGCTTATACAGGTTTAAATGAGCATGTTAGTTTGCATACACATATTAACATGAATTAAACATAATCAAGAAGCACATAACACATAAGCGAAAGACAACCAAATTGGTAACGGAGTTGACCCCTCCAACTCACTAGGGTTACATCTCCGGACCTGCTTCAATTGGAAGGCAGATCCTTTAAATTTCATCTTCAAATTAAGCTTTCATACATTCCAGTTCTATGGTTGAGCATTAGCCAAGCACTATGGCTTTCAAAGGCTAAGTTTCCTATCCTTTCTCCTCCCCTTTCAAAGGCTCACATCATGAGTTTATATAGTTTTTCCCCATAACTCCCCAATCCACAATAGTAGGATCTCAAGAAATTTTAAGGAATGACAAACTCCATGATTCTAGGACTTTAAAACTTACTCAAGGAAAAAATGGAAAACCCAACTTCAAGGATCTTAACCATGCCAAGAAAGCTCAACCTCTTAATGAGAAATAGCAAATTGGTTGTGAGGTCAATTCTCACATAAAACCATTTTCTCAAAATGAATAATAAGTGAATATTTTGGTGAGTCATTTTCCACTCACTTAGAACATTATCCAATTCATAATTTTTAAATGAAATAATGAATTAATTTACTCATTACTTTGTCACCCATCTTAAAGTGTCTTCATGGTGCATAAGTAAACTTCTTTGTTGGTGGAGATCCTCCTGGATCAAACCTCCCCGAAAATAAAACTTTTGGTCTCCAAAAGTATCAGCTTCAATCCATCGTCAACTGTATGAAAATGTCTCTAAAAGGCACATTCCCACATGACTCCTTCACCTGACGTACTTTGGAATCAGAACGCAATGCCAACACCTGCAACTGCTGCAATGCGGATGTCTGAAAAGGCACATCCCTTCAAGACTCCTTCACCTGGCGTACTTCAGAATCGGAATGCAAAAGCCCACATCTGCATAAAGCTGCAACACAAATGTCTAAAAAGGAACATCCCTTCAAGATCCCTTCACCTCAGTCCTTCAGAATCGGAATGCAAAAGCCCACATCTGCATAAAGCTGCAACCTGTAGCTGATCATACCTGTTTACAACACTTGCCAAGGGTTCATTGGTCAAGTTTACATGCCAAAATGGCTTTAGGAAAGTTTCCTGATCCCATTTGCTTACAAAGATGCCAACAAAGCTTAATGCGTAAAAATACGCCTCTCACTCTCACTCTCCCTTACATAAGAGTGGCTAAAAACAAGCCTTTTCCAATGCTTCATAAGCATATTTTACATCATCTCTTTCATCGTTGGCCACTTTGGCCTTTTACATGACATTCAACAGTTTACATGCAAAATTTTTAATGCCAACTATGGCCTCTTACATGGCAATTACAAAGTAATTTAAAGTTCCAAATATGTGCACAAAGGGAAAAAAAAACAAATTGTTCAAAAACCCCTTTTAACATATGTATGCCCCATATCATCCAAATGCATTAATGTTGAAAAAACAAAAAGAAAATCCCCCATTACAAAAATGTGCATTATGAAAGACTATGGGTTTAAAATACTTCTTCGCTTGACTTTCAGCACTTGCAAATGGAAATGGTCGTTGGCCACTTGTCTATATGTTTTATTTGCTAGCTCAGCTCCTGCCTTGATCGTCTTTGTGCGAACTTGCAACTCGCTCGATCATGAAGCCACGCACCTGCACTGCAATCTAGTGGCCCGACCTTTTATCGGTGTCCCTGCGTGACAACTACGAACCGATCTCTTTAATAACACTACTGATACCAAGGAGAAGAAGCGTCTTTGTCAACAGGGTGCGCCATATCATGATACCTTTTCCCATCAAGAAAATTGCATGAGGGTTTACACCATGGAATAGAGCAGTTGCTACTGCTAAAACCATGCCACCTTCAACAAACCTAAATTCCGATTTAAGCAGAGACAGAATTGACCTGTGGGAGAAAACAGCATTGCACATAAATATACAACAGGAACGTGCCCTTTGGCCAAACAAAATACCTGAAAACAATGTCTGTGCAATGAGGACATTTGGTAAAAATAATCTCGTTTTGAAATTGGATCAATGTTGCATCTCCATGATCTCTCTGATTGAGCTGGAAGTATCTGTCAAATGCCTAAACTTAACACATTCAGATGTTCCACGTGGATGATATTTAAAACTGAAATCATTGGCATGAATTTCTATTCCAATGCAGTATCATTAACGGTCATTACTATCCACGCTGCAGATACCACTTTAAACAATTGTAGTTCATATACAACAGGAATTAAAACGCGAATAGATCTGCCCAACTGAAACATAGAAAGGCAAAATATATATCAAAGTGAAGGATGTTGTGCCATTTTTTTTAAGCACGATACATCAAACAAAGCTGCAGCGGTCAGTCAATGTAACTGTTTGTCGCATCCACCACGTTGTCTACGTAATTGTTTGTCGCATCCACCACGTTGTCTGATCCGAACTTACATCCACCACCACTTTGTCATATATGATTCCCAGATCCAGTGAAGAGGGTTTAACTTGTCACAAATTTCACGAGGAATATCCACATGTCTCCACGGGTCGGATCCCACCTTCGGTAGCTATCCACGATCACCATGCAGTCACACAATCTCACGATCGATATCAGCAACCTCCACGTTGACAAAGAGCATTGCCCCTTCTTCGGTCAATTCCGTGCACAGATTCACCACATTGCCTCTGCGCCATCCAGGGAGCTGGTTACCAATGGCACCTGCATTCACTGACAAAACGCTGAGGACCTCTTTGTTGAGCCTCAAAATTGTGCTTTCCTTCACCTCATTTTACCTCATTTTCCCTTGTCCATTTCTATCTTAGACCCAATTGATCAATAAATATAGTTAAAATTACTTCTAGAATGATTTACATGACTGACTTGTTAAATTTTGTGATTTTTTCCATTGTTAAACATTTTGACCGGAACTAGCTGCAGAATGCAGACATTCCGTAGCTAACCGGCGATTCTGCAGCTGCCTTCATGTTTGAGTATGTTCCAGGTGGCCTCTTGAGAAAAACCGCATATGAGCATGATCCACGTCATGTCTACATGGTTCGTTGCTCATCATGGAGGAAGAAATGAATTTTGGGTATGGTTTTGAACGTGGGGAACACATTTAGGAAGGAAGACTCCTATTAGGACTGTCTCAGTCCAGATGTCTTTTCTTCTTCACGTAGCCACTTCAAAGAGTCCTAACATGATTCGGATAAGGAAAGACATTATTCCTAAATTGTTGTAATTATTGTTACGTGCATTTGCTTTATAAACTCTTGGGGAGACCGAGAGCTATGTTAGAGATTTGATGTTAGATTTGCTGCTAGATTTTGTTTAAACTCTGTGATACATTCCTGAAAACGCAGAGTGTTATGTTCAAACTATTGCATCGTTAATGGAGCAGACAAAGTTATTTTGAAGACGTGATTTAATTTGGAGTTGAATGCCGTCAAGTGGTAGAGGGCCCCTGCCTCTTGCACGGATTTATTTTGCGTAAATTAGATAAGTTTTTCTAGCTGCCTTTACACTTTGCATTTGAATTAATAGTTGTTTTTGTTAGCTACTGTAGTCGTACTCATTCTAACTCTTCCACCAGAAGATACTCTTCCAAAAGACCATAATGATGAATGTTGAATGACTATGGTATTGTAGGATTAGGAGTTGAATTTATAGTTGTTTTAACTAGCTACTGTAGTTATATTCATTCTAGCTCTTCCACAAGAAGACACTCTTCCAACAGATTATAATGATGAATGATGAATAGCTATAGTACTGTAGGATTTAGTTGTAATTTTTGCTATTCACTATCACAGCTACACTTGTTCTAATCACTCTTCCACAAGAAGAAACTCTTCCAAGAAATTCTTAAGAAGTTCAAGACATGACTGTGATAATGAATGATTTAGTTGTGTGTTTGTACTAAGTATCATCTCCGTTCTTGCTCTTAAACGCTTGCCCAAGACATCATAATGACGAGTAGGGTATGGATGTGATAACTTAGTTTTTCATTTGCTTTCAGTCCATTTGCTTACAATTGCACTCAATTACACAGTCAGAATTGTTCTACCTCTTCCAAAAGAAGGAACTCTTCCAAAATATCACTAATGATGAAAAAACAGATTGTGTAACTTCATAGAATAATGCATGTTAGTATAGTTAGAATGCTCCGGAGTTTCATTGCATTTAATTCATGTTCAGTTACTTTGTTTCAAGTTTGATGATGACTTATAGTTCAGCATTGTTCTAGATTAGTGGCATCTTAGGTTCGTTCTTAGATTAACTCATTGCACTTGCACTTCATATTCAAATTGTCTTCCATTGCACAATAAATTACTTCAGTTGTTAGGATTAAAAAGACAACCTTCATTATTCACAAACTTCTTCTTGTTCTGAAATCCATAATTGATCTATAACCACATGAACAGAAGATAACATCACTATAAGGTTTGAAGTATTTCTGCAATCTCCTCATCATTTTATAAACAGAGCTCTTCCTCAAAAGAACTACTTTGAAAAAGAAACCAATAACTCTTTGAGTAAAGGTTCTGTGATATTCAATTGAATTGCAGAATAGAACTAGGAATTAGTCATAGAATAGAAGAGCTTAGGACAGAGTATTGCATCATTGTAAGTTAGTTGTTTCACTGTCTATGTAGAGAATTTGCATACTTAGTGATCATTTCTCAAGTTTAGTTTGTGTCATTTTCCTAAAAGTCATTATCAAGCTTTGCTTTTATTTAGTCATAGTTTAGATTCTGCTTCAGTGTTTCCAATTGCATTTGCCATTCCATACATTAGGCTTAACTCTGTTTTTGACCACCAACTCCTTTCCATTAGTTTTCTAGACATTTCCATTGTGAACATAAAAATCACCAAAAGACCAAAAACATCACAAATCATCACAAAAGACCAAAAAAATCACAAAACACTACACACAACACATTAGGAAACAAGCACCTAGGTACATATGGTACACTTCACTTCAGCAGTTTACAAATCCTGGTTGACAATTAAATGAGCTCAGTTTAGGAGACTAGATTGAGACCCAACATTTTTGGCACCGTTGCCGGGGAAGTGAAAACTAGGTAACCTTTGTTTCTTATCATCCAAAAGCAATTTTATGCGTAGGGAGAGAGATTCAAGGGGAAGATTTATAAGCAGCAGAGGCAGAAGATTGATTTCTAGAACACCACTTGTTTCATCTAGACCTAGAGCTAGTACACCTTCAACTCAAACCCATCTTCCATCCTTTACTGATCCTGGACTTCTAGAAGATCTAAGGTCACATATTCCATTAGAGAAACCTTCCACTTCATCCACTGAACATGCTATAGAAGAATATCTAAAGACTCATGTTAGGGACACAAACTTTTCTACTTCCACAGGAGAGTCAACCATGGCAGAAGAAGGAGGAGAAGGAGTTGTTAATGGAGAACACACATTATTTGGAGGAGGTAGAGGTAGAGGTAGAGGAGAAGGAGGAAGAGGGGAAGGAGGTAGAGGTGCAGATGGAGGAAGAGGTAGAATAGGAAGCTCTTTTGGGTTCCCTATACTTGATGAAGAAACCAATACAACCATGAAAAATATTTCACCCTCTGTCCTTCCAAACTTCTATGGAATTAAAACTGAAGATCCTGAAATTTTCTTATTCGAATTTGAAGTGTTGTGTAGGACTTATGACTACTTACAAGATGCTCAAAAACTGAAATTATTTCCCTCAACTTTGAAGGGAGCAGCATTGAATTGGTTTATGAGTTTAAACAGTAGTTCTATTAGAACATGGGAAGACATGAAACAATCATTTCTAGAGAGATACTTGGATTATTGTATGCCGGTTAATCATAAGGAAGAAGTGTTCAAGATGTTACAAAAAGAAGATGAAAACTTAGAAGATTTGTTGGAAAGATTTAAATACAACATAAAAATGGCACAAATGGAAAACCTAGATGAAGACACTTTAAAAGCTCTTTTGTTGAAAACAATTAGGGATGAATGGTTGGATGTCCTTAACATGATGGGAAAAGGGGATATATCACAACTCACATTACCTGAAATATCTGAGTTATGTATCAACCTTTCCAGAGGGAAATCTAAAATTTCCAAAGGTCCAAGAGATCTTGCTCTTGCAAGGGCAAGTAAATCTGCTTCTGGGACAGTAAGTAGATCAGAAATAGGACATATGCTTGATGATTTTAAATCTGATATCTTAGGGAGTCTTAGTGAACAAATAGACACTCTCAAGATACAAAACAAGCAAAAGGCTGAATCTGATGCCTTGGCAATCTTTTGTCCCAAATGTAGGAAGAAACATGCCTTGAGAGAGTGTCCTCTAGATGTAAAAGTTGTAGAAACATGTGTTATTTGTTCTGAGAAACATGAGACCAAGAATTGTCCTTCTCTTCCTGGTCTCAAGGATTTTTTTCAAGAAGAAACTCCTATAGACTCCACAGAATCTCTTAACTTTGTATCTAGAAGACCTTGGCAAGGACCTCAGACACAAGGATTCCATGATCAAATGTATAATCAACCTCCACCTTGGAATTCTTGGCAGCAACCCTGGCCCCAATTTCAAAATCAATCTCAAGCTTGGGCGCAAGGATCACAAGGTCCCTATGGAAGATACTCTCCATATTATCAGTATCCACCATTCTATCCACCATATCCACATTTTTATCCTCAAAATTCCCAACAAAATTTTCCTCAAAATCTTCAACAAAATTTTCAACAAAATCCTCAACAACATCATCCGAACCAACCTCATCAAAATCAACCACTTCCATTACCATTCCCTCAAAAATCCAATCAATTTCCAGCTCAGCCTATACCAAACCCCAATAATAAGAACCCTCAGAATACATACATGATAGAAGGACAACAATTTCCAACTTATTTAATTACTCCTCTAGACCTTAGTGATGTTCAACTTAGGTCTGGAAGAATACTTGAGAAGAGGAAACCTTATGTGATCATACAAGAACAAGACAATTCTGAGGAAGACTCCCTACGGGTTAATAAAAGTCTTGAGGAAGATACATCCTTTCAAGACCAAAACATTGAAAAACTGAAACAAAAAGATCCAATAAATCCAACTCCAGTATTAGAGCAACCATCCACATCTACTCCTATACCTCCCTTTCCGGAAAGACTACAAATTGATAAAGGTGTAGAAAAAAAAATAATGGTGCCTAATTATGATTTCTTAGATGAATTGAGAAATGTTTGCATTAAAATTCCATTATTGCAGGCCATCAAGGAAATCCCAATTTTAGCCAAAACAATAAAGGAGTTGAGTATGAAGACAAAAAGAAAAAGAATAAGAGAAACCAAGAAAATTCAACTGGTAGGACAAATAGCAGACATTATGATGGGTAAGATTACTATTCCAAAGTACCTTGACCCAGGAAATCCAGTTGTCAAAATTCAAATCAATGGAATTGAAATTCAAAACACACTCATTGACTTAGGAGCAGCAATAAATATCATGAGTAGACAAATCATGGACAAACTGAAACTTCCTAATCTTCTCTTTACACCCACACTATTACAATTAGCAGATAGATCTGTGATCAGACCATATGGGGTAATAGAAGACATTCCAGTGTCCCTAGACTCTTGGGAGTACCCTGTGGATTTCATGATCCTAACACCCAAGAATAATCTAGGAGGCCATCCTATTATACTAGGAAGACCTTGGTTGGCTACAGCTGATGCTTTTATTAGTTGTAGGTCCGGTGATATGTATATTTCTGATGGTAGTTCAACTAAGAAATTCACTTTATATCCTCCAGCTAGGACAATTACAGATCTATATGACACTCAATGGATAGAGGATGAAGAAGATTTACAACCTCTCTTCACAATTTCAGAAATTAGTGAAGATAATCAAATTCTGAATACTCTAGAAAAATTTGAATCCTCTCCAGAACATAAACATGAATCATTTCAAGAGGGATCCAACATTGATTTTTTGTCATCACGACAGATGTCTCTTCATTCTATGGACAAATTTGGCAGCTCTACAAGTGAAATTTTTCCAGGCAAAACTTTGAACATAAACAAGAACCTAGAAAAATCTCAACAAGAAGAGTTAGTCAAAGTATTACAGAGACATTCTTCTGCATATGCATGGGAACACACTGACATGAAAGGGATAAGTCCCAAGACTTGTACTCATCACATCTATATAGAGGCAAATTGCAAACCAATCAGACAGCCTCAAAGACGGATGAATCCAAATCTTAGGGAAATTGTCAAGGAAGAATTACAAAAATTGTTAAATGTGAACTTCATCTACCCTATTTCAGATAGTCAGTGGGTTTCTCCTTTGGTGATTGTGCCTAAGAAAAATGGAAAATGGAGGGTGTGTGTTGACTACCGAGAACTGAATAAAGCTACTCTTAAACACCATTTTCCCTTACCTTTCATAGATCAAGTATTAGATACATTAGCAGGTAAAAAGTACTTTTCATTCCTAGATGGGTTTAGTGGTTACAATCAAATCCAAGTAGCACTTGAAGACCAAGATAAAACCACATTCACTTGTTCTTGGGGTACCTATGCCTACCGAGTATTGCCATTTGGGTTATGCAATGCACCTGCAACATTCCAAAGGGCAGTATTAGGAATTTTCTCTGATCTGATACATGACTGTGCAGAGGTGTACATGGATGATTTCACAGTTTATGGGGATACATTTGAAGAGGCTTTAGAAAACTTGGAAAAAGTCTTAAAAATATTTCAAGAAGAAAACCTTTCACTTAGTCATGAAAAATGTTTTATGATGTTCACTGAAGGTATTGTTTTAGGGCACCACATTTCAGGGGATGGGATTAGAGTTGATGAGGCGAAAGTTGAAGTTATTTCTAACCTATCCATTCCAAGTTGTCAAAGAGATGTTAGAAGTTTTCTAGGATTTACGGGGTATTATCGGAGATTTATAGAAAACTTCACCAAAATAGCATCTCCTCTCTTCAAATTACTCACCAAAGATTGTGAATTTAAGTGGACTTCTGATTGCCAGTTAGCTTTTGAAACCCTGAAAACCAAAATTTCTGAAGCACCTATATTAAGGGGACCTAACTGGAAGTTACCTTTTCATATTTCGACAGATGCTTTCGATACAGCTTTAGGAGCAGTATTGGGACAGAAAGATTTAATTCCCTATGCCATCTATTATATCAGTAAAAATTTGACTCCCGCAGAGTTAAAATATACTGTAACTGGAAAAGAGTTTTTAGCTGTTGTTCATGCCATTAACAAATTTAGACACTATATAACAGGCTATGAAACTTTTGTTCACACTGATCATTCTGCAATTAGATATTTAATGAATAAATCAATTACTAATGGCAAAGTTATAAGATGGTTGTTATTATTGCAAGAATTCAACATTACTATTCTAGATAGGCCTAGAAAACAAAACACTGTGGCTGATTTCCTGTCTAGAATTCAAAATATCAAAGATGACACTCCGGTTGAAGATCAATTTCCTGATGAATATCTTTTTGCAATCTCTACTCAAACTCCATGGTTTGTTGATATTGCCAATTATTTAGTTTCAGGAAAATTTCCTTCAATTATGAATGCAAGGGATAAAAGAAAAATCATTAATGATAGTGCAAGATATTCATGGGTCACTAATGAGTTGTACAAGACAGGTCCAGATTTGATCATTAGAAGGTGTGTTCGTAAAGATGAGATGCCTGAAATTCTCAAGGCATGTCATGATGAACCTTGTGGCGGACACTTTGCAGATAAGAGGACAGCCTATAAGATCCTTAATTTAGGATATTATTGGCCATCTTTGTTTAAAGATGCAAGGGAGTATGTAAAAAGGTGTGACAGTTGCCAAAGGGTAGGGAAACCTTCTCCTTCAGGTGAGATGCCATTACAACCTCAGGTACACATTGAACCTTTTGAAAAATGGGCTTTTGATTTTGTAGGACCTATTAGTCCTCCATCAAGACAAAAGAAATACATATTAGTTTGCACTGATTATGTTACTAAGTGGGTAGAAGCTAAACCATTACTTGTTGCTAATGAATCATCTGTAGTTACTTTTCTTTTGAGGATATTTTTACTCGTTTTGGTGTCCCAAGGGAAATTGTTACAGATCAAGGAGCTCAATTTACATCAAGGCTAGTGGAGAAAATGATGGAGAGGTACAAAATCAGGCATAGAAAATCTACTCCTTATCATCCACAAGCAAATGGTCAAGTGGAATCTACTAATAAGGTCATTGAAGGAATCCTAACAAAGACTCTTCATTTACATAGAAGAGATTGGGTAGATAGGCTTCCTGAAGCCTTGTGGGCCTATAGAACTACATGGAGAAACACAACAGGCCATACTCCTTATGATCTTGTTTATGGAAAGCAAGTTTTGTTTCCTATAGAGTTCCAAATTCAAACATTCAAGATGGCAGTTCAGCTAGGACTTGATCTAACGTAGGCACAAAAGCATAGACTGGAGCAAATTAATGAATTGGATGAGATCAGACAAGATGCAGTTCAGAAAACAAGTCTAGTCCAACAGCAAAGGGCTATATGGCATGACAAGTACATCAAGGAGAAGAAATTCAAAGAGGGTGACTGGGCTCTCTTGTTTGATTCAAAATTCAAGGATTTTCAAGGGAAATTTCAGACACATTGGCTTTGGCCATATGAAATTGTTCGAATTTTTGATAATGGGGCAGTAAAAATCAGAACTATAGATGAAGAAGAGGTCACTTTTCTTGTGAATGGCCATAGACTGAAGCTATACCACAAGCCACTCTCAAGAGAAGAGTTTGTCAAGAAGTTCCAAGAAGACAATGATGTGAAGTTAATGAAGAAGATTCTCTCTTCTTCATCAACTTGATTGAATTTTCTGAAGAATTTCTATTCTAAAAAAAAATAAAAAAAATAAAGGTATAAACATGAAAACCAATCATTGATTGGCATGTTTATACAGAAAAGATAGGGTGAAAATCAGAGTCTCTCTGACACTCTAAATTTTCCCATTTTTGTTTTTATAAGCAGCTGTTATAAAAATCATAAGTTCAGTTCCATAGTGCTTATGATTCATTCCATCTCACTCCATTCACTTATTCATCCATACTCCATCTCATCCATCATTCATATTTCACTCTATTCCACACTTCACCCGTCTCATTCCATCTTCCATCCATCTCATTTTCATGTCAAAACACAAAATTTGATATCTTGCTGTAAGTGAATAAAATATGTCATGAATTGCAGTACAGCCCTTATGTTCCTTCATTCCATTTCATGAACTGAATCCATTCCATTCCATTATCCACTTCATAAATATCATAATCCATCATCAATTTTCATTCATACCACATAACATTTCACCCATACTCCAAAAACATTCCATTTTCATGATTAAAGTGTTCTACAGGAACATTCTGCAGCTCAGTGGACATTTTGCAGCTGATCAGCCTTTCTGCAGCACGACAGTCTTTCCGCAGCTATAAATCCTGAAGGCATCAACTAGCAGACATCAGAATTACAACAAAGTGACCTAGTGTATTCATGAATCAAAAGCATCAAGAAAATTATGAAGACTCCTCCAAAGATGAGCAGAGAAGACAAAGGCTACAAAAATCAAATAAAGGGCAGAGGTAACAAGTTTAAAATTATAATGGCATTTCATAAAATTTTAGCATAGTTTAGTTATGGATTGTTCGAAAAGGTTGTTTTAATTGTTTTTATTGATCAACACCAACAAACCCTCTACATACTTTGGATTAAAATCTTCCATTTCAAATTTCATATCTGATAGCATTTAAGCGATGAAATGGCCAAGGTATTTGAATTTTCCACGTCTCTTAACCAAATCATTTAATGATGATTCCCTCTGCCGTCGTAAAATCCTTTGCCGTCTCTTCAATCATTAATACAATCTCTCCACCTCACTCCACTACTCCATTCCGTGACCACTGCCATAACTTCATTCCGTAGCTGGCATTCCATTCCGAAGACAGAGATATTATTATCACCAGGAGTAGAGCTAAAGGATATCAGTTTGAATAGCATTGAGCATTGTAAATACAGAGCAGAGTAGAAGGGTAAATTTGGAAGTATAACAGTGTGAGGACTTGAAGCCACTTGATCCCGTGGGCAGATAAAATATCACTGTGGACGGAGTTTGAAGTATTTTCACTATAAACACAGAATTGTAGCAGTGTGAGTTTGAAGTCTTTTGTTACCAAAAGACAGAGGTGTTAAAATTGAAACCATTTATTATCAGAGACAGAGATGTTGCAGTGTTGAGTTTGAAGTCTTTTGTTACCAGAGACAGAGGTGTTGCAGTGTTGAGTTTGAAGTCTTTTGTTACCAGAGACAGAGGTGTTGCAGTGATTGAGTTTGAAGTCTTTTGTTACCAGAGACAGAGGTGTTGCAGTGTTGAGTTTGAAGTCTTTTGCTACTAAGAGCCAGAGGTATTGCACAAAAAGAAATTTGAAGACATATGCCACTGTCTATCAGAGACATATCAGCTCGAAATTTGAAACTGCTTTCATTATCAAACAGAAGCATATCACTCTAAAGTTCAATTGTCAACAGAAGCATATCAGTCCGAGTTTTTTGAAGGCATTTGTCATTATCAATCAGAGGTATGTCATTCCAAAATTGAAGCCATTTTCATTTAGAGCTTGAAGCCATTTCAATCTGAAAGTGAAAGTCATTGTTTTGTGGGTAGAAGAGTGTTAATTTGATATTGAAAAAAATCATGGGTTTCATCGTAAGGACTGAACCAGTGGGTTCAAAATATTTAGAAGGCTACCCACAATGCAAAGAAATGTTACAAAAAATAGGATGGCTTCAATTTTTGGAAAAATTTAATGGCTTTCATAAGGAAGTCACTAAAACATTTGCAAGATCATTTCAAGGAACCGAAGTTGAAGTAGGGGATGTCAAGTTTATTGTCACTGAAGTTTTTATTGCAGAGGCTACAGGATTGCTCAGAACTGGAGAGAGATGGTTTAAAAATAGAGAATTCCACAATGACTCCTGGAAACAAATTTTAAAATCACCAAATATGGATGTTAGTGTATTCAAGAAAGGAATTCCCAATACTGCATTGAAAAACAAATGGAGAAACATACTACTTCTTTTACAAAAAATTGTTACATATGAGGGTAGATATGGGACATTTTATGTCTACCACATTAAACTAATGATGCATTTTCTGGGAGAAGACTTAAACCTACCATATTTCTTGCTTCAAAGTCTAAAGAAGATGGCTTCATGTGTTCAGAGAAGAGTTCAATTTTTAGAGACAACCCTGTATCATCATGGTTTGGTCAAAATTTTGATTGAGCATCATCTAGCTAAAACAAATGATACATGGGATGATTTCTTAATAAGAAATCATTTTGAAGAAGCAAAGGAACCATCACCTGAACCACAGCCTACAAAGAGAAGTAGGAAATGGAGGGCTTCAAAAGTTGAAATTGACAAACCAGTCCAAGAGAGCAGTGAGGAAATCATTTTAGAGAAGTTGACTCGAATCAAGAGGCAACTTAAGGAAGAGAAGATAATCAAGGAATCTGCCACAGAAAAAGGAGAGGGATCCTCTCAGCCTAGGAGAAGCCACAGATTAAAGGGAAAACTGAAGAAAACACTAATCAAACAAACAAGGGTAATCAATATAGAAGATGAAGAAACACCCATTGAAGAGGATGATGAAGAGGATTTTTATGAAGGAACCCCTGAAATTGATCCTGCTCAATAGGAAATTTATGATTATGTGGAAACTTTAGAGAGGACAACTTCAGAAAGCAGAGAGAGAACCCCCAGTCCTCCACTGTCTAAAATAGATATATTAAGAAGGGATAGGTATGAGTTGGAATTACTGAATAGACACATCAAAAATGAGAATGAAGTTCTCAAAGATCAAATCAAGCTCAAAACTGATATGAACTCAACCTTATCCCTTCATATAGACAAAGTGGAGAGGACCAATGAGAATTTGAAGACAAGGAACAAAAAGCTAATCAGGGCACTCACCAACCTCAGGTTCAAACTTATTATCAGGAAACCCAGAAGACCTCTAGCTTCTAGACAAAGGAGAAGAAGGGGATTAGATGTCCTTGCAGAAGCCTCTGAATTCATAGGATAATTTGCATGAGGACATGCAAAGAGACAGCAGTGGGGGTATGTTGAGCCTCAAAATTGTGCTTTCCTTCACCTCATTTTACCTCATTTTCCCTTTTCCATTTCTATCTTAGACCCAATTGATCAATAAATATAGTTAAAATTACTTCTAGAATGATTTACATGACTGACTTGTTAAATTTTGTGATTTTTTCCATTGTTAAGCATTTTGACCAGAACTAGCTGCAGAATGCAGACATTCCGTAGCTAACCGGCGATTCTGCAGCTGCCTTCATGTTTGAGTATGTTCCAGGTGGCCTCTTGAGAAAAACCGCATATGGGCATGATCCACGTCATGTCTACATGGTTCATTGCTCATCATGGAGGAAGAAACGAATTCTGGGTATGGTTTTGAACGTGGGGAACACATTTATGAAGGAAGACTTCTATTAGGACTGTCTCAGTCCAGATGTCTTTTCTCCTTCACGTAGCCACCTCAAAGAGTCCTAACGTGATTCGGATAAGGAAAGAAATTATTCCTAAATTGTTGTAATTATTGTTACGTGCATTTGCTTTATAAACTCTTGGGAGACCGAGAGCTATGTTAGAGAGAGATTTTATGTTAGATTTGCTGCTAGATTTTGTTTAAAACTCTGTGTTACGTCCTTGAAGACACAGAGTGTTATGTTCAAACTATTGCATCGTTAATGGAGCAGACAAAGTTATTTTGAAGGCGTGATTTAATTTGGAGTTGAATGCCGTCAAGTGGTAGAGGGCCCCTGCCTCTTGCACGGATTTATTTTGCGTAAATTAGATAAGTTTTTCTAGCTGCCTTTACGTTTTGCATTTGAATTAATAGTTGTTTTTGTTAGCTACTATAGTTGTACTCATTCTAAATCTTCCACTAGAAGATACTCTTCCAAAAGACCATAATGATGAATGTTGAATGACTATAGTATTGTAGGATTAGGAGTTGAATTTGTAGTTGTTTTAACTAGCTACTGTAGTTATATTCATTCCAGCTCTTCCACAAGAAGACACTCTTCCAACAGATTATAATGATGAATGATGAATAGCTATAGTACTGTAGGAATTAGTTGTAGTTTTTGCTATTCACTATCATAGTCACACTTGTTCTAATCACTCTTCCACAAGAAGAAACTCTTCCAAAACATCCTTAAGAAGTTCAAGACATGACTGTGATAATGAATGATTTAGTTGTGTGTTTTTACTAAGTATCATCTCTGTTCTTTCTCTTAAACTCTTGCCCAAGACATCATAATGACGAGTAGGGTATGGGTATGATATCTTAGTTTTTCATTTGCTTTCAGTCCATTTTCTTACAATTGCATTTAAATACACAGTCAGAATTGTTCTACCCCTTTCAAAAGAAGGAACTCTTCCAAAATATCACTAATGATGAACAAACAGATTGTGTAACTTCATAGAATAATGCATGTTAGTATAGTTAGAATGCTCCAGAGTTTCATTGCATTTAATTCATGTTCAGTTACTTTGTTTCAAGTTTGATGATGACTTATAATTCAACATTGTTCTAGTTTAGTGGCATCTTAGGTTCATTCTTAGATTAACTCATTTCACTTGCATCTCATATTCAAATTGTCTTCCATTGCACAATAAATTACTTCAGTTGTTAGGATTAACAAGACAGCCTTCATTATTCACAAACTTCTTCTTGTTCTGAAATCCATAATTGATCTATAACTACATGAACAGAAGATAACATCACTATAAGGTCTAAAGTATTTCTGCAATCTCCTCATCATTTTATAAACAAAGCTTTTCCTCAAAAGAACTACTTTGAAAAAGAAACCAATAACTCTTTGGGTATAGGTTCTGTGACATTCAATTAAATTGCAGAATAGAACTAAGAATTAGTCATAGAATAGAAGAGCTTAGGACAGAGTATTGCATCATTGTAAGATAGTTGTTTCACTGTCTATGTAGAGAATTTGCATACTTAGTGATCATTTCTCAAGTTTAGTTTGTGTCATTTGCCTAAGAAGTCATTATCAAGCTTTTGATTTTATTTAGTCATAGTTCAGATTCTGCTTCAGTGTTCCCAATTGCATTTGCCATTCCATACATTAGGCTTAACTCTGTTTTTGACCACTAACTTCTTTCCATTAGTTTTCTAGGCATTTTCATTGTGAACATAAAACACCAAAAGACCAAAAACATCATAAATCAACATAAAAGACCAAAAAAATCACAAAACACTACACATAACACATTAGGAAACAAGCACCTAGGTACATATGGTACACTTCACTTCAGCAGTTTACAAATCCTGGTTGACAATTAAATGAGCTCAGTTTAGGAGACTAGATTGAGACCCAACACTCTTCATGGATTCTCATTATGAGGATGATGCACTTAATCAACGCCGCCGCCACCGAATCCGTGCAGGGTCGCGCTTGGAATGGCGCAGAACGCTTTGAGCGTCCACCACGTTGCCTCACCTTATTCTTGTTCAAACAAAAAAAATAGATACCATATCTTCTCATAACATCTGACCGCGAAATTTTGTTTTGGAAAATAAAACGAGACTGTTATTTCTCTCACCAGAAGTAGAAGAAGTAATTAAGGCTGCCAGCTGGTCACAAAAACCCTTGCGGAGATCTCGAACACATCTGCACACTGATCACTGGAAGAGATCCTACCAATCCTCCAATATTGATGGGCAGTTACAACGGATCTTACAATAGCATCAACTATCGCTCCTTTATCATTGAAAAATTTTATGTCCCTTACATGTGAACTATGACCATAATCTTCACGTGAAAAATGTCCGCTCCCCATTTCTGTTTTACTGAACGGCGATCCTTGTGTTCCAGCTATATAAGCAACTTCACCTTCGAAATCTACTCGTTTGGATTCTCTTGTATACTTTTTATTCTGATCTGTTGTTGGTTCCCATTATATGTAGACACTGGGGATATTGGTTTGTTGGTTATCAAAGCTGTGTGCTTTGATAACATCAACGCCACGACCGCAATGCCGAACCGCCAACACAAAACTTCGGTTGAGAGTGCAATAGAGCATTCAGTGGAGAGAGCACCGCCACAACTGCTTCTTGCTATACTATAAATGAACTTGTCCACTTCCGATCTCAACAAAAGTATGGTATTCCACAGATAGCAGGGCAGTCTGCAAGTAGCCAGGAAAAGATATAGCATTGGGAGTATCATGAATGCCTCCCAAGGTGTACACTCCACTAATTTTGAGGTAATATGCAAGCTGTATGGGTGTGCTGGGACGCATGTAGGAGACACCATTCACTGCATAGCGTTGTGTGCCATTGATCCACCTTCGGGCTGCTCTTTTTTCTGCAAATTCCTTCTCCAGAACGCGATCGAACATCTCTGCGATGCTTCCCTCGTTGGCCAAATCCGGTGGGACAGCTTGTGCCGACAAGGAGAACGCAGATTGAATACAAAGCCCAACCAAAGCTCCATGATCATCGACTACTACACAGATTCCAGCCTCCAGCCCAGGCCCAGGTATTGCTTCAGCACCAAAAAACGGAGCCACGACCACCTCTAAGGTCGAGAAGACCATCGCCATCTTGATTTCTATAAAGATCACTTCCTTTAAGTCTACGGTGCACATGGTTCTCCTGCCTTTGCCTTGATTTGACAAAATTTCAGGTTGCAATAACTTTTCGATCCGGAGGCTGTTTGACGCGATTCAAGCGTCGTCGGATTCCTCTTGTCGAGCTCTTCACGATGGTGTCATTATTTGTTGATTCCAAGTCAGACAAATTTTGAGCACTTTTCATCAAAAGACGGATACCTGCCCCCATAAAACTCAAAATTTTGCAAAATATCATAAACATAACCTGCAGAAACATCATGAACTGCTTACCCAAATCGAACCAAGCATTTCTTTCTTGTAAGCGTGTTTTTTGAATGGTGAATGGAGCTTTCTTCACGAGCTCTTTCGCCATATGTTTGCTTGACTCTTGGCGAATTTCAGGGTGCAACTTCCAGCACTTCTTCTCCCAATGGCCACTGATTTTGCAGAAATTGCAGAAATTAGACCGTTTCCCATTCCACTGTGTCTTCATGATAGGAGGATTTAGAACGTTCTCATTCTTCTTGGTCTCCCTTCTTGTGGGCACATCTGTCTTCTTAACCCACTCTTTCCTTGTATGATGCTTAACTACACCATAGTTAGCAGATATATGAAAGCAATCACTTCTCTTATGTGCAAAAGTAGAATCTGAATGATTTTCATACCTTCTTGGCTTGCCCTTAAATTGATGGGGACTAGGTGGCTTGATTCCTTTCTTGGAATCAGGTGATGAAGAGATGAATTTTGTTTCAGCTACCTCAGAGCATTCTCCTTCTTCCCGTTGATAACCCAAACCTGCAAATGGTTTTCTTGGTACAACCTCCAATGGTTGGGTGATTCCTTGGCCATTTATGCCAAGTCCACCTCCGCTATACCCCATCTTCATGAGGATTTTCATGCCAACATTAGTTTCATATTGAGAGAGAACAGAACTTGAAGTGACATCACATACCTCGGTTTGACATGCAACCTCCGTCGTCTCAACCTTGTGCAATTTAGAAAATATCTCCTCTTTAGCTCGTAGCATCTCTTGAAGCTCCTGCTTATCGAGCAATAATCTTCACAATTCTGCATTTTCGGCTTGAAGGCTTTCGTTTATCTCTTGCAACTCTTGCAGTCTTTCAGCGTGCTTCGTTCCTTTGCCCATCCTGCAAAGCAGTCACCTGCTCTGATACCACTTGATCCGATCACGGGTCGAGTACTACCCAACCATCACGCGTACGGTACTAAGATCTTTTAAAACGATTATGGCTTATACAGGTTTAAATGAGCATGTTAGTTTGCATACACATATTAACATGAATTAAACATAATCAGGAAGCACATAACACATAAGCGAAAGACAACCAAATTGGTAACGGAGTTCACCCCTCCAACTCACTGGGGTTACATCTCCGGACCTGCTTCAATTGGAAGGCAGATCCTTTATATTTCATCTTCAAATTAAACTTTCATACATTCCAGTTCTATGGCTGAGCATTAGCCAAGCACTATGGCTTTCAAAGGCTAAGTTTCCTATCCTTTCTCCTCCCCTTTCAAAGGCTCACATCATGAGTTTATATATTTTTTCCCCATAACTCCCCAATCCACAATAGTAGGATCTCAAGACATTTTAAGGAAAGACAAACTCCATGATTCTAGGACTTTAAAACTTACTCAAGGCAAAAATGGAAAACCCAACTTCAAGGATCTTAACCATGCCAAGAAAGCTCAACCTCTTAATGAGAAATAGCAAATTAGTTTGTGAGGTCAATTCTCACATAAAACTATTTTCTCAAAATGAATAATAAGTGAATATTTTGGTGAGTCATTTAACACTCACTTAGAACATTATCCACTTCATAATTTTTAAATGAAATAATGAATTAATTTACTCATTACTTTGTCACCCATCATAAAGTGTCTTCATGGTGCATAAGTAAACTTCTTTGTTGGTGGAGATCCTCCTGGATCACTACCTGTAGGGCCACCCCCTCATGAGGGCTGAGACATCTCACACTCACCCAGGCATCACCAATATCAACTACTGCATCACTGAACCATCAAGTATATGGATCTCGATCATGCTGAAAGGAATTGGAGCTGAGAAACAATCAAGTCAAAGGGAAATAAAGAGTCCCTTTTCCTGATCCAAGGCAACGAACAAGAGTGGAATCTGGAACCAAGGTACACTTCCCTCTAGACCTGTCTTTTGGAATGAATGAGCTGATGTCGACAGAAGGAGGTTCGCCATAGGTGAGTTAATAAGGGATCCTTAACTAAGTCACGAGAGAAAATAGTAGAGAAACTAGAAAAATGACACCAATGGTGATGATGGAATGGGGGGTACTCAGTAATGAACGAATGACTTCCCTTGTTAGAGAATAAATGGCATGGATGACCTCGCAGTGACTGACATAATATCATGAGGGATAAGAGATAGTGGGACTGAAGACCATAATTTGCGACATGAGAGAGGGACCAAGCATCGAAGGACGGATGACTATAATGGGATTCAAAGGGACTCGGGATAGACTACATGAATGCAATGATGACTCAACTCGGATGCTCTAAACAAGGGTGACTCGATGGTGCTGCCACATAGAAAAGGTCCAATGGGGACCATGAAAACATGAGTACAATATGGTAACTCATGATGAAATTCGACACGAGCATGGACAAGTATGGGGGCAAAGTGGTGCTCCTCAGTACGAGTGTTACAAGTGAAGAAATTCAATTTTGAGGAGGGGTGAAGTGACTCTTCTTGGAGAAAAAGTGTCGTAGTGAAGTACTAAATCACTAAAAACAAATAGATACCATTTTTAGGGCTCGATGAGAACTTTCCAACGGTACAGACGGTTTCGTAAACGGTGCTATGGTTGGGTTGCAAGGAGTGAAATAAAAAATGGGGGTTTCTCTTTTAATAAGGTGTTTTCCCTCCAAAGTCACTCATTTGCAGTGGAGATGTGGTGAATCTAGAGAGGAGAGAACAAGGATAATTTTAAGGATGGAAAATTATCTTGAAGTTTAAAAAATTGGCGAATCTCACTAGTCCCTAATATGCAAAATATAAAATATTTATTGATGTATTTGTAAAATTATTCAAATTTATAATTATATTATATATATTGTCTATATAATCTTGGCGATTTTTAATGTAAAATAGTTTTATATTGTAAAATTTGGGCAAATAATTTTTATAAAAAAATGGAAATTGGCGAATCTTTTTTTTGGAAAAACCATGGAAATTAGCTCACCTGTGAATATTAGCCCCTAAAATTTTCCGTTTTAGAGAAGGCTCTAAATCTTGCGGCAATCGTAGCGTACAAACCCACCATTGGAATTGAGATCCGTCAGTTGCAAGTAAGAGGCCTAATGCTACTCTTTATTTTCAGTGGATTAGAAGTTCATATTAGGTCCCTAGGGCTTAGGAATACACCCCTGCTCCTCCTCACGACCTTGTCGCACTTTTTGGGGCAAAAAGTGTGACCCGGGTGGCAGGTTTTGGGCTAGAAACTACGACCTGTCCCAGGTTTGGTCCTAAAAAGTGCGAGCTATCAGAGAGGGGTTTTCCGATGTTATTTTTTGGTTGAGTACTAGGTTTTTATGATGATATATAGTATTTCCTATATGTATTCTAACAAATATGATGGTTTTTTGCAGATATGGCAGAATTACGGATCAAATGGAGAGAAAGAGACCTAGGCGCATTACGGTCGGAAATCGCGGAGGATCAGGGTGTCTGTTGTGCACTAGCCAGGTTTGGGGTTCGAAAGTTTATGGAGAACCCTTTGATGAGAGCTTGAGAGCCCTTATTGGCCCATATTTCCAGCTATTGGGACCCATACCATGAGGTCTCTATAGTGCAGGGGCACTGGATCGAGTTGATGGTCAAGTATATATATTTCCTGACTGGTCTCCCACCACTTGCGATGGTAGGGAATACTTAGCCAGTATTACCGTGGCTGAAAGTAAAGGGGACTCGGATACCCATCAGGGATTTGCAGAGGTTAGAGACCCATGTTGTGGCCGTAGCGGTGTTGCGAATCCTAGGAAACCAGGCACTTCATCTCATCACTGGAGGGTAGATGATGCTGGTGGAGAGTGTTTTGAGTGGGACCTACTATGGGTGCGCCAAGATGATGCTGTCATCATTGAAACAAAAATTTTTGCTATGCAAGCGGCAAGTGAACCATGACTGTGCATATGGTACAATTTTTTGCTCGTTCTTCCTTGAGAATATCCTGACACTTCGACCTCACATACAGCTCCAAGATGCGGTCCCTAGAGAGCCTAGGATGCGCTGGTGGGGGCGACTACTGTGTAGAGGAGGAGGTGGGGCGATTAGATGGGTGTTCTGACCTGATTTATTTTCTCATTGGGACCAGATGCCACTATATATAGATTACTATCCCTATGGTGGGATGAGTTATTGTGGGGATATGGATTTTCCACTCCCACCTGGTCAGATATGGGGGCCTGATGGTAAGTGAAAAATTGCTAATATTTTATGTGCATGTAAAGGTCTATAAAATTTTATGTGGTAATGATTCTTTCACTTTTGGTATGCAGATACAACACCGGTATAACCGGCTGGATATATGGGGCAACCTGCAGTATCGGGGACCGCAGGACCTAGTGGAGCAAGGTCACAGCAAAATGAGGATGAAAAATCCGTCCTGGAGGATATCCATCATAGATGTGAGAGGCTTTTGACCGTTGTTTCAGAGCGTGGCTGGCAGGACTTAGATGACTAGTACATAGAGCCATGTATTGGTCTACACTCTCAGTGGTGAGGGTTCATGCGGTGCGTGGCGATGGCCGAACAGGGTATGTGTGATCTACGAGTTGTGGGAGTAGAGCCACTGGCTCGGGATCCTCCAGATAGTGATTAGTGTGTAGGGGCAGGTGGTGCCCCCAGTTTTGAGTTTTTGTAATATGTTATGGGCATGTCATACGTATTAGAGTGGATGGACTCTAAAACATATTATACGACACATATTATTGGTATGCATCATTTTTATATTTTTATATTATTGTATTGTGTTAAATGCGTGTTCTAAATGCAAATCTAGAATATTGTTTGTAATGGTATCTACATAGTGATTTTTTTCTCTAGGTACATGACTGAATGTAATGATTTCGAATTCATGCATCAAAATATTCACTAGTAAATACCTTCTAAAAAGGATAGGATTATGCACACGATAGACACCATTCAATTGCATGACAAGAAGCAGGGAATATAAACTAACATGAAGGTGGAGGATGCGATGTGAAATGGCATCGGCTAATAAACCTCGTACTGCATCATATTTGGCATGGTTAATGGTAGCAGTACCAATGCATGCCCCGTTCGAGAGAACAAGGGAGTGCAAGGGAAACCTGAGCGCAAATTAGAAATCAAATGCACTCTGAGGGAGGGAGTGATCTGGTTAAGATGTCTACTACTCACATGAAAACAGTAAGGTGGATTGTGAGAGCTATCAGTGGTGTAACTTGTGTTGAGATTACGAAAGTCACCATGGGCATGGGTGGTGCTATCCCATTGAAGGGCGGGCAAGATGAAGTCAGGGGTGGACGTGGCTTCAATGATGTCATTATGACAATAGAATATGGAGTGACTCGAGGAAGGGAGACTACATGATGCGGCGAAGCTACCTAACTCATCATCATGAGAAGAAAGGTTCACATGTGAATCTTCATGGGGATGATGGAAGAACAAGCAGATAAGGGATCTACTAATGTTGAGCCCAGGTTGATTTTTGAAGGCAGATCAAATGAAACAAGAGGGGAAGATTCAAAGGGAGCTTCCAGCCAAGGTCTCATGGATGATGAAAGGTAGAGGATGGTGGCCATAGGATCCATCATTTTGACATCAGGGGGAGGAATGTTAATGGGAGTGGGTAAATCCTCGGTCTAGCCTACAACATACTGCGCAAGTATGAGAGAGGAAGATTGTTTTTGTTCAATCTCGTACTCCTGAACTATCTCTAACAATGCACGGTAATGCACAAAGGCAGTGACAATGGTGAGAATAATGGCCATGGAAATCACATAACACACAAGGTTGGTTAGTGTGAATACTTTTAGGATTCTTGGTTGCGGTCGAGGACCAAACATGGGCTTTAGGGACTGTAGACTCAGGGAACACAACTTTAACCATGGGCTTGATACGAGGTAGTTCAAGACAGTTATGGGTGGCATGGTTGATGAAATCACACAAAGCATAGGGATTTTCAAGTGGGGGAGGTACAGGGTCTATCGGGGTAGCCTTGTCCTTGGAGACTCTCTTGCGATCTTTTCCCTTCTTACTAGGAGCGGTCACAATAGGAGGGGGTTCCTGTTGAGGTGGTTGAGGCACTATTGTAGCAGAAGAAGTCTTGGGGACTAGTTAAATCGGGGTCAAAGCAAGGTAAGGTTTGGGTTGACTTGGCAGGGTAACGGCTGGAGGATCAAGGTACTAGACAGGAATCCCAAGGGTTAAGTTAGGAAGAGAGAGGGTGGCCATGATAGGTGCCGTATAGATTCCTAGTGGGGGAGCTAGGAACAGTATCTGACCGGAGGGGTAATGGCCAGGCGGGACAGCTCCTAAATGGTTTAGGCTTGGAGGAACCGTTCGAGGAGGGTAAAGAGGCTCATGAGTACCAGCTGAAGAGCCAAGAGGAGGAGGTCCAGAAGGCTAAATCAAAGGCCTAGGAGAAGGCTGTGGAGGGTGAGGAGACTGCTGACTAGCCGAGTCGGGCCACGTGAGGGCAGTCCCAGACAATTGCATCATGCAAAAATTCGATGAGCTGGGATCATAGACAGGAGGAGGAAGACTAGGGAATGTTCCAAGTAGTGAGGAATATTTGTAGACTCTGGGTGAAACACTAGTAAAAGGATTGATGGTTTTATTGTTGGCCACTGAACAGATAGTGGACTCAGGGGAGGTCTAAGACTTCGGTTTGTCATATGTCAACTGGTCAATGGTGACTATATTTTCATTATGAGGGAAGGACATCTTGCAGTGGACTGTGGAAGTGACAACAGACATCACATAAGTGTAGCTACGACCCAATATAATGTTGTAATCTAAGGGGGAATCTATGAATTCTACGTCAATGCAAACAATCTTTCCCACAAGAGTAATAGGACAATTGCGGAATAAGCCAGTGGGCTTGGAGGCATGGCCATCCCACGCTCAGAGAGTGATCATGGAAGAATCCAAATCAAGTGATCTGAGTTGCTTCCAAACTAAAGTGTACATCATGCAAGTGGATGCCCCCTCATCAATAATGCAGCAAGAAACTTTAGTGTTACAGATATTGACTGGGATTTGGAAGGCAACGGAAGCAGGGAGAGGAGAATGTGCTGACCGGTCAACATTAAAGACAATCAATCGATTGTCAAAAGGATCTACAGTGCCGACGGTAGATAGTAGAGATTTTCATTGTGAAGGGCATGACTAGAGGAGTTCCAGTGTTGAAATGGCGACAGGGGATCGTTCCAAATCATTGACTATGCTATACGAATGGTAAACTTTGCCAGAAATAGCATTTTGGCGCAGTGGCCCCTTAGGGATCTTGCTATGAACCTCTGCCCTAGGCTGAGGGATCTGCAAGGGACCATTAGGTGTTGAAAGAGGCTCTATAGAGACCGAAGGAGGTGACTTGGGGACAGACGTAGCATGAGGCTTGTTGTACTGATGAGACCAAGTCTAAAGATTGATATCTATGGTTAAAGGTTGATCAGAGTTCATCATGAGAATCTGGTAACCGGGGGTACCAGATGGAAGAGGTTGAGTGGCAACCTGACCTTTATGTGGTTAGGTAGCGACAAATCCTTACTAAGGGAAAGGATTAGTAAGCAGAATCGACTGGCTAGGTGCAGCACTAGGAGGGACGGAAGGGGAGGCTTGATGTCCTCGCAATGTTGTTTGAGACTCCCATAGTTGTGGCAAAAGAGGACAATCATGTGTGTAATGGATATGAACACTACAACAAGAACAAGGCTTGTTCATGTGAATAGGCCTTTCCTGCTTGGGCTAAGTGCCTTGTTGCTGGTTCGTAGTGTTAAGCGCATTATCTTGATTAGTTCAAGGATTACCAGGGAAAACTTGATTTTAAGTGCCTTTCCTCCTCGTTTTTGAGGGAAGAGGATAAGTTGCACCCTAATATGCATGCACCTACCCCTGAGGGGGTGGTGGTTGCTGTTGCAGGGGTTGAGAAGGAAAGGGAGGAGGAGGTGCTAATGTTGGGGGAGCTAGAGCACTAGGATGTGGATACGAATAACAATTAGGTTGGGTAACAGTGTGGTAAACAGGAGGTTGGGCAAGAAGAGGAGGCATGTTGTGTCCTGGATACGTGCTGCTGGGAGGGGAAAAAATGCAAGATTTGCTGGCCCCCCAGGAAAACTAGAGCCCATTGGAGGTTGAGCAATGATGCCAACACAAACATGGCACAAAGGAAAAAGTGACCGATAAGGTCAGGGAGGTGCAAGATCAACTGATTAAAATGTTGAAACAAGGGCAGGGAGGTGCAAGATCAATTGATTTCAATGTTTTTAGTGTCTTTGCTTGGTGGTGTTAACCAAGCACTTTTTGGCTTAGTGTGTGTGTAAAAGTGTGTAAGTTTTAATTTTTAAAACCAGATGTTTGTAGAGAAAAAGAAAAAGATGTTTTGTATGGTTGTAAATAATCCTACAAATGACAGTATATAAGCCTACAAAAACAGAAAAATAAACAACGAATAATGCAATAATCTAAACCCAAGGAGCTAGGTCTCTCAACAACTAGTCTATAGGTGAGTAAAAAAATAATCAAAACACACTAAAAAAAAGCTAATATATCTAAGGTCAAGAGGGACAGGGATCTAAAAGACAAAATCTGCTGGAAAGTGGTGCATAAAACAACAACAAATCAGAGGAAAAATGGTTATAAAAAAGGTGGCGAAAGGCTATCTCCTGAAGGGAAATAGAGTGAACCCTAGAGGAAAACCCCAAAAAGGCTAGATGAGGTGATTTTTATGGATAACAAGCCAATCTAAAGTGGATCTAAAGGTGAGGTATCAAATCTGAAAAATTGGCTGAAGACTCTGAAATTTCAAACAACCTGCAACAACAAAAACTCTTCCACAAAAAGTGGAGGGTACTGAAGCCCTAGGGGGCTAGGTTACCACTTAGTTGAGAAAAATAGAACAAGTACAGGTCCAAAATGGGCGGAGATAGAGGTCAGACGACCCTGAACAGAGGCTCAGACAAACCCAGAAAACCTTCAGAAAAATCCCTGCAAAAAGTCCAGGTCGTAGTTTCTAACCTGTTTTCAGTAGAGGTCGCATTTTTTGGGCTGAAAAGTGCATCGTGAGGGTCCAAGTGTTGAAACCTTAATCAAAATGAGAGGGGGGGTGAATTAGTTTAACACCTTCATGAAATTTTTAAAACCTTTCAATTAAACTTATTTACAATTTAACTTCATGATCAATTTTATATGGAAACAAACTTATATGTGCAGAAATGTTAAGATAATATAACAGCAGACTTATTGTGAGAGTATTAAGTATTAAGTAGGTTGAATAACCATATCAACACATAGACATCACACAAAGAGACAAGAGATATACGTGGAAACCCATAAAGGGAGAAAACCACATCTTATTATTGTTGTGATGTAAAGGCAAGCTCCAACTCCCTCTCACCACTAATTTTCTATAAGCACCAACCTACAGGAGGCTTCAACCTCAAATTCTGCAAGCTACAACTTGCAAGGAAGCTTCAACTCCCTCACTTTTCATAGAAGAAACACTTGCTGATTTACCTTGCATATCAGCTCTGTTTTGTACTTTTTTTTACTGTACTCCAATCTTCACATCTATTTGATTATCTCTTTTTCTTCAATTCTGCATTCTCTTCTCTTTTATCAATTTACTCAAAAAAAATTATCCATTTCAAATTTATAGTGGGATTTTGTCTTTCTCTAGAGACTTTCCAATTACATCACAAACAATGTAGAACAGTTAAAACCTTTCATTCAATTACAGTATAAATTTCGAGTCATTTCAACAACAGTGCTCTCTCTGTTTTTCTCTATCGTTTCATCAACATCCACCACTATCTTTTTCATTTCTCTATATTCATTTTCCCTGTTCATTGCAGCTGTATAACTGCTACCTGTACAACTATCTTTTAATCAAACATGAATAACTCTTGGCATTATTATAAAACCTTTTTAACAAAACGGATATATTTGTACTCGTAATCTTTATCATGAAATATGACCTCAACCATCAAAGATATAACCTTTGGTTTCGTATTTAAAAGAAATGCTTAGAATCATTAAATATACATCTTGGATTTTTCATTCTCATAAAACAAATATCTACTCCCCAATGAAATGTTATAAAACCTTCTTAATAAACCTTGGGTTTTATATTAGTGAACGAACAATGCTAACCTCTAAAATATTTGGGCCCCACAGCTTTATAAACCCTTCTTCTCTATTTTCCGATGCGATTAATTGCAAATGAATACTCTTGATGCGATGATTTAATTTTCACTTCATTTTTCCGATGCAATTAATTGCAATTGAATACTACCGATGCGATGATTTACTGTTCACTTCATTTTTCCGATGCGATTAATCGCTCCAACATGATGGTTTGATTTGATGCAGAGCTCAAACACACATATGAATCATGGTTCATTGATCTATTGGGTTCACATCTCAATCGAAACGCTTGTCAAAACGTTCCACTGCCAAGCTTTTCTCTGATGCGATTCGTGACTCGGGTCCCACCTATGTTTAATAAAGTCCGCACTTTTAATACATTTCAAATGAAAGAGCCCTTTGAACACACACACACACACACACACACACACATATATATATATATGTAATTTTTTACAAGGTCCGCACCTCCTACTTTGTTTTAAATAAACATTAAAGTATTAACCTTATTATCATGACTACATGCGCTCGCTATGTATTAACTTTATTGAAAATTTCTTACACATGTGCCAAGTTCCCTTTTAACTTATTCACGATCGAAAAAGAACATATTTTTTATATTTTCTTACCATACTGCTTGGTTAAATAACCTTCGTCAACAATGAATGCCATACCTTCTTGTCACATGTATAACAAATCCTAAGTCAATCCTCGACCATGGTTTTAACCCTAAGCATAACATAATGTATCAACATGCATCAAACATATAATTCACACATAAACCATTCTTATATGTGCACTCAAATTTAATATATATCAAATATTGCAATAGATATCAAACACGATGCATATTTTAATACATATATGTTCTCGGGGTCCACCTCTATTAACACGCCTCTCACATCCAACGGTGGACAGTTTATCGCATCGACTCCAATGATCCAATGGATGCCATGCCATATCGTGTTTTTTATTGAGCTGAGCTTTAACCATTCAAACGAAGGCGATAATTTTTTTTTGGTAAAACCACCTTAGGACACATGTTGATTGAAGACATAGATCACATTCAAAATGAAAAATCCACTTACCATTTTTGACACCGCGCGATACTGTCGGTTTACGTATCTCTGGTTTCACTGTTCACGATTAGGGTTCCGCTTGCACTCATGGTTCCGCTTCAAATCCTTCATGCCTTTGTTATATACATATATATACATACTCCGGCCTTCGTTATATACATATATAGATATACTCCATTCAAAGGTTTTACTTCTTATTTCTGCCTTAACATATAAACCCGTGTTTCATTATTACTTTAATACGACGCTACCATAAGATTTAACCCCAAACTCCACTAGGTTTTTACTGCTCAAAGCTTGGCTCCACCTCTTACTCTCAGGGTTCCTTCTTGACCTTTCAATGGTTCTTATACATATTATGTTGCACTCTTGGCGCTTCCGCAAGATAAACCAATAGTTCGATCAAAAATCTTAATTCGCATTCCAGGTTTGTATTTGAGATTTTCCGAAAATGAAAGCTACCTTAGGATGAGAAAATTATTCGAAGCCCTTGTTGTGTCTATGTATGAAAGCTACCTTAGGATGAGCGTTAATGACTAAAATTTGAACCCCTGTCACTATATTCTTCTTTGTCTCTTTCTTACTTTGTTCTCCTCATGCTCCCTGTCTACATATCCTGTCACTATATTCTTCTTTGCCTCTGTTGTTGTCCTTTGCCTCTGCCACTGTCCTTTTCCATAAATGAAAACACTTCTAACACCAGGTTGCAGGTTTTGGGCCAAAAAGTGTGGCCTGCACTTCCGACACTCTCAGCGGCGGGTTTCAGAAAAATTTGTCGTCTCATCTACGGTTGATGTCTGTCACCTGTGCAATAGGTCCGAAAACGGACAGAAGTCAAAATTTTTATCGTTTTAGGGTTTTATAGGTTAAAAAAAACATCAAGAAAAGAAAAAACAAGGGGCTGAAGAGAAATCCTAGGGTTTGAAGCAGCTAGATATGCAAGGATCAGAAAAATGATACCGGTCATAATCGTAAACCCATGTGGAGTTGCCAGTTGTAAGTATGAATCTTAATTCCAAGCGTACAAAAAAATACCACTTTATTTATGCATAAAAAATAGCCCTAATAGCAAATATGACTGCTAATATCCTCATATTTTTAGATAGGTGATCAAGATAAATGCTGTAAAAATATAGATCTATGTATTAGAAGACATTAAGCAGTATAAAAAACAAGATTTACTCCATGCATCCAATAGACAAGACAAGAATATATCAAATAAATGTTTTTTAATGGCACCTGGGAGGAAAACACAAGAGCGTGTTCCCTGTTCTCCTTGATGGGATCAGTTCTTGTAAGTCCTCAACACTTCAGATCTAGAATCCCTCTCTCTTGATGGTGTAGAAAACCTAGGCAAAAAATGGTAGCAAAATATGACTATGATGGTGGATCAATAGTCAGACCAAAAGTATAGATCCAGAGTGATCTTTAGGCAAGAAAAGGTGGTAAATGAATGGGAAAACCCTTCTATTTATAACAAAATATTGAGTTAATCTAGATATTGGTGCATAGTTAAAATATTATTAACCAAATCAAGATCCAACTTTTATGGAATATTTTATTATATTTGTTGGAGGGAAAAGGAATTTGACTTGCATCAAATCCCTTTATTTGTAAATAATAAATGAATAAATGATTTATTTATCATTTTGAGGATGTGGTTGAGTAATAATCAAATAAATAATGATTTATTTAATTATTTATGGGTGAATTAGTCATATTTAACAAAGAATATTATTTAAATATGGTTTAAATAATTATTCTTAGAAAAAAATAAGATAAATAATGATTTATCTAATTAATTTCCTTGTTTTGGGTTAAAATATAACCAGGAATATTAATTAAACTGTTGTTTAAATAATTATTCCTTGAGCAAAATCAAACAAATGTATATTTATTTAATATTTCCTCATGGGGTTTACTATTTATACCATAAACAACTTAATAAATGTGGTTTACTAAGTTATTTTCATAGTGAAAGTAATTTTACTTGGGGTAAAATTGGTCTTACATGGTGTACTTAGGTCCATCTAATAGAAATAGGTTAGATGACCAAAAAATGGTGTAATATTCTCAGTAGCACTTACTCAGCTATAATATCTCCTCTCCAAGTTTAGATTCTTGGCTATATGTTCAACTAGCTTTCATAAAGGGAGAATTCCTATTTATATAGAGGGAGGGGGAGAGGTTAGGATCCCTATAATCATGGAATAGAGATCTATCTTCAAGGAGTGTTCCATGGGAGGTGGAAATCACTACCTAAAGAAGCAGATCTGTGGCTCATCAACTTAACCACTTCCTATAACTCATCCCTAAGGTGGTTAGAAGGAAAATTCCACCTCTTTTTGTTAAAGAAAATTTCTAAAATAGCTGGCATGGACACAACACTGAGACAGAGTTCCAGGTGGCACAGGCTGTAGTGTAATTTTACCACACTGAAGTGAGGGGTAAACTGGCTACCCGCGCCAAGGCCAAAACATAGGTTTTTGTGGGATTTTTGAGGAAATGTTCATCAGGATAAATAATATACTTATGCAGAAGGATGCAAAGAAGGTGTTTGTAGAGTATGACACTGCTCACAGGTCATGGGAAATACCCTCCAAAATGCGAGGCGAGGGATTGTAGGGAAGGTGACGAAATGTTGTGTAACAGATTTCCCGTAAAGCATGAGGTCCGAGAGAGAGGGAGAGGTGAAATGCTTTATGAGAACACGTTTGACCCCAACACTTCTATCAGGAAACCTGCAAGTACAAATACAACTGATATTTCTGATACATGACATGTCACATTGGCGCAGCCATCATAATAGAGTACACAAACAGTGAGATCCAAGGTATGGACACAACCATCCAGTAATAAGGATAAACAAATAGACTCAGGTATGGTCGGAGCCATCTAATCGAAAGAGTCATGAAATAAGTCATAGTAATCCACAGAGAACCCGCAGCTTGGATTTCATCAGAAAAAACCCAAGGTCTTGCACTCCATCTCGACCTGAACAAATTACAAACTCGAGCATGTGAATTTGTGAGCTGAATTTGAACATGAAACAAAATCGTATGATTACCATCCAATGATGAAATCCATTAACAGACGTGAGAGAAACCACCAATAATGACAATGGCTCTCAAGGTATGAAAGGTACAATCTACAGAATTTGAATAGTGTTCTGACATTGAACAACTGCAGAGTCAGTCAATCGAAGGCCAGTGATGTGGACCTTGTGTCGAATGCGAAGAAAATACCATTGAGGCATGCAGGCTCCAAGGTACCTAAAGAGAGTCTCTATATTAGCTTCCTGGAAAATCAGTTGGAGTCAACAGGAAGTGACCTAATCGAAGGTGGGCCATAATTTTTCCCACATCATCGACACAAGACAGAGGAATATGATGTTTGTGAATCAAGACCAACAGAGAATCAAAGGGAGGTTGAAAATTTTGGAGGCAAACTTTTCTTGAACATATCGGCGACACGACACTGAATTTCGTAGTATTTCACATTAGTACAACCAAGCTTCGACGTTGCGGTCTCCTCCAACAGGGTTCCAGTGGAGCGCGTCTCACAAAGGCTCACAGGGAATTTGGACAGGGCTCTCTCTATGTAATTCTCCTTGTTTCTATATTCTCAATAGCAATTAATCAGCTATAGTATCTTTTCTCCAAGTTTAGATTCTTGGCAACATGTTCAACTAGCTTTCATAAAGGGAGAAGGCATGTTTATATAGAGGGAGAGGGAGAGGTTAGGATCCCTATAATCATGGAAGGGAAACCTATATTCAAGGAGTGTTCCATGGGAGGTGGAAACCACTACATAAAGAAGGAGATCCGTGGCTCATCAACTTAACCACTTCCTATGACTCATCCCTGAGGTGGTTAGAAGGAAAATTCCGCCACTTTTTATTAAAAAAAATTCGTAAAACCGCTGGTGTGGGCACAAAACTTAGATAGAACACCAGGTGGCACGGGCTCTAGTGTAAATTTACCACATTGGTGTGAGGGTTAAACTAGCTACTCGCGCCAAGGCCAAAACATAGGTTTTTGTGTGATTTTTGAGGAAATGTTCAACAGGAGAAATAATATCCTTATGGAGAAGGATGAAAAGAAGGTGTTTGTAGAGTATGAAATGGCTCACAGGTCATGGGAAAGACCATCCAACATGCGAAGCGAGGGATTGCAGGGATGGTGACAAAATGTTGTGTAATAGATGCCCCTTAAAGCATGAGGTCTGAGAGAGATGGAGCAGTGAAATGCTTTATGACAACGTGTTTGACCCAAACATTGCTGTCAGAAAACTTGCAATTACAAATACAACTGATATTTCTGATACATGACATGTGGTATGGGAAAAAGCATCCATAATAGAATACATAAATAATGAGATCTAAGGTATGGACAAAACCATCCAGTAATAAGGATCAGAAAATAGACTCAGGTATGGTTGCAGCCATCAAATCAGAAGAGTCATGAAATAAGTCATAGTAATCCACAAAGAACTCGTAGCCTGGATTTCATCAGACAAAACCCAAGGTCTTGTGCTCCATCTCGACCCAAACAGAGTACAAATTCGAGCATGTGAATATTTGAGTTGAAGTCGAGCATGCAAGAAAATCGTCTGATTACGAGCCAATGATGAAAGTCGTTAACGGACGTGAGAGAAACCACCAATAATGATAATGGCTCTCAAGGTATGAAATGTACAATCCATGGAATGTTAATAGTTATCTGACACTGAACACTCGTAGATTCAGTCGATCGAAGGCCAATGTTGTGGAACTTGTATCGAATGCGAAGAACCTGTCACTGAGGCATGCAATCTTGAAGGTGCCTGAAGGGAGTCTCTAGATCAACTTACTCGAAAATGAGCTAGAGTAGACAGGAAGTGACCTAATCGAAGGTGGGCCATAATTTTTCCCACATCATCGATGTGAGACATAGCAATATGATTTTTGTGAATCAAGATCAATAGAGAATCAGAGGGAGGTTGAAAACTTCAGAGGAAAACTTCTCTTGAACAATATCGGTGGCACGACACTGGATTTGGCAGTATTTGACATCAAGGGATCTAAGGTCATGGAGACATGGCAAAGAGTAGATGAGCGGTCAAAAGAGAATACCGAAATCCATGGAGGCAAACAAATTACAAGGTGATATGTCCCCAATGCGACACGAATGCAGACAAGTGTCATGTTCAAGAGCGACATATTGCCAACATGACTACAATCTGGTTCCATTTTCCCCCATCATTTCTGGCGAGTACCCAAATTGTTTTTGAAAACAAGCTTGAAGGGGATAGCATATGCTTGCGATGTAGGTTTTTCCTTCGGACAAATCCAACCTAGTAAATTTTAAATTTTACGAGTCCTAGGAAGGAGGAACTCGAGTAACGTCATAACGACGGAGTTCGATGTCATCAGTTTTTAATGATTCTAACAAAGGGAGAACTCGACATCTTTTCATATTTAGAGGGTTTGAAAAGAAGGTAGAAAAGAAAACTCCAGCAGTCCCTTTTCATAGATAGTCTCACAGATCCAAAAAGGTAGAAAACTGTGTGTAAGAGAACCTCTTAGCCACGATAGGCTAAGGTATTCCTTTTTCGTAAATAATCCATCCTAGCCTGAAAAAGAGTTAAACATATACTGGGTATATATCGTTTCACAGCTATTTAATGAGTTTGAAATGATAAGACTCTCGAAAATCTTTTAAATTCTAGAGAGTGAGAAAAGAGCTGAAAGATGACTCCTCCTGGAGGAACAAGTGGTATTAAGGGTAGCTACTGGTTCCGGTAATGGTGGAAGTGCTCATAACAGGTAAAGATGAAGAGGCTAGCTAACAAGACCACTCATTGTAGTGGTTCCTCAAGAATGGGTAAAAAAACCAAGTGAAGGCATATGATCAGCCAAGCATATAGTGACGGTGGAATGAGAAAACCAATGTTCATCTAGGAAAATAGGCTGATAATATGGCAATCACGAGAGGTAAAATAGGAATGATTTCATTTTTACACAAGCTTGAAATCAGAAAAATATGTTGAAACCAATTTAATTTTTACACAAGCTTGAAATGGAAACAAACTATGCTTGAAACCATTTTCATGCCCCCAACATAGTGACTCAATTTGAGGTACATGCCCCCCAAGCTTCAGTCCATATGAAAGGCAGATGGAGTGAAGGTTCAAATTACGAGATCAAGATAAAGACTCGACTGGGATATTACGAGATCGTATCAAAGACTTTAATTGAACAGGAATGTGTTTCTTTGTTTTAACGAGGTTGACACATTAAAAGAACTATCCTCATGACATCTTATTTCATTTTTTAGGGAGCTTGACATAAGGAAACGAATTGTGCTCCAAATACCTTGTTTCATTTTTAAGGAGCTTGACACAATAAAACGAACCATGCTCCAATGACCTTGTTGCATTTTTTAAGGATATTGACACAAGAAAACGAACTATGCTCTGACGAAAACTCATTATGTTGAATAAAAATTCATGGCATCCAAGAGGTTCTCATCTAATGGGAGAACAAATTCTTGGAAATCAGGACCCAATGCCCCCAGCACACGACACAATGGCACTATCACTGAATGCGGGCAAGGAACATGTAGCCACATAATTAAGCCACGGTGGGGAAGATACAACTGGGGGATAAATATCTAAAAGAGATGATGGCAGGCCAGCTGCCACATTAGGACCAAAGAATGAAAGCTGATCAATGGTCACGATCTGACCTTTGTGTGGAAAGTAGATCACACGAAAGAGGGAAGAGACGATTTCCCCCATGACATAAGTATAGCCGCGCCCCAAGAGTAAATTGAAATCTAAGGGGATTGGAACAATCATCACATCTATATGGATGGTTTTCCTTCCCAAAGTAACAGGAAACTTCTGAAGGATCCCTAACGGTTGACCAGTTCCTCTATTAAAATCCAACAGATTCTAGGTAACAGGAATAAGTGGTGTAGAACCAAAAGCTTGTTAATTAGTTGAAGACGGAATACTAATAGATGTGCCTTCATCTATAATAGTTCTGGGTATGACCAGATCAAAGGTTTGTATTGTTATCTTGAAAGGCACATAAGGCAGAAGGCGGTATCTAGAAAATCGACTCCAATCAAAGGAAGCGACCAAACTACTCGGAGGGGATACCATCAAACTGAGATGGGTTTCCCCTAGTGTTACCAGAGCAAGAGGAGCACTCTCCTAGACTTCCATCACAGTAGTAGGAGGAGAAAATTCTTGAACTAGAGGGACAGACGAGTCTTTCTCCAAGTCCAAAGAATTTTATGAAACGAGAAGAACCTCGGGGGATGAGATCCACTCTCAACAGAAAAAATCTGACGGACCATAGGTGGGATCAATTCATTTGGTTCCACGTCCAATGGTTGTTCGGGAATGGATTCTTGAATTTGAATTTCTGGGGGAGTGGGATTGACCGAGGATGACACTTGACCAATCATGGAATAAACTAGTGGAGGACTCGAAGAAATCTTGTGGTAACTAGCCGGAAGGCAGGGTGCAGAAACAGTAGATTTTTCCAACACTCTCTTGGCTTCATCCATGTATGGAAAAAGGTGAATAGGATGATTCCCTTCACACAACTTACAGGGATTGGTAATCGTACCCCATTTCTTATGAGTCTTACCGGAGCTAGTCAAATACGTGTTACCAATATGACTTCCAGAAGCCAAAAGAAATGGCGAACGGCCATTAGACCATGCATCAAGTACCTTGGGAATGCCAGGGAAGTCTCAAAGTAGATGGTTACCTTTGTAGAGCATGCAAGGGAATTTGACATTCTGTGGAAGTTTGAATGGTTCTGCAAGGGAAGGTTTCTTAAGCGCAATAGTAGTAGTATTAGCCTCTCTCTTATCTGACTTCTTCTTCTTAGCCACCTGGTTACTAGAATCCAGGCTTTCACCAGGTGAAGTAGAAGAGGAGGAAGAAGAAATAGGTGAAGAACGGGAGAGGTCCACTTTAGAATCAACATGATGTTGGTCAGCTGGAGGAGCTGTCGAACAGAGGCCGAAGCACTCGGGACCACTAAGGTTGAAAATAACCATACAGGGAACCCAATAGTTAACCCAGGCAGGGACAATGTTGCCATATAAGGAGCACAAACATTCCCAAAAGTAGGAAAAAGAACAGGATTCCCTTCAGAGGGGATTCCTTGGTTAGTGAACTTTGAAAATGTTTCCATCTGAAACAACGTTAAAACAACACCCTAAGGAAACTAACTTTAACCAGGAATATTTCGTGGCCAGTTAATTTTTAAGACATTGAAACAAAACTCTGTCATTTCATATTTTAAGAGTCGAGAAATAGGTAAAAGGTGACTATCAGTTTCAGATTGAAATGAGCATGAAATTACAAGTGATCGATGATCTTTTCAAATTTATGGAGTCAGTAAAGATCGAAAATGACTGCTCAAGTAGTCTAGGTAAAAGGGTGTACCAGGTTTCTATGAACTTCCATATACACCTTGGTAATCAAATGAAAGAAGAATCGACCAAGGACTCGATGTACGTGCAGGTAGTCTCCCCGAATGTTGTGTTCGGTGTATCACGGTTACAAGGCGGTAGACTTGGCTTCCTATGGATAAAAGGATTGCAACCTAGAAGGTTCTCCCTTTATATACTCGATGGTACGGGGAGCCCATGTCTGTACTAGTGCTGTCTGAAGCTAGATGGCAAGCGACAAATGCTAGGTTTAAAGACGTCAGAACACATCTCTAACTTAGGCCACTAAATGTTTCGTTAGGTTTCAATGTTTCCTTAGGTTAATTGAGTAAAGTTTAAGTTGATCTTATGTTTACGTTTCAATTCCAAGGTCCTACCGAATGTTGGATCTCACGAATCCATAAATTCAAGCTACATGCCAAAAGATACCATTTCGTTCAATGAAAAGCTATCTACGAGAAATTTAGGAGTTTTCAAGCGATAGCAAACAATAATAACATGCAAAAACATCCACTACAATATCTAATGCAAGCTAATGAAAATGAGAAATCTTTCCTAGAATGTCCAATGCTAGATATGCGAAAGACTTTTCAATTTCACAATGCAAACAAGAATGCAAGCACAAATTATTTTTTTTATTTTTCAATGTAATAGGGCAAACATTTAACTAAATGACATGAAAAACAAACCAACACACTAGCTCGGGAATGTTAATGCGAGAGTTGAAAGGAAAGTAATTTCAATCAACCCAAAAGAAAACAAAACAAAACTGAAACTAATGTTGCAATCTCTCAAATCGAAGAAAGATATCGAAACAGACCCATACAAGAAGTGTAATCTATGCTTGGAGTGACAATAATCAAAATTGAATGAAAGAGACAAGATTCATTTCACCAAATGCAATCACTCAAACGGATCAAGGGAGCCGAACGCAATGAGGTAAGGGACAAAGTTGATCGTGAAACAAAAGACCCCAACTCCTACAGGAGGCTCATCATACCACATCACTTAAAAACCCTAAGGCTATGATGCTAACATGAAACAGAAAAAAAAACTGAAGGAAGGAGGCTATTCACAATCACAAATGATCCCAAGGCACTCAAAACATGTCAAGAAATAACCCAGAAGCACAAGAACTAACGAAAATCTTGAAAAAAGAGAAAACCCTAAAACCAATAGGGGTTGGCGCACTTGTTTGGCTGTAATCAGTGCCAAACAGGGGATGGCATAGGTGCTGAACTAGCAAAAATCACTAGTGGGAGCGATTGTTAGACCCAAAAACACGCCAATCTAGCTAACCCTGGTAAAGGGAAAATTTGGTAAGACAGAGGTCAAATCTAATCCTATAGGGATGAATAGGGGTCTTAGACTCAGGAAAAATAATTAGAAGAGGCAAGATAAGTAAGAAAATCCCAAAAAGAAGACCTAATGGATGAAATACAAACTTGCACTGATCTCAAGTGGAGTCACCAATTTTTTGGTGAGGTGAATCCCCCCTGCGGACAGAGGCAATCCCACTAGCTCTAGAGTGGGTATATCCATAAACGAGACAAGCTATAATATTGATTCCTAGTTAACGAATGGATGAATATTTGATATATGACTTATCAGAGGTCCTATGTTGTTGTTTTCATTGGAAAGAGTGGCTGCCTCTCAATCCTAGTTTGACAGATCACGATCCGCTCACTTTCATGCTCGGTGACGATATAGAACATACTAATTCACATTCGTAACTATCATTCAGTCGAAGAAGACTAAATCAATTGCATCAGATAATCAACATAACAAAATGATGGAACCAACACCATATTTGAGTATATTAGTGAAAGAAAGGAAGAGTACAACCAATCTTCGACGTTGTGGTCTCCTCCAACAGGGTTCTAGTGGAGCACGTCTCACAAAGGCTCGTCAGGAATTTGGACGGGGCTCTCTCTATGGAATTCTCCTTGGTTCTACCTTCTCAATAGAAATTACTCAGCTATAGTGTCTCTTCTCCAAGTTTAGCTTCTTGGCTATACGTTCACCTAGCTTTCATAAAGGGAGAAGGAATGCTTATATAGAGGGAGAGGGAGAGGATAGGATCCCTATAATCATGGAAGGGAGACATATCTTCAAGTATTTTTCGATGGGAGGTGGAAACCACTACCTAAAGAAGGAGATCTGTGGCTTGTCAACTTAACCACTTCCTATGACTCATCCCTTAGGTGGTTAGAAGGAAACTTCCACCTATTTTTGTTAAAAAAAATTCCTAAAACAACTGGCATGGGCACAACACTGAGATAGAGCACTAGGTGGCGCAGGCTCTAGTGTAAATTTACCACATTGGCGCGAGGGATAAAATGGCTACCTGCGCCAAGGCCAAAACATAGGTTTTTTTGGGCTTTTTGAGGAAATTTTCAATAGAAGAAATAATATCCTTATGCGTAAGGATGCAAAGAAGGTGTTTGCAGAGTATGACACTACTCATAGGTCACAGGAAAGACCCTTCAATATGTGAAGCGAGGGATTGTAGGGATGGTGACAAAATGCTATGTAACACATGGATAGTAGCATATGACATGTCCATTTGGAGGTTGCCTTGAAGTTTGGCTCCCCATGATCTGGACAAAGTCATGTCATACTTTTGGGGAATATCAACAACAACTATGTCCATGACTAGGCTTTTAGTAGGTATTTGTGCTAGATTGACACAAAGATCATTTATTAGGCCCAAACACTTGACTCTACTTGAAACAAAGTGTTGAGGAGGTAAATCCCCTCTGCGGACAGAGGCAATCCCTACTAGCCCAGCAGGGGTCTAGCAACAAACAAACAATGCTATGACGCAAGCTCCTAGTTACGAAATGAAAGACTTGGGATAAGAGCCTACCTGGATTCCAACGCTAGATCTGAAGAAGAAGATGCCCCCGTCCTTCAGCCCTGGCAGATCACAATCCTTCCACGATCTCCGTGGACGAACACATGCACACAGAAGAGACGAACAGATACATGCATAGGAACCAGCATACGTAACTAAATATCGGTCAGAAAAGATATTACTCGCATTAACATGATTGCAAAAGGAGTGGAACCATAATCATAGTCATCTATTAAAGTGATAAACGAATAGAAGTTACAACCAAGGTCTGACGTCGCAGCTTCCTTCGAACGGGTCCCCGGTTGTCCACGTCTCGCAAAGCTCGCCAAGGAAAGGGAAACCTCTCCAGAGTCTCGTAACAATGGTCTCCTCGCTTAATGGGCCTTAAGGGAAAGAAGGGATTCTTTACAACACAAAGGCACTTGGGAATAGGGAGATGCAAAGCTTCAGCACTTCAAGACTAGCTTGCCATGGATCTGAGCAAGCTTTTATAGATGGGGAAGAAGGGAGTTGGGATCCCTATTATTATGGGATTGGCCCTATCAACAAGGAAGGTTCCATAGAAGGTGGCAAAACTACTTCCCTTCCATAGAACTCCCGTAGCCAAACCTCCCAACTCAAGATAGGAAATGGTTGTGAGTTTGTTTGAACTCAACTTCCGCCATCCATATTTAAAAAACAGTCCCTAAAATGGGTGGCGCGATTGCTGCTCTATGACAGAGCGCCAAGTGGCGCGACCTCTTTACAGGATTTCCCTGAGTGGCGCGAGCACTGAACTGCCTACCCGCGCCAATGCAAAAAGAGTTGTTTTTCATGGATTTTGCAAGGAGATGTCTCAAGGGGAAATGAAGCTCATACTCAGAGGGATGCAATGATGATGTTTTCAGTGCATGACAGTGTTCACAGGTCACATTATGGGTCCTCCATTGTGCGGGACGGGGTTTTCAGTGCATGACAGTGTTCACAGGTCACATTATGGGTCCTCCATTGTGCGGGACGGGGAATGGTAGGGACGGTGACAAATTACTGTGTAACAGATGCCCCCTAAAGCATGAGGCCCGAGAGAGAGAGGGGTGAAATGCTTTACGAGAACATGTCCAACCGAAGGCCCGCCGTCGGAAAACCTGCGCAGAAAGATACAACTGATATCTCAAGTACATGATGTATATATATGGTATGGACGCAGCCATCCGAACAGAGTATGCTATAATCCGGATCCAGGGTATGGGCGCAGCCATCCAACTAAGATAAAACAAATAGACTCAGGTATGGTCGCAGCCATCCAATCATTGAGTCATGTACATAATGACAATAATCCACAATCGCAGCCTGGATTACAACAGACACAATCCAGGGTCTTGCGCTCCATCTCGACCCAAACAAGTACAAGTTCTAGCATGCGAATGTGTGAGCTGATGTCGAACATGGAAGAACATCGTCTGATTACCAGCCAATGATGAAAGCTGTTAACAGACGCGAGAGAAACCACCAATAATGACGATGGTCCTCAAGGTACTACAGGTACAATCTACGGCGTGTGAATAAATGAGCTGACGTCGAACACCCGCAGAATCATCCGATCGGAGGCCAATAATGAAAACCTCTCGTCGAATGCGACGAACCTGCCATTAATGCATGCAGGCTCCAAGGTACCATCAGGAGTCTCTAGACCAACTTCCCGGATAATGAGTTGAAGTCGACAGGAAGTGACCTTGATCGAAGGTGGGCCATAATGATTCCCACATCATCGACACGAGACAGAGGAACATAATGTTTTGTTGTGAATCAGGATCATATGAGAAACAGAGGAAGGTTGATATTCCCAGAGGCCAACTTCTCTTGAACATATAAACGGCACGACAATGGACTTGGCAGTATTTGACGTCAACAGATCAAAGGTCATGGCGACGAGGCAGTGAACAGATGAGAGGTCAATAGAGATTACCCAAACCCATGGAAGCAAAGTGAAGCAACGAGATGAGATGTCCCCAACCCGAC
Organism: Pinus albicaulis; assembly: GCA_034641835.2. Lineage (NCBI taxonomy): Eukaryota > Viridiplantae > Streptophyta > Pinopsida > Pinales > Pinaceae > Pinus > Pinus albicaulis. The sequence continues at coordinate 1,226,386,918 of CM076575.1, forward strand.
ACGAATGCAGACAAGTGCCATGTTCAAGAGCGACATACTGCCGATGACAACGACGATAGTTCCATTTTTCCCCCACCATTTCTGGCGAGTACCCCAATTATTTTTGATAACAATCTTGAAGGGGATAGCATATGCTTGTGATATAAGTCCGCCCTTCGGGCGAATCCATCCTAGTGCATTTAACGAGTCCTAGGAAGGAGAAACTCGGAGAACGTCATTGCGACGGAATCCAATGTCATCAGGGTTTAACGAGTCTGACAAAGGAAGAACTCGGCGTCTTTTTATGTTTAGAGAGTTTGAAAAGACAGCGGAAAAGAAAACTCCACAGGTCCCTTTTCGTAAATAGTTCCCCAGATCCGAAAAGGTAGAAAACAATATCCGGGAAAACCTCCTAGTCGCGATAGGCTAGGGTATTCCTTTTTCGTAATCGATCCAGCCCAGCCCGAAAAAGGGTTAAACTTATACCGGGTGAATGTCGATTCGTGTCCATTTTAACGAGATCGAAACGACAAGGGCCTCGGCGATCTTTTCATATTTAGAGAGTCAGAAAAGAGCTGAAAGATGACTCCAGAGTGACTTTTTCGTGTATTTATCGAGTCCGAAAAAGTATAAAATACAACTCGTTTCCACCTTCTAAGTCGCAAAAACCTGTCACTGCACATACCCAACAAGCGTAAAATCCATTTTCGACATAATACATGCAAATATTTGACAAGAAATAACTTTTAAAACACATTTTAACATCGAAAAGTTATAAATATGTCCAATGGTAAAAAATGAAATTACTTCTTACTATTTACCTTGTGGAGAGTAGCAGTGGTCCATTTGGAGCAGAATCTTCTGACGGCGATTGCGACCGATCCAGGCAACCATTCAGCGTCTCGTCTGTGACAGGTAAGAGGCGCTCCTTTTCTCTTTCTTTCCATATATTTTTTAATGAATTCCCCTTAGAAATCAACTCTGTAAGGGCACTCTTGAATTTTTAGGGCCGGCCCGAGTGGCGCGGGTATCGGGCACGGACCCGCGCCACTGAGCTCTTTTTATCAAAGGGTTCGCGCCACATGGCGCGACTGTCAGCAAAACAGTCGCGCCAGCGGCGCAACCAAAATTTCCGCCTAAAAATCCTCTATTTATGCCAAATTTCTTGAATTTTTAAGCTCACAGAAGATCTAATTAGGGGCTTTGAACCATGTGAATGCAGATAAACAGTCAGAATGGTGATTGAATGGAAGGAACGGGAACACGGAGATGAGGACGAAGAGGCCATGCAAAATGAGAATTGCATGAATGCTCTAAGGGACTGTGGCTTAAAGAAATTCTTCCTCACGCCATGCTTACGAGCTCAGCCTGAGCTCCTCCAATATTTGATCAACCTCTGGGATGAAAATGACCAGGTATTCAGACTACGAGACCAGGTGTTGGAATTGGAGGTCACCGACATTTACTTTGTTACCGGATTATCCCGCAGGGGTCCAATCCCTGTACTGACTGGGAGCAGACCATCAGGGGAGAAGATGGAAGAAGTAATGGCGCGGGTGTGCCATGGGGCACAAACAGGAACAGGGAGTAAGAAGGTGTACATCTCGACCATCCCCGACCTAGCACCGAGAGTCGTACTCCACACCATTACGCGGGCTGCTGGATCGCAGGCACCACACGAGGCTTCAAAGGCTCAACTCTTACTGGCCTCAGAATGCATGGGTCCCCGACTGTATGACTGGGCAACAGCTGTCACCATTAACATGAAAAGGCAGCTCACAAAGTGCAAAAAGGGCAAACTGAAGTAGTTTGGGTATGGTTCCATCTTGGTGTCGTTCATTCTGGAACGCATACCAACCTTCCAGGGCCAAGAGGCCCCTGTGGCGAGTCCAGTACCACGAGAGCCGAGAATGGCTCGCTGGGCAGCACTGATGCCCAGATCTGGAGGCGGGCAACATATGTCCTGGAAGCCCGAGTTCTTCAGATGGATACGGCGCCAACTGATCGTTGTGGAAGATTGGCCCTATGCGGGAACTGACTTTACAGGGGACCCGGATCTCCCGTTACCAGAAGGAGACCACTGGGACGAAGAGCTGGGTAAGACCTCATATTTTTGATTTTATGTTTATATGATTTTTTATTAATACACAGTTGTCTTAACACAAACATACATGCATGCAGATGTAGGACCTGAGAGACCAGCCGGGATGTCTCCTATCTTCCGGAGGACACAGCTCGCCCCTGAGATCCAGGGGGAAGGTGCCGGAGGAGGGGCACTGGTTCAGAACCTTGAGGGGATCGTTCATGGGATCCCAGACTATGCCCGACTGTCAGATGTACCATTGGAGTACCAGCGCCATACGGTGGGAGTCCCAAATCGGCTCCACCGAATCCTGAGGCGGCTAGTGCGTGCAGTAACGTGCTATCATGAGCACCATGCCGATTAGTCTCTAGGATTTAGCCACACCTATTTTTTGAGAGACTCAGTGTCTCCGGATGTATTAAGACACTTATGTATATTTTTTGAGTTTTATGTGACACACTTCTATGTAAACATTTCGATATCTATATATGCATATCTATTTCCGGATGAGTCTTCTTTACATGTGATGATGATTTATAAATTGCGCAAATGTCTATCTAACACCAAATTTGCTACTGTATCTGCTAATGCATTCAAATGTCTCGGTATATGATGATATGTAATATATTCAAAATTCCTTTCCAGTAATCGAATACGCAAATACAATCGTAAAATGGACGGGTTTCTTACCGAATAGTGCCCGTTCAGCTGCAACACTACAAGCCGTGAATCTAGGTACACGAGCAATTCACGGATACCAAGGTTTATTGCCTCGGTTAATAATTCCAACACGGCGCTATATTCCGCGATATTGTTCGTGGTACGTCCTAAACAAACACCTTGCAGGTCGATCAACTCACCAGCAGGATCGTAGATTACACAGGCTGCAGAAGACAGATTCCTGGTACTGCGGGAGGCACCGTCCGCGAAACCAACAAATGGATGAGTAGACATCTGCACAACCAGGAAGACCCGATCAGCAGAAAGACGTTTACAAAGCACACCACACCATGCACACAAATGACAATCACACACCTATGCACACACACCACACCAAGAAATCATTTCAGGCGTAGTACTTCTTGAGGTACAGCCCATTTCTGGGCTGCGCCAATGGAACTCCTTCGTAGTCTATAAGCTCGTAGGCCCCATTTTTCAACACACGTTTTACTATATAGGGACCGTGCCACATGGGCTGGAGTTTACCGGCACCAAGCTTATCATGTGCCTGATCATACAAGAGGACTAGGTCTCTTTCAATGAAAGAACGGGGAGAAACAAATTGATCAAAATGAGATTTGACCCTCTTCTTTTGTGCTTCGATGATCAAAGCAGCTAGACGACGGGTTTCATCCAACCGTTCAAGATACAGAAGACGCTCTTCCTCAGGAGAAGTATCCGGTAAGAGCTCCACAGCTAACTTAAGCGAAGGAATTTCGCATTCAACCGGCAAAGTAGCTTCCAGACCGTACACCAGTTGGAATGGTGTGAATCCGGTTGCACTTTTAGCAGATGTTCGGTACGCCCAGAGAGCTGAGAATAGTTGGAGATACCAACTGGATTTATGAATCCCAACTGTTCGTTGAAGCATAGTGACCAAAACCTTGTTCACCGCTTCAACCTGACCGTCCGCTTGAGGGCAGTATGGCGTTGAGCTGTCGTGACGCAGGCCCAACGCAGCTGTCAGCTCCGCCATCATGTAATCACGGAAATGAGTACCGTGATCAGTGACGATAGCTTGAGGAACCCCGAATCGTGCAATAACATGGTTGAATAAAAAAGAAGCAGTCGTTCTTCCGTCAGCAGCAAGTGTAGGCATCGCCTCGGCCCACTTAGTGAAGTAGTCGACGGCGACGATGATATACGCATGCCCCCCGGCCGAGTGAGGGTTACACGTCATAAAATCTACGCCCCATTTCGCGAAAGGGCCGACGGTAATAACGAGATGCAAAGGCAACGGCGGCGCGCGCATCTTGCGCTGAAAAATCTGGCACGGATGGCATTTTCGGACTGCAGTGATGCAATCCTTGAATATAGACGGCCAGAAGTAACCTGCCCTCAGAATCTTTTGGGCAGTGGCATATCCGGACATGTGTCCACCACAGGCGCCACTGTGGCAGTCATTCAAGACTTTCTCAGCCTCGTCCAATGTAAGGCATCGTCGGAGCACCGAATCTACTCCAATACGATATAGGGTATCTCCCACTATGCGGTAGGGTTGGGACTGGTGCCGAATCCGACGGCGTGCTGCTTTATCCAACTCAGACCGGAATGTCGCGGTCTGAAGATACACTATGATGTCCCCGTACCAAGGATCACGAGTATCGATAAGAAACAACGTTTCGTCCGGAATATGATCTTCAGAGTGTTCAGGAAGAGAGTCCGTAGGGAGAGAACAAATCAAATCCGCGAAGACCAGTGATTTAGTTGACTTGGCAGTGGTGAACTCCAAATCAAACTCCTGCAGGATGACGATCCATTTGGAGTACTTGCCCCCCAGCAATTGTCTGGAAAGAATATACGTCATGGGGTTGCAGTCTGAAACCACTGTTATCGTGCGCAAAAGGATGTAATGGCGGAAGCGCTGTACAGCGTGTACGGCTGCTAAGGCCAACTTCTCAACATGTGCGTAACGCGTTTCCGGGTCGAGAAGGTTCCGAGAGAGGTAATAAACAACATGTTCATCACCGTTCTCGTCATCCTGCACCAAGACCATGGCGATGGTGCTTAATGCGGCGGCCAGATACAAAGTAAAGTCGCGGTGGTAGTCCGGAGGACGAAGCAACGGAGCATTGACTAGCAATGTCTTCAGCTTCTCAAAGGATTCTTGAGCGATTTCGTCCCAATGAAAGGGAACATTCTGCTTTAACAAACGAGTGAATCCTTTGGCCACCTCGGCGTAATTCGGGATGAAGCGCCTAAGAAAATTCGCTTTCCTTTGCAGACTCTGCAACTGATAAAGGGAGGAGGGTGACGGGAGATTTATAATGGCCTCAACCTTCAGAGGGTCGAGGCGAATTCCGTCTTTCGAGACTATAAAGCCCAAAAGACGGCCAGAGTCGACGCAGAAGACGCACTTATGAGGATTCAGCCTAATATTGTAGCGTCTGCAACGAAGAAATATCTGGCGAAGATGTTCGGGATGATCCTCTCGCTTACCCGAATGGGCAGGCAAGTCGTCCAGATAAGGCTGGACGATATGGCGAATATCATGAAAAGCATATGACATAGCACGTTGAAACGTGGCGCCAGCGTTCTTTAAGCCGAACGGGAGTTTTTTATATGCAAAAGTGCCCCACGGACAGATGAATGTGGTCTTATGTTGATCCCCAGGTGCAATGTTAATCTGGTTGTAACCTGAGAAACCGTCCATTAAGGAGTAGATCTCACTTCCGGCGCAATCGTCGATAATCTGATCGATAAACGGAGTGGGATAATTGTCCTTGGGACAGGCGCGATTGATATCGCGATAATCTACACAGACTCGAATGGTACCCTGCTTTTTATCGACAGGGACGATATTGGACACCCATTCTGTAAGGGGGATAGGATAAATAAACCCCGCGTTCAGAAGTTTTTCAACCTTTGCCTTGATAGCGGCGGCTTTCCGAGGATGAATGGGACGCAAGCGTTGGCGCACGGGTTTCGCACCTGGATAGGTTGGAATCTCGTGCACGACAATACTAGGATCAATTCCCGGCATTTCCTCGTAGGACCATGCAAAGACATCTCTGAACTCTTTGAAAAGTTCCGTATAGACCCGGATCTCTTCAGGAGAACAGGTCACACCCACATGAATGTTCTCAACAATCCCTGGTTTGACAGAGATGTTGATAGGAACCGTTTGAGTAATGTTACTCAGATTGCCTTCCGAAAAGACCTCATGCGTCAAGATCGGTGTTTGAAGAGGAGGGGAAGGAACCTGAGTAGCATAGCGCTCGAGACAATCAGTCATTGCCCCCAAGCTAGGCATAAACGAGGAACGATGATGCCCATCACCCCAGGGTAGCTCCTCCAGAGACATAGTTTCAATTATAGCCTCATCTGAGGGAAAAGTCTCTCTAAGAGGATCAGGCGAATCAGCCTGACCAAGCCAGGGGGATTGTGAGTAGACGTCAAGAGCCATGCTCATCGGAGCATGCTGAGGAGGTGGAGGGTCCGATGCGTCAACAATCTCACAGTAGCTGATCTCTACTGGCGTTAAAGGCATGGACTCTCCAAACTCATATACCTGCTCAGGTGTAGGAATCAGCCAGGGGTCATCAGTCCTGGACAACATATGAACTTGAGCGGTATTCGGTGGCGGCGCAGGGAAAATACCCATGAGGACTGGGTCTTTGAAAAGACCAGGTCCTATGCTGTCTGGGGGATTCGGAATTTGATCCACATACGGCACGTTGTTCTCGGAGCTGGAGGTAAAAAATGACAACTGGTCTACCGTGACAATCTTGCCCTCGTGAGGGAACTTGATGAATCAAAAGACAGTAGACGGCACGCAGAGCATGGCATGGGTCCAGCTGCGGCCAAGAAGTATGTTGTAGTTGAGTTTAGCTTCAACCACTTCTACTTCCACGTTGACAGTTTTTCCCTGTAATGTAATCGCCAGACTCTCGAGAACTCCCAGGGGTTTAGATTCCCGGCCATCAAATGCCTCAAGGGCATTGGGAGATGACGATAAAGTTGGAGAACCGATGGCTTTCCAACAAGCGGATGACATAACACAAGTAGATGCACCCTCATCTACGACGGCTCTGTGAACGTTCAGACCGTTAATCCCGACTTGAATAACCAAAGCGATTTGATGTGGAAGCCGGGGAGTAAAATTCTCCAGATCAAAGGTGAGAAGGCTCGAATCGGCGGGGTCAATACCACCGATGGCAGACAATAAAGCCTTCCGTTGTGAAGGACAACTCTGAAGAACCTCAAGTGCAGACATGGCACATGGCGCCTGTGCCAGATCCTCAACAATACTGTAATGTTGAGCGGCACGAGCGTTTGGATTATAAGAGGATCTCCGAAGAACACCCTTGGGAGGTGGCTTCACAACGGGTTCGAGAGTCGGCTTCTCAATTTCCAATGAACCAGAAGCAGATGCGGGAGGCGGTCCATCCGCCACCGCCTTCCCGGGTGCCTGCTGCTGATTATTGTAATCCTTGGACCTCGTAGCGATAGTGATAGGTGCATTAGTCTTCATCATGAAAACTTGAGACCCAAACGGTACAGATGATGAACCTTGTTCGACCATCTGGGTCTGCTGAGATGGAAATGGCTCTTTTAAAACAGCGGGAGTTCCCTTTGAGCCTTTAAGAAGTTGACTGACTTCGGATCGTCTTGGACAATCTTTAGTGTAATGGTCACCTTCACAGATGAGGCAAGGAAATTTCGGCTTACGTTGTGAGCCATCCTCAGACCGAGATTTAGATTCCGGTTTTGGGGCATCAGATCTTGACTTGCCTTTGCCCTTCTTCTTCCCCTTGGAGGATTTGTCCGCAGGATTGGCCTGAACGGCATTTACCTCCGCGGTTTTACCAGAATCGGATAAGGCGGGATTGGCAGAGGGATTATTGGAAGAATTAGCCTTCTGCCTCCCATTCGAAGACTTCTTCGAATTTTGAGAAACGGAACCAATGACACCATCCACGGAAGGGGTGGGTTGGGTCTTTTTGGCTCCGGGCCGTGGTGCATCAGGCAGGATGTCATAAAGCGTGCCGGATTGTGAATAAACAAGATCCAAGTACTGGGCACGTGCGATAGCTTTTTCCTCCGTCACACACGCTCCCATCGCGATATCCTGAGCGATTTTATTCACAAAGGAGGTGGTGAACCAGTGAGTCAAAATCTGATCAGGTATGTGAAACTTGATCAGTCGACGATGGCGCCGCCACTCATGGATGTGATCCGAGATGTGAGTGGCCGTATCCTGCTTCAAGGAAGACAGGAGGTGCGTCCCAGTCTCATACCGGACTGGTAGCTGGAAATGCGTGAGGAAAGCCATAGCTAACGAGTTGAAATCCTGAAAAATACCACGGGACAGCTCTATATACCACTTAGCAGCAGCTCCTGTTAACGTACGCTGGAAAAGACGCAAACGAATCGAATCGTCAGTCCAAGAGTTAGACGAACACCAGAGGTGATACGTCATCACATGCGCCTGGGGGTCTTCTCCAGATTTGCCCTCGAACTTGGGACAGTCACCTGGTATCTTGGTCGGAACCGGGGGCCAATATGGATTATGAGCAATCGGATCATTGGTCAATTTCGAAACGTCCGGTAGATCCAAGGTAGCCAGGAACGGCAATGGGGGGTTAATTCCCATGCCAGTCCCAGAATAAGGTCCGGTACCCATGCTCCACGATGGTTGTGAATATCCCTGCCCCCATGGGTTCTGTCCCGTAGGATTCTGACCGTGAGGGGCATAATTCGTATAGCCAGACTGATTTGGTTGCTGGTAACCATTGTGTGGGGCCTGAGAACCAGGGTTCGGGCCCTGATTAGGCGTCTGCCCCGTATAAGCAGCGTTTGGATTTGGCTGCTGAGCATAGTTAGAACCGTGAGGAGGAGGAGGATACTGAGAGCCTCCAGAGTGGTTATAGTTCGGTTGAGATTTACCATGCGGATAATAACCACTCTGAGGATGAGTAGACTGCTGATAAGTGGAACCCTGCGGAGCCTGGTACGTAGGGCGCAGCTGTTGATTTGGCTGCGGCATTGAGTGAGCAGGCTGGTGAGCAGAGTGAACGGAATGAGGGGGCTGGCCTGAATGAACAGGTTGACCCGAATGAGGGGGCGCTCCCGAATGAACAGGTTGGCCCGAATGAGGGGGCGGCGCTGGTTGCGCAGGCTGCCCTGGTTGTAAGTGAGCCCCAGGTTGCACCGAATAAGTCGGTTGGCCTGGAGGCGGGACACCAGGTTGTACCGGATGACCCGGTTGGCCTGGTGGTGGAACAGGACCAGGTGCTTGCTGGAAACCAGTTTGACCCGAAGCAGAACCATAAAGTGGTCCTTGCTGATATGTAACGTTAGAGACAACAGGATACTGCGGTTGCATCGGTAAGGAAGGCTGGATTTGCCCCCCAGGTCCATAGGTCGGTCCCTGTTGATACCCCGGCTGAGGCTGAGCAGGTTGACCAGCGGGGTTATAATATGGTCCTTGCGGATTATAGAATGGCCCTTGCTGGCCCGCAGAGTAGCCTTGATTGGGCTATCCCTGTGGGTCGTACTGATAGCCAGGTTGGCCTGCAGGTTGACCTTGGAAAGGTTGTGCCTGCAAGTTCTGAGCCTGGTTGTACGGTAAACCTTGAACATAAAGATAAGCCTCAGGATCAGGAAGACGCAAAATGTCCCCATGCTCGTCAAGCTGACCCGGAAAACCATACACGGGAGTGCCGTCTTGTGCATAGTGCGAAAAGAAAGACCGATAAGGATCTTGGGGGAGCTGTCCAGCTCCGGCGTTCGGCTGCTGTAAAAACAACCGATACTCCTCCGGAGAGATATTATCCGGTATAGCGGTAGCTAGATAAATGTCCTCTGGAGTTGGCCCAGATCTAGAAGCAGATGCTGAGGCAACAGCAGAAGAGGCAGCCACATAAACAGTGGGTCGCACGGGAACAGAAGTGACGGGTGTCGAAGGAGACACCCCGGGTGTAGTGGCAGCTGGCCTCGAAGCAGGAGATGATATTCCCATAGAGGCAGCAGCTGAAATAATCTGACCCAGAGATCTGTATTCCTGTGGCAAAGAAGGACCAGCTGACGATGTGGTAGCCGGCTCAGACTCGTCTCCCTCAAACAATCTACAAGGGATGCGCCGGTAGTCATCAGACCCGGGAATTTCCTCACCAGAATTACTCATGGTTGATCCTGCCGTTAAATCACGCAGAAGACGGCGAGGACTAGGAGGAAAAACAGCAGCAATAAACGGTGAACCCGATGTAAGAGAAAGGAAATCAGCTCCTAATCTCAATTCAGACAGAGGGTCCGAAAAGGGCCAGTGGAAGTCGACTGGCTCTCCAAAGGGTTGCTCGGCGAGGACCGGTCCCCCGTCAGGGAACTCGGAAACAACAGGCTGCTGCGGTTCAACAGAAGGCTCAGAAGCCTCTGAAGAATCGTCCGTGTAAGGACTACCAGTAGACGAAACTGAGGGTTCCGCCACCGTGACAAAAGACTAGAAGAAAAGAGCACACACACACACGGGCTGAAAACGAAATAAGACACACAATCAAACAGTCACAAGCAATATCTAAACGGGTGTGTTATCGTGGGAGATTGATTTTACCACATTGGAAAATAAACAAATTCTACCGTTTCATGTTTTAAGAGTCGAGAAACGATAAAAAGATGACTCTATCTCTTTCAGAGTTGATACAAGCGTGAAAGGACAAGCGCTTGACGGTCTTTTCAAGTTTAGGGAGCCAGAAAAGACCAAATGACTGCTCAGGAAAAACTAGGCACAAAGGGTGTACCAAATATCCGTGAACTGCAATATACACCTTGGTTTCAATAATGAAACATAAATCGACCAAGGACTTTCCGTACGTGCAGGAAATCTCCCCGAATGCTGTGTTCGGTGTATCACGGGTATAGGGCGGCAGACTCGGCTTCCTGTGGATAAAGGATTGAAAACCTAGAGGGGTCTCCCTTTATATACGCGACGGTATGGGGAGCGCAAGTCCGTACTAGCGCTGTCTAAAGCCAACAGGCGAACGACAGCTGCTAGGTTTAACGACGCCAGAACACGTCTCTAGCCTAGACCTTCTAAATATGTTGCGTTAAGTTCCAATGTTGCCTTAGGTTAATTGAATGAATTTTACAGTTGATCTTCAATTAAGTTTCACTTTCCAGGCCTTATCGTATGTAGTGTCTCCTAAATGCAAGCTATATGCCACGATGCAACATTTCGTTCGATGAAAACTAGTTAAATGAGAGTTGAGAGCTTTTATACAAATGAAATGAACGGAATACAAACAAGAATGTCTCTAATGAAACTAATGCAATTGCACACTTTTCATTCAAACACTAATCACTAGTAATATGGAAAAGATGACAATTTGCACTAATAAAAAAAAACAAAAGAGACTATATATTTTTTTTGATTTTCAATGTTTAATGGCTAATGTGCACTGAAAACAAAAGGAACAATTTTGAGAAATGATAACTAGGAGAGCGAAGCAAACAACATTCACTCAACAAAGCAAGCAACCAAATCTCTAAATCGACCCAAAGTCTCTCAAATCGAAGAAAGACTCGAAAACACCCAATGGACCGTGTGATCTGGATCCAAAGCAAGGGAAAACGAATTCTGAATGAAAGAATGAACAATCACTCAAAAGACGCAACAAAACAACCAAAGACTGCTAAGAGGGCGTGGAGAATCAATCAACAAGTTGACAGGACAATCAAGACACCAAAACTCCCAAGGAGGGCTCGATTCACTATGCCACTAGATGCCCTAGGGCCCAAATCGTGAAACCGATAGACAGAGGAAAACAACCAAAGGATAGCGGTGAATTCCAGTCAAACAAGACTCCAATACACTCAAACAATCAGGAAATCAAGAAGCAAAGTACTGGTCAAGCTCAGAAAGCCAAAAAATGAAGAAACTCAAAAAGTCACAGGGGTGGCGCGACTGTGGCCTTGAAACTAGCGCCAGAGGCCGAGTGGCGCGAGACAGACAAATGCAACACGCGCCAAGTGGCGCGACTGTCAGGTAAAAACCCGCGCCAGTCGAGTTCTTCAATGAAAATTAAAAAAAAAGCTAATCTGAAAAGAGACCAACACAAGCTAAGCAAACCAAGAGGCTAAAATAATGAAAGAATCCAACCCAGAAGGTTCATCAAGCAAGGAGAAACAATCAAAGCTAACCAATCATAAACGGGACAAGGAAAACCGGACGATCCCCAGCGGAGTCGCCAATTTGTTGAGGAGGTAAATCCCCTCTGCGGACAGAGGCGATCCCTACTAGCCCAGCAGGGGTCTAGCAACAAACAAACAATGCTATGACGCAAGCTCCTAGTTATGAAATGAAAGACTTGGGATAAGAGCCTACCTGGATTCCAACGCTAGATCTGAAGAAGAAGATGCCCCCGTCCTTCAACCCTGGCAGATCACAATCCTTCCACGATCTCCGTGGACGAACACCTGCACACAGAAGAGACGAACAGATACATGCATAGGAACCAGCATACGTAACTAAATATCGGTCCGAAAAGATATTACTCGCATTAACATGATTGCAAAAGGAGTGGAACCATAATCATAGTCATCTATTAAAGTGATAAACGAATAGAAGTTACAACCGAGTTCTGACGTCGCAGCCTCCTTCGAACGGGTCTCCGGTTGTCCACGTCTCGAAAAGTTCGCCAAGGAAAGGGAAACCTCTCCAGAGTCTCGTAACAATGGTCTCCTTGCTTAATGGGCCTTAAGGGAAAGAAGGGATTCTTTACAGCACAAAGGCACTTGGGAATAGGGAGATGCAAAGCTTCAGCACTTCAAGACTAGCTTGCCATGGATCTGAGCAAGCTTTTATAGATGGGGAAGGAGGGAGTTGGGATCCCTAATATTATGGGATTGGCCCTATCAACAAGGAAGGTTCCATAGAAGGTGGCAAAACTACTTCCCTTCCATAGAACTCCCGTAGCCAAACCTCCCAACTCAAGATAGGCAGTGGTTGTGAGTTTGTTTGAACTCAACTTCCGCCATCCATATATAAAAAATAGTCCCTAAAATGGGTGGCGCGATTGCTGCTCTATGACAGAGCGCCAAGTGGCGCGACCTCTTTACAGGATTTCCCTGAGTGGCGCGAGTACTGAACTGTCTACCCGCGCCAATGAAAAAAGAGCTGTTTTTCATGGATTTTGCAAGGAGATGTCTCAAGGGGAAATGAAGCTCATACTCAGAGGGATGCAATGATGATGTTTTCAGTGCATGACAGTGTTCATAGGTCACATTATGGGTCCTCCATTGTGCGGGACGGGGTTTTCAGTGCATGACAGTGTTCACAGGTCACATTATGGGTCCTCCATTGTGCGGGACGGGGAATGGTAGGGACGGTGACAAATTACTGTGTAACACAAAGGAGTACAAGTCTTTATAATGTTTAGTTATTTATAGGCCTAATATATCCATCACAATTTTAGGCATGAGGTTGTGTGAGGCACTGGAGTCTAGCATGGCATTATGTAATATTTTGTCATGTATGTTCAAGCTGATATAGAAAGGAGGGACAACTCCTTCTTGATATTTTCCCTCAACCTCAGGTCGAAACAACAACTCAAGCTTATCATGAGTTAAATTCAGAGTGTCGGCATCATTTCATATGTTCAAGACCTTCAAAACTTGGGACCTATACACTTCTTGAGTCACTAGTTTAGTGAGGGGTATGGTTATCTTGATTTTGGCAATATCTCCCTCGAGGATGAAAGGTAGTTGTGTTTTGGGCATATTTACATCAGTTTTATCAGCCATGAACTTTTCTACACTTTTGATTTGTTGATTCTGATTTGGGGCTTTAGACAACAGAGTTTTTTTAGGGCCACTAGTTGATGTACTGGGCAGCTTGAGTCACTATTTTGCTGGCTGATTTTTTCTTTATTTGGATCAGTTTCCTTAGCCATAGTGTTTTTGTTTCTTATGTCTTTTTAGGAGTATTTTCAAGGGTCTTCCCCATATTATTATTATTAATTTAATCAGCCCCCCTTTTATATTATAGGGTAGCCTTTTTACATAGGATAAAAAATTAATAATTGAATATACCAATTTATAAAATTAAAGGAGTAAATATAAAATAAGAAATATTGCATTAATCATTTTACAATTATTAATGAGCTAGTCAGCCTTTTTTCCTCCTTTTTCTTTTCCACCCTTATTTATCAGCCTTGATCTTCTCTCTTCTTAGCAGATTGTCCTGATGATGAGTCTAGATCTAGACTCGAAACTTAGACTGAAAAAATGACTACTGTGGATATTCCGAGTCCTACATCTGAAAAACTACATCACATAAACCTCGAATCTAGCATTGTTATCCTGTATGGAAGGGACACATGGACTGAGATTCGTAATCTCGAAAAAACTAGGATCAAAATTCAAAGAAAAGAAGCAGATCTCTCATTCCTCAAGCACTGTCGTGACTCTAATTTGATACCAGCCTTCGCCCGCATCAAACATAAACTCCATAACCAGCATAATCAAAGGGCATTCGACATATGAATTGAAAATGCAGTAGTCATTACCAATGAGAAACATCATTTTAATTATCATAAATTATATTATTAGGTATCATTAAATAAATTTTATAATATTTATTCCTTATATTATTAATTTAATCAGCCCCTATTTTATATTATAGGGTAGCTTTTTTAGATAGGATAAAAAATTAACAATTGAATATACCAATTTATAAAATTAAGGAATAAATATAATATAAGAAATATTACATTAATCAGTTTACAATTATTAATGAGCTCGTCAGCCTTTTTTCCTCCTTTTTCTTTTCCACCCTTAATTATTAGCCTTCATCTTCTCTCTTCTTAGCAGATTGTCCTGATGATGAGTCTATATCTAGACTCGAAACATAGAATGAAAAAATGACTAATGTGGATATTCCGAGTCCTACATCTGAAAAACGACACCACAGAAACCTCCAATCTAGTAGTGTCTAGATCGTTTTTCTTGGAGACATCTTTGTTCTTCTTGCTCGTAAGGTCATATTGCCTATGAACCTCATTTATGGCATTCTCAAATCCCAATTTATATTATTCAAATTCCTCATAATTGGTTTCATTTTGGTCTGAGGAAAAATTATTTTTCTCCTCTATAGTAAGAGAAACATCACTCTCATTATCAGAGTCTAGTAGATTGATGTGATTTTCTTCCAACCCTTTAGGCTCTCTCTCTTCTTCATATACATAATTATCATGGAAAGGGGGCTCGATTTTTGGGTCATTTTCTCTCTATCTGCTTTGGGGAGGGTCTCTTCTGAAGTTTTGATTCCTATACATGTTCTGGAGATTTGTTTGGTTTTCCTTAGGAGGTGTTGTTTGATTCAAGTTTATCCTTTCCATCATTCTATCCATGGTTCTAACTAGGCTTTCTATCTTGGCATCGGAATAAGAGGTTGAGGCTATGGTTTCATATTTCTAAGTGACTCTTTTTTCTAACATCATCCTAGGTCTCTTCTCATTCAGGTTGGCTTCTGCACTCAACCCCCTCTTTGAATTTCTTCTAAAGTTGTTGGGTCTCTCTCCCTTAATTGGTATGTCATGTCTGGATCAAGGCCTTCTGGAAACTTTACTAGTGCTAGGCCTTGTGGGGGTTTCATGTGAGGTGGGAGGGAGTTTTAGAAACTATTAAACTTGGTGAAATATTCTTGGTCACTTTCCCCTACATTTCTCTTTAGATTATTATACTCTGAAAGGATTTGGAGGGGTTTTTTCTTAATCTCCCATTTGTTGATGAATGTCCGATAAAGGGAAGGGGGGTCAGGTATGTTGTTAGGAGCTAAGCCTTTAAACCATTTCTTAGCTTCTCCTCCTATGATTTGGGAAAACATCCTCATATTTATGGTTTCCTCTTCTAGTTCCATGTATTCAAAAGAATCATTCATTTTATCTACATGTTTTTGGGCACTGGTAGATTCAACTTCGGTGAAGTGGGGAATTATGGATTGGTAGTCATTTGGTAAAGGTACCGAAGGTTGTGGTAAGACTAGAGGGGAATACCATGCTGCCATGATGGGAGCTAATGAAAACCAAGGGGGATTTACAAGGGCAGTGTTTGTGAGATGGGATCGAGTTGTTTTCACAATGGTAGTATAAATGGGTGTAGTGGAAGCACTTGGACCAACAAACTAATTCTCAGTAGACTTGGGATGAAATGAGCCAAAGTGGTGGAGAAGTTGGAAATTAGGTGGAATGGAAGGAGAAGCTTCTCCGTTAGGACTCTACTACAAATCTATGGGCTCAAAGTTAGTCTGGTCAATCCCACTTTGTGACTTGGCTCTAAAAAGGTTTCTTGTATGGTGTAAGTCAAATTGAGGATCTTGCAAGGCTGTAAGATTTTTAGGGACATAAATTTCTTTCTGAATGGTCCTAACAGTAGTTGAATCTTTAGTTTTGGAAATTTTCCACAAAATCCTTTTGGGTCATCAACTATAGTAGGAAGGTTCGGATCTAGATGAGATCTGGTACTGATCCTTTGTGAAGCCATATTTCAAACTCAAAATGTAGAGAGGCTAAAATTTTATGACTTATTTTGAAAATTTGACCTCTCTTAGAGCTTTCTAAATTCACACAGTGTGTGACTAGACCTCTAAGCTTCTTAGGGTTGATTCAACACAATCCTAAGGAAGTCTATGAATACTATTAAAGTAATAGGCCTACTAGAGGCTAGTGGAGTCGCAAGGTGGATGTTTTTAGTTCTTTTAAGGATGTATGTTTATGGTCCACCACCAATAACTAACAAAAAACCAATCTAGGGATGTTTTTGGGTTTTCTGAGTTCCTGTAGGGATTTTAATATTGTTACTGACTCAAAGGTCCCATCATGATCACCATTATGTTAGTGATGATGATGAGGTGGAAATGAATCAATGTATTTTCTAAGTCTTGTTAGCCCCCTATAAATTTTTTGACAAGCAAAGTAAGGGGCTAAATTATTTCTGAGCCTTCAATGAATGCATCTCCCCTGAAGACACATCATCCTTGAATTCTCCTGTGCCTTTTCCCTGTGATGAAATCCCCTCTACTGATTCCCATTATGAAGCCTCTCTAATTGCAAAAAATTGTGCTCCTAAAGGCCTTCATTTGCCCCTGGTACCCCTGCAGAATTGTCCATTTGATATTTTTTTTTCCCTTTTCAAAGTACCCCTTTTACCCCAATTTCCCTCCCCTAATCCTTCTAAACCTTCCCAAAATCCCCCCTAAACCATACACACACCCCTATTGTAGTTTATTTCCCCTTATTTCCCCTATCGTTACCCTTTTTCGGCCTAAAAATGTGCTAAAAATGGCCCAAAAACTATTTTCTCCATAGTTGGATCCTAGCCCCTTTCAGCCAAGCCCCTGCACCTTTTTCCCTCCACATCACCCGGTGCCAAGACCAGGTGCCAAAGTATAAAGAACTTAGTGCATTTGGTTATAGGGAGCAGTTGTAAACCGTCGATCTGTATAGATCGGACGGTCGTCTCATCCCCGCAGCATCCACCGTCTTATCCGTTCGTCTCCCCGATCGCAGATCCTTCGTCCGTTTCACCGTTAATCTGATGGCTCACAGTGAACTCACTCAGTGGTCCCCGCAACCATGCCAACACTGTTAAAAACCATTCGGTTTCCATCGCACTGCCTTTCAGAGGTGGGTGATATTTCTATTTTCGGAGTGATTCCACTCATCGATCGAGACGTGGCCCCAACACTGTTTGAAAACTGCCCGCTCATCGCGCATTATCGTTCGGTACAAGACATGGAGCGATATGCATATCATCCGTCTAATCTGAAATCACCCATATAACGGTTTTCGCTCCACGAAGTTGCGCGGATTTTAACCAGAGGCATCCGTACCCTCGGCCCACTGTCCATCACCCTCCACCGCGTCCCCAGCCATCGATCTCCTTCTAAGATCAGACAGTCTAGATTCATTCGAACACCCACCGTTGACCCCATACCACCACGTCATCATCCCACGTGTCTCATTTTTTTTCTTTCCTGTCCCTGTAATATTCCATTCATAGGTCAAAGTTTAATGTTTTTAGGATTAAACTATCTGTCACGATGCCTCCCCCAGCATTTCCTGTTATTTCATGGTTTTCCTCCACAGTATTCACTGCATGCATTGTCCATTCCCACTTTCATCATCTCGGCTGCATCCACCACCTCCATACGTCTTTTTCTCAGCCGGTTTTTGTGTTTTGCAGGGTTTCGAGCGGTGAATAAACCACCATAATTCACAGTCCTTGTCACAGTGACAGAGAACACAGGAAAAGACCATTTGCAGGAGCTGGAATTATGAAGAAAGGGCCTATGAAGGAGCTATGATAGGACTTGCATTAAAATAACAGGGTTTGAATTCTTGAAACCCCCTAGAGCTATTAAAACCGTAGTTTTCACCGACAGAGAAAGTACAGGAGCAACAGAGAGTTCAAGGCATGTAATAGAAGATTCTGAGCCTTAATCCAGTGTTTAAAGGGCAAAGGTATCAGTTCGAAGACCCCATGGATCACTTAGAAAGTACAATACACATAAATAATGGTGGGAGGGTTTTCAAATTAGCAGAATTTTTTTCCTGAGCAAGGACACGGTACGCATTTTTTTTTCAGTCTACATTGTGTCCGGGTGAAGTTTCCTCCCTGGAAATAGTCCCGATTCTACCAGAGCATTTGATTCATAGTATGGCAGACCCTAGCATCATTTATTTTCCTTTTTTTTTATTCACCAGAAGTACTACAGAATGCTGCAGCAGAGTACGTCAGAGACATACATGGAGTAAATGGAAACCTGACGAAGACCAATCTTTCACCCAAGAGTGCCATAGATTAATACACAGAATTTATACAGAGTGGGCTTTGGCCCTCTTCCTCTTCTGAGTTTTTAATGCTGCATTTAGTTCTTCACCTACCTTCTCTGCTCCACTGGAGCTATAAATTCATGAAGAAACTCATTGTAAAGGTTGTTGGTCAATTATCAGAGAATTGTAAGCTGTTTCTCTTGAGATAAGTCTCTGTGTAAAGTTGTAAGATAGGCTGAGGAAGATGTTTTCAAACTAAGTATTCAGCTATTAGTAATGTTGTACTTGACTGGTATTTCTATTTAATATGAAAATAACATTTCTTTGGATCCTAATCTAAAGTAGTGGTGATTTTTTCCTATCTCTGTGTTTTAATTCATTTCATTTCGTTTCCACTGGCTTGCATCAGAATATTGGCATAGGATTTACCCTTTCTAGGTACCCTATGTTTCTGCTCCCCTTGCCTTTGATGTTTTCTACTAAATGTGTTATCTAAGAATTGATTTTAGTTGATTTAACCAGCGTAGTGGATGTTATTTCCTGCTCTCTGATGTATGAATTAAATGAATCTGTTCTGAGATGTTCTTGTTAGGATTTAGCTGGAATATTTGGGAACACTGGGGATTAGATTTAGCCCTATTCACTAGGATCCTTGTATGACCAGCTAGCCTTTCTAAAAACCCTCAAGCTGGAGGCCGAAGCATTGAGAGTTCAAAGTCTCTCTCGGATCTTAGGTCTTTAAGTTTGTGATCTAAATATTTATTGTTTCCCCCCCTATCATTCCATACCACACTATCATCTTTAAGATCCAATGTTTTAGATGATTAGCCCAACTGAAAGCCTGCATATTGATTAGAAAGAAAATCCTTTCCTAACACCATTGCCCAATGGTTTTGAATGCTCCCTAGAATACTTCACCTCTGCCCGAATCCTCTTTTCTCATCCTTGTCTTACATTGAGCCCTTCTTTCCTGATAACCAGTAGCCAAACAAAAAATCTAACAAACAAACCTTGTGCCTATAACTAGACTAATATCCTAACCTTTGAGCTTCAAATACATAAAACCTTTGATTACATAGAGAGATCCATCTCTGGACCCAGGAGGGCTAGATCCTGAGGTCTGAAAGTGGTTTGATGTTGTATCATCTTTTGGTCTTGCCAATCTGGCCAAAACATGGGAACCCCAACATAATGGCAACTCCACTGGGGAAAAATCTGAGAGCTATAACTGATAACATTTGTCTATCTCCCATCGTTGTCACCAACATAATGGCGACTCCGCTGGGGAAAATCTGAGAGCCTATAACTAATAACATTTTTTTGTCTCCCATCGTTGTCACCAACATAATGGTGACTCCGCTGGGGAAGTCTGAGTATTTCTCACCTCACTACATCATAAGAGCCTCAGAAACCTAGAAACTCTGGTTAGGTTGGCAGTTAAACACTCCTATTCACACATCAACCTCTATAACATTTGTTGTGTTTCTCCCATACTCTTAGATAGAGTCTGGAAAGGGCTAGGTAGCCTTCGGATCTCACACTCTTTCAGAGGTGACATATCTGGTAAAAGCCCTCCCAGTCAATCTCTGGTTAGAGTTTATTGTGTTGTGAAGATATCCTTGGAAAGGGACATCTCATAAGCACTGTGGTGGACAGTGTACCCTCCAGAAGCATCCTAAACCCTCCACTTGGCGACTCCATAGTTCCTAAATGATTAAAAGACTCCACTGGTGATCAGTAGGCCTGCTGATTATCTTGATTCACATCAGACTCCACTGGGAGACCAAATACCAGCCTCCATTAAAAAATCAACCACAATAGAAGTAACAAGTACGGCTAAGCTTCCTGGTGAGAAAAAAACATTTTGGCTTTCAGAACCATTCACACAAGAGCTTACCCTAACCCAGACCCACCTGAAATAGTTGACAACCCTGAGAGAATCCTCAAGGGATCTCCTACGCCTAAAAAATCAACTATTTCCAGCCACATCCATAGAGCTAACTCTACACCAGAAAACTTTATAGCTCTATCGGACCCACTTTTTGACCTAGGCACTCAAAATAGTTTACCAAGAACTAGGTCATTCAGTGTTCTAGACTAGCGAGACCTTGATTTTCCTGTTTCACCACCTCAAAGTGGTAATCACCTTGGGAATAGATAGACCCCTCCATCTACACCTCCTAATACACACTTCATTCAAAACTTGGGGCTCAATTATCCTAGATCTGCTCATCAGTCTTCTGCTAGTCATAATATCCCTGTCATCCATATACCAGCTGCTCAATTTAACCCTTTGCCTCATCAGAAAATCATCATGGAAGCCTGGTATGCACCTTTAGTGTTACCTCAGCCTCTAGTACCTTTACCCAATGATTATCAATCAAAGATCCCACACTTCACTGCAAAAGAGTCTACTACAACCCAACACCATGTAGATAGGATGGAAGATTCTTTTGACTACATGGAAATAGATGATGATACAATCAAAATGAGAATCTTTTCCTAGAGCTTAGGAGGTGATGTGAAGAAATGGTTCAAATGAATACCTCCTAATAGTATCCCAGATCTTCCTGCTTTATATCAGACTTTCATAAAAAAATGGAAAGTTAAGGCTAACCCTCTCCAAATCCTAGCAGAATACAAGAACCTGAAAATAAATGTAGGAGAGAGTGTCCAGGACTACTCTAAAAGGTTTAAAAACTTTTATAATGCTCTTCCACCACGCATGAAACCTCCCCTAGGTATGGTTTTAGTAAAGTACCCTGAAGGCCTGGATGCTGACATGGCCTACCAGCTTAGGGAGATGGATTACAACACATTGGAAGACATGAAAAAAGGATCAGTGAGTGTAGAGGAAAATCTGATTGAGAAAAAAGCAAGATTGAGAGCTGAGAAAAGGGTAACATATCCAGATGACAATGTAGCTTCCACATCTGATCCAAATTATGACAGTTTATCTAAAAATGTGGAAAGGTTACAAAAAATGAGGGAAAAAATGGTTGTCATAGTTAGTAGCCAAAACAGAAATCAAAACCATAACCAGAACCAAAACTTTAGAAGAAACAACACCCCTCGCAACAGATAAAGAGAATCAGATCAGCAAGTTATTCCCCCATTCCAAGAGAACTTTCTTGACGAGGATGAGGGGATCATAGAAGAGTCTGAAGGGAACACAATAAACATGTTTGAAACAGAAAATTCAATCCACAACTATTACAAAGAAGAAGATCAACCCTCACCCTCATATTGGGATAAGGAATGGTTAGAATTTGAACATTACAGGTTAGGATTTGAAAATTCCATGATGCAGGTCAGAGAACAATATGAACTTAGAAGCAAAAAGAACCTAGACACTGCCAAACCAAAATATTCTGAGGTTACCATCAAGAAAAGGCCTGAGAAAACTTCTAAAGGGACTGTTGAAAGTAACAAATCAACATCTGAAAGTTCTGGGAAGAACAAAGAAAAATACAACCAAAACAGTGATAAACAAGGTAAACCAACAAGCAATACTAACATTGCAGTTAGTACTCCTGAAAAAATAGTCTCTAACACTGTACATAGCGAGAATCACCACAGTGATTCAGCCACTAAGGTGGTGACTAACAAAACATAGTTGAGCATCCCAAAGAGTCAGTCCAATTTCAATTTGGAAAGTGAGATTGCAAAAATTAAAATCTATGTCCCACTCTCTGAGCTAGCCACTCAAGATGTATATAAAGGCCAAATTTTGAAAGCATTAAACTTAGGTGATAACAGTGACACTATAAATTTGAATGATGATCAACCTGCCCTTTTGTTTGGTCCAAAGCTAGAAGGAAAGTTTCATGAAGGGGTAGTGCCCCCTTTTTATATCAGTCTTAATATCCATGATAAGATTCTCCACAATGCAATGTATGATTCTCGGGCATCACACAACCTAATGCCTAAAGTAGTGATGGAAAGATTAGGCCTAGAAATAACCCATCCCTATAAATACCTATATTCATTTGATTCTAGCAGAGTAAAGTGTCTTGGCTTGATCAAAGATTTATGTGTGAGCCTTACCCAGATTCCAGCAAAATGTATGGTCATGGATGCTTTTGTGGCAGATGTGCCACCCAAGTATGGCATGTTATTATCAAGATCATGGGGAGCCAAGTTGCAAGGAACAATGTAGATGGATGGGGCTTATGCCACAATCCCAATCTTTGGCCAACTTAGAAGACTGTACAGAGAGGCACAAATGAAATTCCTGGTTAGTCTCCCCGAAAAGCCTGAAAACTCACCTTTATACTCTGTACATACAGACCTTGACTCCTTCATCCTCTGTAATGATGAATCCTCAGAAGGGTCAGAGTCCCAAAACAGAGATACCAACAAGGAAACAGAGCCCATGGACTTTAACGTAATGGCTACTCTAGACTCGGAGGAGGAAGACGTAGAAAAATTTGAACAATGCACTATAACGAAAGCTCAAAGTGAACCAGAAATAGAATGCAATCAGCCAACTAGTCACCCCTCTGATTTCCACACACATGACAAAAAACAAAACAACCCACAGCCTAGTGCAGCTCCTATAATTCTACATGATGGCGAACCCAGCTATAGGGAAGGAAGTGATGATAAAACAAAAAATGAACCCTTGTGGGAGATGAATTTCAATGGGTCATGCACCAAGAGAACTGCTGGGGCAGGAGTGTGGATACATAACACAGAGAGTGGTTACATAGAGAGCCGTGCATGTAACCTACACTTCAAATGTACAAACAACATTGTAGATTACAAGGCTCTTATCCTAGGTTTAAACCTGTTGATAAAATTAGGAGCCAGTAGGATAACTGTGCATGGGGACTATGAGCTGATCATTAATCAGGTGAATGGTGAATACACAGAAAAACATCCTAGATTGTGAGCATATAGGAATGACACTATGGATATATTTAAAACATTTGTCGAATACGAATTAGTGTTTGTTCCTAGGAGTCAAAATCTCATTGCAAATAGATTAGCTTGCCTAGCTAGTTCATACCCTAAGACTCCAAGCGACCAACAGATCATCATTCAGACCAAATTCAGACCTGCAGTGCTGGACAATGAAAAATATTGACAGGTTTTTGAAGGAGATAAACAGATTAAAGATTTCCTGGTAGGCAGAAATGAGTTTGAATTTTCTGGTTTAGACTCTAAATCTGACAGTAGCTGCCTAAGTGAAGAGTCCTCAGACGAGGAAGAAACACCCTGTAACATAGAAATAAACTCTTTAAACGAACAGAGTGGAAATCCAAACGAAAAATGTGAAAACGAAGATAGTGAAGAAGTAGAGGTGTTGCAGACCAAAGATAAGAACATACCTCGAGGTCTGGCACCTTTAGAAGACCTTTTTGACTTTGATGATGTAGAAAAAAAGCCCACTATAGAGCATGCAGACTCTGATGTCGAGGAATGCAACATAGGCACTGAATATAGACCCAAGATGATCAAATTGGCTAAGTCCCTGCCTGCAAACATGAAAAAGAAATACATTGACCTATTCAAGGAATTCATTGATGTGTTTTCTTGGAGTTATGAAGATTTGAGGGCTTACGACACAAACATCATACAACATAAAATACCCTTGAAAGAAATTCAGAATCCCTTTAGACAAAAACTCCGCAGAATAAACCCAAAACAATTTCCTGCAGTGGAAAAGAGATTAAGAAGATGTATGAGGTAGGTATAATCATGCCTGTGAGGTTCTCTGATTTGGTATCAAACCTAGTGGCTGTGAGAAAGAAAATAGGGGAGATCAGATTGTGCATAGATTTCAAGAATCTTAATAGAGCCTCACTCAAAGACAATTACCCTTTGCCAAAAATGGAACATATTCTTCAGAGGGTAGTAGGGTCTAAAAGGATCTCCCTGCTAGACAGTTTCTCAGGTTACAACCAAGTCTTAGTAATCCCATAAGATCAACTCAAGACAGCCTTTACCACTCCATGGGGTACCTTTATGTATGTGAAGATGCCCTTTGGACTGATGAACGCTGGTGCAACCTTCCAAAGAGCAATGGACATAGCTTTTTCAGATGAAATAGGACACTTCATTCTCATCTATCTGGATGAAATAACAATCTAGTCCAAGATCAAAGAGGAACACCTAGAACATCTGAGGAAAGTGTTTGAAAAATGTAGGAGGTTTGGTTTGTCATTAAATCCCAAAAAGACTATATTTGGACTGCAGGAAAGTAAACTTCTTGGCCACATTATATCTGAGAAGGGAATTAGGATAGACCCACAAAGAGTTGAGGGAATACTACAAATCACACACCCAACAAACATCAAAGAGTTACAGTCCTTCATTGGGAAAATCAACTTCCTAAGGAGATTTATTCCCAACTTAGCTGAACACCTTAGAAATATGACTAACATGCTGAAGAAAGGTGTAGGAGTTAAGTGGACTATTGACGCTAAGAAATATTTTGAATCAGTAAAACTTGAACTCACCCAGGCTCCTGTCCTAATCAGCCCAGATTTCTCAAAATACTTCATGATATTTTCATTTGCCTCCAAGCATACGATAGCTGTAGTTCTACTGCAGAAGAATCCAGAGGGAATGGAATAACCCATTTCTTTCTTCAGCAAAGCACTCAGGGATGCACCCTTGAAATACAGAATAATGGAAAAATAGGTCTATGCTCTGATTAACGCCTTGAAAGACTTTAGGGTGTAAATAATGCATTCCCACACCATCTCCTATGTGCCAAATATAGTGGTTAAAGACATATTGTCCCAAGACCCAGATGGGAAAAGGGGAAAATGGATTGCTGTGATTTTAGAGTAAGACCTTGAGATAAAAGCCACCAAACTAATCAAAGGTCAGGGCTTAGCTCAAATAATGGTTGAATCAAATCTATAATCCCTAGACATTAACATGGTAGATGCCTTGCATGAGCAGCATGGATTACCTGATCCCACTATTGAGGAGAAGTTTCAAAACTCTCCTTGGTATTCTGACATTTTGTATGTGCTTACACACCTCAATGCCCCTCCTAAACTATCAAAGACCAAGGCCAGATTCTTAAAGATAAAAGCCAGGAGCTATTACATAATGAAAGAAGGTTTATACTGGAAAAATCCAAATGTCCTATTGCTTAAATGTTTGTCTGAGTCTGAAGCGGAAAGGATTAAACAAGAATTCCATGCAAGAGAGTGTGGAGGCCACCTGAACTAGAAAGCCACTGCAAACAAAATACTCAGAGCTTGCTACTATTGGCCTACACTCTTCAACGATGTCCATAAGATGATAATTTCCTGCCACAAATGCCATATTTTTGAAGGAAAAATAAAACTCCTCCCCTTACCTCTACAACCCATCACTGTTGAAGGTCCCTTTCTACAATGGGGCCTAGATTTCATAGGGGAAATTCACCCTGCTTCTTCTACACAACACAAATGAATCCTAACAGCCACAGAATACTTCACTAAGTGGATAAAGGCCATACCAACTAGGAATGCCACAGATTCAATCATCATTAGTTTCCTAGAAGGTCATATCCTCTCTCGGTTTAGCTGTCCATGGAAAATAATCACTGATAATGCTGCTGCTTTCGGATCCAAGAAAATGATTGATTTTTGTCATAGGTATCAAATATCACTCGGTCATTCAACTACCTATTACCCTCAAGGTAATGGATTAGCTGAATCATCAAACAAAAGCCTGGTGACCATCATCAAAAAGCTGTTAGAAGAGAACAAAAAGTCATGGCATAACAAGTTATTGCATGCTTTATGGGCTGACAGGCTTACAATGAAGAAATCCATTGGCATGTCACCATACCATCTTTTCTATGGAACAGAAGTAGTGTTTCCTACCAGCCTTGGGATACCAGTGATCAAACTTGTTCAAGAGATCCATTCAGAAGAAAACAGCATGGTGAGGGGAATGAACCAGGAAATCCATCTCCATAAAACAAGGGAAGAGGTCTACAACAGAGCTGTGAAAGTTCAGAAAGACATAAAGAAGTTATTTGACAAAGGAACCAAGGCCTCATATTTCAAAGTTGGAGATAAATTTCTGAAGTGGGACTCAAGGAGAGAGGACAAAGGAAAGCACAACAAGTTTGACAGTTTGTGGCAAGGTCCCTACATCATCCAGGCCATTGTGGGTCCAAATGCCTTTTTCCTACAAGAATTAGATGGTACAGAGTTGTTTGGGGGTCGTGTCAATGGCAGGATTCTCAAACACTACTTTTTCTGATTTCCAATTTCCAGTTTCCATTTCCATTGTACATACCATTGCAGTGTTTGTTTTTCCAAAAAAGAAAAAAAAAAGAAAAAAAAAAAAGGAGAGGTTCAAACATGCTCAAAAAATGAACATCTGAAGCGCAAATATTGGATCTAACATGATCAAAAATTGAGCCAAAGAAAGTAAAGATAATATGGTTCAAACATGCCCAAAATCTGGACCAGCAAAGAAGAAAGAAGAGTCAGCTCTAACAAGCCCAAAACCAGAGCTGAAATGAAAAAAAAAGGAGAGTGACTCTAACAAGCTCAAAACTTGAGTCACTAAGAAAGAAGGATTCTTCAAAATTCAAATTTCAAGCCTTCGAAGTTTTGTTTTCAGTTTTCTGCAAGTTTTTGTCCATGTGCAACTACATTTATGCCTTGGATCCTCAGTAAACTAGACTGTCTAATCCTAGTTTGATTATTTTTAAATTTATGTTGTAGAATAACAAGAGAAAATATTTGGGCTTGGGGTTTAATCGTGACTATTATATTAGGTAAGAGAAACATGTAGAGCAACGTTTAATATGGTCTCATGGAGTAATAAGGGTAGAAATAGAATATGTTTATTTTGTTGTTTGTAAAAAAATAAAAAGATATAAAGATGCTAGCTCAAATGCACCTTAGAAGAAAAAGATGCTGTAGGATTGTAGAATGGGTCGGTAGAATGATTGGGAAAGTTTTTCGCTAAATTGATGTACAATTGTGTGATTTAGTAAAAGAAAAATTATTAAAACGAGGAGCATACGGCCTACACCAAAGATCATTTTCTGAATTCTTGACTCCTTCAAGAAGAAGCCATCCCCATGTGGAGCCATTGTTAGCCCCCTATAAATTTTTTGACAAGCAAAGTAAGGGGCTAAATTGTTTCTGAGCCTTCAATGAATGCATCTCCCATGAAGACACATCATCCTTGAAGTCTCCTATGCCTTTTTTCCTGTGATGAAATCCCCTCTACTGATTCCCATTATGAAGCCTCTCTTATTGCAAAAAATTGTGCTCCTAAAGGCCTTCATTTGCCCCTGGTACCCCTACAGAATTGTTCATTTCATCCTTTTCTTTTTCCTTCTCAAAGTACCCCTTTTACCCCAAATTACCTCCCCTAATCCTTCTAAACCTTCCCAAAATCCCCCCTAAACCATACACACACCCCTGGTGTAGTTTATGTCCCCTTATTTCCCCTATCGTTACCCTTTGTTGGCCTAAAAATGCACTAAAAATGGCCCAAAAACCATTTTCTCCATAGTTGGATCCTTGCCCCTTTCAGCCAAGCCCCTGCACCTTTTTCCCTCCACATGACTCGGTGCCAAGACCAAGCACCAAAGTATAAATTCCTTAGCGCATTTGGTTATAGGGAGCAGTTGTAAACCGTCGATCTGTATAGATCAAACGGTCGTTGCATCTCTGCAGCGTCCACCGTCTTATTTGTTCGTTGCCCCAATCGCAGATCCGTCGTCTGTTTAACCATTAATTCGATGGCTCATAGTGCACTCACCTAGTGGTCCCTGCAACCACACCAACACTATTCAAAGCCATCCGGTTTCTATTGCACCTCCTTTCGGAGGTGGGCGGTATTTCTATTTTCGGAGCGATTCCACTCATCGCCCGACACGTGGTCCCGACACTGTTTGAAAATTTCCCGCTCATCATGCATTATCGTTTGGTACAATACATGGAACGATATGCATATCAGATGTCCGATCTGAAATTTCCCATATAATGGTTTTTGATCCAAAAAATTGCACGGAGTTTAACTAGAGGCATCCGTACCTTCAGCCCACTATCCATCACCCTCCGCTGCGTCCCCAGCCGTCAATCTCCTCCTGAGATCAGACGGTCCAGATTCATTCGCACGTCTGCTGTTGACCTTGTACCGCCACAACATCATCCCATGTGTCTCATTGTTTTTCTCCCCTTTCCTTGTATTTATATTCCATTCATAGGTCAAAGTTTAATGTTTTTACGATTAAACTGTCTGTCACGATGCCTCCCCCCTCATTTCCCGATGTTTCATGGTTTTCCTCCACAGTATTCACTACATGCATCATCCACGCCCACTTTCTTTGTCTCCGCTACATCCACCACCTCCATACGTGTTTTTCTTAGTAGGTTTTCATGTTTTGTAGGGTTTCGAGCGGCCAATAAACCACCATAATTCACAGTCCCTGTCACAATGACAGAGAACACAGGAAAATACCATTTGCAGGAGCTGGAATTATGAAGCAAGGGCCTAGGAAGGAGCCATGACAGGACTTGCATTAAAAGAACATGGTTTGAATTATGTGAAACCCCCGAGAGCCATTAAAAGTGCAGTTTTCACTGACAGAGAAAGTACGGGAGAAGAAGAGAGTTCAAGGCATGTAATAGAAGATTTTGAGCCTTAATCCAGTGTTTAAAGGGCAAAGGTATCAGTTCAAAGACCCCATGGATCACTCAGAAGGTACAATACACAGAAATAATGGTGGCAGGGTTTTCAAATCATCAGAATGTTTTTCCTGAGCAAGGACATGGTACACATTGTTGTTTCAGTCTACATTGTGTTCATGTGAATTTTCCTCCCTGGGAACAATCCCGATGCTACCATAGCATTTGATTCACAGTATGGAAAACCCTAGCATCATTTATTTTCCTTTTTGTTTACTCACCAGAAGTACTACAGAATGCTACAGTAGAGTACGTCAAAGACATACCTGGAGTAAATGGAAACCTGATGAAGACCACTCTTTCACCCAAGAGTGCCACAGATTAATACACAAAATTTATATAGAGTGGGCTTCGGCCCTCTTCCTCTTCTGAGTTTTTAATGTTGCATTTAGTTCTTCACCTACCTTCTCTTCTCCACTGGAGCTATAAATTCATGAAGAAACTCATTTTAAAGGTTGTCGATCAGTTATTAGAGAATATTAAGTTGTTTCTCCTGAGATAAGTCTTTGTGTAAAGTTGTAAGATAGGCTGAGGAAGATGTTTTCAGACTGAGTATTTAGCTATTAGCAATGTTTTACTTGACTGGTATTACTATTTCATATGACAAGCACATTTCTTTGGATCGTGATCTAAAGCAGCGGTGCTATTTTCCTATCTCTATGTTTTAATTCATTTCATTTTGTTTCCTCTGGCTTGCATCAGAATATTTGCATAGGATTTACCCTTGCTAGGTACCCTATGTTTCTGCTCCCCTTGCCTTTGATGTTTTCTACTAAATGTGTTATCTAAGAATTGATTTCAGTTGATTTAACCAGTGTAGTGGATGTTATTGCCTGCTCTTTGATGTATGAATTAAATGAATTTGTTCTTAGATGTTCTTCTTAGGATTTAACTGGAAGATTTGGGAACACTGGGGATTAGAGTTAGCCCTGTCCACTAGGATCCTTGTACGACCAGCTAGCCTTTCTAAGATCCCTCAAGCTGGAGGCCGAAGCATTGAGAGTTCAAAGTCTCTCTCTGATCTCAGGTCTTTAACTTTGTGATCTAAATCTTTATTGTTTCCTCCCCCCTATCATTCCATACCACACTATCATCTTTAAGATCCAATGTTTTAGATGACTAGCCCAACTGAAAGCCTGCATATTTATTAGCAAGCAAATCCTTTCCTGACTCCAATGCCCAATGGTTTTGAATGCTCCCTGGAATACTTCACCTCTTCCCAAATCCTCTTTGCTCATCCTTGTCTTACATTGAACCCTTCTTTCCTGATAACCAGCAACCAAACAAACAATCTAACAAACAAACCTTGTGCCTATAACTAGCCTAATATCCTAACCTTTGAGCTTCAAAGACATAAAACCTTTGCTTACATAGAGAGATCCCTCTCTAGACCCAGGAGGGATAGATATTGAGGTCTAAAAGTGGTTTGATGTTATCTCATCTTTTGGTCTTGCCAGTCTAGCCAAAACATGGGAACCCCAACAAGTCTAATTGAGGGTCTAATGAGTCTTAAGATGTATTCATGAAACTATATATTCAAAGGTTCCATCGTGATCGCCAAAATGTTAGTGTCCCATGATTTTGCAGATTACCAGACCAAATCCATAGGGTAACATCAGACCAAGTCTTTGGAGTCCTAGGACCTAGCCTTCCTAGACTCAGAGATGGCTCTCTCTATTTTGTGCAAAGGATGTGAATTTTTTTTCTTTTTGGGGTTTGATTTTAGGCTAGTTGTTAAGTGTAGTGTTTTTTTGTTTGTTCTGGTTGGGTAAGATGATCAAGTAGGATAGGTGGAGTGAGAGGTCATCAAATCATTGGGATATGGAGTCTATGAAAGTCATGTATATCTCAACAATGACTCAGAGTGAATCAAAATGAAAATCTAGTATGGTAAATGGATCTTTAAGGTTATATGTGAAGTGAAATGGACATTAAGTTAGTGAACAAGGTAGGGAAAAGGGCAGTGAAGTATCCTTTTTCAAATAACCATAAACAAGAAGGGCTCAAATACTGATAAGAAAAATATAATAATCATGAGATAGGGGAAAAAATTAACTCAATGACAATACTTTAGCAAATAGATATTCAAGATGAAAAATTTAGTGAAAAAAAAAAAAAACTTATCTAACTTTAGTGATTTCACCTTCGAGGTTTGAAAACATATAAGATGAAAAATAGCTTTAATCAAAGAAGATGGAACTCCTAAGCATAATATGATCAAGCTATAAAGAACTTTGAGGAAAAATTCTCAAGCATGGACAAATGGCTTGATCAAAACATGGCCTCTTTGGCTAAACCTAGCAAGTAACACATCAAAGAGAGATTCCACAAATAGAGTTTAGATAGCATCAAGTAAGCATGGCTAACCATAAAATATATTTGAAAACTAAATTCTTAAACCATTAATGAAAGAAACAAGTTTAGGTGGGTCTAAGGAGCAGCTAAGAATTCCTTAAACTAGCCCAACAGAGGAAAACATAAACACATTAGTAAACAGAAAGGACTAAGGTTCCTCAAACAACATTTCTTAGCCTATACTTTTCTGATCTACTTCAACATAGAAGGATGGAAACGATGATGAAAAATAAAACATGAAAAAATTAGAGACACATCACCATTAACCAAGCTCAATGATCCTACAAGAAATCCTTCATCATCATCAATAGAAGCAAATCATTCACAAGCTCCACAACACCACATTGCTCTTCAACCTTAAAAAGCCATGTATTGCTCTCAAAAATCACGAAATGCCAAAATTAAAAATGAATCCTCAATGCTCCATTTAACAAGCAAGGAGGAGAAAAACCTAATAGAGTCTCTAGAATTCTATTGGCTTATCAGAATTATCACTATTGTCCTTGAGCCTTTGCAAGGCCCAAGGTACAAAATATCTAAAACAAACTATCTTTTCGGTCATTTTTAGCAAAGAAATTGACATTTGGGCTCTGCCAATCCTCTTAAAACTTTTCAAGTGTACATTGTTGACTTTTCCTCTGTTAAGTGCACAACACTGAGTTTTAGGATGAATTTCCATGCCAAGGGCATAGCACTGGAGGAAGAAAAATGGATCGACTTGCAGCAATGTTTTGAGGGCCTTCCCGATGTCAGAATAGGCTTTGTGATGGCTCGTTAGAAATCCCCTTGAGTCTAATTTCCAAATATACCCCTAATTCTGTGTTTGGACCTCTACAATTGGTTCAAAAATAAAAAATTTCGAGGTTGGTAAAGGCGTAACACCTGTCCTGAAAACTAGGCAGAAAGGTGAAAATTAGGGTGTTTTTTACCCTTTTGGAGGACCAAAACCACTCCAACTGACCTAGAAATTTGTGATAATGCCACACTAAATCTGGGGATTCCCAAAAATGTAGGCCTTTCCTTCTGAAGATGCTCTGAGAAAAAGCATAGCACTAAGGGTGGTACCCCCTTGGCCTCAAAATTAGAAAAAAACCAAAACATGTCAAAATTCTCCAAAATTCGGTGAATGTATGCCTCATGGGTTTTCAAAGACCTATAGAGAATATTGTTCCAAGATTAAATGGTTAGCTTGGCCTTTTTCCTCTTTTAGTGCTTGGATCTTAGTTTAGGCCATTTTCAGTTTAGCCCTTGCAATTTGGTTTCTCCAGGCATAATTTTTAGTCATCCTTATTTGGAGGTCAAGATCTTGATTAGCTTTCTTCAATTTAGCCTCCAAGAGTTTGTTTGCTCTCTCCAACCAAGGCTCTCAATAATGCACTATCTCCATGGTCAAAATATCATCTAGAGGGAGTTTTTCTGCTAGGGCTGATTCTTGTTCCCATTGCTTTGCCAATGCCTTCTTCAACCCCATGGTTCGAGGTCTTCTCCTAGATTCTCCTTCCTCATCACTACTTTCTTAATAAGTTACCATGAACTCTTCTAGTTTCACCCGGGTCTGTTGGGATTCTTTTCAGGCCTTGGGGGCACTAGATTCATATATTGCAATTTGTGCTCCTAGCTACCTGTTCTCCAAGTCAAGGGCATCATTCACACTCTTGGCCCTATCCAAATGTGATTGAAGGTCTTTGATTTGTGCATTTCTTTCCTAGAGGAGAAAGTTTGTGATTCTTGCTTCATCCTCCTCATCACTATCCACTCGAATGATTTTGAAGTCCCTTTCAACCTCATGATATTGTTCTTCTTCTTTTACCTTTTGTTTCCCTTTGTCTAGTGGTTGAGCTGAGGTGGATTCCATGGTCCCTTCCCTTTTGGAGGTAGAAAACACAAGCCTTGACCCCTTTTGATATGTGAGAGGAAAAAATCCAAATTTTTCTACTAGAATGCCCTCATCATAGCTGGTCTCAGGACTGCCTTTCTTTTCATCAATGGTCTTTGCATTTATGTCCTCTACACTGTGTTCTTGACTGACCTCTTGAGACTCACTTTAATTATCCTGCATGCTGACATTACTATTGTGATATTTTCCACTTCCATCAAACTCTTGATTGTTTTTTTGGTTCATAGTGTCACTGCTGTTATTATTATTAGGGCTATCAGTCATCATGGTTTCTTCACTATTTTCATGAATTTCATTAGCCTCTTCTTTACTTTCTGCATAAGAATCATCTTCATTTTTTTCATCTTTTTCACTGTCTTCATGACAGAGGCTTGTTTCATAAGTTTCACTACTTTTATTATTATTAGGGCTATGAATCATCATGCTTTCTTCATTATTTTCATGACTTTCATTAGCCTCTTCTTAACTTTCTACACAATCATCATCTTCATTTTTTTCATCTTTGTCAGTGTCTTCATGACTGAGGCTTGTTTCATAAGTGTCACTACTACCTTTATTTTCTGCATTGTCCTCATTGTTACCATATTTATCTATGCTACCTTTATCTTCTTCACTTTCCTCACTGTCATCATATTTATCAATGTTGGCCTCTTTGTCACTTTTCTCTTCATCATTGTCCTCTTCCTCCTATTCATCATCATCTTCATTTTCCTCTGCATCATTATCTGTTACTTATTCATTGTTTTTCTCACTACCTTTGTTTTCATAATATGTCTCTGTCTCTTCTTCATTTGTTGTTTCTTCTTCCTCATCATCATTCTTTGCCTCTTCATTGTCATTTTCCTCTTCCTCATCATCCTCTACCTCTTCATCATGTGTCTATTCTTTCTCATCATCATTTTCTTCCTCTTCATCATTTGTCTCTTCTTCCTCATCATCATTTTCTTCCTATTCATCATCATTTTCTTCTTGATTTGATGCTTTAGGAGAAGGTGATGGAGGGAGGTTTTTTTGAGGAGAGGATTCATGTGTGCACGAGGAGTCATGGTTAGTGGTGGGTGATGGAGGAGTGGAAGGAGGTGGATGAGATTATGAGGGTAAATTAGGCTGATGAGGAGGCTGTCGATTTGTGAAAACTTCATGGGCGATGAACACTTTCCATGGGATACCCTGTTGCTCTAATTGATGCAACACAATCATCTTGATAAGAGAATGGTGAAAACTACTTTTCATTTTCTGTGAATGAGGTCTCTTTTGCACAACGTATGACATATTATCAATACTTCTATAAAGATAATAGGGCATATGTAGCAGTGTGGCCCTAGTGAAGTGCATGAGTAGTCTTATGTGGTAGGAATAATGTCTAGAAAACCTACCCTCACAGGTGAAGTATTTCATGATGATTATCATTAATGGCACATATCTCTCTAGTAGATGTGAAAATGGAAAAATGGATTTGTATTCAGCTTAGTATATAGGTTTCAATAAGGGTTGATAATGGCTTAGGTCCAAATTTTCTTGTTTGAACCACTTTTCTCGCATACTAGCTATCTCGGTGGCCATGGAGATGGTATTGATGTATAGCTCAAAGTTCACCCCTCCTAAGTTCACTTGATGGTCATAAAGGTTAAGGATGAAATGCTTGGTCATCTCAAGATGACTATGGACCTGTTGTACCCTCTCAAAGAAGTCAAAACAACTCACCTCTTGGAAATATGCAACTGTCATGGGAGAGGGCATCAGTTCTTTGGTATTCAATGGATCAAATTTGTTTACCCTTCCACCCTTTTTCTACTGTCTTCTAATCCCATGGCCTCCTTCACCACTACCACTACTGCCTTCTCTTGACATTTTTCATTTTATTGTTTCCTTGAAAATAAAAAACTTGAAATTCTTTTGAAATGATATGAATGGGGAAAGTGAGATACTGAGGAGAAATTAATGTCAAGGCATGGCAGTGTGGAGGATAATTTTTCAAATGGAGATATTGTTTTGGTAGATGATAAAATTCTTATTAATACAGTGTCAATGTTCCTTTATCATGTAGATGGATCAGTGCTCTTTAAACAACAGTGTTGCTAA
The DNA here is from genome assembly GCA_034641835.2 of Pinus albicaulis. Lineage (NCBI taxonomy): Eukaryota > Viridiplantae > Streptophyta > Pinopsida > Pinales > Pinaceae > Pinus > Pinus albicaulis. The sequence goes on from CM076575.1 coordinate 1,226,422,471, forward strand.
CATGAAGACTAGGTTTCTCTCTTACTTTAGGGTTTTTTTTACATTTCTCTCTAACTTCACCTTTTAAACAGTATGAAAGCGGGAAAGGCATCTAAATACCTCTTATAAAAACCTTCATGAGGTATCAAGCAAATATTTGAGGAGTTTTGAGGTGTTCGAAGGATTGCACGGGCATGGAGGGCTTCCTGGCTAAACACATAGCACAGGAGCATAACAGTTGGGTCTCTGCATAGCTGTCGAGTCAAATCTGAACATCCCTGCCCATAGCACCTGGGCCAGTTAGGCCTCTAAATGCACTATTGGGTTGGCTTTGAATGTCCTTGCGCATATTTCCCAGGCCATTCGGGCCTTTGCACACACTGTCGGGTCGGCTATGAATGTCCCTGTGTGTAGCACCCGTGCTAGTCGTGCCTCTGCACACGCTGTCAGGTCAGCTCTAGATGTCCACGCGTGTAGCGCTCGGGCCAATCGTGCCTCTGCTAAATGTGTTTTTGTGCATGAGTCTTCTACTGGGTTTGCATGTTAAATGCATAACATTTGTTCACATGCACGCAACACTTTGTTGAATTTTCTGCCAAGCATGCAACAAGGTTTTCCAGGAGTGTAGTACAAGGTCTTTCCTACCCAAGGTTTGCTAGAAATACCAAAATCTCTCTTTGAAAACATTTCACTGTATTTTTCATATGAAAAATGAGCTTGACTGATAAATGATATGCTTTTATACCCTTGGAAAAATAAATTAAAACCATAAACCCACTTTTTCTAATGTTTTGAGTTTTATCTTGTCACGTTATCACTAATATTCCTTTTTCCTTTTGCAGGAGGTGGGTTATATAAAAAAAAATGATATATTTTGTGGGTTATCTAAAAATATAATTTCTTCCCCTTACACTGATTTTGACAATGATATCTCTATTTTGACAAAGACTGTAAGTCATTTCCACTATGTCTTCAATTGGCCACTTTTGTTTTACTACAGGTGCCATGACACAATTTTTTTTGGTCTCCTTTGTCATTCTTGGAATTTGAAAAATTTAGTTACTCAACAGAAATCTCATGATTAGCTTGGTTTTCCATTTTGAAACTTAACCCTATGCCTTCTTTCTTTTACCATTTGAGGGCAATTGACTACTCTTGAAGACTTGATCTCTATCACATTGATACTCTTTGCATTCTCCTCCCTTTGATGCAGTGAAGCATGGTTACCTTGGAAAACCCTAGAAATTACCTCCAAGAGCCTATTAAAACTATCTTCATGTTGTCATCATGGAGGCCTCTCATTTTATTTTCTAGCTTCAACAAACCTTCAATTCATGCTTGGTTGTGCTGATGTACATATGCCCTTGTGGTTTTCTGCATTGGATGCTTGGTTGACAATATTATTTAGCCAATTAGTCTTAAAAACCATGATTATCTTTGAACTTAGGCACAATTATTCTTCTTTTCTATGGGTATCCTTCCAATGAGGGTCAGGCCCCTTACTTTACCTAATTTTCTGCTAACAGCCACCTTAACATTCTTGTAGAAATGTCTAGATGGGTAGTTGTCCTTTGTAGAATTTGTAATTGATTAAAGAGGTCTTCTTTAAAGGTTTTCCTGATCTTTCGTGGAAAAATAGATGCTAACATCCCTTTCCATTTTATTTCATCTTCTTGGCATAATAAAAAAAATGTTTCATAATACCAAAAAAATCATATAACCTATGAAACCCTAGATGACCTAGTGGAAGGCTTTTGGGCTTTTCTTTGACTGAAAGCTTGGATTTGGGTCCTTAAGTATAAAAAATATATTTTCTGATATTTTGATGTATTGAAGATCCAAAATCCAATTTACTTGATTTATCTAAAGAGCCTACAGATATATTTTCGAGACCATCAATGGTCGATGTATCTCGGAAACACGAGAGTGAGTAGGTTTTTGGTGATCCTAGGTGGCAAGTGGAGGAAATATGCAATCCAAAACAGAGTGCTAAGTTCAGGTGGGGAAAAAAATAGTGAAAATGAGTGGCATGAGCCCATGATGGGTCTTTTGGGAGTGATAGGCTAGCCCTGATATGATAGGATAGTAAAATAGTGAAAAATTGATCCTAAGGATAAGGAAAGTAGTAAGATTTCTAGAACTCACAATATTCATGAATTTTGTTTCCAGAAATCTAGGATAAGAACTTAGTCATCTATAAAAAGGAAAAAATTACTAATGAATAACACTTCTGACCATACTTGACCTTGAAGAGGAGGTGGTTTTTGTGGAAGAGGTTTAGAAGGCGTGGGAGGTGGGGGTTTTGATGCCTGAGGGGCTGGAGCACTAGGTAGTGCATAAGGATAAAAAGGAACCGGGGAAACATTCTAGTAAGTAGGTTGAGTAAAAAATTTCCCTGGAATCATTCGATTTAGTTGGGAAAATACATAAGATGTGCTCTGACTGGGATACAAGTTCCTTGGAGGGGAATAAGTGTTGGAGTAATTGGTCCCCCTTGAGGGTGACCATATCTCATATGAGGGGGAGCATATTATTATGTGTGTGAAAGGGATCCAATGATATCTTCAGCCGCGTGAGATTCCCTGAGTGTAGTGGCACCATGAGGTCTATGAAGGTCTATTAAAACCATATAAACATAACCTAATTGGGCATAGATCAAGTCATATTTTAAATAAATTTGAAGATATTCTTCCTCGGCCTCAAGAAAATGAGATGCAACATATTTACCTATGGCGGTTAATATTTTTCTAAGAAACCAATCTATATAGACGCGGTCATTCAATGTAGGAGCTCTACACATGCTCCTCCTTCTACATCATTCTTGTACATTGTCAAAAAGGCAGGTGGAATAAGTTTGAAGGAATGCATTCAACAACTCTGTACTAGTATAATAATAGAAGGGTAGCTATAAATGTGATAGAAAAGCTTTAGCAAGAGTCCAAAAATTGGAATGAGATGTGGCGGGCTAGTGAATGTACCACTTTACAACTTCTCTAGTCAACGTAAGTTGGAATAACTAAAGATGAATGTAATCATCGGTGATGGATTTTGATGAACACCACATGTGGAGGAGCAGACATGATAGGTGGGGTCCTCTCCATTGTTTCCTTTGAACTTATGGATTTTAGAAGGAAGCTTAGGTGGAATAGTTCGGTAACCAGCATCATGAGAAATAGGATCGTTGATAAGCTTGCTAAAATCTGGGAGACTTAGAACAACCATAAAGGGGAGAAATGGAGTGGCAAGGTTGTAGTTGTAACGGTTCAACTAGTGGAAGTTCCTATATTGCGACCGATAATACCAACTTGGTGTCCTGGTCCTGGATTAGTGCCAAACATGGTGGCGATATCAGGATGAGAGGATACAGAATTAGAGGAAGAACTCGATCAATCAAAAAAATGTGAGTCATAAGAGGGACTCGGTGGAGGAATGGGAGGATTATTTCTAACGAGACAGGTAGGAGAAATATGTCCTAACGGAAACTAAGGATGGATACCTAGGATTCTCCATGAAAAATGCCATAGGGGTGTAATGTTGTCAAGAAACAGATGACACTAATTACTAGAGAATGATAGAAAAACAAGAGTAACAAAGAACAAACAAACACCTGTTGCAGTGGTGCCAAGTGTAAACTAACAACTTTATGACCTACTATAAGACAAGCAAGCACATCTTATCAATAAAAAATTTACCTCTAGCCTAAAATTGATCTAAGTCCTTAAAAAATACTCAATTCTATTGTTTTAGATGGACTTTCACATAGAGAGTTCGGGTAGAGAACCAACTGGTTCCCACAGCTAGTCCTATATGGATTTTTCCTAAGATTGGCCACTAAGGTTACCTTCATCCCACAGGGGTGGTAGAGTATTGAGCTTCTTGGTAAATCATACAACCAATAGAATTCCCTACCAGGGGATGTGTAGCCCCGAGGAGAATGGCTCGAACGATATCCTAGCCTAACCGCCTCTGAAACAGGGTTCTGACACATAATGACATTGATCATGGGATGTTGAAGGATTTTAATCTCCCTATTAACTCATCATTCTATGTCTTAATGTATGTGATCGATTGGTGTTATTGGAAGCCTATCCCACTGATCCTACAAATAGCTATAAATATTGTTTGGACATGATGCCCAAGTACGCTTAATCTGTTGATAAGTGGTTTTGATTGATGTCTACCCAAGGAGCACCACGAACTACCCCAACCTTGCATGGGAATTTTTTCCTACAAAATTAATATATTCCTAGTCAAGGATACTTTTTAATGGTTTCCTCTTGTCGAGATGTTTCCGTTGATATATGACATGCCACGTAATCCTTCAGAGTTTGAGAGATATTCATGTCTGAAGTTAGTAACACCAGTTAGTGGGCTAAAACCCCATGGGGTTGTGGTATGTGTTTTTGAAAAGTAAATAATTAATAATTTTTAAGCTCCTAAAATCCTTCCCATGTTCACTTGTTGAATTCCCTCTCAACCTAAGAATTTACATAGATTGTGATCCTCATATCATCCTTGTTGTAGAGGTAAATCCCCTTTGCGGATAGAGGCGATCCCTACTAGCCCAGATCAGGTCTAGCAAAAATCGTATCATGCTAAGGCACAAGTTCCTAATTTCAATATACCAAATTCTAAAGAAGGCTTACCTTAAGTCCAACGTTGTTGTTTGTAGAGAAGATAACTCTCTCGTTTCCTTGCTCCGACAGATCACAATTCTCTCACTTGTCGTGATCGAACACCTGCACACACAAGAAATACAACACACAAGTGTAAACCCAATATATGAAATTATGTATCAGTCAGAGAAGACACAACTCATGATCACAATGAACAAGATGAGTGGAACCATAACCAAAGTCGCTTATCATTAATTAATACAAAGAAATATACAACCTAGCTCTGACGTTGAATCTTCCTTCGGTGGGTCGACAACGGAATACGTCTCAGTAAAGCTCGTCGAGAATTGGACAAGCCTCTCTCTTTGGTTTTCTTGACAATAATCTCCTTGCTATTGATTTGGCTCTATGAGGAATATCAAGGTTCTTGTAGCATTCTTTAGGCTATGAAGGCTCTTGGATACTCAACAATTCAACCCCTTCATCAATGGAAGATGGCTATATTTATAGAGGAGAGGAGGAGGTTGGGATCCCTACAATAGTGGAAGGGAGGGCTTATCCCTTGGGAGGTTCCCCATAAGGTGGAAACAAGAGGCCAATGGAGGAAGGCCATGGTTATTCAGTCGAAACCACTCCTCATGACTCATCCACGAAGTTGTTGTAATCGAAACCTTGCCTCTTTTTTAAAAAAAAATTCCATAAGCAGATTGGCGCGGGTGCTTAACTGGGATAGAGCGCCAACTAGCGCGGGCTCAGTGTTAATTTTCGTCATTGGTGTGAGGACATAATGGGCTACCAGTGCCAAGGCAAAAACAAGTGTTTTTAGGGGTCTGCTCAGGAAATGATCAATAGAATGAATGTTGTCCTCATGGAAAGGGATGCAATGATGGTATTTGCAAGGCATGACACTGATTGTTGGTCACAGGAACGACCCTCCAATGGGCGATATGGGGATTTCAGGGATGGTGACAAATTACTGTGTAACAGATGCCACCTAAAGCATGAGGCCCGAAAGAGAGAGAGGGGTGAATTTCTTTACGAGAACGTGTCCAACTGAAAACACTGCAGTCGGAAAACCTGCGTAGAGAAGTACAACTGATATCTCAAATACATAATATATGTGGTATGGGCACAGTCATCCATCACAGAGTATACAATAATCAAGATCTAAGGCATGGACGCAGCCATCCAATGAGGATCGATAAATAGACTCAGGCATGGTCACAGCCATCCAATGAATGAGTCATGTAACCAATCATAATAATCCACATAATCACAACCTGGATTCTAACGGAAAAAATCTAGGGTCTCGCGCTCCATCTCGACCCGAACAAAGTACAAGTTCAAGCATGTGAATAAGTGAGCTGATGTCGAACATGCAAGAACATCATCTAATTACCAGCCAATGGTGAAAGCGATTAATAGACGCGAGAGATACCACCAATAGTGACAATGGACCTCAAGGTACTATAGGTACAATCTACAGCATGTGAATCAATGAGATGGCATTGAAAACCTGTAGAATCACTCGATCAGAGGCCAATGATGAAAACCTCACGTCGAATGCGAAGAACCTGCCATTGAGGCATGCAGGCTCAAAGGTACCAGAAGGGAGTCTCTAGATCGGTTTCCCAGATAATGAGTTGAAGTCGACAGGAAGTGACCTTGATCGAAGGTGGGCCATAGTTTTTACCACATCATCGACATGAGACAGAGGAACATAATGTATTTGTGGATCAGGATCAGATGAGAATCGTAGGAAGGTTGAGAGTTTGCAGTGTTCAACTTCTCTTGAACATATTGGTGGCACGACAGTGGATTTGGCAATATTTGACATCAAAAGATCAGGGGTCATGGTGATGAGGCAAAGAGAAGATGAGAGGTGAAAAGGGATTACCCAAACCCACGGAGGCAAATAGAAAATGAGGTGAGATGTCCCCAACCTGACACGAATTCAAACAAGTGCCATGTTCAAGAGCGACACACAACCGACATGACGATGATACTGGTTCCTTTTTCCCCACCATTTCTGGTGAGTGCCCCAATTATTTTTGAAGACACGCTTGAAGGGGATAGCATATGCTTGTAATATAAATTCGTCCTTCGGATGAATCCATCCTAGTACATTTAACGAGCCCTAGGAAGGAGAAACTTGAATATTGTCATTACAAATCAATCCAATGTCATCAGGGTTTAACGAGTCTGAAAAAGGAAGAACTCGGCATCTTTTCATGTTTAGAGAGTTTGAAAAGACAGCAAAAAATTAAACTCTAGCAATCCCTTTTCGTAAATAGTTCCTTAGATCCAAAAAGGTAGAAAACTATGTCTGAGAAAACCTCCTAGTCGCGATAGGCTAGAGTATTCCTTTTTCGTAAATAATCTGTCTCAGCCCAAAAAAGGGGTAAACGTATACTGGGTAGATGTCGTTTCGCAGCCACTTTAATCAGCTCAAAATGACAAGTGACTCAGCAATCTTTTCATATTTAGAGAGTCAGAAAAGAGATGAAAGATGACTCCTCCTGGAGGAACGAGTGGTATAAAGGGTAGCAACTAGTTCCGGTGATGGTGGAACTACTCAAAACAAGTAAAGGTTAAGAGGTTGGCTAACAAGACCACTCATTGTAGTGGTTCCTCAAGAATGGGTCAAACAACCAAGTGAAGGCATATGATCGACCAAGCAGATAGTGACGATGGAATGAGAAAACCAAGGCTCATCTAACAAAAACAGGCTGATAAAATGGCAATCACAAGAGGTAAAGGGAATGGTTTCATTTTTACACAAGCTTGAAGTTAGGAAACTCTGCTTGAAGTTGGTTTCATTTTTATACAAGCTTGAAACAAAGATAAACTATGCTTGAAACCAGTTTCATTTTTACACAAGCTTGAAACAGAAACAAACTATGCTTGAAAAAGTAAGTATGCCCCCAACATGGTGACTCAATTCGAGGTACATGCCCCCCAATCTTCAATCCATATGAAAGGCGTATGGAGTAAAGGTTCAAAATATGAGATCAAGAGAAAGACTCGACTGGGATTTTACGAAAACTTAAACAAAGACTCAAATTGAATGGGAACGTGTTTCATTGTTTTAATGAGGTTGACACATTAAAGAACTATCCTCAAATGACCTTGTTTCATTTTCTAAGGAGCTTGACACAAGAAAAACGAACTATGCTCCGACAACCTTGTTTCATTTTTTAAGAAGCTTGACGTAAGAAGATGAACCATGCTCCGATAGACCTCATCATAATGAACAAGAAGTCATCGCTTCCAAGAGTTGCCCGTCTGATGGAAGGAAAACATCTTGGAAGTCAGGTCCTAATGCCCCCAGCACCTGATGCATAACTACACTATCACTGAGTGTAGACACGGGGTAGGTAGCCACATAGTTGACCTGCGGTGGGGTAGATACAACGGGTGGATAAAAACTAGGAAGGGATGATGGCGGGCCAGTTGCCACATCAGGACCAAAGAAAGAAAGCTGATCAATGGTCATGATCCATCCTTCATGTGGAAAACAGACCAAATGAAAAGGGAGGAGACAAGCACTCCTATGGCATAGGTGTAATCATGCCCCCATAGCATATTTAAATCCGAAGGGCCTGTAACAAACATCACGTCCATATGGATGGTTTTACCTCCCAAAGTAACAGGAAACCTTGGAAGGATCCCTAACGGTTGACTAGTTCTTCTGTTAAATGCCAATATATTATGCATAATAGGCACAAGCAGCGGCGAACCAAAAGCTTGCCAAGTAGTTGAGGATAAAATACTAACAGACGTGCCTTCATATATAATGGTGTTGGGTACGACTAGACCAAAGGCCTGTACCGTTATCTCGAAAGGCACATAAGACAGAAGGCGGTATCCCGCAAATCGATTCTAATCAAAGGAAGCGACCAAACTACTCGGAGGGGCTACCATCGAACTGAGATGGTCTTCCCCTAGTGTTATTGAAGAAGAAGGAGCATCCTCCATGACCTCCATCTCGAAGGCGGGAGGAGTATCCTCCAGGACCTCCATCACGGGAGGTGGAGGAGAAGCTTCTTGAGATATAGGGATAGGAGAATCTTTCTCCAAGTCTGAAGAATCTGAAGAGACCAGAAGAACATGAGGGGGGTGAGATCCACTCTCAACAGAAAATACCTGGTGCACCGTAGAAGAGGCCAGATTAATTGATCCCATGACCAACGGTTGGTCGAGAATGGATTCTTGAATTTGAATTTATGGGGGAGTGGGATTGACCAAGGATGAATCTTGACCAATCGTTGAATCAACTGGTGGAGGACTCAAAGAAAACAATTTATAATCAGCTGGGAGGCATGGTGTAGAAATAGTTGAGTTGTCCAAAACTCTCTTGGCTTCATCCATATATGGACAAAGTTGAATGGGATGGTGCCCTTCACACAACTTATAGGGATTGGCAATATTACCCCGCTTCTTATGAGTTTTACCAGCAGCCGAAGACGTGCCCCCAACCTAACTCCCAAAAGCCAAAGGAAACGGCGGGTGACTGTTGGACCATACTTTGAGCACTTTGGGAATGTCAGGGTAGTCTCGAAGAAAATGGTCTCCCATGCACAACAGGCAAGGTAACTTGACTTTCCGTGGAGGGTTGGGAGGTTTATCAATGGAAGGCTTCTTAGGCGCAATAGCCGCAGAGCTAGCCTCTCCTTTATCTAACTCCTTCTTCTTTGTCTTCTTCTTCTTCTTATTAGCCACCTTGTTACTCGAATCCAAGCTTTCACCAGGTGAATTAGAAGAGGAGGACGCAGAAACAGGCGAAGAAGGGGAAAGGTCCTCCTTGGAATCAACATGATTTTTTTCAGGTGGAGGAACTAATTGACAAGTAGCTAAGAGATTTGGAACCACAGAGGTTGAAAACAACGAAATGGGCAACCCAACAGTTAACCCAGGAAGGGACAACATTGCCATATAAGGAGCACCAACATTCCCAAAAAGAGGAAAATGACCAGGATTCCCATCGAAGGGGATTCCTTGGTTGGTGGAGTCCGAAAAAGTTGCCATCAACAACTCAAAACTGCACATGGGCTAAAAACCAAGGCACACAATCAAACGGCCAACAAGAAAATTATAACAGGGCATGTGATCGCAGGTGATTTATTTTACCACATTGAAACTTAGAAACTTCACCGTTTCATGTTTTAAGAGTCGAGAAACGAATGAAAGGTGACTTTATCTCTTTCAGTTTTGAAGCAAGCATGAAATGACAAGCGCTTGGTGGTATTTTCAAATTTAAGGAGTCAGATAAGATAAAAATGACTACTCAGGAATGCTAGGAAAAGGGTGTACCAAATAACCGTGAACTGCAATATACACCTTGGTTTCAAAATGAAGGAGAAATCAACCAAGGACTCAATGTACGTACAGGAAATCTCCCCGAATGTTGTGTTCGGTGTATCATGGGTATAGGGTGGCAGACTCGACTTCCTATAAAATAAAGGATAGAAACCTAGTGGGGTCTCCCTTTATATACACGACGGTACGGGGAGCACAAGTCCGTGCTAGTGTTGTCTAAATCCAAAAGGAGAACGATAGCTACTAGGTTTAACGACGTCGGAACATGTCTCTAGCCTAGACCTCTAAATATTTCGTTAATGTTTCAATGCTGCCTTAGTGTAAATTGAATAAATTTTAATGTTAATCTTCAATTATGTTTCAATTTTCAAGCCCTAGCGAGTGTAATGTCTCAAGATCTCCTAAATGCACACTACATGCCACAATATATCATTTTATTCGCTGAAAGCTAATTATGAAAGAGTTAGGAGATTTTCACAGAATAAAAAAATGACCATACAACAACCACTGACGTCTCTAACACAGCTAATGGAAAGTAAAATATTTTCTTTCAGAGTTACTAATCACTAATAACACAGAAAATATTGAATTTGCATTAAATAATCAAGAACAAAAGAGATTTTTTTGTATTTTCAATGTTTAAGAGCAAAGTGCACTAAACAAAATGAAAACTAATGAAACAAGAAATTTGAGAAGTGATAGCAAAGGAGTAAAAACAATCAAATTTCACTGAATGCAAGCACACAATCAGAGCTGAAATTGAAAAAACAATCCCTCAAAACCAAGAGAATCCCAAAGACTCAAATGAACTATGTAATCTAGGCCCGAGACGAGAGAAGGCGAAATTTGAATGAGGAAGAAACCAATCACTCAAGTAATGCAACAAAACTATAGACAACCACCAAATGAATGTAGAGAAGCAATCACAAAGTTGACTGAACAGATAGAAACCAAAAATCCCCACGGGAGGCTTGACACACTATAGCACCTAGATGTCCTAGGGCTAGAATGCGAAATCGATAGAAGAGGGAAAACAACCAAAGGATGAAGGCCACAGTCAATCAAAAAAGGCTCCAAAACACTCAAGCAACCATAAAAATGAAACCAAAATCACAGATCAAGCTCAGAAAGCTAAAAATAGAGTAAACCCTAGCACCTTACAGAATTGGCGCGACTGTCAGGCTGAATCTAACACTAGACCAGGATTGGCGCAGGTAGTAAACTGGAAACAAGCACCGATTAGCGTGACTGTCAGGCTAATAAGCACGCCGGTCGAGTTTACTATGTAAAAATAACAAAGAGAAATCCAAGAAACAGACCAATGATGGTGAAGCTTAACAAAAGCCAAACACACGAAAAGAGCCAGCCAAAAGAGCTGATCAAGCAAGCAAAGTCAAGAATCGACCGAAAATACAAGACAATACTCCAAATGTTTAGTTCATAAACTAGACCAGAGATTGACTGAAGTAGCATTCATCTACTTTCTCTAATGCAAAGCAAGAGCGTTTCGAAGGCCATCTGGCTAACTTCAGGCCCTGTCTTTAGTTTATAAAGAAAACACCAAACTTTTATCTCCCCAGCAGAGTCGCCAATTTGTTGTAGAGGTAAATCCCCTCTGCGGATAGAGGTGATCCCTACTAGCCCAGATCGGGTCTAGCAACAATCGTATCACGCTAAAGCGCAAGTTCCTAATTTCAAAAGACCAAATTATGAAGAAGGCCTATCTTAAGTCCAACATTGTTGTTCGTAGAGAAGATAGTGCTCTCGTTTCCTTGCTCCGACAGATCACAATTCTGTCACTTGTCACGATCGAACACCTGCACACACAAGAAATACAACGAACATAAGCGTAAACCCAATATATGCAATTATGTATCAGTCAGAGAAGACACAACTCATGATAACAATGAACAATACAAGTGGAACCATAACCAAAGTCGCTTATCATTAATTAATACAAAGAAAGATACAACCTGGCTCTGACACTCAAGCTTCCTTCAGCGGGTCGACAACGGAATATGTCTCGTAAAGCTCATCGAGAATGGGACAAGCCTCTCTCTTTGGTTGTCTTGAAAATAATCTCCTTGTTACTAATTTGGCTCTATGAGGACTATCAAGGCTCTTGCAGCATTCTTTAGGCTATGAAGGCTCTTGAAGACTCAACCATTCAGCCCCTTCATCAATGGAAGATGGCTATATTTATAGAGGAGAGGAGGAGGTTGGGATCCCTACAATAGTGGAAGGGAGGCCTTATCCCTTGGGAGGTTCCCCATAAGGTGGAAAAAAGAGGCCAAAGGAGGAAGGCCATGGTTATTCAGTCGAAACCACTCCTCATGAATCATCCACGAATTTGTTGTAATCAAAACATCGCCTCTTTTTATAAAAAAATTTCCATAAGCAGATTGGTGCGGGTGCTTAACGGGGACAGAGCGCCAACTGGCACGGGCTCAGTGTTAATTTTCCTCATTTGCGCGAGGACATAACGGGCTACCAGCACCAAGGAAAAAATAGGTGTTTTTAGGGGTTTTCTTAGGAAATGATCAACAGAAGGAATGCTGTCCTCATGGCAAGGGATGCAATGATGGTATTTCCAATGCATGACATTGATTGTTGATCACAAAAATGACCCTCCAATGGGCGATATGGGGATTGCAGGGACGGTGAAAAATTATTGTGTAACAATCCTCATGAGGGGAGTTCACTACTTTGAATAGGACATTGTTGAATTTGCGCTATAGCTATTTTTCTATGAAGGTTTGGAAGATTAAATTTTATGAGTTGAAGCAAAATCCTGAGGAAGCTCCTGTAAAATTTTCAGAGCATGGTGCACATTATTTTCGGAGATATGATTTGTGGAACTTAGGGTTTTTGCAGGCTTCTGAAATTCATCCCAAAGAGGTGACCTTGGGAAAATCTTCATAAATCTCTCTCTGAATATTACATTGGAATTCTATAAAAATTGGTGGATAGGGCACAGACTGTAGTTTTTGCTGTGTCAATTTCAGAGCTGAATGAAGAAACAATGGAACGTGGCATGTTCTACAATTTCGTTATACTAAACTAGTCCATAATTAGGTCATTGTGAGAGATTGGTAATAAATTTCCCTTGAAGAATGAAAATTGGGTCAGACCTGTGGCATTGGAAAGAAGACTCAGAGGACAACTATAGGGCAGAAAATCACATATTGGGGATCTAGAATAATACAGATAAACAAGATTCAATATCAAGCTCCTAGAAGGAATGAAAAATCTATATCATGTCGTGTCAAGGGCTGCAAAGGACCAGACTTTCTAGGGCAGAAAAGAAAAGCAAGGTGCAATAGAGGTAAGCTCCAGGTAAGTATATTTTGTATATGCATGTTCATCTCTTAATTGCATTAGGTTCTTTGTATTCTAATTTTTTTTTGTTTAGCACTGACATATGATCTATAGGATGAGGTAAGTTTTTCTATTATCATGTCATAGGTATTCCATTTAAGACTCTTTGCAGGTAGTATATATTCATAAAAATAAGACACAATGCAAAATCTAATGTTATGAAGAGTAAGAAAGTGTATCATGAAAAAAGCAGAAATCATGGTGCATAACAGCAACAAGAAGTTCACCACATGAAGGCTTCACATGGGCAACACTGCATACATTCATTGTAAAGGTATCACTGTACTGAGTCATTATAAAAGCATCATTGTAAAAAATATACAAATTTCTATATGCCAAGAGTTGAAGAGGTAGTGTCAGGAGGTCTAAGATCATCATTAGGTATTTTTTTTATAGTTTGGGTTATGGTCTAGTGTGTCTTCTTCTTCTACATCATTCTATACCATTGTAAAGTGGACCATTTTCCCTGATATGGGAGTCCATTCTTCTTTTATTCTTCTATAGGGTGGTAGGCTGGTGCATGAAGTCACCAACAGGTTCAATATTTTGAAAAATTTAGGGTGGTAGGGTGGTGCTAGGGTGAGTTGTAACTCATTGGTTGTTGGGGCATCTTTTCAGTTGACTACTGAAGAATATCGGGCATTGGTGCGTCCATCTAGTGAGAGATGGGGAAGAATAATTTTCTAGATTCTAGGAAGTTTGAGCTTTATTTTCAATTGGATTTGAATATTAAAGAATTATTAAAAAACATTCAGGTGGTTTTCATCTCTGAGGGTGTTTCCACCTTAAAAATTATGTGCAATTATGTTCCTTTTGTTTAATGTTATCATTTTACAAACACTGATAATATTTGAAGATTAAGTAATGCTATGAAAGATTATTAATAATAATAATTGAAAGGAGTACTACCTCACCCCCCCCCCCCCTCCCCCAGTATTTACAGCAATTGGTATCAAAGCTTGGTTCCTTCAACAATAGTTTAATAGTTGGAAGGAGGTCATGGATCATACCAAGAATGGTGTACCTCTGTTCAATGAAAATAATTATGCACTTTGGAAAGGAACAATGGAGGCATATCTCTTGGTGCAAGGTTAGGAAGTATGGGACACTATTCAAAACGGTTTTACACCAACCACGGATGAACAAGGTAAGAAGAATTTGGTAAATGATGAAAAATCAATGAATATTATTATCATTGGACCTATTGAATCTTCTTATCATAAGGTGTTGGGTTGTAAACTTCCAAAAATTTATGGGAAAAGCTTGAGAATATATATGAAGGTTACTCAAATTCCAAAGAAGCAAGGCTTCAAATCTATAGAGAAAAATTTGAGAAACTTAGGATGAAAGAATATGGTAACATTGCTACATACTTCCAACACGTTGATGAAGTAACAAACACTATGGAAGGATTGGGAGAGCCAATTGATGAGAAGAATATTATATGAAAGATTATTATAATGTTACCTAGAAGATTCAACCCAAAGGTATCAGTCTTAGAATATAGTGCAAATATGGAAAAACTCATCAAAGAGGAATTTCATGGAGTTCTCATAGCATATGAAATGAGACTTGATGAAGAAGAGGGTACTTCACATCTAGAAATTGCATTCGTTGCATCTAATAAAAACAATAAGGACCAACAACCTTCAAAGGAAAAGACCTACACTTTCAAGTGTGATGAAAGGGGATATGATGAAGAAGGTATTTCAGATGAATAATATGCTTACTTTATGAGAAAAATAAAAATTGGTAAGGGAAAATTCAAAGGTAAAATTCCATTGATATGTTTTGGTTGTGGTGAGTTTGGGCATTTCACAATAAAATGTCCAAAAATAAGTGATGAAAAATCATAAGGAAAGAAAGGCTTTAAGAAATTCAACAAGCAAGGTAAAAATAAAGGATTCAAAAGGAAATTTATCTTTAAATAATATAGCTCATCATTCGGTGAAGACAATGAAAAAAAAGAATAAGCCAATGAGAGAGTATTGTTTATGGCCAAGCATAATAAATAAGAGGTATCAGACAATGAAGAAGAAGGGTTTACCACAGAATAATTTTCTAAGGAGGAAACTAGGCTTAGAAAAGAGCTTGAGGATGAGAAGATCCATTCCAATACTCTAGAATAACAATTTCAAGGTCTCAAAATTGAAGTTGAAAAACAAAAATGTATTGAAGAGTCACTTCAAAAGAACTTGGAAGAAAGAAACCAATAAAGGGAATAATTAGAAGCCGAAATAGTCTCACTGTGTAAGGAAGTGAAGAAGGGAAAAATTGTCCAAAATTGTGCCAAAAGATCAAGGGTGTTGGAAGAACTGATCAACAATCAGTGATCTTACAATGACAGAACTAGCCTCGGTTACAGAGAAGAAGAAGCAAGACCTTCTACAACAAAATACAATGAACCTATGAGATTTGACATGCATGTATACTTCATTGGACAATATTGACAAGAACAACCTTGGAAGATGATTCCTCGACGAATATTTCCATCTAGGTAGCAACATATTTTTGATGGCTATTGTTGTTCATGTGGAAAATTTGGTCATAAAGCTGTAGAATGTCGAACGTACCCCAAGAACCAATACAATTCCAGAAGATCATTAAAATATGAACCTCCCAGGGCTCAACAAAACTTAAATATATTTGAAAATTTAAGAAATAATATGGAATGTTACAAATCTCAAAACATTGGACACAAAGCCAGAGACTGCAGACTTGAAAATCCTCTAGAATAATATTCGAAGCCACAGAACGAATGAAAATGGAAGAAGAATAAGATTGATAATTATATAATCGCTCTCAAGGCTCAAAACAACAAATATGTGTGGTATGTTGATAACGGTTTCTCAACGCATATGACTGGAGATAGAAATAAATTTGTATCTCTGAAAGAGAAGAAGGATGGAATTGTATCCTTTGGAAATGATGGATCTTAAAATGTTATAGGATCAGGTATCGTCACTCTCGAAAGAAAATATGTTCTAGCTAAGAATTTTCTATTGGTTGAAAACATGAATCAAAATCTGTTGAGTGTTGGAAAAATGTGTGATCAAGGACACACAATGTTATTCAACTCCACAAAATGTGAAATCGGGAAAGGCACGTATGGTAAAATTGTGGCTACAGCAAGTCGAGCTCCAAATGACATATATGTTCCGGATGAAGCAGCTAAAGCATGTCTACTAGCTAAAGAAGATTAAATTTGGTTATGGCACAAATGAATGGGTCACATGAACTTTGACAATCTTGTCACAATAAGAAAAAAGGAAGAGGTACAAAAAATTTCTAAAATCTCAAAACCTTCCAACACACTATGTGAGTCCTGTCGGCACGGTAAGCAGACAAAATTCCAATTTAAAACAAAAGAACACTTTGCATCACATCCATTGGAATTGATACATATTGTTCTATGTGGTCTTGTGACAACAATAGGCTTGGATGGAGAATTATATTTCATGTTATGATAGATGACTATACCAAGATGACACTTATTATTTTCCTAAAGAAAAAACCTAAATCATTTGAGTGCTTTAAGATCTAAAAGGAGTTGGTTGAAAATGAAAATGATTTGAAACTAAAGTGTCTAAGATCAGATAATGGTCGAGAATTCACTTCCAATTTATTTCAGCAATACTGTGACGAAAATGGAATAAAAATACAATTTTCAACCGTATGAGCACCTCAACAAAATGGAGTTGCTAAAAGAAATAATAGAACCATACAAGAAATGGGTAGAACAATGTTCAAGGACTCAAAATTGGATGAAAAATTTTGGGTTCAAGTAATTGATATGAAAATATTCATTATCAGCCGAAGTCTTCTCAGAAATAATTTCAACAAGACCCAATTTGAATTATGGAAAGGAAAACCGAATAATGTAAAATATCTCAGAATCTTCAGAAGAAAATGTTATATCAAAAGAGAAGATCTAAAGTTGGGTAAGTTTGAATCACGTGTTGAATAAGGTATCTTTTTTGGTTACTCACGCAAAAGAAAGGCCTATAAATTCTATAATCTAAGACAAAAATAGATAGTGGAGAGCATAAATGTTACATTTGACAAAGATGGTGTTTTAATGAATAATGATGAGGATCTAGAATCTTTGAAACTTGAGACAGAGGCTAAAAAAGGCACAGAGAAAATTTTACAAAAAGAAGAAACTATCAACCATGAAGAAGTAAATAATGATCATCAAGATATACCATAACAACAATAAGAATCTCCTCCAAACATAACAAAAGAATGGATTAAAAAGAACCATCCATGAAATCAAATCATTGGTGACATAAATGAAGGTCTACAGCTTCATTCATCATAACAAGCTCACATTTCTTTTTTAGTAACTTTTTAGCCTAGTATTTTTTAGGAAGATAGCCAGAATGAACATTGGGTAGAAGCTATGAATGAAGAATTCGATCAAATCGAAAAGACTAACACCCGGGAATTAGTTCCACGACCAAAAGATAAAATGTCATTGGGACTAAATGGGTGTTCAGGAACAAATTGAATGAAGATTGAGAAGTGTCTAGAAACAAAGAAAAATTGGTTTTCAAAGGCTATGCACAAGTGGAAGGAATTGATTTTGATGAAAATTTTTCACCACTTGCTAGAATTGAAGTAATCCATATGTTTCTCGCCTATACATGTTCAAGAAAAATAAAAGTCTACCAAATGGATGTTAAGTCATAATTCCTGAATGGCAAATTAGAAGAAGAAGTTTACATCAAATAACCTTAAGGTTTTCAACTATCATAAAAGGAGACTATGTTTGCAGGTTAAAGAAGGTTCTATATGGTCTCAAGAAGGCTCGCAAAGCATGGAATGCTCATTGTGATGGATATCTACTTCAACGAGGGTTCCAGAAAGGAACTCCTGATAGCAATATTTATGTAAAAATATATAAAGATAATTTAACAATCATTGAGGTATATGTGGATGATATAATATTTGGTAGCAATGATGATCGACTAAGCAAGAACGTTGCTACAAAGATGAAAAGTGAGTTTGATATGTCTTTACTTGGTGGGTTGACATACTTCTTAGGGATTCAAATATATCGACAAGAGAAAGGAATATTTATATGTCAAGCCAAGTACATCAAGGAAATGCTCAAGAAATTTAAAATTGAAGATTGCAAACCCATCCTTACTCCGATGGTAACAAGTTGGAAATTAAGTATAGATGACGCATCTAAGGATGTGGATCAGAGGTTGTACAGATCTATGATTGGTAGACTTCTATATGTAACAGCCTCCTGGCCAGATGTTATGCAAGAATTTGGACAAGTAGCAAGATTCCAATTAGCACCAAAAGAATCACATATTATTGCCATAAAAATAATTCTTCGATATCTAAAGGGCACAACAAAATATGGCTTGTGGTATCCCAAGGGTAACAATGTCACTATTCAAGATTTTACAGATGCAGATTGGGCAGGAAGAGTTGATGATCATAAGAGTACTAGTGAAGCAACATTCTATCTAGGTGATTGTCTTGTATCATGATTGATAAAAAAGCAAACCTCAATCTTGTTATCTACAACGGAAGAAGAATACATTACAGCGAAAACTTGTTGTACTCAAGTCCTTTGGATGAAATGAACTTTGAAAGATATTCAAGTACAATTCAATGAGCCTATTCCCATATTCTCTGATAACACTAGTTCCATTATCATCTCCAAGAATCCTATCATGCATTCAAAAACAAAACACATTCTAATCAAATATCATTTTGTTAGAGATAAATTTGCTGAAAATAATATAAAACTTGAATATGTTGGTACAAAATAACAAATCTATAATATCTTCACTAAACCTTTACCTCATGAAGAATTTGAATATCTTTGCAAGAAGCTTGGGATTCTTCCAAATTCTCATTAGATTTTCCTTATTTAGGATATAGAAGGGGAGTGAATTGTGTACAAGTTCGCAGGATGGTTGTGTGATAGGGGGAGTTACCCTTTGCCATTGATGTCAAATGGGGAGATAATGTTATAGGAAGAGGTGTCATGATCGCAGAGGGAGTACTTATTTTTCCATTGTTTCCAAAGGGAGAGATTGTTGATAAGTGGTTGTCATTGATGTCAACCCAAGCAGCACCAGGGGCTACCTTGATCTTGCATGGAAATTTTGACCTACCAAATTAATATGTTCCAATTCAAGGATATTTTTAATGGTTTCTTCTTGTCAAGATGTTTCCATTGATATATGGCACGCCACATAATTCTTCACGATTTGAGAGATATTCATGTTCGAAGTTAGTAACCATAGTTAGTGGGATAAAACCCCATGGGGTTGTGGCATGGGTCATTAAAAAGACAATAATTAATAATTTTCCAGCTCATAAATCTCTTCCACGTGCACTTGTCGAATTCCATCTCAAACTAAGCATTTATATCAATTGTGAACCTCATATCCTCCTTATGCGGGGATTTCGCTACTCGGAAAAAGTCATCGTGGAATTTTCCCTATAATTATTTTTCTACGAATTTTGAAATAATGAAATTTTTATGAGGTGAAGCCAAAATATTTAGGAAGCACCTGTAAACATTTCAGATCCTAGTGCGTAATATTTTTCAGAGATAGGATTTGTGGAAGTTAGGGATTTTGTAGGCTTTTGAACTTCATCTCAAAGAGGTGAGTTTGGGAAAATCGTCATAAGTCTCGCTATGAATATCAGATTGGAATTTTTTAAAATGTGGTGGATAGGGCATGGACTATAGATTTATCTATATCAATTTCAAAGCCGAATGAAGAAAATTTGACATGTGGCACGATGTACAAATTCGCTCTACCGAACCTGTCCATAATTAGCTCATTGTGAGAGATTGGGCATAATTTTTCCTTGAAGAATCCAAATTAGGTCAAACCTATGGCACTAGAAATAAGACTCAGTGCACTACTACAGGACCAAAAATCACATATTGGGGATATAAAATAACAGAGATACACCAGATTCAATATCAATCTCCTCCAAGGCCAAAAAAATCTAGATCATGTGTTGTCAAGGGCTACAAAGGACCAGAATTTATAGGGAAGAAAAGAAAAACAAGGTGCAACAAAGGTAAGCTCCAAGTAAGTATATTTTTGTGTATGCATGTTCATCTCTTAATTCCATTATGTTCTTTGTATTCTAATTTGTTTTTTGTTTAGCACTGACATATTCTCTATAGGATGAGGTAAGTTTTGCTATTATCATGTCATGGGTATTTCCTTTAAGAATTTTTGTAGGTATTATATATTCATCAAGATAAGACTCAATTCATGATCTAATGTTCTGAACAGTGAGAAAGTGTAGCATGACAAGAGCAGCAATCAAGGTGCATAACAATAGCAAGATGTTCACTACATAAATTCTTCACGTGGGTAGCACTGCAGACAGTCATTGTAAAGGTATCATTGTACTGAGTCATTATAAAAGCATCATTTTAAAAAATATAAAAGTGCCTATCTACCAAGAGTTAAAGAGGCGGTGTCGGTAGGTCTAGGATCGTCATTAGGTATTTGTATCATTTTTGGGGTTATGGTCTAGTGTGTATTATTTTTCTACATCATTCTATATCATTGTAAAGTGGACCATTTTCCCTTGTACGGGAGTCCATTATTATTTTATTCTTCTATAGGGTGGTAGGGCGGTGCTAGGCTGGTGCATGAAGTCACCAATGGGTTCAATTTTGTGAAAAATTCACAGTGGTTGGGTGGTGCTACGATGAGTTGTAGCTCATTAGGTGTTGGGGCATCCGTTCAGTTGACTATTGAAGAATCTCGGGCGTTGGAGCATCCATCTAGTGAGACATGGATAAGAATGCTTCTCTAGATTCTAGGAAGTTGGAGCTTTATTTTCAATTGGAGTTGAATATTAAAGAATTATTAGAACATATTTCAGGTGGTTTTCATCCCAGAGGGGGTTTCCACCTTAAAAATTATGTGCAGTTATGTTCCTTTTGTTTACTGCTATCATTTTACAAACATTGATAATAATTGAAGATTAACTAATTCTTTGAAAGATTAATAATAATAGTAATTGAAAGGAATACTGATTAAAGCCTGCCCCCCCCCCCCCCCCTCCCCCTCTCAGTATTTCCAACATGATATATGTGGGTTAGATTTATTAAGTGGTGTGTTTAAGTCTTGGCTTGGAAATATAAACCAAGTTCTCGTTCACTTTAGGTGTGAATGTGTGAAAATAAGTGTGTATTATATATGATTTAATTAAGTATGTTTTATGATGATGCCATGGTGTTGTTGATATAAAATGGTGAAAACTATAAATGAAACTAAAATAATGACAACAAAACAAATATTAAATCAACCATAAACCCCACCTAAACAAGGCTTTCAAACAAAATAAATAATAGAGTAAAACAAGCAATTGTAAACACATGAAAAGGGTCACAAGATCTAAAATCTATGGGTCTAGGATCAAATGACTCTAGACTGTTGGAAATGGAGCAAAAAACAACAAGAAACCATAATGGAAATAGGTTGCAAAAGATAAGGTAGAAGCTTTGAAACCTAGGGAAAACAATACTAACCTAAGGAGGAAGTCCAAACAAATCTCAAGAGGGAGCTTTAGATGTAAAAATATATATATTAAATATCGTTCAAAATAATTGTTTTGGACCCTGAAACAATGGTTGAAGGAACTGAAAATATCAGACTACCTACTAAGTTGAACTCCTCCGAAAAAGGTGGAAGTGTACTGAAATCTTAGGGTGATTGTTTCTACTTCAATGAGACAAAATTAAAATATTAATGCCTAATATGGGCTCAAAAATAGGTAAAACAACCCTAAATAGTTCTCGTGGAAAAACTTGAAAAATTTAGAAAAAGTCCCAAAAATGTTTCCGAATTGCATGTTCTAACTTGTTTCAAGAGGAAAATGCACTTTTTGGGCCAAAAAGTGTGATATGAAGGAGTAGAATGTTGGTTTGTGGCTGAATAGTGTGAGATACCCTCCTTGTCTCTTGGGTGGTAGGTTCCATTAGATTTTTCATCTCGTGTGTGATTGGTACATGTGACTTGCGAAAAACACCAGCAAAGTCTCAAAATTTGGAACTTTAACTAAATAAGGGCATAAAGCTGAAAATAAACATTAAGAGATTGAAAACAAAATAAAGAAAAATCCTGATTGATGAAGCTTTTGATCACCAAGGAATCTAAATTACACCACTGTAGCCGCCATTTTTTGGTGTAAAGTATTTCATCAAGTGTACCAAAAAGACCTTACTTAGGCCATGAGTGATTATTGTCCCTAACAACAAATATAATTGTATAAATATTCATATATGCACCAAATTGTTAGAAGAAACCTGCAAAATAATAATTTTGTGGCAGTAAAATACATTAAATAACAAATATTTAACTAATGTAAAACCCCATAACATAGACAAAGCGATATCAAAGAATGAATGATATATTATAAATGTGTTACACCTGGTGAAGGAGACTTATATGATGGCTAAGGTCCCCCTCAAATTGGATGGGTCCTGATGTTGTCCTCTAAGATAATTATAGGTTAATTAATTATGCCAGAGCATCTAAAGTATTTTGTTGTTTTTAATGGAGTTTTTGGATGACCAATTTTATGAGAAAATTATATGAATATGTTTGAAACTTTCAATAATATTGAGTATTAAGAAAGGGTTGTTCTTTAATTCAGAACAATGATTCTATTTTGTATTTTTGAAAGGCAGAAACAGTAAGAAACCATGATCTATTAAATATTCAAATTGAATCCTTAGTTTATCATAACAAAGAAACACTGACAAATAATGTTTACAACTTAACTATATATATCTAACTTTATGAACATGAGTGACAGTTAATTGATGTAGCGGGACTTATACAAAAAAATAGTCTAATAAATCAGTCTCTAAAATATATGATAAGTTTATAGGATTTAAGGTAGAGTTATATTTTGTTTCTCTTACCTATTTATCTCCATAAAACTTAAATATATGTAGAAAAAAAAATGAAATGTAAACTGGCAAAACCTACAATGAGACAAATTGTTTGAAACAAATCTAGAATCCTTTCATTAATGATAAATGATCTTAGCTCATACAATTATGATTTACAAGTGCTCACCCAAGGGTGAAACCCTTGATAACTCGAACAAAGAGTTATTTATAAAAAAATTCTATCATTTAGAAGCATCTAAAAAAATTACAAAAATAGTATCAAAATATAGGAATACAAAATTGTTGAGTCAAGTTGTGACTATCCTCAAGGAAGTGGTTGATGATGTGGGCCCATAATGTGCTGCTTTGCTAGCATATGTTGGAGATGGAATTTACTCAATATTTTCTCATATGTAGTACCATCTTTATTGAATTTATATATCTATTTTAATTAATATTTTGTAAAACTCATTCACTTAAATATATATTTCAAAAGTAGGATTATTGATAAAAATATCTTTGATTTCATGTTTTCTTATTAAATAAAACTCTAAAGCCTCTAAAAATTCCTGTCTTGTCATATGACCTTTAATTCGTGAAAATTTGGCTTTATCAATTGCAATTGTATAAATGTTTTTGCAATATTCCTCCAAACTAATTAACCTGTCATTTGGTGCTACTAATCCTGGCAATCCTCTTTGATTCATCAGGTTGAACTTGATGTGAAACCTTTGGAAAACAATTTCCAAAGCTTGGAACTTGGTTTCCAACTGAGTTAAGAAATTATTTTTCTGTAGAACCTTTCTTATTTTTAAAATGGCTTATGTTCTATCTGTAATATGAATCTTCTATTGGAAATACTGAGAGCGGGGGGGGTGAATCAGTATTTCTTTTAATTAGAGAATTAGTTAATCTTCAATTATTATCAGTGTTTGTAAAATGATAGAAGCAAACAAAAGGAACACAAATGCACATAGTTTTTAAGGTGGAAACCCACTCCGGGACAAAAACCACCTAATGCTTTTGTAACAATTCTTTTCAACTCCAATTGAAAATAAAGCTCCAACTTCCTAGAATCTAGAAAAACATTCTTCTCCAGCTCCCACTAGATGGATGCTCCAATTCCTGAGATTATTCAGTAGTCTCTGAATGGATGCCCCAACACCCAATGAGCTACAACTCACCCTAGCACCACCCTACCACCCTATAGAAGAATAAAAGAAGAATGGACTCCCGTACTAGGGAAAATGGTCCACTTTACAATTGATATAGAATGATGTAGAAGAAGAAGATATACTAGACCATAAACCCAAATTTGACACAACCACCTAATGATGATCCTAGGCCTCCCAACACTACCTCTTCAACCCTTGGTAGATAGACACTATTACAATTTGTACAATAATGTATTTACAATGACTAAGTACAATGATACCTTTACAATGATTGTATGTAGTGCTGCCCACTTGAAGACTTCAAATGATGAACTTCCTGCTGCTGCTATGCACCTTGGTTTCTTCTCTTATCATGCTACCCTCTGCTACACCTTGTTTTTCTCTTCTTCCATAGAAAGTCTGGTCCTTTGCAATCCTTGACAACACATGATCTAGCTTTTTCTTGCCTTCTAGGAGCTCGATATTGAATTTGGTGTATCTCTGTTATTTTAGATCCTCAATATCTAATTTTCAGTCTTGTAGTATTCCTCTGAGTCTTCCTTCCAATGCCATAGGTCTAACCCAATTTTGATTCTTCAAGAGAGAGTTATACCCAATTTCTCACACTACCCTAATTATGGACTGTTTCATCATAGCACACTTGTATGGCATGCCACGTGTCATTGTTTCTTCATTTGCCTTTGAAATTGATAGTGTGAAAACTAAAAACTATGCACTATCTACCAATTTTTACGGAATTCTAATCTGATACTCAGAGAGAGAGTTATCATGATTTTACCAAGGTCACTTCTTTGAGATGAATTTCAGGAGCCTGCAAAAACCCTTACTTCCAGAGATCATATCTCCAAAAATATTGCGCAACTTGATCTAAAATTTTTACTTCAGATTCCTCAGGATTTTGGTTTCGCCTCATAAACATTTCAACTTCTCAACCTTCGTAGAAAATAATCTAGAGCGAAAATTCCACAATGACCTGTTTTAGATGGCCAAATCCATTATATAAGGAGGAAATGAAGATCACAATTTATATGAATGATTAAGTTGAGAGGGGCTTCAACAAGTGAAGGTGGGAGGGATCTTAGTAGCTTAAAAAATATTAATTATGACTTTTCAATGACCCATGGCCCAACCCCATGGGGTTTTAGCCCACTAATTGGGGGTACAAACTTCAAACATGAATATCTCTCAAACCGTGAAGAATTACATGGCGTGCCATATATCAACGGAAACATATCGACAAGTAGAAACCATAAAAAGCATTATTGACCCAGAATATATTAATTTGGTAAGTCAAAATTCCCATGCAATATTTGGTTAACCCTTGGTGTTGCTTGGCTTGACATCAATGACAACCACTGATCAACAATCTCCCCCTTTGGTATTGATGGCCACACAAGTACTCCCCCTGCGATCATGACACCTATTCCTACAACGTTCTCTCCCCCTTTGACATCAATGGAAAAGGGTAACTCCCCTTGAAACACAACCATCCTGTGGACCTGTACACACTTCCACTCACGCTGACACACAACTGTCCTGCAGACCTGTACACACTTCCACTCCCCCTTTATATTCTAAAAAAGGAAAATCTAATGAGAACTTGGGAGAATCCCAAGCTTCTGGCAAAGATATTCCAATTCTGGTGAATATTTAATATGTGATTCCTTTGGTGCTGCTTGTAATCTTGCTACTTGTCAAACTACTTGCATAACATTCGGTCGGGAGGCTATTACATATAGAAGACTACTAATCATATATCTGTACAACCTTTGATCCACATCCTTAGATGAGTCATCAATGCTCAATTTGCAACCAAGTAGAGACATCTCTAAATCACTTTGCACCTTTGTAGCAAAATTCTTACTTAGTCGATCATCATTGCTACCAATTATTGTATCATCCTCTTTAGCTATTAGACATGCTTTCGTTGTTTCATCCAGAACATATATGTCATTTGGAGCTCGACTTGCTGTAGCCACAATCTCACCATACATGCCTTTCTTGATTTCACATTTCGTGGAGTTGAATAGTATTGCGTGTCCTTCATCACACATTTTTCCAACACTGAGCAGATTGTGATTCATGTTTTCAACTAATAGAACATTCTTGGCTAGAACATCTTTGCTTCCGAGAGTGATAGTACCTGATCCTACAACATTTAAAGATCCATCATTTCCAAAGGACACAGTTCCATCCTTCTTCTCTTTTAGAGATACAAATTTATTTCTATCTCCAGTCATATGCATTGAGCAACCGATATCAACATACCACACATCTTTATTCTTTTGAGCCTTGAGAGCGAGAGCACAATTATCATTCTTCTTCTTCTTCCATGTTCGTTCATTCT
Source organism: Pinus albicaulis (assembly GCA_034641835.2). NCBI lineage: Eukaryota > Viridiplantae > Streptophyta > Pinopsida > Pinales > Pinaceae > Pinus > Pinus albicaulis. Next base: position 1,226,449,189 of record CM076575.1, read on the forward strand.
GTGGCTTTGAATATTGTTCTGGAGGATTTTCAAGTTTGCAGTCTTTGGCTATGTGTCCAGAGTTTCGACATTTGTAACATTCAATATTATTTCTTAAATGTTCAAATCTATTGATATTTCACTGAGCCCTAGGAGGTTCATATTTGACAGATCTCCTGGACTTGTATTCATTCCTAGGGTACGTGCGAAATTATACATCTTTATGACCAAATTTTCCACATGAATAACAGTAGCCATAAAAAATATGTTGGTACCTGGATGGAAATTTTCGTCGAGGAATTGTCTTCCAAGGTTGTTCTTGCGAATCTTGTCCAATGAAGTCTACATGCATGTAAAATCTCATAGGGTCATTGTATTTTGTTGTAGAAGGCCTTGCTTCTTCTTATTTGTAACCGATGCCAGTTTTTTCATTGTAAGATCATTGATTGTTGATGAGTTCTTCCAATGCCCTTGAGCTGTTAGCATATTTTTGGATAGTTTTTCCTTTCTTCACTTCCTCGCACAGCGAGACTACTTTGGCTTCTAATTCTTCCCTTTCTTGGTTGCTTTCTTCCAAATTTTTTTGAAGTGACTCTTCAATGAATTTGTGTTCTTCAACTTCAATTTTGAGACCTTGAACTTGTTATTCAAGAGTTTTGGAACGGATCTTCTCTGCCTTGCGATATTTTATAAGTTTGATTGCTTCCTCATAAAATTCTTCTATGTTCCATCCTTCTTCTTCGTTGTTTGATATCTCTTGCTTATTGTACTTGGGTTTATTGTGCTTGGCCATAAACAATACTCTCTCATTGGCTTCTTCTTCACTATCATTGTCTTCATCAGATGATGAGCTATCTTCTTTAGAGAGAAAGTTCCTTTTGGATCCTTGCTTGTTGAATTTCTTAAAGCCTTTATTTCTTTTTGAGTTTCCATTACTTTTGTTTGGACATTTTTCTGTAAAATTCCCAACCTCATTACAGCTGAAACATATCAATGGAATTTTACCTTTGAATTGTCCCTTACCAATTTGTAGTTTTCTCGTGAAGTAAGCATATTCTTCATCTGAAAGACCTTCTTCATCATCTCCCTTTTGTTCACACTTGCAGGTGCATGTATTTTCAATTGAAGGTTGTTTATCCTTATTGGTTTTCTTAGACGCAACGAACACAATTTCTAGATGTGAAGTACCCTCTTCTTCATCAAGTCTCATTTCATATGCTATGAGAACTCCATGCAATTCCTCTTTGCTGAGTTTGTCTAGATTTTCACTGTATTCTAAGACCGATACCTTTGGGTTGAATTTCCCTGGTAACATTCTAAGAATCTTCCGTATAATAGTCTTCTCGTCAACTGGCTCTCCCAATCCTTCCAGAGTATTGGTTATTTCATCAACGTATTGAAATTATGTAGCAATGTTGCAATCTTCTTTCATTCTGAGTTGCTCAAATTTTTCTCTATAGATTTGAAGATTTTCTTCTTTGACATTTGAGTCACCTGCATATATATTCTTAGGCTTGTCCCATACATTTTTGGCAGTTTTACAACCCAACACCTTATGATAAGTAGATTCAATAAGTCCACTGATAATAATATTCTTTTCTTTTGCATCATTTACCAAATTCTTCTTACCTTGTTCATCCGCAGTTGATGTAAATCCATTTTGAACAGTGTCCCATACTTCATAACCTTGCGCCAAGAGATAGACCTCGATTCTTCCTTTCCAAAGAGCATAATTATTTTCATTGAATAGAGGTACACCATTCTTGGTATACTCCATGACCTCCTTCCAGCTGTTAAACTGATATTGAAGGAACCAAGCTTTGATTCCAAATGTTGGAAATACTGAGAGGGGGGGTGAATCAGTATTTATTTCAATTAGAGCATTAGTTAATATTCAATTATTATCAGTTTTTGTACAATGATAGCATCAAACAAGAGGAACACAAATGCACACAGTTTTTAAGGTGTAAAACCACTCCAGGATAAAAACACCTAATGCTTTTCTAATAATTCTTTTCAACTCCAATTGAAAATAAAGCTCCAACTTCCTAGAATCTAGAAAATAATTCTTCTCCAACTCCCACTAGATGGATGCTCCAATGCCTGAGATTCTTCAGTAGTTACTGAACATATGCGCCAACGCCCAATGAGCTACAAGTCACCGTAGCACCACCCTACCACCCTATAGAAGAATAAAAGAAAAATGGAATCCCGTACCAGAGAAAATGGTCCACTTTACAATTGATATAGAATAATGTATAAGAAGAAGATATACTAGACCATAACCCCAACATTGACACAACCACCTAATGATGATCCTAGACCTCCCAACACTGCCTCTTCAACCCTTGGCAGATAGACACTAGTACAATTTGTACAATAATTTATTTATAATGACTAAGTACAATGATACCTTTACAATGATTGTATGTAGTGCTGCCCACTTGAAGACTTTATATGATGAAATTCGTGTTGCTGTTATGCACCTTGGTTGTTTCTCTTGTCATGCTACCCTCTCTTGCACCTTGGTTTTCTTTTCTACCATAGACATTTTGGTCCTTTGCAATCCTTGACAACACATGATCTAGCTTTTTCTTGCCTTCTAAGAGCTCGATATTGAATCTGGTGGATCTATGTTATTTCAGATCCTCAATATCTGATTTTTGGTCTTGTAGTAGTCCTCTGAGTCTTATTTCCAATGCCATGGGTCTAACCCAATTTGGATTCTTCAAAAGAGAGTTATACCCAATTTCTCACACTGCCTTAATTATGGACTGTTTCATTAGAGCGCACTTGTACGTCGTGCCTCGTGTCACTGTATCTTCATTTGCCTCTAAAACTGATAGTGAAAACACTACCAACTATGCACTCTCTACAGATTTTGATGGAATTCCAATCCGATACTCAGAGAGAGAGTTATGATGATTTTACCAAGGTCACTTCTTTGAGATGAATTTCAGGAGCCTGCAAAAACCCTTTCTTCCACAGATCATATCTCCACAAATGTTGCACAAATTGATCTAAAATTTTTACTGTAGCTTCCTCAGGATGTTTGCTTCGGCTCATAAAAATTTCATCTTCTCAGCCTTCGTAGAAACAAAGTTAGAGAAACAATTCCACGATGACCTGTTTCAGATGGTAAAATCCCTTACATAAGGAGGAAATGAAGATCACAATTTATATGAAAGCTTAAGTTGAGAGGGGCTTAAACAAGTGAACGTGGGAGGGATCTTAGGAGCTTAAAAAATATTAATTATGACTTTTCAATGACCCATGCCCCAACCCCATGGGGTTTTAGCCCACTAACTGGGGGTACAAACTTAAAACATGAATATCTCTCAAACCGTGAAGAATTACATGTCGTGCCATATATCAACAGAAACATATCGACAATTAGAAACCATAAAAAGGATTATTTACCCAGAATATATTAATTTTGTAGGACAAAATTCCCATGCAATATTGGGTTAGCCCCTGGTGCTACTTGGGTTGACATCAATGACAACTGTTGATCAACAATTTCTCTAATCCGGCTCTGTTATTTTAATTTAATACCTTAATCACATCTGAAACATCAATTGGTTGTTGTTTAAGTGATATTTTTCATTTCTCAATGATTGTTTTACATTTATTGATTAGCTCATACTATTTAAATATAATTTTTATGGAGTGCACACCTGATTCATAGCCTGAATTATTTATGTCCTGATGTTTTCCTTGTCCTAGGCCAATGTGTCAGCCATCAATAATTCACTCTCTAACTTTTGAAATTTTTGTGTTATTCGTGGAATTTTTGTATTTCTTCCATATAAAGAGTATTATTATTTATTGTTTGTGCTTCTCAATTCTTGAATTTCTCTAGAAGTTTTTCATTTTCCTTCTTTTGAAGAGAAAAATCCTACATAGGTTTGTTTGTGTCAACTACTCTTGATGTAAAATTTGTTGTTGTTGATAAAGAACTTGTTGATGTACCTACAACTGTAATGGTTACATTTGAAACTGGAATTATTGTCATTTAATTATACCTTCAATATGTTATTCCATATTATTAATTTTAATGTTATGCTCATGATAATCTTGATAATTTCTTCTCATTTTTTCTCACTTTCCTCTATCACCTTGGTTTGTGGATCCTCTGTAGAAGACAATTTCAATTTCTTTTGAAGAACTTTAATGTAAGCATTCTTCTTCTTGAGGATTTCTTATACAACTTTGATATGTTTAGGATCATATCAAATCTTAATCACCATATCTTCTAATGATTTGAGTTTATTATATTTTTCCAAAGAGGAAATATTCTCAATCTTTAATTGTGACTCGACATTTGAAAGAGATATTATCAATTTTAATAATTCCATGGCAGTGTTAGTAATTGTAGAGAAAATAATTTCTCCTTACTATATGTGCATATCCATTTGGTCAATAAGATGAATCTGATAAGCATCAAAAGAAAATATGGTCTTTTGTAATCAGAAGGGGATTTTGGAAAAGGGACTTGGGCTTGTAAGAAATCCATCTCCATCCTTCCCTTTTCACTGTCAAATGTTTTCAACAGCCTATGCAATGAAGTGGAGGTCTGTTTCCAAAATTGAATGTATAGATTTTCCTTTATAACTTCATTTTTCTACTTAATTTCTAAGGATTTGGAGAAATGTTTGGCTCACCTTGTTCATTGGATCTTGCTGACTATATAATATCCATTGGATCTTGTGAAACTAAAGAAGAGGATGGAGTGTTAGGAACATTTCCCTCTGGTGCTGTAGAAACTTGTGCATCACCCAAATCAATAATCTCTAGCTATTTCTGACTTTTATAAGTTTACATGGTGAAATATGTCTTCTACTTTTTCTTATGGATGATGAATTCCTTTGCAATGCTTGTTGAATATGATGGTTCTTCTCTAGGCCTGTTCTCCTGCTTACCTAAAATGGGATTTTGGAGAGTGGAGGTGGAAAGAATTTTCTCTTCTGCTTCTTCAAGTGTGTTTCCTTCACATTGATCTTGATTCATGATTTTTTCAATTTTTGGCCTATGAGTGTGATTGGAAGGCATTGTCCTTAGCTCTACCCTCATGTTAGAGATGATAATGAATGGATCATATTACAAGGTAAAACTTGGCTGAAAATTCATCCTCTTGAGGATAATATCTACTTCAACTCCTACCATCCTGGTGTTTCATATGAATGAGCCCACCTTAGTCTCGATTTTAAATTGATATTTCCTTTTACTTGAAATAAAATGCATCTCATCCATGTTGATCATTTTCCTAACATATTCCTGAGAGAAAATAATCATTGGAACATATTTAGGCAGCTTGTAAGGTGCCAATTCACAGCCATATACCCTGATCTCTATATAATTCTAGTAAATATGCCAGTCACCATTTTTACTTGATCACTTAGATGAAGAATGATTTTGATTTATGAACCAATCCTAGGCTCTCTTACTGCTTAGGAGATGAAAAAATTGATGAATGAAAGAGTCAATAAAATCCGCAAATGAAAAATAAGTTGAAATTGACCGAACAAATTAAGTCCAATGTATCACTGATTGGTTAACACCTTGATTATCTTCTTTGTGAAAGTTTATTGGTAATAAATTTCCCTACAGAAAAAGGACCATATAAACCATTATAGAGGCGTACTTGAACATTCCTTGAGTAGTTATATTCATCATCTTCTCATGCATATTATCAACGAGGAATTGACTGTAATTATACGTGAATGTTGGTTGAATTTCCTTGTAGAAAATGGAAAAGTAAATCAGAATAGGTTAATCTGTCATTGCCTAACAAGTAAGAAATTAAAGAAATAATATTCTTGGTTTCTTATGGGAGCATAGAGGATGGATAAGGAGGATTTATTTTTTGAATTTGAGCATCATCTGGAAGAAAATTTTCAAAAATATGAGCTCTCTGGGGAAAAGTAAGTTTATGGTATAGTTCCATGAGGACAGGTTGGAAAAAATGGCTAGGTGAATTATCCTCTAGTATTAACAAAATCTAGTTAATGGTATCTGGTGTAATGGAAATCAGAATATCTCCATTCTAAGCTACTATGGTTCTCTTAAGAGGGTAATATCTAGCTTGAAACCATGTGAATAAATCAGGAAACTCATAGGTTTGGGGAAAGGTAAACATGGGTAACAATGTCTCCCAAAGTTTGACTTCATCTTGCTTATCTAGATATTTTTGTTTCAACTACATATGTAATTCAAAGAGTTTGAATTCACATTTTGTGTATGTGATTTTAAACAACTAGATAGCAATTTGATGAAATTTAATTCCTAATCTAAATACATAAATTTAAATAGTCTCATCATGTTTAAGTTGTATGATTCAAACCAAATTATTTTTTGGTTGTGGCATTTTAAGAAGCTGCAAATTTTTTTTCTTATTTCTTATTTGAAACAAAGAAATTTCATTTCTTTTATTTCTTCTATCTATTCCTATAAATTTCAAACCTTTTTCCTTTATTTTTTAAAGCTTCTAATCCTAACATTTTTTGACATTAATTATTTTCTTTTCACATTTGAGTCCTAATTCTTTTTGGATTTTCATATATTTACATTCCATCCCAACGTTTTTTAATTTTGCATTTTTTCTTCTAAAATGTCTAACTTATCAAAATAATAAATGTTACAACATCGTCTCCAACTGGGGATTTTTTCCTCCTGCATGATGTAGAGAACTAGTAGATCCAAGTGCCTTCTCCTCAAACTAATGGAGTCTTTGTTAAAAAAAAAACATACTTTTAAAATGAAACTGGTAAATATAAAATGATGAATTTGTGAGACACTCTTCTACTTTTCAGTACTGAATGTAATGCTTTAAATATCTTCCATTTAATGATAATGAAGAATATTGTCCTTCCAAGTTCTACAAGATAAAAGTGTTATTACCCTTGAATTCTGCAATACTAAAAGTTCCAAACCAAAGGTTGTAAAAATTTCCATGTTTTCCTTTATCTTCACTCCTAACATCCCATATTAATACCAAATATCCTTCTCTGAGATATCCTTCTCTAACTTTTCTATCAAAAATGATTTTTAGCTTGTTCTAGTATTTACTATGTATGTACTGGATTTCATCCTTGTTTTCATTAAGTTCAATGATTTGATTGATTCTTCTAAAAAAATCATCAAGTTCTTCATTTAATTCTTGCAAAAATTTCAAAATACGGAATGCTAGATTTGTAGGGAAAATTGCTTATTTACCATAAACCAACTGAAATGGAAATTTTTTTGTAGATATTTATGGATATAGCCTGTTAGCCCATACTGCGTTAATGAGACGATTGTCCCAAATATTGTTATGATATTCTAATGTCTTCTTGATTACTTTAACCAAACTCTTGTTTGAAGGCTCTGCTAGTCCATTTCCCGGTGGATAGTAAGGAGTTAATGATGTAAAAAAATGTGATATTTTTGACAAAATTAAATCATTTTAACACTGACAATTGTTGTTTCATTATCTGTAACTATCTTCTAGGGACATCCAAACTTGGATAGAATATTTTCTTCAATAAATTTGATTATTATAGTGTCTGTAGAATTTCTACCTCGAATGGCCTTTACATATTTGGTAAAGTAATATGTTGTAGTTAGTATCCATCTATGTTGGTTGCTTGATGTTGGATGAATTTCCCCAACAAAATTTAATCCCCACTATAATAAAGGTGTTGAAACTAGTATTGGAACCGAAGGAAGTTATTTAATTTTTTTTTTCTAGAGAACATTTGACATTGAGTACAACTCCTAACCTTTTCTCCTACTTGTGCAAACATGGTGGGCCAATATAATCCCGCTCTCAATATTTTAAATGTTGTATCTCTCCAGGCATAGTGTCCTCCATAAATACCTCTATGAAACTGTTCAATAATCCCTTTTGTTTCACTTTACTTCATTCAAATAAAAGTGATATTGAGAGGACATTTCCAGTATAAATTTTCATTGATGATACAATACTTATGGCCTTTAGCTATAGTGTCTTACATTGATTTTTTGAAAATTGAGAAGGACACTCAAAGTTTATAATAAAATGTACAATATCAAAGTACCATTCTGAGAACAATAATTTATCATCAATATAAACAGGAATTGATTGATTTGAAGATGAAGGTTCTTGTGGATTCTTTCCTTCTAAGTCTTGGGAAGTTTCTTATGGATTCTTCCCTTCTACGTTTAGATAAGGTTGTTGTGGATTCTCTCCATGTGATTTTGGAGAAGGTTCTTGTGGATTATTCTCTACTGGGATTTAAAAAAAAAAAATTATCTCGAAAACCTTACAATTAGATTCACTTAAAATTTTAGCCAAACCTTTACCCTTTACCAATTTTCAAGTTTTTATACTAAGATCAAATTCAATTATTTGGGTAATCCATCTCCCTCTTTTACCATCAGTGTCAGGTTGAATTCACACATTTTTCAGAACACTATTTGGAACATAACCAGTAATGGCTGAATGAAGCACATAAATTTTGAAAGCCTTTAAAGCTTGGAATAAGGAATAAGAATGTTTTTCAATAATGCCATATTTAAGTTCAACGTTTGTCATGACCTTACTAAAAAATAAAATAGGTTGCTCATCTCCATCTTCATTCTTTTGAAAAAGTACAATAGCTAAAGTGGGTTTAGAGGGAAAGAAGAATATGCTAAATGGTTCAGAATAACTAGGGTTGGCTAAAGTTGGGACTTCAGAAATGGCCTTTTCAATCTGGTCAAAAGCATATCTAGCTGGTATTTTCCATTTAAATTCATGGTTTTTCCTCAACATATTAGTGATATCCTTAACTGTTTCAGCATAATTAATAATGAATCCCCTTATGAAATTAATATTTCCAAGAAATCTTCGATCTCCTTTTCGTTCCTTTGCAATGAAAGTGCTTGAATATCATAAACTCTTTTGGGATAAATTACCACTCCTTCCTTAGAAATGATGTGGCCAAGAAATTTCTCTTCTCTAATGGAAAACATAGAATTCTTAGGATTAAGTGATATCCCAATTTTCCTACACCTATAAAAAAACTTTCATCAACTGTTTTAAATGTTTTTTATCTGAGTTAGAACACATAGTAAGATCATCAAGATATATAATAATAAATTTTTTTGTTTACTTGAAAAATGTAAATCCATAGGTCATTGAAATATTTCTCCAGCATTAGTTAATACAAAGGGTATCCTAACATATATAAATGTACCCCAAGGAGTGGTGAAGGTAGTCTTCTCTCTATCCTCTGGGCTCACCATTATATCGTTGTATCCAGAGAAGACATCTAGCATCGAAAGTATATTTTCACCTGAAGTTTTTTGAAGAAAATAATCCATTTTGGGTAATGGATAACTATACTTCAAGGATGGCTTATTTAAGTTCCTGAAATCTAGACATAGTCTAATTTCATTTTTCTTATTTCTAATAGGAACTAGAACTTTTACCCAATCCGAATATCTAAATGGAACTATGATATCAGCATCAAGTAACTTCTTAAGTTATTTCTCAATGGTAGGGAGCATGAATAGATTGATTCACCTTAATTTTTACTTAAAAGGTTTTTCTTCAAGTTTTAAAGGAATTTTATGATTAATGAGGGTTGTATCATAGGTTTTTTATTTAGCATAAGACCAAGAAAAAACATCTTTGTAATATTTAATAAGGTTCAAATATTTAGTTATTAGTTTTTGAGGTAGAGATGCATAAATTTTAATGCTATTGATTTATTCAGGTGTTCCAATATTATATTCTTCAATATCCTACTCAAGTGAATTTGATAGTGGATTCTTGGGAACATCATTTTGGTCAAATACTTTTTCGAGAGGAAATATACCTTTGGGAATAAATTTGTTATACAAATGAATGATATTGTGGTCAACTATTTTTTAATTTAATTTAGAAGTTAGATTTTCCTTGTTGAGATCATTAATATCTGACTGATCTTCTTCAATTTGCAAAACAAAGTAATCATCAATAACATGTATAAAATATTTCAATTGTTCATCATACTCAAATATTTTCCAATATATAGGATTTTTGGAATAAAAGGCCTATATTTGACTTGAATTTGATATTTCAAAAGCATTTGATTTGGAATTTTGAATGAACTATTTGAAACAACTAGGGAGTCTGCATGAATATTCTCATTTATTAGGATGTTTGTGATGTTAAATGCTTGAAAGAAGCTTTCCACTGAATCCAAAACCTAATTTCTGTAATATCTAAGTCCAGGATGGTTTTTTTGAAAAATATTACTAGCTTGTTTAACTATGACTTATGAGTCACTGAAAGCACTTAAATTCTTCACTTTAAGACTTCTAGCTAACTCCAATCCTAGAAGAAAGGCTTCATATTCTGCTATATTATCAGTAACATCAAATTCAAGTTTAAAAGATTGAGTTATATTTTCTTTTTCTGGTGAAATAATAACAACACCAGCTCCAACCCATTCTTTTGAACAAGATCCATCAAAATATATTTTCTGAATATCATTTTTGACAGTTTTTTGGTTTTCACAACATCTTAAAATTTAAGTTGAGAATTCTGCAATTTTTTTCAAGATAATAGAAAAAAACAAAAATCTTGGTCAAGTGCATATATAGGATGATTTCGTGCTTGATCTTCTTTTCAAATAGTATTAACCAATCTAACCTCCTTATATAACCTAGGTTGTTCACCCCTGTATACATGAATAATGGTGAAAGACATGTCCATTTGAAGGCTTAATCCTAGCTTGGAACAAAAAGACCTTGATAAAGGAATTCCAAACGTAGGAGGAATATCAATGACCAAAATGTATAAAACCACACTATTCATAATTATTTGGTCTAAAGTTATCAATAAGTCTTTTATGAGTCCTAGACATGGTACCATTTTGGAATCAAAGGTACATAGATCATGGTAATATTGAGTAATTTCCAAATTAAGTTGATCCATAATAACCTTCGACATACGATTACGAGAGGCTCTAGAATCTAACATGTAGTTATATAATAATGAATCATTTCCTTTAAAAGAAACATATAAATGAGGCACTTTTTCATCAATCATGTATGAACTGGGACCAAATACTACTGAGGGTTTTTCATCTTGTAGACTAATTACATCCCCTTCAACATCCACACTTGAATTTTGACTCCATTTTTTAACTTGATTTTCGTAGTCATAATTTTTTGAAGTTCTCATAATGGAATGGGAATCTTAACTCTTTCTAATTCCCTTTCAACATTGAAATTTGTTCAAACAATTTTATCAATTAAAGATATATTAATTTCCTCATTTAATTGTTGAATTGTTGTTATTTAGGTTTCAGAATATTTTATTTGTGGTTGAATTATAACAAGAATTTTAGGAGGCCTTCTAGGCCTTTCTCTTTGTCTTAAATCATATATTCTATTGATCTCTACAATTAAGAATTCATATAAGGATTGATATTTAGACACTTGTGAATTTCCTTGATCTTCTTGTGAATAATTATTTTGAGGAAGAGAAATCATGACCTTTTGAACAGATGAATTTTCATGATTATTGATGTCTTCAATTATCATAAGAGTAATTTCATTGCGTTTTTTATCATCTATCAACAACAAAGGTGGAATTTGCTGATCATTATTGGGCCTTTGAAGAATCTGAATCTGTGGGGATTTTTTAAATTGAGATTGGGTTTGTGGTCTGGTAATAATTCGCTGAATTTTTCTTGGCCAAGTTTTAATTTCTGAAATCCTATTAGAAATTCTCCTAAGAAATGATATTATTTCATCAATATTTTGTTCTTAGTTTTTAGATTTAGAAGAATAAACCTCTTGGTTGGCTTTCATTTTCCTATGTGTCTTTCCATCTTTAGCTTTAATTTTAGTTGAAGTTGATATATTAGATTCAAATTCAATGCTATTGCTTTGCATGTCTTCTACAGTATGATATGTTACTTCTCTAAGCATGACTGCAAATTCATATTCAAAAGCTTTGGAAAACCTAACCTTTGCTGCTGCTACTGGTGGTTTACAATCAACGGGAATTTTATAATAGATTTCATGAAATAATTTTATGAAGTCAGCCACAAGTTCACCATAGTTTCATTTGAGTTTTTTAAATTCTGTTAGAAAATAGACAAGATCCTTGTTAACCTGCCATTTGTTTTTAAATATGGTGTTTAATTCATCCCAACTTCTAATAGAGTTTGCCCTTAATTTCCTAAACCATATCCTAACATTTCCTTCCAGGGTTTGAATAAAAAATCTCACATATACATTCTCATATTCAATATTCATATTGTCATAAAAGTCTAAGAAAGCTTCTAAATGATCTTCAATACATAAATCAATTTCTACATTAAAGCTTGGAAGGTGTTTGAAGTATTCATAAGGAAATTTGTTTAATATATTCGGAAGTTGTAAAGAAACATATCTTTCCTGAACAATAGGTGGAAAAGTAGCCATAACTTGTGATGATGGTGAAGAGGAATCAGTAGAGGTTGTTGTAGAAGATGATGAGGAAGAAGTTGAATATGAAGGTGAAGATAGAAGGGTAAAAGTAGGTGGATGAAGAAATGAAGATGAATATCTTCTTAAGGATTTCAAGGTGTTCAAATAATAAATTTATGAACCTTTGTTTCTCCTTCTTTAGTTTCAAATGAAGGATTCAAATATGAGGAGAAAATATCTTCTAGTTCAGAATAATTATATGGGAAATAATAAGAAGTTGGAGAAATGAAATCAGTAGGTTTAAATTCAAGTAAGTTAAAATTAAAATCCTGCTATGATTTGGGAGGTTAAAAAGGTACTTTAGGTATCTTATATGATTCTAATGAATGATCTAAAAGATCTGACTAAAAATCAATCAATTCCTTTAGAGATAAGTTCATGTACCTAGGTGGTAGGTCTTCTGAATTTATAGGATTTGGTCCAAATATAAATGTATCAGGTACTGAAGTATCTTCTGGTTGAGGTGGTATAGAAGAAGAAGAAGGGGTTTGAAGTATTCTTATTAAAAAGGCTTGTCTTACCACCCTCTATCAATCTGATAAAGGTAAAACAATTTCAGAATCAAAGTGGGATACGGTATGTCTTGAAGGAGACATTTTTGGGTTCTGCGAAGTCACCGGGTGAGATATTTTAAGCTAATAGTCATTTATTCAACCTTAAAGGAATAGATATATCATTGTCAAAGTGAAAATATATCAATTTTTGTATCCACAACAATGGAGCCAGTTTGATGTTGTCCTTTGACATAATTATATGTTAATTAATTATGCCAGAGCATCTAAAATATTTTGTTGTTTTTAAAGGAGTTTTTGGATGACCAATGCTATGAGAAAATTATGAGCATATGTTTTAAACTTTAAATAATATTGATTATTAAGAAAGGGTTATTATTTACTTCAAAACAATGATTTGATTTTGTATTTGTGAAAGGAAGAAACTATAAGAAACTATGATCTACTAAATATTAAAATCGAATCCTTAGTTTACCATATCCTATGTTTATAGCTTAATAATATATATCTATCTCTATGAGGATGACTGAAAATTAATTGATGTGGAGGGAATTATACAGAAAAATAGTCTAATAAATTAGTCCCTAAAATATATGATAACTTCAGAAGATAGACTGATATTAGATTTTATCTTACCTATTTATCTCCATAAATTTTAAATATATGTACAAAATAGAATGAAATGTAAACTGAAAAAAAATTAGAAGGAGACAAATTGTTTGAAACAAATCTATAATCCTTTCATTAATAATCAATGATCTTAACTCATACAATTCTACATTACAAGTGCTTATACAAAGGTGCAACCATTGATAACTCGAATGGAGAGTTATTTATACAAAAAAACTATCGCTTAGAAGGATCTAAACAAATTACAAAAATAATATCAAAATATATGAATACTAAAACTCTTTTGTCAAATTCTTACTATCTTCAAGGAAGTGGTTGATGATGTGGCACCAAAATGTGTTGCCTTGCTGGCATTTGTTGGAGATGGAATTTACTCGATAATTTGAAATAAGTAATCTCATCTTTCTTGACTTGGTATATCTAGTTTAATGAATCTTTGGTAAACTACATCCACTTCTGTATATCTTTCAAAAGTAGGTGTATTGATAAAAATGTGTTTGATTCATGTTTGATTATAAATTCAAACTCTAAAGCCTCTAGAAGAGCCTTTCCTGTCATATGAACTTTAATTCCTACAAATTTCTCTTTATCAATTGAAATAATATAAATATTTTTGCAATATTCCTCCAAACTGATTAACATGTCATTTGGTGCTACTAATACTAGAAACCCTCTTTTATTTAGCAAGTTTAACTTCGTGTGAAACCTTTGGACAATAGTGTAGAAAGGTTGGCACTTCGTTTTCAACTGAGTTAAAAAATTATTTTTCCGCATAACCTTTTTTATTTTTAAAATAGTTTATGTCCTATTTGTAATATGAATGTCTTATAATTCAACTATGTTCCTTGAATTTAATACCTTAATCATATATGAAGCTTCATCTGTTTTTTTTTTAAGTGTTTCTTTTTCCTACTCAATGATTGTTTTCCATTTAGTGATTAGTTCTTCCTGTTCAAAGATAGTCTGTATGAAGGGCCATAGCTTAGTTATAGCCTGACTTATTTTTCTCTAGATGTTTTCCTTGGCTTGGGCTAAGTTGTCTGCCATCAATAATTCACTCTTTAAGTTCTGAAATTTCTATGTTAATTTTTTGGATTTCTGCATTTATTCCATATAAAGAGTATCATTCTTTATTTTTAGTGCTTCTATATTCTTCAATTTCTTCAATTTTTTTCATTTTCTAGCTTTTGAAGAGAAAATTCTTTCATAACTTTGTTTGTGTCACCTGTTGTTGATGTAGACTCTACTAATCTTGATGAAGAACTTGGTGGTGTGCCTAAAACTGCTATGTGTACAAATAAAATTGGAATTATAGCCTGTTGGTTTTAGGGGTCTTGACCCAGGTTCAAATTTAAGGTTTACCAGCAAACCCCTCTACTACTGGCCCTTTTGGCAGTGCCCTGCATGTGTAGGTAAAGATATCACTTGAAGTAGTATGGAAGGGTGTTGGAACTAGGTTTCCACACCCTAAGAGGGAGAAATTTAATTAAGTGTGTACCTTTAGATCTAACAGGCCTACACTAAGGGAGCACTAACACAGAAACCCTCAGCAATATATTTGACTGAATAACTTGTGTGAAACCCGTAACCCATAAGATGACTAGTTAATAGAAGTAAGGTGAAAAAATATAAATAGATTTATGCATTCAGTACTCTTTAAAGCATCGCATCCACGTGCGCCTCAATTAACTACCAATATTCAGCATATAGGCATAGCTCACAAATAAAAATATAGCACAACTAATAACAGAACTCAGACATACTCTGACATTAGAAAAAGGGTATTCTCATTCATTAACACTTCATAATTCACTTATAGAATATTTACCAGCTCGCGTACATAGCCATTGGGGTCTGCACATAGTAGGACTTAGGGCCTCCATGCACATAGCCAGCAGGAGCTCTCACCTAGACAAATCCACACAACAAGTATCACAAATCCAATATTTGTATCTAGACCTAATCCAAACTTTGGCTTAGACTCGATCTTATTCATTTATTTATACTATTTTATCCTACGCTACTCTTTGGTTGGAAAACTGTGGTTTGTTGACCCTTGGTCTACCCTTTGACCCATTACAAATAATTAGGGGATTTGACCCACCCCAAAGCCCTTGTTCCAGACTAAAATATTACAAAATTGCATCAAAATTGCATCAAATTTTTTGTTAGGGTACCTTGCTCCAACATTTATCCAACACAATATTTTGACTCGTCCCTAGTCACAACAAACATGGGGTCTTAATATTGGCTTGGAGCTACTCGACAGCGGTGGAAAATGGTGGAAGGATGTCCTCACATTACAAAATTTCATTCTGCGCAATCTCGACCAAATTTTGGGAAGTCAATCGTTCAGTAGCTGCAGTGACACTATCCAATGTATGGTTCAACTACTTGAGTGTCGCGTCCAAGTCATGTGAGAGCTTCAGTGCTTCATCTGCCTAGGGTTTCAGATGATCGCTAAGGACCTGATTCTTGTGGCAGAGCTCCTCAATTTTTTCCCTTAGAATGTTGTTTTTGCGAATATGTGCTAGGCACTAGGAAGAAACAAGGGTTAGCATGGTAGCTTCCATTTCCTCAAAGTCCTACTCTTTTTGGCACAACTCCTAATTAAATTACCAAAGGAGGGGATCACGCTGCATAGTAGACCATAGTCCCTTAGCAGTTTATAGCAACTTTGAGCCCTTGGGAATATGTGCCAAAATACTTCTTGTTTCTTCCTTTACCAACGTGGCTCATTGGGCTCGGACCTCCTGAGGAATTTCCGACTGCAACTTGGCCTACAACACAGGAATCTATTGCTCGAGGTCTACTTTGACTATTTTCAATTCTATTCTACATGCCTTCAATGCAGCCAAAAAGCCTTCAATATTGGCTTGCGACGCAGTAGATGCATGCATTAATTTTGGAATGTCTCCACATAACCGGTCAATCAGGTGCTCTAACTCTGCTATTTGTGCGACTACCAGGAGCTGTGTTGCATGTACTTGGGGTAGACTCACCAGCCTTGGTGGAAATCGTTTACTCAAGCTCACTCAGATATTGTTGAATCCACATTTCTCTATTCTAGAGATCATAGGATATTAACAAGTGGAGAGCGTGTAGCTGCCCACTCATTGTTCTTGCAATGTCAAGGTCGGCCTTGAAACATGCGCCAAATTGCTCGCATAAGGCTAGTGGTTCTACTGTTAAAGACACTTCCGGGAAGGGTAAAATCCTACTCTTAGTGACTGTGATGATGTATGTGGTTGCAAAGCTCACTTGAATAAACCTTTCCTGGTTCACGCTCACTTGAAGGGCATCTGATTTTAGCTAGATCACCCATAGCTTGAACTACAAAGCCTGCATGCCAACTTTCTGTTGATCTTCCATTGCATTCCAGCAATCCTCGGAGGTAGTAGTGATGACATCTGTAATATTTTCTAGATCCTCCTCAGTAAATGTAACTTATGTTTCTCCCTCAGACTTGTCACCCTTGCGATTCTTTTGCTTCCATTTGGGAGGCTCACCAGTGTGCTTTGTTTTGCATGGGGGATCTGTGCCCTCCCTACCAACTCCTCTAGTATCCACATCATGCTGAGGCTCTTGGTCCACCCCCTTGGTGGTCATTTTCTTAGTGGAGCACACATGAGTTTCTTTTGTTATGCTCAGTCGGACAATATCCTTGGGCATTGCATATTTTCCAGAGGTGCCCGTTGTGACCGGGGCCAAGGACTTGAGGCCAAGTTTCCATGCAGGCAGTCGTGTTGCGACAATTTGATCAACCTTGACCCTGGTGAGGATATAAGGGAGTTTGTACCACAGGAGATCATTTTGTGCCTTGATCTGCACATTGTGCATGGTGACATGAAATTCAGCGATGTGCTTATATTTATCATATACTACAAGTGACAAGCGCGGCCTAGAATGTATCACCTCCATCAGTGAACCATGAAATAGCACCTAGAAGACCTTTTTCTCCTTGATGCGTTACAAATCCTTAGAGACCCACAAGTTTACGTAATGTGCTCCTTCACATAAATTATGCTCGAGTTCAAGGAGCACCGCATTGTCAAGCACCTCCCATGTGACCAGGGTGATCAACAACAATAACCAGAAGTAGCAGAAGGGCTTACCCTAGTCTTGAGCCTCACACACGTTATCTAAAAACTCTTCACATAGGTACTATGACCAATTGTAGCAGACCCACTTGTCACACCTTCCTTCCAACTGAATAACATAGGCAAGGACCACTGATGGCCTATACTTGTGCATTAGCTTACATAGAAGAAACAGAGTTCCCATGCACACTCCTGGGTCAATGATGGTCTCTAATAGGAATCCTCGCTTGTTACGATCCACCTTGTATTTTTCATAAATGTCATCAACCACCTTTTTCTCATATTTATTTCTGAATCCATTCATGGGATGGGGCCCCTTCATGGGTAGGCTGGTGATCCTATGAATCAATGTGTCATCAATTAAGATGCAGCCTTAGATCCACAAACATTCATCATGGATTGGTGCAAGTAGATGTCGCAAGATCAAGCTAGTGATAGCATATCGCCCGAAGTAGGGGATGCACAAAAAATTCAAAATCCCTAAGGCTTGCAGCCCACGCGCCCACGACATTGGTTCCACCTTCGGTACGTCGTCATACAATACTCGTTTAAGGTAGAATTCTAGGGCTAGATTCAGGAAAGTGTCTTCATTTTCTATTTCATGGTCATTAAATTTAATGGATGGAATGATACCAAAAATGTCCTCGATGAAAGGGACCTCCTACAGGACCAGCAAAATTTGGATATATTTGCAAACAACATTTATATTTTTGGGGGTGCACGCCGTCAGCTTCCTTGGCTTAACATATGCTAGTAGCCATGAGAGCAGAGCCACCAACAGAGCTTCTTCTTGGGCTAACATAGGGCACTTTGACAGATTAGGTGAGCGCACTTGGGGCACCTACCTACGGGAATGCACAATGTTGGGGGAGCTGTGCGGCTTCCCTCAAGCCCACTTCGTGGCTTTCCCCTTCCCCTTCTCCTTACCTTACTCCTTTCCTTTTTCCTTCCACTTTCCCTTTCCTTTTGTCAGCATGGACATGAAATATTCGACATCAGGTGTTACTTCAAAAACATCCTTAGACCCTATCTCAGTGGGACCATGATGGGCAACGACTCGACAAGGTTAGAAGTAGTCATCCTTCCTTGGAATATGAATTCGGGGTTGTTAATATCAGAAGGGGTAGCTTTCCCATACATACCGATGGTGTGGTTACAAAGAACACAAAATTCACAGCAAAGCACAAGGCATAAGATCTCCAGAGAGAAAAGGAATTGGTTATGACTTGTGTCCCTTATTTTATTGGCCACCCTAGGTAAAAACGCACAGATTATCATTGAATGTGACTTACCATCGATAAAACGGTAAAAAATCCTCCAATATAGCTACATTAATTGTGAAATACCCACTCCATCCAACGATAAAATCACTTTTTCACCCAGTTTTACTATTCCAATGGCTAGTTTTTCGAGCTACGTACTACCCTTGTGCATCTATCACACCCTCCCGCATATTGTTATCTATGTGCTACTGTTTCACTCTCATTGCATCATCCTACACCTTCCCTTCCTAGTGCTTGCAGAACTATTAATATAGATACTCCAACCATATAGTCATTTGGTAGGCATAGGGTTGTCCCTGTAAGGTTTCAGATGACTTCCATTAACGTACCCAGGAAGGTAGTCTTTGTGCATCATAGCCAACTGCACCGCACCACCATCTGTAATATCTTTTACTATATATGGACCCAAATAATGCTTACATAACTTCCCTAGATGGCGCGTAAATTAAATAGCATAGAGAAAAAACAATTATTGTTCCTTAAACACCTTCTTTCAGATGTGCCAATCATGCCAAGATTTTTATGGTGCCTTCTTAGCTTGCTGGTGAAAATTAGAAATAAACCGATCTTCTTCCAAGGCAACCATTTGTGCCAAGTGTTATTCCATGATGTTAGGTTCCGCCATATTTTTAAAAGCTACAATTCTCAATATGGAGACAATATATTCCATCAGCATGATGGCCTCCTTTCCATAGACAATCCTGAAAGGTGTCTTCCCAGTCATTTTATTGCACGTATTTTTATAGACCAACAACATGGAAGGGATGCACACATCCCAGTCACTCTGATCAGTATTACAGAACTTAGTTAGCGCATTCTCCAAATTTTTGTTGAAAGCTTATATTGCGCCATTACCTTGTGCGTGTTACAGGGTATTTTCGTATGGTGGATCTGAAATTCCTCTCTCAAACATTCAATATTTTCATTAACAAAATGCGTACCTCTATCGCTCATTAATATATTTGGGAAGCCAAAAATGGTTAGAATATGCTAAATGATGAAGTGTATAATGGTATCTGGAGTACAGTCCTTCACATCCTTTACCTATGCCCATCTCGTTATATAATCAATGGCAGTAACGATGTAATGTGCACCAGTATTCTTTTGTTGGGGATTGATTGGGCCTAAAAATTCTATATCCCATTTTTCAAATGCTTGCAAAGTGATCTGAGGTTGTATGGGAAATTCATCTATGCAGAAAGGCTTCCCAGTTCATTGGCATGTGTCATAAGTGGCAGTACGCATGTGCGTCGCTATGTAATGTCGGCCACCACAACATCGCTCTTAGCACCTTCTACGCAATGGATTTCCCTGCGTAGTGGCCACCTGTCACCACTCTGTGAGCCTCAGCCAAGGTAACATGTCTCTCATGTTCTAATATATGCCTTCACAATGCCTTATCTGCTCCAAAATTATATAATTAATAGGAAATTAAAGAGAAATGAACTACGTGGGCCACCAAATCCTTTTTATATCGCACTGAATAGTTTGTAGGTGTTGTCCCAGTGGTCAAAAAGTGAATATTGTCCACAAAGTGCTCATAAACCACCTTGATAGAAAATAGCTACGCATCGGGTAATGCTTCTTCCAGACTATTTATCTCTTCCCCACTATCAATTCAAGACAAGTGATTGGGTCTTGCATTTAGCCTCTCGGGCTTCACAATAATTTCAAAATCATAATCTTGAAATAGAAGCAACCATCTAAAAATCTCCCCCCTCGAAAAGTAGGCTTATTGACCAGGTATTTTAAAGATAAATGGTGAGTGAAAATTTTAAAGTGTCCTCCTAATTGAAAGTGCATGTATTTATGCAGGGCATACACCATTTCCAACCCTTCTCGTTCAGTAGTAGAGTAGTTGTGCTCTGCGCTAAACAGTTTAATGCTAGAAAACACAACTGGATGATCAATGTCTCCTGCTATTCCTGATGCATCTATATATACATGAAAGACCTTTGCTGAGTCTGGAAATATTATGATAGGAGCATTGACCATTTTTTTCATCCTAGAAAAAGGATACATCCTTCTTTATCAACTTCTCCATTGGGGCAGTGATCAAGGCATACCATTGAGTAAACTTCTTGTAGTAACGTGTGTGCCCTAATATGGAGCACAACTATTTCTCTGTGGTGGGGACTGCTAAATTGATGACACATGTGATATTGGATAGGTCAAACATCAATCCCTGCTGACATATGATGTGTCCCAAAAAAATCCAAAATGGTACACAAAATATGCAATTCCTGAGGTTTAGTGAAATCTAGTGTTTCCTGCAATTGTTTGACATCATGTGCAGGTTTGACATGTGCTTCTTCACAAATACAAATATCATCCAATCATCAAAATAAACCTCCATAAAATTATGGATGAACTCTTTGAATACTACTACAACTACGCGTGGGAAAATGGAAGGGTGGTTCTTTAGTCCAAAAGGCATGAAAGTGTAATGGAAGGAGCCCCATTTGGTTGTGAATTTTGTCTTGTTGTGATCTTTAGGTGAGATTTTGATCTGATGGTACCCTAAAAACCCATCATTGAATGAGTATGCTTCCTTACCTCCAACATTATCCAATATTTCATCAAATAATGGCGTAGGGAATGGATCATGCACGCAAACATCATTCAACTTGTGTATATCTATGCAGATCCTTATCTCTCCTTTGGTTTTCTCTTCTTAGACCATCATTGGGCTTACCAAATCATAATTTTCTACTGGCTCAATGATATATGTGGCCACCATCTTATCTATTTCCTCCTTAAATTTCTTCTTATACTTCGGGTTCAACCGATAAGAAAGCTACTTGAAAGGATGTGCATCCGGCTTCAAGGTGATTTTCAAGACACCCAGATCTCCTACGGTTCCCTTGAGCTGAGAGAACTTCATAGGGAATATTCTTGATATTCGGTCAACATCTCCACGATTTTTCCAATAGTATCATCATCCCAGTATCCCCAATTTTTTCCATCTTGGGCTTCTCTTTTGTCCCAATGTTGACTTCCTTCAACTTTAATGTCTTAGTAACATCGATTGTCTATAATAGGGGTCTTGCAACTATGTGCTCTCCTTCTGAATCTAGGATGGTGATATTATTAGGATCCTCATCATAGTCCTCCACTAAGAAATGTTGACAGTTGACAATATCCTACACTTGCGCATCCCAAGTTAGTGTACCACATTCTTTCGAAGGTAAGGACTCATTAAAGACAAGAGCATCTATGTCTTGTAGGGCTTCGTCAAATTTCTTTGTACCTAGAAATAAACCAAATGTCACCATGAAATCCTCTGTCATTGTACCCCAGTGGTGAGTGCACTAATGTAGCTCTGCATATAAATAACAAGTGGTGGGGATTTGTCCTAAGGAATGAATAAACATATGGACCCATTAATTCCAGGTCCTTTCATTCCATACCTCCATCCACATAGCCAAGTTCTTGCATGGATCCCCATGTCTGGAAAAGATCTCCATGGGTGGGTTGAGTGGAGGTTGAAATCGTAGGATCATAATTTTTCGGCATTACTCCCAGTCTTGAAAATCCCCCTTTTGGGTTTCCCACCACTGCGCAAGGGTCATGTGCATAGCCAAGTCAAGTGCCCAAAATCTCTGTTCCTTAGGGACATCTACTTCTAATTCTTTAAGAAAATCCTTAACACTACCAGTACCATAAAAGTAAGTCAGTTCTCTTACCTCTAAGGAGATGAATCAGAATGTCTTCATGATCTTGAGGCACCACAACACACATACGTCATGCAACTAGTTCTGTCAATTTTATATCTCACCATCCAAGTCTGAGAGACATGCATTGTATTTATCCCAACACAACATTCCATCAGTTGTAGGGTTGATCCAATCAACATCCTAGGCAGTTAGCTTTTAAATATAGTCAAAATCCTCCTCTTCCTACACCAACTCTATATATCATTCACCTTTCACTAGATCCAAGGGGACTATCACCCATGTACCCTCATTCTCGAAGACCATGATCCTCTTTTTCAGATTGATGATACCTCCCATGTCAATAGACCAATATAGTCCTAATAGAGTAAGGTAAGGTTCTGCATCATCCACAATCTAGATTACTTCGAAATCTGCATAGACTTTAACTCCCACAATGTCTACCATAACCTTCGGCAACCTACCTAATGGAATGATCTTCTGCTCGTTAGCCATACTTAATTGAATGGTGGAACACTCCAATTTGGGTTCTCCCATTGTCTTCCATGTTTTTTTGGGCAGGACATTAGCATCCGATCGCAAATCAAGGGTGACTTATTCCATTTCATTTTCTCTAATTTGCACAGTCATATGCAACTCCCGACCAATCCTTTTCTTGTTCTTATAAATATTATTTACAGCCTTAACCTCCATTCTGGGGGATTCCTTTTCTGCGTAGTTGTCTATTAATACTTGGATGTTCTCCACTACCTCATGATCGTGAAGTAACTTCATACATGCATAAAGGAATCGCTTAACTGCTTCATCTACTTTTGGATCCCAAGAAGTCCTCGAGGTGGATGCTACATCCCTAGAAAAATCCTTCCTAGCTTCGATGAAGGTCTCTTTATCCTTTTGCAGGTCTAGGCTTTCCTTTTTTTCAAAGGCCTTTCTGATTAGTGGTTCGGCCACAACTTTGTCCTCAACTCCTATAGTGGCAATTCCAGTGTGCGTAATTACATAGACATTGGGTCCATCATCACATGGTTCAGCCTTAACCAATTGTATGATTTTCATTGGAGTTTTCTGATTTTATTTCATTTTAGCTATCAGCACAAGACAATATTCAATTACATGATTGAATTGTCTATAATACCTACAGGATTGGCACGCGGGGTTTGGGCAGTCTCTTACATAATGTCCAACGTCCCCAAAGTTGTAGCAAATTATTTTCCCTCTTCCTTGACCTGCACCTCTGCCTATCCCTCCTCCCCACCCACTTACATGGGATCATCCTCGCCTGGAGGGAGATGTTGGCAATGAAACTTATCATCCCCAAATATAGCATCATACCTTGGTGAAACTTCTACCTTCATGGAAATCTCCTTCACCTCTTCATGTGAATCAATATTTTTCCAAACCAAAGGTCCATGCAGATGTGGAAATATAATGGTGATGAACCACTCCTTGTATTTTTTGTCCTCATAAAAAAATCCTTCATCACTAATGAATTTATTTAACCGTTGTTTAACTTCCGAGACAAATTCTGTACGTCCTTTCTTAATATCTTTCAATTCTACTATCATTGAGAATAGGACTTAGGTTTTCATAAATACTGCTTCAAGGCATCCCTGATCTCCTGGATTGTAGGATTCACATATTGAGTAATGTATCCCATGAAAAAATCTAGAGCCCATCCTTCAAAGGCTATTGATAGCTGCACTCTTTTTAAAACATCATTATTAACATTCTGCACAACTCATACCACATTTTCTATGAACCAAAATCGATTCATGTGCTCATCCCCCGCACCCCTAAAACCATGTAGCTTCATTTGTGCGACCATCTCTTCCTTAGGTGGTGGCAGAGGTGGCATAGGATAATTATTACCTTTGCATGTTTGATGGTCGCGTAGCAGGGGGACTAGTCTCTGTGTGTGCAAACCTGCCTTTGTTTATATCTGGTAGATCCCTTAGAGGATTGTACACTGATCTATCCCCTTCTTGATTAACCTAATATTATTTACCACTTTCCGTCGTGCTTCCACTATGATCGGAGGCCATTCACTCATTGTGATTGCACAAGACACCCTTTTCACACAATAGCATCTTAATCAACAACGACCATGTCTATAAGAATTCCCCCCTAAATCCTTTGAAAAACCCTCACTCAGATTTAGAGTAGGACATGAAATGATTGACTAGAAAATCAATTACAAATCCACCCAACACGATATCAACCTAGGGATCTGCAGTATGGGTGATTTTTTAATTAGTATTCTCCAACTTTTGGATCAACCTACGGGTTCATTTTGTGACCTGATGGTCTTTCCAATAGGTTTGGAATTATGCTAACCTCACCAACCACTCCTATAGTTCATGTGTGAATTTTAAAAAGAATATCTCGTGTACCTCTATAAAAATATAATTATTCTTCACTCTTCAACATATAACTTCATACTTCTATTTTATTTTAGGGAAAACTCCTAAATCTACTTTTCAAACCAGTCCTCAAGTTCAGGATTTAATGGCTGCTAATGACCCCATGGCATTACCCGATCTCTCTCTCAAAATTCTCTCGGTCAAAACAACATAACCATTTGTTGTGCTGAGGGGTCTTGACCCAGGTTCATGTTTAAGGCTTACCAACAAACCCCTGTACTACTATCCCTTTTGAAAATGGCCTCCTTGCGCAAGCCAAGGTCTCACCTAAAGTAGTATGGGAGGGTGCTGGAACCAGATTTGTGCACCTTGAGAGAGATAAAGTTAATTAAGTGGGTACCTTTAGATCTAACAAGCCTACGCTAAGGAAGCCCTAACCCAGAAACCATCAACAATATATTTGACGGAATAACTCATGTGAATCTCGTAACCCATAATATGACTAGTTAACAGAATCAAAGTGAAAAAATATAACCATATTTATGCATTCAATTCTCTTTAAAGCATCACATCCATGTGTACCTTAATTAGATACCAGTATTTAGCATACAGACATAACATGTAAATCGACATATAGCACAACCAATAACACAACTCAAATACATTCCGACATTAGCAAAAGGGTATTCTCATTCATTAACACTTCAGAATTCACTTACATACTCTTTACCAGCCTGCACACATAGCCAAGGTAGTCCACACACAATAGGACATAGGGTATCTGCACATAGCGAATAGGAGCCCTCCCAAACAAATCCACACAACAAGTATCATAGATCCAACATTCGTATCCAGACTTGATGCAAACTTTTCTTTAGACATGATCTTATTCATCTATTTATACTATTTTAGCCTGCACTACACTATGATACACAAATTGTGGTTTTTTCACCCTTGGTCTACCCTTTGAACCATTACAGATTATTAGGGATTTGACCCATCTGAAAGCCACTGCGCTAGACTAAACTATAACAAAATATTACAAAATTGCATAAAAAAATTTGTTAGGGTACCCCGCTCAAGAATAGCTATATGAGTATACCTTCAATCTTTTCTTCCATATTCTTAATTTGACCGTACTAAATGATAAGCCGAATAATTTCTTCCTTGTTTTTCTAAATTTCCTCTATCTCCTTGGTTTGGGGATCCTCTGTAGAAGGAAATTGTAGTTTCTTTTGAAGAGTTGCAATGTCTGCATTCTTCTTCATGAGGGTATGTTCTATAGTTTTAACATATTTAGGATAATATCCAATCTTAATCACTATATCTCATAATGATTTGAGATTATTATCTTTGGCCCAAGAGGAAAGCTTCTCAATAGTTAATTTTTATTGGACAATTGAAAGAGTTTTTCTGAATTTTGACAATGCCATAGCAGTGTTAGCCATTATAGAGAAACACATTTCTCCTAACTGACTTTTCATATCCATTTGGTCAATACAATGAATGTAATTGGCATTAAAAGAAAATATGGTATTTTTGTAATCATAAGGGGCTTTCAGAAAAGGGACTTAGGCCTGCAAGAAAGCCATCTACATCCTTCCCTTTTCACTGTTGAATTTTGTCAATAGCCTAAGCTATGAAGTGGAGGTATGTTTCCAAAATTAACTGTATACATTTTCCTTTAGATCTTCATGATTCTTCTTAATTTCTCATAATTGGGATAGAATATTTGGCTCATTTGTTCACTCAATCCTTCTGTCTGTATAATCGCTATTAGCTCCTTTGAAACTGAAGAGGAGGATGGATTGTTAGGAACATTTCCCTCTGATGCTGTAGAAAATTTTGCATCACCAAAATCATTAATCTCTATCTATTTCTGAATTTGATCAGTTGACATGAAATTTGTCTTCTCCTTCTTCAGCTAGATGATGAATTCCTTTGCAATTCTTGCTGAAGATGATGGTTCTTCTCTAGGCCTCTTCTCCTACTTGCGTTGAGAAATGGGATTTTGGAGAGTGAAGGTGGAAATAATTTTCTCCTCTTCTTCTTGAAGTGTGTATTCTTCCCACTGATCTTGATTCGTGATTTTTTCAAATTATTCTCTAGGAATTTGATTGTAAGGTGTTTTCTTCAGCTACACCCTCAAGTTAGAGATGATATTGAATGGATCATATGACCAAGTAAAACTTGGTTGAAAATTCATCCTCTTGAGGATAGTATCTGCTTCAACTCCCATTGTGTTGGTGTTGCATATGAATGAGCCCACCTTAGTCTTTATTTTAAATTGATATTTCCTTTTACCTAAAACAAAATGCAATTAACACATATTTCATTAAATTTGGAATTAAATAGAGGATCTATAATTTCAAAATAACCAAAAAACACAATTTTATTAATGTTCTTGTAATAAAAAAAAAATGCAATTTTAATGAAATATGTGTTAACTCATCCATTTTGATCATTTTCCTGATATATTGTAGAGAGAAAATTCTCATGGGAACATATTTAGGTAGCTAGTAAGGTGCCAATTCACAACCATATACCCTGATATCCGTATAACTTTAGTAAAGATACTAGTCACGTGTTTTTACTCGATTACAGAGATGAAGAATCCTTTTGATTTATGAGCCAATCCTAGGCTCATTCTAACTGCTTAAGATCTGAGAAACTCGATGAATTAAATATTCAATAAAACATCCAAACGAAAATTCAGTGGAAATTGACCTAACCAATTGAGTCCAATGTGTGACTGATTGGTTACCACCTTGACTATCTTTCTTGTGCAAGGTTATTGATAAAAAATATCCATGATGAAAAAGGAACATATAAAATAGCAATGAGGTGTACTTGAACATGACTTGAGTAGTTAGACTCATCATCGTTTCATGCATATTATCAACCAAGAACTTATTGTAATTATGCATGAATCCTAGTTGACTTTCCTTGGAGAAAATGGAAAAGTAACCCAGAATAGGTTCATCTACTATTCTATCATTTTGGTAGCCTGAAAAGCAGGAAACTAAAAAATTATTATTCCTAGTTTCTTCTTGGAACATAATCAATGGATAAGGATGACTTATTTTTGGAAATTTAGCTTCATTTGGAAGAAAAGTTTCAAAAATATGAGCTCTATGGGGAAAGGTAAGTTTATGGTATAATTCCATGAGGGAAACTTGGGAAAATTGGTTAAGGGAATCATTCTATAGTATTAACAACATCTAGTTAATGGTATCAAGTGTAATGGAAATTAGAATTTCTTCTTTCTAAGCTACTATGGTTCTCTTAAGAGGGTAATATATAGCTTGACATCAGGTGACTAAATCATGAAAATCATGGGTTTGGGGAAAGGTAGACATGGGTAACAAGGTCTCTCAGAGTTTGAATACATCTTGCTTATCTATATATTTATGTTTCAACCAGATATGCAATTCGTAGAGATTGAATTCACATTCTTTGTCTATAATTTTAAAAAACTTGTCAGCTAATATGATATGATCAAGATCTTGAATGGTGGATACATTTGGATTTTATTTTGTCATTGTTTTCTGGCCCTTCCCTTTTGTTGTCTTTTCTTTCAACAGAGCACAAGAAAAGTGACTTATATGATAAAATTATGAGTGAAGAAAGTGGTATCTTCAAATATTGATAGGCCTGAAAAATACTCTGTTGATAAGGGCGATAGACAACAAACGAATGTTGGCGGGAAGGCGATATAAACGTTGGCATATATGTGGTATTCAGAGGTGGTAGGTGATGGTAAGTGGTATGTAGCATGGGGGGTGAAAAATGATATGGAGGTGACACATTTTAAGGGGCCTACTAAATATGAAACTGCTCTTTGGACCCCCCTCCCCTCTTAGCGTTAACCAAAAACAGAGAAACAGAGTGTGAAATACCTTCCCCTCTGTTGATCTGGGCAGGGAAAATGACGATCGTCCAGATCTACTCTAGAGATAGTGAAAACAAGAAAAAGGTTTGTCATGTTGTGAACTTTAAGATAAAAGGGTAAAATGCCTTTTATTACAAAAATAATTAATCACTAAAGAAGCAATTAATCGTTAATAAAAAATAATTAAATCGTAATCTATTTTAGGCACGTTTAGTATAATTGCCAATTGTTTTTCCTAACTCTATGTTAAACCAATATTGAATAATCTGGTGAACTGTATTTCCTAATCTAAATACATAAATTTAAATAATCTGATCATGTTTAAGCATTATGATTCGAACATAATTATTTTTGGGTTATGGCATTCTATCAAGATGCACGCAAAAAATATTTTATTTCTTATTTGAAATAAAGCACTTTCATTTATTTTATCGCTTCTATATATGCCTAGAATTTTCAAATATTTTTTCCTTTATTTTTTGAAGCTTCTAATCCTAACGTTTTTTTACATTAATTATTCTCTTTTCACATTGAGTCCTAACATTTTTTGGATTTTCATATATGTACATTCAATCCTAATATTTTTTATTTTCCATTTTTTCTTCTAAAATGTCTAATTTATCAAAACAATAAATGTTATAACATGTCCTTTGGCTATCTTCTATGCTTCAATATACTGGATCTTTCTCTCTCTATGATGTGTGAAGCTCAAAAAATGTGTTGAACTCAGACGGGAGTTTCAATGCAAAAGGAACATAATAACGATGATGATAGTGATCATGGTGAATAATGGATGGAAAACCATGTTATTTATAACAAAATATTGGGTTATTCTCGAATAATGGGAAATAATAAAATATTATTAATGATAATCTACTTCTAACCGCTTGCTATATTTTATTATATGTTTTGGAGGGAAACGATATTTAAGTTGGTTAAATACATTTATTTAGAAATAATAAACAAATAAATTATTTATTTATTATTTCAAGGAATTGGTTAAGGAATAATAAAAAAATAAATTATTTGTTTAATCATTCCTAAGTGATTTATTCAGATTTAAAAAGAAATATTTAACCAAATAATGATTTAATTAATTATTCCTAGAGAAAAATCAAATAAACATTGATTTATTTAACTATTTATAATTATTGGGTCAAATGTGACATGGAACAATAACTAAATAATGATTTAATTAATTATTCCTAGAGGAAACTCAAATAAATAATAATTTATTTAATTGTTCCTCATGGGGTTTCATGTCTTAATTAGAAAAAAATTAATAAAATATGGTTTATCAAGTTATTTCCTATAGTGAAAACAATTTTACTATGGTAAAATTGGTCTTACATGCTGTATTTCGATCCACTTAGTTAGATATGGCTAAGTGATCACTTTTTGGTGATAACAATCGTGGTTGAGATTTATGAACCATGAGGTCTATGGTTGTGTGGAATGTGGATATCCCATCCCCAATTTCTCCTCTTATATATATATATATAAGTGTTTATGTTTAATGTTATGCTTATTTATGTATTTATGTATAAAACCATAGTATCATGGTTATATACTCCTATTGGGGAAAAAAATGTCTTCCTGCAACACTATGAAGGGGACCACCCTGTCCAAACTGGTTAAACTTGGTCCACTTACCTTCTCTCCATCTCTAATGGCTTAAAATATAAATTTCGTCTAATAATGGAGAAGAGACATCAGATCATCCATGTTGATGATCGTGTGATAAAATTATCCTTAAGCTAACTTGGGGCTCATCCACACCACAACTAATGTTTGCCTCTTTGATAAGAGAAATTCTAGGAATGTAGAATTAAATATAAATAAAAACTTATTCTAAAATGAATGAAAAAGGAAAATTATCCTAATCCTATCTCAATTAGGTAGATATAGATCCAACCCAACCAAGAGTAATATATTTAAATGATTGAGATTTAAATATGTATAGCTTAGAAGAATATAAAGCTAATGGAGTAGTTCAATTAATTGACATTATGAATGCCCAAAACACATTCTTTTCAGAGACCTCTTAACTGAGATAATCAATTGAAAACATTTAGGAACTAGTTGACAAAATGATATTTATTGTTAAATCAGTAATTCAAATGATTAAAAAATAATATAATGAAGTGGTTCACATCATATCACTGTTTAATAAATCAATATTAAAAGACAAATTTTTGAGTAAGTAGTTACTCAGAAATCAAAATTCAACCCACAAGAGCATAGATAAATAATAACATATAATTGAGGAAAATTACTCATACTCACAATAGTGCACAAATATGAATAAAATGACGCATTCATAATATCATAAAACAAAACTAGTTTTTAAAAAAATAATATTAAAAATGCCAATTTATTTAATCCATTTTTGTGGATCTGGTCTCCAACAATCATTGATAATGCTTTGAATTTATTCTTTTAAAACAAGAGTTGCATTAGTGCAAGCTCTACCCATCATACATAATTCAGAATGCAAATAAAAAATCCTCAATAATCCTCAGATATCATATTTTCTCTCCTCTCATCTACAACTCTAAATCCTATTTACAATAGTACCTTCATGATTTATTTAATTGCAGAGAAAAGAAGCCCCTAATAAATTCTACAATCTGATATTTATAATATTTACAAAATAATTCCTCAATATAAATTTGTTTGAGTTGTCTACTTAATTATTTTCGTTGGCCCAAAATTATATTCTTCAATTTCTAGAGAATTCTCATTTATTTATATCATCTTCTTTTCATCTCTTCAAACTATTTCTCTACAAAAACCAATCAATATTAAATTAAAATGGAAAAATAAACTCAAAATACCAAATATGGAATTAAAAAAAATCCAATCAAAACTTAATTACATAATACGGATAAAATAAATATGAGATTTCTATTGATTTTGGAGAAAAATTAATTGGTTAAGGGGAACATAGAAGAATGTATCTGCACTCGGAAGAAGCGGTGAACAAATGAGAATAGAGAAAATAAAACTCAAAAAGTTTATTTTGTTTAAAAATTTATAGCTTGATCTTCTGCTGAAGCTTAGACCCATTAAATGATCAAATCAATTTTAGCAACTACTACAGAAATAATCTCCATGGTGTTATCTATCCATCTAGTCATCATGGGCCTCATTTGGCAAAGTAAAACTCAATCTACGAGCCTCCAAAGTTAATGAGTCAAAACTGCTAGAATTATGGAATTTCAGTTACTTGCGCTAAAAATGAAAATTTTTAATTAAATTCTGATTCTAAATTAAATTATCATTATTAATTAATTAATGATAATCAATTATAACTACATTATGAAAAATAATTAATTACAAATCAATTATAATCATATTTTAATTAATTACAAAAAAAATTATTTAATATTCAAAAAATTATAATGATTAATTAGAATAATTCATATAAAACATTAATATTTAAAACCAACATATTATATGTTATGTAAATTTTTATGGAGGTAAGGGCATGGAGGAATGTGAGCATGGAGGGTGAGAGTTAATGGAGGGATAAGGGGTGAGGTGAGGTGAGTTGTGGTGGAGGAAAGGTGCAATGAGTGTGAGGTCATGAAGGGATAAGGAGGATGAAATAAACCTTATATTAAAAGGTTAAATCCTTTAAACAAGCGCAAAAAAAATATTTGATATTTGGGATATGCAATTTGTGATGTATTGCAATCGCGATATCACATCACAAAATTATTTCAGATCACATAACAATTTGAAATAAAAGTTTTATAATATTAATTTTTTTTTATCACATTTTTTTAGATCGGTATTTTGGAAGGAAGGAGGTGTTGTGAAGTGGGCCCACATGAATTAACAATCCCGCAAATTGTACTACAACCACTTTGTGATTTTGGATTTTGGTTTTGGAAATCTGTTTTAAAATAACAAAATGGAGTAAATTACCAAGATCCTAAAACATGTTTTTATCTGTTGGGCAATTTAACTGGGCCATTTTGTAGAACTGTTAGTGAAAAATGAAAGAATTAGAAAATATTAACAAAGAGTTAATATTAAAAATGAATGACTATTTTAATTGCAAAAATTGAAATATCATACATTTTTTTACATTTTTTCAGTTTAGGAAAGCAAATGGTCAAACTTCAAAGGAGTGAAATTTAGAAATCGATTGGCCAAATGAAGCAAAACAAGTTTCGATAGAAATCTTGTTAAAAATCAAATTTAATGAAACTATCATAATGGAAATCCAATGAAAATAAAATATTACAAAATTGTAGGACAATTAAGTTAATGAAAATCATAATTTGTGTTTATCCAAAAATTAATAGAGAGGGTAACCATTATTTGAAGTAAATAATTAAAAAATAGGGGTGTTGGGTTTTCCCTACAACAATAGCAACACACAGGAGAAGAATCAATTATCTCTGATTGAAGATAATGAATTGTAATTTATCCAAAGGTAAAAAATAATGGAGTTCATGAAATCATCTAATAGTAAAAAATTTCCATAGGTCCCACATAAATGGATTAATCAATATGAGTTTGTATAGATAAGTACTTAAAACAGACTCGAGTAAAAGTAATGAATCCAAATTTCGGAAAATTTTATCTTAAGGTTACCTCATATGAATGATATATGAAGGTAGAGATAGGATTTTTTGATAAAGCATATATCCATTTTATGATTGGTCTCTGACATTGCTTCACTGTGAGTGAGCATGAACAATACCCCGACAAAGTTGTATTTTATTCCATACAAGCCTAGTCCCGTTGTCAGCGAGCGTTCATA
The DNA here is from genome assembly GCA_034641835.2 of Pinus albicaulis. NCBI lineage: Eukaryota > Viridiplantae > Streptophyta > Pinopsida > Pinales > Pinaceae > Pinus > Pinus albicaulis. The sequence continues at coordinate 1,226,482,864 of CM076575.1, forward strand.
GCCCCAATGGGTTTACATGTATTTACCATGCTTCTTCATTTAATCACCCTTTTAATAAGCACATTTGAAATATTTTATTTTATGATGTATTTGAGTGAAAGAGGTGGGATGGTAATAGATATTTATGTTTAATGGACATAATACTTTCAAAATGTTGACTCCAAATTATTTCCCTAGAACTATCATTCAGAGGCTTTTATGTGGAGGGGTGGGAGGGATTTATTGTGTTAAACTCAAATCAGTTCCTTCCTTGAAAAAGTAAACACAGTAAATTAGAAATGATGTGTGTTCCTCCATGAAAAATATTTAAATCAAGATGGTTTTATGGTTCCATAATCATGTGCCTTTAATAATAAGTGAAATCCACAAAAATAGATAGAGTAAATATTTCACATGCATGCTAACCATTTTTTGAATGAGAAAAGTCATTTCTCATCAATCATGGTGGAGTCACCAAAATTAAATCAAAATAAAAAGTGAAATAAAAATAATTACGAAAAGAGATCGCAAAATAAAAATAAAATCAAAGAAGGCAAAATGTGAAAGAAAAATTCAAATTTAAAACATAACTTCAACAAGACTACTGTTGTGTACGCAAATCACCTCTACAGAGAGTGCTAAGTCCCTATATTAATAGTGTAGCCCCTTAGTATGTTAGTGTAGCCCCCCTTATTGTTATTATTGTACCCTTGTAACCCCCATTTTTTTATTATTGTGCCCTTAAATTATTATTGTTAGGTCGGCTAGGATTACATTGTGGCCCACTAGGATTACATTATGGCCCCATGGACTCCTATATATAGAAAGGAGGTTTTGTAAATTGTATCATCCAAGAATTGATCATTCATGTAATGTATTGGAGGTTTCCCCCTCGAAGTGGCTTATTTCTAAGGCATTGATATCTCATTTCTTCTATTTTTGGAGTTGGTTACACAACATTTGGTATCAGAGCTTTGGATTCTAGGGTTTCGCTGCTCCAAACAGGTCATTGTGGCATTTTCGCTATAACTTTTTTTCTACGAAGTTTCAGAAGCTGAAATTGTTAGGGTACGACGCTGAAATCCTGAGGAAGATTTTCTAAAAATTTCAGAGCTTGGTTCACAATATTTTTGGAGATATCATTTGTGGAAGTTAGGTCTTTTTTCAAGCTCCTAAACAGGTCATCGTGGAATGTTCGCTATAAAAGTTTTTCTAAGAAGGTTCAGAATCGGAAATTCGTAGGGTGAGAAGCTGAAATCCTGAGGAAAGTCGTCAAAAAATTTCAGAGCTTGGTTCGCAACATTTTTGGAGATATGATCTGTGGAAGGTAGTGATTTTTCAGGCTCCTGAATTGCATCTCAAAGAGGTGATCGTGGGAAAAGTTCAATAACTCTCTCTCTGGTCAGTGGATTTGAGTGCCGTAAAAAGTGTTCACAATTACACATACTATAGTTTCTTGGCTATCAATTTCAGAGACAAAGGACGAAACAGTGACATGTGGCAAGTCCTACAAGTTCTCTCTACTGAACCAGTCCAAAATTAGGTCATTGTGGGAGATTGGACACAACTTTGTCTTGGAGAATCAAAATTAGGTCAGAAATGTGGCATTCAAAAGAGAATTTAGAGGGCTAATTTAGTGCTGAATTTCAGATATTGAAGATCCACAATCACAGAGATAAACCAATTTCAATATCGAGCTCCTCAAAAGCAAGAAAAAGGTGTGTATTTTTCCGAATTGCATAAGTCTTGTTTGAAGAATCAATTTGAATTGATTCCAAGGGCATATTTTAGAATTTTTATCAGTATTGGGTTCTATAATTCCTCAAAAAAATAATTCCATACCCATTAATCCCTCAAAAAGCTATACTATGACGCATGAAGAGGATGAGTTGCAGTATGAGATATCAAAATTACGGTACCAAGTGCAACAAGTTTCAATCTTACGAAGAGCAATTGAAGATGAAATAGATGGTTTAAAAGCAGAAATGGAGGCTAAGTTGGATGGTTTGAAGGATCAAATAATAGAAAATATGGATGATAAATTAATGGAAGATCACATCGAGCATCAAGAACAAGTTCTCCAACTCTCAAAGGATAACCCAACTTTGGTGCAGAATCTAATGAAACAACAGGAAGATCAACATCACTTAGAAAGAATTTATGAAGAAGTCATAGAAACAAGAACTCAACAAGTACGATGAATTTCAGAGTATCTCAGCAAGTGGAAGAACTTTCCTGTAGAATATTTCACATGGGAGGATGAGAATTTTATACAGAAGCATCAAGAAATAATCAAGCGTTGAGGACAACACTTGTTGAAGGAGAGGGGCATGTTAAGTCCCTATATTAATAGTGTAGCCCCTTAGTATGTTAGTGTAGCCCCTCTTATTGTTATTATTGTACCCTTGTAACCCCCATTTTGTTATTATTGTGCCCTTAAATTATTATTGTTAGGTCGGCTAGGATTACATTGTGGCCCACTAGGATTACATTATGGCCCCATGGACTCCTACATATAGAAAGGAGGTTTTGTAAATTGTATCATCCAAGAATTGATCATTCATGTAATGTATTGGAGGTTTCCCCCTCGAAGTGGCTTATTTCTAAGGCGTTGATATCTCATTTCTTCTATTTTTGGAGTTGGTTACACAATAGAGAGAGGAGGTGTCTCTAGCCCTAGGGTGGGTCTAGAAATAAGGGAACATGAAGAATTCCTAAATTCATAGTTTGTAAATGAAATGTGGACTAGAAATTTGTAAATGAAATGTGGACTAGAACAGATATCCTACCTCAGTCCAATACTTTTGTCATCGCAAGTTGCAATAATCCTTCGATCTTTTTCTTCACGCCTTGTGCTCCCTTGGTGATGACATCCATGCACCTACAAAAAGATCAAATAGACATTAGCATCATAAAAAAATATATATTCATCTCTAACTATGCAACTATTCAAGGATATTTAGACACTTCGAATATAAATGGAAACAAAGTTGTAACTAGAAACCAATCCTATAATATTGATATATGAAAAAGAATTTTACAAGTTATCACTTGATTTTGTAGACCTCCTTCGATGAGTTTATTCGGGCATGTCTCCAATAATTTTTTCACATTTTGGCTCAATGATGATGTGGGATTAAACTCTCTCTCACAAAAATGGATTATTCTCTACTCTCTTCAACACACTAGCTATAACTATTGATTTTTTAGCTAGCTGAATCAATGTGAGGAAGAAGAATTTATAGGAGAGGAGGAAGCTTTTTAGGATCCACATAAGGTCGATGAGAGGTCTATCCCTTTGGGAAGTTGAAAATTTTTAGGAACTAATATGCCAAAGGGATAAACTCGACTTGATCCAGTCGAAAAAACAACCATAACTCCACCCATAAAGATGTTAAACCATGGAAGCTTCATTTCATTTTTAAAAAAATTCCAAAAGAAGCTCGGCACAGATGCCCTTCGGAGACAGAGCAATGATGACACGAGGCTCAATGTTAATTTTTCCATGGGCACGAGAACATAAATACCTACCAACGCGGAACAAAAAGCATAGGTTTTTGAGGGTCTACCTGAGGAATGATCAACAAATATTATGTTCCTGACATGTCAAGGGATGTAATGGCATTTATGACAATGTATGATAGTACACAGGGGTCACTAAAATGGTCCTCTGATATTTGGAATGGGGATTTCAGGGATGGTGAAACAATACTCTCACAGATGCCCCCTAAAGCATGAAGTCCGAGAGAGAGAGGGAAGGGTGAAATGATTTATGGGAACATGCCCGAACCAAAACAATGTCGTCCGAAGACCTACAAGATAAAGTACGAATGATATATATGATCCATGAATACATGGTATGGGCACAACCATCCATAATAGATAACATGTAATAATATCCAAGGTATGGATGCAACCATCCAGTGAGAAGGATCATTAAATAGACTCAGGTATGGTCACAATCATCCAATCAAAAGAGTCATGCATATATTTATGATAAACCAAATCGTCACACATCCTAGAGTTTATCAGACGAAACCCAAGGTATTGTGCTCCATCTCAACCTGAATAAGTACAAATTCAAGCATGTGAATGAATGAGATAAATTCGAACATGTAATAAGGTCAGTTGATTATCATCTAATGATAAAAGTTGTTAATAGGAGAGAGAGATACCACCAATAATGAAAATGGTTCTCAAGGTACTGCTAGGAAAATCCACGGAATGTGAATAATGAGCTGGAGTCGAACACCCATGAAATCAATCAATTGAAGGCTAATGATGAGAACCTATCATCAAATACGAGGAACTTTCCATTGAGGCATGCAAGCTCTAAGGTACCATAAGGGAGTCTCTATATCAGCTTCTTAGATAATGAGCTGAAGTTGACAGGAAGTGACTTGTCGAAGGAGGGCCATAATGCTTTCCACATCATCAACATGAGACAAAGGAATAAGATGATAGTGAATCAAGACTAAACAGAGGATCGTGGGTTGAAAAATATAGAAGGAAATTCTCTTGAATATATTGATGACACGACTTTGGAATTTGACGGTATTGGACATAAAGGGATCTGAGGTCATGGTAACGAAACAAAAAGCAGATGAGAGGCCAAAAGGGATAACACAAACCCGTGCAGGCAAAATGAAAAACGTGGGATGTCCCCAACCTGACACAAACTACATAGAAGTCTCATGTTCAAGAGTGACATATTACAGACATGACTGAGAATTGGTTCCATTTTCCCCACCATTTCTAGTGGGTACCCCAATTATTTTTGGAAACAATATTGAAGGCGATAGCATATGCTTTTCATGTAAGCTTTTCCTTCGGAAAAATCCATCCTAGTACATTTTACGATCCGTGGGAAGAAGGAATTTGGTAAATTCATGGTGACGATATCCGATGTCATTTAATTTTGACGAGTATGACAAAGAAGGAACTCGATGCCTTTTCATGTTTAGATATTTTGAAAAGAAGAGAAAAAGAAAACTTTGGCAGGTCCCTTTTCATAGGTAGTCTCACAGATCGAAAAATATAGAAAACAATATCTGAGAGAACCTCTTAGCCATGTTCGACTAAAGTATTCCTTTCTCGTAAATAATTTGTCCTAGCCTGAAAAAGGGGTAAATGTATACTGGGTAGATGACATTTCGCAGCCTTTAACGATTTCAAATGACAAGAGTCTTGATAATTTTTCATTTTTTTGGAGTCGGAAAAGAGCTGAAAGATGACTCCAAGGGTCGAATTTTTGTTTTTTTTACTGAGTCCAAAAAATTAATAAAATACAACTCGTTTCCTCGTTTTCATCTTTTTTAGGACCTATTGCTGCAAAAAAACAAATGTGAAACCCATTTTTCGAGAAAGATAATCAAATAGTCGAGAAAGGTGTCCAAAAATCCAATTAGGGTTTATAAAAGGTTATAAAATAATTAAAATAGTAGAAACAATTTGTTTTTTACCTTTTCACCTTCTTGTGAGCACTTTTACCATTTTTTACTGTGAACTTGCAGAGATGACAACAAGAAATCTAGGAGGTCATTTACGAATCTGTTTCTTCTAGGTAGGAGCTCTGAAATTCATCTGCAATTTAAGACAATTTTTATTATCTGCATTCACGTTTTGATGTATTTTTTTTGGGGGGGGAGGGGTGGGGCAAGGGGGGCAGGTTTAAAAACATGGCTATGGTGGTCGCCATGGATTCTGGGCACAGAGTCGTGCCCAACCCCAAAAAATTTTAACAAGAAGGAGTTATTCGATGATGCTATTTGAAAAACAACAACACCAAATTTTGTGTCTGAAAACTATCAAGTTCTCCTTCAAAATTCCTAACCCAACAGCTTCAAATTTAATCTTATGGTCAATGGGAGCTTGAATTATGATTTTGCAAGAAGAATTGGTAGCTGAAATGACAATAGAGTGGAAAGAAAGAGTGCATGGGGAAGAGGATGAACATGCCATGGAAAATTATGCATGCATGGATGCCCCAAGGAATTTTGGGCTCCTCAAATTATTCATGACCCCATGTTTAAGAGCTCAGCTAGAGCTATTGGATTACCCGATTAGTGTATGGGACACTGATCGAGAAGGATTCATGATTCATAACCAAGAGTTGGAGATAGATGTATCTGACATTTACTTCATAACTCTATTGTCGCGGAGGGGAGAGAAACCACTACTCACAGGTACCCAGGCCCTTGGAGAGAGCATGGGTATGTTGATATAGAGAGTCTGTCGTGGAGAAAAAAAAGGATTTAAAAGCAGCAAGGTAGACATTCATACAGTTCTTGTTTTTTCATTAAGGGTTGTGCTACATACTATATCTCGGGTCATTGGATCTCAGGCTCCCCTTGAAGCTACAAAGAAACAACTTGAACTAGACATATATTGCATGGCTCTGAGCATCTTCAATTGGGCAGAAGCAGTGACAATAAACTTGAAACATGAGTTAACCAAATGCAAAAATGGTAAGCTGAAACAGTTTTGATATTGGCCCATATTGATATTTTTCATCCTGGAATGGTTGTCGATATTCTAGCACAAGGAGGTGGAAATACCTATTCCACCAACACGAGAGCCATAGATGGTATGTTGGGTAGAGTTGATGCCTCGATCAGGAGGTGGTAAACACATGTCGTGGAGAACATAATTCCTCGACTGGCTATGCTTATAGCTCATCGTGGAAGAGGATTGGCCATACATCAACACGAATTTTAGGGGTGATCCAGACCTTCCACTCACGAAAGGGTATTACTGGGATGAGGATTTAGGTAAAAACTCATTTTTGGGACTTTTATGAGTATTATGATTTTTTTTTTATATTTGTTCTAATATTTACTCATGTGCTGTAGATGCTGGACTGGAGAGACCTGCGGAGATGTACCCCATAGAATGGAGGGTCCCATGAGATTTCGAGGCATCCCCTCATGGCGACGAAAGCGAGGAGGAAGAAATCATGTGCAACTTGGAGGGTCTCAGAATTGGGATCCCAGATTATATGAGATTTGAGGATATTCTTCATGCTTATCAGAGGAACACCACAGGAGTGTCTAACCACATCCATCGACTACTGATGGGGGTCGTACGAGTAGTAACATGCAACCATGAGCATCATGCAAATTAGTCTCCTATGTTTCATTTTTGCATATTTTTTTAGAGACATGATATCTCAAGATCTAGCCAAAACACATACATTTTTTGAACTATTATGTCCACATGGATGCAAACAATCGATATGTATATATATGCTTATTTTCCTGTCTAAATATTAGTATGTGATGATGATTAATTTAAAAAAAAATTCAAATGTCTATCTAATACAATATTGGTTACTGCATCAGTTAACATATTCATTCTTCTGGGAATATGTTGATATGTGATGTAATGAAAATTAATTTCTAACAAACAGGAAAGAAAATAAATCCTTAAAATATGATGTTTTCTGATAGAATAATGGCCCTTCAGCTAGATAACAATAAGTTGAGACTCTAGGTTTACAATTAATTCATGAATGTCGAGGGAAATAGCTTCAGTTAAAAGTTTGATGATTGCACTATATTCAACGACATTGTTGGTTGTACATCGTAGACAAACACCTTGAAGGTCTACCAACTCACCGTTAGGATCATAAATCACCCAAGATGCCGAGGATAGGTTTTGGGTACTGTGGGATGCACCGTTAGCGAAACCAGCATAAGGAGTGATAGACATTTGCATAGTAAAGAAATACATCATAAGTAGGAAAAATTTCTCACAAAGCACACCAAGCCAAAAAATGTACAAAAATGAAAAAAACAGACATGTACAAAAGGAAATGGATGAGAAACTCATGCATAATATTTTTTGAGCTACAATCCATTTTTGGTTTTATCCAAGGGATAACCTTCAAAATCAATAATCTTATAAGCCCCATTCTGCAAAACACGCTTGACGATGTAGGGCCCATGCCACAGGGTTCGAATTTACCTGCCCCCATCTGATCATGAGCTTATTCATACAAGAGGACTAGGTCTCCTTCTAGGAAGGTACGAGGCGAAACTGTCTACTCAAAGTGCACTTTGACCCACTTTTTCTATGCTTCTATGACTAGAGTAGCAAAGCGGCAAGTTTCATCAAGCCTCTCCAGATATAGAATATGTTCTTCCTCTAGTGAGGTGTTAGGTAGTAATTTGATAGCTATCTTGAGAGAATAATTTTCACATTCAATCGGAGAGTAGCTTCCAGACCATAAACAAGCTGAAATGGGGTGAATCCAGTTGCATCCTTTATCGAGGTTCGGTAAGCCCAGAGAGCTGAAAAAAACATGAGATTCCAATTAGACATATGCATCCCAATCGTACGTTGAAGCATGGTGACTAAAACATTGTTCACGGCTTCAACTTGGCCATTAGCCTGGGGGTAGTACGGAGTTTAGTTTTCCTGATGCAGACCCAACTTAGTAGTCAACTCAGTCATCATATAATGGCAAAAATGGGAGCCATGGTCAGTAAAAATGGCTTCAAGGACACCAAACCTAGTAATCACATGATTGAAAATAAATTGGGAAGTCGCCTTATCGTTAGTTATGAGTGTAGGAATTTCTTCGGCCCATTTAGTGAAGTAGTCCATGGCTACGATAATATAACCATGCCCCCGTGGCCTAGCGAGGGTTATACATCATAAATCAATGCCCCACTTTTCAAAGGGACCAATGGTAATGACGGGATGGAGGTGAGTGGGTGGCATGTGCATCCTGCGCTGGTAGATCTAGCACTCATGACATTTACGAACAACTAGGATACAATATTTAAAAATGGTAGGCTAGAAACATCCATCACGAAGGATTTTTTGAGCAGTAACATATCTGGACATGTGACCACCAAATCCTCCAAAATGGTAGTCACTGAGGAACTTTTCCACTTCCTCGAGGGTCAAACATCGACGGACGACAAAATCAACTTCGATGTAGTATAGAGTATCTCTGTCTATGGGATATGTTGATCAGCGGTTTTCATTGATGTCAACCCAAGCAACACCAGGGGATACCTGAATATTTCATGGGAATTTTTACCTACAAAATTAATGTATTCTAGGTCAAAATTTATTTTTATGGTTTCTACTTTTTGAGTTGTTTCCATTGATATATGGCACACCACGTACTTCTTCACGATTTGAGAGATATTCATGTTTGAATTTTGTAACCACAGTTAGTGGGATAAAACCCCATGGGGTTGTGGTATGGGTCACTAAAAAGTCATAATTAATATTTTTTAAGCTCCTGAAATCCCTCCCACGTTCACTTATTGAAGCCCCTCTCAACCTAAGCATTTATATAAATTGTGATCCTCATATCTTCCTTATGTAAGGGATTTCGCCATCTGAAACAGGTCATCGTGGTATTTTATCGCTAAATTTTTTTCTACGAAGGTTCAAAAGATGAAATATTTATGAGGTAGTGAAAAAATCCTGAGGAAGCTCCTGTGAACATTTCAGATCAAGGTGCGCAATATTTTTGGAGATATGATCTGTGGAAGTCAGTGTTTTTGCAGGCTTCTGAAATTCATCTCAAAGAAGTGATCTTGGCAACATTGTAATAATTCTCTCTCTGAGTATCAGATTATAATTCTATAAAAATTGGTAGATAATGCACGAACTATAGTTTTCTCCCTATCAATTTCAGAGGTGAACGAAGGATAATTGACACGTGGCATTCCATATACGTTCGCTCTACTGAAACAGTCCATAATTAGGGAATTGTGTGAGATTGGGCATAACTCTCGCTTGAAGAATCCAAATTGGGTTAGACCTATGGAATTGGAAATAAGACTCATAGGAATACTATAGGACTGAAAATAACATATTTTGGATCTAAAATAACAGAGGTACACAAGATTAAATATCGAGCTCCTATAAGGTAAGAAAAAGCTAAATCATGTGTTGTCAAGGGCTGCAAAGGACCAGCCTTTCTAGGGCAGCAAAGCAAAGCAAGGTGTAGCAGAGGGTAGCATAAATATAGTAGCAACCAAGGTGTAGAACAAAAGAAATAATTTCATCACATGAAGTATTCAATTGGGCATGCATACAATCACTGTAAAGGTATCATTGTACTAAGTCATCATAAATACATTATTGTAAAAAGTGTACTAGTGTCTATCTACCAAGAGTTGAAGAGGCAGTGTCGGGAGGTCTAAGATCATCATTAGGTGGTTGTGTCATAGTTTGGGTTATGGTATAGTGTGTCATAATTCTATATCATTGTAAAGTGGACCATTTTCCCTAGTACGAGAGTCCATTCTTCTTTTATTCTTCTATAGGGTAGTAGGGTGGTGCTAGGGTGAGTTGTAGCTCATTGGGTGTTGGGGCATCTGTTCAGTTGAATACTAAAGAATATCAGGCGTCGTAGCATCCATCCAGTGGAAGCTAGAGAAGAATGATTTTCTAGATTCTAGGAAGTTGGAGCTTTATTTTGAATTGGAGTTGAATATTAAAGAATTATTAGAAAATAATTATGTGGTTTTTGTCACAGAGTGGGTTTCAACCTTAAAAACTGTTTGCATTTGTGCTCCTTTTGTTTACTACTATCATTGTAAAAACATTGATAATAATTGAAGATTAACTAATGCTCTAATTGAAAGGAATATTGATTCACCCCCTCCCCCCTCAGTATTTCCAACACGATAGGGTTGTGAATGATGACAGATACATTGATGAGAATCTTTCGTCAACTCAGACCAGAAGGTGGAAGTTTCGAGATAAAAGATGATATCACCGTACCATGGATCAAGGGTACTAATCAGAAAAATAATGTCGTATGGAATGCATTCCTTAGAATTGGAGGGAGAATAGGTCGAAATTAAAGAGAAGATCAACTCAGAAAAAACCAATGACTTCTTCGATTTGGTGGTAGTGAACTCCAAATCAAACTCCTGGGGGATAAATATCCACTTAGAGTATTTTCCCCCAAACAATTTTCAAGTTAAAATAAATGTCATGGGGTTGAAATTAGAAATCACGGTTGTTGTGAAGAGTATATAATGGAGAAAAAATTGGAAAGCTTGAACAACAACCAACACCAATTTCTCTAAATGATCATAGCGAATTTCAGTGTCGAGAAGATTGTGGCCCAAATAATAAATGGCATGCTCATCACCATTGTCATCATCTTATAGCAAAACCATGTCAATAGTGCTAAAAGTGGCAACCAAATAGAGTTAATAGTAGCGATTATAATCTAGGGGTGAAAAAGAGAAGAATTGACAAGAAAAGCCTTCAGTGCATAGAAATATTTTTGGGCAAACTCATCCCATAGGAATAGGACACCTTGCTTAGAAAATTGAGTGAAACCTTTGGCCACTTCAGCATTTTTTGGTATAAAGCAATGCAGGAAATTAGCTTTCCCTTACAAAATCTGGAACTAATGTAAGGAGGAAGGGGAGGGGAGATTAAGAATACCTGTGACCCTAATAGGTTCAAGATGAATGTCATATTTGGAAATAAAAATCCCAAGGAGTCTGCTATAATTGACACAGAAGACACATTTCTGCAGATTAAGCCAAAAGTTGTAGCATCTACAGTGAATAAATATTTGATGTAGGTGTTTCGGGTGGTCCCTATGCTTAGTGGAATGAGCCAGAAGGTCATAAAGGTAAGGTTGAAAATTTATGTTAATATCATAAAAAGTGCATGAAATTGCTCATTTGAATGTGGCACCATAATTCTTAAGGCCAAAAGGGAGCCTCTTATATGTGAAGGTTCCCCATGGATAGATGAAAGAGGTTTTATGTTGATCAACTGGTAGTATATTGATCTGGTTGTAACTAGAGAGTCCATCCATAAGGGAAAAATTCTCACTCCTAACACATTAATCAATGATCCAATCCATGAAGGGAGTAGGATAGCTATCCTTGGGATAAGCATGATTGATATCGCGGTAATATACACAAACTAGAATATTGCCCTGTTTTTTATCCACGGGGACGATGTTATAGACCCAATATTTCAATTTGATCCGATAAATTAAGCTTGCTTTGAGAATTTTTTCAACTTCTCCCTTTATGGTAGTTGCCTTTCTAGGATGCATGGGACGAAGGCGTTGGTGAACAGGTTTCACGTCAGGGTAAGAAGGGATATTGTGTATGACTATACTTGGATCAATGTTGGGAATTTCCTCTTAGGACGAAGCGAAAATGTCTCGAAACTCTAGGAAGAGACTACAGTAGACCTCTATATCATCAGGAGAACATGTCACCCCAATGTGGATGTTCTCAACAACCCCCAATTTAACAAAAAATATCAATAGGAATCATCTGAGTGATATTTATGATGTTACTTTCCGTGAAAGCTTCATGTGTTAAGTTATGTGTTTGAAGCAGATGAGAAGGGGCTTGGGAAGGGAAAAATTCTCAAGAAAGTTTGATATGGCCCCAAGACTAGGCAGAAAGGAGGAACAATGATGATCATCATCCCAGGGAGGATCCTCAAGAGATATTGTTTCCATGATGGCTTCATCAATTGGAAATGTCTCATTCAAGGGATCACGAGAATCCAAAGCACCGATACAAGGGGATTGAGAATACATGGCGAGAAACATACTCGGAGGAGTATGATTAGAAGGAGGAGGAGCCAAAGCCGAGATAAATTCACAATAATATATTTATATTAGGCTTAGCGGCATCATCTCTCCAAATGAATAAACCTACTGAGGCGAAGGGATAATCCATGGATCAAAGACGTTGACATCATATTGACCTGAGTAGTTTTGGGTGGAGGAAGAGAACAAAGACCCATAAGGGAAAGATATTTCCAAAATATTGGCCCCACACTTTCATAAGGCATAGGAATACAGTATATGTATGGAACATTTCTCTAGAAGGAGGTGGAAGTGAAAAACGATAACTTATCGACAGTGATGATATTTCCTTGATGCAGGAACCGAAGAACATAAAAGGGAGTGGATGGTACGCATAGCATGGAGTTAGTCCAATTGCGACCAAGGAGGATATTGTATTTTAATTTGGCATCAATGAATTCAACGTTGACATTAATCGTTTTTCCTTCCAACATTATATGTAAGCTGGTGAGGACACCAAGAGGGCGAGATTTCCTTCCGTCAAAGGCTTCTAAAGCATTTGATATTGGTTAAGGGTTAGAGAACCAATGACTTTCTAATATACAATGGGCATGATGCAAGTGGATGAAACTTTGTCCACAACTGCTAGATGGATTTTATTACAATTAATCCCAACTTTGATAATCAAAGAAAGCTAGTGAGGGAGACGCAGAACAAAATTTTCCAGATCAAAAGTGATAAGGGTTGAATCAGCAAGGTAAACTCCTCCAATAACGGATAGCAAAGCCTTCCGTTGTGATAGATAACTTTGAAGCGCCTCCAGCGAAGACATAGAAGATGGTGCCCGAGCCAAATCCTCAACAATACTATAATTTTGAGTGGCACGGACGTTCCAGTTATAGGAGGACTTATGGAGCACACGTTTAGAAGGTGGTCCTACAACGGGCTCAAGACTGGTCCTTTTAATGTGAAGAGGGCTAGAAGTAGGTGGGGGAGGGGGACCATCTACAATATCTCTCCCCGCTGCCTAAAATGGTTCGATATAATCTTTCGATCTGGTAGCAATAGATATGGGTGCAACACCATTCATCATGAAAAAATTCTGAGCCAAAAGGGGTGGAGGACTGAGGTTTCTCCACCATTTGAGTTTTTCATGATGGGAATGGTTCCTTAAGAATAGTTAGCGTTCTTTGATTTCCTTTGAGAAATCAACTCACCACTTCCCGTCATGGAATTTCCATGGTGTAATTATCATCATCAAATATAGACAAGGATACTTACATTTACATTTCAAACCTTCATCAATATTGGTTTTAGGAGAATCCTGTTTCGGGGTATCGGCTTTGGCCTTGCCTTTACCCTTATTTTTATCTTTGGAAGTTTTATTTGTCGGAGTAGATTGGATGACATTCACTTCTGTAGTTTTTCTAGGATCGGAAGGTGGCTGAGAAGCAATATTGGTGGAAGAAGTATATTTATTCTTCACAAGAGTGGGAGAAGAAGAATAATTACGTGAAGTCTGAGAAACGGAACCAATGATACCATCGACATATGGTGTCTCCAGTGCTTTGGTAGTTCTAGCTCGTGGAGAATTAGGCAAGAGATGATAAAGTGTGCTAGACTGAGAGTACAGTAGATCGATGTACTGGGCACGAGAAATGGCGTGCTCCTAGGTGACACATGCCCCCATAGCAATGTCCTTAGCTATTAGACCGACAAAGAGGTATCAAAATTTTAATTCAGGAACTAATCTGGGATTTTAAAATTGATAAAATGATGACGACGTCTCCATTCATGAATATGATCTGAGATATTTATGGCCATGTCTTGTTTCAGGGGTGTAAAGAGGCACGTTCCTATTTCATAGCGAATGAACAACTGAAAGTGTGTGAGAAATTTCATCACAAGATAGTTTAAATCTTGAAAGACACCACGAGAGAGTTCAATATACCACTTTGTAGTAGCAGTAGTGAGATTCCTTTGGAAAATACGTAAATGAATAGAATCATCAATCTAGGAGTTAGAGGAGCAGCAAAGGTGGTATGTCATAGCATGCACCTAGGGGTCTTCTCTGGACTTGCCTTCGAACTTAGGAAAATTTCTAGGGCTCTTTGTGGGAATTCGGGGCCAATATGGATTATGAATAATGGTATCATTCATTAACTTTGACACATGAGGAAGTTATAGCATAGCAAGGAATATCAATTGTGGATTGAAAGGAATTGTAGGCATTTGATAGAGACCCGTGTTGGGGTTCAATTTGGGTCAGGAGAAATTTTGAGCCCATATGTTTTTTCCTGGAGGATTTTTTCCATATAAGTTATGATTTTGTTAATTCATCCAATATCTTAGTTGAGGACCAGTGTACTAATTCTGAGCGAACCACTCAGGTCCTGCTTGAGCAACATTTCAATTTTTTTACGGGATGAAAGCAATGCCTTGGGGTGGAACATGTACCATCAAAATTTGACCATGGGATACCATTGTTTTGCCTTGAGGAATGAAATGTTGTCTCTAAGGTTGCATAGGCTATACCTATGGTGCAAGTTGGCCTGTGTATTGTTGTTGAATAGGAAGCCCTTGAAAAATAGGTTAGCCTGAAGGAAGCAGACTAGGTTGTCCCTGAAAACCAGGTTGACCTAATGGTTGCGATAAGCTAGGCTATCCCTGAGGACCAGGTTGACCTAACTTACTGAAGGAGGGTTGGCCTTATTGTACAAGAGATGGGCTTTTTTGAATGTAAGTTTGGTTCTGTCACACCAAAGTTTGTCCCTAAGGTGGATAGGTTTTCCCCTGAGAAACATAAGGCACTCCTTACTGAACATAAGGTTGAACAATAGGACCGTAGGGTTGTCCTTGTTGGATAAAAGGTTTTCCTTGAGAGGGTTGTCCCTTTTGGTACGTGAGATGGTTTGGGTGAAATGAAATTTGGGGCATTTGAACATACAATGGACCTTGTGGAAGAGGACCATGATAATAGATGTGATTCCTGAACTCATCATAGTACCGTGGTAGATTTACCTGAGTCAGAATCTACTGAGAACCCTGGGGGAGGTAATTCTGATGTTGAATAGACATCATATACTGTCATTATGAAAAACCTCCAAGAATAGGATTAGAATGAATGGCGTATTGCAATGAGTTGATGGACTCCCGACATGTGAGGTTGTGATCCACTCACAACGGGCCTAACAGACATCATGAAAGCATTAGGATGTGTCCCACGAACAACAAAATATGACAGCAATGATGGAATCACACTAGCGAATGGTGTGGAGGAAGCCACCCAAACAGTGGGCTGGGTTGGGACAGACGTAACCATCTTCGAAACAATGGGAATCGAAGAGGATGAACCCGACACAAACAACCTTGTAGAAGGAGTTGTTGTACTTGACCATATCGGGTTCTGGTACAAAGATGCAACACCACAAATTATACGACAATCATAATGATATCAGTACTTTAGTATAATTAAAGTGAGAGGAAGATTTGATTCATCACATAAGGAAAATTTTGATCCAGGTGGATATTGGTGGTCACCCAAATATTCCATTTTAACCCCCACCATCAGTTCTTTCATTTTTTTCCTTTCGGCACAAATTACTATTTTTAGCATCTTTTTGGGTCCTGAACTTTCGTAGCTGTTTTGAGGCCCTAAACGACGTTTGGGAAACATGAGAGCGTAGAGGCTATATATTTCTGCAAACCTTGAGTGCGTCGGAAATAGATATCGTATGCCAAAGTTACGTCCCTGGGAAGTTGAAACACCAATTTACCCAAGCGGGGCCCATAGTTTTGGCGCTTCATCTCCTAGGGTTAGGTTTTTGGGATGTTTAGGGTTCTCCATTGTTTCTCAATAATAAATACGCCCTCGAGTCTCATTGTAACACAGTTCAAAGGCCTGTAGCCGCCACATCTCTTCTCAGAGATAGCTACCAACACCCTAGCTAGTTTTATTTCCATTATGTCTGTAAGCAAATAACACTTCATTTCATTCACTTCATTTCATTAATATCAAAGAACTGAAATTTGCTTACAGACAGAATGGAAATAAAACTAGCTAGGGCGCTGGTAGCTATCTCTGAGAAGAGATGTGGTGGCTACAGGCCTCTGAATTGAGTTACAATGAGGCTCGAGGGCCTATTTATTATTGAGAAACAATGGAGAACTCTAAACATCCAAAAACCTAACCCTAGGAGATGAAGCACCAAAACTATGGGTCCCGTTTGGGTAAATTGGTGTTTCCATGCGGGGACGCTGACTGAGCATATGATCTCCATTTCATGCCTTTCAATAGCTCATTAAGACCTATCAAGGAGTAAAACTTTTGGTGCAAGTAATAATAAACTCGGCTTCACTCTTGGTTTTCCCAAAAAAAATCATTTAGGGCCTTAAACGGCTCAAAAGTTTAGGATTTTGAAAAACTATCAAAATAGTAAGTTGTGTAGAAACAAAAAAAACCGTAAAGAAAATGAGTGGGGCCCCAAGTGAAATAGGTGGAGTGTATCAATCTCCACCTATTTCACTAAGCTATTGCTAATCCCATATTTACATGGAAGCATTGTGAGAATAAACATGTAACCATAAATACAAAGATGCAGTGGAAATAGAACTTCATTTCATTAATATGAAAGAGCTGAAATTTGCTTACAGACATAATGGAAATAAACTAGCTAGGGTACTGGTAGCTATCTCTGAGAAGAGATGTGGCGGCTATGGGCCTCTGAAATGATTTACAATGAGGCTCAAGGGCCTATTTATTATTTAGAAACAAGGGAAAACCCTAAAAATCCAAAACCATAACCCTAGGAGATGAAGCACCAAAACTATGGGCCCTATTATGAGTAAATTTGGGCATCATTCCCAATGACCTGGTTAACTGGACATCATCTCTAGGACCAATGAATAGGGTCTATCATCCCCTATCATTTTAGTTGCTACATGCCCTAAGACAAAGAACAAGACAAATCATTCATGACTTTCATCTGCAAAGGTTTCCAAGATTTGAAGTTTATAATATATCATATGAGAGCTCATCAACGCTGCCTCTAAAGGGACTAAGTGCATTGCATATGCAGGTAGCCCCATTCAAAGGAAACTACTACGTAAATCACTTCTGAGACTCATGGACATTGGTGACATTGGGAGCAATTCCACATTGTTCTAGAATCTCCACTTGGCAGTGTTGAGCTTCAAAGATGTTCTTCTCTTCCACCACATTCCACTTCATTTCCTTTTTCCATTATTAATTTCAGGCTTAAATTATCAATAAGATTAGTTAAAATTGCTTTAAGATTGTATATAATGTCTAACTTGCTATGTTTTCATGATTTCGTTGTTGTAGTACTTTTTGACTACACCTAGCTACAGAATGCAGACATTCTGTAGCTAGTTGCCGATTCTGCAGTTGTCTTCATGTCTACGCAGGTTCCAGATGTCGTCTCAGGGAAGAACACATATGGTCGTATTCGACAACATTCCCTCATCATTTTTTGCTCTCCACGAAGTTTGAACAGAATTCTATAGGTGGTTATGCACGTAGAAGAGAAGCAGTTTCCTATCAAAACACAGACTCTACAGATGTCTGCAGTTAAGCACAAGACTGTTAATAAGAGTTTTAATTTGATTAGAAGTGGGAGAGACACTTATCCCCGTTTTTCTCAAAGAGTAGTTATGTAACTTCATTATAAGTATGACTCGGGAGACCGAGAAACTGTTGGTTAGATTTTGTTTTGTTGCTAGATTTTGGAAGGCCGTAAATACTCTGTTTTGAAGAATTTCTCCTTTAATGAAAGAGACATCATTTTATTGCACGATCTGAGTCAATCTTGAGTAGATCCGCGTGCTGATCCGGTGGTAGAAGGCCCCTACTGCCCGTGAAGCGTTATGAATTTGTTTTAGATAAGTAGTCGTAGCTTTGTTTCATTCTCAATTTAAATAGTTTTCTGAACTTTGCTTACATTGGATACTACAGTTTAGCTTTGTTCTCATGAAGTATTCCAAAATATCACTAATCCGGAATGAGGCATAATTGTAGCAATTTAGAACTTTACGTTTTTGTGTTCAATTATAATTAGTTGTTATAGCTAGTCCTATTCTCATTAATCTCTTCCAAAATATCACTAACTCTGGATAAGACTTAGCTGTGGTGTTTTAGTTTACCTGCGTATTGTTATGTTTTTTTTATGCCCATTTGCACTGAATGATACAGCCAGACTTGTTTGTACAAAATATTCCAAAATATCACTCATATTGAACAAGACAGGGCTGTAGTATTTCATAGAATTAGTTGCATTTTGGTTCAGTTGAAATACTCCGGAGGTAGATGTCATTCTAGTTTAATTCTGTCACTATATTTCAAGCTTGATAATGGTACTCTAGTTTAACTCTGTTCACTGTATTAGTATCATTCTAGTTCAGCTCCAATTCATTTCAAGTTAGATAATAGCACTCTAGTTTAGTCTTAGTTCACTGTATTAGCATTATAGTTTAGTTGTTATCCGCATTTTAAATTGTATTAGTTGTTAAATTTAGATACCACGGTCTTCATTATCTACAAAACTTCTTTTGTTCTAACTTCATATTAATACATCATCATCTGGACAGAAGCTAGTAATATCAGTTTAAGGCCTTGAGTATTTTGCAACCTTTTTACAATTTCACAGACAAGCCTTTTCTCAAAGACTATTCTAAAAAAGAAATCTATAACTTTTGAATGAGGCCTAGTGGTGCTAAATTGAGTTGCAGAATAGAATTAGAATTTAGTTTAGAGTAGAAATATTATTGTGCTACAAATGTTCTTTTCCAATTATGTTCCAATAAACCTTTAACCATGGATGAGATGTTGTAACATTGTAAGTTGATTTTTGACTTAGGAAAACCTCAATTGCACTAAAAACTTATCCTTTTCTCAAGATATTCCAACATATCTCTAAATGAATTGGATGAGTTCATGATATGGGTTACTGAGTTCATGTTGTGATTTGTTTCCTGACTAGGAGTCATTATCAAGCTTTGCATTTTTTGTTCTTTAGTACCATGCACAATTTAGAATAGGTTTTGTTCTATTTTTAGTGTGTCCAACCACTGTCCTTCATCACAATTTAGTGCTTTCCTTCTTGACATAAAACCATAAAACCAAAAACATCATAAAAACACTAAACACAATGTAGTGAGAAACAGATACCTAGGCACATACAGTGCACCACACTTCAGTAGTTTACTAGCCCTGGTTGACAATTAATGACCTCAAATTAGGAACACTAAGTTGAGCACAATATTTTGGCGCTGTTGCCGGGGGAGTGTAACTAGGTAGCGTTGTTTCTTATCACCCAAAAACAATGATATTCCTAGAGAAAGAGACTCAAGGGGTATATTCATAAGAAGCAAAAGCTTGATTCCTAGAACACCATGTGTTTCACCAAGACCTAGAGCCAGCACACCTCCAACTCAAACCCACATTCCATCCTTTACTGATCCTAGAATTCCAGATAACTTAAGATCATATATTCCATTAGAAAGACCTTCTACTTTACCCATTGAGCCTATCTTAGAAGAAGATTCAGGAACCCCTGCTAGGGACATAAACTTTTCAACTTCTACAGAAGAATCAACTATGGCAGAAGAAGGGGGAGGGGGAGTTTTTAATGGAGAACACACACTATTTGGAGGGGGTAGAGGTAGAGGTAGAGGAGAAGGAGCTGGAGGTGTAGAAGGAGAAGGAGGCAGAGGAAGAGGTAGAAGAGATATGGGAAGCTCTTTTGGGTTTCCTATAGTAGATGAAGAAACCAATACAACTATGAAAAACATTTCACCCTCTGTACTTCCAAACTTTTATGGACTTAAAACTGAAGATCCTGAAACCTTCCTATTTGAATTTGAAGTCTTGTGTAGAACCTATGACTACTTACAAGATGCTCAAAAAATTAAACTATTTCCTTCAACATTGAAAGGAGCAGCATTGAAGTGGTTTATGAGTTTGATAAGAAGTTATATTAGGACATTGGAAGACATGAAACAAGCATTTCTAGAGAGGTATTTGGATTACTGTATGCCATTCAACCATAAAGAGGAAGTGTTTAAAATGCTACAGAAAGAGGATGAAAATCTGGAAGATTTGTTGGAGAGATTTAACTACAACATCAAAAGAGAAAAAATGGAAAACCTAGACCAAGACACTTTGAAAGCTCTCTTGTTGAATACAATTAGGGATAAATGGTTAGATATCCTTAACATGATGGGAAAACAGGATATATCTTAGCTCACATTACCTGAAATAGCTGAATTATGTATCAACCTTTCAAGAGGGAAATCTAAAAATGTAAAAGGACCAAGGGACCCTACTCTTGCAAGGGTAAGTAAGTCTGCTTCTGGGACAGTAAGTAGGGAAGAAATAGGACATATGCTTGATGAGTTCAAATCTGATATCTTGGGGAGTCTTAGTGAACAAATAGACACCCTTAAGTTACAAAACAAGAAAAAAGATGAATCTGATGCCTTAGCAATATTTTGTCCCAAATGTAGAAAGAAACATGCCTTGAGAGAGTGCCCTTTGGATGCCAAAGTTGTGGACACTTGTGTAATTTGTTCAGAAAAACATGAGACCAAGAGTTTTCCTTCACTTCTTGGTCTTAAAGCTGTCTTTCAAGAAGATACTCCTACAAGTTCCATAGAATCTCTCAATTTTGTCTCTAGAAGGCCTTGGCAAGGACCTCAAACACAAGGATTTCATGATCAAATGTATAATCAACCCCCACCAAATTGGAATCCTTGGCAGCAACCTTGGCCCCAATTTCAAAATAAATCACAAACATGGGTTCAAGGAGCACAAAATCCCTATGGAAGATACTCTCAGTATTACCAATATCCACCATCCTATCCACTATATCCACATTTCCCTCCTCAACAAAATTTTCAACAAAATTCTCCAAAAAATCCTCAAAATCCACAACATCAAAATCAACCACTTCCATTACCATTTCCTCATAAAACAAATAATTTTCCTGCCCAACCCATACCAAACCCCAACAATAAAAATCCTCAGAACACATACATGATATAAGGCTAACAGTTTCCAACTTATTTGATCACTCCTTTAGACCTTAGTGCTGTTAAAATTAGGTCTGGAAGAATAATTGAAAGGAGGAAACCTTCTGTAATCATACAAGAGCAAGACAATTTTGAGGA
Organism: Pinus albicaulis; assembly: GCA_034641835.2. NCBI lineage: Eukaryota > Viridiplantae > Streptophyta > Pinopsida > Pinales > Pinaceae > Pinus > Pinus albicaulis. The sequence continues at coordinate 1,226,504,576 of CM076575.1, forward strand.
ATATTCTCTATGGGTAAATAAAAGTCTTAAAGAGAACACAACTTTCCAAGACTCAAACATTGAAAAATAAAAACAAAAAGAACCAATAATTTCAACTCCTATATTAGAGAATCCATCAACATCCACTTCTACACCTCCCTTCCTAGAAAGATTACAAATTGATAGGGGTGTAGAAAAACAAATTATGGTGCCTAATTATGATTTCCTAGATGAGCTGAGAAATGTTTGTATTAAGATCCCATTATTGCAAGCCATCAAGGAAATTTCAATCTTACCAAAAACAATAAAGGAGTTGAGCCTGAAGAAAACAAGAAAAAGAATAAGAGAGATAAAGAAAATTCAACTCGCAAGAAAAATAGCAAATATCATGATGGGTAAGATTGCTATTCCAAAGTATCTAGACCCAGGAAATCCAGTTGTCAAAATTCACATCAATGGAATTGAGATCCAAAACACACTCATTGATTTAGGTGCAGCAATCAATATCATGAGTATACAAATCATGGATAAACTGAAACTTCCTAATCTTCTTTTTACACCCACATTATTACAATTAGCAGATAGATCTGTGATTAAACCTAATGGGGTAATAGAAGACATTCCAGTGTCCCTAGATTCTTGGGAGTATCCTGTGGATTTTATGATCCTCACTCCTAAGAATAATCTAGGAGGACACCCTATTATATTAGGAAGACCTTGGTTAGCTAAAGCTGATGCTTCCATTAGTTGTAGATCCGATGATATGTATATCTCTGATGGTAGTTCAACCAAGAAATTTACCTTGTATCCTCCAGCAAGAACAATTACAGAATTAGATGATACTCAATGGATAGAGGATGAAGAAGACTTACAACCTCTCTTCACAATTTCAGAAATTAGTGAAGATAGCCAAATTCTGAATACCTTGGAAAACTTTGAATCCTCTTCAGAATATAGACATGAAAAATTTCAAGAAGAATCCAACATTGAGTTTTTCTCATCAAGGCAGATGTCTCTCTATTCCATGGATAAATTTGGCAGCTCTACAATTGAGATATTTCTAGGCAAAACTTTAAACATAAAAAAGAACCTAGAGAAATCTCAACAAGAAGAGCTAGTCAAGATATTACAGAGACATTCTTCTTCATATGCATGGGAGTACACTGATATGAAAGGGATAAGATGCAAGACTTGCACTCATCACATCTACATAGAGGAAAATTGTAAACCAATCAGACAACCTCAGAGAAGGATGAATCCAAATCTTAGGGAGATTGTTAGAGAAGAATTGCAGAAATTATTGAATGTCAACTTTATCTATCCTATTTCAGATAGTCAGTGGGTTTCTACTTTGGTAATTGTGCCAACGAAAAATGGTAAATGGAGGGTATGTATTGACTACCGGGAATTAAACAAAGCTACTCTTAAAGATCATTTTCCCTTACCTTTCATAGATCGAGTGTTAGACACATTAGCTGGAAAAAAGTACTTCTCATTTTTAGATGGGTTTAGTGGCTATAATCAAATCCAAGTAGCACTGAAAGATCAAGACAAAACCACATTTACCTGTCCTTGGGGTACCTATGCTTACCGAGTATTTCCATTTGGACTATGCAATGCACCCGCAACATTTCAAAGGGCAGTACTAGGAATTTTTTTAGATCTAATACATGATTGTGTAGAGGTATAGATGGATGATTTCAAATTTTATGGAAACACATTTGAAGAAGCCTTAGAAAACTTGGAAAAAGTCTTAAAGAGATGTAAAGAAGAAAATCTTTCACTAAGTCATGAAAAGTGTTTTATGATGTTTACTAAAGGAATTGTTTTGGGTCATCACATTTCAGGGGATGGGATTAGAGTTGATGAGTCAAAATTTGAATTCATCTCTAACTTATCTATTCCAAGTTTCCAAAAATATGTTAGGAGTTTTCTTGGATTTACAGGATATTATCGAAGGTTTATAGAAAACTTCACCAAGATAGCATCTCCACTTTTCAAATTACTTACCAAAGACTGTGAATTAAAGTGGAATCCCAATTTCCAGTTAGCCTTTGAGACTTTGAAAACAAAAATCTCTGAAGAACCTATTTTAAGGGGACCTAACTGGAAGCTACCTTTTCATATTTCAACAGATGCCTTAGATACAGCTCTAGGAGCAGTATTGGGACAAAAATACCTGATTCCTTATGCCATCTACTATACCAGTAAAAATTTGAATCCTTTAGAGTTAAACTATACTGTAACTGAAAAAGAGTTTTTAGTTTTTGTTCATGCCATAAAAAAATTCAGACACTATATAATGGGCTATGAAACTCTTTTTCACACAGATCACTCTGCAATTAGATATTTAATGAACAAATCAATTACTAATGGCAGAGTCATAATATGGTTATTGATTTTACAATAATTCAACATTACCATTCTTGATAGGCCTAGAAAAAAAAGCACAGTAGCTAATTTCCTATCTAGACTCCAAAACATCCAAGACAATACCCTAGTTGAAGATCAATTTCCTGATGAATATCTTTTTGCAATTTCTACTCAAACTCCTTGTTTTGCTGACATTGCTAATTATTTAGTTTCAGGGAAATTTCCTTCAATAATGAATGCAAGAGACAAAAGAAAGATAATTTATGACAGTGCAAAATATTCATGGGTTGCTAATGAGTTATACAAGACAGGTCCAGATTTTATCATTAGGAGATGTGTTTGGGAAGATGAGATGCCTGAGATTCTCAAGGCATGTCATGATGAACCTTGTGGCAGACACTTTTCTGATAAAAGGACAGCCTATAAGATCCTTCATTTGGGATATTATTGGCAATCCCTTTTCAAAGATGCTAAAGAGTATGTCAAAAGGTGTGACAGTTGCCAAAGGGTAGGGAAACCTTCTCCTTCAGGTGAGATACCATCGCAGCCTCAGGTACATATTGAACCTTTTGAAAAATGGGCTTTGGATTTTGTAGGACCTATTAGTCCTCCATCAAGACAAAAGAAATATATATTAGTTTGCACTAATTATGTTACTAAATGGGTAGAGGCCAAAACATTACTTTCTGCTACTGAAGCATCTGTAGTTAATTTTATTTTTGAGGATATTTTTACTCGTTTTCGTGTCCCAAGAGAAATTGTTACAGATCAAGGAGCTAAATTTACATTAAGGCTAGTGGAACAAATGATGGAGAGGTACAAAATCAGACACAGAAAATCTACTCCCTATCATCTACAAGCAAATGGTCAGGTGGAATCCACTAATAAGGTCATTGAAGGGATCCTAACGAAGACTGTCCATTTACATAGAAGAGATTGGGTAGATAGGCTTCCTAAAGCCTTGTGGGCCTATAGAACTACATGGAGAAGCACAACAGGCCATACTCCTTATGAACTTGTTTATGGAAAGCAAGTTTTGTTTCCCATAGAGTTCCAGATTCAAACTTTCAAAATGGCAGTTCAACTAGGACTTGATCTATCATAGGCACAAAAGCACAGATTGGAGCAGATTAATGAATTGGATGAGATCAGACAAGATGCAGTTCCAAAAAAAAGTATAGTCCAACAGCAAAGGACTATATGGCATGACAAGTACATCAAAGAAAATAAGTTTAAAGAAGGTGACTGGGCTCTCTTGTTTGATTCAAAGTTCAAAGATTTTCAAGGTAAATTCCAAACACATTGGCTTGGACCATATGAAATTGTGAAATTTTTTGATAATGGAGCAATAAAAATCAGGAAAATAGATGAAGAGAAGGTCATTTTTCTTGTGAATGGTCATAGACTGAAGCTGTATCATAAGCCACTCTCGAGAGAAGAATTTGTCAAGAAATTCAAGGAAAACAGTGATGTGAAGTTAATGAAGAAGAATTTTTCTTCTTCATCAACTTAATTAAATTTTCTAAAGTCAGATGATTGAAAATAAAAAATAAAAATAAAGTATAAACATGAAAACCAATCACTGATTGGCATGTTTATATAGAAAAGGTGGAGTGAAAATCAGAATCTTTCTGACACTCTAGCTTTTCAAATCTGTTCTTTCTGCAAGCATTTATTACAAAATCATAAGTGCAGATCCATTTCACTTATGATCCATCTCACTCCATTCATCCATACTCCATTTCATTCATTCATCCACACTTCATTCATTTCACTCCATGGTCCACCTCATTTCCATCCTAGATTTTTAATTTTGATGTTTTTCTGCAATTGAATAATACACATCATGAATTGCATGCTACTTTTCATACTCCACTCCATTTCATAAGTTTTGATCCATTTCACTCCATTATTCACTTCATTCATATTCTATTACAACATATTTCATTATCCATTTTCACTCATTCCATACAACATTCCATTCATGCTCCAAACCATTCCATTTCATGTTTCAAGTCTTCTACAGGTACATTCTGTAATCAGTCAGACATTTTGTAGCTAATCATACATTTTGCAGCCATACAGACATTATGCAGCCAGAGATCCTGAAGACACTGTCTAGTAATTATTTGATCTGCAACAAAATGATCCTGCATATCCATGACAACAAGAAAAATCAAGGATTAATGATTTTCAGGGGAGAACAAAGCATATGAAGATCACAAAAATCAGAGGAAAGGCAAAGGTAAAAGTTATGAAATTATTATAATGACAGATCATGAAAAAATTTAGTATAGTTAAGTTATGTATGATTCAAAAATTTGTTTTAATTAATTGTGTTGATCATGCCTAACAAACCTCTCATAAAAACTTTGGATAAAATTCCTTCTATTCCGCCATTCCAAATCCCATATCTGATCATCATTTAAAAACTTAACGGTTAAAGTACTGAGGTTATTGGATTAGTCACGTCACTAGGCCAAAGCATTTAATGATGATTTTGAATTTCCTACGAAACATCTCCATGGTATTTTCTTCCAAGATATTTCCCAACTCATTAATTCGTTTACATCACCCTCACCTCATTATACTCATTCCATAACCACTCCATATCATTCTTTCCCATAGCCAACTCTTAACCATTTCGGTCTGTAAAACAGAGGAAGCATCTGTGGGGAAAAAACATCTCTTTAATAGTCATTTTCACCATGAGCAGAGGAGCAGTAATTTGAAGGTTGGAAAGAAAAACTATGGGTCTCATAGTGAGGACTGAACCGGTTGGAACTAAGTACTTGGAGGGTTATCCACAAATCAGAGAAATGTTACAGCAAGCCAGGTGGTTGCAATTTTTGGAGAAATTTAGTGGTTTTCACAAAGAGGTGACTAAAACATTTGCACGGTCCTTAAATGGAGCTGAGGTCGAAATAGGAGATATTAAATTCACCTTTACAGAAGCCTTTATTGCAGAAGCAACGGAATTACCCAGGCAGGGAGAAAGGTGGTTCAAAAATAGAGAATTTCATAACGAGACATGGAAGAAAATACTCAAGTCACCAGGTATGGATGTTTCCATTTTTAAAAAGGGTATCCCTAGTTCAGCACTAAAGAACAAATGGAGAAACATGTTGCTTATTTTGCAAAAATTTATCACTTGTGAAGGTAGATTTGGTACCTTCTATGTTTACCATATTCGGTTAATGATGCATTTCTTAGAAGAAGAAATCAACTTGCCATTTTTCTTGCTTCATAGTTTAAAGAAAATGACCTCAAGTGTTCAAAAGAGAGTTCAATTTCTGGAAACAACCTTATACCACCATGGTTTAGTCAAAATCTTGATTGAACATCATTTGAGAAAAATGGGAGATAATTGGGATAAGTTATTAGTGAGAAATCACTTTGAAGAACCTAAGGAACTTCCACCTGAAGACAAATCTACAAAAAGAAGAAGAAGATGGAAAACCTCCAAAACTAAAACTAAAACTAGTAAAACAATACAAGATGATAGTGAAGAAATGATTTCTGAGAAATTGGCCCAAATTAATAAGCAGCTTAAGAAAGAGAGGATAATAAGGAAATCTGCCAAAGAGAAAGGAGAAGGGTCTTCTCAACCAAGACGAAGCCACAAACTTAGAGGGATACTAAAGAAAACAGAGGTTAGAAAAACTGGAATTATAAACATTGAGGATGAAGAAACTCTTGAGCATCAGTATGAGGATGATTTTGGATTAATAAGCTCCTGAAATAGACCCAGCACAACAAGAAATTTACAATTATGTTGAGACACTAGAGAAGAGAGCTTCAGAAAGTAGAGACAGAACTCCTAGTCCACCAAAATCTGCAATTGATATCCTAAGAAAAGATAAATATGAGTTAGAAGTACTCAATAGGCATATCAAGAATGAGAATGAAATTCTAAGGGAGTAGGTTAAGCTGAAAACTGATATGAATTCAACTCTGTCTCTACAAATGCAAAAGTTGTATAAGGCCAGTGAAAATTTGAAAAATAAAAATAAAAGGTTAACCAGGGCACTCACAAATTTGAGATTCAATTTAGTCATAAGGAAGCCCAGAAGGCCATTAACTGCCAGGCAAAGGAGAAGAAGAGGGTTGGATGTCCTTGCAGAGGTCTCAGAGTTCATGGAATAGTTGCATGAGGACATGCAAGAACCTAGCAGTGGGGGTATGTTGAGCTTCAAAGATGTTCTTCTCTTCCGCCACATTCCACTTCATTTCCTTTTTCCATTATTAATGTTAGGCTTAAATGATCAATAATATTAGTTAAAATTTATTTGAGATTGTATATAATGTCTAACTTGCTATGTTTTCATGATTTCGTTGTTTTAGTACTTTTTGACTACACCTAGCTACAGAATGCAGAAATTCTGTAGCTAGTTGTCGATTCTACTGTTGTCTTCATGTCTACGCAGGTTCCAGATGTCATCTTAGGGAAAAACACATATGGTCGTATTCCACATCATTCCCTCATCATTTGTTGCTCTCCACGAAATTTGAACAGAATTCTATAGGTGGTTATGCACGTAGAAGAGAAGCAGTTTCCTATCAAAACACGGACTCTACAGATGTCCGCAGTTAAACACAAGACTGTTAATAAGAGTTTTAATTTGATTAGAAGTGGGAGAGACACTTATCCCCATTTTTCTCAAAGAGTAGTTATGTAACTTCATTATAAGTATGACTCGGGAGACTGAGAAACAGTTGGTTAGATTTTGTTTTGTTGCTAGATTTTGGAAGGCCGTAAATACTCTGTTTTGAATAATTTCTCCTTTAATGAAAGAGACATCATTTTATTGCACGAGCTGAGTAAATTATGAGTAGATCCACATGCTGATCCAGTGGTAGAGGGCCCCTACTGCCCGTGAAGCGTTATGCATTTGGTTCAGATAAGTAGCTGTAGCTTTGTTTCATTCTCAATTTAAATAGTTTTCTGAACTTTGCTTACATTGGATACTACAGTTTAGCTTTGTTCTCATGAAGTATTCCAAAATATCACTAATCCGGAATGAGGCATAATTGTAGAAATTTAGAACTTTACGTTTTTGTGTTCAGTTATAATTAGTTGTTATAGCTAGTCCTATTCTCATTAATCTCTTCCAAAATATCACTAACTCTAGATAAGACTTAGCTGTGGTGTTTTAGTTTACCTCCGTATTTTTATGTTTTTTTTTATGCCCATTTTCACTAAATGATACAGCCAGACTTGTTTGTACAAACTATTCCAAAATATCACTCATCTTGAACAAGACAGGGCTGTAGTATTTCATAGAATTAGTTGCATTTTGGTTCAGTTGAAATACTTCGGAGGTAGACGTCATTCTAGTTTAATTCTGTGACTATATTTCAAGCTTGATAATGGTACTCTAGTTTAACTCTGTTCACTGTATTTGTATAATTCTAGGTTAGTTCCAATTCATTTCAAGTTAGATAATAGCACTCTAGTTTAGTCTTAGTTCACTGTATTAGCATTCTAGTTTAGTTGTTATCCATTGCATTTTAAATTGTATTAGTTGTTAAATTTAGATACCACGGTCTTCATTATCTACAAAACTTCTTTTGTTCTAACTTCCTATTAATACGTCATCATCTGGACAGAAGCCAGTAATATCAGTTTAAGGCCTTGAGTATTTTGCAACCTTTTTACAATTTCACAAACAAGCCTTTTCTCAAAGACTATTCTAAAAAAGAAATCTATAACTTTTGAATGAGGCCTAGTGGTGCTAAATTGAGTTGCAGAATAGAATTAGAAGTTAGTTTAGAGTAGAAATCTTATTGTGCTACAAATGTTCTTTTCCAATTATGTTCCAATAAACATTTAACCATGGATGAGATGTTGTAACATTGTAAGTTGATTGTTGACTTAGGAAAACCTCAATTGCACTAAAAACTTATCCTTTTCTCAAGCTATTCCAACTTATCTCTAAATGAATTGGATGAGTTCATGATATGGGTTACTGAGTTCATGTTGTGATTTGTTTCCTTACTAGGAGTCATTATCAAGCTTTGCATTTTATGTTCTTTAGTACCATGCACAATTTAGAATAGGTTTTGTTATGTTTTTAGTGTGTCCAACCACTGTCCTTCATCAACATTTAGTGCTTTCCTTCTTGACATAAAACCATAAAACCAAAAACATCATAAAAACACTAAACACAACGTAGTGAGAAACAGATACCTAGGCACATACAATTCACCACACTTCAGCAGTTTACTAGCCCTGGTTGACAATTAATGACCTCAATTTAGGAACACTAAGTTGAGCACAACAGCCAGTCCCTTCTAGTAGAGTTCACATGTGTCAGAGTTTGAATCCATGTTTCATTTGACATATACAAGATTGGGAACATCTCTTGCCTATTACTGGAAATTCATTGATTTTAAAACTACCTTCAGCTCTTCTATAAATTGGGCATAGATATTGGTGTTTGATAAGGAGGAATTTGAGTAGAGAAATGCTAATGGAATTTCAATTGAGGATTTGATTTGTGGAACATTTTTTTGGAGAGATTTGCATTGTGATGAGGTTGGGATGCTGCTGGAGATGGTAACTTCAAATCAATCACTGGGTTGTAACCTCCCCTTCTATCCATTAATAAATATTGTTTCTTACTTTCCCACATATGTATCTGTATAAGCTCATGTTTTCCATATTGTGAATTCTTATTTGATGCATATGGTTTATGTTTCATTGATTTAACTAAATACCTTTAATACAAATATGTATTATTGCTATATTTTGTTGTTTAATGTTCATATTTGTAGGAAATATTTTTAGACATATATCTTGGATTTGAAGCTACAACAAGAGTGACAGAAGGAGAATAGGAAGCGCTTAGACTCCAAGTAAGTTCTTTGATATTTTCTGTGTCTATTTACAGTTAGGAAAAGTAGTTTAAGAGTCTTTAATCTATTGTTATAGATAAGAATGTGTCTAGGGAAGAATGATTTATCCTTAATTCATAATCCTGCATAACAAATTGGTGTCTCCACTGGGGAAAGGAATTTACCCTTCATCCAAGGTGTATTTTCCTCTAATTTTCTCTGTTTATTCACCCAGTATTTTTTACTCAAAAAGAATAGGATTTTTAAAATCCAAATTTGCATTAGAAGTGTGTTAAAAAACTGTGTTTTTCATTATACACTGCACCCAACGCGCTATTGGACAGGACATAGCGCTTTTCATAGCATTGTCTCCCTTTTAGGTCTGCGTTGCAGAGCAATGTCTCTCATTAGAGATTGCGTTGTCCCTTGAAACCATCCAAATTCGATTCAGTTTGTCATTGCAATTTGTTTCATTTTGTTCTCTGTTGTGTTTTGAAAATCCTAAGCCTCATATTGACCAGTGAACTTATATACCTCTTCCTCCTTTGAAAGAAAAATTTGTTCAATGTTTGTTTAAAGAATTTTTCTTTATCATTGATGAATTGATTTCAAATTATTTTCATTGTCGCATTAGATCCATTTTCTTTTGAAAAGGAAATTGTCATAAATTCTTCGTTTCTCTATAGGATAAATTGTTGTTAAATTCCTCATTTTTCCTTCAAAAGGGAAATTATTGTTTATATTCCTCATTTCTCAAAAGTAAAAGGCATTTTTTTTTGTTGATTTAGTGCACTTTGTTTCTTTTCTGCATTCATAACGTTAAAGGAACTGAAAAGGAAAAACTACATTTGCATGTAGTGGATTGTGTGATTTGCAAAAGGAAAAATTATGAAAGTTGATTTTAGTTTGTGCTCTTCGATTTGTTTGCTCTCAAATTTATTTCTCTTTCCCTCTAGTAGCTAGGATTTTCATTGAAAAACAAAAAGTGAAATATTGCATATCATTCTTAGTTTGCATTTTGGGAATTTCCAATACATTATCGCGGTGAATATTTGAAAGGAAAATTGATAAACAAGATCAACTTAAAATTTATCTCTATTTACCTAACAAAGCATTGGAACCATAACGATAACATTTAGAATGTCTAGGCTAGAGATGTGTTCCGACATCATAAAATATAGCAGTTGTCGTTAACTTGTCTACGAGACATTCCGAGTGTGATACCTCACTTCACGTACGTACGTATATCGTATATCATCCACGTAATTTCAAGTATATCGGGCGGTGTTATAGTACAAAAATTATAGAGTGATGCTCTCACTATGCAGTTTCACATCAGACAATGCTAATATGGACTTGGGGCTCCAAGTACCTTTGGGTATATTTGGGAGGAAAAATTCTAGCTATTATCCATCCATAGTGAACCAAGTTGTCTACCTTGTAAATTTTGATACACCGAATACAACATTCAGGGAGATTGCCTGCCTATAATTCTTGGTTCGCCAGGAGCCATTCTGTAGTTCACAGTTTCTTGGTAAACCCTTTTGCCTAGCATTACCCTTTTATTTTGATTATTTATTTTTGGTCAAAATAAATCATTAATTATGGAAGAACAAAATCCTTTCCCCCGTCATTCACGTAGATAGCATTAAAACCACCTTTACCACCAGAAGTTACTTCTAGTAGGTGAAGGTGATCATGCTATATTGAATCAAGTACAATTCGTACCTCTGGTGAAACATCATCTTCCCAAAAAACAGAGTTAGCTCAAGTTGTTTTGACACATCGTGGTTCGTCTAGTATTGTCAAAAGAGAGTCTTCATAGCTACTCATGGTCATGATCCATCCAATCAGTGAGACCATACCTCTTGGACCCGACGTTTCTCAACTAGAATTTGATCCAAATCCTGTCTCTTATTTTCCATAACATTTGAATCTTGAAGTCATACAAGAAGAATTTTTTTCGTCCTTGGTCATCCCACAATTTTTTTAAGCCATTGAGTCTCCCATATGACACAGTCAACCACCTGAAATATACTTTGGGCCTGACGGTGAAATAATTCCACCTAGTTTAATTGTGATTTAAGAAATCCCACAAGATGAGACACCTTTAACTCCAACACATTTTTGGGAGGACCTTTACCTGTACGAGTCTTTTCCCTAATCATCACCATCTGATTTTTTTTATCATGTTCCTATTCAAACTCCCACCGATTCAAAAGGGTATAAATTTGGTCAAGTAAACATGCTTGAAAGAACATATTTGGTTGGCCATCTGTTCCAATTACGTCAACACCTACCCTCGCTACCTCGTCGATGTTTACAACTTCACCAAAGTCATATTTTCATGGTGGGTCTATGGTCCCATCAGGTTACAAATCATTATCTGGAATTTTCTCTGGTGCATCTTCAAACCCATGGACTTTACAAATGTCGGCATTTGGTATTCTAACTAGTAATCCTATAGTGAGTATTGAATGGCTTAATTCTTTATACACATCGTCAGGGAAATATCAAGCTGGTCCTTCTAGGTCTATTCCTTCAAGTACCATATCAACTAGACTCCCAACATTTGCAGAGCAATATTTTCCATCTTATTACCCTCCTCATGTTGGGGGGCAACCTTTGGTCACCCAATATGACAGTACTCTATCACTTTTTTGTCAACCTAATGTCAAAATTAATTTTTGTCAATAACAGCCCACTCTGCCTATGCAACCACAAACGGTTGTATACTCGTATCAACCAGTTCAACCTATTACACCCACATCACTTCCACTTGTTAATACATATCTACCCTTGTTACAGAATCAACAATTTCTACAAAAGACTTATCAAGCAGGTCCCTCAACTCAATACCCTCAAATATTGGGTCCACAGACTCCAAATCCTTTGGTTAATTTTCAACAACCTGTATCCAGAATCATTTATTCACAAGCTTGTTTACCATTTTATGGGATTTCATAGCCACAACCAAGTTATACTTATCCTCAACTGAATCCAAGTTATCCTAATATGGATTATAACATTGGTGGATGGACCCCTTGGTAGCCTCAGGCACAAATGCCTCAAACTTCATTTCAACAAGTATCATATCCAAGTTTTGGTCAATATAATCCTCAAGCATTTTCTTATCAAAACAACCCTTACCTGGGTTACCAGCAGCAAATTCCTTATGTTGGTGCTCAAAGGCCTGTTTCTCAAGCAGTTCCATCTTACCCTAGCTATGATCAACTTGACCTTAATAAACAGTTTCCATTTGTTGAAACATAAGAGTTACCAGATTTAAATCGGAAAAATAATGATCCAATTAACTATGGTCCTTGGTGGCCAGTGATACCTAAAAAATTACCCTCAGATATTCCTAAGTTCAATGGAAACCCTAGAGAAGATTCATCTACTCATGTCGTGATTTATCATTTATGGTGTTCATTAAATTCCCTGAATGATGATTTTGTTCAACTACGTCTTCTCCAGCGTATGCTCACAGGTTTGGCTGCAAAATGGTACATTGAATTACCTAGAGCTTATTTTGATAATTTCAATGCCATAGCTATTGTATTTTTGATGCATTTCTAGTTACCCATATGATATGAAACTGGAACGAAACTCTTCACTAATTTTAAATAGGAAAATGCTACTCACATTTCCAATCATATTCATGAGTGGCGTCGTTATCGTAGAATGATTAGGAAATTTTTTCCGGATCAACTCCTTGCTAAACGGTTCATTAAGTCCCTGCTACCATATATAACTGAGGATGTGGCTAAGGGTGGCATCATCACAGAGGAACAAGTTATCGCTTGTGCCCAATATTTAGACTTGATTTACACTCAGTCTGGCATTCTCTATGAAAAAATTCCTAATGCGTCGAGATCTAATTTTATTTTTCCTCCTCAAACAAAGGACTCTCATGCCAGAGATGACTTGATTGGAACTACTAGCACACATAATAATATTGCATCTGATCCTGAAACTTCTTCCAAAATTAATGTCGTGTCATTTGGCAAGGGAAAAAGTGAAAAGCAACCCGGAAGTAAGAAAAATGAGCAATATAAGAAAAAAAAAACTTCTAACGCGTAGGAAAAATAATATGATAAATCATCTGGACCTAGAAAACCTCGTTATCCATGCATAATCTATAATGAGGAACAGTTTTTTAGGGACTATCCTCACCACATTGAACTCTCAAAAATCATTTAGACTTCCCATGCATCATTTGTGTTGACAGACCCATTTCCAAATCCGTTCACAAACATGGTTGCTACAGGTCCAGCTTCTAGTTCCAAGTACTTATGTTATTATTCCAAAAACCTTCCACAGATATTTTGGTGTCAATGCATAATAAATATTATGGTATTCAGGCCACTGATCAACCTACTACCTTTACTACGAATCCTTCTATGGAACCAATACTACGTACTGCTATTCCTGAATTGAAAATCAAGCCACCAAAGGGAGTGATTCATAAATCGACATATAATCCTTGAGTGAGAGCTGCACAAAATTATAATATAGTTGAATATTTGGCTCAATCCCCTTCAGCTATGTCTGCTCTTAAGGTATTAAAAAATTTTCCCTCCCCAAAACAGGCTTTATTGTCGTCTATTGGTGGAATTGATCCGACTTATTCTAATCTTGTCATCTTTAATCATACAGTTTATGTGTCATAACTACCAGCAAAATTGGCATTCTCCATATAAGAAAATGTTCTCAATCACATTTCTCATTGCACGATTATTGATGAGGGAGAATCTACATGCATTATGTCTCTAAATTATTGGAAGTCGCTTGGCTAGCTACGCTTATCACAATTGTCAATGATTTTGAAGACTTTTGATGGACGTACATATAAGCCTTGTGGTATTATTAACAACCTACATGTTGAACTAGGGGGAAAAAGTGAATTTTGATGTCAAGGTTGTCGGAGGACCCCTTGACTATAATATTCTACTTGGAAGACCATGGGTATATGCAATGAATGCAATTGTTTCTACATATTTTAGAATGATTGCCTTTCCATATAAAGTTACTATCACAGTTGTTAATCAACTATCCTTCTTTACCTCCACTTTGTAGGTATCTAGAAGTGTTTCATTCATTCAGGCACCCCAACTAGCACTTCAGAACATTGGTGTAGGACTTTTAAAGGATTCCACTCTCATGGGAACTTTTGCGTACCGCCACCTGCGACGTCGACAAAAATTGCAAGTATAGAGACCTACTACATGATCTCTTCCACTCCATCTAGCATAAGGGAGAGTATGGGTGATTCTAAAATTATTACGTTGGATGATTTCTTTACACCCATCCCTATTGAACTGGCATAGCAATCAATCTATCCGGCTTTGGTGGCGAATCTGGAATAAGCATCGCCGAGTGTTTGTGTTGATCATTCCTTAGATTTTGGTACTCCCTATGATCCTTTTTCTTCAATGTTCTTAACAGATGAGAATATTTTGGAAGCCATGATGTCAGAAGGAGAACCATGGGAATATTATCATCATCATTCCCATCTTCCTGATTATGAATAAAACTATCTTAGTGAACTATATCACCCATCAATAAAAAAATTATTTTTTAATTATTTACCTATTGATGCAATTGATTCCAAGAAAAATGTGTCAAATATTGAAGAAACCATTTTTATCGATATTTCGACCGAAACTAGCGTTGTAGAAAATATTCATGTTGGTGTATCTTGTTCTCCATCAGAACTCGAAACATATCGCTCTCTATTTCGTGAATTTTTTGATGTATTTTCTTCATCTTATGAGGAAATGCTAGGCATAGATACTAGTATTGTTGAACACACTATTAATATGTATACTTTTGTCAAACTGGTGCGTCAACGTCTTCCTCCTATTCATCCAAAGAAAGCTATTGACAATAAAGAAGAAGTTGAAAATTTTTTGTGTGTTGGTTTCAATTGCCTTGTTCCGCTGACTAAGTGGGTTTCCAACATCCTTCCTGTCATGAAAAAGCAAGGAAATATTAGAGTGTGCATCGATTATCGGGATGTAAATCTTGCTTGTCCAAAAGAAAACTATCCTGCTCCCTTTATCGACCAGATTACTAACAATTGTGCTGGATGTAAAATATTTTCATTTATGGATGGATTTTCTTGCTACAATCAAATCAATATCTACCCAAAGGATCAAAATAAGACAACACTCATCTGTCCCTGGGGAAACTTCGCTTATAGGAAACTACAATTTATTTTAAATAACGTTGGGGCAACTTTTCAGACAGCAATGGACTATGCTTTCAATGAAATCAAGAACATTCTTCAACCTTATCTAGATGATTTACCATCACATTCATGAAATCAGACCGATCACCCGATGCACTTGAGAGCCATATTTTTACGCTATCGACACTACAAAATATGCCTCAATCCACATAAATGTGTGTTTTGTGTTGGTTCTTGTCATTTTCTTGGATTCATAGTCTCAAAAGAAGGAATTCAAATCAACCCATTGAAGGTTCAGTCCATTATTCATTTTCTCAAGCCATCAAATTTACTTCAGGTACAGAAACTTCAAGGAAAGGCTAACTTCCTAATAAGGTTCATTCCAAAATGCACTGAAATGGCTAAAGGATTTATTCGACAATTGAAAAATGGGATTCCCTTCCATTGGGACCAAGTTGTGCAAGCTTCTTTTGATGTTTCCAAGGATACTCTTGTCTGAGCGTCATTAATGAACCCCCTTAATAATCAAAATTATTATTTCATATATATCGTCATGGCTGAAATGACCATTTCTATGGTTTTTGTCCAAGTAGAAGATGGAATTGAACATCCAGATCTCTGTTGTAATTGTGTATATTATTATGAAATTAAAATTTTAAAAATATTTTGCCCTTAAATGCGCTCATTTAAGTATATAAATGTTATGGCATTCATATCTTTATACGAAAATACCAATATCATTTAAGTTACACCCAAACATATCTTTATAGTATAGGACAGAGAAAATGTCAAAATGATTCTTGATTTTAAAACCAATTTGATTTGAGTACAAGTAAAGTCAAGTCAAAGAGGTATTTAGTTTTGTTGAGATTCACTGTGACCTTCCCTCTAATAGTACTGCAACTACGTCGGAACCATCAATTCCTGACTTGTCTCTGTTTCTAATCGGATCATCTGATCCTTAGTATGGAGATTTCATCATTTATCTCCAAACTCAAACTTTTCGACCTAATACCTCTCGCTTTATACACCTCACCAAAGACATGTTCACTGACACTTTTTATCAGTCCATTGGTGATTAAAGGCCATATAGTCAACGATTATAATATCATTTTAAGGAGGTGCACTATCAGCAGGAGGCTAAAAAGGTTTCAAGGTGCATTGTCATCACCCAGGGCTTGTAGTACATTATGAATCTGCTACTGCGCAGAAGATACTCTACGACGATTATTTTTTTCCTACCATATTGCGTGACTACATCCTCATGGTCAGAAGTTGTCATGTGTGCCATATTTTTTATCGTAAAATCCGCAAACCGCCGGTGCCAATGCATCTTGTTACCTTTGTGGGATCATTTTCAAAATGGGGTATTGACTTCATGACCTGTAAACCTCGTTCATCCGGGGGGCATGGTTATATTATTGTTGCAGTTGACTACTTTACCAAATGGGTCGAAGCGATGCCTACATTCAACAACACAAGACATGTAGTTGCATTTTTTTTCTTTAATCATGTTATTGCACTGTTTGGGGTCCCGCAGGCTATAGTTACAGATCATGGGAAGCATTTTCACAACCACATTATGACTAAATTAACTACCAAGTTAGGATTTTCACATGATAATTCTACTCCTTATTATCCACAATCAAATGGATAAGTTGAGGCTATCAACAAAATTATTAAACATATGCTTCAATGAATGATAGGAGTTCGTAAAAGAAACTTGAATTTGATCCTGTAATCTGCCTTGTGGACGTATCGAACCTCGGTGAAAAACGCAACTAGATTTACTTCTTTTTAGTTGGTGTATGGTCTAGAAGCTATCTTACCAATCCATTGTGAAATACCGTCGTTAAAAATTGTGATTGACTTGTTACCTGACACCTCAGAAGAAGAAGTGGATCTCCTTAACCTCATCCATCTTGATGAAATGTGTCGTGAAGCCCAATTGGCCAGCCAAGCACACAAGATACGTATAAAGGCACAATATGACAAAAATGTCCAGCCTCACACTTTCTCAAAGGATGACTTGGTCCTTCTTTATGATCAGGAAGCTGATGTAATAGGTATAGGGAAATTTGAGCCATTATGGCATGGCCCCTATATTGTCAAAAGAGTTCTTGCTAAGGGTGTCTATGAGTTGGTAGATTACGATGCAATTCATGTGTTATTATCACATGAGTTTCCTAGAATTATATAAAGGAAAGTATACATAAGGACCTTCTGACCATGTACTAAGTGGAGATACAATCCTGCATCCGGAGAGGGAACTCTCTTTATGATTTATACGTTGTTCTTGAAAGGTTTTGAGGCTGGTTATGGATTCAGAGTTTGTTTACAGGCATGTTAAATCCTAGGCAGAGGCAAAGGACTCAGGCTCGGTCACAGCAGACAGAGTCTGAAAGGTCAGCCCACGGTTCTTCACTATATACAGGAATTATTTTCCAGGCAGACAAACAGACAGAAATGATAAAATTTTAAATTAAGGTGGGGGATGATCTTGAAGGATGAAGGACGTCAAGTCTGCTGTTCAGAAGAAGTGATGGCTATAAACAAAACAGCAGAAAGTTTCTTTCTCAGCAATCATGGTGTATTCAACAGAAATGGACATTTTAGGGATGTCTGCTATGTGAATTTCATAAAAACATTTAGGAACAATCACATTTGAAAACAGAGTACAATTAAGAAAATTCTGTTTCAATCCTTTATATAAATTATTCAGAAATGGATATGATGGTATTATAAACTAATATAAAATTTCAGACAAAGGGTAGAAACACTTATTGAACTGTAGTCCAACACATGAATCCTGCAACAAGTCCAGTGCTTCAAATCGTCATCCAGTAAGCCACAAGTAAATCTCTCCAAAAGTTTTTATTCCGAAAATCTTAGTGTTACAGCAGAGTAATAGAATCCACCCCCAAATGCTTCCAAGAGTGGAGTATTTATACAAATTCTAAACTAAAATATCTTGAAACAAATATCAAAATTGGTTCACAAATCTCTCCAACTATTTACATAAATAGAACTAAAGTAAAGGACACTCAAACTATTTGGCACTATTTTTGATGGATAGGTGATGACAAATAGGAGAATTCGAATTTGATCCAAATCTTAGTTGATGATGAGGCATCCAAGTCACTAACTGCTTCCTTTCTTTGTGCAATCTGCTCCAACAATTCTGCAAACTTAGGGTCCAATGATATCTTCGTATTTCTCAATCCGTAATAGATATGTAAAAAGTGAAAGAGGTTATTGTGGATTAATATGTTAGTGAGATAAACCTCTTTCAGTTTCCCAAAATTCCTCTCCAGCTGTGCATAATATTCTCTATAACAAATATGCGTAAAACAGAGTTTTACAGAGTCTGAAAAATGGCCTGTAAAGATGCGCATTTATCTCTCATTATAAAACCACTGTGCAAAAACTGAGATAGGGTTTTGTATATGGGTCTCTTAGGAACAAAAAACTCCTTCATTTTTGTGAAATGTATTTCTAATTGGCCACAATATTCTCTGCAAAATGATGACTTGACTGTAATTTTCTGCAAAAAGTGCTTTTCAACATTGTTTAATATTTCCAAAACCATAATAGCTGTTAGGAAAGTGAGAGAGGTTTTTGTAGATGGTACTCTTAAGAACATAAACCTCCTTCAGTTTTTCAAAATTCCTCTTGTATTGGTCACAATATTTTCTGCAAAATAATGACTAAAACATGTAATTTCTGCAAAAATGTTCCTTCTTGTTATGTTTTTTCATCTTTTTACTTTCTTGCTCTTTTGACTGTTTTACTTTCACTTTAGACAAACTTCGATTTTGGTGAAAGTACTTTCATTTATTTTTACCATTTTACTGCCTCTGTAACTTCATTTTTACTGTTTACCTTTGACTGCTCTGTAACTTCATTTTTACTGTTTACCTTTGACTTTTACCTGATACACTTTATCCACTGATACTCTTTGATTTTGATACGCTTTGACTTGGGGATAAAACTGCTTTCTGATTTGGATCATAATTGGCATGATAGCAGTGGATAATTTCTGGGAAAATAAGGACTAAGGGGATGAGATATCTCGGGAAATTGGATTCCCACAACCCTATAAGATCTTGCCCCTTTGAGTATTCGTCTCTGCAGCGACAATAGCTCAATAGGGGACTTTCATCAAAATGCAGGTCTTTAATTTGGAAATCTTCATCTATCAGAGGTAAATAGTCTAATTCATGGTAAGGAGCATTCAATGGAGTGATATTAAGAGCTGTCGGGGCCTCCATTTTGGTTCTTGTGGATTCAAAATGGAGGTTTTTGGTTTTCTTGCAGACCGGGCGGGATGTCTGATAAAAGAGGAAATTGGAACAATTCGCAGGTTTGGGAAGCAAATTCACAGGTTTTAAATCTTCAATGAGGACTCAGAGAGGATTTTTAACCATTTTTTCAGAGAAAAAACAAAGGAAACTAAGCTTGACTTGCAGTCGGGGCGCGAAATGATAAATACATGTTTTTAGATGGAACTGGTTCTTTAACAGGTAATGAACAATGGCGGGGACGTTCTTCAACACGGGCGCAGCTGAATTTCGGAGTAAATTGGTGTATTTGCAGTGGGTACAGAAAATTTGCTGTCGAAACTCTGTCGCTTCAGAAGCTACGGTAACGCTCAAATGGCAACACAGTCAAAAGTTTTCATTTTAAGACGTCTTGTCTTGTCTGAGGTAACATCAAGAAGTGGACCGTGTTAATCATGTGTGGTGGCCTTGCATGTGGAAGGAAAATGATAAAAATCGCAATGCGCGGCGATTCCACAGGCTGCTTGCCACGTGGAATGCTGAATAGTCAAACCCGCTCATTCCCCGCTGGCTAAAAAACTCACATGCGATGGGCAGCGGGATTGATCGGGACCGTTAATCAATGGAGGAATGATCCGACGGCTGGAGGAAAGGGAAACTTGTGCGGTTTGGAAAGTGGGCCCGTCGAGGTTTAAACAAGCTTTGACGTGTAATTTAATCACCCCAGGGAGAAGCTAATAGGCGGGAATGGTTGTTAATTAGTCCAAATGACTAATTAACCCCGTGAATTTTATAAAATGATTTGCGGCGGGGTTTGGCCATGTGGAATACCACGTGGAATGCTGAGTATGATGGCGCGGGGTTCAGTCGTAATCTTTTCTTGTTTTTGGTGTTAAACACATATGTTATGTGTTTAACGTTTTTCTTCATATATTTTATTATACGATGAATAAATTAATATAATTAATTCATCATAGGGGCGGAATGTATATATAAGGTTAGAGTTTTACCAAAGGGCTTTATAAAGCGGGGTATTTAAATGTGCGGGACTATATATGCTTTGGTAAAACATTATAATAAGAGGGTGTTGGGGATATTTATTAGAAAAGGGAGTTATATACATAGGAAAAAGGGATTTCACTAGGGATTTAATATAATAGAGTTAGGTGTTAGCATGAAAAAGGACAAGGAAAATCAAAACATCTTTGTATATCTAAGAAAGTGAAAACTTATGAAGTAAATTGCACATTTTTATCTTCAACACTTAAACTTAGAATAACAAGTTGTTTTGAGGAATTTTATGGAATGTTGCATCAGTTTCCTAAGTAAAATAGGATTTTACTTAGGAAAAGTTAAAATGGAAGATAATCAATGATGGATTATTTCAAGTGCTTAGGTCTTTTGATCATTAGGCCGAGGGTCCGGTCCCTCCAGAAGTCAAGGAAATGCCTTGAGCCCCTTTGATCTCAAAGTACCTTAGTACTTTTGGGGAAATTAGTAAAACTCTTGAGGGGAAAAAATGATGAGGGAGGTTAATGAATTTGACTTTGCTTGCTGTGATTTTCCAGTGTATTTCCTGCTTTAGTACTCGTGATGAAAGTAAATGATTAACCAACAGGTAGCAGCACCATTCATCGGATAACACTTTTGTAGCACCATCTACCTACCCTATCTACTTAGCACTACCATTTTGTCTTCTTTATTAGGGTGCATTTAGACTTGCAAACCCTTTCCAATCTTTTTCTTTTTACATGATGAATCTATCTATTTCTACCCTTATTACATCCAAGGGCTCAGATTAAACTGTTGAGCACCTTTTATTCACTCTACCTAACTACTTATCTGCCAAGATTAAACTGTTTGGCTAGATATTTATTCTCTAATCTAAAACATGAAATTGAAATATGACTAAGCCAAGTTTAAACAGTTTGACTTATTCATGAATTGTGGCAAAAGTTCACAAGCTGCACACAATTATTTTATTACAACAGATGAAAAAAGTAGTGGCATTTAGACTTGCACACTTTCCTTGGTCTATTTTTTGCTTGGGGTTCCTTTCTTTCTCTTTTTTGACCATTTTTATTCTTTTTACCCTTTGATCTTTCTTTTAGGGTATACCCTCTTTACATTTTTTAAATTTTTTGATTTTTTGGTTTTTTAAGAATATGGAACACCTTCGCTCAAGTAAGAAGGTTTGAACATATTCCACACTTCCATCAAGACAATCATGAAAGATGAAACCTATTGATATAGGAGGCTAACGAGCGCAACCTAGAAATGGGTTGTATTTGAAACATTAGTATGCTTAATCATGAGCATAGTAATTTTTCATATTATATTGTATATATATGTTGTTGATTTTCATTCAATATATTAATTTGTTTTAAGAGTTTTCTTGATGTTATTAATCTGCTTTACATTTCATCGCAGATGTTTGAATCTTCAAAACCATTTTTTGGATATGCTGATGGTGCTAGTCGTAGTACGCATAATCTGTCCTCTGTGGCGTGGGCCATTTTTGCTTCGAACGACGAGTTAGTGAGTTTTCAAGGGATTTGTATTGGTATATTGATGAACAATATTACTGAGTATAGTGCATTGATCTAACTGCAATATGATGCCATTTCATTTGGTATTAACCGTATCATCATAAAGTTAGACTCACAACTTGTGGCATTACAACTTACTAGTGTTTATGCTGTTATAAATCCGACACTGTATAGATTGTTCCTAAGAGTTCGACTTTTGGAAAGACACTTTGATTTTATTAAATATCAATACATTTCCAGAAATTTGAACACATTGATTGATTCTTTAACTAATCAAGTTTTAGACAAGACATTTGCAACATATTTAAAGAAAACATTCACAACATTGAATAGGATTTCACAGTAAACATAGGAAAACGTTGAAATCATATAGATAGATAGATATAGGTTTTTACAAAATTTGTTCCCAAGACACATTGCTCATATGACCTCAAAATGTATGCAAAATGTCAAAGTAAACTAGTGGTGCTCGTGGTAACATGCTATAGATCTAGCTATCCTATGTAATAACCACATCCAATGGTTAGGAACCCCAATAGTGTGTCGCTGTAGTCGCATGGGTAACTCTTCGATTGGAAATTATGAATCCCGAAGGTAAAAACCTCTACGTGTTATTGGAGCTCAGCCACAGTCTCCGCCATATCAAAATCCTAAGGGACTTCTCTCCCGAAAACTGTCTCTGCTGGTGCATCTGTTTCATGCTCTGGTTCCTCTACTAGTTGAGCACGACCAACATTTGCATTATATCAAACATTTATTTTAGTCTTGGGAAAACATAAAAAATACAAAAACATTGTATAAACCTTAGGAAAATAAAAAACATGGTCAAAACATTCTTACCCATTGCACCCCACTGAGCGCCTTCTGGTAATGCCAAATTTGGATCTTCTCAGAAATCAATGCCTGCGTATGCATACTCATCGATGGTGAAAATCTATCGTTAGGAAAAAAATGCAGTCGAGAACATAATATTCTATTGGCCTGTGTGCCTACTCATGAGTTCTACCCATCTCTGCATCTGTGGATATCTAGGATTAGACACATATAGTATCATATTTTGTGGTTGCATCAGTGGAATTTGTTCTAAGGTGAAGGATATGAAGATCAAACCATAACTGGAGTTCTTATTCCTTCCTCCCTTTGTTTTGTTCAGTTGTTCCTTTATCTATGAAATCAAAACTTCATACCAGTTGAATACTATTGGCTCCATACACTCTAGTGCATACTTCATATATGATATATTTGCTACATGTAGTGTAATGATGCCGACAAGTTTTGTGATTGTGAAAAGGATAGTTCTCAAAGGAAAATCTCTAACATCTTGGATGTTTATATTTCCATCTTTTCATGGATCTTCCCTTGGATAACAATGTTGCAAAACATAATCTCACACTGTATCTCCTCCAAAAATAGACCCTAAGAGCGAAATGGGCAAGCCTTTCCTTTACAAACCTATAAGAAAGTATACATCCTCGATTGTTATAGGAACCACTTGGTTCTTAATATGAAATTCCTCGATAGTTAGATCCCATGTTTGAACTAAGAACTCCAAGAGCTATATTTATTGCGTCATCCCCAACAACCTAAAGTATTTTAGCAATCCACAATATCTTAGGCCTCTTATTGTACCTAGATCATTTAGGGCAATCATATCATGTTATTAATGTGATGTTTCCCTCCATATAATCTTCATTGTAATCCGATGGAAACCTGAAATATTAGATTGCATTCAATGCAAAAGAAATGGCAAATTTTGGGCATAATGCAAAAAACAAAAATCTAGATTGCACCCAACGCAGGCTCTAAAAAGAGAAAATGTGTTGTGTATGCAAGCATCCTTCAATTTACTTGCTATGCAACGCAGGTTTCGACATCCAAGGGTGTGTTTCCCTCTTTTTTGTTAGAATTTACCTTAGGGACCCTAAAACCTTAAAAACATTCAGGAATTGGAAATGAAATGATTAATTGAGGAAAGAGGAGGTTCATATCACTAACCTGGATCAAACGGAAATGAAATCCATCCACAGAAATGATCGCAATCAGTAGTTGAAGTTTAGAGGAAAAATTAGGTTCAGAGCTCTAAAATGCAAATGGTAATTATGGAATGGTAAAAATGAATAGTAAAACAATTTTGAATAGTCATTTAATTATTTGAAAATTGAATTTATTGCTATGACTATGGTTTTATTATGTTTTTTTTATCATGAAATAGGTATTTTTAATCCATTTGATGTTGTCTTGAACAGGTCTTACAACTGATGAACATATTAGTCATGAAGATTTATTTCAAAGAATGATTTGACCGCAAAGCATACTTTCTCTCCTTATTTTTCAAGTTTTGTTAAAAATGAAAAATGATTTGAAGCGCAATTTTATCTCTTTTTTGAGCTTTGATAAAAATGAAAAAGGAACCCCTGGAGTCTTCTTTCAGCTCTTTTCAGACACTGATAATGTGAAAATATTTCCAAACACTTGTCTTTTCGAGCTTTTAAAAGTAAATGAATTGATATTTACTCAGTATAAGTTTAACACTTTTCTAGACTAAGAAAGATTATTTATGAAAAAGGAATAGCTTGGTCAAACATGACTAAAAAGGTTCTCTCAGATATTATTTTACACTTTTTTGGATCTGAGTGACAACTTTACGAGAAATTACTTATGGAATTTTTCTTCGTCCTCTTTTTCAAACTCTCTAAATATGAAAGAGGACAGGGCTATCTCTATCGTTAAGCTCGTTAAAACATAAAATAGCGACGGGCTTGTCGATCATGGCAAGAATCGAGTTTCATTCATTTCTAGACTCGTTAAATTATTATATAGCGATAAATTATTTTCCTGAAGGGTTGAATTATAGATGAAGAAAATGTTATCCTCCTCAAACTTGTTAAAAAATAAAAAGGTACCGGTAGACAAATAACTGGGGAAAATTTGGGAAAGTGAACAAAACGTTTTATGGTAGCAGGTCGCTCTTGAACATGACACTTCACTCCATCACCATGACTATTTGGGTTGTGTAATATTCTGGAAAGTTCATTCATAACTATGGTTCATCATACCTTCACTTTGGTTTTGGGTCAATGCTGCCAACTCATCTCAGTGTCATCGATATGTTCAAGAGAAGTCATCCATTGAATAATCATCCTTCTGGAATAATCATAAACCTTCATTCTCATGACCGTCATCCCTGAAAGTTTCTATATCAAGTCACACCTTTGTCTCTGAAATTAGTAACTCCCGTTTTACAATAAAGTGGCTTTATTGATCCATATTTATGTAGGAACGCAATCGAATACAAAAATAACCATAAACATAGAAATACAGCAGAAATAAGGCTTCATTTCATTAATATCAAATGGAAAAAATATGCTTATGGACATGATGGAAATAAAATAGCTAGGGTGCTGTAGTGAATCTCTGGGAAGAGATGTGGTGGCTACAGACCTCTGAGCTATGTTACAATGAGGCTTGAGCACCTATTTATTATGGAGAAACAATGGACAACTCTAAGTGACCAAA
This sequence comes from Pinus albicaulis, assembly GCA_034641835.2. Classification (NCBI taxonomy): domain Eukaryota; kingdom Viridiplantae; phylum Streptophyta; class Pinopsida; order Pinales; family Pinaceae; genus Pinus; species Pinus albicaulis. The sequence continues at coordinate 1,226,530,303 of CM076575.1, forward strand.
AAACTAACACTAGGAGATGAAGCACCAAAACTATGGGCCATGTTTGGGTAAATTGGTGTTTTGAATTCCCGGGGATGTGACTTCGGCATACTATCTCCGTTTGGGGCTTCAAAACAGCTCTAGAAGATCAAGATCTGAAAAACTGCTAAAAATAGTAAGTTGTGAAAAAAAATGAAAGAGACAATGGTGGGGCCCAAAGTGGAATAGGCGGGTGGCCACAAATATCCACATGGATCATTCTTCCCCCATTAGGAAGAAATGGTACCCATTGTGTGAGTTCCTCCATGACATGAGAAAACTTCTGTTGAACTTGGTCCCTGGTGAAAAAATTGCCTTGGCACAAGAGTTGGCCAGTTTTGACAACTCGATACAGTTCAATCTTTTGTCAGCGAGTGTTCTTGATTTGAATGTCCATGATACAGTTTGTGGTGGCCTATTCCATGCAGTTTAGGTTTAAATATTTTGGAGTGAGTTCTTCTGCAATGTCAGAGGTGTCCAATAGAGGTGGGAAGTAGGGACAAATGAAGTCTACATTGAATACTAGGTGCAAACCAAGGAATGGTGGAATACTGAGCTCGAAGGCATTGTTTCCTACAGCCTTGGTTATGGTGTACGACCCATATCAGAGTAGGTGAATCTTGCGGTGGGGTCTAGTTAGGTGCTCCTTCTGCAAATTTAGCCACACTTTTTCACCCACCTGGAAGTTGTGTGGCACTCGTTGTTGATCATGTCGTTGCTTGTACTTAGCATTGGCTCTGTCCAATATGCCATGAATCTGTTGGCGGATGTGCTAAATGCACTTGAAGAAGTTTTTTTATTTGTGAGCTTCATACTGGACATGAGACAAATCAGCCTGAATAGTTGAAAATGGCATGGCTACGTTAATGGAACATAGTGGCTGGAATCCCAAGCCCACCTGAAAGGGGTTGTGGCTTGTTGAGCTGTGGAAAACCCCTTATTGTTATTAGTGTACCCTTGTAACCCCCATTTTGTTATTATTGTGCCCTTAAATTATTATTGTTAGGTCGACTAGGATTACATTGTGGCCCACTAGGATTATATTATGGCCCATGGACTCCTATATATAGAAAGGAGGTTTTGTGAATTGTATCATCCAAGAATTGATCTTTCATGTAATGTATTGGAGGTTGCCCCCTCGAAGTGGCTTATTTCTAAGGCGTTGATATCTCATTTCTTCTATTTTTGGAGTTGGTTACATAACATTTGGTATCAGAGCTTTGGATTCTAGGGTTTCGCTGCTCCAAACAGGTCATCGTGGCATTTTTGCTATAACTTTTGTTCTACGAAGTTTCAGAAGCTGAAATTTTTAGGGTGCGAAGCCGAAATCCTGAGGAAGCTTGTCTAAAAATTTCCGACCTTGGTTCGCAATATTTGCGGAGATATCATCTGTGGAAGTCAGGTCTTTTTTCAAACTCCTAAACAGGTCATCGTGGAATTTTCGCTATAAATCTGTTTCTACGAAGGTTCAGAATCTGAAATTCATATGGTGCGAAGCTGAAATCCTGAGGAAATTCGTCAAAAAATTTCAGAGCTTGGTTCGCAATATTTTTGGAGATATGATCTGTGGAAGGTAGTACTTTTTCAGGCTCCTGAATTTCATCTCAAAGAGGTGATCGTGGGAAAAGTTTAATAACTCTCTCTCTGAAGATTGGATTGGAGTGCCGTCAAAAGTGATCACCAGTACACGGCCTGTAGTTTCTTCGCTATCAATTTCAGAGACAAAGGACAAAACAATGACATGTGGCAAGTCGTACAAGTTCGCTCTACTGAACCAGTCCAGAATTAGGTCATTGTGGGAGATTGGACACAACTTTGTCTTGGAGAATCAAAATCAGGTCAGACCTGTGGCATTTGAAAGAAGCTTCAGAGGGCGACTACAGGGCTGAATTTCAAATATCGAATATTTTCAATTACAGAGATAATTCAATTTCAATATCGATCTCCTAAAAGATAGTAAAAGGTGTGTATTTTTTTTTTTCCGAATTGCATAAGTCTTGTTTGAAGAATCAAGTTGAATTGATTCCAAGGGAATCTTTTAGAATAGATATCAATATTAGATTCTAAAATGGCCCCTAAAAAGAATTCAACACCCATTAAGCCTTCAGAAGGCTCTACTATGACTCATGAAGATGAAGAATGGCAACATGACATATCAAAATTACAAGAGCAAATTTCGCTCTCGCAAAGAACAACAAAAAATGAAATGGAAGTTTTGAAGAAAGGCGTGGAAACTAAGATGGATGGTTTGAAGAAAGGCGTGGAAGCTAAGATGATTGGTTGGGAAGCTAAGATGGATGGCATGGAAGTGGGCATGGAAGCTAAGATGGATGACATAAAAGACAACATGGAAAACATGAAGAGTGATCTAAAAGCATACATGGAAGGCTTGATGACAAGCTTAAAACCAGAAATGATTCCTAATGGTGGAAATATAGGAGAAGAACCTCATGATGAGAACAAAATAAATGTTAATCGTGATTTCATAAACTCGAATGTTGGTGGGAAGAACCACCATATTCCAAAAATGGATAAGAGGAAGTTTGATGGAAAGGATCCTGTAACATGGATACTACAGATGGAGCAATATTTTGATCTCCATAACGTGCAAAACACACAAAAGGTACGCATTGAAACTTTACATTTAGAACAAAATACATTTGTATGGTATCAATGGCTTTGTTCTCGTAAAAAAATTGTCACTTGGTCAATTTTTACGGAGGAAATGATAGAAAATTATGAGGATACAAAGAGCAACACTTTCTTTAGCCAATTGATAAGTCTCAAACAAAAGGGTTTAGTGGGGCAGCACATTGAGGACTTCCAAAAATTGAATATAAGGGTAACTGATCTTACAGAGGAACACAGGATTGATCTCTTCCTAGGCACTTTAAAGGATAACATCCAACATGAAGTTCGCGTTTTGGAACCCGATTCATTGGAGAAGGCATTCAAGTTGGCAAGAAAAGTTGAATGTAAAATTATGGCGACAAGGAAGCCTACCACTCAATTCTATAAAGAAGGAAGTGTTGCTACGCCTAGATTTCCACAACCTACAAGGTTGACACCACAACAATTGGAAGAAAAAAGAGCAAAGGGCTTTGCTACAGTTGTGATAGCAAATACACTAAAGGTCATAAGTGTGCTGAGAAGAAATTATTTTACATAGATTGTGAAGAGGAAGAAGAAAATGAACAAGAAGAGGATATACACCAGGAACCAGCCCTAGAAGAAGAAGAAATGAATCCAACCATATCGTGTAATGCACTGGCAGGAATTACCACTCCTCAAACTCTCAAGATAGAAGGACATATCAAGAAGAAAAAGGTAATAGTGTTGATTGATTCAGTAGCACCCATAATTTTATTCATTGTAAGGTAGCCAAGGAATTAAATTGTTTCCTATACCCAGCACCAGAATGTCAAGTGATGGTTGCAAATGGAGGAACTATAAATTGCTCTGGAAAATGCCATAATATCAAGCTAACCATGGGGGAATATGTATTGACTAGTCCAATGCTCGCCATTCCTATGGGAGGTGCTGATGTTGTACTAGGAGTACAATGGTTACAATCTTTGGGGACGGTAGCTTTTAATTTTCAAGAACTTTTCTTGAAATTTTTTTCAGAAGGAAAGGAAGTCGAATTACGGGGTATTGAAGGGAAGCCGTGAAGGATAATAAGCTCTAATGTCATGACAAAGCTTCTAAAGAAAGAACAACGAGGCGTAATTGCACAATTATGCTCACTAGAAGTTCCAACATCAAAACCATCTATTTCTGCAGATCTCCAACAAGTCTTGGACAATCATTCCAAGGTGTTTGAAACTCCCAAAGGACTCCCACCTATTCGTGATCATGACCATGCTATTCATTTGATTCCAGGAAGTGTTCCTCCAAACATCCGGCCTTATAGATATCCTTACTTCCAAAAGAGCGAAATTGAACGCATGATTGCAGAAATGTTAGAGGTGGGTATAATTCAACCTAGTCAAAGTTCTTTCTCTGCTCCTGTAGTATTGGTACACAAGAAGGATGGATCATGGCGAATGTGTCCGGATTATAGAGAGCTCAATAAGCTCACCATTAAAGATAAATTTCCCATTCCTGTGATTGATGAATTATTGGATGAATTACATGGAGCAATTTATTTTACCAAGTTGGATCTTCGTTCAGGATATCATCAAATTAGAATGAAGACTGGAGATATTTCAAAAATAGCATTTCAAACTCATGAGGGTCATTATGAATTTTTGGTCATGCCTTTTGGCCTTACCAATGCACCTTCTACATTTCAAGGGTTGATGAATTCCATTTTCAAACCCTTCCTTAGAAAATTGGTGCTAGTATTTTTTGATGATATACTAATCTACAGCAGGTCTTGGAAGGATCATGTTGAACATGTTGACAGGGTGCTCAAACTATTGCAGGAGAAACAATTATATGCAAAAAGTCCAAATGTTTCTTTGGAGTACAAGAGGTGGAATATCTGGGTCATATTGTATCTCACGAGGGTGTTAAAGTGGACCCTAACAAAATTAAAGCCATTAAGGAATGGAAAGTTCCCACAACCATAAAGCAGTTGCGAGGATTTCTCGGGTTAACAGGGTATTATCGCAAGTTTGTTAAGAATTATGGGAGAATAGCAGCACCTTTAACAACATTATTGAAGAAAGATGCATTTTCATGGACTCCTGAAGCAACTAAGGCCTTTGAACATCTTAAAGAGGCAATGTGCCTAGCACCGGTCTTAGCTATGCCAGACTTCACAAAAACCTTTTATTGTGGAATGTGATGCCTCAGGAAATGGAATTGGTGCAGTTTTAATGCAGGAAGGAAGACCCATTGCTTTTGAAAGTCGTCCAATCAAAGGAAAGTATTTACAGAAACCTATTTATGAGAAGGACATGTTAGCAATACTACATGCACTAAAGAAATGGCGAACTTACCTAATGGGAAGACACTTCAAGGTAAAAACTGATCATGATAGTCTTAAACACTTTTTGGAACAAAGACTATCGTCAGAAGAGCAGAAAAAATGGGTCACAAAGATGTTGGGTTATGACTTTGAAATAATCTACAAAAAGGAAAGCTTAATATTGTTGCAGATGCACTCTCAAGAAAGAATGAAGAGGTGGAAGCATTGCTTTGTGCCATTTCTATTATCCAACCAGATTGGATAACCCAAGCAAGAGATGAATGGAAGAAGGACAAAGATGTATGGACACTCATTCAAAAGTTGCAGCAAGATCCTAGTACATCTGATACATTTAGTTGGAAAAATGATTCCTTATGGTACAAAGATCGCTTATATCTTTGTAAGAATTCCCAACTAAAACAAAGATTCTTCTGGAATTGCACACTTCTCCTTTAGGAGGACACTCAGGATTTTTAAAAACTTACCACAGGGTGAAGAAAGAATTTTTTTGGGATGGCCTTAAATCCGATATTCGAAAGTTTGTGGCGGAATGTTTGGTTTGCCAGCAGAATAAAGTGGAAACAATTAAGACCCCAGGACTTCTACAACCTTTATCCATTCCAGGTCAACGTTGGGAGGAGATTTCAATGGATTTTATCACAGGTTTACCTAGGTCCGAAGGAAAGAGTGTCATCATGGTGGTAGTTGATAGACTTACCAAGTATGCACACTTTTGTGCATTATCTCATCCATTTAAAGCAAGTACAGTTGCTACTACATTTATGGACAGAATTCAAAAGCTACATGGAAGCCCAAGGGTTATTGTGAGCGACAGAGATCCCATTTTTACTGAAATTTTTTGGACGGAGTTATTTTCTTGTTTGGGTACTCAATTAGCTCATAGCTCATCTTATCATCCTCAATCTGATGGTCAAACTGAGATAGTAAATAAATGTTTGGAAGGATATCTTCGCTGTTTTGTATCTGATAAACAAACACAATGGGTCAAGTGGTTACCTCTTGCTGAATGGTGGTATAACACTTCCTTCCATACTGCAGCGAAAATGACCCCATTTATGGCACTTTATGGATATCATCCACCATCCATCACATCATCTTTAAGAGAAAATTCGAAGGTTCAAGCAGTGGAAGATCACATCGAGCATCAGCAAGAAGTTCTCCAACTCTTAAAGGATAACCCGAATTTGGCACAAAATCGAATGAAACAACAAGCAGATCAACATCGCAGCGAGAGAAGTTTTGATGTAGGAGATTGGGTATTTTTATGGCTACAACCATACAAACAAATGTCCCTCAAGCAAGCTAAGAAGGATAATAAATTATCACCAAAGTACTATGGTCCTTACAAGGTGTTACAAAAGATTGGTACTATGGCATACAAATTGGAGCTTCCTGCTTCTTCGCGAGTACATCCAGTTTTCCATGTTTCATGCTTAAAGAAGGTTATAGGTGAAAATCTTCCTGTTCAAACAGTATTGCCAGAACTTGATGGGGAAGGGAAAATCATATTGGAACCTGAAGCAGTCATGGAAAAAAGAACTCGACAACTACGGAATCGATCAATTTCAGAGTATCTCATCAAGTGGAAGAACTTACCCACTCAAGATTCTACATGGGAGGATGAGAATTTTATACAGAAGCACCCGGAGCTACTCAAGTGTTGAGGACAACACTTTTTTTGAAGGAGAGGGGCATGTTAGGTCCCTATATCACTAGTATAGCCCCTTATTATTGTTAGTGTAAACCCCTTATTGTTATTAGTGTACCCTTGTAACCCCCATTTTGTTATTATTGTGCCCTTAAATTATTATTGTTAGGTCGGTTAGGATTACATTGTGGCCCACTAGGATTATATTATGGCCCCATGGACTCCTATATATAGAAAGGAGGTTTTGTGAATTGTATCATCCAAGAATTGATCATTCATGTAATGTATTGGAGGTTGCCCCCTCGAAGTGGCTTATTTCTAAGGCGTTTATATCTCATTTCTTCTATTTTTGGAGTTGGTTACATAACAAGAGCCCAGTTATAACTGTGTTGTACATAGGGAAGGCTCTCATCCCATGTGCATGGATGCTTTTCATTGTACATGCGCAAAATGTGTACAATCATCCTATTGACGACCTCTGTCTAGCCATTAGATCGAGGATGGAAAGTTGTGGACTGGGTGAGCTTGGCGTACAAATTTGATGAGAGGTTGGACCAAAATGTGCTGAGGAACCTGATGTCACGATCTGATATGATAGACTGTGGGATCCCAAAGTGCACCCACATTAATTCAAAGAAGATTTTAGCAATGGCTTCTGCTCTGATATTCTTCTTGCAGGCCGCCATAATGGCCATCTTTGAGAATCTGTCAATGACCATGAAAACATAGTCATTTCCATGCTTAGTAGAAGTAAGTCCTGACATGTAATCCATGGAGATGGATTCCCAAGGTTGAATAGGGGTAGGTAGCAGAGTATAGAGCCCTTCCTTCTTGATGATTAGTTTGGCAATGGTGCAAGCAGTGCAGGATCTGATGTACTTCCCAACATCCTGTCGAAGGTTCGGCCAATAGAAAAAATTCTGCAGTACTGCCACTGTTTTCTCGACACCAAAAAGCCTAGCAACTCGACTGTAGTGCACTTCCCATATCATATTGGCACGCTCACTTGAAGGAACACAAAGGTGTCCCAAGTGAAATAGTAGTGCATATTGAGGTGAAAATTTGGAACTTCCAAACCCCCCAAGAGTGCCTTGTATGTGTAGCTGAATTATGGATCGCTCTTGTAGAGAAGCGGGCAATCATAAGTCTCATGCCCACAAAAGTTGGGAACAGTGGTGATGGCCATGATCGGTGGTTGGCTGAGGCAGTCTGCAACATTATTGGTGCTACCCTTCTTTTACTTGATGTTCAAATGAAATTGTTGTAGATATGTGAACCACTTCTGATGGAAATCATTCTGCAACTTCCCTTGTCTTTGTATGAACTGCAGGGGTCGGTGGTCTGTGTGGCTGATTTTCTCCTTTCCCAAAATGTAATGCTTCCATTGTCGACAAGCCTGCACTATAGAATATATTTCTTTGTTATAAGTGGGATACTTTCGAATTGTGTCAGACAATTTCTCACTGTGATATTCCACTAGATGCCCCTCTTGAGTAAGAACTTCCCCAATAGCTTAGTTGCAGGCATCTGTCTCGATCTCAAATGGTTGTTTCAAGTTTGGTAATGTGAGCACTGGGGAAAAATAGAGGCAATGTTTCAATTCTACAAACACCTTTTGTTGATATTCCGACCAACAAAATTTTTCTTTCGCTCCTCCCTTGGTGACTTGACTCAAGGGCCAAGTAATATGGGAGAATCCTGACACAAACTTGTGGTAGAAATTAGCAAGAACCAGAAAGCTGCAAAGCTCTATTAGGCTGGTTGGGGCTAGCCAATCTCGAATGACTTGGATCTTAGCTGGATCCACATGCACCCCCCTTTCATCAATAATGTATCCTAGATATTGAACCTGGGTCATGCCAAAAGTGCACTTATCCAAATTGGAACACAATTTGTGTTGCCTTAGTGTTTGGAGGAATTCTCGGATGTGCTGGAGGCGCTCTTCCCAAGTCTGGTTGAAGATCAGAATGTCATCCAAGTATACCACTACAAATGAGTTGGTGAATGGATGCAAGATGTCATCTATCAACCTTATGAAGGTTGGGGGATAATTTTTCAATATGAAAGGCATTGTGAGCCATTTGAAAAGGCTGTCCTTGGCTTTGAAGGTAGTCTTCCACACATTAGAGGGTTCTATTGGTAGCTAGTGATACCCAGACTTCAAGTTTATCTTGCTGAAATATTTTTCCCCTTTGATTTGGTCCACAAGGTCATCAATCCATGTGATCGGGTACCTATTCCGGATAGTGATCTTGTTCAGTGCCTGATAATCAATACGAGGCCTCCAAGTTCCATCCTTCTTTTGTACCAAAATGATCGGGCTCCCACAGGGTGATGAACTTGGCCAGATGTGACCTTTCTACAACATCTCCTAAATCTGCCTCTTGATTTCATCATCCTCCAGAACAGAGCACCTATACATTGGTCCATTGGGTAGCGGCGTACCTGGGGTCAGGTCAATGCGGTGCTTGACTTGACAGTGTAGTGGCACCCCTATGGGTGAGGTGAAGATGTCCCCGTACTCCTCCACAACCTTGTCCATTTGTTGTTGTCGTGCAGAGGAGCCATGTCTAGAGGTCGTGGCCATAGTCTTCTTCTTGCCATAGGGGCAGATCATCAGGAAAAAAAATTTCTTGGTTTTGGAAATGAGCTTAATGCATTGTTTTGCAATAACCAAAGAGATAATGGGAGGTTGTGGTACCTCTGGTATCCTGTACAATTTATTTCCCAAAGTAACAATAACAGTGCGAGGTCGGGACTCATACAAAACATGTCACTTCCACAAGTATGGTTGGCCTAATAATACATTATAAACATCAATAGGATCAATGTCACAGAATACCTCATTCGTGAAGGGCTTGTTGCTATAGGGAAGGAGACACTGCTGGCTAACGCGGAGATCTTGTCCTTGGTGAAGCCACCCAATGGTGTATGGTTGTGGGGGCACTGTGGATGGAAAGCCCAACTGCTTCATGAAATCTGTTGAAATGAGGTTCTTTTGTATCCCATTGTTGACAATGAACTGTATTAGGGAACCCTTTACCCACATTTGGGAGTGGAAGAGACGCTCTGCCTCCCCTGGATCTTTTGGTTCCTCCTCCTAGATCTCTACAGTGGCAATAGTGGTGTCGGTCTCTGCATCAATAATATGCTTCCCTTTGTCATTCAGCTTGTCAGGTTTTGATTTAGAGTTGGAGCATGCATCTGATTCAGAAGCCCTAATCTCAGCCACCAGTGACTGCTTGGGCCGACACTCACTTGTGTTGTGAGTGGAGCTCTTATGGAATCCACTCACACCACTTTCTTGTGTCCTTCTTTGGCTTCACAGTGTTGTACTTTGCTTGTGTCTTTGGCAGGTTGACTTGGCCCGCCATGCCTTGTCTTTGTCTTTTGTTCTGTGGTTTGGGGGCACCTTTCCCTTGCTTTTGATTTGCAGATCCAAAGTCTCGCTTCTTCTATTTGAATTTCTTCTCAATCTTGGCAGCATACCAGTATTTTGTACCAAGAGAGGAGATGTCGAGGAACTCCATTTCCTCCTGAATGTATCTGTGCAGGCAATCACAATAATTTAGCACCAAATGTATCTCTGAACCTTTTATATCCAACTTTGTGCACAGTTTATGGAAAAAATTCATTAGTTTATGCACATATTGATCCCTTTGTTGCCGCAGCATGGTCTATTGTATGTACTTTTCCTCATAGCTCCTCACAAGATAGTATTTTTCCTTGATGGCATCTCCGAAAGAATTCCAAGTTGGTACGGCTAAGAACAGAGTGGGTTCTGTCTCATCCTTTTTGTCACAATAGGTTTCCCACCAGTCCTTGACATGGGGGGTAGCTTTGAGGAGTGAAAAAATAATCTTCTCTTGGTCGGAAAAGTCATGAACCAAGAAATATACTTCTAGTAGATTCAACCATCTATCTATGACATCTACATCTATTTTAACCTCAAATATGGGAATGTCAAAGTTTACCTGTACCTTAAAGGGAGTCATGTCTCCAGAGTGGTTGCTGGATGCGGATGCGCCGCCGGTGGGTAGTCATTGAAGGATTTGGGCAAATTTATCCATCATTGTGTTCCTTCTTTTTTCGACTCGATAAATATTTTGATAGGATCTCCTACTCCCTCATCTTTCTTTTCCTCCCCCATGGGTGTCCATTGGGGTTTTCTAGGCTGATCTTGCAAAGGTTCCACCAGATCGAGCCCTAACTCCTTATACCCCGACCTCATTGGGGACATGCAAAGAAGGATCGAGAAAAAGAAAACTACTTTGATACCACTGATCCGGATTTATGAAGGAATGCAACAGAATATAGAAATAACCATAAACATAGAAATACAATGGAAATAAGGCTTCATTTCATTAATATTAAATCACAGAAATATGCTTACAAACATGATGGAAATAAAATAGCTACGGTGCTGGTAATGAATCTCTGACAAGAGGTGTGGCTGTTACAGACCTCTGAACTATGTTACAATGAGGCTCGAGGGCCTATTTATTATGGAGAAACAATGGGGAACTCTAAACGTCCAAAAACCTTACCCTAGGAGATGAAGCACCAAAACTATGGGCCCCATTTGGGTAAATTGTTGTTTCAACTTCCAAGGGACGTAACTTCGGCATACTATCTCCGTTCAGGGCTTCAAAACTGCTCTAAAACTTTAGGACCAGGAAAACTGCAAAAGATATTAAGTTGTGAAAAAAAATGAAAGAGAGAATGGTGGGGCCCCAAGTGGAATAGGTAGGTGGCCACCAATATCCACCTGGATCATTTCTATTGATGACAAATCATTATCCAAGAAGTTCACTTAGAAACATTATGTTCTAGTACCATGAGGCTTGTTACAACATCGACAAGATCCTCGCTTCTGAACTTTTAATTGAAAGATTTTGTTTTGCATTCGACATAAAATCATCTATTCACGCCTTACGAAATGTACTTTAGTACCTTGAGGGCCATTGTAATTAATGGTGGTTCATTGGAATTATTAACAACGCACATCATTGGTTGGTAATCAAATGATGTATTTCCAGGTTCGACTACAAATCATATGTTCGCATGGAACAACTACAACAAATAGAATATTTTGGATATTCCAAAGTTGGAGATTCAGAAAATCAGGAACATGGAAATGTAGATCAGCTCATTAGATTTAAAATAACATCTCACCAAAAGATGAAAGAACCTCAGCAAGTAGATGGCCTATATCCTCCTTCCCAAGTGGGGAAATGCAGTAATATAGGACATAAAACAATTGTATTCAGAAAATAACACTATACAAGTGATAAATGGAACTTGGACCCCTTATAATACATGATATAAAACTCACATACATAATTATAGGTGAAAAAAATCACTCTAGCCAACATAAACAGATCTCCCCAGGTCAGTATGCCTCAAATAAGCCCAAACCCCATATCCTATCTCATGCAGAAAGTACTGAATCAAGAACAAAGCTATTTTTTTGAGGGTTTATGCAAAAAATGTTGATATGAAATAGATCTAGAGTATACAATGCATTAATGGTTGAGAAAATGGGTATTCCTCCCTTTGTATACAAAACAAGAGTAACTCGGCAAGGGTTTCTTGAGAGCACAATGTAAAAAAATGCAGATCTACAAATATGGATCTGAAAAATAAAGTTTTACTATACAATTGAATACATGTGACTGAAATATACAAGTGAGAGAATAAGAATTAAGTACATATCTTTCCAGGAGAATGGTTGGCCTCTTCTCCAGGGAACTAGTTCAAAGGCAAGGGATCAAACCCTGCAACTACTGCACCCAAGAAAACGATGCAGTTTCTGAAGTTAACTACGCTGTAGAGCATGGAAGGTGAAGTGGCCACATCCCAAGATGTCAAATAAGCTCTGGAACCTCCTGTACAGATCTTGAAAATAAAGGAGAGCTCCCTCCTCTGAAAGATAAGCTAAGGAGCTAATGTTGTGATTCACCCACTGCAACACCCTACAACACAACGTCCCTTGCTACAGGAATAACACTGTGACTGAAGGAGGATGCTAGGCCACAAGCCCGGATGTGGAGAATGAAGAAAAAAACTTCTCCAAGTGATCTTAATGAAGGAGAAGGAATCCCTAAGAAAGGATGCCATCTGTTGAACAACACTGCAACTCTGCTAATCAAGAGGAAGCTACAAATAGTTTGAGAAGAAAAAAATCAATAATCCATCAGCTTGTTAGAGTCGGTATCTTCATCCCTCCATCAGAGATCAAATTTCTCTTATTGCATTTCATTTTAGGTGTCTCACTCAGTTCAGTCAGTTTCATTCCATTAGGAGCATGGATCATCTGACGGTAGGGTCTTGTCACTCATATCCCTCATCTCATGTACCTGTTGGTCCGTGTCTATTCATCAAAATCATTTACAGTCATTTTTGGTCTCCTGGTTAGCAAAGAGTCATTTTAGGGCTTTTAGTCTCAGTATGTCTAGGGTTTCGTTAATTTAGTCTTCAAAATGACTAATAATGTCAGCAGGCACATGAGGAAGCTTCAAATAAGGTTTCAGTGCAAAAATTTTCATCATCATAATGCTTGATAATGATTTTTCTTCAAAACTTTGTTTTGAAGAAAAATTGTCTATTTTATCCTTTTGTAATAAATGCAATGTAATTTTCAAAGTTTCTTCATTTGTAAAGTACTCCATGCGCAGCCCTAGTCACCTTTGCCAAAATCCCATGCCAGCTATCCCTGCAAAGACATACAAGAAACTCATCATCAGTCTAAAAAGTACAAAGGAAACGAAACAGAGTTTATTTAAAAAGTGCCAAAGTCTACAACCTTATAAAGTGGGTTTGCCAAATGAAAAATCAAATTCTTTGATATATATAAGATATTTTCATATTCAACAATCCATTTTCATACCAAGAGACATCATTGAGCCAAGACAAATCATGGAGGGCGAAACAGTGTTTGAAGGGCGGACTATGGGTGAATTTTACTATCGCGGCGCACTGGGCAGTGGTCATGGCACACTGGCTGAGCGCGGTGCATAGGGACGCTCACCACTGTGCATTTTTGAACTGGCACGGTGCATACAATGGTCGCAACACACTGGGAATTTTGCGCGGCGCACAGGGCAGACAACCAAAGTTTTGTCATTGCCTCCAAAAAATTCCAAATCTACTCGTTTCTTTTTGTCCAAGTAAGTTCATGTGTTCTTCTATGGCCCATAACTTGTGCTTATTGTTGGTTGTGTTATTGGTTTTGAGAATTTGAATACAAAAATTCCAAACCCTATCATCTTGTTGAAGTGCTCTCTTAGGGTTTGAATTTGGTGTCTTAAAAATAATTTTTTGGTGCCAAACTTGTTCATTCCTCACTGATTATTCCTCCCTCTCACTGTTATACTATCAATACCAGTCCATTTACCATCTCCCTACATCTCTAAAATTCACTTAATTCTAAGCCCCATATCCCTATCATTTCCTATCACTCTCCCTTTCCCATCTCACTTATAAAAATTCCCAAACCCCAAGTTTCCCAAACATTCAAGTGGATGTCCATTGTCCCTACATTTTTCAAAATTCCAAAAGGTAAATTCCACTTTATTAAACCCCATTGTTCCCCACTGTCCTATTTCTCCTACAACCCCTCCCCTTTGACATATATTTGGAAATTGAAATAAAACACCAAATTCTTATTGTCATCTCATACAAGCCAACATATACCTTGCATGGACATGATGGAGACAGACACTGATACATCATATGACAGAGATAGTGATTCTACCACTGAGCTACATGCACCTAGAAGGCCTCGTAAAGGTGGCAAACATGTGAGAGAAGAGCCCACCTCATCGAGTCAATTGCAGGCTTGCCCACTTGCCATGGCATGTTTTCGAGAATAGTCATGCTATCAGTATTGTGAAATGATTGCTAGGATTCATCATCATCAGGAGTTAGCTCGTTTGTTTGTATTGCATTTACATGATGGTCGGGTAACTCTTGCTGGTGTATATTTCACTTTGACATCGGAAACCATCTCTCAAGCAACCGGAATACCGAATGTGGGTGAACAGTGGAGCAAAAGACAGTAGGTGGACAGAGTGCATTATGAGCCATACATCAGGCCTAGCTTTGTGAGGAAAATCAGCAGAGTATTCCCATTCTGGTTCCTAAAGGAATCCTATGTGCCTCTGATGAAACTCATTATCAGATATTTCAGTTGTGAGGGACAGTTTTCACGCCTCTATGCCTACCATATCAGGTTATTGATGCATTTCAAAAGGGTGAGGATGATGAACATCCCTTATTTCATGTGCTGGAATATCGAGAGGATGACCACTCTTGTGCAAAAGAAAATTCCCGAGCAGTAGTACAACGGTATTTATCACTATGCACTCATCAAGATCATGGTTGTCCATCAGCTTGGATTGCAGGGTATTTCATGGGAGGATTTCATTTCCCATGAATTCTTCATAGCTCCTCAGGTTCCTTTGGAGGTTATTCATGAGCCAAGTGAACCTTCACATCAGCTTTAAGGTCACGAGAGAGAGCCTATCATTGTGCCAGTGTTTGTTACTTATCAGAGAGGCACCAAAGTATTATTTGCAGCAGCCCGTCGAGTGCTATCTCCACCTCGGGTGGAAGGGGTCTCGTTTCCGTCATTAGCAGCACAGGTATAGGTACAATACATAGGTAAGAGGCCTATGAAGGATGAGGGTCCTTCAGGAGGGCAGGATACTGATTTTATACTCATTGGTGAGGATTTGAGCTCTCCAAGCTCAAAGTTGAGAGAGACCATTCAGGAGCAGAAGGCGGAGATAGATACCTTGAATGTCAAGTTGTAGAGAGTCCAATGGATCATAAATTACTTGAAGTAGTGGAACAAACAGTTGGAAGATCAGCAAACAATCATGGAGTTGCAAAACATCCGTGAGAACCGGCAAGCTGCCCAAAGAAGCCAAACCGAGATGACACCCATTGAGCGGGAGATTGAGGCTGATAAAGAGAATTGGCTTAAGAGGGTCAATATTAATCTTGAGAAGTTGTTGGAGAAGGAAAATAAGGAAATGAATATGATCAGACACATGAAGAACCATTATTGGGCACGAAATCATGTTTGCAAAGCGAGGATCAAGATCTTAAAAGCAAGGCTAAGGAGGGCACTAAAGCATCGCAAAAGTCATGATAGACTCAAAATTTTTGCCAAAGCTTATTTGGCCCAGCATAGTGCTTGATGGTGGACATTCAGCCCAAATTTCAAGAAATTTAGGAAAAATTTTGTCAATTTTGAATTTTTTGGCCTATACACAGATTTTCCTGCCCAACGCGTAGCACCACTTGGTGCGTGCTTATAATTGGCAGCTCTTTTGGAGGGAAAATTTGCATTTCTAGATTTTACATCAAAAATTATGCATGCCTACCCATTACCTAAGAATTTTTACAAGTTTTGGGTTGCCTAAAGGGTCAAAAACACCTCAAAAATTACCTTTCTGCCACTTTTTGGACACACAGGAAGCAATGTTGGGCGATTTGATTTTTGGAGGGGAAAATGGCCACTAAATCTAGAAATTCCACCTGGGTTAGAAAGTAGACAGGCAGGGCTTCCCAACGAGATATCCTGCACACAATTTTGACTTCAGGAAGGTATCAATCAACCTCAAGGATTTAATATTCAATATTTTAGCATGTAAAGAGATTTTAAAGAGCGTGATCATTGAAAATTTGTTATATTTTTATCCACAACTGATTTTAACCTAGTTTGACTGGTTGATTTTTTCATGTAACTCTTGATGTAACTTGATGTAATTTCATGAATTTGATGTAATTTTGGCACATTTTTACTCATCTTAGTAGATTCATTCACCAAAAAGTGAAATGTAAGTGAATGAATCAGTTTCCTATCATATAGAGGCAAATTGTTTCATTGCCTATTTTCCAGTTTTTAGTTTAGATATGGTTGAAACAGATCCTAGAATTATGAGCTCGAAACCTAGAGGAATGGGGATGAGTTAGGCTTGTCTATATCTTGTAATCCTTTAGTCATTTTCAAGGTTGGACACTTGGGATTGCTTGGCACTTCATTGTACATTTCATCTCTGCAATTTTCGCAAAGGAATGGACCAGGGTTTGCAGCACTCTTTGGGATCCATGTGGCTCTGTTTTTTGATGGTGTGTTTCTCTATGTGATTTTAACTTCATTAATGTTCATGAGTATCATTTCCCTTCTCCTTTCTTCTTAAATTAAACAAATGAGTTATAAAGGTGGAATTCATTAGATTGCTTTGCTCTGCGTTCAATTTTGTTTAACTTTACATGTTTTCATTTGTTTGAAGAGGATTATTGAAAGCCATTTTCCCTCTTCAGATCCTAACTAGTATGAAATATCCATTCATTCAATCCAAAGCATCAAAACAATTGCCTTCCTTGCCCCATTCAGAACTCTGCAAAAACTAGGCCTCATCCCCGGACCCAAAACTGCCTTTCCCTTTGATTCCAACAAAACCCCCAAAATAAAAATCAAACTCCTTTACTTATATACCTAGCCTAAAATTAGCTTTTATTTCAATTCATCTCAAGCCTTATTGATTATCTTTGCTGAGATTGACCTGGAGAGATCCCTCTCCTGATCTGGTAGGGCTAGCTACCAGAATGAGCGTGGTTTGATGTTACCTTGAACTCTACCTTCTTTCAGCCTGAGGTAGATTTGGGAAATAACATAGTGGCGAACATACTGGGGAAACAAATGGTTTGCTTGTCAGTATTATTTATTTTATAAGCTACAGACGGAGCCTGAAGTTATGCCAGGTAGCCTTCGAAACGCTTTTGCTTTGCATTAGAAAAAGTAGATAAGCACTACTTCAGTCAATCTCTGGTCTAGTTTGTAAACATGACACTTGAATTGTAAATTTCCCCAGTACATCAGATAGTTCTAGAATTTGGATGATGAGTTTAGAATTTTAAAGGCTGAACAAGTTGGTTTAGTCGCTTTGATTTTTGAAAATAATTCAACACACTGGCTTCCAGAAGACATACTAGAGAAAATCTGGATCCTGATCCACCTCCAGTGTATGAAAATCCCAATCTTATTTCAATAATTCTTCATAGAGAAAGTCCTGTGATTCCTCTGTTAAAATCCCATTCATGTCCCGATGTGTTTGAATACCTTGAAGATCTTGAGTTTGATGAAAAATTTGATTTTTCGTTGTTCGAGATGAAGTTTGAAAGTGCTATTGGTTCTACTGTCATAAATCCAGAGTTTATCAAGTATCTTGAAATTGAACAAGCTAATAGATCCATTGATAGTTACATTTTGAATATTGAAAATTCCATTGTGGCAACAAATATTCCTGAGTTCATAGAGTCTGCATATAAAACTCTTGGGCCATCAGCAGTTACATCTGGTTCAAAAGTTCATACCGAGCTTCCTTTCATTCCTACCATTCCCGTGCAACCATCTATTTCTGATCAACAATCTGCAATAGTATCCCCTCCATCCAGACCACATAGTCCTTATACATCTACTGCTCCTACTATACCTATATTTCCAAATCCGATTGTAAATCCACCAAGAGAAATGGCTGCCCTATTTGCACCTCTTGTGTTGCCTCAAAAATTGGATGACATGCCCGCTGATTATCAAAGTAAAATTCCATAATTTTATGGCACTCCTCAAAGTGTTATTGCTCAGCAACATGTGGATAGAATAGCAGATTTCTTTGACCTTCATGATGTCGATGTAGAAAATTTGACCATGAGATTATTTGTGCAAACCTTTGGAGGTGAAGTAAGAAAGTGGTTCAGAGCTTTGCAGCCTAGAAGTATTGCTACATTGGCTGAGCTTCAGAGACAATTCTTGGATCGATGGGAAGTAAAGAAAGATCCTCTTCAGATCACTTCTGAATATACCAAAATCAAGCGGAATGTTGGTGAGTCTGTCCAAGATTATTGTATTAGATTTAATGTGGTTTACAATGCAATTCCTGATGATTTAAGGCCATCTAGGAGGTCGGCTTTGCTTAATTTTCCGGATGGTTTCGATCCAGACATGGCCTATGAATTAAGAGAAAGAGATCTGACCACCTTGGAAGACATGCAGAAAATTGCAGTGAGTGTCGAAGCTAATTTGAATGACAAGAGAGCTATATTGAAAGCTGAAAAGAAAGTAGTAATAAAGGAGGAGGCTTCTACTTCAGATCAAGTACTTCACAAGGTGGAAAATATGATTGAAATATTAACACTTGATAAGCCTCAACCGTAGATCAGAAATCCTAACTTTCGTGGCCAGCAGCAACCACAATTCGGGATCAAAAAATGAGAGCAGTGAGCACAAGAACTAGCAGTACAACAGCAGGTAAAGACACGTTTACAGCAGAATTTTGTTGGTCCGGAATCAGCTGATGAAGATAATTTAATAGGGGAAGAAAATCACTTCTTTACACCTGATGATTTTCCAACTTTTATCACTGAAGATGAGGAGTACGCATAAAGTTCAGTTGTACAAAAAGACGAGGATTTCATCTTGGCAAATGAGACAGCTCTTGAAGAAGAGTCGGACGAGTATCAGAGAGGCTAAATGAATGCTTTGTCTACCTAGCAGCGATAATATTCACTTAGAAACAAAGATGTGCCTATCAATCCAATCCAAAAGAGAAAGGAATTTTCAGCACCAAATAATGATTCACCCATTGCACAAAACAAGGGAAAAGAGATAGTTGATCCCACTACTAGCAAATCCCCATCAGCAAATGAAAGATCCAATTAGCCAATTATATCGAGGGAGAAAGCTAAAAAGAAGGATGTTCCAGCCAAAGAGGTAGAAAAAACTTCAGTTTTTAGCTTAGAAAATGAAATTGCTAAGTTAAAAGTATCCATTCCTTTGACTGAATTGATGAAGAATAGCAGCTATAAGGGTTAGGTATCTAAAATTTTGAATTTCGATCCAATGTCGGATATGGTGAATGTGGAATATGATCAACCTAAGTTGATATTTGGACCAAAATTGGATGGTAAGTCTCTAGATAGTGATGTGCCTCCTTTTTATATCAGCCTTATATTGCATGATTTTGTGTTACATAATGCCATGTTTGATTCTGGAGCATCTCATAATCTCATGCCGAGAGCAATCATGGAGAAATTGGGATTGGAAATTACTAGAAAATATCATGATCTTTATTCTTTTGATTCTAGAAGAGTAAGATGCATTGGGCTTATCAAATATTTTGTGGTTAGTTTAGATCAGATTCTCACTAAGAATGTTTTGGTGGATGTGGTTATGGCGGATATTCCTCCTAGATTTGGCATGCTTCTTTCCAGATCTTGGGGAGAATAACTAAAGGGAACATTGCAGCTTGATTTCTCCTATGCTAACATTCCTGTGTTTGGTTAGATGAGAAGATTATATTGGGAGAAAAAGATGAAGTATATGATCACCAGCAAGGAGAAACTGGTAAATCATCAAATCAATTATGTACATACAGATTTAGAGTCTTTTGTTTTGTATTCAGATAGTTTCAATGATGTAAATTGTCAGTTAGTTGAGGTAGAAGAAATTCCAGAGATGACCCAGAATTTTAGAGTAGTCATAAATAAAGAGAGACAAGAACTTGAAAGTTCCGCTGAGCAATCAGCCTTCCGACAGCAGTAGAAAATTGATGGACATCAAGTAGAAATAACAGAGCAAACATAATTTCAGCACTTGGAAGAAGATGAATATGGTTTATGGACCATGGATTTTGATGGTGAAGTAGGGAGTGATGGTGCTGGAATTAGAATTTGGGTACGCAACCCTTTCTCTACCACAAAAAAGGTACTTAGTAATGTAAGGGTCTGTTCTTATAAATTAGCTTTTGATTGTTCGAATAATGAGGCAGAATACGAAGCCTTGATTGCTGGTCTGAAAATTCTTAGGAAGTTGAATGCTAAGAGGATTGCAGTGTATGGCGACTCTAAGTTGGTAATTAAGCAAGTGAAAGGTGAATATCAAGCTAAGCATCCTTGAATGCGGGCATACCGAAATGATGTTCTTGATATCTTGAAATTGTTTTCAGACTATACTTTGACTTGTGTCCCTCGTATTCAGAATGGTATTGCAGATGCACCTGCAAAGGCAGCAAGTAATTTGAAAATTCCAATGAACTCAAGTAAAAAATTTGAAATTCATGTGAAACATCATCCGACTGTCCCGTACAATCAAAGGTATTGGCAAGTGTTCCAAAATGATGATGAGATTGATGAATTTCTGCAAAATGAAGGCAAATTCAAAGACACTTCAATTGATATGGAGCATGATGATGGCGAGGCTGATGTGCAAGTAAATCAGATGGCGGTTTTGCAGTTGAAGGATAATGTCATTCCTAAAGGTCTAATACCTTTAGAGGAGCTCTTCGATCAAGATGACGTAGCTCAAAAACCGACCTTGTATCCAACTGAAAAGGGAGTTGAAGATGTGAACATTGGATCAGCTGAGAATCCAAAGATGGTGAAAATGTCAAAAGCATTGCCACCAGAGGTAAAAGCAAAATATGTTAGTTTGTTTTCTTCTTTTGCTGATTTATTTTCTTGGGACTATTCAGATTTGAAGACATATGATACCAATATAATTCAGCACACCATTCCAATTAAGCCAAATCAAAAGCCCTTCAGGCAGAAGTTGAGAAGAATAGATCCAAGGTTGATGCCCTCAATAGAGAAGGAGGTGAATCAATTGTACAACGCTGGTATCATCATTCCTATAAGATTTTCAGATTGGATTTACAATTTGGTGCCCATCCGCAAGAATATAGGTGAGATTAGTTTATGCATTGATTTTAGGAATCTGAATAAGGTTTCTTTGAAAGATAATTATCCATTTCCCAAAATGGATCACATACTTCAGCGAGTAGTTGGAGCATCTCGTATGTCGCTACTCGATGGCTATTCTAGGTATAACCAAATTCTGGTCTATGAGGATGATAGAGACAAAACAGCGTTCACCACTCCATGGGGAGCTTTCCATTACGCTAAAATTCCTTTCGGTTTGAAGAATGTTGGTGCGACATTTCAGCGGGAAATGGATATGGCATTTAAAAATGAGAAGGATTTTTTTCTAGTTGTGTATCTTGATGATCTAACAGTCTTTTCTAATTCTAATGAAGAGCACCTTTACCATTTGAAGATTGTTTTTCAGCGATGTAGAAAGTATGGTGTGTCACTCAATCCGAAGAAGAGTTTGTTTGCCATGGATGAGGGAAAACTTCTTGGTCACATAATATCAAAATATGGCATCCGCATTGACCTAGCTCGAGTAGAAGCTATTCAGAAAATTGATCTTCCCCGAAACAAAAAGGAGATTCAATCCTTCAATGGTAAGATGAATTTCCTACGCCGTTTTGTGCCTAATCTTGTCGAACATCTAAGAGAGATTACAAACATGCTTAAGAAAGATAGTGTAGTGAAGTGGACTAGGGAGGCTATAAAATCTTTCAATTTAGTGAAGTGGACTCTTTCTTCAGCTCCGGTTTTGATCAGCCCGGACTATACTCAGGATTTTATTTTGTTTTCATTTGCCTCAGAGCATACTATGGCAGCAGTATTAATGCAGAAAAGAGATCAGCATGAAAAACCAATTGCTTTTTTCAGTTGAACCATAAGAGATGCAGCCTTAAAGTATAACATCATTGAAAAACAAGCTCTTTCATTAGTGAAAGCGTTGAAAGATTTTCGAGTATATATTTTTCATTCTCATATTCTTGCTTATGTTCCTAATGTTGTTGTTAAGGATGTTTTAGTGCAAACATATCCGGAAGGGAGACGAGGGAAATGGATTCCTGCCTTGTTAGAGTATGATGTGGAGATAAAGCCTACAAAGCTTATCAAAGGACAAGGGCTGCCTAAGCTAATGGTTGAGTCGAATTTACATGCCTTGGACATCAATCTCATTTCTGCTATGTCCAAAGAGAATGAGGAAATTTCATCAGTTCAGGTATCAGAAATATTTTTGCTTTCTCCTTGGTATTCAAATATTGTCTATGTGCTTCAAAATTTGTCACCACCGCTCGGCATGGCTAGAAATAAAAGTAGAACTCTGAAATTGAAGGCTGCTAAGTTTTGTATTTTGAATAATTCACTCTATTGGAAAGATCCGGGTGGTGTTTTGTTGAACTGTTTGGTGGAAGAAGAAGCAAAGCAAGTTATGGAGGATTTTCATAAGGGAGATTGCGGAGGTCACCTTTTCTGGAAAACAACAGCAAAAAATATTTTGAGAGTAGGATATTATTGGCCAACACTTTTGCTAATGTGTATAGGACTATCAAAAGCTATCATGAATGTCAGATTTTTGAAGGGAGACAGAAATTGCAACCTTTTCCGCTTAAGCCTATTGAAGTAATTGCTCCTTTTCAGCAGTGGGGTTTGGATTTCATTGGCAAAATCCATCCTGATTCTTCAGCTCAACATAGGTGGATCCTCACAGCGACAGATTATTTCACGAAATGGATTGAAGTGATTCCCACTAGGTAGGCCACAGATTCGGTAATAATTTCATTTCTTGAGAATAATATTTTGTCTTGCTTTGGTTGCCCGAATAAGTTAGATACTAATAACACAGCAGCTTTCAAATAAAAAAGGATGGTTTAGTTTTGTAACAAGTATCACATCATTTTGGGACACTCAACCGCTTATCATCCACAAGGCAACGGATTGGCGGAGTCTTCCAACAAATATTTGTTCAATATTATTAAAAAGCTACTGGAAATAAACAAGAAAAGTTGGCATAAGAAGTTGGTCAGTGCACTTTGGGCAGATCGAGTGAGTCAGAAGAAATCCATTGGTATGTCCCCCTTTGATTTAGTATATGGAGTTGACATGATGTTTCCTACCTCTCTCGCAGTTCCAGTGGTCAAACTTCTATAGGAAGCTGGCAATGAAGATGATCATATGCAAAGAAGAATAAATCAAATGATCCATTTGCAGCAGACGAGAGAAGAAGTTTTCCAAAACACGTTCAAGCTGCAAGAGAGAATTAAGAAAATAAATGACAGAAAAGCCAAAGCAGACAAATTACAATTGGAAGAGGTGGTGCTGAAATGGGATGCAAGAAACGAGGAAAAGGGTAAGCATGGTAAGTTTGAAAATCTCTGGAAAGGACCCTTTAAAATTGCCGCATATCAGGGTCAAAATGCTTTTCTTTTGAAAGAGATGAACGGGGAAGATTGTCCAGGAGGGTCGGTCAATGGTCGGCTGTTCAAGCGGTATCATTTCTGAAATGTTTTCTGCTGTTTTACATTCTCATTGTACATACCAGTTTATTTTAGTTTCATTTCAAGTGTGTATTGTGATATTTTCTTCAGTTTGGGGCCCGAGGTGAAGGCTATAACTCTGAATAATTATTTCAGCTTTGGTTTGAGTTTGTCGAGTCAGGTCTTTCAGTCGTTTTGGTTTCAAAATTGAGTCTGTTTGAGTCAATTTTCAGTCAATAAAATGAGTCAAGAGTCTTATGTTGATTTTTCAAATCTATGGACTCCAGAGCCCAATGGACAAAGGTATTTCCTACTCTCCCAGAAAATCTGTAGTTCTTAGCACCTCCAAGGAGCTACCATCCCCATTGGAGCCAATGTTAGAGTCGGTATCTTCATCCCTCTGTTAGAGATAAAATTTCTCTTGTTGCATTTCATTTTAGGTGTCTCACTCAGTTCAGTCAGCTGAATTCCATTAGGAGCGTGGATCATCTGAAGGTAGGGTCTTTTCACTCATATCCCTCATGTCATGTACCTGTTGGTCCGTGTCTGTTCATCAAAATCATTTACAGTCATTTTTGGTCTCCTGGTTAGAAAAGAGTCATTTTAGGGATTTTAGTCTCATTAGGTCTAGGGTTTCATTAATTTACTCTTCAAAATGACTAATAATGTCATCAGGCACATGAGGAAGCTTCAAATAAGTTTTCAGTGCAAATATTTTCATCATCATAATGCTTGATAATTATTTTTTTTCAAAACTCTGTTTTGAAGAAAAATTATCTATTTTATCCTTTTGAAATAAATGCAATGTAATTTTCAAAATTTCTTCAGTTGTAAAGTACTCCATGCGTAGCCTTGGTCACCTTTGCCAAAATTCCATGCCAGCTATCCCTGCAAAGACAGACAAGAAACTCATCATCAGTCCAAAAAGTACAAAGGAAACGAAACAGATTTTATTTAAAAAGTGCCAAAGTCTCCAACATTAGAAAGTGGGTTTGCCAAATGAAAAATCAAATTCTTTGATATATATAAGATATTTTCATATTCAACAATCCATTTGCATACCAAGAGACATCATTGAGCCAAGACAAATCATGGAGGGCGAAACAGTGTTTGAAGGGCAGACTATGGGTGAAGTTTATTATCGCGGCGCACTAGGCAGTGGTCACAGCGCACTGGATGAACACGGCACATAGGGCCGCTCACCACTGTGCTTTTTTGAACTGGCACGGTGCATACAATGGTCGCGACGCACTGGAAATGTTGCGCGGTGCACAGGGCAGACAACCAAAGTTTTGTCATTGCCTCCAAAAAATTCCAAATCGACTCTTTTATTTTTGTCCAAGTAAGTTCATGTGTTCTTCTATGGCCCATAACTTGTGCTTGTTGTTGGTTGTGTGATTGGTTTTGAGAATTTGAATACACAAAGGCCAAAACCTATCATCTTGTTGAAGTGCTCTCTTAGGGTTCGAAGTTGGTGTTTTAAAAATAATTTTGTGTTGCCAAACTTGTTCATTCCTCACTGATTATTCCTCCCTCTCACTGTTATACTATCAATACCAGTCCATTTCCCATCTCCCTACATCTCTAAAAGTCACTTACTCCTAAGCCCCATATCCCTATCATTTCCTATCACTCTCCCTTTCTCATCTCACTTATAAAAATTCCCAAACCCTAAGTTTCCCAAACAATCAAGTGGCTGTCCATTGTCCCTACATTTTTCAAAATTCGAAAAGGTAAATTCCACTTGATTAAACCCCATTGTTCCCCACTGTCCTATTTCTCCTACAGTTCCTCCCATTTGACATATATTTGGCAATTGAAATAAAACACCAAATTATTATTTTCATCTCATATAAGCCAACATATACCTTTCATGGACATCATGGAGATAGACACTGATACATCATATGACAGAGATAGTGATTCTACCACTGAGCTACATGCACCTAGAAGGCCTCGTAAAGGTGGCAAACATGTCAGAGAAGAGCCCACCTCATTGACTCAATTGCAGGCTTGCCCACTTGCCATGGCATGTTTTCAAGAACAGTCATGCTATCAGTATTGTGAAATGATTTCTAGGATTCATCATCATCAGGAGTTAGCTCGTTTGTTTGTATTTCATTTACATGATGGTCAGGTAACTCTTGCTGGTGTAAATTTCACTTTGGCACCGGAAACCATCTCTCAAGCAACCGGAATACCGAATGTGGGTGAACATTGGAACAAAAGACAGCAGGTGGATAGAGTGCATTATGAACCATACATTAGGCCTAGATTTGTGAGGCAACTCAGAAGAGTATTCCCATTTCGGTTCCTAAAGGAATCCTATGCGCCTTTGATGAAACTCATTGTCATATATTTCAGTTGTGAGGGCTGGTTTTCACGCCTCTATGCCTACCACATTAGGTTATTGATGCATTTCAAAAGGATGAGGATGATGAACATCCCTTATTTCATGTGTCGGAATATCGAGAGGATGACCACTCTTGTGCAAAATAAAACTCCTGAGTAGCAGTACAATAGTATTTATCACTATGCACTCATCAAGATCGTGGTTGTACATCAGCTTGGATTGCAGGGTATTTCATGGGAGGATTTCATTTCCCATGACTTCTTCATAGCTCCTCAGGTTCCTCCAAATTTTTTTCATGAGCCAAGTGAACCTTCACATCAGCCTGAAGGTCATGAGATAGAGCTTATTAGTGTGCCAGTGTTTGTTACTTATCAGAGAGGCACCAAAGTATTATTTGTAGCAGCCCGATGAGTACTATCTCCACCTGGGGTGGAAGGGGTCTCGTTGCTGTCATCAGAAGCACAGGTATAGGTATAAGATAGAGATAAGAGGCCTATGCAGGATGAGGGCCCTTCAGGAGGCTAGGATACCGATTTCATACTCATTGATGAGGATTTGAGCTCTCCAAGCTCAAAGTTGAGAGAGACCGTTTAGGAGCAGAAGGCGGAGATATATACCTTGACCGTCAAGTTGAATAGATCCCAATGGATCATAAATTACCTGTAATAGCAGAAAAAATAGTTGGAATATCAGCAAACAATCATGGAGTTGCAAAACATCCGTTGGAACTGGCAAGCTACCCAAAGAAGCCAAACCGAGATGACACCCATTGAGCGGGAGATTGAGGCTGATAGAGAGACTTGGCTTGAGAGGGTCAATATTCATCTTGAGAAGCTATTTGAGAAGGAAAATAAGGAAAATAACATGCTCAAGCACATGAAGAACCATTATTTGGCGCAAAATCATGTTTGCAAAGCGAGGATCAAGATCTTGAAAGCAAGGCTAAGGAGGGCACTAAAGCATCGCAAAAGGCATGATAGACTCCAAATTTTGGCCGAAGCTTCTTTGGCCCAACATAGTGCTTGATGGTGGACATTCAGCCAAAATTTCAAGAAATTTTGGAAAAATTTTGTCAATTTTGAATTTTTTGGCCTAAACACAGATTTTCCTGCCCGACGTGTAGCGCCACTTGGCGTGCGCTTATAATTGGCAGCTCTTCTGGAGGAAAAATTTGAATTTATGGATTTTTTATCAAATATTATGCGTGCCTACCCATTACCTAAGAATTTTGACAAGTTTTTGGTTGCCTAAAGGGTCAAAAACACCTCAAAAATGACCTTTCTGCCACTTTTTGGACACACAGGAAGCAGTGTTGGGAGATTTGATTTTTGGAGGGGAAAATGGAAACTAAATCTAGAAATTATACTTGGGTTGGGAAGTTGACAGGTAGGCCTTTCCAACGAGCTATCCTGCACTCAATTTGGACTCTTTAAAGGCCCTCAAAATCAGCCTCAAAGTTGTGCTACGCATAGAGATTTCAGGCGCGGCGCATTGGGAAATTTGGCCTACTTTTCACTCAGCAGCTCAGATTTTCGCCTAGTTTTGACTAGTTTGACTTTTTCATGTAACTCTTGATGTAAATTGATGTAATTTCATGAATTTGATGTAATTTTGGCACATTTTTACTCATCTTAGTAGATTCATTCACCAAAAAGTGAAATGTAAGTGAATGAATCAGTTTCCTATCATATAGAGGCAAATTGTTTCATTGCCTATTTTCCAGTTCTTAGTTTAGATATGGTTGAAACAGATCCTAGAATGATGAGCTCGAACGCTAGAGGAATGGGGATGAGTTAGGCTTGTCTATATCTTGTAATTCTTTAGTCATTTTCAAGGTTGGACACTTGGGATTGCTTGGCACTTCATTGTACATTTCATCTCTGCAATTTTCGCAAAGGAATGGACCAGGGTTTGCAGCACTCTTTGGGATCCATGTGGCTCTGTTTTTTGATGGTGTGTTTCTCTATGTGATTTTAAGTTCATTTATGTTCATGTGTATCATTTCCCTTCTCCTTTCTTCTTAAATTAAACAAATGAGTTTTAAAGGTGGAATTCATTAGATTGCTTTGCTCTGCGTTCAATTTTGTTTAATTTTCCATGTTTTCATTTGTTTGAAGAGTATTATTGAAATAAATTTTCCCTCTTTAGCTCCTCACTAGTATGAAATATCCATTCATTCAATCCAAAGCATCAAAACAATTTCCTTCCTTGCCCCATTCAAAACTCTCCAAAAACTAGGCCTCATCCCCGGACCCAAAACTGCCTTTCCCTTTGATTCCAACAAAACCCCCAAAATCAAAATCAAACTCCTTTACTTATATACCTAGCCTAAAATTAGCTTTTATTTCAATTCATATCAAGCCTTATTGATTATCTTTTCTGAGATTGACCCGGAGAGATCCCTCTCCTGATCTGGTAGGGCTAGCTACCAGACTGAGCGTGGTTTGATGTTACCTTGAACTCTACCTTCTTTCAGCCTGAGGTAGATTTGGGAAATAACATAGTGGCGAACATACTAGGGAAAAAAATGGTTTGCTTGTTAGTATTATTTATTTTATAAGCTACAAACGGAGCCTGAAGTTATGTCAGGTAGCCTTCGAAACGCTCTTTCTTTGCATTAGCAAAAGTAGATAAGCACTACTTCAGTCAATCTCTGGTCTAGTTTGTAAACATGACACTTGACTTGTAAATTTCCCCAGTACATCAGATAGTTCTAGACTTTGGATGATGAGTTTAGAATTTTAAAGGCTGAACAAGTTGGTTTTGTCCCTTTGATTTTTGAAAATAATTCAACACACTGGCTTCCAGAAGAAATACTAGAGAAAATATGGATCCTGATCCACCTCCAGTGTATGAAAATCCCAATCTTATTTCAATAATTCTTCATCGAGAAAGTCCTGTGATTGCTCTGTTCAAATCCCATTCATGTCCCGCTGTGTTTGAATACCTTGAAGATCTTGAGTTTGATGAACAATTTGATTTTTCGTTGTTTGAGACGAAGTCTAAAAGTGCTATTGGTTCTACTATCATAAATACAGATTTTATCAAGTATCTTGAAATTGAACAAGCTAATAGATCCATTGATAGTTACATTTTGAATATTGAAAATTCCATTGTGGCAACAAATATTCCTGAGTTCATAGAGTCTGCATCTAAAACTCTTGGGCCATCAGCAGTTACATCTGGTTCAAAAGTTCATACCGAGCTTCCTTTCATTCCTACCATTCCCGTGCAACCATCTATTTCTGATCAACAATCTGCAATAGTATCCCCTCCATCCAGACCACATACTCCTTATACATCTACTGCTCCTACTCTACCTATATTTCCAAATCCGATTGTAAATCCACCAAGAGCAATGGCTTCCCTATTTGCACCTCTTGTGTTGCCTCAAAAATTGGATGACATGCCCGCTGATTATCAAAGTAAAATTCCATAATTTGATGGCACTCCTCAAAGTGTTACTGCTCAGCAACATGTGGATAGAATAGCAGATTTCTTTGACCTTCATGATGTCGATGTAGAAAATTTGACCATGAGATTATTTGTGCAAACCTTTGGAGGTGAAGTAAGAAAGTGGTTCAGAGCTTTGCAGCCTAGAAGTATTGCTACATTGGCTGAGCTTCAGAGAAAATTCTTGGATCGATGGGAAGTAAAGAAAGATCCTCTTCAGATCACTTCTGAATATACCAAAATCAAGCGGAATGTTGGTGAGTCTGTCCAAGATTATTGTATTAGATTTAATGTGGTTTACAATGCAATTCCTGATGATTTAAGGTCATCTAGGAGGTCGGATTTGCTTAAGTTTCCAGATGGTTTCGATCTGGAAATGGCCTATGAATTAAGAGAAAGAGATCTGACCACCTTGGAAGACATGCAGAAAATTGCAGTGAGTGTTGAAGCTAATTTGAATGACAAGAGAGCTATATTGAAAGCTGAAAAGAAAGTAGTAATAAAGGAGGAGGCTTCTACTTCAGATCAAGTACTTCACAAGGTGGAAAAGATGATTGAAATATTAACACTTGATAAGCCTCAACCATAGATCAGAAATCCTAACTTTCGTGGCCAGCAGCAACCACAATTCGGGATCAAAAAACGAGAGCAGTGAGCACAAGAACTAGCAGTACAACAACAGGTAAAGACACCTTTACAGCAGAATTTTGTTGGTCCGGAATCAGCTAATGAAGAGAATTTAATAGGGGAAGAAAATCACTTCTTTATACCTGATGATTTTCCAACTTTTATCATTGAAGATGAGGAGTATGCATAAAGTTCAGTTGTACAAAAAGACGAGGATTTCATCTTGGCAAATGAGACAGCTCTTGAAGAAGAGTCGGATGAGTATCAGAGAGGTTAAATGAATGCTTTGTCTGCCTAGCAGCGATAATATTCACTTAGAAACAAAGATGTGCCTATCAATCCAATCCAAAAGAGAAAGGAATTTTCAGCACCAAATAATGATTCACCCATTGCACAAAACAAGGGAAAAGAGATAGTTGATCCCACTACTAGCAAATCCCCATCAGCAAATGAAAGATCCAATCAGCCAATTGTATTGAGGGAGAAAGCTGAAAAGAAGGATGTTCCAGCCAAAGAGGTAGAAAAAACTTCAGTTTTTAGCTTAGAAAATGAAATTGCTAAGTTAAAAGTATCCATTCCTTTGACTGATTTGATGAAGAATAGCAGCTATAAGGGTTAGGTATCTAAAATTTTAATTTCGATCCAATGTCGGATATGGTGAATGTGGAATATGATCAACCTAAGTTGATATTTGGACCAGCATTGGATGGTAAGTCTCTAGATAGTGATGTGCCTCCTTTTTATATCAGCCTTAGATTGCATGATTTTGTGTTACATAATGCCATGTTTGATTCCGGAGCATCTCATAATCTCATGCCGAGAGCAATCATGGAGAAATTGGGATTGGAAATTACTAGAAAATATCATGATCTTTGTTCTTTTGATTCTAGCAGAGTAAGATGCATTGGGCTTATCAAATATTTGGTGGTTAGTTTAGATCAGATTCTGACTAAGAATGTTTTGATGGATGTGGTTGTGGCGAATATTCCTCCTAGATTTGGCATGCTTCTTTCCAGATCTTGGGGAGCGAAACTAAAGGGAACATTGCAGCTTGATTTCTCCTATGCTAACATTCTTGTGTTTGGTTAGATGAGAAGATTATATTGGGAGAAAAAGATGAAGTATATGATCACCAGCAAGGAGAAACTCGTAAATCATCCAATCAATTATGTACATACAGATTTAGAGTCTTTTGTTTTGTATTCAGATAGTTTCAATGATGTAAATGGTCAGTTAGTTGAGGTAGAAGACATTCCAGAGATCACCTAGAATATTAGAGTAGTCATAAATAAAGAGAGACAAGAACTTGAAAGTTCCGCTGAGCAATCAGCCTTCTGACAGCAGCAGAAAATTGATGGACATCAAGTAGAAATAACAGAGCAAACATAATTTCAGCACTTGGAAGAAGATGAAGATGGTTTATGGACCATGGATTTTGATGGTGAAGTAGGGAGTGATGGTGCTGGAATTAGCATTTGGGTACGCAACCCTTTTTCTACCACAAACAAGGTACTTAGTAATGTAAGGGTCTGTTCTTATAAATTAGCTTTTGATTGTTTGAATAATGAGGCAGAATACGAAGCCTTGATTACTGGTCTGAAAATTCTTAGGAAGTTGAATGCTAAGAGGATTGCAGTGTATGGTGACTCTAAGTTGGTAATTAAACAAGTGAAAGGTGAATATCAAGCTAAGCATCCTCGAATGCGGGCTTACCAAAATGATGTTCTTGATATCTTGAAATTTTTTTCAGACTATACTTTGACTTGTGTCCCTCGTATTCAGAATGGTATTGCAGATGCACCTGCAAAGGCAGCAAGTAATTTGAAAATTCCAATGAACTCAAGTAAAAAATTTGAAATTCATGTGAAACATCATCCGACTGTCCCGTACAATCAAAGGTATTGGCAAGTATTCCAAAATGATGATGAGATTGATGAATTTCTGCAAAATGAAGGCAAATTCAAAGACACTTCAATTGATATGGAGCATGATGATGGCGAGGCTGATGTGCAAGTAAATCAAATGGCAGTTTTGTAGTTGAAGGATAATTTCATTACTAAAGGTCTAATACCTTTAGAGGAGCTCTTCTATCAAGATGACGTAGCTCGAAAACTGACCTTGTAGCCAACTGAAAAGGGAGTTGAAGATGTGAACATTGGATCAGCTGAGAATCCAAAGATGGTGAAATTGTCAAAAGCATTGCCACCAGAGGTAAAAGCAAAATATGTTAGTTTATTTTCTTCTTTTGCTTATGTATTTTCTTGGGACTATTCAGATTTGAAGACATATGATACCAATATAATTCAGCACACCATTCCAATTAAGCCAAATCAAAAGCCCTTCCGGTAGAAGTTGAGAAGAATAGATCCAAGGTTGATGCCCTCAATAGAGAAGGAGGTGAATCAATTGTACAACGCTGGTATCATCATTCCTATAATATTTTCAGATTGGATTTCCAATTTGGTGCCCATCCGCAAGAATATAGGTGAGATTAGTTTATGCATTGATTTTAGGAATCTGAATAAGGTTTCTTTGAAAGATAATTATCCATTGCCCAAAATGGATCACATACTTCAGCGAGTAGTTGGAGCATCTCGTATGTCGCTACTCGATGGTTATTCTAGGTATAACCAAATTCTGGTCCATGAGGATGATAGAGACAAAACAACGTTCACCACTCCATGGGGAACTTTCCATTACGCTAAAATTCCTTTCGGTTTGAAGAATGTTGGTGCGACATTTCAGCGGGCAATGGATATGTCATTTAAAAATGAGAAGGATTTTTTTCTAGTTGTGTATCTTGATGATCTAACAGTCTTTTCTAATTCTGATGAAGAGCACCTATACCATTTGAAGATTTTTTTTCAGCGATGTAGAAAGTATGGTGTGTCACTCAATCCGAAGAAGAGTTTGTTTTCCATGGATGAGGGAAAACTTCTTGGTCACATAATATCAAAATATGGCATCCGCATTGACCTAGCTCGAGTAGAAGCTATTCAGCAAATTGATCTTCCCCGAAACAAAAAGGAGATTCAATCCTTCAATGGTAAGATGAATTTCCTACGCCGTTTTGTGCCTAATCTTGTCGAACATCTAAGAGAGATTACAAACATGCTTAAGAAAGATAGTGTAGTGAAGTGGACTAGGGAGGCTATAAAATCTTTCAATTTAGTGAAGTTGACTCTTTCTTCAGCTCCGGTTTTGATCAGCCCAGACTATACTCAGGATTTTATTTTTTTTTCATTTGCCTCGGAGCATACTATGGCAGCAGTATTGATGCAGAAAAGAGATCAGCATGAAAAACCAATTGCTTTTTTCAGCCGAACCATAAGAGATGTAGCCTTAAAGTATAACATCATTGAAAAACAAGCTCTTTCTTTAGTGAAAGCGTTGAAAGATTTTCAAGTATATATTCTGCATTCTCATATTCTTGCTTATGTTCCTAATGTTGTTGTTAAGGATGTTTTAGTGCAAACATATTCGGAAGGGAGACGAGGGAAATGGATTGCTGCCTTGTTAGGGTATGATGTGGAGATAAATCCTACAAAGCTTATCAAAGGACAAGGGCTGCCTAAGCTAATGGCTGAGTCGAATTTACATGCCTTGGACATCAATCTCATTTCTGCTATGTCCAAAGAGAATGAGGAAAGTTCATCAGTTCAGGTATCATAAATATTTGTGCTTTCTCCTTGGTATTCAAATATTGTCTATGTGCTTCAAAATTTGTCACCACCGCTCGGCATGGCTAGAAATAAAAGTAGAACTCTGAAATTGAAGGCTGCTAAGTTTTGTATTTTGAATAATTCACTCTATTGGAAAGATCCGGGTGGTGTTTTGTTGAACTGTTTGGTGGAAGAAGAAGCAAAGCAGGTTATGGAGGATTTTCATAAGGGAGATTGCGGAGGTCACCTTTTCTGGAAAACAACAGCCAAAAATATTTTGAGAGCGGGATATTATTGGCCAACACTTTTGCTAATGTGTATAGGACTATCAAAAGCTATCATGAATGTCATATTTTTGAAGGGAGACAGAAATTGCAACCTTTTCCGCTTAAGGTTTTGAAGTAATTTCTCCTTTTCAGCAGTGGGGTTTGGATTTCATTGGCAAAATCCATCATGATTCTTCAGCTCAACATAGGTGGATCCTCACAGCGACAGATTATTTCACGAAATGGATTGAAGTGATTCCCACTAGGTAGGCCACAGATTCGGTAATAATTTCATTTCTTGAGAATAATATTTTGTCTTGCTTTGGTTGCCCAAATAAGTTAGATACTAATAACACAGCAGCGTTCAAATCAAAAAGGATGGTTTAGTTTTGTAACAAGTATCACATCATTTTGGGACACTCAACCGCTTATCATCCACAAGGCAACGGATTGGCGGAGTCTTCCAACAAATCTTTGGTCAATATTATTAAAAAGCTACTGGAAATAAACAAGAAAAGTTGGCATAAGAAGTTGGTCAATGCACTTTGGGCAGATCGAGTGAGTCAGAAGAAATCCAATGGTATGTCCCCCTTTGATTTAGTATATGGAGTTTACACGGTGTTTCCTACCTCTCTCGCAGTTCCAGTGGTCAAACTTCTATAGGAAGCTGGCAGTGAAGATGATCATATGCAAAGAAGAATAAATCAAATGATCCATTTGCAGCAGACGAGAGAAGAAGTTTTCCAAAACATGTTCAAGCTGCAAGAGAGAATTAAGAAAATATATGACAGAAAAGCCAAAGCGGACAAATTCCAATTGGAAGAAGTGGTGCTGAAATGGGATGCAAGAAACTAGGAAAAGGGTAAGCATGGTAAGTTTGAAAATATCTGGAAAGGACCCTTTAAAATTGCCGCATATCGGGGTCAGAATGCTTTTCTTTTGAAAGAGATGAACGGGGAAGATTGTCCTGGAGGGTCGGTCAATGGTCGGCTGTTCAAGTGGTATCATTTCTGAAATGTTTTCTGCTGTTTTACATTCTCATTGTACATACCAGTTTATTTTAGTTTCATTTCAAGTGTGTATTGTGATCTTTTCTTCAGTTTGGGGCCCGAGGTGAAGGCTATAACTCTGAATATTGATTTCAGCTTTGGTTTGAGTTTGTCGAGTCAGGTCTTTTAGTCATTTTGGTTTCAAAATTGAGTCTGTTTGAGTCAATTTTCAGTCAATAAAACGAGTCAAGAGTCTTATGCTGATTTTTCAAATCTATGGACTCCATAGCCCAATGGACAAAGGTATTTCCTACTCTCGCAGAAAATCTGTAGTTCTTAGCACCTCCAAGGAGCTACCATCCCCATTGGAGCCAATGTTAGAGTCGGTATCTTCATCCCTCTGTTAGAGATAAAATTTCTCTTGTTGCATTTCATTTTAGGTGTCTCACTCAGTTCAGTCAGCTGAATTCCATTAGGAGCGTGGATCATCTGATGGTAGGGTCTTTTCACTCATATCCCTCATGTCATGTACCTGCTGGTCCGTGTCTGTTCATCAAAATCATTTACAGTCATTTTTGGTCTCCTCGTTAGAAAAGAGTCATTTTATGGATTTTAGTCTCATTAGGTCTAGGGTTTCGTTAATTTACTCTTCAAAATGACTTATAATGTCATCAGGCACATGAGGAAGCTTCAAATAAGTTTTCAGTGCAAAAATTTTCATCATCATAATGCTTGATAATGATTTTTTTTCAAAACTCTGTTTTGAAGAAAAATTATCTATTTTATCCTTTTGTAATAAATGCAATGTAATTTTCAAAGTTTCTTCAGTTGTAAAGTACTCCATGCATAGCCCTGGTCACCTTTGCCAAAATTCCATGCCAGCTATCCCTGCAAAGACAGACAAGAAACTCATCATCAGTCCAAAAAGTACAAAGGAAATGAAACAGATTTTATTTAAAAAGTCCCAAAGTCTCCAACATTAGAAAGTGGGTTTGCCAAATGAAAAATAAAATTCTTTGATATATATAAGATATTTTCATATTCAACAATCCATTTGCATACCAAGAGACATCATTGAGCCAAGACAAATCATGGAGGGCGAAACAATGTTTGAAGGGCAAACTATGGGTGAAGTTTATTATCGCGGTGCACTAGGCGGTGGTCGCAGCGCACTGGATGAACGCGGCGCATAGGGCCGCTCACCACTATGCTTTTTTGAACTGGCACGGTGCATACAATGGTTGCGACACACTGGGAATGTTGCGCGGTGCACAGGGCAGACAACCAAAGTTTTGTCATTGCCCCCAAAGAAATTCCAAATCGACTCTTTTATTTTTGTCCAAGTAAGTTCATGTGTTCTTCTATGGCCCATAACTTGTGCTTGCTGTTGGTTGTGTGATTGGTTTTGAGAATTTGAATACACAAAGGCCAAACCCTATCATCTTGTTGAAGTGCTTTCTTAGGGTTCGAAGTTGGTGTTTTAAAAATAATTTTGTGCTGCCAAACGTGTTCATTCCTCACTGATTATTCCTCCCTCTCACTATTATACTATCAATACCAGTCCATTTCCCATCTCCCTACATCTCTAAAAGTCACTTACTCCTAAGCCCCATATCCCTATCATTTCCTATCACTCTCCCTTTCTCATCTCACTTATAAAAATTCCCAAACCCTAAGTTTCCCAAACAATAAAGTGGCTGTCCATTGTCCCTACATTTGTCAAAATTTGAAAAGGTAAATTCCACTTGATTAAACCCCATTGTTCCCCACTGTCCTATTTCTCCTACAATCCCTCCCATTTGACATATATTTGGCAATTGAAATAAAACACCAAATTATTATTTTCATCTCATATAAGCCAACATATACCTTTCATGGACATCATGGAGATAGACACTGATACATCATATGACAGAGATAGTGATTCTACCACTGAGCTACATGCACCTAGAAGGCCTCGTAAAGGTGGCAAACATGTCAGAGAAGAGCCCACCTCATTGACTCAATTGCAGGCTTGCCCACTTGCCATGGCATGTTTTCAAGAACAGTCATGCTATCAGTATTGTGAAATGATTTCTAGGATTCATCATCATCAGGAGTTAGCTCGTTTGTTTGTATTTCATTTACATGATGGTCAGGTAACTCTTGCTGGTGTAAATTTCACTTTGGCACCGGAAACCATCTCTCAAGCAACCGGAATACCGAATGTGGGTGAACATTGGAACAAAAGACAGCAGGTGGATAGAGTGCATTATGAACCATACATTAGGCCTAGATTTGTGAGGCAACTCAGAAGAGTATTCCCATTTCGGTTCCTAAAGGAATCCTATGCGCCTTTGATGAAACTCATTGTCATATATTTCAGTTGTGAGGGCTGGTTTTCACGCCTCTATGCCTACCACATTAGGTTATTGATGCATTTCAAAAGGATGAGGATGATGAACATCCCTTATTTCATGTGTCGGAATATCGAGAGGATGACCACTCTTGTGCAAAATAAAACTCCTGAGTAGCAGTACAATAGTATTTATCACTATGCACTCATCAAGATCGTGGTTGTACATCAGCTTGGATTGCAGGGTATTTCATGGGAGGATTTCATTTCCCATGACTTCTTCATAGCTCCTCAGGTTCCTCCAAATTTTTTTCATGAGCCAAGTGAACCTTCACATCAGCCTGAAGGTCATGAGATAGAGCTTATTAGTGTGCCAGTGTTTGTTACTTATCAGAGAGGCACCAAAGTATTATTTACAGCAGCCCGACGAGTACTATCTCCACCTGGGGTGGAAGGGGTCTCGTTGCTGTCATCAGAAGCACAGGTATAGGTATAAGATAGAGCTAAGAGGCCTATGCAGGATGAGGGCCCTTCAGGAGGCTAGGATACTGATGTCATACTCATTGATGAGGATTTGAGCTCTCCAAGCTCAAAGTTGAGAGAGACCGTTCAGGAGCAGAAGGCGGAGATATATACCTTGACCGTCAAGTTGAATAGATCCCAATGGATCATAAATTACCTGTAATAGCAGAAAAAATAGTTGGAATATCAGCAAACAATCATGGAGTTGCAAAACATCCGTTGGAACTGGCAAGCTACCCAAAGAAGCCAAACCGAGATGACACCCATTGAGCGGGAGATTGAGGCTGATAGAGAGACTTGGCTTGAGAGGGTCAATATTCATCTTGAGAAGCTATTTGAGAAGGAAAATAAGGAAAATAACATGCTCAAGCACATGAAGAACCATTATTTGGCGCAAAATCATGTTTGCAAAGCGAGGATCAAGATCTTGAAAGCAAGGCTAAGGAGGGCACTAAAGCATCGCAAAAGGCATGATAGACTCCAAATTTTGGCCGAAGCTTCTTTGGCCCAACATAGTGCTTGATGGTGGACATTCAGCCAAAATTTCAAGAAATTTTGGAAAAATTTTGTCAATTTTGAATTTTTTGGCCTAAACACAGATTTTCCTGCCCGACGTGTAGCGCCACTTGGCGTGCGCTTATAATTGGCAGCTCTTCTGGAGGAAAAATTTGAATTTCTAGATTTTTTATCAAATATTATGCATGCCTACCCATTACCTAAGAATTTTGACAAGTTTTGGGTTGCCTAAAGGGTCAAAAACACCTCAAAAATGACCTTTCTGCCACTTTTTGGACACACAGGAAGCAGTGTTGGGAGATTTGATTTTTGGAGGGGAAAATGGAA
The DNA here is from genome assembly GCA_034641835.2 of Pinus albicaulis. Lineage (NCBI taxonomy): Eukaryota > Viridiplantae > Streptophyta > Pinopsida > Pinales > Pinaceae > Pinus > Pinus albicaulis. The sequence goes on from CM076575.1 coordinate 1,226,569,141, forward strand.
ACTAAATCTAGAAATTATACTTGGGTTGGGAAGTTGACAGGTAGGCCTTTCCAACGAGCTATCCTGCACTCAATTTGGACTCTTTAAAGGCCCTCAAAATCAGCCTCAAAGTTGTGCTATGCATAGAGATTTCAGGCGCGGCGCATTGGGAAATTTGGCCTACTTTTCACTCAGCAGCTCAGATTTTCACCTAGTTTTGACAAGTTTGACTTTTTCATGTAAATATTGATGTAAATTGATGTAATTTAATGAATTTTATGTAATTTTGCCACATTTTTACTCATCTTAGTAGATTCATTCACAAAAAAGTGAAATGTAAGTGAATGAATCAGTTTCCTATCATATAGAGGCAAGTTGTTTCATTACCTATTTTCCAGTTCTTAGTTTAGATATGGTTGAAATAGCTCCTCGAATGATGAGATCGAACCATAGAGGCATGGGGATGAGTTAGGCTTGTCTATATCTTGTAATTCTTCAGTCATTTTCAGGGTTGGACACTTGGGATTGCTTGGCACTTCAATGTACATTTCATGTCTGCAATTTCTGCAAAGGAATAGACCAGGGTTTGCAGCACTCTTTGGGATCCATGTGGTTCTGTGTTTTGATGGTGTGTTTCTCTATGTGATTTTAGGTTCATTGATGTTCATGTGTATCATTTCCCTTCTCCTTTATTCTTAAATTAAACAAATGAGTTATAAAGGTGGAATTCATTAGATTGCTTTTCTCTGCCTTCAATTTTGTTTAATTTTCCATGTTTTCATCTGTTTGAAGAGGATTCTTGAAAGAATTTTTTCCTCTTTAGCTCCTCACAGGTCTGAAATATCCATTCATTCAATCCAAAGCATCAAAAAAATTTCCTTCCTTGCCCCATTCAAAACTCTCCAAAAACTAGGCCTCATCCCCGGACCCAAAACTGCCTTTCCCTTTGATTCCAACAAAACCCCCAAAATCAAACTCAAACTCATTTACTTATATACCTAGCCTAAAATCAGATTTTATTTCAATTCATCTCAAGCCTTATTTATTATCTTTGCTGAGATTGACCCGAAGAGAGCCCTCTCTTGATTTGGTAGGGCTAGCTACCAGATTAAGCATGGTTTGATGTTACCCTGAACTCTACCTTCTTTCATCCTGAGGTAGATTTGGGCAATAACACAGCTAACCCCAAAAATTTTGCTATCTTCCTCATAAATTTTGTGAGCCTCCTCACCTTGGGTCCCACCTATTAGGGTTTCCAACACCATGTGAATACTTTCCCTCCAAAACTGTGTTGTCTTCTCAAGCAAGTCACACCCTCTTAGGCAGCGTTGTTGACTTGGTCAACTTGACAGACTCAACATGATCCTTTTCCTGTTGACACATGGGAAGTGAAAAATGCAGCCACCAAGTTATCCCATTTTCACAGCAAGAGGTATTTTATGTCGATTCAAGTTAAATATGGGTCCTTTTCCCATTTATTCATCTACTAGGTGCAAGAATCAAAATCTAATATTCCTATTAGATGCATGCTAATTTTAGGAATATTACAGTCCTCCCCTCCCAAATTTTTCTTGTCCTCAAGAAACTGCAAGGATAGAACTAGAAATTATCCTTCCCTCCACCTATAGCACCCTCATATGATGAGCTCTCCAAAGAATAAGATGTTGTCTCAACAATGAAACTCCATCGTGCCTCTCCCAAGAAAAACAAGTCAACATTTTGTGCTCATCCCAAATGGCTATCCTCATGGAAAAGTAACATGCTCAAGGAGACAACTATGTGCTATCTAGAGGTCCTCTTAAGGCACCAAGTATGAAATGCATGGGAAATCCTCATTCCCAAGTGAAACCTCCACCCCCAAGATATCAGCCATATGAAATGAGTCACCCTCCAACATGGCAAATCATGATGAATCTCCTCCACCTTTTTCTCCTGAAGTGTAGGTGGGCTGAATAAATGAATATGATAGGAGAGAGGGCCTATCCCACACTGTCCTCCTCTCCAATTATGATAAGTGTAGAGGGCATGCTGATCTTGGGCTCCAACATGATTGCCCTCCGATGGCAAGAAGAATATTGAGTCTCCAAGGACCCTTCCTCCAAAATCATGAGACATGCCAACCAAAACCATTTCATTCAAGATGAATGGCACATAATCACCATTTGGAATCCAAATCATAAAAATGATGAAATTTATGTGCAATTTTGGATGGCAGCAAAGGTTTTCCAAGTGTATATTACGTATTCTTCCCAGCTATTGTTTGAGAATGTCATGTGGAAAGTGGTTCTGCAACAAGTTATAAGTTGTGCATGTTTTCTCCTCCAACATGGGGAAGTAAGCATCAATGTCTATCAGTTGTACATAGAAAAAATAACAATACTCTTGCTCAAAGTCATGTATGGATGGGATAATATCATTACAAACATTGGCCCTAGAGTGACCATGAAACCCAAAAATACTCTTGCTCTCTTATGGAGGAATGCATTGCTCATATATGGTGAGAAGATAAAAATACTCAATGGAGTAATCAACAAGTACAGAAATGTATTTCTTACCATGCATGGTGAGTAGGCTGAAAGTGAGGTCCATGTATAAGTTCCCCCATGAGGATCTCCTCATAAAAATCTGCAATAATAAGGGATATATATACTCCTTGGAACACTCCATCAATAAGAACACACTCCCATGTGACAGCTCTGTAGGCCTTAGAAATAAGGCTCCATGACTCCTCCCTTTGACATTCCATATGCCAAAGTCATCCACCATCATGCTGCTATGTGATACGATATCCTTCCTACATGGAAGCCCTTCATAATCCTCCAATGCAAAAGGGTAGCCTCCTTGCACCATGAATGTGCCTTCCTTCTCTCTAGAAAAATAATGAAAAGTACGGGAAAATTTCTGCCCATACTCTCTTCTTGTCAACCAAAGAAACCATGCCTCCTTCCTATGCATTCCTTTCTTGAGATACAAGGCATGAGACAAGAAAATCAAAAAATTTGGGTGATACCCATATTCACCCAATAGAAACCAGCGCAGGTCATCTCCTCCTTGATTTAGATCTATATGTGGTAAGTGGTTCATATGCCACTTACTTGCTGCCCTCATCATTCCACCAAGGCTAAAGGTGAAATGTATATTTGGTGCTTTAGGGAAGCACCCATCTTACTAAAAAACCTCCTTTAGCCCATCAAGGGAGTGGCCAAGTTTGAAAATAGTCCTGACCCATAGTTGGCCATGAAGTTTATATCGTAGGACACTCCTTCTGGGAGTCATGGCCTACATATGTAAAGTAGAAGAATGCATGCAATCATAAATTGGAATGTGCTTTGCATAAGCATGCTTCTTACCCAGAGTCTCCAGCGTTGTGATAGTCCCTCTCTTGGCCAAATGTATCATCACTGTACAAGGGTGAGAGAACACTTTACTCTTTCCATCAAGGAGTTGCCCTAAAGGGCTTCTTCCAAGTAAGGAGACATCAAGGCATAGATCATAATAGAAATATGTATGGACTGATGTGTCCTAGCTTGTCTTTCATAGATCTTCATGCCTTCTTAGTACATCACTCTTTTGAAATAAATATGGGTAAATGTTTCTTCCTCGATGGACCTTGCCCTCCTCTTCATCTTCTGTAGTATTCAGGATCTTACCATCTGATAATGATGGCACATGCTACTCATGGATTGTGCCATAATTTCTATATGTGAGACTCTTTGAAAATCCTTGCAAGAATGCAAGAGCTTCTCTTCTTGGAGCAGTTGCTTCTTCTTCTTCTTCATGAAATGCTAGAAATGCCTTTGTCATGTCTGCATTTTCACCCCTAGCCTTCGCTTCAATGGTGGAAAATGCCTCATCATCAAGAGGAGACCTTAGATCTTGGCCTACCTTTGAAAGAGGAATATTCATGTCTTCTTTTTGAGAAAAGACTCTTCATCCAAATGTGGATGCCTCCAATCATTTTCTCCTTTGGTATCTTCCCAATGAAGACTACCAATCTCCCAAAACAGATTTCTCTCCTTACACCTCATGGGAAGTCGAGGTGTAATGCCTTGGAGATCTTTCGGAAAAGACCTCTCATTAATCAATCTCTTGAATCCAAAAGGATCCAAGTGTGTTGAAAGTAGAACATCATCATAATGTGGAACAACTCCCCTCATGCCCTCCAAAATATTACACCCTAACTCCTCATGTTGCATGCAACTCAATAGGGTTGCAATGGAATGAATGTTCATCCTTCTAAGGTCACACAATGTAGTGCAAGCTTGCTGCTCCGCCACAACAATGTGTTTTGATCCTTGGCCATGTGAGGACCAAGTTCCAAGGTTTTCCATAAGATTTTCTGAAATAATTAGAAATGGAAATACATGCATATCTTGGTAAGTCTTGGGAACATCTTGTATGGCTACAAGAGTTCCTCTCTACATTGTGTTGGCTGACCCAACCACTTCTACAAATGGCTTCCCCTCCATGATTGTGACAGCGCTGGTACAAGGCTCCTCAAGTGGAGAAGAGGACTCCTCCTTATCTCATCTTATACTGTCAAATATTTTGATTAATTGATGAGAAAAATCATCAAAATTAGATATTATTTCATAAATTACATGGCTGATCCACCAAGAGATTTCCTTTCCCTCCAAGTGGAGCGCTGAGATCTCCAGAACCTCTGTTTCCACTACTGGGTGTAGTAGGAAAAATGGCCTCTAGTTTCATCACCCAAGTCTATGATGCACAGTTGAGTGATCCATCAAATGTAGACAAAAATAATCTGTTGCCTCTTATAATTCTCTTATTGCATGGTCTCCTTTCTTCTCTCAGTTGAATAAACTGAGGAAAATCTAGGGTCTCTTTGAAAGCCCTAGGTTGGCACTTGTATTCTGCCAAATACCCACTCAGGATCTCATGTTCTAAGTGGTATTATTGCTCTCCACTTCCTATATGAGAATAGGAAGTTCATGGGTCTTCTTATTTTTCTTGAAACCTTATAGAGGTCCCACTGCAGCTTTCCCCTCCTTGAAACCCTCTTGGAGTTTCATTTCATCTTTCTTCCTCCATCGGTTGAACCTCCTTGGAGAGGCTCTTATTAGGTCTGAAAATGGATGAGAGTAATATCATCCTATCCATATTTTTTTTTATCATCTTCCTCTTATATTTTGATTGGATGTGAAATCCACAGGCTAAGCCAATATGGCAGCTTTGATACCACTGTAATATTCCAAATCTGGAATAGCTACAACAAATAGAATATTTTGGATATTCCAAATTTGGAGCTTTAGAAAATCATGAGAATGGAAATATATATCAGCTCATTAGATGTAAAATAACATCTCACCAGTAGATGAAAGAACCTCAACAATTACATGGCCTATATCCTCCTTCCCAAGTGGGGAAATGCAACAATATAGGGCATAAAATAACTGTCTTCAGAAAATAATGCTATACAAGTGAGAAATTGGAATTTCACCCCTTAGAATACATGATATAAAACTCACATGAAGAATGAGAAGTAAAAAAAATCACTCTAGCCAACATAAACAGATCTCCCTAATTCAATATGAATCAAATAAGCCCAAACCCCATAGCCTATCTCATGAAGAAAGTACTGAAGTAAGAAAAGAATTATTTTTATGAGATTTTATGTAGAAAATGTTGAGAAAAAATGGATCTGGAGTATACAATGCATCAATGGATGATAAAATGGAGATTCCTTCCTTTTTATACAAAATAAGAGTAACCCGACAAGGGTTTCTTGAGAGCACAATGTACAAAATGAAGATATGAAAATATGGAACTAAGAAATGAAGTTTTATTACAAAAATGAATACATGTGACTGAAATATAAAAGTGACGGAAGAAGAATGAAGTACAGAGCTTTCCGGGAGAATGGTTGGCCTCTTCTCCAAGGAACTAGCTCAGATGCAAGGGATCAAACCCTGCAACTACTGCACCCAAGAAAATTATGCAGTTTCTAAAGATAACTATGTTGTAGAGGATGGAAGGTGAAGTGACCACATGCCAAGATGTCAAATAAGCTCTAGAACCTCCTGTACAGATCTTGAAAAGAAAGGGGATCTCCCTCCTCTAAAAGATAAGCTCAGGAGTTGGTGTTGTGAGTCTCCCACTGCAACACCCTACAACACAACATCCCCTGCTACAAGAATAACATTGTGGCTAAAGGAGGATGCTAGGCCAAAATCTTGGATGTGGATAATGAAGAACATAACTCCTCCAAGTGATATCTCAATGAAGGAGAAGGAATCCATAAGCAGGAATGTCTTGTGCTGAACAACACTGCAACTCTGTTAATCAGCGGGAAGCTGCAAATAGTCTGAGCAGACCAAAATAAATAATCCATCAGCTAACCCCAAAAAGTATACTATATTCCTCCTGATAAAGTTTTTGAGTCTCCTCACCTTAGGTCCCACCTATTATGGTTTCCAACACCATGTGAATACTTTCCCTCCAAAACTGCGATGTCTTCTCAAGAAAGCCACACCCTCTTAGGCAACGCTGTTGACTTGGTCAACTTGACTGAATCAACATGATCCTTTTCCTGTTCACACATGGGAAGTGCAAAATCTAGCCACCAAGTTATCTCGTTTTCACACCAAGAGGGATTTTATATCAATACAAGTTAAATATGGGTCCTTTTCCCATTTATTCATCTACTAGGTGCAAGAATCGAAATCTAATATTCCTATTAGCTGCATGCTAATTTTAGGAATATTACAACTTGTACCCGAATGATCGAGTGAATGAGATAAGAAGACCCCGGATCTAGTTTCAGCTATCTGGGCTGCAATTTCAGGATTATTTTACACATCATATGTACGGTGACCTTACATACAGATTGTCATCCGAGCATGGGCCTATATTTATAGCCATGTCTGTATTGGAGAAGATTCCAATGTAGATGACTTTCTGAATTATGTACATGTTATTAGATCATTTATGTGCTCAGCATGGGAATGCATACTTTCAGAAATTATGATAAAGATGATATATCATGATGTAATGTATTGTAAAATTGATGTAGGTCACCACCCCGCTTCATCTCCAACCCATCACAATGTAAAGCATCTCAATAAAAATATTGTTGTTATTATTCTGACTTCATGCTTTAGGAGGAAATTTGTTATAGGTCAATTTGGGCATCATTCCCAATGACCTGGTTAACTAGACATAATCTCCAGGACCAATGAATAGGGTCTATCATCACCCATCACTTCAATTGCTACATGCCCTAAGACAAAGAATAAGACAAATCATTCCTGACTTTCATATGCAAAGGTTTCCAATATTTGAAGTTTATAATATATCATATGAGAGCTCATCAATGTTGCCTTTAAAGGGACTAAGTGTTTTGCATCTATAGGTAGCCCCATTCAAGGATGATCTGCAAAGCACTTCTTGAAACTCATAGATGTGTTGGTCACATTGGGAAAAAAACTCTCATTGTTCCGCAATCTCCACTTGGCTAGTGCCTTCTAGAAGAGTTCACATGTGTCAAACTTAAAATCCATGTGCACATTTGACATCTACAATATTGGGAACATGTCTTGCCTATTATTGGAAAGTCATTGATTGTAAAACTACCTTCAGCTCCTTTATAAATTGAGCATAGATCTCAGTGTTTGATAAGGAATAATTTGAGTAGAGAAATGTTGGTAGAATTTCAATTGAGGATTTGATTTGTGTAACATGTTTCTGGAGAGATTTTCATTGTGATGAGGTTGGGATGTTGCTGGAGATGGTCACTTCAAATCAATCACTGGGTTGTAGCCTGCCCTTCTATCCATTAATAAAGATTGTTTCTTACTTTCCCTCATATGTGCTTGTATAAGCTCATGTTTTCCATATTATGAATTCTTATTTGATGCATATGGTTTATGTTTCATTGATTTAACTAAATAACTTGAATAAAAATCTATATTATTGATATATTTTTCTTTTTAGTGTTCATCTTTGCAGGAAATATTTTCGGACATCTAGCTTGGATTTGAAGCCACAACAAGAGTGAGAGAAGGAGAATAGGAAGCGCTTGGACTCCAAGTAAGTTCTTTGATCTATTCTATGTGTCTATTTATAGTTAGGAAAAGTAGTCACAAAGTATTTAATATATTTTTCTAGATAAGCACCTGTCTAGGGAAGAATGATTTATCCATAATTCATAATTCTGCATAGCAGGCCCCGTTTGGGTAAATTGGTGTTTCAGCTTCCTAGGGATGTAACTTTGGCATACGATCTTCATTTGCGCGCTCAATAGCTCATTAGAAATATCTATCCAAGGGGTACAGATTTTGGTGCAACAAAATATAGGCTTCACCACTCTCGGTTTTCTGAAAAAAACGTCATTTATTGCCTCAAAATGGCTCCAGAAGTTCAGGACCTGAAAAAATGTAGAAAATAGTAGTTTGTGTTGAAACAAAAAAATTGAAAGAGACAATGGTGGGGCCCAAAGTGGAATAGGTGGGTAGCCACCAATATCCACCTCGATCATTCCTCCCCCCTTAGGAAGCAATGGTCCCCATTGCGTTCAGTTCCTCCATGAGATGAGGAAACTTCTACTGAACTTTGTCCCTAGTGAACCACTTGCCTTAGTGCTGGAGTTGGCCAGCTTTGACAACCCCATATAGTTGGATCTTCTGTTGGTGATTGTTCTTGATTTGCATGTCCATGATAAAATCTGTGGTGGCTTATTCCATGCAGTATGGGTTTAACTCTATTTTTGTGAGTTGTTATGCAATATCAGAGGTGTCCAATAGAGGTGGGAAGTAGGGATGAAGGCGGTCCACACTGAATACTGGGTGAAGACCAAGGAATGGTGGAATACTGAGTTCGAAGGCATTTTTCTCTACCACCTTAGTGATGGTGTGCTGTTGGGAGGTATAAATGCTAGATTTACACCAAAATTTAAATTTTCAACTCGGGGTGGGGTGTAAGAATTAAAGACGTAGCACATTATATGCCAAAATACGGCCTCGGGGATTTGTCCAATCAAAACCCTAGATCTAATGCAGAAAGGAAATCATGCGGGAAAATAAACAAGACATTTCTAGAGAACACACTGTAAATTAAAAATCTATGCAGGAAATGAAAATGAAAAACTTCTTAATCAACTATACTCGAAAATACGAAAGCATGAAATCGATAACTATTTAAAATCTGTACTTAAAAATTCTTCTTCATGATTTGTACTTAAAATGCTGCTTTAAAATCGATACTTAAAATGTTGCTTGCAAATACTATTGATGGAAATCATAGATGTACAAAAATGTTCAATGCAAACTAAGCGAGGCTATATTCAAGAGTAATTTTGGACACTTTAATTATGTTAAAATATATTTAAACTAATCTTGGTATTTTAAATAGACATGATCTCCTTATAATCCCAAGATCAATTCATATAATAATTAAATTGTTTATAAGTCGCCAATAATATGAATAATGAATTATATGAAAACATTTTTGATCTTGTCCTCGTCTTAAATCCCTTCTACTGAATAAATATTTATAAGATAAATTAAACAGGGCAAGGATGAAATTGAGAAAAATAAGCACTTACTAATTAATAATCTATTTAATTTCTAGAACATAAATCAACTCTAAATTAACACTAGCATGAAATTTATCTAGCCTATGAAATTAAATGTAAAGTAAATTATAAAATGGAGTTGCAGTGTTCAAATTAATTTATTGATTGGATATATTATCAGTAGTTTTCACTGAAAGTATCCTCATGCTATTTCTGGAAATTATCATGACAAATATTTAAAATTTTAGGGAATGCCCAAATAACATTGGATAAATTAAACCCGAGTTTTAAATCATCATATCATCTCCATTATAAATCTCTGCAATCAAAAATATATTTCGTTAGATAATAGATGAACATTGCAAAAAGTAAGAATGGAGAAATAAAATAAAAGAAATGCCGAATAACTAAATAAACTCATAAATAAATTGCTAAATTCATGAATCCAAACCTGCATAATTAAATTTAAAAACATAAATTAGATCTATAGGATGAAATTACATAATCATAATTTAAATCACTCACTTATGAAATCGAATGCAGTAAACAAATCACACCCAAAAGGAATAAAATGCAGTGAAACAAATAAATTCTAAGTAATTTAGCAATGAGCTGGCTGATGGGCCCAATCACCTAGCTCGATCTTCCTGGAAAAAAAACTACATTAACACATCATTTCAGAAATTCAAACCAACATGGAAATGTAAATTAAACGTTGATTCATATTGCTACAGAAATCAAATTACACAAATACTTAGTTAATACAAATAACACAAATGTTACAACGCTGGTTCCCATTCATAACTCAACGTTCTACAGCAAGCTCTAGCCTCTCCAATTCTCTACAATCCTACCTCAACCTTCTTCTATGCGATTATGTCCCCTCCATTCCCTGTTGAGAAATTCAACTCCTCTCTGATCTAATGTGCAACTACTCCTTCCTATCACTCTATCTCCCACCCTCCAACTACTCCAGTCGATGCTTATATATACATTCTAGTTACCAAAATTCCCTTTTAATTTAGCCAATTAAAATATAGAATAGTATTTTTCCATGATAGCAATTAGCTTTGAAATAGAATGTCGAATTCAAGAAATCGTTCCCCTTTTTGTGGGTTATTGTTACTGGGAGGTGTGTTCTTTTTTTTTTGTCTTGGAAATATTGTCCATGATCTTTTCCACAGGAAAATATTTTAGGAGCCATGTTTGAACAATTTTTATAGCCAATATAGCTGAATTCATCAACAAATACATGATCCATTGGTTGAGAATTATCCAAGAAAGGATCAACTGTCATCAAAGAATACCCATCGATCTCATCATAGATCATATGCTGCATGGGATCACTCAATACTTCATACACTTCATTCAAAACATGCAAAAGTTTGTTGTGTCGGGATCAATTTCACTCAAGTCTGGATGGCAAGCTTTACTTGATTTCTGCTGGTGTTGCATATGATAGCAGACTGAGCACAGAATAGTAATCATCTACAGGAGAGTTATCATAAATATTGACTTCTTCATCTCTAGATTTTTCTTTGACTCCAACAACTCTCATGCGCCCTCTAGAATAATTGGCGCTGCAGTAATCTCCTCAATATGCAAGGCTAGAGGTACTTCATCAGAGAATTGGATTTTTTCTCCAAATCCCAGGGCATTGTCTTAGCAACCATGAAAAAATTTGGATAGTATTATGAACAATCTGTCTCCAGGAATAAATAGCAACACAGATTGGCTTATAGGAATAGGAATTATCTTTGAAATAAAATGTCGATTCTTGTTCCAACTCAGTGACAACTAATCCAAGAACCCCTAATGTAGGAGGTTGAATTATGGAAGTTCCAAGAGAACTTGCTTGAAGTAACCCTGCAATTACAATATAATGTCTGCTAACCCATTCCCAGTGATGAAATGTGGTGTTTTTGGCCCTATCAATTGCATGTACCACACCACATGTTGCCTAAAACATTTTATTTCTTCTACTCCTTTTCCGCCATGCATCAATAATATTGAAACTTTGAATTGTAGTTGTTCTACAACCACTTTGATCTCAACTAAACGTTGGATTGGCAGAAACTTAGTTGGAGTATTAATTATCTTATGCAGAGCAGCATATGCATTCTCGTAAAACATTAATGCCTCCACCAAATATATTCGAAACTCACCATAAACAACAACCTTGAAATTGTAGCGAACATTCAATTCAATTCAGTTAAAATTCTTTTTTCAATGCAGATTTTAATCCTTCATCCTTCCTCTCTATAGTAAGTATTTGATAACTCTCAAAATATACTACTTAGCCTTTTGAGAGACTGATTTAATTATGATGAATCCTTCCTAACAAACATGAAAAAAACACTTTGTCTCGACTTCAGCATGCTTCCTAAATGTTACCAGATGAGCTTCATTCACATCATTAGTTTGTGTTGATTGCACTACGACCATAATTAACTTGATGTTTCTTCCACGAATCACAATCCTGTTGTCCATATCCTCCACCCTTTTTTCATTGAGAAATAGAATGAGAATGACTTACAATACTTCCAATATCTTCTTTCTTCACATGGGAGAGTCCAAGAAGGCAATACGAGACATGAAGCTGGACTTCACCCACTATATGAAAACTGCGACAAAGTAGAAAATCGTAATGGTGATGAAATGTTGCCAACAACAAAATTTTTTATGGGAATAAACTCTTTGTCAACTATCCAGAGTTTGAATGACTAGAATACAAAGTCACAGTGTTAAAAAGGAACTACCTCATGTTGTGGATAGGCTTTCAAGGCTGCAAGGAGTGATGGACCTTTGTTCTTAAGTCTTGATCTCTACCAAAAAAGAATAACATACACTCTATAGGCCAAAATTCTATTGCATATATATAAAATGGTTTCAATTTTATTATGAGAGTAAAGTTGAGGTGAAATAATATTGATTTCAGCACTCAATTGAAGTTGTTAACCAAAACCGTTATGTACAAACTAGACATGAATTGACCCAATATGTTCACATTCATAAATGGTTTTAAGTGGAATATTCCCCTGACGATAGCTCCTTCACAATGTCGAAGTTTTCCAAAAGGTTTCTGGGTTATATGAAACATCATGCTCTAAACAAACCCACCTCTCGGAATTTATAGAATCTACTCCATTTGGTCGAAAATTTGATATTTTCACCTACAACAATCTCGGACTCAACTACTAAGTTGTTGCTTTTATGCATGGATCCGTATTTGAATGTAGTCTTGTAATAGACTTATTCACCTACCATCAAGAAGACATTTATTAATGAAATTTGCACAAAGATACCCGTCAATTTAACTAACAAGAAGAATCATAAGTTAATGTTTATCGTCTCTAAATTCCTCCAATCATCAACTTAAAAAGGAAAAAAAACACCATGTACAAGCATCTAATTATGCGATAAATATCGTGAAAATTTTGGCAAAATTGCGGCTCAACATCCCCCCACGGTGAACTTCTTACACGTCCTCGTGCAAGCCAAACTTTTAAATTATAAAACTTATAAAATAAGGTAGGGGAAATGCTTGAAGATAATGCTTCCGATAAGTGTGCCATCAAAGATTTCAGCAAGCAAGGACAAAGATGCTTGATATTGTGATGCGTTCATTAGCCTGCAACATAGCTATTTCAATGCATGTTACCTTGTCCCTTTTTTTGTTTTTTCCCAAAGTCTTATGATGAAAATCAAATTCTTGTTGAGAAGGTGCAATTTAAAAAAATAATACTACAAGTTTCATGCACCTATTATAACAGACTTGTACCTAGGTCATGTAGCATGTATTTAGAGGAAACTACAATCAATACACATTATTATCAACCAACATATTCTCAGCAGTCATCATTGTGTAATTCATCACTCTAAATACCATGAAGATCAAAGTGAGTTATGCTACCAATAAGCAACCTCTTTATTGAACACTCTAAATGTCATTTTCATCTAGATTCAAAATTGTGTTTCCTCTTAATCAAGTACAAGGAATAACCTTCACTAAGGGTACCACATCATTAAATATTATTGATTTTTGAAGAGTAGAACTCAAGGTACTATGTTCAAATCATCTTAAAGCCATTTTCCAAGAAAAAGGATGAGTTTTAGGGAAAGAGAAGGATAACGAAGAAAATCATAGTATGCAATTAACTTTAATACCACACACATGGCCCCGTTTCCCGTAGGTGTCCATAACCTTGGCAAGGATGTCTTTTGACCCAGTGAAATGTCTTTGTACCACTTACTAAATATAGATTCAGAGTCAGCTTATTTGACTTAGATGAAGGCCACTGTCCTAGCTTGGTAACCAGATGATGTCAGTGCCACTCACAAGAAGTAACATGGATGAATAGGTCGACTCATGATGAGACCTCCTGTCTTCTAGTGTTTGGCTGAAAGCCATTACTTTGGCTTGGTGACCAGCAACAGTAATGTCATGCACGTTAGGTCTCATTATCATGGTAGGTCAGCTCATCACGAGACCTCCTATCCTCCCCTAAATCTTTTTGTAAGCTCTGATTATGATTAACCTTAAAAGTTACTTAATAAGTGGGGAGATAGATCTACTCCTTAAGAGTACAAGATGGAATGAAAAGTTTTTAATGACTAATAATTACTTGCTAGTTCCTCTACCTTAAAAAATTATTAAAAATATCCCATATAATGATTGAAATATTATTTGAGTCAATAATTCTATTGTTTGTATGACATTTCATTATGATCCTTACTAGAGTGGTCCACTGTAGGGGGCTCTCAAATAGTACCTTCTAAGGGGAACTGATAATATATATCCTAGAAGAAAACTCATTAGAGTGATTTATCATGGTTACTTTTGTAAAATCACGAGGTACTATAGTGAATTGTACTCAACAAATTTTGTCACAAATGTGTGCATTAAAAACTAATGTGGATCAAAAGCAATTTCAATGTTTATGATTTAAAATTAAAAACCCTAATAGCATTATAACAACTTTATTCTTCTACCCTACCCTACACTAAGAAGCATAAGGCTCCTAAATTTAAGTATAGGAGTACTTCCAATGCATCCAGGTGTGCAACAGAAGGATAATTATGCTCATGTGCAAATTTGAAAAGTGTACGCATGAAAATACCAGAACATGAGGTTCCAGCTCCACTAACTCATGTGATTCTACAAATTGTTGAATGATAAACACGGAGTGGATAATGACAGTCATTTGGAACCAAGATTCTATGGGATCCATATACTCTTGGTCACTTGATTCATGAGTAACATTTAGTCCATGATGAAAATCCTCCACATTTCTTTCTTTATCCTCTAAAGTGAAGGTTGGATCAGATAGATGTTCTTCTTCTAATGGTTCCTCCTCATCATGCATGATCCGCAGCTTCTGGGTCTCCTTAGGAAGATCTTCCGAATCTTCATCAGTCTTCTCTTCCAGAGGAATAGACCTTTCCCTGATTGATACCAAAATATGATCTTTCTCTGAAGTAGAGACCCCAACTTCTGCTAGGATTTGAAATAAATCTTGGAACAACATCACACCTCCTGAAATTTTATTGCTAGCTAGAAAGTATTATTAGCACCAAACTTGAAATCTTCATTTACAGGCAACAAAAATTTGGAGTGACCCCAAGCACAAAGCAGATGCGTGGCTCTTCACTCAAGTCTTACAGTCATCTCCACGCTCTAGTTGCCCTCCAAAGGTAAAAGAAAAAAATAAATAAACTTCAATTGAAGTAAATAAAGCAATCCACACTTTGTAGAAAATAAAATCACACCTTGCAGAAAGTGAATAATCTAGATTGCGGAAAATAATGTTACCTAATAAAATAAATTACTCCGAAAACTCAATTGCAGTAAATAAAACAAAACTCACTTGCAGTAAATAAAATCACTCATTTGCGGAAAGGAAAACCTGGCTTGTGAGCTTCTTGTCAATACCGTCCAGTATGCTTCAGCAAGTAATGGGAATCTCATTAATCTAAAAATTTGATTGCGAAATAAAGGGAAAAGGAATAACAAATCACAAGGCCTTATCCTACAACGCCTCCCCAGCAATGACGCCAAAATGTTGGGAGGTATAAATGCTAGATTTACACTCACATTTAAATTGTCAACCCAGGGGGACGTAAGACTTAGATACGTAGCACAATATATGCCAGAATATGGCCTCGGGGACCTGTCCAATCAAAACCATAGATCTAATGCAGAAAGGAAATCATGCGGGAAAATAAATAATACATTTCAAGAGAAAAAATTGCAAATTAATAATCTATGCAAGAAATAAAAATGCAAAACTTCTTAATCAACTATACTCGCAAATACAAAAGCATGAAATCGATAACTATTTAAAATATGTACTTAAAAATGCTTCTTCAAGATTTGTACTTCAAATGCTGCTTTAAAATCAGTACTTAAAATGTTGCTTGCAAATACTATTGATGGAAATCATAGATGTATGAAAATATTCAATGAAAACTACGCGAGGCTATATTCGAGAGTACCTTTGGAGACTTTAATTATGTTAAAATATATTTAAACTAACCTTGGTATTTCAAATAGACGTGATCTCCTTATAATCCCAAGATCAATTCATATAACAATTAAATTGTTTATAAGTGCCCATTAATATGAATAATGAATTAGATGAAAACCTTTTTGATCTTGTCCTCGTCTTAAATCCTTGCTACTCAATATATTAGGGAAAGGATGAAATTGAGAAAAAGAAGCACTTACTAATTAATAATCTATTTAATTTCTAGAACATAAATCAACTCTAAATTAACACCAACATGAAATTTATCTAGCCTGTGAAATTAAATGTAAGGGAAATTATAAAATGGAGTTGCAGTGTTCAAATTAATTTATTAATTGGATATATTATCAAATAAATTTCGCTGAAATTATCCTCATACTATTTCTGGAAATTATAATGACAAATATTAAAAATTTTAAGGAATGCCCAAATAACATTGGATCAATTATACCAGAGTTTTAAATCATCATATCATCTCCATTATAAATATCCGCAATCAAAAATATATTTTGTTAGACAATAGATGAACACGACAAATAGTGAGAATGGAAAACAAAAATAAAAGAAATGTCGACTAACTAAATAAACTCAGAAATAAATTGCTAAATTCATGAATCCAAACCTATATAATTAAAGTTCAAAACATAAGGAGATCTATAGGATGAAATTGCAGAATCATAATTTAAATCACTCACTTATGAAATCGAATGCAGTAAATAAATCACACCCACAGGGAATAAAATGCAGTGAAACAAAGATATTCTAAGTAATTTAGCAACGATCCGGCCGATGGGCCCAATCACCTAGCTTGATCTTCCTGGAATAAAAACTATATTAACACATCATTTCAGAAATTTAAAATAACATGGAAATGTAAATTAAATTCCAATTCATATTGCTAAAGAAATCAAATTACAAAAATACTCAGTTAAATCAAATAAAACAAATGTTAAAACACTAGTTCCCGTTCATAACTCAACATTCTACATCAAGCACTAGCCTCTCCAATTCTCTACAATCCTACCTCAACCTTCTTCTATGTGATTCCATCCCCTCCATTCCCTCTTGAGAAATTCAACTCCTCTCTGATCTAATGTGCAGCTACTCCTTCCTATCACTCTATCTCCCCCGCTATAGCTACTCTAGTGGATGCTTATATATACATTTGAATTACCAAACTTCCCATTTAATTTAGCCAATTAAAATATAGAAAATTATATTGCTGGGATAGGAATTAGGTTTGAAACAGAATGCTGAATTCAGGAAATTGTTCCCATTTTTGTGGATTATTGTTGCTAGAAGGTGAATTCTTTTCTTTTGTCTTGGTAATCTTGTCCACGATCTGTACCACAGGAAAATATTTTAGGAGCCATTTTTGCACAATTTTTACAGCCAATACATCTGAATTCATCAACAAATACATGATCCGTTGGTTGAGAATCATCTAAGAAAGGATTACCTGTCCTCAAAGAAAACCCATGTATCTCATCATAGATCATACGCTGCATGGGATCACTAAATACCTCATACACTTCATTTACAACATGCAAAATTTTGTTGTGTCGGCATCAATTCCACTCAAGTCTAGATGAAAAGCTTTCATACAGCTGTAATACACATGCTTGATTTCTACTGGTGTTGCATCTGGTAGCACACAGAGAACAAAATAGTAATAATCTACAACAGAGTTATCGTAAATATTGACCTCTTCATCCATAGCTTTTTATTTGACTCCAACAACTCTCATATGCCCTTTGGAAGAATTGTTGCTGGAGTCATCTCCTCAATATGCAAGGCTAGAGGTATCTTCACCGGAGAATTGGAGTTTTACTCCAACTCCTAGCGCACTGTCTTATCAACCATGACAAAATGTGGATAGTATTATGAAAAATATGTCTCCAAGAATAAATAGAAACACACATTAACTTATAGGAGTAGGAGTTAGCTTTGAAACATAATGCCGGTTGTTGTTCCAACTCGGTGACAACTGATCTAGGAATCCCTGTTGTAGGAGGTTGAAGTATGGAAGTTCCAAGAGAACTTGCTTGAAGTAACCCTGAAATTACAATATACTATCTGCTAACCCATTCCGAGTAAAGAAATGTGGTGTTGTGGCCCTATCAATTGCATGTACCACACCATATGTTGCCTAAACCATTTTATTGCTTCTACTCCTTTTCCACCATGCATCAATAATGTTGAAACTTTGAAGGGTAGTTGTTATACAACCACTTTGATCTCAACTAAACATTGGATTGGTAGAAACTCAGTGGTAGTATTAATTATCTTATGCATAGCAGCATATGCACTCTCGTAAAACTTTAATGCCTCCAAGCAATCTCTTCGAAACTCAGCATAAACAAAAACCTTGAAATTGTATCGAATGTTCAATTCAATTGAGTTAAAATTCTTCTTTTCAATGTGGATTTGAATCCTTCGTCCTTCCTCTCTATAGTAAGTATTTGATAACTCTCCAAATATATTTCTTAGCCTTTTAAGAGACTGATTTAATTCTGATGCATCTTGCCTAAAAAACATGAAAAAAACACTTTGTCTCAACTTCTTCTCGCTTCCTAAATGTTACCAGACAATCTTCATTCACATCATCAGTTTGTGTTGATTACACTATCAGCACAACTAACTTGATGTTTATTCCATGAATGACAGTCCTGTTGTCCATATCCTCCACCATTTTCACATTGATAAATAGCCCGAGAATGACTTAAAATACGTCCAATATCTTCTTTCTTCACACCTGAGAGTCCAAGAAGGCAATACGAGACACGAAGCCAGACTTCACCCACTACATGCAAACTGTGAAAAAGTAGAAAATCATAATGGTGATGAAATGCTGCCAACAACATAATTTTTTATGGCAATAACCTCTTTATCAACTATCCAAAGTTTGACTAACTAGAATACAAATTCACAGTGTTAAAAAGGAACTGCTTCATGCTATGGATAGGCTTTCAAGGATTCAAGGAGCGATGGACCTTTGTTCTTTTGTCTTGATCTCTACCAAAAATGAATAGCATACACTCTATAGGCCGAACCTCTGCTCCATATATATTCAATGGTTTCAAGTTTATTATGAGGGTAAAGTAGAGGAGAAATAAGATTGATTTCAACACTCAATTGAAGTTTTCAACCAAAACCATTCTACAGAAACCAGACACAAATTGACCTACTACGTTCACATCCAGAAATGGTTTTCAGTGGAATATTCCCCTGACGATAACTCCTTCAAGAAGCTGAATTTTTCCAAAAGGTTTCTGGGTTATACGAAACATGGTGCTCTAAACAAAACCCATATCTCGGAATTTAGAGATTTTGCTCCATTTGGTCGAAAAAATGATATTTTCACCTACAACAATCTCAGACTCAACTACTGAGCTACTTCTTTTATGCATGGATCCGTATTTGAATGTAGTCTTGTACTAGAATTATTCACGTGCCATCAAGAAGGAATTTATTAATGACATTTTCACAAACATACCTGTCAATTTAACTAATAAGAAGAAATCCTAAATTAATGTCCATCGTCTCTAAATTCCTCTAATCATCAACTTGAAAAGGACAAAAAACACTAGGTACAAAAATCTAATTATGCGAGAAATATCGTGAAAATTTGGGCAAAAGTGCGGCTCAACATGTACGATGCATATCAGATCGGGAAAAGCTTGTGATGGGGTCCACTGAGGTGATCATTTTGCAAATGTAGCCACACTTTGTCACCCACCTAGAATTTGTGTGGTACACGATGTTGATAATTTCATTGCTTATACTTAGCATCGTCTATATCCAATATGTCATGAACTTGTTGGCATATGTACTGAATGTGCTCAATGAAGATGTTCATTTTTCCAACTTCAGACTGGACATGAGGCGAATCGGAATATGTAGCTGCAAATGGCATGGCTACGTCAATGGGACATAGTGGCTGGAATCCCAAGCTCACTTGAAAGGGGTTGTGGTCGGTTGAGATGTGGAGAGCCTGATTATAACTGTGTTGTACATAGGGGAGGCTCTCATCCCATGTGCGTGGATGATTTTAATTGTACATGCACAGAATGTGTACAATCATCCTATTGACAAACTCTATATGGCCATTAGTTTGGGGATGGAAAGTTGTGGACTTGGTGAGCTTGGAGTCAAACATTGACCAGAGGTTGGACTAAAATCTGTTGAGGAACTTGCTACCACGATCTGATATGATAGATTTTGGGTTCCAAAAGTGCACCCAAACTCGTTCAAAGAAGAGTTTAGCAGTGGCTTCTGTTGTGATATTCTTCTTGCAGGCTGCCATAATGGCCATCTTCGATAATATGTCGATGACCACAAAAACATAGTCATTTGCATGCCTAGTAGAAGGAAGGCTTGACATGTAATCCATGGAGATGGATTCCCAAGGTTGACTAGGGGTAGGTAGCAAAGTATATAGGCCTTGCTTCTTGATGGTTAGTTTGGCAATGGCACAAGTAGTACAGGATCTGATGTACTTCCCAACATCCTGTCAAAGGTTTGGCCAATAGAAATACTTTTGCAGTACTGCCACTGTTTTCTTGATCCCGAAATTCCCAGCGACTCGACTGTAGTGTGCTTCCCATATCATCTTCGCACGCTCACTTGAAGGAACGCAAAGGTGTCCCAAGTGACATAAAAATGCATCATGGTGATGAAAATTTGGAACTTGCGTACCCCCCAAGAGTGCCTTGTATGTGTGGCCGAATTTTGGATCGCTCTTGTAGAAAAGCAGCCAATAAAAAGTCTCGTGCCCACAAGAGTTGATAATGGTGGTTAGTGCCACGATCGGTGGCCAACTGAGGTAGTCTGAAACATTATTGGTGTTACCCTTCTTTTATTTTATGTTCAAATGAAACTGTTGCATACATGTGGAGCACTTTTGATGGAGATTTTTCTAAAACTTCCCTTGTGTCTATATGAACTGCAGGGGTCCGTGGTCTGTGTGAATGATTGTTTCCCTCCCCAAAATGTAATGCTTCCATTTTTGACAATCCTGCATAATGGAATACATTTTTTTTTCATAAGTGGGATGCTTATGAACTGTGTCAGACAATGTCTCACTGTGATATGCTACTGGATGCCCCTGTTGAGTAAGAACTACCACAATACCATAGTCAGAGGCATCTGTCTCGAACTAAAATGGTTGTTTCAAGTCTGGTAATTTGATCATAGGGGCAGAACAGAGGCGATGTTTCAATTCTATGAACACCTTTTGTTGATATTCTGACCAAAATAATTTTTTTGTCGCTCCTCCCTTGGTGACTTCACTCAAGGGCCAAGTGATATGAGAGAATCCCAACACAAACCTACATTACAAATTAGCAAGACCCACAAAGATGTGAAGCTTTTTTAGATGCGAAGACCCAAAAAGATGCGAAGCTGTCTAGTCTTGAATGACTTGGATCATGGTTAGATCCACATGCACCCCCCTTTCATCAATAATGTATCCCAGATATTGAACCTGGGTCATGCCAAAAGTGCACTTCTCCAAATTGGCACACAACTTGTATTTCCTTAGTGTTTGGAGGACTTGTTGGATGTGGTGGACGTGTTATTCCCAATTCTGGCTAAAGATCAGAATGTCATCCAATTACACTACTACAAATGAGTTGGTGAATGGCTTGAAGATGTCATCCATCAACCTCATGAAGGTTGCAAGAGCATTCTTTAACCCGAAAGGCATGACCAACCATTGTAAAAGGTGCTCCTTAGCTTTGAAGGCAGTCTTTCACACATCAGAGGGTTCGATGGGTACTTGGTGATACCCAGACTTCAAGTTAATATTGTTGAAATATTTCGCCCCAGTTGGTCTAGAAGGTCATAAATCTGTGGGATCAGGTACCTTTTCCAGACAGTGATATTTTTTAGCGCCTGATAGTCAATACAGAGTCTCCAAGTGCCATCTTTCTTCTGTACTAACAAGATCGGGCTCCCACAGAATGAAATTGGTTGTATCTAACCTTTCTACATCAAATCGTAAATTTGCCTCTTTATTTCATCGTTCTCTAGAATAGAGACAAGATAGATCGATCCATTAGGTAGCAGTGCACCTGGGGTCAAATAAATGGGGTGCGTTACCTAACAGTGTAGAGGCAACCTTGTGGGTTAGGTGAAAATGTCCCCGTGCTCCTCCATAACCTTTTCCATTTGTTATTGTCATGTAGAGGAGCCATGTCTGGAGGTCGTGGCCACAATCTTCTTATTTCCTTGGGGGTTAATCATCAAGAAAACAAATTTCCTAGTTTTGGAAATGAGCTTACTACATTGTTTTGTAGTAACCAAAGTGATAGTGGTAGGTGACAGTACCTCTGGTATCCTATACAACTTATTTCCCAAGGTAACAATAACAGTGCCAGGCCATGACTCATATAAAACATGTCACTTCCACAAGTATGGTTGGTCTAATAATACATCAGAAACATCAATAGAAGCAATGTCACATAATCCCTCATCCGTGAAGGGCTTGATGCTATAGGGAAGGTAGTACTGTTGGATAACATGGAGATCCCGTCCTTGGTGAAGCCACCCGATGGTTATGGCTATGGGTGCGCTATGGTCGGAAAGCCCAACCGCTTCATGACATCTGCTGAAATTAGGTTCTTTTGGATCCCATTGTTGACAATGAACTGTAGCGGGGAACCCTTTACCCACATCTAGGATTGGAAGAGATGTTCTGCCTCCTCTGGATCATCCAGTACCTCCTTCTGGATATTCGAGGTGGCAATAGTGGCATTGGGCTCTGCATCAGTAATCTGTTTCCCTTTGTCATTCCCCTTGTCAGGTTATGATTTAGAGTGAGAGCATGCATCTGATTCAGAAGCCCTCATCTTGACCATGAGAAAATGTGAAGCCCAACACTCACTTGTGTTGTGAGTGGAGCTATTATGGAACTCACACCACTTTCCCGTGTCCTTCTTTTACTTCGCGATATTTTTCTTTGCTTGTGGCTTTGGTAGGTTTTCTTGGGCCGCCATGCCTTGGATTTATCCTTTGTTCTGTGGTTTAGGGGCACATTTCCTTTGCTTTTTATTGACAGATCCAAAGCCTTGCTTCTTCTGCTTTAATTTCTGTTCAATCTTAGTGGCATATTGGTATGCTGTACTGAGCGAGGAGATTCCAAGGAACTCCATTTACTCCCGAATGTATCTATACAGAAAAATACGACACTATAGCACCAAATATTTCTCTGAATCTTTGATACCCAAATTTGTGCATAGGGTATGGAACAGATTCGTTAGCTCATGCACATCTTGATCCCTTTGTTTCCGCAGCGTGGTCCATTGTATGTACTTGTCCTCATACCTCCCCACGGGATAGTATTGTTCCTTGATGGCATCTCGGAAATAATTCCAAGTTGGTACAGATGATAATAGAGAGGGTTCTGTCTTATACTTTTTTTATCACAGTAGGTTTCCCACCAGTCCTTGATATGGGGGGTAGCTTTGAGGAGTGCAAAAATAATCTTCTCTCGGTCAGAAAAGTCATGGACTAAAAAATATCCTTCGAATATTTTAAACCATCTATCTATGACATCTGCATCTATTTGACCATCAAATATGGGAATGCCAAATTTTACTTGTACCGTAAAGGGATTCACGCCTCCAGAGTGGTTGTTGGATGCTGATGCGCCGCCGATGGGCAATCGTTGAAGGATCTGGGAAAAGTTATCCATCATCATGTTCCTTTGTTTTTTGAGGGCATCCTCAAGAAATATTTTGATAGGATATCCTGCTCCCTCATCTTTCTTTTCTTCCCCCATGGGCGGTCGTTGGGGTTTGCGAGGCTGATCTTGCAAAGGTTCAATCAGATTGAGCCTGAACTCCTTATACCCCGACCTCCTGGGGGACATGCAAAGAAGGATAGAGAAAAATTAGACTGCTCTGATGCCATTGATCCAGATTTATGCAAGAATGCAACAAAATAAAAATGTAACCATAAATAAAAATATGCAGCGTAAATAACACTTAATTTAATTAATATCAAAGAACTGAAATTTTATTACTGACTGAATAAAAATAAACTAGCTAGGGCATTGGTAGCTTATATTTGAGAAGGGATGTGGCAAATATAGGCCTTTGAACTAAGTTACAATGAGGCTCAATGGCCTATTTATTATTTAGAAAAAAGGGAATACCCTAAACATCCAAAACCCTAACCCTAGGAGATGAAGCGCACAAACAATGGGCCCCGTTTAGGTAAATTGGTGTTTCGACTTCCTGGGGACATAACTTTTGCATACAATATCTTTTTGACGTGCACAATAGCTCATTAGAAATATATTTCTAAGGAGTAAAACTTTTGGTGCAAGTCAAATAGGCTTGGCCACTCTTGGTTTTCCCAAAAAATGTCGTTTAGGGCCTCAAAACAGCTCCAGAAGTTAAAGAGCTAAAAAAATGTCAAAAATAATAAGTTGTGCCAAAACTCAAAAATTGAAAGAGAAAAAGGTGGGGCCCCAAGTGGAATAGGTGGGTGGCCACCAATATCCACCTTGATCAAATTCTTAGGAGGGAATTGATATTCTCTTGTAGATACAACAATCTCTTCACTATTAAGAGGACTCGAGGCATCCATGTCGGATGAAGACATGGTGTTAGGGAGCAACTGGCGAGTATTAGAAGGAAAAGATCTAGACAACAGTGTCATGGGCAAATATGAGCATTCAGGATGATCTTCTCTCAAAAATAAAAAAGCATCCGAGGGCTACCAGTTTATTTCGAACGACTCCTCAATGGGAGACCGAGTGATTATAGGTTGAACACTTGGGAGGATAGCACCCTGACGGTTTTGAGTCCCAACAACTTGAGGTGTGTCCAAAGAAACTCCAGATGGAGGCTCCTCACTATGAGGTAATGAATAGGATGATGAAATAGGTGGTTTTTCCACTGTGACTTTGTCTCAAAAATAAAGAGAGAAAAGAGATGATCAATTCGAGGACTTAAGAACAATAACTAAGGAATTACTCATGAACCGGCCAAGAAAATAACTTAATGGGCATGTGATCCTAGGTAATTATTTTTATGACACTCAAAAAACATTCTGCCTTTTCATTTTTTAAGAGTCGAGAAAAGGAAAAAAGGTGACTCTAGTCACTTTCAGTTTGGACGAGATCGAAAGGAAAAGTGCTCAATGGTCTTTTCAAATTTGAAAGAGTCCCAGAAAGATCAAAGTGACTACTCAAGAACTCTACACAAGATAGTGCACCAAGATCCTGTGAAATTCAATATGCACCTTGGTGATCAAACAAAAGAGAAATGACCAAGGACTTAATGCACATGCAGGCAGTCTCCACGAATGTTGTGTTTGGTGTATCACGGCTATACGGCCACAGACTATGAGGTTATCCCTTTATATACGCGACGATACGGGGAACACAAGTCCGTACTAGCACTCTCTAATACGATATTACGACTGACAACTGCTAGGTTCAACGATAATGGAACACATCACTAGCCTAGACCTCTAAGTCTGAGCATTAAGTTTCAATGCTTCCTTGGGTTGATTGAGTTAATTTTATAGTTTATATTGAAATTATGTTTTAGTTTCAAGGCCTTACCAAGTGTAATATCAAATCTCTAATGCACAACTATATGATAGAAAGAATACCATTTTCAATTCTATGAAAATATAGCTAAGAGAGGGATATAAATTTACAACAAAGTAGCAATTAATCGAATTCAAGAATGACACTTTCCTTTATGCAACTAACACAGCCAACGTAGAAAATGAAAACACGAAAATGAAAACATTATTCTCTTATTTTTCACTTTAAAATGAATAAGAAACCTAAAAATGGAAAATATTACTTTTCATTTTGAAACAAAAAGGAAGAATGCAAATTTTTTCTCTTTTATATGAGTGAGAAGTAATAATTCAATGCTACACTAAAAGGAAAAAACAAATACTAGCTTTGAGCAACTTTGAACAAAACGATCAAAACACAAAGAGACCAATTCCAAGTGAATGTAAAGCACACTCAAAAACATACATGCATTTCTTCATGCATAAAATAAATTTTGAAGTCGACTCAATGAGCATTGTGATCTATGGTTGAGGCCATGGAGGGAGAGTCAAACGAACACTAGGATGATAGTTCGACAAAACTACAACACATAGAATCGAAAGGAAATACCAAGCAATTAGATAACAGGCTGAAGAGATGAATGACTAATTTGACTCATATAGGCTTGGAGACTCAATGAACATGTGACCTATTAAACAATTTGAGACACCTAGAAGCCTTAGGATGAAGAATGCACACTTACCAGGTGAGAGACAACCAACTGAAATGAACGAGATAGGGAAGTCAAGAATCAATCCAAATGGATTAATCCAAGTAGAATAAACCAATTGAGAGGGTAAGGTACATTGTAAACTCAAGAAAGAAGCCCAAAAACCAAACCTATAGGAATCGACATGACCGTTCAGTAGTGATCCGCACTAAGTAGGGAAAATCACACCCTTGCCAAAGGAAACTCGCACCAATGGGCATGACTGTCAGGAAAACAACAATGCTGAGTAACAAAACTGAGGAAGGAAGAAAGGGAAAATGATAAAAAACTAGGCTTATGACTATAAGAATAGGTGAAGTGACTTGAAGCAGTCAAACAAGCAAAACAAATCAGAGAAATGACAATACGGCCAAAGTTGGACGAACAAGAAAAAATTCAAAACGAACAACGAGAGATGATAGGCACACTGATCCCCATTGGAGTCACCAGCTTGTTGTGTAGGAAAATCCACTCTACTAACAGAGGTGATCCCTCTAGCTCTAGGGTGGGTCTAGCAATAAGGGAACACAATGAATTCCTAAATTCGTTGTTTTTAAATGAAATGTGGATTAGAAGAGATATTATGCTTCAGTCTAATGCTTTTGTTGTGGCACATTGCAGCAATCTTTCAATCTTTGTCTTCATGCCTTGCACTCTGTTGGTGAAAATTTCCATGCACCTACAAAAATACGAAACAAACACTGACAACATACAAACATATATATTCATATACAAATATCCAACTATTTAATGAGAGTTAGAAACTTTGAATATAAATGGAAATAAATTTGTAACCAGAAACAGGTCATGTAATATTGATATATGAAAAATGAGTTTGCATCCTATGCCTTCACGGTGTCGACCTCCTTTGACAAGTTCAATCGGTAATGTCTCCAAGAATTTTTTTTTCGTTTGGCTCAATGAGGACATGGGCTTAAACTCTCTCTCACAACAATGGAATCTTCTCTACTCTCTTCAACACACCAGCTATAACTATTTACTATTCATCTAGCTGAATCAATGTGAGGAAGAATAATTTATAGGAGAGGAGGAGGAGGTTTGAGATCCACATAAGGTGGGGGAGAGGTCTATCCCTTTGGGAATTTTCACATTTGTAGGAAGTAATAGGACAAAGGGAGAAACTCGACTTGATCCAGTCGAACAAACAACCATGACTCTGCCCATGAAGCTGTTAAATCATGGAAGCTTCATTTCTATTTTTAAAAACTTCCCAAAAGCAGCTCGGCATGGGTGCCCTTCAGATACAAAGCGACGACGACACAAGGCTCAGTGTTTATTGTTCCATGGGCAGGAGGACATAACTAGCTACAAGCACCGATCCAAAAGCATAGGTTTTTTAGGGTCTACTTGAGGAATGATCAATAGAGATTTTGTTCCTGACATGTCAAGGGATGCAATTACATTTATGGAAATGTATGACAGTACAAAGGGGTCACCTAAATGGTCCTCCAATTTTTGGAACGGGGATTGTAGGGATGGTGACAAAATATTGTGTAACAAATACTTATATAAATGTATCAAAAAAAAGGATAAAAATAGGCATATGTACATTCATTCCTATTTTGAGATTTAAAATTATTATCATGTAGAGTTATAAGAAATGAGGCTCTCAAAATGTAGAGGGTGAATAGCTATGATGATAAATAATATGCTGAATAAGAAGTCTCTGTCTGCTACAAAAAACATCTTCACCATTTTCTAATAAAATTAATTCTTAAAGAAACATACTAATGGTCCATAAACTCCCCAATTTAATTTATTCAATGAGGGTCATTATTGCTACTTTTTAAGGATCTCAAAGCAAAATAAACAAAAGAGAATGAACAACAAAATTGATCTAGTAGAGGAGTGAAAGGTTCATGAAAAGATGTAAAAACATAGTTCAATATAAGAAAAAAGTAAAAACAAAATTGAAACCAAAAGTGAAAGAATAAAATTAAATTAAAGTGGGCACATGAGACTTATCATTGGATAATTTCATTTAATCTTACCTGAGAGAGATGATTTTCTTCAATACAAGTTAATTTTTTCCTTTAATTAGAATTGTAAACATGAAGAAGTTGAATTGATATAAATATTATTGACCCAAAATCATTATTTATTGAATCTAAACTAAACCAAGGAGTAAACTATAATAAATAAATGTTTCATGTTGAAGGAATCAAAAATAAACCGTATCCATCATAAATGGGGATGAAGGTATGTTTATTTATGAATTGCAGTGATGAATTCTCTCTTTTCTTCTTCCATTCTGAACTTATATCAGCCCCAAAATATGGTAGTTGATTACAAATTTCAAATAATGTAAAAATTATGTATATGAAGAGGACTTTAATCTTTATACGATAAGTATCGGTGAAATTCAAAATAAAAGAGAATTAAAATTTAAATTAATCACTGGTCTATAACCTTTACCTATTCCAAACTCATTATTAGTGAAGGAGATTACTGAGAAGAGTAAAATAAGTCCATTTACATACACCATGAAGAATATATATCTCTTCAGTCAGAAATTCATCTCTATGAATGAACACTTGGATTTGGAAAAATTATGATTGAAACACATACAAGTCTTGGACCACCATGGTAAAATGATTGTACAATATACATTCAAAGATAATCAAATAAGACTTCATGTATACATAGTGAAATATCAAAATCTAGATCATAGACCTATGAAGATTATTAACCTAATATTTTGAAGTTCTAAGTTTCTGAGAGAATCAAGGAAAAAGGTAAGAGCTCAAGTTTTCCAAAAGTCTTAGTGGACAAAACTTTGATAAATAAAAATCTTTCTTGATAATGTTTCCTACGACATTTGTTTTCAAAATTTTAATGAAATTTAACCTTCTATACAAGGAAGTATCGATATATAGAACATTAAGGGTAGCAAGATCTTGGAACAAAAGATTTTGTGTAACTTTTACAAAAAAAACTTACGATATTGATAATGTATGATAATAAGTTCTTGATAAATGTATAATGAGATATATTACCTTTATAATGCATCAAACATTCATCTGTCAAATGTAACAATTTCATAACAGTTTATGAAGAACTTGTGGTGACTTTCATTGTGATAATGAGATAATTTGAAGTTTTCTAAAATTATTGCAAGAGAATTTACATTTACCTTCAAAATTCGTTTCGAGGAGAGGAATTCGATATTTAATAAATATTTGAATAAATCAAGTTTTAAATATCTCAAAAACCTTTCCCGAAGCCAAAATCAATTTTACAGAACTCCTAGACCAAAAAAATTCAGTGAATATAGTGAAATAGGGGTCATTTCCTTTACTAAATGTCATAGACAAGATAGTGGAAAGAAAAGAAAATGTGAATCTCTGATAAGTAAATATTAGAATTTGTTTCAAATTATTCCTATATAATACAAACCCAAGAATCTGATAAGTCAACAAATTTGAAATTTTGAGGAAAGTCTCAAAAAATGAAAAACAAAAGATTGGGATTTCAAATTTCATGAATTAGAGCCCCTAAGTCCCTTTGGAAGAAATGAATATAACTAAAGGGAACAAAAATTGGCAAGTTTGATACAATGGTTCAACTCATCTTATAAAATTGTAAGATTTGGGACAGGCATAGATAAAATCACGAATAAGATCATTCACTGCAAGCATTTTTATGGGAAATTTCCTTGGTTCATAGCAATTTATAGCAATAACGAGCATACATATTTCATTCCAGCTAGACCAATGAGAGGAATAATATGAAAAAATGTGTTCACATGGTATTTCATATAGATCAGTGCCTCACTCAATGTTTCGCATCAGTTTTTTTTTCTCCATGCATAGTTTTCAAGTTTCGAGATTTAACTTTTCCGATATGCGATTGAGTGTTATATAATAGATAAAATACTATGGTAGAAAGTCATATATCAAATTTTATCACATCGGAAGATCTTAACACAAGGCTTGATTTGATTTTTGTGATGAGATATAAATTTTACGATGGAAAAGTTGCGATATGAGCATATGTGAAGGGAAATTGTGATGGAGTGATTTTGATATCAGAGAATAAACATATCGGGAATAGGAAATGATGATATTATTCCTACAATAGTGGGAATGTGATAGATGATGTGGCTCATTGGTGGGGCTGGATATATATTTTATGAGAGATCGGTGATCGAAATATTTGAGTACAAGATGTGATATTGCTGATATGTTGATGTGCGATGAGGGACAAACTAGATGGTTTTATTACGTAGAATTAATTTTATATCAAATCTAGGACATTGAAACTTTCAAACATATGCCCTAAGAAAATTATGATTTATGAATGGATGCAATATATTTTTTTAAAACTAGATTTAAATTTCATATCGGGTTTGGGGTTGTATGGACATCACAGTATTGGTGAAGTCATTTTCGAAGAATGTGCGAGAATGGAATATTGTGAGACAAGAGATATTTGGAGTATGCTCATTTGAGAACCTCCAATAAGCAAATTGCGATATATGACATGCAATATATGGGGTCAATTATTTTTTAAAGTATTCAATTCTAAAATAAAGTGACTAATTTAACATTGCTTTTAAATAAATAGCCCTTTAATAATTTAATAAACTACAGGAATATATGATTGGAAAGTAATTTTGTAAGAAATTTCTTATGAAGAGGGTTATGAAATATAGTGATCTGATACGAATCTTCCGGGAATGTATTAAGACTTATCAGGATTTGAATGAATAGAAGAAAAATTAGATAATCATAAAATTTAGATGAAATCATAAATACTTCCTTAAACATGTTGGAGATTTGAAAAAGGCCATTTGGTTGCTTACTTATCTCATATCTACATAATCAAGTCGATGAATACCTGCAAGCTAAACAAAATATAAATATGAAATAACCTTTGAAAAAATAAAACAAACAATAGATGATGGTGAACCTGTAAACATTGTACCTGGAAGAAAATTGACTGTAAATTTTACCTCATTAATCTTCAAGTTCTCCCAAATTTTTCTCAAAATTTTCATATGTTCAACGTTACCTACTTATTCAGTAAAAATTGGCAAGTAATGAGCCTTTCAATTACATACATTTCAAATTTACATTAGAGGGAAAAAGTGGTGAAAATGAGCTCTTAAGAAGTAGTTGTGAATCAAATATTTTAAAGCCATAGCAATTTTATGGAATTTATTCATATGTGATTTTAAAACAATCTTGTGAATATGTTAGAGTTTTTCAAATGCAGGACAATCAAGCCATTCATAATCTTATTATATGTTTTAAGTCATTTTTCCAGCGAATGAAAAGGGATGCGTGGAAGAACTCAAATTCCTTAATTTCTTATTGAAAACCTGATATAATGAAATAAGTGAAAACATAAAAGAACTCTAATTTAAATTAATCTATTCCTATTTCTAACATAATGAAGGAAACATGACTAGGTATATTCATACTTCAAATGTAACCATTCTCTTATTCTAGTTATTGTATGTATGTACATAACTAAAATTAGTGACAAGAGAATAAATATAATGAAACTAAGAAAACTAAATCTGAAAGCATAATGCATATTTATTGTTAGAAGCTTATTTAGAATCACCTTCTCTTGAAATGTCATTTCCAACTAAATTTCAATTAGATCATAAAAATTTGGATGGATTTCCACTAATGATTGAAAGAGGTTGAAAGGAGGGGATGAGAGGCCAAATTGCGGATAAGAAATTTTAAATTCGATGACTTGGAAAAAATTGTCAGTGTTATATACATATGTTAAGTTATTAAAAATATTCGATGTAGGAAAATTTTCCGAATATTTTTCAAATGGGTGAATGAAAAATGGATGAATATCTGTTAGATACAATGGAAGGTTATTAATTGAATTATATTTCTAGTCATATTTTGAATAGACACTCTCTTGTTGGCACTACTTTTGAGAGGAAATAAGTAATTGATAAGAAATTAAAATAAGTTGGAATTGGAAAAGAAATATCTCTTAATGTTCATGATTATAATTTGTTTCTTCATTCACCCATATAGGAAATGCTTCAATTGAGTGTCCAATACTGGGCTACTCAACATGGCAGTACAAAGTATCTAAAAATGAAAAATTAAAAACATAAAGAAAAATATGAAGTTAAAAGAAATAAATGATGGAAAAATAACAAAATTAAATCATAGTTTACACTAGTGTTACAATTATTGTCACAACAAAATTGGGATTATTTTAAAATAATTTCCTTTTCACGAGAATTTTCCAAAATAATGGAATTTGAATTATTGTCAATACCAAATTGTGAATTAGAAAGAGAATTATGACTATGTATAGGAATGAGAGCTTCATTTTCATATAAATCATAGATTTGAATGGTTTCTTGAGTACTCAAATAATAAGTGTGATTAATTGTTTGAAAATGGGAAATTTTTAAAATAATTTTTGTGTTAGGTTGTTTTTCATTTTCACATGTGATTTTAACTTTATTATGAGGATTCTCTTGAGAAGTAGACAAATCAACATCGTTAATGTTAGATTAATTATCATAAATGACTTTAGAACATTTTCTAGGATTCCCTTGAATATCATGTGATGTATCAAACTAAGAAGGAATATGAAGCACATGTTCATTAATGCTAGAAGAATGATCAATGATTGATTCTCTATCTTGATAAAAACTAATAGGAAATTCATTTATATCATCCTCTCTTTTTTTCTGGAATAACATTCAAATGAAGAGAGGATAAATTGCTATCAACAAAAATATCAAGATAAAGGGAAAAATATGAATCCGAAAAAATGCCTTTGAAAATGTCTCTATTTGTAGATTCATGTGAATTTTATTCATTTAAAATTTTTGATTCTAGATCATTCATTTCTGTACTTGTGATTTCTTGAAGTTTTTTATTTCGCTGCCCTAAATTTGACATTTGATCATCATGAAAATATTCAAAAATTTATACAACAGACTACATGTTAATGGAAGTATGAAATCTCGCTTGTATTTTTTGATCTATATTTTGATTTTATGAATTTATTGCACAATAACTTCCAGATTTCAAGGCAGCCTTTTCTCCAAGATTTCTTCTATTTGAATAGTAAAAATTTCCAAGATTTGTGATTGATATTCATTGACATGTTAAGGTGCACCATGATCATTATCAATTTTGTAGGAAGTAAATAAAGGAAATGATCATACATAATAGAGGCCACTTCATCATCAATTGTTTGCAACTTCATATTGCAATTATCAATTATGTTAATGAAATTGGAAGGGGATTTATCAAGGCTTAAATAATTTCACATGTATTATGAATGAGAGGAAGAGATTAAATATGTTCAAACCAATTTAATAATTCTTGTTTTGAAGGTCTATCCTCAATTTTAAATTTTAGTCAATTTAAATTGAACCTAATGGTAAAATCAATGAAAGATTTATTTTTGAATCTTTGTAAATATTCAAAATCCTCACATACATGTTCGCAGTTATGGCCATAAAATTTACAAAGAAATATTGTAAAAATTTGATCCCAACTATGAATTGAGGCAACTGGAAGTGATTGACACCAACTTTTGGCTCTTTTCAAGAATCTAAGACTAAAAATGATGCATAAAATTCCTTCATCAATATTATAAAAATTAGAATTCGAAAATTTCTGAATGAATTTTAAAACATGATTAAATGCATAAGTATTACTCTTACCGTTAAACTTTACCTTATACAAGTTTCTTACTATTTCTTGTGGAGTATTAGAATATACGCGTCTAGAAATACAGCTCCATGTTGGAAGTTTAAGAGGGGCCATTGTGATTAAATAAAAAATTTAAAATACAAAAACTCCAAAGTACAAGTGCTACGCCCTCCTTCTAGCGCCAAAAGTGTTGAGCGCCAAACATGTCTGCCTACAACAATACAAGGGAGACCACCCTATTTGGACCTTAAAGCAGCTCCTTTTACGTTTAAATGGTGGTTCCGACTAGTTAAAATAGGTCCAATTACCTTCTGTCCATCTCCAATGTATTAAAATATAACTTTCGTCTAACAATGGATAAGAGACATCATATCATCCCTCTTGTTGATCAGGAAAGAGTGTGATCCTTAAGATGATATGGGGCTCAACCAAGCCACAACTAAAGTTTTCTTCTTTGGGAAGAGGAATTCTAGGGATGTAGAATTAAATATAAACAAAAAATTATTCTAAAATACAAGCAAAAGAAAAATGATCCTAATCCTATATCAATTAGGGAGATATAGATCGAGCCCAACCAAGAGAAATATATTTAAATGATTTGGATTTAAATATGTCTGGCTTATAATGAATATCAAGATAACAAAGTAGTTCAATTTATTGATATTATGAATGCTCAAAACACATTTTGTTCAGAGACCTCTTAACTGAGACAATCGATCGACAACATTTAGGAAGTAGTTCACAAAATGATATTGAATGTTAAATTAATAATTCGAATGATTAAACAATAATATAAGGAAGTATTTCACATCATATCATTGTTTGTTAAATCAATATTAAAATAAATATTTCTATGTAAATAGTTACTGAGAATTCAGAATTCAACCTACAAGAACATAGATAAATAATAACATATAATAGAGGAAAATTCATCAGACTGACAATAGTGTACAAATATGAATAAAATGACACATTCCTGCTATCATAAAATGAAATGAGTATCTAAAAATATATTATTATAAATACAAATTCATTGAATCCATTTCTCTGGCTCCCATCCCCAACAGTCCTTTACAATGCTTTGAACTTCAACGTTTAAAACAAGATTTGTAGTAGTGGAAGCTCTGCCCATCATACCTAATTTATAATGCAAAGGAAAAATCATCAATAATCCCCCAAATCTGATATTTTCTCTCATCTCATATATATATCTAAAACCTCTTTACAATAGTGCCTTAAAGAATTCTTGAATTGCATAGAAGAGAAGCCCCTAATACATTCAACAAAATGTTATTTATAATATTTACAAAAGAATTCCTCAATAGAAAGTTGTTGAAGAGTGGTTTTGTTTAATCATTTTAATTAGAACAAAATTATATTCCTCAATTTCTGGATAATTCTCATAGATTGAGATTCACTTCTTCTCATCTCTTCAAATTGTTTCTCTGCAAAAACCAATCAATATTAAACTAAAATAGAAAAATAAAATCAAAATATCAAATATGGAACTAAAAAAAAATATAATAAAAATTTAATTAAATAACAAAAAAAATAAAAATTAATCCTTCTATTGATGTTTGTGAAGATTTAATTGTTCAAGTAGAACATAGATGAATGGATCTGCATGGAGAAGAAGTTATGAGAAAATGAGAATAGAGAAAATAAAATTCAAAAAAATGATTTTCTTTAAAAATTCAGAGCTTGACATTCCGATGAATTTTAGACACATTAAATGATAAAATATAGTTTTTAAACCACTTCATAAATAATATTCATGGTTTTCTGTATCCAACGAGCCACCCTTGGCCTCATTTGACCAAGTAAACCTCAATCTATGAGCCTCTAAAGTTAATGAGTCAAAACTGCCAGAATTCGAAATTTTTTGATACTTGGGCTAAAAATGGAATTTTTTAATTAAATTTTGATTCTAAAATAAATTACTATGATTAATTAATTAATTATAATTAATTATAGCTGCATTATTAAATCTAATTAATTAGAATTATATTTTAATTAATTACAAATTTAATTATTTAATAATTAAAATAGATTAAAATGATTAATGAAACTAGTTCATATAAAAACACTAATATTTAAAACCAACATACTATATGTTATGTAAAGTCTTATGGAAGAGGGAAGGGTATGGAGGATTCTAAGCGTGGAGGGTGAGATTTAATGGAGGGATAATGGGTGAGGTGAGGTGAGGTGAGGTGGAGGAAAGGTGAGATGAGGGTGAGGTCATGGAGGGATAAGGAGGATCAAATAAACCTTATATGAAAAAAAATTAACCCCTCACACAAAACCAAATCGCAATCAAATTTTTGCATTTTTAAAACAAACGCACAAAAAAACATTTGATATTAGCAATATGTGATTAGCAATGTATCACAATTGCAATATTGCATTGCAAAATTATTTCGGATCGCATAATTATTTTAAATCACAATTTCTTTTGGATCGCATTTTTTAGATTGGGATTTTGGAAGGAAGGAGGTGTTTGGAAGTGGGGCCCACGCGAATTAACAATCCTACAAATTGGACTACAGCCAATTGGTAATTTTTGGATGTTGTTTTTGGAATTTTGTTTTAAAATAACAAATGGGAGTAAATTACCAAGATCCCGAAACGTTTTTTTATCTGTTGCACAATTTAGTTGGGTCATTTTGTAGGATTATTAGTGAAAAATTTAAGAATTAGTAAAAAGAAACTAAGATTTAATATTCACAATGAATGACTATTTTAATTGCAAAAAATGAACTATCATATATTTTTTTACATTTTTTTAGTCCAAGCGAGAAAATGATCAAACTTCAGAGTGCTATTTACAAGCTGGTTGATGAAATGACCTAAAACAAGTATCAATGGAAATCTTGCTAAAAATTGAATTCAATGAAACTATCATAATTGAAATATAATTAAAATGAAAAAATGGAAAAATTGTAGGACAATTAACTTCATGAAAATAATAATTGGTGTTTAGCCAAAAATTAATAGATATTGTCCCTATTATTTGAAGTAAATAATTAAAAAATGGGGGGGTGTTGGGTTTTCCCTACAACAACTCTACAATTGTTAATTAACTGATTATTTCCATTGAAATTATATATTTATGATTTATATGTGTTTAATACTACAATTTTTTAATCTTGCATTTCATGCATGATAATTGGGTGTTGCTAGGGGCATAAGCGATCATGATAAGGAGAGCATATTTGCGCTTCCACAGTTAAATTAGAAATTTTAAGCAATGTGGTTGTGCTATCATTTTCCACTAGGGAGTTTGGGATGTTACATTGAAGGTGGAGCAGGCCCATAAGGATTTCAATGATCCAAGGAAACCCCAAATAAAATTGTGGCCTACAACAATTCTCAGCAAACAACTATTGGTGATATTAATGATGTCACATTAGTTTTGTGCACTTGTATTTAAATCATAACAACCTATAATTCAAGTAATGAGAATTTCATTCAATAACTATTCAATCATTCTTGGTAGATATTGGAAAAGTAGAACATGTGGATATATGTATTTGGATGGAACTCATTTGACCCTTCTTAAAGATGGTTAGAATATTATGTTTTAAGGGAAGGAAGAATATCATCTCATATTGAGAATTTATCTGAACCTCATGTGAATTATATTAATGAATACCCTGGATGTTACTCTCTTTTCACTTAACAAGGGTCACTCTCTCCTTCCCCTCTCAATCAAAATGATCAAGTCTGCCTCTCAATCAAAATGATCAAGTCTGACATATGTACTTTGACGATCCCTCCTCAAATGAAGGAAATACTATCATATTCATGTTATATTCTCCACTTGGAAAGATACATCACTTGACTTTTATAATTTAATTTGATTTTTCAAATAATTTCATTAAGTTTGAGGCTTTACTTTTAGGTATTCAACAAACCCTCTACTTATGTTATAAAAACTTGACCAATTTTGGTGTCTCACACCTTATTTTTAATCTAATTAAAATTGTCTATTCTCCTTCAATTAAGTTCATTAAGAGGTATACTCAAGCTGCATGGAATTTGTTTTCCAAATTGCATTTGTTTAACATTACTCATGTTCACCAGTAATAAATTGTGTGTCTAATATCCTATTTGTATATGCCAATAGCCGTCATAGACAAATTCCATATTAGAGGTTGAATTTCATTTTAAAACAATTATATTGGTATCATCTACCAATTAAAGAGGAGGATTGGTAGATAATTTTGGATGATGAGAGAATTTTCTCATTTGTCTAAGGATAATATTCTGATAAGAATTAAATTATTTCACTTAATTATAATAACTACCCTAAAGGGATTTATCCCCTTGAAAATAAATAAAGATATGAAGAGGAGTTCGAAATAAAAATATGTGAGCCTATGATTTTGGATATTTGATGCCCATGAGACCCAAATGTCTGATAGATTGATTTCCAATATCATGAAAATAAAAAAAATGATTTATTTCATGAGTTTAAGGATGTCTTCTCCTATTCTTATAAATATCCACATGATTTTGGCACTAATATCATTGAAAATGCTTTTGAAAATAAAATACAAAAACTTATTAATCTCTCACCAGAAATAGAAATCAGGGAATATCCGAAAAAATTATTCCCAACTCATATTATATTTCTTGTTAAGTACTCTATACATGTCACACGTATCCTGCTTGTTAGAAAAATAAATTGCAACATATGTTTGTATAACAAGATTTTCTCTTCGAATAGATAAAAAATTGAAAATAATTTCCATTATTTTCATATTAAAAAAGGATGAAATAATGGATTCCATATTCTTTTCTTTACATATAGTTTTTACTTTTCATTATGTAACTTTTTATTTTTACTAGTCATTATTGTCTCCCCTAAATCTAGACCATTTTTTATAAGACTATTAAAAGCTATCAATCTTGAAGATTTGTACTAGAAACTTATAATCATATAAATATATTAACAAGTAGAAAAAGAAAATGACTATTTATTGGTACGCAAGAAGATATTGTTATTTCCCTTGTCATTTCCTCATCATTTATTCTACATAAAAACACAATAGGTGATGTTTGATCCCATTTTTTCACGTCCCATGCAACATTTACCTACATGAAAACAATTTTATCCTCTCTCACTACCTTTCTACCACACGATCCTATAAATTATAATATATAGTGTGTTTCATACAACCCTCACTATGAAATTATT
This sequence comes from Pinus albicaulis, assembly GCA_034641835.2. Classification (NCBI taxonomy): domain Eukaryota; kingdom Viridiplantae; phylum Streptophyta; class Pinopsida; order Pinales; family Pinaceae; genus Pinus; species Pinus albicaulis. The sequence goes on from CM076575.1 coordinate 1,226,608,350, forward strand.
GGTCGAATTATATGTATTCTAATTCCAATGTTTAATTATCGAATATGGGATCATAATACTTAGAGATGCAAGCACAGGAAATGCAGGATTATACCCTAAGTTAATCTAGTTCATAATAAAACAAAAACTTTGAAATCTTGAAAGGAAATGCGCAATATTTTTAGGCCTTTCTAATCAAGCCTCTACCCTTGATCCCCTAGTTTGGTTTTGAAACTACATCTATCTTTCATTGTTCATGGCAGGAGTTCAAGTGTTAAATGTAGATTGGATCAAATACTAAAGAGGTTCTATTTCTAGTCCCAAAACATGATAAAACCAAATGTTGAAAGGTAAAACAAGGCATGTAAGGTAAATTCTTAAAATGAAATTTTGTTTAAAAACTATGCTAAGAAATGAAGTACAGATTGCTAGTGACTAATTGATAAATTCTTGAGCAAGGAAACTAGCCTAATTCTAAGCATTGTTTTTAATCCATGAATTGTTTGATTATCGACAACTAAATGAGATTCACACCAATTAGTGAGATTAGAATACTTTCAAACAAATCATTGTATAGCCATCAAATTTCAGGTATCATTATCCATTCATATCAATATATATCACATGATTCAAAGTAATATCTTCAATGAGTAACTCATAACTTATAGTATCATACCAAGATATCAAAGCTTTGTTCAAAGGAAAAATACTTTCACAAATGAGATCTGAAGTTTGTTGACAAGTATGTATTATCAAAGGTCAAATGAAAGTATTGTTATAAGATTTAATATGTTGTAAATCATAACAATATTATTCTTGTATCATCCTGAAACAGCATATCAGATTCAAAGTATAAAAGGCTGAGTATAATAGACTAGAAACTTTGTCTCAAACATGCTCTATATCAAACCCAAAACAAAATATTTCAATCTTGATTTTTTGTTATGATTGAAATTATTGATAACAATAGCGTTATGATGAATAGGCTAAATGGAATTAGACCCCAAACCATAGTGAAAATCAAGATTTATTGTGTGCGAAAAAAAAAACTAAGTATAGCAAATGGAAACAATGAGAGACAAAACATCATAGCTCATATAAATTATGTATCTTATGACACATATATACAATAGAAAATATGAAACTATAAAACCACACAAATGAGGGAGAGAGGAAATCAAATTAAAATACACAATATAATGCTCACCATTGAACAAATTAAATATAGAAACACTTATGATCCGGATTTATTGAGGAACACAATGAAATACAAAAATACACATCAAATCAGAGGTGCAACGGAAATAAAACATCATTCAATTAATAACAAATAACTAAATTATGTTTACAAATAGAATGGAGATAAACTAGCTAGGGCGCTAGTATCTTATCTATGATAAGAGATGTGGCGCCTAGAGGCCTCTAAACTGTGTTACAATGAGGCTTGAGGGCCTATTTTTTATTGAGAAACAATGGAAAACACTAAACATCCAAAAACCTAACCCTAAGATATGAAGCACCAAAACTATGGGCCCCGTTTGGGTAATTTGGTACATCAATCTTCCCCATGACTTAACTTTGGCATATAATATATGTTTGAAACACATAATACCTCATTGTAAATATCTATCCAAGGACTCAAAAAATATCGTTTAGGGCCTCAAAATGGATCCAGAAGTCTAGGAGCCGAAAAAATGTTAAAAATAGTAAACTATGCTACAATTAAAGAAACAAAAAAACCTGAAGAAATAATGGTGGAGCGCCAAGTAGAATAGGCAGGTGGCCACCAATATCCACCCGGATCATTCCTCCCCAACTTAGGAAGATATGACCCCCATTACATTGAGTTCCTTAATGATATGAGGAAACTTCTACTGAACTTGGTCCCTGGTGAACCATTTTCCTTGGTGTAGAAGTTGGCCAGCTTTGACATCTAGATATAATTGGATATTTTGTAGGAGATTTTTCTTCATTTGCATGTCCATGATACGATCTGTGCTGTCATGTTCCATGCAGTTTGGGTTTAACTATATTGGTTTGAGTTTTTCTGTAATATCGGAGGTATACTGTAGATGTGGGAAGTAGGGTCGAAGGTGGTCCACATTGAACAATGGGTGAAGACCAAGGAATGGTGGAATACTGAAATGAAAGGACTTGGCCCCTACAACCTTGGTGATGATGTACAACTAATATCTAAGTGGGCGAATATTGCAGTGGGGTCTAGCGAGCTTCTCCCTTTGAAAATGTAGCCACACTTTCTCGCCCACCTAGAAGTTGTGTGGCACCCGATGTTGATCATGTTTTTGCTTCTACTTAGCATTGACTCTTTCCAATATGTCATGAACCTGTTGGTGGATGTATTGAATGCACTCAATGAATTTATTCACCTTGTCAGCTTTAGACTGGACATGAGATGAATCATCGTGAGTATCCACCAATGGCATGGCTACGTTGATGGGACATAGTGGCTAGAATCCCAAGCCCACCTGAAAGGGGTTGTGGCTGGTTGAGATTTGGAAAGCCTAGTTATAATTATTTTGTATGTAGGGAAGGCTCTCATCTCATGTGCATGGATGCTCTAAATTGTACATGCGTAGAATGTGTATGATCATCTTGTTGACGACCTTTGTCTAGCCATTAGTTTGGGGATGTAATGTTGTGGACTTGGTGAGCTTGGTGTCTAGAATTTAGTAGAGGCTAGACCAAAATTTGCTAAGGAACCTGTTATCATGATCTGAGATGATAGATTGTGTGATCCCAAAGTGCACTCACACTCATTCAAAGAATATTTTATCAGTGGCTTCTTCTATGATATTCTTCTTCCAAGCTGGTATAATGGCCATCTTCGATAATCTATCGATGATAATGAAATAAAAATAATTTCCATGCTTAGTAGAAGGAAGGCTTGACATGTAATCCATGGAGGTGGGTTCCCATGGTCAACTAGGCTTAGGTCGTAGAGTATAGAGGCCTTTCTTCTTGATTGTCAGTTTGGAAATAGCACAACTAGTGAAGGGTCTGATGTATTTCCTGAAATCTTGTTGAAGGTTTGGCCACTAGAAATACTTCTGTAATACTACAATTTTTTTCTCTACCTTGAAATGCCCAACGAATTGACTCTAATGTGCTTCCCAAATCATCTTGGCACACTCGCTTGAAGGAACAGAAAGGTGTCCCAAGTGACATAACAATGAATCCTAGATGTGAAAATTTCCAACTTGCGTACTATATAAGAGTGTCTTGTATTTGTGGTTGAACTCTAGATCGCTCTTATCGAGAAGCAACCAATCATAAGTCTTATGTCCACAATAGTTGAGAACGATGGTTAGCGCCACAATCAGTGGTTGGCTGAGGCAATCTGCAACATTAATTGTGCTTCCCTTATTTTACTTGATTTTAAAATGAAACTATTGTAGATGTGTGGACCACTTTTGATGGCGATCATTTTGCAAATTCCCTTGTGTTTGTATCAACTGCAAGGGTCAGTGGTTTGTGTGGATGATTATTTCCTTTCCCAAAATGTAATGCTTCCATTCTCTGCAAGCCTGCCCAATGGAATACATTTCTTTGTCATAATTTGGATACTCAAGGAATTTGTTGAACAATATATCACTATGATATGTCACTGGATGCACCTATTGAGTAATAACTTCACCAATAACATAGTCAGAGGCATCTTTCTCGATCTTAAATGGTTGTTGTAAGTTTGGCAATGTGAGAAATGGTGCAGAGTAGAGGCGATGCTTCAATTCTATGAATGCCTTCTATATAGATTGTGACAAAAATATTTTTTCTTTCACTACTCCCTTGGTTACTTGACTCAAGGGTCAAGTGACATGAGAGAATCCCACCAGACACTTGCGGTAGAAATTAGCAAGACCCATAAACCTGTGAAGCTCTGTTAGAGTGGTTGGGTCTGGGAAATCCCAAATTACTTGTATCTTGGTTATATCCAAATGCACACCTTGCTCATAAATAATGTATCATATATACAGAACCTTGGTCATGCCAAAATTTCGCTTCTTCAAATTGGCACACAACTTGTGTTGCTGTCGTGTTTTTAGGACCTATCGGATGTGGTGGAGGTGCTCTTCCCATGTTTGGCTAAAGATCAGGATGTCATCAAAGTACAATGCTACAATGTCACTTCCACAAGTATGGTTGGCCTATTAATACATCAAAAACATCAAGAGGATAAATGTCACATAATACCTCATCCATGAAGGCTTGAAGTTGCAGGGAAGGTAACACTTCTGGCTAACACAGAGATCCCGTTCTTTGTGAAGCCACTAGAATGTGTATAGTTGTGGGTGTGTTGTGGTCAGTAAGCCCAACCTATTCATGACATCTTCTAAAATGAGGTTCTTTTGGCTCCTACTGTCAACAATTAAATCTAGCAAGGAACTGTTTACCCACATCTGGGAGTGGAAGAGATGCTCCTCCTCCTCATCTCGATCTTTCGGCTCCTCCTTCTGGATATACATTGCGGAAACTGTGGAGTTGGGCTTTGCATTATTAATATTCTTCCCTTTTTCATTCCCCTTTTCAAGTTATGATTCAGAGTCAAAGCATGCATCTGATTTAGAAGTCTTCTTCTTGGCCACTAGTGACTACTTGGCTCGGCACTCACTTGTGTTGTCAGTGGAGTTCTTATGGAACTCACACGACTTTTTCGTGTCCTTCTTCGGATTCATATTTTTTTTATTTTCTTGCAGATTTGGTAGGTTTTCTTGGGCCACCATGCATTTTATTTGTCCTTTTTTCTACGTTTTTGGAGCACCTTTACCTTCTTTTTTATTCATAGATCCAAATTCTTGCTTATTTTGTTTGAATTTCTTCTCAATCTTGACAACATACTATTATGTCATACCAAGAGAGGAGATGTCGAGGAACTCCATTTCCTCCTGAATATATTTGTGCAGACAACTACAGTACTTCAACACCAAATGTTTCTCTGAATCTTTGATGCCCAAATTTGTCCGTAGGGTATGGAACAGATTCGTCAACTCATGCACATTTTGATCCATTTTTTGCTGCAACATAGTCCATTGTATGTACTTGTCCTCATAGCTCCCAACGAGATAATATTGTTCCTTGATGGCGTCTCAAAAATAATTCCAAGTGGGTACGACTGAGAATAAAGAGGATTCCCCGTCCTCCTTTTTCTCACAATAGGTTTCCCACCATTCCTTGACATCGAAGACGACTTTGAGAAGTGCAAAATAATCTTCTCCCAGTCGGAAAAGCCATGAACTGATAAATATCCTTATAATTGGTTCAACCATATATCTACGAGGTATGCATATCTTTGGCTCTCAGAAATGGGAATTTCAAAGTTTACTCATACCTTAAAAGGAGTGGCACCTCTAAAGTGACTGCTGGATGTAGATGCACTGCTGGTGGACAGTAATTGAAGGATCTGGGAAGAGTTATTAATCATCACATTTCTTTGTTTTTTCGAGGGCCTTCTCGAGTAATATTTTGATAGGATATCCTGCTCCCTCATCTTTCTTTTCTTCCCACATGGGCAATTGTTGGGGTTTGTGAGGCTCATCTTGCAAAGGTTCAACCAAATCGAGCCCTAATTCCTTATACCTTGACCTCGTTAGGGACATGCAAAGAAGGACCGAGAAAGAGGAAACTGCTCTGATACCACTGATTTAGATTTATGCAGAAATGCGATGAAATATATAAATACACAGAAAAGCATATATTCAAAAGAAATACAACTTCATTTCATTAATAACAAATAACTGAAATATGCTTATAGACATAATGGAAATAAACTAGTTAGGGTGTTGGTAGCTTATATATGATAAGAGATGTGGTGGATAAATGCCTCTAAATTGTGTTACAATGAGGCTCGAGGGCCTATTTACTATTAATAAACAATGGAAAACCCTAAACATCCAAAAACCTAACCCTAGGAGATGAAGCGCAAAAACTATGGACCATGTTTGGGTAAATTTGTACATCAATCTTCTTGGGGATGTAACTTTGGCATACAATCTCTGTTTGACAGACACAATACCTTGTTATAAATATTTATCAGAGGAATACAACTTTTGGTGTGAGCAAAAGAGAAGGATATTCCATGTTTCTCTCCGTTTTTCCAAAAAAAATCATTTAGGGCATCAAAACGGCTCCAGAAGTTCATGACCCAGAAATCTGCTAAAAATAGTAAATTGTGCCACAATTAAGGAAACTGAAAAATTGAAAAAAACAATGACGGGGCCCTAACTGGAATAGGTGGGTGGCCACCAATATCCACCTAAATCAACTTACCCACCCTAAGGGACCTTTATTAGGTGGAAAATGTTACCAGGAAATATCACATCAATCTAGGAAGATGCACCACAATTCATCAACCATCAATTATGTATTCAGATCAAAAACTCTATTACAAATAATCTCTCTAAATCTCTCAAAAACTAATCATTTATCCCCTATATTAAAATAATGAATAGCCTCCTTCCTATTCTCTTTTAATCATTATTTATACATAAAATCCATCGAGGAAGGATAATATCTAATCCCCTAAAATCAGAAAATGAATTTGCAACTTTAGAGGAAAATATCAAAAATCTGATTTTTGCGTAATTGTATACAAATTGGTGTTAAAGAACCAGGCATATCTTCTCGACCATGGTGTATTTTGGGAAGTTTTTTCTTTTGAGTCTAATTTTTCATATTATAAAAAAAACAGCTATTTTAATTTCCTGATTCAATTCCATTGCCTCAGAAATTGTGCCTGAAATTAATTGTTTAGATACTTTTTCCAATATGAGTTTTTTAGAAATTTTGTACAAATTTGCTTCGAAGAACGAGCTATAACTTTTAAACCATATGGAATTTGTGGAAATTTTTTGTGATATAACTAATTTATATGTTATGAAAAAACTTATTTTCCATATTCTTGTGATTTGCCACAATATGCAAGGAAATTGAGGCAAGCCATTGTAGTTTCAAAATTGTTACTTATTTTTGGCTCTAGCTTAAATCATGTGCTAGGATCCAACATGTGTGAGCTGGGTATATTCCAAGTATTGTAATAGCATAATAAGCCCATGCGGAACCTAATCTACCATGCTTTGAGAAATAAAAAAATATTTTATAATTTTCACTTTTTCCTTCCTCCATTCATGCAAGGGCATAATTAAGTACCGAACTATTGAATTGATACATAGATAGAATTTTTCATAGTGGAACATGATCCTTGGAAACTGTTATGAAAAAAAATCCAAAAATAGAAGAAAAGAGAGATCAATACCTTATAAGTCAACCACTTCGAGGGGGAAACTTCCTTTACATTACATAAATGAACAATTCCTAGATGATTCAAATGACAAAACCTCCTTTCTATATATAGGAGGAGTCCATGGGGTCACAATATAATCCTAGCTGACCTAACAATAATAATGTAAGGATACAAAAATAGCCATCACCAGTACAAAATGTCTAATTAGTTACTAAAAAAATGCTTAAAATTTTCATATAAACGACCATTTTTAAGTCGGTGACTAGTATTAGCTAATTTACAATATCTTTTAACGTGACCATTTTTTAGTCGTTTTTAGCTTAGTCATTAATTGGTTGTCTAAATTTTATCATATAGTAGTATATTTTGTCATTAATTTGGTTATTAGTTTATTCATTGATTTAGTCATTAATTTCCACAATTAATGACCAAATATATAACAAAATATATTACTATATGATCACCCGAGGAAACAAACTAATGACCAAAGAAATATGAAAGAAATGTTGGTCATGTTATAAGACACTGTAAATTAGCTACTAATAATCACATATATGCAAATTTAAGTCATGGATTTAGTCATTAATTTCCACAGTTAATGACCAAATATATTACTATATGATCACCTAAAAAAATAAATTAATGACCAAAGAAATATGACCGAAAATGTTGCTCATGTTATAAGATACTGTAAATTAGCTACTAATAGTAAAATATATGCAAATTTTATTCTTTGTTTGAAACCAATTAATCACCAAACAAATGATACAGGGATACTGGGTGAAATCAGATCCTAGAATATAAAAACACACTCCACTCAGCATGAAAAATCTCAATAATGATTCATTAAAACATAAAAATATTCAGCTATAAAAATACATGTGAAGGAAGGAGAGTTGTTCAAATGAAATACTGATATAAAAACATTAAAAAATATTTGGCCAAATATTATATTGGGCAGCCTCTTGGCTCTTGGCCCTTCAAACCATCTCTCACTTTCAATGTACTGCTTACTACTCTCAGCTTTCTTTTATCCTCACAAAACACTACTATATATACATAAATAATGAATTTATTTCACTCCATAAATTCCTCCACACAAATCTCAACTTAAAATCTAATTTAGTTTTATTCTAGTTTTGGACTCAGCAAAGTCCTATATATGGAATTCCTAATCCCTAGATTATCTACCTAATTCCATTCCACTCATATACTTTAATTATTAAATAATATATATACAATAATCTACACCTTTACATTTTTCTCCTAATTTATTAAAAAAAAACAATTTAATTAATAAAATAATTAAAATATCTCACCCCACTTATTACATAATTAAAGAATGAAAAATTGGCTTGGATGTTCCTGCATCAGAATCCCCATATAGACAAGTTTCCATAGACTCCTATCTATGAGGTCCGTTCCTTTTTTGTAATACTATGATAGCTACAAGTCCTAATGACTTGCTCCCTCTAGGATTCCAAACTATGTTATGCCGCTGGTCCTTTGGAGTATCAACTCAATTTGGTAACTCATCACTCACTTTTTCGATCGGATTCCATCGGCTTCTCCAACAATTTATTTCACCAATTCCTTGGAGTAATTCTTCTTTGTCGAACTCTGTCATCTCCAACTGAACTCCTTCTTGATTACTATTTTAGTCTTTTATTTCTTTTATAGCAACAAATCTCTTGCTTGGTGTTGTACCTGCATTCATCAACAAACTGTTAGTTTTAAAAATATAAGACCTTTCGGTCTCTTTTGATGGTTCAGTCATAAATATCCCATCATTGACTTTCTGGACTTCAATAGATTTTATTTTTAACTATTGGTTGCTCCCGTCTTCATCCTGCTGGATCAATATTTTTGTCTTCTTTATGTCTCTACGGACACAACTCCCTTGCTTCTCCTGATCTTTCATCTCAACTCCAAATAATTTCCACTCAAATTCTCTGACTTCGACATCATATCTGTTAATTTCGTTTTCTGTACATAAACTTACATCATTATCTGAAAAGTTAAAACATTCATTCAAATCTATAAACATTTCATCTCTATCATGCATAGTAACTGTAATTTCATCTGGATCAGGTTCTGCAAGTTTTTCTTCTCCATCAAGTTCCTTCAGCAACTATTCCAAAAACTCGATTTCCATATGAAATGTTTTCATCACTTCATCACTACCTTCACTCTTCCTATGGAAATCTTCTTGAGTTTTCTTAGTTTCAGCATCATTACATTATAAAATTTTGTCAGCAATTTCATTAAACAAATACATTTGTTTACATCCTTGGATTTTTTCTTCAGCATTTCCATTTTTCTTTTGCTCCATAACAGCTTCGACTTGCTGTCTTACCCCAAATAAGAATTCATTTATGATTTCTTCCTGTTGTAACCAATCAACACTTTCCTTCCTTGAAAGGAATTATCTACCAGAATTTACCTTAAAATTTTCATTCTCCTTTGTGACAGTTCCATCAAACTGCTCACCATCTTTCGCACATCTTGCAAACATACATAAATTGTGAGAAAATTTTCAAGGCTTCATAGCCTCATCTTCTTCTCTCGCCAACACATCTTCAGATGCTTCTGAACTATCCCAATAGTTTATGAGATCTTCCTCATTGATCTCTTCACCCATAATTTCACCCTATTCTGGGTCACAAATGGAAACATCCATTTTTAACTCAGCCTCTCTGAGTTCTTCACAAATCAACATCTGCTCGAGCTTCCTAAGCTCCTCTATCAACTATATGTTTACCTAATTTTCCATTTTTACTTGTAGCTTCTGCCACTTTACCTTCTTTCTCATGGTCCAACCATGTGTTTGGACTTTCCATTTTCCTGTAACAACTCCATTAAAAATTCAAGGTGAATTGTTATCTTATCTTTCTCCTTCTTGTACTCTTCATCCATCAACTCTTCACATATGCCACTTACCTTGGCATTTTCCTTCTTCTTCCGTATGCTTGGTCTTCATCAGATATTCGAAAATGACTATCAATAGTCATCCTAACACATCTTTGAAATTGTCTAGGCTTAACACATCAACATCAACATGTGTTAAGCCTAAAGTATTATTTTGTTGAACCTAATGTCTGAATTGTAGCTTGACCACCATATTTGAGGAGTTCCTGAAAGAAAGTACAATAAACATTAAATTTTATATAGAAAAAAAACCTATCGTGAACCATCCCATAGTTTCCTTGGGTTTGCAGAGTCAAAATTTAGTCTTTCAAATTTCTACATGCCACACTGTCAATATAAACCAATCTCTTTTTTTCTTTATCCTAGAAACCAATACGAATAAGACTTGCTATTTTTTCATGAAAATGTTCATAACATTTTCCCACTAAGATTTGAGGCCTCCCTTCAACCTTCATCGCTGACACCACTAGATATCCCCCAATTCAAAAGCTTTACAAACACCACAAATTATCCAAATGGTGCTTGATCAATGCCTCTTTATTCTAGTCTTTGAGTCAATGTTATACCTTATGAAGAAGATATGAAATCTAAGGCTTCAATATGATATTTACAATATTGGTTCATGCAATCCACACAACTTTTAAGCAACAATTATAAGTCAGACATAATATTTCTATTCAAATTTTATTGTTTATATTCCTCAGAAATGACAAAAATAAAACCCCAAAGGAACAACATTATGAAATCAAACCATCCTACAAAGTTTGTTAGGCCTAGACAAGGACGAACATGTAATATTCGACCTTGGTGATTTTACATAATTTAATGTATTATTAAATCTCCCAACAGTTCTTTTATGTAGGAGAGAGGTAAAGAGATATTTATATGCCAAGAAATAGCCATTAATAAAATAATAACTTAATTCTTGAGAATTCATTTTTTATTCTTAGATATAGACTAAAAAAAAATTGTTATTGTAGTTAGGAACATATTAATTTAACTTTTCCAAACATGAAAAAACACTATTTTATATATTCCATTGAAGAAAAAGGTTGAATTGTACATTATTATATAAACTTAAATGGCCATTCAATTGATATTAATTTTAGGTTTTGGAAGAAATTAATACAAGAATTCGTTGGGGTGAGGACCATTCCAGTAATTGTCACATGATGTGATAAATAAAAAACCAAATGAAAGGTCAAGAATAACTACTTTGTGTATCTAACATAATAATGAAAAATTCATTTTGAAATGTGATCTTTTTGATGTTATACCTATCAATTCCAATATCTAAATTTCTCAAGGATATTTTAATTTTTTTACATCATGTTCATACAATTCCTGCCATAATTGAATACATCCTTACATATTTAGTGAAGCAGGAGTTGACTATCAATGGGTTATTAAGTACAAAAGAAACACCTTAGCCATATCCAAATTCAATATGATATAGTAGCCACAATCCACTACTATGAAAAGTGAGTCATTTTTCTTTCCAGAAAAATATCATCAATGTAAGGTATTCGATGGCTAATCTGATGATTAAATTTACCTCAAAAAATTTCTTTAGTGCCACCTAATAATTTTTTTGAGATATTTTTTTTTTCTAAGTAATACTGATCTATTAACAAGCTGATAATTTTACATCGAGACCGAAGTCAAAAGCTACTGCCTTGAAGGCAGAAAATTCAGGAAAAAACAGAGAAGTGGACTGTCGAAACCCACGCAGGGGTGCAGAATAAGATTTATCCAAAAGATTCTTTGACCTAGAAAAGACAAAAACGGGCCAGAAAGCTTCATAGCTACCAGAACAGAAAAAACCCAAGAAGTTGGGTGACACAAATAGAGAGAAATACCAAGCAATGAACCCATTAGTCTTCCGGATTCTCCTCCACGATCCTGCACCAGCCGGTGGCGAGCATTTCAGGAGCAAGTTCAGCCTGAGAAGCCGGGGGACCAGGTTATGCAGAGAGCATATCTTCATCAGGGACAAAGTCTGCAGGGCGAGACGGAGGCTGCGACGGAGTGCTGCCACTGCCCAGATTGAATTGCGAGAACTGGGAGGCAGGAGCAAAATTCTCCATGGGAACTGCTAGCGGCACTCTTGAAACCTCAGGCAAGCTGTCTTCCATAAAAACCACCTAGAGAATGGAAGATATCCTCGGGTGATTGAGGGAACTCTAGAAGGTGAACCGAGCAGTGCCTGTTGTATTAGAAGAGGCAGCGGATGAGCGATGCGAATGGGGACCCCAGTACGAGCAAAAATCTTGAGAGCGCCCCCTGCCGCTGCGAGTTCTGGGGTAGTGGCTAGAGCCATCATCGAAGGAGGATGTGTACGGGGAAGGACTGGATGGAAAACGAGTGGGATGGCTCTGAGAGCTGCCCCTCCTACTCCGCATACAATGTCGAAGCCTCGGCATAGTGTGAAGGAGCGGGAACCAGAAAACTTTAACCAAAGTGCCCGCCAGCCCAAGGTGGCCCAAACTCGAGCGAGGACGCGGTGACAGCTGAAGATGCCCAGGAGAATATACCTTCCTCTGCGTAGAGCGCAACAGACACAGATGGTCGTTCTCCCGACTGTGCATACAGTAACCAACGACGCCCCTACGATTCTGTGGGAAAGCCAAGACCGGAGCCATTTTAACCTGTTGCTTATGGAATCCATCTGCCATGAGACCGGACTTAACATGAATCGAGTTCATCCTTCCCAACCCAAACAAATCCATCTTCTTAACTGCTATCAGAGTGAAAATCTCGCCAGAGCATGCGGAGGCAGGGTTCAACCTGTTTGAAGGCGCGCGAGTGTTGTTGGTTGTAGAGCTCAGAGAATTGGAATAAGGGGAGTGTAAATGAGACACGCTATGGAGCAGCTGTCCATTTAACTCCACGTACCATAGGGGAAGGTGTCGGCATGGCTTGCCGCCCCCCCATCCCATCCCATTAACGAACCTTTGAAACACCCGCATCCAGGGGATTTTTTTGAGATATTAGTAACTCGGTAAATTTGATTTATTCTTCAATACAATATTTTCAAAGGTAAAACAAGAGGAACAAAAGGCACATGAAAACTCAGTCAAATAATGGGATGGAGATTAAATTTCATTAGTGAACTAAAACAATGAATAATGAAAAGGAAACCAAAATTCACCTTAAATGAATCTAGAATATAAAAAAGGCATTATATGCACCCAAAACACTGTTGCAAGACACAAATATTCAACCATAGGACTTAAAGAGCTATAAATACTACTTTCATCTTGTTTTGACCACAATATAGTGGAAATAATTCTTATTATTAGTTCCTTAACTCCAAAATAGTTGTTGTTTAGATGGAAAAACTCCTATATCAGATGAAAATAGGTTGTTACAACACATTATTACTGAAAATTTTTGCTGATCGCTAATAATTATGTACATAAGTTGCTAATTAAAATCCATTACAACACTTCTCCTATCACAAGTTAAAGAATACACCCAATTATATGGAATAACATGCTCTAACAACCCTACACTTAGTTGATGATTGGACTCCATTGAACTCACATCCAAGGGATGCCAATAAACCATGTTGAATTTTTAAGGTTAGAAAAGTTGCATGCATATTTCAAATTCTAATTTCACTCTCTAAAGTCATGGTTCCAAGAGTAAAACAACCCATTGACCACCCTTGAATTTTTGTGCCTCATGAAAGCTTTCAACAAAATTTTTAAACATAAATAAGGCCAACTTAATTTTATTAAATATAGTATAAGTCAAACTTAGGTTTTAGTTAGCCAAATATAGAAAGTCAATTTACAATTTTAATTGGTGAAAATAGCACAAATACCAATGAAAATTAGCCTTTCCAAAATCAATAAAGGATCATCTACTAGTAAAATTATAACTGAAACCATGACAATAAGATATGGATTAAGTTGGAAAAACATACCAAGCTACCAAATATACCGAAGGAGGTCAAATTATGGTTTGGAGGTTGATATTATTAGCAAGAATCAAGTGACAACCCTCTCAATTATTAACATATGTGATGTTGATCATATCAGCCCCCTGTCACAATTTTGTTAATCAGCCCCTTTAAATCACTCAAGTCCCCTCGTTTTGTCCCAAAATATTCCTGTTTCACCTATCGTTACCATTTATCGCCTCTAAAACACATTATAAAAGGCTGAAAACCCCACATTTGAAAATATTTAAGGCCGTAGCCCCTCTTTCCTTTTCTCCCACGTAACCTAGTGCTGGAACCGAATGCAAAAGTACTAGGTGCTTATCAACCAAATGCCTGAGCAAAATATTGGTCGTCGATATTTGTAAGATCAGACGATCTTCATGAACCAGCATTGTGCTCGTGGCCCATTCTATTCATCGCCCAAATTGTTTATGCACCTTCCGATCATTCTATCAAATCAACGGTCCGCAGCCTGCCTATCCTAGTGGTCCCCATGCCCACTCCTATTGCAAAAACCGGTGGTTTATATCGCACCGCCTTTCGGCGGTAGGCGGTAATTCTAGTGGGGCCATCGATTCCATATAGTGTTTGCCACGCGTCCCAGCATACGGTTCCAAAACCGCCGTTCATCGCGCGCTATTGTTCAGATCAGGACGCCCAGTGATATCGCTGTCCGCCATCGGATCTGTAGATCTCCATCCAACAGCCATCGCGCTTCGAAGATGCATGAGGTTTAATCATAGGCAAATCAGGCCCCTGGCCCACTTTCGATCGCCTCTGATACTCTTTCAACCATCGATCTCCCCTTGAGATCGGATGGTCCACATCTAGTCACATGCACGCCTTGGACCTAGTCTCCCACCACGTCATCCTCCCACGTGTCTATCGCATTTTTCTCTCTACCATTCATATATTCTATTCATATGTTATATTTTAATGTTTTACACTTTAGCTCTGGTCAGCTCGTCTTCCATTCCTCTGTTGCATTTTTCTGCCACCCTACGTTTTTTCACCATTTCGCCATGTCTGCACCACCATTTTCATCGATCCCGCCACGTCCATCATCTTCTGGCCTGGTTTTCTTTAACGAGTTTGCGGATTTTGCAGGTTTACAGTGGCGGAGAACTATTATGATTCACAGTCTCAATTACTGTGATAGAGCACACGTCAAAGGACCATTTTTCAGAGCAAAATTATAGAGAAATTCCTCCGAAGCCAAATTGACAAGACTTCAATTAAAGAAGCAGGGTTCAAATTTGTCAAACCCTGCAGGGACATTCAAGGCGTCGATTTCATAGATGAGAGCATTAATGGAGTAGCAGAGGAAGATCAGTGGATGATTGAGGAATTCAGCATTTGACGTTGAAGATTTTAAAGCTTAAATTAGGAATGGGAAGGCAGAGGGTATGATGCACAAAAAACAATACCCTCCAGGTTTTATTTTAGCAGAATCTTCTTTCAGGAAAGGACAGAATGTTAATATGGTTATCCCTATACCTTGTTCCTGAAGAGATTTTCACCCAGAACATTTATTTCAGAGAGCAAGCCACAGAGTACAAACAACACAGCATAGTCATTCAGCAGTATGGACGTGAATGTTTCCGCCATTTTGTCTTAATTATGCAAATTAAATTTTCATCACCTACCTCTTTCACTAGGTTTCTGGTTTCTCCTATAAATTTCCAGGAGAACGAAGGTTTTAGGGTTCCAGATTTTATCATAAAATTACGCAGTGAAAGGCTTTTTGTAAAAATTTTGTAAAACTTGGGTATGAACGAACAGAGCCCATAGGGTCTCAGTGAGGATGAGTTCTATCTGCAAAGAGGATTCTGGTCTTTGGTATTTCACAGTCTGTAACTTTCTTTATTTTGTTATATTAATATAACATTTCATTTCATCCAACTTCTCGTATCATGTTTTGGAATGCGAGTGGCTTGCTGATTTTTGGTATGGATTCATCCTAGTTGATTCCCATGCTCGGATCAGTAAAGCGCTTTAAATATGGCTCATGCATGATATACTGTTCCATTATTCAGCTAACCATACTTCTGCTATGTTAGTTTCTTTGGGAGGGTGCTTTTAAAATGCTATTATCATGTATGGATTCTTAGATTGTTAAGCCCATGCATGGTGGTATTGTATATCCGGGTATCAGCTCAATGTTAACTAATATCTTCTCAATATTTCTTTCACTACATACACCTTCTGATAATTTATGTCTGTGAAGTATTTCTGAATCAGCCCGCTTTGCAGTAAACTGTCTCTGAGTTGTCTGTTGATTTTGTATTAGAGTTCTGCATCTTGCCTCTGCAGTATCTCTTTTCCTGTGCAAGTTTATGAGAGTTTGGTCCCATTCTATTTTATTTCCCTGTTTACAGGAGATAGCATGTGAGCTGAAGTTGACAACTTCATACATTATATTATACACTCCTTGCTATGCTAAGATGTCCTAGGCACTAGTATATCACAACTCTAGGCTGTTTCTAGGAGCGACAACATATTTTTGGCGTTGTTGCCGGGGAACGAGGTTAAGAAAATTTGAATCCCTGGGCCTCGACAAAATATAATTCGCTCTTCAAGTAGGTGAGCATGGAGAGTTGAGAGTTGTAGATCCCTCACCTTGGTGACTCCACATTTGTTATTTGATAAATCTATTTGCAGTCCTGGCTCCTCGTAAGCCACACCTGAGGTCAGTTACGTCTAAGCCAAAGACACCTTCAGTGTCTGGCCCTGACTAGATTATACATAGAAGAAATTGGAGGGAAAGGAAATCAACCCGTTCCGAAATTCCTGAAGTGTCTACAGAAGACTTTCCATCCTCTTCTTCTCAAGAAGCTCAAGTGCTAGATCCCGACTCCACTGTGAGAGATACTGATTATTATTATTCAGATAGTCCACCCCGAGAGGGTATCAGAAATAAAAATAGTCTTCATCCTACTCCTGAGGTTGAAGAGGTCAAGGAAGTAACCTAAGTATCTGTTGTTAATAGACCTTTGTTCCCCTCAACCCCTCAAGTTGCAATTGAGTATATTCCTATTATTATTCATACTCCACTTCCACCTCCTCCTCCTCCTCTTACTCATCAAACTATTTCACTACCTCCACCTCCTCCAATGGCCAATTTTTCGGCATTATTGATGAATAAATATGCTCCCCTGGCATTACCCCAGGTGTCAAATGATATGCCCCAAGACTATCTGAAGATCTTGCCCAGATTCAATGGGGAAAATGAGATTTATGCTCAAAAACATCTTGAGACTTTCTGCTCCTTTGCAGAGAACTTTAATGCTGAACATTTGGATGTGGTTTTAAGGCTGTTTGTGCAATCTCTAGATGGTGAAGCTCTAAAATGGTTTAAGACATTGGTTTTCCATTCTATTACCACTTGGGACAATATGGAAGATAATTTTCTCAGGAAATGAGGGGAGAAGAAAGATCATGAAAATTTTCTCATTGAGTTCAACACACTAAAGAAAATACATAATGAAGGAGTGTCATAATTTATCAAGAGATTTAATAAATTGTATTTGATTCTTCCTGCTGATATGAAGGCTCATCAAACTGATGCTAATGTTGTTTTTGTAGTAGCCTTTCATTCAAAATTTGGTTTCTCTCTCAGAGAAAGAAAGCCTGCTACTCTGGATGATGCTCAGGCAGATGCACGAGAGTTGGAAGCAAACTTTTCCTCCACTGGAAAATCAAAAGGAAGAGATGAGCAAGATACCAGAAGAAGGGGCAAAGAGGAGGCATCCACTTCTAGTCAGGATAGAGACTCAGATAAAATGGAAGAAATGAGAAAATTGATTAAGAAAATGGTTAAGCTTGAATTGGAGGCCAAGAATTCAACTCTCAGGAATTTCCAAAATGCTCCAAACAAAGGTTACAATCCTCAATATAGGAAACCACCCTTGCAAATATTTCCAAGGGAAGCAAAGGAGCAACAGGATCAAGTGCCACACCCATTGTACCTGGAAGGTCCATTAGATGATTCTACTGAAGACACTGCCTATGGACTGGAGGATGCAAATCTTGCCTTTTCAAATAGTGATGGAGAAGAATGCCTTTTGTAAGAGAATGATGAATTTGGGTGCTCATTTCAAGAAGAAGAAAAAAACAGGGACACAGATGAAGCAGAATTTGATCATTATTGTAAACAATTTGATGATTTCATGCAAGCACATTTCAATAGAAGATATGATCTCAGATCTTCTAGGAAGAGGACTCGTACCCAAGAGCAAGAGGAAGAGCTACCCTAGAAGGAAGCACCTGCTCAGAAGGAGTCAACAGTGTAGAAAGGCACATACAAAGGTAAGGAACCTCTAAGAAAACCTTTGCAGTCTAATGATCAAATTCCTTTCGCTCCAAAAGTAGTCATTCCTCCTAATACTGAGTCTGTGTCAAAGGAAGTCAAACCCCCAGCTGAAAATAAAGTGCCAAAAGAGGTTGTAATAGAGAAATCCCCCCTAGTTTTCAGTTTGCAAAAGGAACTTGAAAAGGTCAAAATCCCAGTCCCCTTGACTGAATTGTTGAAACAACCAGCATATCAATCTCAAGTCACCTCTTTCATGCTCCCTCTAGAAGCACCAAACATCCCAGATAGTCTCAACCTTCAAGAAGAAAGAACTATGGTAGTTTTTGGACCACACATTGAGGAGATAGATCCCTCTACTCCTCCCTTCTATGTGTCTCTAGTGATCCATGACCTGCTATTACATAAGTGCATGTTAGATTCTAGAGCTTCCCATAATCTTATGCCTCTGTCAGTCATGGAACAACTAGTTTTGCAAATCACACGTCCATATAAAGACCTCTATTCATTTGACTCCAAAAGAGTTAAATGCTTGGGGATGATTAAGGATTTGGTAGTCAATTTGGCCCAAATCCTAGCAAAAAGTGTGGTAATGGACATAGTGGTGGCTGAAATCCCAACTCGTTTTGGTATGTTGCTATCAAGGTCCTGGGGAACAAAATTTTTTGGATCACTCAAGATGGATTTAACATATGCCACAATCCTGATTTTTGGTGGCCAAGAGAGGAGGTTGTACAGGGGGACTAGATTTGTCAAGATGGTGACTAAGGCTGACAACTCTGTAAATTCACCATTCTACAGTAAAGAAGGAGATTTTTCATGCTTGATGCTGGAAGAAGATCAATATTATGCTCATGAACCTCCCTTCTTCCAGATTCAGACTGAGCAGTCCTTAGAGAGCCATGATGCAGGAATATGGACACTACATTTTGATGGAGAAAATTCAAAGGAAGGTAATGGAGATGGAATATTATTGATTTTTCCTATAGGAAAATGGGTACCATTGTCTTTCAAACTAGAATATGAAGCCACTAATAATGTGGCTGAATATGAAGCACTTCTGTTAGGATTGCAGACAACCAAGAATATGAACATACAAAGCTTAAAAGTTCTGGGAGATTCAGAAATGGTGGTTATGCAAGTCAAAAATCAGTGTCAGACCAAACATCCTAGTCTAAGGGCTTATAGGAATGAAGTTTGCGACATGGTAGAAAATTTCTTCTTAGCATTCAATATCCAGTTCATGCCCCGAGAACAGAACAGGATGGCTGATTCCTTTGCTGTGGCTGCTAGTACATTTCGACCACCTCAGAACCCTCTCTTAAGATACGAAGTTGAGGTGCGTTATCGGCCTTCAATCCTAGATAACATCAAACACTGGCAGGTGTTTGAGGATGAAGAACAGATGAAGAGATTCCTAGAAACAGTGGGAGAATTCTCCAATATGGAGATTGATGCTGATGAAGAAGAGGTTGAGTCTAAAAACACTTCAGAAAGAAATTGTGAGGATAAAGTAGCAGGTAATAAAGTGTTGCAATTGAAGGGAAACATGATACCTAGAGGGCTGATGCCTCTAGAAAGATTATTTGACAAGAATGATGTCTCATTGTAGCTGAGCAAAGTGGTAGAATAAAATCAGGTAGAAGACCTGAATCTTGGTACTGAGGCTGACCCCAAAATTGTAAAATTGTCTAAGAAAATCCCTGGAGAATATAGAAAGCTATATCAGAAATTATTTCAGTATTACAAGGATGTGTTTGCATGGTCCTATCAGGATTTGAAAACTTTTTATATCAGTATTATGCAGCACAAAATTCCATTGAAGGAAGATGCAAAGCCCCATAAGCAGAAGCTCAAACAAATAAATCCCTTGTTGCTGCCTTCTATTGAGAAATAAATTAAGAAGCTGCTGAAGGCCAAAATAATTTTACCATTGAGGTACTCTGAATGGGTGGAAAACCTTGTCCCTATACGAAAGAAGAATGGAGAAATAAGGCTGTGTGTGGATTTTAGAAATTTAAACAGAGCTTCCTTAAAGGATAATTATCCATTACCTAATATGGATCACATTCTGCAGAAAGTGGTTGGAGCTTCTAGGATGTCAATGATGGATGGATTATCTGGTTATAACCAGGTGGCTGTACTTCCAGAGGATCAAAAGAAGACTACTTTCACCACACCATGCGGTACATTTATGTATGCTAGGATGCCTTTTGGATTGATTAATGCAGGGGCCACTTTTCAGAGGGCGATGGATATTTCTTTTGTTGGGGAGCAGGATAAATTCCTGGTGGTCTACCTCAATGATATCACTATATTTTCCAAGAATGATGCTGAGCACATTGAACATCTGCGGAGAACTTTTGAGAAATGTAGAATGTATGGTATTTCCCTTAATCCTCAAAAGTATTTATTTGCATTAGAATAAGGCAAACGTTTGGGCCATATCGTGACCAAGGATGGGGTGAAAATAGACCCTAAAAGGGTAGAGGTTATAAATGGTATTTCTTTCCCCATAAATAAAAAAGAGGTGCAGGTATTCCTTGGGCATATCAATTTCCTAAGGAGGTTTATTCCTAACTATGCTGAGATAGTTAGGCATATAATAGACATGCTCAAGAAGAATAATGAAGTAAAGTGGTCACAGGAATCACGAGAGGCATTTACCAGGATAAAAAATGCTTTTGCAGAAGCTTCTGTCCTAGCTGGGCCAGATTATGAGAAACCTTTTATGATCTTTTCCTTTGCATCACCTCATACAATAGCAGGAGTTTTATTGCAGAAAAATGATGAAGGGTATGAGCATCCTATTGCATTTTTCAGTCAGGTGCTCCATGATGCAGAATTAAAGTACAACATATTGGAAAAGCAAGCATACGCCCTAGTGAAATCCCTCAAAGCATTCCATGTATATATCTTATAGTTCCACATCACTGCATTTGTGCCTGTAGCTACTGTAAAAGATATTCTTATTTAGGGGGATAGTGAAGGAAAAAGGGGTAAGTGGATTTCCAAAATACAGGAGTATGGCTTAGACATCCACCCTACTAAGCTGATCAAAGGACAGGGGGTTGCCAAAATGTTATAAGAATCAAACTATCAAGCTCTGGGCACAAATTTGTCCATTATAGCAGGTGAGGAATCTGAGGAGAAAGAAGAACAACATGGAATTGGAGTAGCTACTCCAGAAACTCATATAAAGTACCTCACCAATCTGTGGTACAAAGAGATAGTAGAATATCTCCTTATACTCAGCTGCCCTCCAAGTTGTGATAAAACTAAATGCAGAGCGCTGAGATTGAAATCACATAAGTACATAGTCACCAATGGTCAGCTATACTGGCAAGATCCCTCAGGCATCTTACTATTGTGTCTCACAGAGAATGAAGTCGAGAGTATTATAGAAGAATTTCATGAAGGGATCTGTGGAGGTCATTACAGCTAGAGGGCCACAGCTCATAAAATTCTGAAAGCTGGCTTCTATTGGCCAAATATTTTTGGAGATGTTTTTGCCAGAGTAAGAGCATGTGATAAGTGTCATAAATTTTCTGAGAGACAGAAATTGGCACCTTTTCCCCTGATTCCAGTGCATGTGGATGAACCATTTCGTTAATGGGGTATTTATTTTAGAGGAAAAATACATCCTCCATCGAGTGGACAACATAAATGGATATTAACAGCCACAGATTATTTCACTAAATGGGTGGAAGCCATACCTGCGAGGAATGCTACAGACACTGTGATCATAAAGTTCATGGAGAAAAACATCATATCTAGGTTTGGCTGTCCTGCTAGGATAGCGAGTGATAATGCACAGGCATTCAAGTCTGCAAAATTTATAAATTTCTGCTAGCAATACAATATCATACTGAGCCACTCTACAGCTTACTACCCACAAGGAAATGGCTTGGCAGAGTCTTCAAATAAAACTCTGGTGAGAGCCTTGAAGAAGACTATCAATGAAAATCAGAAGAATTGGGATTCCCAATTGAAATTTTCTCTATGGTCTAATAGAATCACCAACAAGAGAGAAATTGGGAAATCTCCCTATGAATTGGTATATGGACGAGCAACAATTTTTCTTGTACAACTGGCTTTACCAGTGGCCCGCTTCATACAAGAAAGCCAGGAGGAACCTGATGATATGATCAGGAGAATCAATCAATTGATGGAATTAGAAGAAACACGGGGCCAGGTGAATCAGAGGTTAATATAATATCAAGAGAAAATGAAACACATTTTTGATCAGCATGCAAAAGACAGGAAATTGCAGATTGGTGACCTAGTGCTAAGATGGGATGTACGAAGAGTTGAAAAAGGAAAACATGGTAAATTCGACCCCCTATGGTTTGGTCCTTTCAAAATTGTGGAACAGGGAGGAAATAATACTTTCAGGTTGGAGAATTTACAGGGCGACTTGCTGGGTGCCCCTTTAAACGGTCAATTCCTCAAGCCCTACTTTCAGTTTTGATTCAGGCAAAGGAAGCCTGATGTATTATATTGTATGATAGTTTCCTTTTGGTTTTCATTTGAATAATGTGGGTGCCATTATGAATCATAAAGTGAAAAGTAAGGTTGCTGAAGAGCCGAGTTTGCACAGAAGATGATCAGAGGGTCTACGAGTTCTCGACATGTCCAGGGATGAACGTGCCGTCCCCAGGTGGAGCGAATGTTGATCATATCAGCCCCCTGTCACAATTTTTTTAAGCAACCCCTTTAAATGACTCAAGCCCCCTTGTTTTATCCCAAAATATTCCCGTTTCACCTATCGTTACCATTTCCCACCTCTAAAACACATTATAAAAGGCTGAAAACCCCACATTTGAAAATATTTAAGGCCGTAGCCCCTCTATCCTTTTCTCCCGCGTAACCTAGTGCTGGAACTGAGCACAAAAGAACTAGGCACTTATCAACCAAATGCTCGAGCGAAATATTGGTCGTCGATCTTTGTAAGATCGAACGGTCTTCGTGAGCTAGCACTGTCCTCGTGGCCCATTCTATTCATCGCCCAAATCATTTATGCATCGTCCAATCATTCTATCAAATCAACAGTCCGCAGCCTACCTATCTTGTTCATCCCCACGCCCACTCCTATTGCAAAAACTGGTGGTTTATATCGCACCGCCTTTCGGCGTTAGGCGGTAATTCCCATGGGGTCAGCGATTCCATACAGTGTTTGCCATGCGTCCTAGTGTACGGTTCCAAAACTGTCGTTCATCACGTGCTATTGTTCGAATTAGGATGCCTAGTGATATCGTTGTCAGTCGTCGGATCCGAAGATCTCCATCCAACGGCCATCGTGCTTCGAAGCTGCATGAGGTTTAATCATAGGAAAATCAAGCCCCTGGCCCACTGTCCATCGCCTCCCATACTCTTTCAACCATCGATCTCCCCTTGAGATCGGACGGTCCACATCTAGTCACATGCACGCCTTGGACCCAATCTCCCACCACGTCATCCTCCCACGTGTCTATCACATTTTTATCTCTGCCATTCATATATTCTATTCATACGTTATATTTTAATTTTTTACATTTTAGCTCTGGTCAGCTCGTATATCTTTATTTTCCCACTTTCCTAATTTTTCTTGATTTTTTACTAAATTGAGTCAAACTATACTCTTCTACATCACCAAGTTTTTCATAATTCCATGTCTAGTACCTTTATCAATACACCAAAAATATGACACATAGAACACAAAACGAAAATTTATCCATAGATTTCCAATGATATCTTGAGTAGAAAATGGTGCTTCAAGTAGAATGAATTTTGTTGGTTTTTCATTCAAACACGGGGCTGGAAATAAGGATGTCAAGTAGAAATTGTAAGTATCGCCAAATTTTTATCTGGAAATTGATTTGGTATTACATCCAAAGAAACATTTATATATGGATTAAAAGAAGAGGTGATGGATGTCTCTGGACATAATACACATTGTGACATTACTGACCTTAAAAGAGATGAAACATTGCCTATTGAAGATGGTAATGCGGTGTTTGAAGTCATCGACTATGATGTTGATGATGTTAATGCTATTGATAATGATGTTTTTGGTGGGATAAGACGAAGAGGAGGTTTCACTCCTAAAACTTAGGAAGACAAGTTATTAGATACTACATAAAGTAAAGCAGGGCTTGATGCTAAGCATAAATTAGGATTCATCATGATACTACTCACAATAAATCCCATTGTTTGGGATGCCCATAACTTAACTATGATTTTTGTGGAGGTTAGGATTGTGTCAATACCTGAGACAAAGTAATAGGTTGAAATGGAGTATGGATAATTGGTTGTACTTCCCAGGGTATTGGTAATTTTTGTGTAATTTGGATACCTTGTGATAGGTTGTGTGGTAACTCATTCAACAACTCTAGAGAAATTTCAAATGGTGACACTTGTAACTCTGGCATCGATTGAGGAATTTCTATAACATGTGATTGAAGTGAAAATTTTTGAAAGGAAAATGAAGAATGACCTTGGAAATGAATGGAGAGAAGGAATTTTAACTTGTGATTGACAAGGATTCATGAAATTAGTCTGATGGTGATGGTTTAGTGGTTAGAATTATTGATGTTGAAGGGGTGGTGGAGATGGATTTATAGGTGGAAAAATTTGCGTAAACATAAGCACAAATTTTGTCATATGATATGAAAAAACAAATATTTTTTATTGTTTCCATTTTGAGAAAGGAATGTCGCTTAATTATAGTTTCACATGTGATAGGAATTCAAATCTTGGGGGATCAAAACCAAGGGAAGATAAAAAAAATTCTTGAGATTTTGGCACCATTCCTAGTGTTATTTATGTACTTATTGACCTAGATTCATTCACTGAATCCACAAGGTGATGAAAAAAATGAGTTAAATTGAATGAATATGCCAAGCTAGAACTAGAATTATTGTGGCTTGGAACAGGAACTTGAAGTGTTCTCAACCTTGATTACAAGTTAGTGATTTCTTTTGATGTTTCAGGTGAGGAGGTCGACCCATTACATGTCTATTTCCTAATGAACTTTGACTACTTTTACAATGAAATGGACATCACATAGAGGGAATATTAATGGATAGACATGCATGCTAAAACATAACATGCCTTACCATACAACACAGCGCAAAGACATCCCAACACTATAATAAGAAATTCTTATTAAGACGATTAGGTTGAAAATAGTTTAATAGTGTGTAAGCCGATATCTACCCATAAATCTGATATCTACCCATAAATCCTTCTTTATCCATTCTCACAGGGAAAACTCAAGTGCGGTTAGATCACATTGTGCCATGAAGAATTAGACTTAAAAATTATGAATTTAACCATTGTAATAGTTTTCACAAACGAACCTCTTCTATTTGAGAAAGGGATGTTGCCAAATATTATATGAATTCTCTTAATTTTCTAGGTAGTTTCTTCGAATGGGGTTTGGAAATGACAAATATTAATTTTGAAAATTCATAGAGGGGATATCTAGTTTGAAGTTAGAAATTCCACTGTACTTTCTCTTCTTAATACTATCTTTTTTCTCTTAAGGTGGTGTTTTTTTTCTTAATTTCGTTCCTTTAATTTTAACAAATTCTATAGTCTGATAGTAGTTAAGCGATAATGTCATTTCACTCGTGAAGAGTTGGTTTGTATTTATTTAATTCAATGTTCACGTTTTTTCCAGATGTTTGTGGAATATCTGGTATCGTTTGGCATGAGTGATAAACTGGATCCAATGTTATTCATCTGTCAACCATGAAGGATTTGTGGTGTGAGTTGTGACCTCTTATTTCCTTTGACACCAACTCCAGGTTCTACTCTTTAAGGGTAGTTTACCTATGCATTGCCAATATTTACAGTTGCATTGGCTTCTTTTTTGAAAATCTATAAACTATAAAACTTATTCAAAGAACAATTTTTTTATCTTTCTTAGACTATTGTTACTTCCAATAATGCCTTTCTCGATCAAATTTTGTATTAATTTCTGAAGAACATCCTAAAAGATATATTTTGAGTCTTGAAAGTAACTAGAGGTCACAATATCATATATTATAGAAACCTTTTAATGGTGAATGTTATTGTTGATCAATTTGGACACAGATGATAAATTTTTAATTTTTTCTCCTACTATCTAGCAATATTGTGTTTGTCTTTATTGTATAGTTCATATCCATTTTTAGGAAACAACAATTTTTGTTTTTAGATGCACATTATATTCATAACTTATAGTAGATGGATCTTTTTGAAATGGAAAGTTATCAATTTCATGTGTTATATACATGATATTATTCTCATTGGTGATGATGCAAGGCCACATGCATAGTATTTTCAAAGTTACCTGTTTAGAGATAGCAGGATAGAGGGTAGGTGTGTGTGACCGGGTCATAGGTGAGTTTCCCATACTTAACCAGCCACAATATCTCCTAGCCAGTAGAAGGATCTCCCATCCAGTCGAACCCCGGTATGGTAGGCATAGTAAACAATCTTTTATTCACTCTTATTGATTTAACATCTCTATATTTTTCTTCACTCTTGCAATTTTCTGGAGTTCTTGTCTTTAAAAGTAAATATTGTATCCATGAGCAATTTAAGTATTGTGGAAAGTTTTTTCTATTATATGAAATAAATACAGAACTAATAAGGATCTAACTTTTAGCAATATGCACGACATAAACAAAACACATCTAAAGTATATTCCATTCATCATATAAAAATCAGAGAACCATAAGGTAAAGTAAGAGAGCCGTAAGGCGTAGAAATTGAAGAACATAAATGGGGTGAAAATAATGACCACGAGTAGGGGAGAACAATAAGAATGTTTTGTTGTAATGTTATCATGTCATATGCCCATGCCCATTGGTTCTATAATGAAGCTCAGGAGGCATATCTCCAACATCTATGACGTGCAATTGTATGTTGAACGAGGAAGTAAGAGATTTACACCATTGGTTCCATAAAGAAGTTCTTGAGGCATATCTCCAACATCTATGATGTGCAATTTTATTTTCACCGAGAAATTAAGTGAGCATTAGTAGCGATAATGACAACCTGCCCTGTAGTTTTTTTATACTGTTCCCGCTGAGATTTGAGTAAATATTCTTTTCATTTTTTAAATATTTATCTTGGGTGGATTTTTTTCTTTTTGTTACAGAGTATATCATGTATTGTTTCATGTATCATTGAAGCTCGTGGTCTTAGGATCACCGTGAATATCAAATACCATTGCGACTTCACCCAAGCATTAATAATGTCCTTTGAAAGTATTTACACAAAAAACACCCAAGTAGTCGCATGAGATTATTTATAGCTATCGCAAATAATATCAGATTATAACAAAATATCTAGATGGGTCTATTCAAGAATGTTTTCATTACCTCGTGGAATACCTTAAGAGTGAATTTTTGAGGTGTTTTGGGAAAGCACTTTACTCTTAATTTATTGGCAATATTTTTTGTGAAAACCAAAGATTGAGTTGTTTAAAGGAATTGAGGCAATATTTGTACCAATAATGGTTAGCACATGCCAACTAATAAAAGGGGTGAGGAAGTAATGTGGAAATGCAAATAAGATTTAATGTACGGAAGCAAATCAAGCTCACTAGACAACATTTGACTTAAGAAAATTAGGCAAAGGAGCTAATAAGGTTCACAATGCATTTACTTAGTAGTCTAACCCACTAGATTCACTAAATGATACAATGCACTTGATAGTAGTGTTGATAAATTCGTGATTGGAAAAAAAATTGCGAGGTTCTTAAAAACATATTTTTGGAAAAATCAGCAAACAAATTTGGAAAAGTTTCAGAAAATCCACATCAAACATTAAAAAAATGTAAAATATAACCATTTTTTTTTCAAATTTTGAAAGATATAAAGGAAAAAACATCAAATAAACACATTGACACATAAATATGAAGAAATCATTGATATATATGATCTCATGGATGTCAAATACAAATGATACATCAAATTCCATCAATATATGTGTGTGTGTGTGTGTGTGTATACACACACACACACACACACACATATATACATAATGTAATCGATATAAAATTTTAGTTTCCTTTCAGATATATATATATAGCTATGTCGTTTCCACATTTCTTAAAAAAATTTGAAATTCTAGTTGTGAATCTGACACCCATTTCCTCTCTCCAGGTGATATATATTAAGTGTTATGGTCTCTTTGAAAAATGGTCACTTTTCAGTGCATAAACAGCCCAATAAATGCTTCCAAAAAATGGGAATTGGGAGTTCCTTCTACACTATCCCATCACAGGAACAATCGATGTCCTCCATCCTCTCTTCAAAATATATAAAAAAAAAACATACCACTATTTAGAGTAGCTTAGCCCTATCATAATATTGTCAATGAAAAACCTCAAATTCTCCAAATATTAATCAAATTATAATAGATCTATTGTCCATCAAGCATTTATCCTATTTTTCCCTCTTTAGGTTGATATCATGATGCAGTTACGAAGATACGTAGAAGAAATATTAACCAACATTATCTATTTTAAAACTAAAAATAGTCAGTAGACAAATACAGTTTACTACCAACTCAAATTGCAGTAAAAAATTAACAACTTTCACCAGTAAAATACAATAGAATCTTCTAATAAAATATAGAGTTAATTAAGCTTCATAAAACAAATTAGTAAATCAGAACTCAACAAGATTGTCAATCACTTAATGCTTGAAACTACATACTCAAATAAAAATTACTATATATATGATAAAATTATATATCTTACATGACATTGAAGATCCAAACAACTTCTACAAAATCCACGTACTAGGATTTGGTTAAATTCTCCATTAGAACATAAAATACCTTTAATTCATCACATTTACAAGTCTTCAGTTTTGTAAGTTGTGTCTCTGCACCACGGAGATGATCCTAAAGGACCTTCCTATCAACAGTTATCATAGCAATTTCTTCATCTCTCTGAACGAATCCCACCTAAGAGAGGAAATGTAGAGCGAGAAGATGGTTTTGGGAAAAATATTGAGAGGGGGGGGGGGGGGGGGCGTTGAATCAATATTTTCAAAAATCACAATCTTTTACATTTTCTTTTACAGATTTCTATACACGAATTTGATTATCCAAACTAGCATATGTACATTGTTATCCTAACATAAACTTGTGTATACCAAAATAAATTTATTTTTCAGATAATTATTCAGAAACATTCTTTAGCCCATATCATCAGTTATGCATCAAATAGTTAAGCAGTAAAAATGTGCAGTAATAACAGAATAAATCATCACGCAAGAGAATCACACATGAAAACCAAAATTTAAGGTGGAAACGAAAGTCGGGAGAAAACCACCACTGATGTCGTCTATGTCTTCAATGTTTATTATATAGAAAACTGCTTGCAATATTTTTACTGATGCAAGCTCATATCAGTACGCAAGAAACTACATGCAGAAGGCTGCAACCTTCTCACGTTATCTAGCTGGTATTGGAAGGGAACTCCAACCCTCTAGTCTCATTTACTAGCCACTACTTGAAGGGCGTTACAACCCCCTGATCAGAACACTAACTTCTACTACCAAGAAGCTTCTACTTCCGTATTGAAGGCTCCACCCTTAGACATACTGTACAACACATTTGGTAAATTTTCACACTAGATCTTCAACTCAACTGAATATATATATATATATATATATATATATATATATATATATACACCAATAGCCTCAACCCAAACTTTAAACAACATCAGTGAGATCACAGAAATGAGAACATAGTAATAAAACTGGACTTCTGAATCAACATGCGTAACCCATTTCAACCGTTATCATTCATCTTAATAAAAGCACACGCTACTTCACTTTGCTGTAAACAGCATGTATACAGACTTTCTCGCACACTAACCTGGGTATAGATATGTGAATACAAAATATCCAGAATTTGATCAGACTCAAAAACAGATCTGAGGCTTTCAATCATATATCTTTTCATATTTGCAAAACCCTTATTCAGTCAGCATCATTAATGATATTTAGTTACTCATTGTTTAGATTTTTAAATATTAAACTAGTAGCATATACACTATTCAAAAAACCCAGATCTACATGAAGACTTCATTGACAAAAAAAAATATAGTAGCAATAAACAGATAAAATCTCCATCAAGCTTCAAAAAACACTGAATTCCATACACGCTTTTGCTAAAACAAATCCGCGTGTATACGCACTTTCATCACGTTGAACCAACATCTAGATATGTGAATATTCAAGACTGTAAATATTTATATCTATATACTTACCTATATTTTTGTTTTCTTCACTTTAACAATCATGCGCCAGGTCATATATCTAAACATCTCACCAATATATCAAGCAAATACATAGTCATTTCAAGTCTAGAGATCATGATCCATCATTGTATCCATGGTTGCATCATTATTTCAGATCTACCAATAAACAAAAATCATTCCATATAGATATACTTCAGAGTGAAGAATTCAGTTAAAAACCCTTACACATGCACACACCTTGCACTATGATTTTCTTCTCCTTATATAGGTTTAGCCTTTATCAATATCATGAGCCAACACCACACAAGGTCTGATGGTATTCTTGGATAGAATAAAATATATGACACCACACTCAATATTTTGGGCTAAAACCATGGTAATTCCCCCTAGTATCATAATTTTGTAGTGCAAAAGGCATACATGACTTGGATCGTTCTTGTTCGCGTGTATACACGATTTGGCCTGCACAAACTCGCGTATAGAACCTTCAATTATGAAAATTAAACATCTTCCACTAGACTTATACTTTTCTTCTATTGTACCTTTTTCAAAACCATTATGCTTCTCCAGAATTCATATACTTCATCATTTGCAAGAGAGTTCTCATTAAGGAAAACATATGCAATCATAAGAATCATATTTTCAACAGATGGTTCTCCCACCTTACCAACGTGAAGATGCCTGATGGCCTCGATAGTGGGACCTAACATGGTCGTTGTTTCTTTGGATGCTCGATCGTGGGACCTAGTAGATCTCTATGAAATTTCTACTGGATTATTTTATTTTTAAACAAACAAAAATCAAATCGATGGATATTAAGAAAATTATCAGATATTATACCCATTTTTTTAACATCCCATTAACCAAATAATTCAGAGGAGTTTTTATCAGAGAAGGTAGAATGAACTCCTCTTCTAGACTCAAAAATTACAAGAATGGCAATGGAGAATGCGATGCAGATGAAAAATACAAGTTTCCTTCATGGATTTTGTACTGACATTCATGGTCAAAGTAGATGGTTTCTCTAGGCATTTTCTCTCCATGGTGGCACTACAACATCATTTTCAAGGAATAAATTCACCGTGAGATGCACATAAAATAATATCAAGTCATAGATGTTGAGAACACTACTCATTGCAGAGATGAGAAATCTTAAGGGAGAGCTAAGGTGTAAGATGTTTTGAGAGCCAAAGTGATGCAGGAGCATCTAACCCCTCCTTAATCAAAGAAGAATCCAAAGAAGGGTGAAGAATACGTGGATCAGAGAAGCTAAATCGAAGGAGAAAATAAGGGAAATCTGTTTTAAAAAAGATTTAAAGTGGATTTAAAGCGGATATGTCTCGATAGATTTACTATTGTTAACAATGATGCATGCATTTTGGAGATCTTTTGTTGGAGAAAAATAAGGAGAGGATCTGATCGATCCTTCCTATCTAATGCTTCTTATATAAATGTAATGTGATAGGGTGTGATAGATATCTATTTTGTGAGGAAAAACTGAGTGAGTAAAATGTAGTCGAGCGTGAGCTCATTTCTAAGGCTGAAAGGCCTTAGTATGTAATTGTTCTGTATAATATATAGAAGCATATTGTAGTATATGTTGTGTACGCTTATGTGTATTTTATAATTGAGTAAATCTTGTGTTGCGAGCTTGATCGATCATCGATCACTTAAAGGATCCACGGCGATCAAAATTATTGTTTAAACGTTATATAAAGAAGATCGAGTGAGGATTGGTGTGTTGGCAATTTATTGAAGTGGTTTTCGATTTGTGTTTCTAATGAAAATCGTGAATATTCTATGTTTAATGCTATCCTGGCTGTTGAAGTTTATAAACTGAAAACATAGAGAAATAGGATTTGCGGATCCATTGAACAGATCTGAATTAATATAAGTATTGACCCTGAGAAGAATCAGGTCCGCTTGAACCCATCACATCGGGCGGAGAGGATGGTCAAATATCACAACAAATGAAAATTCCAACTTCTGATTGGTAACAATTTTGATTTTCGATTTCCGATTGAATCGGATCGGAACTGTAGTGATTGTATCGGTTCGGAGCTACCGAAACTCTTAACACGTTTGGCATTTAAATAATCCATTTTTCGACTGCCGATTATAGCGTATCGGAGTATGTGGATTGGAGCGGAGTGTATATAATATTTCCGTGTGTTGTATGGTTTGTCGCGGGGTTTTAATATTTAGCACATATATTGAATGCTTGCAATGGCTATACAAAGCATTCAAACACTGTTTTAAAATGTTTGTAAAGGGATGGCTGATATTTATATAGTTCCACGGTCAAAATTTAAAAGGCTTAAAGCCTAGAGCGCTTCCGATAAGGCTTAGTGGGCCATAACCCACAGGCCCAGGTTCGAAATTTTTACATGAAAGGGGATTTTGGAAATACGCCAAGATCTCTTTGCATCAAGTGGTATCAGAGCAGGGAAAGGATTTCCTGCGAGAAGGAAGAAGAATGCAAGCAGAAGGGGAAAGAGGTACATTTGTGTTAAAGCTGGAGATTTTATGGTCTTACTGTCGTGCAGATGGCGGCAGCGGAAGGTGAGAAGATTTGCAGCAACCTAGAGCAAGGTGTGCTCAATTGGTTCCAGAGGAGAGAACCAGAAGGATGCCAAAAGACTGAGTGCAGAGGGCTTGGTGAGGTATCGTGTAACAGATGAGACTGTTACTGCAGAGGTTGGTTGCAGCTCACAGAAGATCATGAAGGCAATTCCACTGAAGAAATGTAGTGGGTAGAATTGCTAAGGATAAGGAGAAGTATATGACCAGGAGGTCATAAAAATTTTTGTACCTCGGGAGTCTGATGCAGGAGCATCTAACCCCTCCTTAATCAAAGAAGAATCCAAAGAAGGGCGAAGAATACGTGGATTAGAGAAGCTGAATCGAAGGAGAAAATAAGGGAAATCTGTTTTAAAACAAATTTAAAATGGATTTAAAGCGGATATGTCTTGATAGATTTACTATTGTTAACAGCCATGCAAGCATTTTGGAGAGCTTTCGTTGGAGAAAAATAAAGAGAGGATCTGATCGATCCTTCCTATCTAATGCTTCTTATATAAATGTAATGTGATAGGGTGTGATAGATCTCTGTTTTGTGAGGAAAAACTGAGTGAGTAAAATGTAGTCGAGCGTGAGCTCGTTTCTAAGGCTGAAAGGCCTTAGTATGTAACTGTTCTGTATAATATATAGAAGCATGTTCTAGTGTATGTTGTGTATGCTTATGTGCGTTTTATAATTGGGTAAATCCTGTGTTGCGAGCTTGATCAATCATCGATCACTTAAAGGATCGATGGCGATCAAAATTACCGTTTTAAACGTTATATAAAGAAGAGCGAGTGAGGATTGGCGTGTTGGAAATTGCTTGAAGTGGTTTTCGATCTGTGTTTCTAATGAAAATCGTGAATATTCTGTGTTTAATGTTGTCCTGGCTGTCGAAGTTTATAAACTGAAAACACAGAGAAATGGCTTCGCGGATCCATTGAACAGATCTGAATTAATATAAGTATTGAATCTGAGAAGAATCGGGTCCGCTTGAACCCATCGCATCGGGCGGAGAGGATGGTCAAATATCGCAACATATGACAATTCCAACTTTCGATTGGTAACAATTTTGATTTCCGATTTCCGATTGAATCAGATTGGAACTGTAGTGATTGTATCGGTTCGGAGCTGCTGAAACTCTTAACACGTTTGGCATTTAAATAATTTGTTTTGCGACTGCCGATTATAGCTTATCGGAGTATGTGGATTGTAGCGGAGTGTATATAATATATCCGTGTGTTGTATGGTTTGTCGTGGGGTTTTAATATTTAGCACATATATTGAATGCTTGCAATGGTTATACAAAGTCGAGCTCTTGTTTTAAAATGTTTGTAAAAAGGGATGGGCATTATAATATTTATAGAGTTCCACGGTCAAAATTTAAAAGGCTTAAAGCCTAGAGCGCTTCCGATAAGGCTTAGTGGGCCATAACCCACAGGCCTAGGTTCGAAATTTTTACATGAAAGGAAATTTTGGCAATACGCCAAGATCTCTTTTCATCACAAATTTCTGTAAAGTTGTAGCTCAAAGAGAGTCATCTAGACAAACGTTGCAAGTATAGATACCAAGAGAAGACAAGACAAGACACCTGTGCCAAAACCCCGTGCCATTCATCCAAAGGAAGAACGAAAATATAAGAGAAATTGGACCAACTCGGTGGCCTATTTATAGTTTATGCCATGGATGAAGGGTTACACCCCTTGTCGGAAGCCGACATGAAAATTTGAACTCGACTTTGAAATTTTGGTGGGAAATTTTATAATTTTAGATTGCAATAATGTGCTTTTATAATTATTTTTTCCAAAGAATAAATCTTTTAAATTAATGTTTTTTGGGTCTATAAATTTTGGGTATTTTCTAAAAATTTTAAGTGGATAAATCCATTTTTTTAATCTCCTCTACCACTAAGAATTTTAAATTTATCTAATGAATATTTTATTCTTACTAGTTGGTTAAGATGTCAAATTGAGTATTATTTTGTCATTGATAATTTCATGTTAGTCCTTCAAGAACTAATTTTATGCATTAATTGATGCATTCAAAAAATAACAATAGCTCTAATACAATTTTTTTTTTTCATTAGTTGCTTCCACGTAATTTTTTACAATAGAAGTTATTATTATGGAATATTTTACATAGAATCTAGTGCCATGGAAGCTTCTACACATAATATACTACTACGAAATCTAATGAGTGAGTAGTGAATGAAAAATTATACAAATAATATTTGAGAGGCATCCATAATGGTGAGATGGATGGGCCATTGGCCTACTATTTACATATAAGATAGTATCAAAGTAGAGGCTTGAGTCAACCTATCGAGAATTCTATGGTAAGCACCTATAATGACAATATAAGAACTAGACAATAGTTATTTCCAAGGTTTTAGTGAAGTAGAGCACCAATAATGATAGGGT
This sequence comes from Pinus albicaulis, assembly GCA_034641835.2. NCBI lineage: Eukaryota > Viridiplantae > Streptophyta > Pinopsida > Pinales > Pinaceae > Pinus > Pinus albicaulis. The sequence continues at coordinate 1,226,644,005 of CM076575.1, forward strand.
AATATCAAGGATGAGATCAAGGTAAAGATCCAAGGGTTAGCTTAGACAGGCTTTAGTATATTATATCTACATTAACATAAATGGTTTCACAATGATTGGTGTTGAAATGTGGGGAAGTGCCATAATAAAGGCTAGAAATGAATACCAAAAGAAAGAATAAAGGAGGCCAAAGAAAAAGTGAAAGGATCAACCAGAAATTTACAATGCAACTATAGTAAGCCATAAGTACCTTGTCGTGTAGAAGCCAAGGTGGATATCAAACCTTATGTTGGGGAAGTTTATTCCATCGAACTAAATCATTGGATACAACAATTGGATGTATAATTCAATATGTATGAAGTAATTGGTAGACAAAATATTTCATTTTCTCTGTTGAATCTTGAAATCCATGCTTTCGCATGGTGGGAGAGTGATGCAATTAGAACGGTATTATAAAATCAACCGCTAGTCACTAATTGGCAGGTGTTAAAGGATATTATCAAAGCTCAATTTTACCCAATTGAATGTGACAAACACCAATATATAGTATGGTATTATGTTAACCATATAAATAGTCTTTATTGTTATTGTTTCTTTGTGGAAATATTCCTAATCAACAGGTTTGGAATTAACTAATGTATTTTGTTAATTTTCTTCTCCTATTTCTCCATTCACCCAATTTAATCAACCACAAGTGAAATTTTACTTAAAACCATAAAAATATTAGTTATGATTTATAGCATGCAGTAGCCGAAAATGACTGAAAGATAGCTGAGGTGAAAATTGGCTAGTTTATTACTGCTACACCAAGATATCATTGGTGTTTCTCTACTAGATTACTGATGATCTGTTACCCACTATTTTGCATAAGAATATCATATGATTTTTCATTATTCAACCAGGTAGCATAGTAATTCTAACTTTCCAACGGTTTGGAATACAAAAATATCTATTAGGAAAGGACAATTTGTGCACATGTTTGGAGGCATCATGCCAAAGTCAATTATGATATACTCAAATGAATATTGTAGATTGTAAACCCATAGTAAAACCATCAACTATGGCACCTAGTAGCAAAGAAAGTTATAGGAAGGAAAATTTAAATAAAAATCTGCTTGATATATAAATTATGATGAGTGCAGGAATGAAGTGCGAAGCCGTATGAAGGATAGTTTCAAAAGTGGAAAAAAATATTGAAAAATGGTTTTCCTCAAGTCCATTCCCATTATGGTGAAATTTATTAGACAATTGACAATGCAAAGGAAAAAATTAACAAACTGTTGGAGGAATATGAGAGAGGGATAGATATAAGAGAAGCATGCCAATGCATATGGGACATTAATATCTCATTCTTCCACCACGAGGTTGTGAAAAACAATTTGGTTATGGAAGTTAGGAAAAAAATGATAGGTAATTAAATTTGTTGTAGGAATGTTCAAGTGAAGTTGTTATGGCAATGAATTGGTGGATGAATGGTTTCACAAGGGTATCTTGATGACTTGGCCTTGGATACTCTCAAATATAGGAAAATTTTTGTAAGTTATGTTGAATAGGAAAAATTGAATGGTCGGCTTGTGCCATATTTCACCTATGACACAAAATCTGATCCCACAGTGTCAAATAGTGACATGCCTTCATGAGCTCAGAGATATTTCCATTCCTCTCTCCATATGGCCAACAAAACTAGTGTCAGTGAATGCCCATTTTTAAACATTCATTATAGCAACAATGAGGAGACGAACACACGAATGGGAGTTTCCTTAAAAACAAATATGATGCATCACTTAGCTACACGGGAGGCAATGATGTACTGGAAGTTACTAGCAGTGCACTCTCTCCTTTAAATACTATTTCTGGCATGTTACTAGTGCTCATTCCTAGAAAATCAGGGCACTTCAATTGAGGGAGTCACTTACCTATTCATGGAAGCATGACGAGTTACAAATTAACACCCTTTTGGAACTTGAAGGGAATAAATTTTTTTTTTTTTGGCCACTTGCATGGAGGGCATATTAATGAAGGATTTACACCACATTCTCTCCTTATTCCTAGAATTAAATAGGGTACATCAATTATTTTTCTACGCTTGAAGAAGTTCACCCTAGTATAAAATATGGCTTTGGAATCATATTTTTTATTCCTATGTAATCTATAATTACGTGACTAGTCTTTTATATGGATTCAAGACCTTAAGAAGCTGTAATAATATTACCTAAAGTAAAATGTCTCTTAATAAACTCTAATTGATCAATAAAAATCATTCAGGCTATCATATTATTGATTACAAGACATATTAAAAAGTGTGAGAGGTCGAAAAATTCTCACAATGTTTATCTTGTTGTCTATCTTGAAACTTGTGAAATTTATCTTTTTTTTCAAGTGAGATAGCTTGTATGTGTCTCAAAAAATTTATTTTTGTACAATCCACTCAAAATTATACCACACTTCCTTCAATATATGTGTGAATATTTAGTGGGGAAATTTTCCTCCAATTATCATTATGGCATAATAATATAGGAAAGAACAATCATATGATGTAAATGCAAAGAGAGTCCCAAAACTTCCTCTCAATGAAGAAGCCTGATTTTGTGGAGGATATAAGGTAGATGATATTGGAAAGCATCCATTATTTTCAAATCCATGTTTTTATGAAAATAATTTGATGACTAGAAGCCACAAAAATAATGTTGATGCTAGTTGGGCCACAACAGTTTGGACTAGAGTTGTAACATCTAGAGATGATTCGTAGAGAAATTTAGTAAATTTAGGCATATATCAAGTTAATGTAAGACTTGACAGAGATTTTTTGTTATATAAAATACTCATGTATCTCATCTATACAATTTGAAGTGGATTGATCAACTACGTGTAACAAATATGGATTTGATGTTTCACTTGTTTTAGTCATGACCTACAATCTTGTTAGCACATGACAGGGAAGCTCTATCTAGATTTTCAAGAATATTCTCATGTTTTGACTTCCCTTCTACCACTAACTTTATCTCCAACATCATTTCACAAGAAATTAATGTCCAATTTGCTATCAGTTTCTATTATTACAGATACGAATCGTCATAGTGGAACTATTTTTGATCTGAATGAAATTAAAACATAAACATAAGATAATATAATCATTATATATCATTTGGAGAATTTAACTTGTTATAAGTAAAATTTCCTTCCAAGGTCTCATTAGTATGCTAGAATATATCTTAATCAATGCCAACTTCTTTGCAAATCCCATATTGGCCATAATGTTCGATGTTACCAAGGACAGTCATAACTTAGAATTCATGGTTCTCTTCTAGTGTTAAATGTGATTATTAGATGAGGAAAATTATTCTAGTAGATATAGGGACTTTAGGCCTGCCATATAACTTCAAATGGAGTTATGATTATAACACAAGACTTGATACAGATCACTAAACACTATCCATCTTGATATATTCATTTAAGCCTCCTAAAATATTTTTGTAAGGTTCAAACAAAGGCTCACACATATTCTTTTGAGTATGGACATATTTTTGAAAGATTTGGTTGGACTATACTAATTTTGCAATGTTTTCTTTCATGGTGTAAATAAACACCTATAGACATAGTAAATGGAACTTGAAGAAATTAGAGCATAGCCTCTATTAGGTGCAAACAAATATTTAGCCAAATATATTCAAAAAAGTAGTTGTTTAACATTATTTTTATGTTATTGACTTCACTATTTCATATTTTTTTCTATTATAGTTGAGCTCCAGACAAGCTTTATCCTTCATTGACCTGCATATTATTGACTCATTTATGCAATGATTGGAAATATATTCAGTTGGAGAGGGGAAACATCACTATTGATGTCAAATATAGACAAATTAAAATGAAATATAAATAAAGGAATCTTGATCAACCTTCTCATAGCTTAATGGAAGAAGAAATAGGTGAATAAATTGCATAAATGAAGGAGTTAAAAGGTGCAAGAGGTCTTTGGTGAGATTATGAATGTATGGGGTTTTTTGGCTTGGGATCCATGATTTTATTACAATATTTTCTCTCCTAATTACGTTTTTTTATAGCTATCAAAGTGAATGTGATAATATTAGAAATTAATCTTTAATGGTGTTGTGTAACCAGCTCCAAAAAGAGAAGAAAAGAGATATCAACGCCTTAGAAATGAACCACTTCGAGGGGGAAACCTCCAATACATTACATAAATGAACAATTCTTGGATGATACAAATGAACAAAACCTCCTTCTATATATAGGAGTCCATGGGGCCACAATGTAATCCTAGCCGACCTAACATTAATAATTTAAGGGCACAATAATAACAATATGGGGGTTACAGGGGTACAATAATAACAATAAGGGGGGCTACACTAACATAATAATGGGCTACACTATTAATATAGGGACTTAACGCTTGATTATTTATTGAGGCTTCTGTATAAAATTTTCATCCTCCCATGTGAAATATTCTACAGGAAAGTTGTTCCACTTGCTGAGATACTCTGAAATTGATCGTAATCGTCAAGTTCTTCTTTCCATGACTGCTTCATAACTTCTTTCGATGTGATGTTGATATTCTTGTTGTTTCATTAAATTCTGCACCAAAGTTGGGTTATCCTTTGAGAGTTGGAGAACTTGTTGTTGATGCTCACTGTGATCTTCCACTAATTTATCATCCATATTAGCTATTATTTGATCCTTCAAACCATCCAAATTAGCCTCCATTTCTACTTTTAAACCATATATTTCATCTTCAATTGCTCTTCGTAAGATCGAAACTTGTTGCACTTGGTACCGTAATTTTGATATCTCATACTGCAATTCTTCCTCTTCATGCTTCATTGTATAGATTTCTGAGGGCTTAATGGGTGTTGAATTATTTTTAGGGGCCATTTTAGAATCCAATATTGATATCTATTCTATAAGATGCCCTTGGAATCAATTCAACTTGATTCTTCAAACAAGACTTATGCAATTCGGAAAAAAATACACACCTTTTACTTGCTTTGAGAATCTCGATATTGAAATTGTATTATCTCTGTAATTGAAAATATTCAATATCTAAAATTCAGCCCTGTAGTAGCCCTCTGAAGCTTCTTTCAAATGCCATAGGTCTGACCTGATTTGGATTCTCCAAGACAAATTTGTGTCCAATCTCCCACAATGACCTAATTCTGGACTGGTTCAGTAGAGCGAACTTGTACGACTGCCACGTGTCACTATTTTGTCCTTTGTCTCTGAAATTGATAGCCATGAAACTACAGTCCATGCAATTGCGACCATGTTTTACGGCACTCCAATCCGATCCTCAGAGAGATATTTATTTAACTTTTCCCCCGATCACCTCTTTGAGATAAAATTCAGGAGCCTGAAAAAGCACTACCTTCCACAGATCATATCTCCCAAAATATTGTGAACCAAGCTCTGAAATTTTTCGACGAATTTCCTCAGGATTTCATCTTCGCACCATATGAATTTCAGATTCTGAACCTTCGTAGAAAAAATTTATAGGGAAAATGCCACGATGACCTGTTTAGGAGCCTGAAAAAAGACCTGACTTCCACAGATTATATCTCTGAAAATATTACGAACCAAGCTCTGAAATTTTTATACAAGCTTCCTCAAGATTTCATCTTTGCACCATATGAATTTCAGATTCTAAACCTTCGTAGAAAACAAGTTATAGCGAAAATTCCACGATGACCTATTTAGGAGCCTGAAAAAAGACCTAACTTCCACAGATCATGTCTCTGAAATTATTGCGAACCAAGCTCTGAATTTTTTCGACGATATTCCTCAGGATTTCAGCTTTCCACCCTAAAAATTTCAGCTTCTGAAACTTTGTAGAAAAAAAGTTATAGTGAAAATTCCATGATGACCTATTTGGAGCAGCGAAACCCTAGAATCCAAAGCTCTGATACCAAATGTTGTGTAACCAACTCCAAAAAGAGAAGAAAATAGATATCAACACCTTAGAAATGAGCCACTTCGAGGGGGCAACCTCCAATACATTACATAAATTAACAATTCTTGGATGATACAAATGAACAAAACCTCCTCCTATATATAGGAGTCCATGGGCCACAATATAATCCTACTGGGCCACAATGTAATCCTAGCCGACCTAACATTAATAATTTAAGGGCACAATAATAACAATATGGGGGTTACAGGGGTACAATAATAACAATAAGGGGGGCTACACTAACATAATAAGGGGCTACACTATTAATATAGGGACTTAACAGATAGAATTACTCATGAAGCTTTTTAGTGCATTACTACATGTTGTGACTATGGGATTTCTAACAATGTGGCTAAATGATTGAAACTTCATGCATTAATTTCATTTGAGACACTCTGAGAAATTCTAGTTTTCTAATGATATTTTAAAATAGGAATAGGAAAGTTGATTGTCTAGTAATCCTGAATTCATAGAAACTTGAAATTAGCATTTTAATCATTACAATTAGGTGATTTCGTACATATTTCATTTTATTTTAGGCTATGAACACCTAAATTCTCACCATGGTTTGGGAGTTCCACACTGGCTATGGCTGAGGTCTAACATATGTTGTTGTTTGAATCGTCAAAAATTATATTCTATCAAGTATACCTTTTTGGATATTTGGAGTCTCGTCTACATAATATTTACCATTCAATTTGACATTATCTTTGTGAGAATTTTTCAATGAATAGGGGTCACTTCTGGGGACATATAGGTAATTAAACAATGTGGTGGACAATATGGAACTCTATAATATCTACATGTATCTCATTTTTATGGAAATGTCATGCAACATTCAATGTGGATGCTATTAATTCATTTAATTGGGATAAGAACAATTACAACAAAATTGGAAGCCCATATTTCATGTAGAGTTAGAAGTTCTCAGCAAGGATTTAGAATCTCTTTAGATCAAGGCCGAGGAATATGTTATCACTCCCCTAAATCTCTAAGGCTGAAGAAGAAATCCCAATAGAGGTAACCACCGACCAATATTTTGGATTGGTATCTAGCCCTACCAAACTTGAGAGGGCTCTCTCCACAAAAATCACAGCCATGAGGGCTCGATGAAATTTTTTTTAGGCTAGCCATGAAATGCAGAAGGATCTACTTCTTTTTATTTGATTGGGTTGATGGATGAGGAAATTAGTTCAAAGAGGCTAGGTTAGAGCAAATAGGATTACGGTTGCAGAGATTCAATGGGGAAAGGTAGGTAGAAAGTATAGCACATTAGGGTTCTTGGGATGGAATGATTTCAGATAGGTGAGGACCTAGGAAGAGCATGAAAGATGAATTCTTCCTAAACTGAAATAAATATGAACATACTATGAAAAATTTCCCAAAACAGAGCATGTGAGATGAATTTTGCTTCTCTAACTTGAAAGTGATCATACAATAGACATGAAATGGAAAATGGACCAAAAATAAATTTATACAAATGAAACAAGAGAAGAAATAATGTTAGTTAACCATACCACGGGTATCCCAAATAAATAGCCACAAATATTTTATTAAGTCCTTGCCAAAATGATTACAATAGAGTCTCTGATCAATATTTCAACGTCCAACTAATTCCAACATGTGCAATGATTGAAAAATTGCATGATATAGGACTCAAACAAACTCCTCCCCCCTTCAGGGTTCAAATCCATGAGTGGATTAGTAGTTCCACAAAAATTGAGTTGAATACCTAGAGTGTAGGGTGGTCAATTGACTCATCCCTCACGTTTTGCAAACTTATTAATTACACCTCATCATGAGTTTACATCTAATGTATTTACCCTAGGTAATAGTAAAATCATGATATTTACATTTACCTCCATCAATTAGATAATTAAAATCATCATTTCCTAAAGTAAAAATCAAAATTGCGGTGAAAACTTAGAAAAATCATACATTTGTCAAGGGCACCCTCATAGTGCCAGAGTTTCCCTCCATGTTGCAGGCCAGTTTTGGAGGCCTTCCGTGTGTCAAAATTGGGTTTAAGATGGCTTGCTATAAATCCTATATAGTATAATTTCCAGATAAGTCTTTAGGTTTTTTTAATGGAGTTCATTTTCCATGTAAAAAGTGATTCTCCCACAGCTAGTCAATGGCGCAATGTACATGAAAAAATGGAGGCATAACATTGATTTTTTGTGTGTTTTCCACCTTCTCACCTGCCATTTGTCCAAAATAACCCTAGAAATGTTGTTTTATGGAATGTATTTGTCATTTTTCATCTGTTGGTAATCATATTTTCACCAAAAAGTGCCTCAAACAACAGCGTGTCGCCTAGGGCGCTGCACCCTTCATAGTCCAACTATCACAAGATTGTCTAGGATTACTGAAAAACACAAAAAATTCAAAAATTGACCCAAAATTTTCTCAAAATTTGGTAATTGGTTGCTGATGTTGTGATTAGTCATGGAGTGAGGCTTCAACTAATATGTTAAGCCTCCTTTCCTCTTCTTGCATGGTTAGAGCTTCAATTTTTGCATTGGCTCTTTTAAGCTTGGCCCTTACAATTTTGTCTCTTTTGGCATAGTGCTTGGACCTCTTTCTCAATATATGATTATCTCTATTTTCCTTATCCAAAATATTCTCTAAGTGTTTTTTAGCCCTGTCAAGCCATTGCTACTAGTTTTCATTGAATATTACTGCAAATTGCTCATTCAAAGTGAGTTGATTAGCAATATCAGCCTCCTTTTTCCTCTCTAGTTATAGAGCTCTTTTTCAACCCTCTAGTTCTAGGCCTTCTCCTTCGCAATTGTTCTTCTGCCTCATTGGTTTCAACATATGTTTATAGTGTCTCTTCAAGAAAAACTTTGGCTTTTTCTGCCTCTCTATAATATTTGATGAATTTCACCTCATCAATGACTTATTTGGTCTTTAGTTGCCAGTTCTCCTGCTCAAGAAAGTTAATGGAAAATTTAGACCTATCAAGATTAGTTTGTAGATCCTTAATCTTGGCTTATTTTTTATTGATGAATATGCTAGTCATCTCATCATAATCATCATCATCTATGTCAACAAGGTAAAAATAATTTTCTGTCTCATGGAGGTCCTCCTCTTCATGTCTAATATTTTCCTGAATCTCCACCTTTGTCATATTTTGCTTCCCCTTGTCTACATGATTTGTCAATGTAGAAGGAAAGGCCCCTTCCACCATGTGTGGAGCAAACACATGCTTGTGACATCTTTGGTATCTATTTTCCAATGACTCTATCTTAGCAACATTATCCTTCTTAGGCTCACTGATCTCAACTCTGTTAGGTGAACTAGTATCAGCGTGAAATGGAGATGATGGTGGTGAAATGGATGAAGGAGAATGATCTGATGATGATGCATGAACTATGGGCTCAATGGAGGAATGGATGTGGAAGGATGAGATGATGAAGGAACATATTAGGCATGCTGAATAGGTGGGGCAGTTAATATTTCATTAGCTATGAAAGTATTCCACGAAATGTTCAATTGTTTGAGGTGATGGAGGACTATGATATTGATGAGGGAGTGGTGAAATAGATTATTCATTTGGTTTTCATATTCTATCATTTGGAAAATATATTCCATATTGTCAATGGTTTGGAAGAGGTAATAAGGTATGTTGAACATCCCGACCCTTGTGAAGTGCATGAGTAGCCAGATTGATAGGTGTAAAGTCTAGAAAACCTTCCTTCACAATAAAAGTATCTCATGATGATTTTCATCATGGGGGAATATCTCTCTAGGATGAAAGAGAAAGAAAACTTCCCCTTTCTTTCATTCTTGTACCTACATTTGATGTATGGCTCAAAGTAATGCTCCTCAAAGTCTCTTTTATTTTAGCAGTTTTTACCAACATTTGGGAATCCAGTGCCAGTTGATATGATGGCAGTAGACATAGTGAAAGTGACACAAATAAGGGTTACCTGGTTGTCATGGATTGGAGACGAATAGTATTCTCAACATAGGATGATGTTGGACCCTTTGTATTTTCTCACAGAATTGAAACATCATACATGCTTAAAGAATGTCATAGTTATGGGAGATGCCATGAATTCCCTAGTATTTTCTTGCATAAGTCTAACGATTCCCCCTCCTTTGTTTGGCATCCTCTATTTTCTTTCTTCTTCCTCACTGTAGATTTTATTATGTTCTTTTTGCACTAAAAAATTGTCACCTTGACATTCTGCTGACTGTATGAGCTCATTGAAACTCATACTTACCTCCTCTACAAGTCTTACAACCTTTACTCCTCATTTCAAGTCTTAAAACATGAGAAAAAACCCTAAAAAGCTAAAAAACTCTAGGTACATAGGTAACGTGAGGCTTACCTGCGTTCCTGGCTAGGGTACGCAAGTAATGTGAAGAGAAACTATGTTCTAGAATGTATTTTTCCAGTGTAATTCCTGCGTACCCCCTCCAAAGTAAAAAAAGTGAGAAATTAAAGTTAAAAAGTTGAATTTTGGTCAATTCTAGAAAGTTCTAGATGAGATTTTTTGGGTATGAGTACGCTCTTATAAGGTTCATGCATTCCACACCTTAAGGAACTAATCCCTTGATGTGAGGAGCCTATCCCTTTGAAGGAGGATTCTATCCCTTCATAGGTGGAACCCTAACCTCTTCATCTGCTCTATAAAAAGAGGAATTGGGTAGCCTCAAAGGGAGTTCAAGCTTTAGTGTGTGATTGAGTTGAAGTGCTGTTGAGATTTAGAATTCTTTCTGTTGAGCTTTTGAGAGGAAAGATCACATACCTCTACGTGATCCTAGAGGAGTGCAAGACTTATCAAAGTAGAGGAGACTCCTGCTTCAGACCCCAGGAAGGCCTGTTCAACATCAAGGCTAAGGTTGTAAGATTCTTCTGTTATTTTAAGATTAATGCAATCAAGTTTTGTTTTTCTCAATAAATTGTCGTTCGATTGTTTACTTCAATAAGTATTTGTTTGATCATTTACTTCATATATTCCTTGATCACTATGATAGGTATGTTTTATAATTATTTTGTATACAGGTGCTATTTAATATTTGCTTGTTTATGATTGCAGGTCTTGAAAGATAACACTTTTTTGTGACGAAAGATGACACTTTGTTGTGAAGAAAGATGACACTTTGTTGCGACGAAAGACGATACTTTGTTGTGACGAAAGACGACACTTTTTTGCGACGAAAGAAATATTGTTGTGATGGAGGAACTCTTGTTGTGATGGAAAGAATTTTTGTTGCAAGGGAGGGATTATTGATGCGACGAAAGCATTATGACTACAAATAAGAATTTGGATCTAAGGTAGGATCGACATCTTCATAACATTTACCTGTAAAACGAATATATTTAGAGAAAGATAAACATAGTTGTTTGTTTGTTGATAGATTGTCTTATGACAATAGGGAATTTGATCTTGTCTGCAAGATCGATTTATCTGACCAACAAATTGGCGACTCCACTAGGGAAAGAACTTGTTTTTATTTTCCTTTGTTTTGATTTGTGGAAATGATTTTTTCTGATTTTTGATTGATTTGTACGGGCTTGGGTAACTTAGATTTACTTTGCTTTGAAATTTTTAAAGTCTTTTTTGTTTCTCTTGAACTTTTATGGGGACTGCACATTGTTGCAAATCCTGTTAAAATTCTTGAAAAATTTAGATTTCATTTTTCATTTTAGTTTAGACTTGATTTAGAATTCCTAGTATCTACTCGAATCTGTATGTTTTTTTGTCAAAAATCTCTTGTGAATAAGTCTCATAGCACTTTTGTTTTGAATGATTTTCTAGAAATTTTTCATTTTGAGAGTGGTTTTCGCTTTGTCTCTATAGTGACCCAAATATTAGAAGTTTAAAAGTGCCTTAGATAACCTTGGTATCTTTTATCTTCTTGATGAGTCTAACTTGGTTGTGAAATTCATTCTTTTTGAGAAATAGATTTAGTTTTCTCTTTGCAAATCTTTGAACCCACTTTGTTATAAGTTCTGAATTTCATCTTTAGAAAACATATCTGGATGTTTTTTTATTTATTTTTTATTCTGGGGAAATGGATCCTTAGTTTACTGAACAACTAAGCAAAACATTCTAAAAAAAACAAAATTAAAGCTTTTATTCAATTATATTTTCAAAGTTTGTAGATCTCAAAATTAATTTTTGTAGTTTTGAGTGCTTTTTAGAACTTGTAGATATCTTTTGAAAGAAAGTTGTTTTTGTAGTTTTGAGTCTTGAAAGTAAAAGGATTTATTGTGAGCATTGATTATTTGTCTCGTTTTGAATTCTTATTGAAAAGAAAAAAAGATTTTATTCCATTTATTCTTCATGTTTAAAGAAAGAATTGTCTCTTAAAATAATTTGCATTCTCAAAATATTTCTTTAGCTAGAATTCATTGAAATAAAAATGGATTGTTTATCATTTTAGGTGCATTTTTTAGTGTTTTTGGAAGTCGATTCTTCACACCATGAAAGTTTCATTTCCATACCTTTTGACTTAAATAACAGCCCATAAAAAAAACACTTAATTAAAATATAACTAGTAATATTTTTATTTTTAGTGCTCTTATCACCAATATAGCTTAGGCTAGTATCTTGGAGTAGGGAGTAATTAACTCTACAAGATAGTAAAAACATACAAGTAGATAAATCTTGCAGTAGGAAATAAATCTAATTGTAATTGGTAAAATATGGGAAGCTTCGCTTAATGGAGTTAATCACGAGATCATGTCCGAACCTTTGAGACAATCAATTCTATTTCATTGGGAAAAATAGAAAATCTGCACACATTACAAATGGTAAACCTCTGATTAACCATTGTCGAGGAGCCTAGGGTCACTTTTTGGTAAACCTCGGATTGACCATGTCGAGGAGCCTTCAAGGGGATTGAGTTTTTTTACTCTACCCTTGCATGTGGAATCAGATCGTAGACTGTTCCCCCAGTTCTATTTGTTACTGTTGGTAACCTTAGTGTGCATAAGCTTAGGATTATTTCCTAAGGTGATGGTGAAGGAAAGATCTCACTGTACCTGGAGTAGACATCGACTAGACTCACTTGGACTCTCTGGGGGGTTCTCTTCACACAAGATGGTTTTGTGAAGAAACTTGTGCCAGTCTATTTCATTAAGTAGGTTTTCGGGGTAACTTTTTCAACCTCCCTTTCTATATTAAATTTCTACTAAGTTGGATTTCATCACCAACTAGTTTTTTTAGTACGGGAAGTTACTATTTGTGTGTGGTTTGAACTCTTAGATTTTTTAGGCATGTGCCTCAGCTGTTTTTTTCTTTAGATACTTTAGATGTTTTTATTGAATTTTTCTTTGTTTGCGTGTGATTTATTAATATTTAATCATGGCAGAATTACCGAGATAGTCTCGAAGACTTCAGGGGAAGCCCCCTAAGTTTACACCAAGTCAACTTGAAGGGTTGCGTGCTCTAGTATCATCTAGTAGTAGTAGAATTAGATCAATAGAAGTCAAAATTTCATCTATATTTGTTCATCCTGATCATCAAATACCCACAACAGAACACATTCAAGAACCGATTTCAGTTTCCGAAGTTACTGGTAGTATTTCTCCTTCTAGTGAACTAGCTGAAGAACTTGAAATTTCTGAGCCTGACATTGAACCTTCTATTTTGGAAACATCCTTAGTATTTATTAATCCAACTTCTAGTGATCCTGGTTCACCTAGGGTAAGAAATATTATTACTGAATATCTTCCATCCGGCCTCATTTCTATTGAAGAACTTGGCAGTCTAAACGAAGAGACATCTCTTCCCGAATCCCCTCAGTCTTTGAATCTTACAGAGTGTGAATCCATTTTCTACTGCCCTATTAGGAGTGATGCATGGTATTTATCTTTGAAATTTGTTTTAGAAAACTCAGGTCTTGCTTTTTCTCCACCTCAAATTCCATTTCATCCTATGCCCAGAGGTTACTATCCTTCCTCTATCATGTCAGGAGAGTCATCGATGTTTTCCCAACATCGGAAGAATTTTTACGTGGCGGTCCTTATATTCCTTCTAGTTACTAGGCTCCTTCTGGTACTTTCTCAGGAGCATCTCCTCGAATGATTGAAAAAGTATTATCACTTGGTCTTAGTGGAATTAAAACTGAAACGTCGAATGTAGAGAAAATATTTATGATGTCTAGTAATATTCCAAATCCTCAACCTCAAGGTAGTCAGTTACCACCTGGGAGAAAACCTAAGGGAAATCAGTTACTGCCTGGGGGCCAACCTCAAGGTAGTTAGTTACGACCTGGGGAGCAACCTCAAGGCAATCAGCTACCGCCTGGGGGGAAACCTCAAGGAAATTTTTTCCCAAGACAAACTGTGACACAATATTATTTTGGAGAACAACCTCAAGGACAGTACATACCTCAAGGTTATCAACCTCAAGGATAGTACATACCCCAGGGTCAACCCTAGACTCAATATATCCCTCAGGGTCCTTATCAACCCCAGATTTAGTACACACCTCAGGGTTATCAACCTCAAGGTCAGTACCCAACTCAAGGTCTCCAACCACCTTCTATTTAATCATTTGTACAAGGAGATGGAAATTTACCTCTTAATTATCAACCCTACGTTCAACCAGGCTATGGTCCTTAGATTCAACCTTCTACGGGACAATAACCCGTAATGAACATGGTGTGGGGTCCATCCCAAATTCAGCAGACTATGAAACCTAATGTGTAGTTGCCTAATAAACCTAGACATCCTTTGGTTTCTGGTCCAACCCATCAATCGGTCTAGCCTATCGTTCAAATCCCTACACCTGGTTATGTTCAACAGCCTGGGCCTAGTACACCTCAGACTCCACCTAAAACTGCTGCAACTACTGCAACATCTGTTCAACCTATAACACCTGTTTCTGGAGTATCTGTAGCTCTGGTTTCTTCTATCCCTGCATCCGTGCAAATCCCTCAAGTTTTTGTACCCCAGTCAGGGCCCATGATTCAGATTTCGGTCCAGATACCTACAAGACAAGCCGGTACAAGTACGATTGTTACGATTCAACCGCAATTCACATATCAACCATACCAGGGAAAGTATCAATTCGGTCCCATTTTAAAAAACCCAATTTATCAGTATCAACCATACCCTGGCTATACTTATCAACAGCCTCAACAACCATAGTTTGGTATGGTTAATCCTGGCTTCCCGGGAGGTTATACCATTCCTAATGCAAATTCGATTCCCAGTTATCCTGGGTATCCTCCTCCTGGAACTACTCTTGTTACTCCAAGTTTTCGCAACCCTAACCATCAGTTACCATTTATTGCAACTTTGGATTTACATGATTTGTCCCGCCTTATGAATGATCCAATTTACTATCATCCGTATTGGTTTCCAATGCTGCATAAGTTGCCCAGGGATATATTGAAATTCGAGGGTAATTCAGAAGAGGATTTGTTAAATCACATTATGAATTATCACCTCTCGTGTGCATCTAATTCAGTAATTGATGATTCAATTCGCTTATGTTTTTTTCAATGAACTCTTATTGGTCTTGCAGCCAAATGGTACATTGAGTTACCACAAGGCTCTTTTAATAATTTCAGTTCGTTAGCAACTGATTTCTTAACTCATTTTCAGTTTCCTGTCAGATACAATAATGGCATGGAACTATTGACTTCGCTAAAAAAATCCACATCCACGTATATTTCTGATCATATTCACGAATGGCGACATAGAAGGCATTTAGGGACATTTTTCATTCCAGATCAAATTTTGGCAGAATGGTTTGTTAAATCATTATTACCCAAAATCATTGAATACGTAGCTAAGGCAGGAGTTGTTACTAAGGATCAAGTTATTTCTCAAGCTCAGTACCTTGACCTCTTCTATACGCAGTCAAGTACTTTACATGAAAAAACCCCTAATCTTCCAAAACAAGGTCAAATAACTGTAGCTCCTTCAGGGTCTCATGCCACTAATGGTATGATTGGTTCAGTTAATACTAAAAGTAAGAATAAATATTCAAAGAATTCTTCTCCTATAATAACTTTACTTGATTCCCTGATAGGAGAATATTCCGCTGAAGTTTATGCCGACATTCATGTCGTAGAGTCATCTACGAACAAATCTAAATCTGGCAGTAAAAAGAAGGGGAAGAATTAAAAAGAAAAAAATTAAAAAGAAAAAACAGATAAAAATGAATCTAATGACGAAAAACGTGAACCTCGCTATCCTTGTTTCATTTGCGATGAGGATCATTTTACCAAAGAATGCCTACATCGAGCGGAGGTTTCAAATTTCGTTAAAGGTTCTCAACAACCTGCTGTCTTGAAGGATCCTTTTCCTACTCAAGATAGTAAGATGATTGGTTCTACCTCGAATGCCTTAGAAGAGCCCATTCTAATGATGTCTCATGTCAGGATTGCTACACGATCGCAAGATTACAGTAGTAAAAATCATGTTGATGGTAAAAAAGCAGAATCTTCTAATTTGAACACATCAACTACAACTCCTAATGTTTCTGGTCCACTACGATCGAGAAACCCAATCCAAAACTAGTAATCAAACCACCTACTAAAGGTGTGCTTTGTAAATTAGCTTTCAATCCACATGCGAGAGCTGCTCAGAATTACAACATTATTGAGGACTTAGCTATTTCCCCTTCAGCAATGTCAGCTTTCGAAGTGCTGCAATCATGCCCAGCACAGCGTAAATTAGTTTCGTTTCCATAGGAGTTGTCGATATTCAGGATTTGAACCTAATAATCTTCGATTTAGAGAATATTACACCTCACCTACCCCATCAAATGGCTTTTGAGATTCCAGTATTAGTAAAAAACAGACCCGTTCTTCAGACTGTGATTGATGAAGGGACTTCTACGTGTATTATGTCAATCTAGTGTTGGAAATCGCTTGGTTATCCTACACTTAACCAGTCTCTGATGATTCTAAAGGATTTTGATGGCCGAGGGTTCCATCCTTTCGGTATTTTGTAGGATTTACCTAGAGGGGTCAAAGGCAAAACCATAAATATAGATGTGGAGGTGGTTGATGCCCCTCTAGATTAAAACCTTCTCCTGGGTCGCAGTTGGTCTTATGCCATGACTTATATTGTTTCATCAATCTTTCGGCTTATCAAGTTTCCACATCAAGGAAAGATCATTATAATAGACTATCTCACTTATTTCTCATCCGATTCAGCCTCTATAGAAACTATCCAACACATCGGTAAAACAACTATCCCTTACAAGGATGTTGGCATAGGTTTGATTAAAGATTCCGGTTTACTAGGAACTTTTATATTTCCTGCTCCTAATGTATCACCTCATATTGCCAATATTCATATGATTTCATCAAATACTGTTACTTTTGATGATTCTTGGATCGTACCTTCTGATTTCGAGTTGGATTCATTTGATGGCGCGATGCCTTTGAGTCCCTTTGAACTTGCATATCAAGCTGCAAAGTCTCTTTCTGATCCTTCTTCAACCAAAAATGATCCAATGAATGTGATCCATGAGGAATCACTTTCTATCTCTAGCTCAGCCACAACGACATTTCCTGATCTTGTTCATACTGATGAGCAGATTCGTGAGATTTTGTTTGTTGACGATTTACCATGGGAATATCTACATCATCGATATTCATTTATACCCGAGCTGGACCATTTTGACAATGATTTCTCTTCTATTTTTACTGTTGAATATGTCAAAGAACTGAAGAATCCATTGCAAAATCCTGATTCTGAGTTAAATTTGGAAAATATCTCTCGAACGATTCCTATTGAAATTTCAGTTAAAGCTGGAATAATTGAAAACATTCATATAGGTGTTGTTATGGCCTAAATCTACCTCAGGCTAAGAAAGGCAGAATCTAGGTTAACATCAAACCACGCTTAACCTGGTAGATAGCCCTACCAGATCGGGAGAGGGCTCTCTCTTGGTCAATCTCTGCAAAAAATTATCAATGAGGCTTGAGATGACTTGAATGAAGGCTGATTTTATGCTAGATATATATGCAAAAGAGTTTGATTTGATTTTAAGGGTGTTTTGTTGGACCAAAGGGAAAGGCAGATTTTGGGTCTAGGAAATGAGCAGTTTTGTAGGGATCTGAATGGGGCAAGGTAGGCACTTGATTTGACACTTTCAAATTGAAGGAAATGGAGAGTTTGTGAAACGTGAAGAGTTGAAGAGGGCAAGAAACCTTCAAGGATCCTCTCCAAACAGCTGAAAACATAGAAAATTAAACAAACCCTATGTAGAGCACTACAAATTTTAATGAATTCCACCTTTATCCTTGTTTGTTTAACTTAAGAAGAAATAAGAGGGAAAATGGTACACATGAAACACCAGTAAAATTACATTAAAATAGAGAATCATATCATCAAAACAAAGAGCCACATGAATCCCAAGAAGTGTTGCAAACCCTGGTCTATTCCTTTTCCAAACTGCAAAGATGAATGTACAATGATGCTCAAAGTAATCCCAAGTGTCCAACCGATGCTAATGACTGAAAAATTACAAGATATAAGCAACCAAAAACTCATCCCAGCCTCTAGGGGTTGAGCTCACAAATTTAGTAGTTGTTTCAACAAGATATAAACTGAGAACTGGAAAATAGGCAGTGGAACAACTTGCCTCTATAAGATAGGAAACTGATTCATTCAGTTGCAATTCACCTTTTGATGGATGAATCTACCTCCATGAGTAAAAATTTAACAAAATTACATCAAGATCCATCAAAATACATCCAATTACATCATGAGTTTAAAATTTGGAAGTAAGAAAGTCAAAATTTCAAAAACTAGGTGAAAAACAGAGTTACTGAGTCCAAAATGAGCAAAAATCCCCAATGCGTTGCGCCTGATTTCTCTATGCATCACGGCAGTTTGCAGCTGATTTTGGAGGCCTTCCCTTGGTCCAAGTTTTCTCCAAGTGGGCTTGTTGGAAATTTCTTCCTGTCTACTTTCCAACACAATTGGAATTTCTAAATTTGGCCTTCATTTTCCCCTCCAAAACTCAATTCTCCCAACACTGCTTCTTGTGTGTCCAAAAAGGGGTAGAAAGGTCATTTTTGGGGTGTTTTTGACCCTTTTGGAAGCCCAAAACTTGTCAAAATTTCTTGTCCATAGGTAGGCATGCATATTTTTCCATGGAAAATCCAAAAATGTAGAGTTTGCATCAAAAGGAGTCTCCTATGAAAAGCGTGCGCCAAGTGGCGCGACACATAGAGCAGAAAAGTCTGTTTTTAGGCCAAATTTTTCAAAAATGAAAAAAGTGTCCCAAATTTTTTGAAATTTGGGCTGAGTGTCCTCCATTATGTGCTACGCTGGGCCAAGGAAGCCTCGGCCAAGATTTGAAGTCTATCATGCCTTTTCTGACGCTTTGAGGCCTTCTTCAACTTCGCCTTCAAAATTTTGATCATTGCTTTGCAAACATGATTTCTCACCCAATAATGACTGGCCATGTGCATCATAAACATGTTTGCAAAGCATTGGTTCAAAATTTCGAAGGCCAAGAAATCATAAACATCATAAACATCATAAACACTGACGGAAACTCATATATTGGCAATATGGAGATGTTAAATTAGTTGTGGAATGAATAATTTGAAATTTTGGAGCTTTTGGAGGAATATTTGAATGGATTTCAGGCTTTTTAGCCCAATGTGCCACGCCATCTCTATGCGCCACGCTAGTTCATTTTTTACACTGCAGAGGGCTGCTCAATGCGCCATGCCATCTCTATGCGCCATGCCTTTTTACAGGAGACCTTTGGAGACCTTCCTAGTGTCCAAATTTGGCACAGGATAGCACGTTGGAAATATTATTGAGTCTACTTTACAACCCAACTAGAATTTTTCAATTTGGATTTAATTTGACATATCAAAAATCAAATTTCCCAATACTGGTCAAAATGTGAAAAATGAGGCTGCCTCGAGGCAGAGTGCTGCTGCAGTCAACTTTTTAAGGTCTTCCTCAACTCCAAATTAAGCTCATGATAGCTAATTGGAAATATATTTGTGTCTAGTTATCATTTGAATGATAAATAAAATCATTTGGCCAACCAAGCTAGGATAAATCTTGATTTTCCCAAGGTCACTTCAGAGGTGCATCAATTCCCCTGAGGCAACTCTATTTTTGACATTTCTATAAACCCATGACACTTGTGTCAAAAGTGAAGGAGGTTTTTCTTCCTTGGCCTATTTTGGACAAAAAAATCTCTCAGTTTTTCCAAATTAATCTTTTATTGCTCAGAAACATCATTGGAGTAAAACCTATCCCGATGTGTAGAACAAGGGATTTGTAAAAATGAAGTGAAATGAAGGGGATAAGGGGCTTATAAATTCTTGAGAAAATTTTGGGAAGTAGGGAGGGATGTTAGGAAGTAGGGGAACATGGAATTTCAAATATTGAGTGAGGGGAAGGAGTCCAAAAGAGAAAAACATAGGCCTAGCCTAGAAAATTGCCAAGTTGTAGCAAGAAACTAGGGTTTGTGCGAAAATGAGGAATTTGGGGGATCTCAGTGATGGGAAGTGTTGAATAAGGTACATTAAGGATAGGGGAAGGTGTGTGAACATTAGGATACAAGTTTTTCTAATGATTTGACCATCCAAGAGAAATTACCTTCAAAACCCTAGGAGAGGGAAATGAACCTTACCTAGGCACAACTGAAACATGAACAAGGTGTAAAATGACCCATTGGAACCTGACATGATGATGAAAACCTATGAATGATGGTACACTCATATTAATGGTGACATGCACCGAAATTTGGAAAACTTTGAAAGGAGTGAAAGCAAACACTAGACCTAATACCTAGTGACCAAATTTTACTTGAAGACTCACTAAAATGACAAAATTTAACCTTGACACCTTAAAATAAATTTGTAAGAGCATGTTTGATCACTGGAGGAAGGCTGAAAATACTGACACTAACAAGTGCTTCCTATACGGACGATGAAATCCAAACTTATAAAGCCCTATTTCAAGAATTCCATGATGTGTTTGCCTGGTCATATGAAGAAATGCCAGAAATCAATCCGTCAATTGTTGTACATGAAATTAAGACTTACCCAGATGAAAAACATGTTCGAAAATGCTTACATCAGATACATCCGAGAAAATCTGCTGCTATCAAAGCCGAAGTTGAGCAATTACTTCATGCAAGTTTCATTTATCCAATTCCTTTAACCGATTGGGTATCAAATATTGTTCTTGTTAATAAAAAAAAAGGAACAATAAGAGTATGTATTGACTATAGGGATATTAATTGAGCTTGTCATAAAGACAATTATCCAACCCCCTACATCGATCAAATCATTGATGATTTTGCTAGAAGTGAAATTTTCTCCTTTATGGATGGTTTTTCCGATTACAATCAAATAAAGATACTCCTTGCTGATCAACCTAAAACAACATTCATTTGTCCATGGGGGAAATTTGCTTATTGGAAATTACCTTTTGGCTTGAAGAATGTTGGGGCAACTTTTCAAAGGGCTACGTCTTACGCATTTCATGACATTAAGCACATTGTGCAACCTTATCTCAATGATTTACCTGATCATTCATCGCATAGGGCCGACCATCTCACTCATTTACGAGCTATCTTTATGAAATGTAGGCATTATAGAATTAGGCTGAATCCACAAAAATGTGTTTTCTATGTAAAATCAGGTTTCTTACTAGGATTTATTGTTTCAAAAGTAGGCATTCACGTTGATAAGTCGAAACTCAAAGCTATTGTCAACCTACCTCCTCCTTCAACTCTGCGCCAACTCCAAAGTTTGTAGGGGAAAGAAAAAATTTTACATCGTTTCATTCCTAACTATGCTGAGTTAATAAATTTTTTTACCCAGTTGCTAAAACAGAATGTTCCATTCTTTTGGGATGAGATCGCTGAATGATATTTTGATGCACTTAAACATGCGTTGACCCATGCACTGTTACTGCATCCTCCCAATTACAACCAGGACTA
Organism: Pinus albicaulis; assembly: GCA_034641835.2. NCBI lineage: Eukaryota > Viridiplantae > Streptophyta > Pinopsida > Pinales > Pinaceae > Pinus > Pinus albicaulis. The sequence goes on from CM076575.1 coordinate 1,226,665,854, forward strand.
TTTTTTGTACCTCACCGCTTCTCATTCCACCATTGGGATGGGTTTAGTTCAGGAAGATGAATTCAAAAATGAACATGTGATTTAATATCTTAGTCTAAATCTACATCCGACTGAGATCAAATACACGCATGTGGATAAATTTTCCTTGGCAGTTGTTCAAGTTGTCCAAAGATTTCGTCACTACATCGTATTACACAAAACCACAATAATTTCTGACTGTAACCCTATGATGTACATCTTGACCAAACAATTTCTAGGGGGGAATTATTCCAAATAGATAGTTATGCTGCAAGAATTTAAGTTGGAATTTGAAAAATCCAAGGCAAAGAAATCTTTGGTTTTCGCTGAACTAATGTGTGATTTCCCCTCTACTGATACTGAAACTGTGGTGGAACATCCCATTGCAAACGAATCCTTGTTTCTTATTAGTACACTTGATCCTTTGTATGGGGATATTATTGTTTATCTCAAAACCCAATCTTTTCAACCTGAAATATCATGATCTTAGCGACGGAAAATACGTTTCCAATCCCAACAATACAATATTATTGGTGATACACTCTATCATCACGGAGTGGATTCTATTTTCTAACACTGTCTTACTCATGAAGAAGCTAAGAAGGTCCTAAATGACTGCCATTCTAGAGTATGTGGCAGTCATATGTCTGGTTATGCCACAACCTAATAGATATTGCGCGCTGGTTATTTCTGGATGTCGTTATTCGAATATTGTATCTATGTAGTCCATAAATGCCATAATTGTTAGGTCTTTGATCATAAAATGCGTGCACCACCTGCTCCTCTTCACCCTATAATTGTTTTCGGTCCTTTCGCAAAGTGGGGTATTGACTTTATTACATGTAACCCTCACTCGGCTGGGTGGAATGCATATATTATCTTAGCGGTAGATTATTTTACTAAGTGGGCCGAGGTGATGCCTACATTTTCGGCAGACGGAAAGACTATTACAACTTTCGTATTCAATCATATAATTTCTAGATTCGGTGTTCCTCAAGCCATTATTACAGATCATGGAAATCATTTTTGAAATGTCATGATGACTGAACTGATAGATCAACTTGGCCTGCGCCACAATAGTTCTACTCCTTATTACACGTAGGCTAATGGTCTAGTTGAAGCTATCAATAAAGTTTTTGTCACTATGATTAAACGAATCATTGGTATTCATAAGTCGAATTGGCATTCCATGTTATTTTTAGCACTTTAGGCATATCATACCTCAGTAAAAACATCAACTAGTTTCACTCTCTTTCAACTGGTTTATGGTTTGGAAGCTATGTTGCCTATTGAATGCAAAATTTCGTCATTGAAATTAGTCATAGAATTACTCCCAGCTATGTCTAAATAGGAGAAGCATTTTTTGTACTTGGCTTAGCTAGATGAGAATCAACGAAATGCTGCATTAGCAAGTGAGGCTCATGTCAAATGAATGAAAGCTCAGTACGACAGAAATGGTACACCTCGTAATTTTTTAGAAGGAGACCTAGTTTTAGTGTATGATCAAGCCAACGATAAGCTAGGGGCTGGAAAATTCATTCCTATGTGGCATGGTCCTTTCATTGTTAAGCGAAAGCTGGCAAAAGGGGCCTATGAGCTGATAAATTTCGACGGTGTCCCTTTGGATAAACCCATAAATTGGCTTTATCTGAAGATATATTATGCTTAAATTTGGTGTGGATATTTTTGATTAGATTAGTTTGTTTACTGTTGTTGTTTTTTAGATTAGAAAAGTATGCCTAGTTTAGAGTGTGCTCTTATCATTATTCCTGCTTATCTGAGTTTTACTCTTGATATTGCAAATGTCGACGTCTCTTCAGACATACATTGATTTTGCTGATGGTGCTTGTGGTAGTACACAGAATATTTCTTCTGTAGCTTGGGTTATCTATTCACCCTCTGATGAGTTAGTTTCTATGCATGGGGTAAGCCTCGGTCAAACAAAGAATAACATTACAGAGTATAGTGCAGTAATTGAATTATTATCTGAATCCATCTCATTTGGGAATCAGAGCTTGATTGTTAGGTTGGACTCTAAACTCGTTGTATTACAGCTTAACAAGGTGTATTCCATTAGGAATCTAGTGTTATTAAGGTTACTTTTGAGAGTTCGTCTCTTGGAACGTGAATTTGATTACATTGAATATCAGCATATTCCAAGATATTTAAATACATTAGTAGATGCAGTTGCTTCTAGTATGATAAATAGACATTTGCAATAATCAAAACAGTAACATTTGATAACATGTACATAGATAGCCGGTAATAGTGATATATCGTAGCATATAAGTGTGTTTCAAACTATACATCATCTTGTGTTGGACGGTTTAAAATACAAAAAAAAAAATTAGGACTTTACAAAGTATTGAAAATGATTTTTACTTGAATCATCCCATTACTCTCCTGGAGGAAAAGCCATGTCTCTGTCACCGTGATAGTCCATACCGGTGTATGAAAGTCCTTAATAAAAAAGAGTTGGTTGTTCAACCAATGAAAATATGTCGACAAAAATATAACAATCTCAATGCCCTCAGCATGAGATTGGCAACACATAATGCTGCACTCCTGTACAGTCTAGTAATAGTGAAGACAATAAATTTTAACTCAGGACATATAATAGTTTTGATATCTATCCGTTTATCCTTGGGGTCTACTCAGCCATTTCAAAACTCTACTTTGAGACTAGCAACAAACTGGCCACCTGGTCTAGTCCCGAATAGAGATAAGTGTCCGCCCCTCTTGGAGAAACCAGTCAAAAAATATATGTCCTCCAGCTCGACTTCAAGCCGGTGGCCGACAAACAAGAAACACTAGTCCTGTGTGTCCTACCTATTCACTAGCCATATTAGGAGATCAACTTGCACCCTCATATGGTCTAGAATTTATATAGATTACTTAGAGTTGATGGTTTTTGATTCCGACAAACGGATTTTCTAGAATCTTCACATGAAGTTTTTCTTATCCAAAAGCTCTTACTTTTTCACTCTGAATTCAAATAGTAAAAATGGAGTTAGAAAATTCCTTTTTATAAATTTTTTCGAATAAATGAATTTTTAATTCATTTATTTTTCACTTTAAAAAGGTAGTTTTTGAAAACTTTTTTATTTATGTTAAACAGGTATGTGTAGTTGTATCAAGCATTTGTGCAGAATATTGGATTTTTCAGTAAAACTAATAATTTTTTCAACAAAGAGCATACTTTTATCACTTTTTCGGACTCTTCCAAAAATTTATGAAAAAGAGAAAACCTGGAGTCCTCTTTTTAGCTCTTTTCTGACTCTCAAAAATTGAAAAGATTGTCGAGCACTTGATTATTCAAACTCGTTAAAGTAAATGAATGATCGTCCCTTCAGTATAAGTTTACCCCTTTTACGGACTGAAATGGGCTATTTACGAAAAAGGTATATGTTGACTAATCATAGTCAATAGAGTTCTCTCCCACGTTATTTTATCCCTTTTCGGGCTCGGTAGACTAAATTTACGAAAAAGTACACCCACGAAGTTTTCTTAAGTTTTTTCTTCTGACTCCCTAAAATTGAAGAACACCGAGTTTTTCCTATACTGGACTCATTAAAATTTAACAGTAAAGGAACTGTTCAATTTTTAAGCAGGAACGAACCACTCCTTCTTAGGGTTCAAATCTTAAACTAAGTTGGAATCATTCAAAGGATGAGCTTATAAACAAGAAAACGTTATCCTGCTCAAGCTTTTCAAAAATAAAGAGGTACTTGCCAGAAATGGTGGGGGAAAAGAGAGAAAAACGAACCTGTTTGTTACATTTTGATTATTCAGAAAACCATTAACCACTCTTGAACACGACACTTTTGTTTCCCTGGGTTGGGAAAATCCTTTACCTAACAGTTAATCAAACCATATTGAATGTCTTCATCTAGTTTCTGGGTATTAGCTTTGGGTCAATTGTCACCAAACCATCTGCAGTGTTGTTATGTGTTCAAGAGGACAATTCAAAAAAACCATTCATTTGCTAAATATTTTTCTTCCATTATGACCATCCCTCAGTCAGTCCTAGCCAATATATTTCTTCAAAACTTGATCTATGATTTTGTGTTGTGGGCTTGCCTACGACTGATCGCTTTCTATCGACGATAGCTCATTATCTAGGAAGTTGATCCAGAAATCATCAGTACCTTGAAATCTGCATGCCTCAATGGAAGGTTTCTTGCCTTCAATGACAAGTTGCATCATTGACCTTCGATCGAATGATTCCGTGACATGTTCGACTTTAGCTCATTCATTAAAATTTCATGGATTGTACTAAGTACTTTTAGAGCCAATGACATTACTGGTGGTTACTCTCACACTTGTTAACAGTTTACATTATTAACTTGTAATCAAGTGGTTTCTACCATGTTCAACTTCGACACATTCATTCACATGGATAGAATCGTACTGGTTCGAGAAGCGGAAATCAAGACCCTGGATCTAGTTTCCACCATCTAGGCTACGAGGAATTTAGTTATTCATTTATATAGTAGACTATCCATAAACATATGGTTGTGTCCATACTGTGTCTACACATGTCTATACTATTGATGTATTGAAATCATTCCTGTATCAGAACAATTTAAATAAGTTTTCTAGTTAATTTTGATCTGAGTATGGGAATGCCTACCTCAACGATGATATGTTTACATATATATATTTTGCATTGAATTTTTTTACAAGTTCCGACTGGGGTGTCCACAGGATGATCCTTGAAATGATAAAGTATTTCACTCTTCATATATGATAGACTTCATCTTCATTTATTCTAGACTTTGCACCTTAGGGGGAAATCTATTGCACTAAAAAACTGTCACATTGACATTCTGCTGACTGTATGAGCTCATTAACACTCATACTGACCTCCTCTGCAAGTCTTACAACCTTTAATCCTCATTTCAAGTCCTAAAACAGGAGAAAAAAACCCTAAAAAACTCAAAAACCCTAGGTACATAGGTAATGTGAGGCTTACATGAATTCCTAGCTAGGGTACGCAGGTAATGTGAAGAGAAACCACATTCTAGAATGCAGTTTTCCACTGTAATGCCTGCATACCCCCTCCAAAGTCAAAAAATCAAGAAAGTAAAGTTAAAAAGCTAAATTTTGGTCAATTCTAGAAATTTCTGGAAGAATTTTTTTGGGGATGAGTACACTCTTATAAGGTTCATGCATCCCACACCTTAAGGAACTAATCCCTTGATGTGAGGAGCCTATCCATTTCAAGGAGGATTCTATCCCTTCATAGGTGGAAACCTAACCTCCTCATATGCTCTATAAAAAGAGGCATTGGGTAGCCTCAAAGGGAGTTCAAGCTTTATTGTGTGATTGAGTTGAAGTGTTGTTGAGATTTAGACTTCTTTCTGCTGAGATTTTGAGAGGAAAGATCACATACCTCTATGTGCTCCTAGAGGAAGAGTGTAAGAATTATCAAAGTAGAGGAGACTCCTGCTTCAGACCTCAGGAAGGCCTGTTCAACATCAAGGCTAAGGTTGTAAGATTCTTCTGTTATTTTAATATTAATACAATCAAGTTTTGTTTTGCTCAATAAATTGTAGTTCGATTGTTTACTTCAATAATCTGTCGTTTGATCATTTATTTCATAGATTCCTTGATCACTATGATAATTATGTTTCATAATTATTTTTTATATAGGTGCTATTTAATATTTTCTTGTTTGTGATTGCAGGTCTCGAAAGACAAAACTTTGTTGTGATGAAAGACGACACTTTGTTGCAACGAAAGACGACACTTTGTTGCGATGAAAGACGATACTTTGTTGTGACGAAAGACGACACTTTGTTGCGACAAAAGAACTATTGTTGCGACGGAAATAATTCTTGTTGTGACGGAAGGATTATTGATGGGACAGAAGAATTACGACTGCAAATAAGAATTTGTATCTAAGGTAGGATCGACACCTTCATAAAATTTACTTGTAAAACAAATATATTTAGAGAAAGATAAACTTAGTTGTTCGTTTGTTGCTAGATTGTCTTCTGACACTAGGGAGATCAATCTTGTCGACAAGATCGATTTATCCAGCCAAAAGTTCTTATTCCAAATGTCTTTGTATAAAAACCCTACGGAGATGGAATGATAATGTAAAATGAGATTTGGGAAGTGGGAATGGGATGGGGAAATATAGGGAGATGGGGGAAAGGGTTTATGAAATGAGGAAGGTGACACAAAGTAGTAATGAAAAGAGATTTGTGATAGGGGATTTAATTAAATGTTATGGATTTGGGAGCCTAGGCTAATGAGTAGCCTAGGTATTAGGGTATTGGGAATAAATATGTTAGGGAAATGGAGATAGTGATATAGGGGGTAGGGATAGGGTCTAACAGTGTTATGAGAAGGAAAAGGAAGTCTTATGGAGTGTTAGGAAGTGTAAGTCTGTAGAGTATTATTGTTGAGGATTGAAGGAGATGGCATGTGCTTTGGAGCTCCTTGAGTTTTTTAAGGCAAGCACATAGCACACAATGCAAGGGAACAACGTAAAACACATGGGCGCAACATACAACGAAGGGGTGTAGCATACAATGTAGGGGTGCATTGTAATACATAGGGGAACCCTCCTTCTGTCGGGACCATAACACTGCCTCTGTTTTGCAAATATTTCCTTATTTCTTGGATTTTCGTGCTTTTGCTAAGGTTTCTCGATGATGGCAAGAGAAAATGAAGTTTGAACTGATGTCCTTTGGGTTTAAATACATTGTGGGATTTGATTTTTATGATTTTAAAACCAACTTTTGGAATGTTCAATTTCACTCTTAAAACCTTGCAAAATACCCTTTAACTTTGTCTTGTTTTCTTTGTAGATTGATCATGCTGGAGTAGGAAATATTCATATTTTAAAGTTTGATGTGTTTGGTATATGGAAATGAGTTGGCAGCTTTGGGAAACTAAGTACTTATTAAATATAAATTGACATAAAATTACATAAATAAAATAAAATAACATCTTTGTCTCTTGGAATAAAATTACATTTTGGAATGAAACAAACACTTGAAATAAAATTAAAACTTTGGAAACCATACTTACATGCTTTCAAATCCTTTTTAGATGGTAAAGGGATATTATTTGGATCACTCTCATACATTTTCTATCCTTAAGAAATGAAATGTTGGTTTATTGAGACCTTGGAAAATGAAAACCTAGAGACCTAATGAACACTTTCATTTACCAGACTTCATGGTGACTTAACTGACATAATGACATGATTAAGATTACTTTCATGACTGAAGTGTGCTCAGTAAGACATGAAGGTGGGCCAGGAAGTATGAATTTTTTAGGAAATGTGAATTTTTTTTACTGGGGCTACCATCAGTGAGTTATTTTTTTGCATGACCTAATGGAATGATAAAATTCTCAGTGGGACTCCTAAAATGATATGAAAAGAGTATTTTTTATCACTGATGGAAGTATGAAAATACTAAAACTAATAGAATATACACTAGAAATATTAGTAAATGTAGGGAGGACATTTTTATCAACATATTCTTCAGAAATCGTCCTTCTCTCATAATATTTTTCATCTCCATTTTAAAAACTAGAACCTTGCATTTTAGCTCTCCTTTTTTTGAATCATCGTTATTGTACCTTTCATGATTTTATGGCTTGAAACTTCTGCCAATGATTCTACATCCTTCTAATTCTAGTATATTTGAAACTTCATATCATGGAAATGATGAATTCTTCCCCTTTTTTTTTTGTCATGTTTTTGCTCAAATATGTGGCTTAAGGATTCACATTCTCCAAGATTACATAACTCAAAAGGACTAGATGACATTATAAAGGAGTAGTAGATATTTCTATGTTTTTTCCAAAGGATTTTTGAGGTCAAATTTCTTCTTTGAGAAATGTTGTAAATCCTCATTTGTGTCTGAATTTCTAGAATGAGAATGTCGTTGTTTTTTGCAAGGTTTCTTTTTCAGAGGTCTATCTATTTTCTATCTTGAAAATATTGTTGAAACAAACTCTAGGAAGCCTAAAACAGAAATAGTCCAGACTCCATACTGAAACCATCAAATACCTTGGACTGATAGTGACAAGATGGTCAGTAGCATCAATTTTTAAGACTCTTTCATCCTCTTGCAAGGAAATTGTTCTCCGATTGAAATATTTATTATTCCTAATTGTCTCCTTTGTTATATTCAGAATTTCATCACTTTTATCATTTTTTTTTCCTGAATAAGACTAAATTTATTAAGATAAGAAATGTATAGTACAATCAAGCTTTCATGCAAGCGAAGTAGAAAAGCATGGGATCCGTAGGTGATAGGCTATCAACCTCGCCCTTGAAAGACAATCAAGGAATGAGAAAAAGAAAACACGGGAATATAGAAAAGCTAGATCTAAGCAAAGGTATCTACCCAGAGTGGGAGGTTACTGCCACATGACATTTTTTGCCTTTTTTCTTGATTACTTTGACCCATCCAGTGTATTTTGGATGAGCCATAACAATTTTTAGACTATTCTGCTCTGGCGGCGGAATATCCTTATCAGAGACTAAGGACAAAGATACATGAGAACATTTTTGAGAGATTTACGGGGCAGAGGGAACTTCCGGACTGATCGAGGGAGCATCCAGCGGAATCTCATCATTCTTCCCATCTGCTTCAATTTCTTCCTCATCTGAACTAGAGGAAACTGTATCATCCATAGGAGGGGAAGGAACACAGGGATTCCAGCTCTTGGATTTGGGTTTGCGATTCAGATTCTTCTTTTTATCGAGGAATTGGGTACATGTACTCTGGAGGTGCCCGGTTTGATGACAATGGTGGCAAAAGAAGGCTGTATTTTCGTAATCCAAGGTTTGTGTCTAGTGGAAATTTCCAATCTTGAGGTTGACCTAATCCGGCAGTCCTTTTATGATATCTATTTCTGCACATATTCTGTCGTAGGTGTAGAGTCCATTTTCCTTTCTTGAGGAATCTGTAGCTAGGTAGCATCTTAGTGTGTCTCCAATGGCTAAGAAAATAGATATATGCCATAGATGTGCTGGAAGATTCGGGAGCCTAACCCAAATGGGAAGCTTGGTTATGACAGCTATAGAAGGGTCAAAGTCTAGAAACCAAGAGGTGAGGAAAAGCTCAGTCGAACCCAGAACCAAGGGCCTCCCGTTAAGGCCTTCTGGTATTCTTCATTTAAGTCAAAAGCCACAATGAAGAATCCTTTTGAACATAAATAGATCTTGCTTCTTTTAGTCCAATAGGTGTGGATCCATTGGTAGATCTGCTGTGTGAGGCCATAGCCCATTAAATCTACATATGATTGCGGATTCTACAAATATCTGGTACTGATCATCAATCTCAGGACGAGAGAAATTGATAGAAGGAATTTCCTCTGATTTATCTACCAAAAATGGCTTTGGAGCCATATTTGGTTGAGTTGCCTTGGAAGAGGACTGAGGGTGGGCAGCGTCTTTGCAGACTGCATCTTTATAAGAGAAAGAAGGGGTAGAGGAGGTATGCCTAATGGAAACACCTCTTAAGCGAAAGGTAGCCGCAATATAAGTGTCCTTTTGAATACTATAAAAGGAGAGGGGAAGGGGGTTCATAAGTTGCTTACCCTTATATACCAATCTTAGGTGAGAGGAGGGGATCCCCAGTTGGCATTCGATTTTTTGCAGAATATCCTACACAAGATCTATTTCACGCACCCATTGCATCATCATCTTGCCCGAAAGTGTGACTTGGATCTGAAATGAAAGTTCTTCTTTTGGCAGATCTGGTTGGTTCAAGAAAGAGATCTACTTCCAGCAAACAGTGGACAGATCCATGTCCAAATTCACTAGTCTTTGAGCGTTGACCAAAGCTGGATGAGGAGCACAGATGCAGTCGATGTGTATTTCCATCCTTGGTAATTTGACAGGTCTATCGAGCGGGTTCAAGAAGAAGATCTGTTGCTTGCGTACGAAAGAGAAGAGATCTGTGGGATCTTCAGGGTTGCTCCTATTTGCATTGTGAGAAAATTTAAAAGCGACGGGTTTAGAGCTGTCTGGAACATTTGATAGGAAACCAGCCACCTAGATGACGACATCATCTATTCCAAGGGGAGCCCTGTGCATAGGCTTGCAAACCTGCAGATTCAAGTCTACGACCCATTCGATAAGTATTGCTAGCGTTGGTCTCTCTGCAAGTCGATTTGGTAGGTTTGAGAGGCAGATCTGTGGCTGGTTTATTGCTCAGGTGAGATCTGTGGAATCTCCGGAGTGAGCCTTTTTTGCGTTGCGAGCAGCTGTGAAGGCGGCGGCTCCAAAGCTTTCTGGATCATTTGTAGTTAGTGTGGCCACCCAGACGGTGACGTTATCTCTTCCATGGACATCCCTGTGCAGAAACTTGTGATTCTGCATATTCAAGTTTGTGATCTGGTTCATGAGCAGAAGGCGGCCAGCCCTTTGAGAGGCCGAGCCGGCGCAAACCAGAGAAGCAACGTTGCAAACCCTATTCACTTCTATCGCCATCGCTCTCCCTCCCAAGATCATCACTTTTATCATTAATTACATTTTCATAAGACTTTATTTTCTCCAACATGATTTTTAGTGTGTCCTCGGGATATAATCTCACCATATTTGGTTGTTTTTTTTAGGATGTGAAAAAAGGGAAATAATGGAAGAAAGGACAATAATTTAAATATTATTTTCAATATATGTTGAAGTATACATATTTTTTCTAGTGTTGTTGCCTTATCTATTGTTATATGGACTGTGAAAACACTACTTGTTAGTGGCATCTCTTCTGGGTGCTATGTCGACAGGTATTACAATTTTTTGTGATGCTTCATCTTTTGGACATACCGATGGAAATACTTGCGAGATATTCTATGACCCATGCAAGAGGTTCACACACATTTCATAAGAAGCATAAATTTTATTTCTTTCCTGAGTTTTCCCATTCACTCATCCAATTGGTTTTTGTTTCCCATAGGTGGCCACTCTACTTTCTCCAACGATATTTGTTTGAGTTTTTCAAAAAAAATTGTTTTCAATCTTGTCTTGATAAAATAAAGTTGGTGCAGTTTGGTCATGTAATAAATAAATAATGGATACAAAAAGTAACCTCAGATTCATTATTCCTATTTTAAAACATCTTCAAAGGTAATATGTGTGTGTTCCAAGACTAACTTCATCCCCCTGAAGAAGGTTTATGTTCTTATTTGGGGTTTGATTGATTTTTTTCTCTAAAGATTCTGGGGGTCTGTTTAGTTCTCGAAGGTAAGGTTTGTAGAATATGGTTTTTATTGAAAGTCCTTAGATACTACCCTAATAAACACCGAACAAAGAAATTTAGCACAAAACCTAAGCTATATGAGAAACTTAAACCCCCCTATCATGCAACTATAGTTTCTTTTTTGGAGCATAGAAAGGAAGATAGATTGCACCAATGCTATCGTGCAGTGAAAAAACACCCATGTTGGTAGGGATAAGTTAGTAAAAAATGAATAGTTGAGTAAATGGTATAGAGCGAAAAACACCCTTTTTGAAACTATGGGTAAACATTGAGATCAAGGTTTGGTTATTGGCACCTTGCTTACTGATAGAGATTAGTTACTGCAATCTCACTCATTCACCCATATGAGGATAGTCATCTAGGAAGATAATATTAGTCACGAGGCCATAAAATGAGGAATTTAAGTCAAAGGTATTACAGGATCTTCTATTGCAGAAAATAATAAAAGAATTACTGTTAAAATATAGAAAGATCATGTAAGCAGGAAGGTTGAAAAAAAAATGAAAGCAAGAATGGAAATAGTTAGGCCACCATAGATTGAAAAATAAAAATTCACTGAGCAGAGGGCTCCCTATTCCAACTCTAATCTACATTCATTAGCAATCGATCCCTTAGAAAAAAAAGATAAAAATATGTAGAACAAACACCAAAAACCATAGAATGAACGCATGAAATAAAATTTAGTAAATATGCATGAATATATAAAAATATAAACCTATAAATCCAACTAACCTATGATTCCAACTCCAAAATTGCAGACTTCAATTGTGAATTTGTTATTGCTCGCCTCTTCAAAAGCCTCCAAGTTCTCTCCAATGTTTTTTTATCCGTGACAGAAGTTGTAAATATATATATAAACTCACAAGCCCTAAAAATATTTAACCACATCACCAAATTCTCTCGAAATAAACGAAAACCCTCCTGCCAACCACAAAAAATTGGTTCCAAAGAGCCAAAAACATCCATTTTTCATGGAAGAAAATAGCAATGGTATACCTCTTCATGGACCTCTTCGTCACAGTAGAATAAACTATTTTCATTTGGCATGGTAAGAACAATGTGTTTTCACGTTCGATAATGATCTCGATTTCAATTTGGTTGGGTAAGAACAAGAATTTTTCGTGTGCGGTAAGAATCTTGGTTTTTGTTCTTGGGGCTTTCAGATCCTGTTTCGACTTTCATACAGTCAGTTTTCTCTTTCATAGCTAGTTTTAATTTTAATGAAATGGGCATTCAAATTAATATATTCCCTATGAGAAAATAATTAAAATATATTAATGTTAATATTTACTAATAATTATTAACCAAATATAAAACCTATAAAACCAATAAAGCCATAATATATTGTTTTATTTAAAGCTTATTTCATATAATTATGTAAATTATGCATCAAATGAAATAATATATTTATTGGATCCACTATTAAAAAATAATTAAATCATAAGAATTAATATTTACTATGACTATTAATCCAATATAAAACCAATAATATTGTTTTATTTAAAGCTTAATATCATATAATCGTGTAAATTATGAATTAAACGAAATAAATATATTCATTGGTACACTTCTCATAGAAAATGATAAAACTAAACACATTTATATGTTATTACACAATAAACCATACTCAAATATTTTGAATTAATTATTTATAATCATTAATAAAGTTTCATATATTATTAAAAAATTAAATAAATTTCATACCTAAAAAGTTAACAAAAATTTGTAATTCCATTAAAAAATAACCAAGGTTCATATCAAACAATTAATAAAATTTCATACACCATTAAAAACTTAATTAAGTTTCATATATAAATTAGCAAACGTTCATACACTCTCCGATAGGGGTGAGGTCTAAGAAACACGTGGATGGCATCTCGCATGAGTAAATAAAAGTGGAGTGAGCATGAGGGAGGGTCCTCCGAATCCCTTAACCATAGCACATGTAGTGGGAGAGGCATTGGCATCCCGTTGGAAAGTTGTGTGAAAAATAATTGTGCGTTAGAGTTCAGGTGTGGTGGAAGGTTAAGGAAAGGTTAGACGAGGGAGCTCGAAAATTGACTCCTCACTCTGGTTTTGTGTTGGTCCTAGCAGTGGTCTCCAAGGAGGAATCATAAAGATTGCAAGAAGGTTTATGGAGGGAGTGACTTGTGTGTGCTTGTCATGGGAATTTTTTGGTACTTTATGTTCAATCGATTTCTACTGCTCAGTTTTCTATACATTTCCTGCATTTGGGTCGAGGATAGGAAGTTGAAGGGAAGTGATCTCACCCATTTCCATTTTTATTGGCTTTCGTTGCGCGTGTTTTTACATGCTAAGAGTGGAAGCTATAATTTGTAGTCTAGGATACCTCTAGGGTGGTGGCAGAAAACTACTTTATTTTCCCAATTTCATGCCCTTCGGGCATGGGTGCGATAATGTTTGATGGATTGGTGTGTGGTATTTGTGAAGATAATTTTGATTGTGGTTGATACCCTAGAGGAATTTACGCTCAGGCATCGACTACTTTGTCATCGTTTATTGCTCAATTTTTTGTATTGGTTTAGTGGGTGGTGGTAATTGCTTCTCCTAGTGGTGGTGGTCCTTATCTGGTAGTGGGAGGTGGATTTTTTCTTCCATGTGGTATGATGGGAAGTGACCTTTGGCTCTTTTGCTAGTGGTGGTTTTTTTCTCTAGTGTGGGGTTTGGTCTCTTGACTCTGCATGCGGTGGGGCTCCTCCACCTTGGAGAATTATGAAGCACCCAATGTTATGCGGGCATCTCACTCCCCTGTCGTCGATGTCTCTGTGGAGGTCGGGGACTCATAAATAATAAAGGAATCTCCATGTTAGGGTGGAAAGACTTTAGGGCATGCATGGCTCACTAATGTGGGTGCATGTGGGGACCCTGGAGGAGGTAAGCAGGGGGATAGTGGCAGTGGGGTTTGGAGGGTTCAAAAGCATAGTCGTAGGGGTGGATGAGCCCGTGGTGGAAAGGGAAATCATGGTTTTGATCTCTCTAAGATAAATAAGGGGAATGGTGTCCACCATTGTTGCATGGATAACTATCGTGAACTTATCAACAACTTGTTGGATAGAGTGGAAAAAAATGAGAGAGTCTATCATTAGAAGCATTCAGAGGATATGGAAACATTAGAACTAACACACTATTTAATTTTCCAAGTCTTGAAGAGACTAGTAGTGGTTTGGTGAGGCCAAAATCAACTCACTCATGAGAAAGTAGAAAAGTTGGAGAATTTTTTGCCACACTTTGAAGGGCACATTCAGTGTCACATCCATCCTCCACAGCCTCAAGGAACAACCCCAGAAAACCCTGCATCCATCACGTCGGACGACTAGTATGCTATCTAGTTTTATTTTTGTTTTATTTTTGTTTTGGTGCCTCTGGCTCAACTACTTATGGACAATGTCCCAGCTAGTCTCTCTTTTGTATTTTTGTCATCTAGTGTAAATTTTGGTCAAAAAACTCAGTTGGGGTGAGACCACCTATTTTGTAAGTGGCTATATGTACTCATTTTTTTCCTACATTAATAGAACATTGAATTACAAAAAAGAAAAGGTTCATACACCATTAAAAATTAACTAAGGTTCATACAAATTTACTAAATAGGTGTATAAATATATATTTTAGGTTTTTCTATTTAGTATTTATCAAATGTAAATATGACGATTTGATACTAGATTTAAATGAAATCACACTTTTGACATAAGCAATATTATAATATTTATCTATTTATTAAATGTAAATATGAAGATTTAACCTTATATTTAAAACAAATCACACTATTAACATAAATAAATGAAGTTTCAAAATTAAACTAATTTATGGCCAAACATTAAATATAAACATAAATATTAATTTGACTATATAAATATTACCTTTACTAAAATTATAACAAAGTCATTAGTGTAAATTATAAGATAGATGATACATGCGTTTATGTTAATTGTAGATGAATCCATCTGCCGCGTTAAACTTTAGAGAGAAAAGGGTATTTAGAATTTTAACACTGTGAATTCAGAGACCCTTTTGTCTCTGAATTTTAACATTGTAGATGGATTCTAAGACCCGTGTAGTGAAATGGAACACTTTGGTATCAAAATTGCAATTTTCCATTTATGGAGTGACACAATTAAAATATAATTATTTATAATTTATACTTGTTGTGCTTGTTATTTGGTCATATTTTTATTCTTGGACTATAATAATCATTTACATTAACCATTATTAGTTTTTTCACTTATTATCTAGTCATATATTTTAATCCTAGACTAAATTAGTCATTTAAGTTAGTCTCTTTTAGTTTGGTCACTTATTATCTAGTCATATATTTTATCCATTTACTAAACTATTCATTCAAGTGAGTCTCTTTTAGTTTAGTCACTTATTTTCTAGTTGTATATTCTATTCCTAGACTAAATTACTCATTTAAGTTAGTCATTTTCAGTTTGCTCACTTAAAATTTCTCAAATTTAGTAGTAATTCACTTGAAATAATTGTGGTTACTAACTTTTTTAGTCACACGGTCATTAATTCATCATTTTTTACTAATGTTCTAATGTCAAGTAGATATTTCATGCAAGGATCAAATACAATATGGGTTGATATCTCCTACTATGAATCGAATGAGGAAGAGAAATCCCTCAGTTTCTTATTATTAACCACTCTTCCATTCAACATATACACATTATTCGATGTCTTGACTCACCTAAAAATCACTCTCTTTGATCCTTCTTTTTGGATGATGCAAACTTTTGAATTAAAAATAACTTCATTTCCTCCATAAACAATTTGGCTCATGCTCACAATTTTATTCTTTAGGCATTCAATGACCCACACATCATTAGCATTGGCTCTCTTCTCAATAATATTGCAATGCTCTCATTGTTTCATTTCCTTAAAAAATAACACAACCAATCTTGGTTCTCTTCAGGAAGTGAAATTTCCTCCTATCTCCTAACATATGATGTGAGAAACCACTATAAATATACCACATGTCATACTAATCACACAAAAAAATTACAATGCTGCATCTTCCTAACTACTACGTCTCCTTTTAACACATGTTTCTTGGCTGGTTCCTTGGTTGCACATTCTCCTTGGTTTGTTTTTTTTTAATAGATGGCCTTGAGGATCTAGGAATCTTACAATATTTGGCCACGTGCCAAACATTTTGACACACATAACACTCTATATGGCCAAGATATGTATCCAAAGGATTTAATATTTAGTTTCTCACACCATATCTCCATCTCCTCATGTTGGATTTTCAATGAATGGCCTTGTAACCAAACATGTTACAAGAAAAAAAAAATAATCGTTAAATGAACTTGTATACATGAAGGTGGGCCGTCTAATTGGTTGATTACAATTTTTCATACATGTTTCCATTCTCCTCCTACAAGTAGCTTCCATAGGTAAAAAATTGTGACATTTTAAGCACTCAATCGCATCCATCAAAGGCCAAAAGTAATTTCAACAACTCCTCTGAAATCTGCTACCATCGACCATAGGGGAGAAATATTTTCTAGATGTGAAAGCTCCTCTTGGTTCTATTTTTTGATGTTGGTGGATTTGTTGCTTCTTCCTTCTATTACTATCATGGTTATTCACATTCTTAATTCTAGGATTCTTTGGTTCTACCTTTTTGTTCTTTCCTATCATGAGTTCTTGTTTCTCCTTTATAGAAACTAAGGATATCTCTACCCACCACTATGGTGCTTTTTTTTTATGAATTTTTTTCATTGTTGTCAACCCAGGAAGCACCAGGGGCTACCCTGATCCTGCATAATAATTTTTCCTTGACAACATACTCTATTCCAAGTTAAGGATATTTTGAATGGTTTCTACTTGTCTATATGTTTCTGTTGATATATAGACAACGTAATTCTTAATGGTTTGAGAGATATTAGAATTTGAAGTTATTAAACCTAGTTAGTGGGCTAAAACCCCATGGGGTTGTAGCATGACACTAATAACTGGTTGTGGTCATTGAATATTCAATAATTAATAATTTTTTAAACTCATAAATCCCCGCAACGTTCACTTGTTGAAGACCCTCTCAACCTAAGCATTTATATAAATTGTGACCCTCATATCCTCTTGATGCAAGGATTTCACTACTTGAAATAGGTCATGGTGGAATTTTTTCTATAAATTTGTTTCTACGAATCTTCGAATGCTAAAAAAAGAAAATTTGAGCCAAAATCCTCATGAGGTGTGTATGTGAATTTTAGATATTGGTTGGTTTTATTTTTGTAGATATGATCCGAGGAAGTTAGGTTTTTTTTTAGGCTCCTAAATTTCATGTCAAACAGGTGACCATTGGAAAATATTCATAATTTTCTCTCTGAGAATTGGATTCAAATTTCGTAGAAAGAGAAAGAAATAGGATGGGCTTTACTTTTTTGGGTATCGTTTTTAGGACCAAAGGTGGAAAAAATGACACGTCGCACTTCATATAAGTTCGCTCTACTTAAAAAGTATGTAATGAGGTCATCGTAGGAGATTGGGCATAACTATTCCTTGAAGAATCCCATATTGATCAGACCTATGGGGTTCTAAAGAGGATTCATAGGGCTACCCAAGTACACAATTTCAGACCTTGGAGATCTAAAATTACATTGATACAACAGATTAAATATCGAGCCCCTATAAGGCAAGAAAAAATATCCATTCAAGGATCACTTCATTAAGGACAAGACATCAAAAGTAATGGGTAAGTCTTCTACAACAAGGTATGTATGATTAGTGTTTGAATTTTAATTGGAATATCATCTTTGACATATGTTTTTGAAGGAAACTATAAGTATTTTGTAAGTATGTTTGATTGGGTTTTGTTCATAAATTTTGAACATGTTTACAAATGAGTTTTTAATATTTCTCTCACATATGGTTTGCAGGAAAGTGTAAGTAATTTTTTTTGTATATTGGTTTGGGTATTGTTGATTAATGCATGCGCAGGAAGGAGGACACAATAGGAAAAATTAGACACATACTAGAAGGAAAATGCAATGCCAAAGTACCATTACTTGAAGCAAGCAAAACAAGACCTCAGCAGCTGCTAGTGTCCAAAGAAGTAGTGTCGAGTCAAGTATCAAGTAGTGTCAAAAGTTAATATTGTAAAAATCATCATTGTAAAATTGTAAACAAGTCATTATTGTAAAAGAGTCAATTTTCCCAGAGTTGGAGAGGCATTATTGGGAGGTATAAGTGTCATTGTTGGATAATGTTATGGTTGGGTTTCATCTCATACTATGATTGGGTGATTGGTATAGTTCAAGAAAATCATTGTGAATGATATTTTATCATGGATCATTTTCCCTGGTACGGGAGTCAACAATCTTGTCTTATTTATGATCATTAAATCATGGTATGGAGGTGTTAGGTTGGTGCATGAATTCACCTACAGGTTGGAGCCTGTGAACACTTCATGGTGGTAGGTTGGTCTACGATGTCGGGGCATTCATTGAGCTGAATACTAAGGAAACCAGGGTGTTGGAGGGTCCTTCTAGTGGGAGCTGAAGAAGAATCCTTTCTAGAATTCTAGGAAGTTGTACCTATTAACACTAGAAAATAGTACAACAGAAGATGACATCAATTAATATCGAGCCCAAGGATTTACAGGACAAGAATACCTTATGGAATTAAGAAGTATTTAAAATCTCTAAGGTTTTGAGAAAATCATATTTGAACTAGTCATAAATGCTCAAATGCACACTTTTTCCTTTGAGAAGAGTGCCTTCTGCACGCCTTTTTGCTCGATAAGTGTGCATTCCTGAAACTGGAGAAAATTCACTTTCTGAGACCACAACAAGCAAAGGACAGTTACTCCTTATGTGAAAATCGCCTAAGGATAGCCACCAGCACCTCCTTAGACATTATGTGAGCACGCAAAAGAATATTTCATCACACAATGGAATCACACCTCTCCCTTGGGTCACCATCCATCATTTACCAAGGGAAGGAAGGAGGATTTCAAGCTCACCTATATAAATCCACCAAGAGATGAACAAATGGTGATCAAAAGGTTATGTTGGCCAAATTTTCCCAAGCAACACCAGCATTGTGTGTGACCCGGAGCTGGAGCTAAAGAGGACTTGATAGTTGGCCACCCAACATATTAGTCCACCACAACAGAGATAGAGAGTGAGACTACATCGGAGGCAGAGCTTGGAAGGAAACATCCTTGTATCGGGACCTAGATCCATTGCCCAGGTGCCCTTTGTCAAGTGGGTAAAATGTCTTCTCCATTTCGAACATTTAATAAGAAAAGGCCATCGAGCCATCATTTGAATTATTATTTTTTACAACTCTCTATATAGCTTCTGTATATTTGTGTTTTTTTAGTTTTGGTTCAACTAGACCATACTTCAGCGTACTATTTCCGTTAAGTTTTATGCTTTTGAGCTCCCCCACTTTCTGCCTATTACCAATAGTTTAGAGAGTAGACCACACTCTCTAAGATTTTGCGATTTTGTATACCCCTGTGACTAATCCACAATAACAATACCTTTCATATTAGCTGGGGCTCAAGATTGAATAATTTATTAGAAAAGCTTTGGTGGTTTTTGAACCGGAGGGGATTTTCCACCTAAAATTTGTGTGCCTATTGTGTTTTATTGTATATTGTTGTTACTATATAAAAATAAATAATAATTTAATATTAACTAATGCTCTGAAAACATTTACAGGTGCTAATTGATAAGAAATATTGATTAACCCCCCCTCTCAGTATTTCTAAAAATTGGAATCATAGCTTGGTTCCTTCAATAGCAGTCTAATAATTGGAAGAAGGTCATGGAGTATACTAAGAATATATTTCCTCTGTTCAATGGAAATAACTACACACTTTGGAGTTGAAGAATGCAGGTTCATGTGTTGGCGCATGAATACGAAGTATGAAAAACCATTGAAATAGGATTTACAACAACCCAAGATGAACAAGGAAAGAAAAATGTGGTATATGATGCAAAGGATAAATATCTCATTATCAGTGGGATTATCAAATATGTCTATATTAAGGTACGTAGTTGAAAAAATGCAAAAGAAGTATGGGGAAATCTTGAGAATATATATGAAGGTGACTAAAATGTAAAAAAAGCAAAGCTTCAAATCTATAGGGAAAGATTAGAGCAAGTCAAAATGAAGGAATATGAAAATATTGATGCATACTTACAATATGTTGAGGAAATAAAAAATGCATTGGAAGGTTTGGGAGAACTTTTTGTTATGAAGGTAAAGCCTCTCTGCAGACAGAAATGATCCCTCTAGCCCTAGAGTGGGTCTAGTAACAAAGGGAAAATGTACAGTGTAGGTTCCTAATTAATGAATGAAACATTCAAGGTAGATCAACCTACCTAAAGTCCAACACTATTGTCGTGGTTTTTGTAGCGGTAGCCTCTCGATTCCTGTCTTGGTGGGTCACGATCATTCTGTAACGAAGCTTGGATACCTGCACGAAGATCAACAAACAAGAGAAGCATATGAAACAACAATATCATTCATAACTATTAACAATAGTCATGTATATGTATTAATAGAAGAAAGAGTTACAACCAAGCCTTGGCGTCGTAGTCTACTTCAGCGGCATTCAGTCAAAACATGTCTCAATGAATGTCAGGGAATTCAGATGGGATGAAGACACAAGCTTAAGCTCTCTCAATAAGGGTCTCTTCCATTCTATCTTTTCCAGCAAAGTGTATAGGAATCTCTTCAGTGTTTCTACTATAATATGTTCAGTTTAGCTATATTATCAATGGAAGATAGCTATATTTATAGAGGGAGAGGATGAGGTTGGGATCCATACTATAGTGGAAGGGAGGCCTTATCTCATGGGAGGTTTCCAGAAAAAGGTGGAAACATTAAGCAAAAGGAGGAATACCATGTTTATTTAGTCGAACCACTCCCTATGACTCACCCACGAAGTTGTTATGATGAAAAATTCACCTCTACTTTTCAAAAAAATTCCATAAAAATATTGGTGTAGGTAGCTAACTGATACATAGCACCAACTGGTGTGAGGTTCAGTGTTAATATTCCTCATTGGTGTGAGGGTATAACGGGCTACCAGCACCAAGGAAAAAAGAAGTGCTTTTGATGGTCTGTTCAGGAAATTGTGAACATAAGGAATGTTGTGCTCATGGAAAAGGATGAAATGACGGTATTTCCAAGGCATGACACATTATTTTGGTCATAGAAAATGAGCCTTCAATGTTCAGGATGCGGATTTCAGGGACAATGAAAAAATTATATGTAACAGATGCCCCTAAAGCATGAGGTCCAAGAGAGAGGAAGGGGTTTAATGCTTTACGATAATGTGTTCAAACCAAACACCGTAGTCAGAAGACCTTCAATTACAAATAGAACTGATATCTTTGATACATGAACATGTGGCATGGGTGCATCCATCCATTATAGAGTACATATATAAATTGAGATCCAAGGTATGGACGCAGCCATCCAACAGTAATGATAAAAAAATAGACTCAGGTATGTTCGAAGCCATCCAATCCAAAGAGTCATGAAATAAGTCATGATAAACCAATATCCCACATCTTGGATATTATTAGACAAAACCAAGGGTGTTGAGCTCCATCTGGACCTGAACAAGTACAAATTCAAGCATGCGAATATGTGAGCTAAAGTCAAACATGAAAGAAAATCACCTCATTACCAGCCAATGATGAAAGTTGTTAATAGGTACGAGAGAAACCACTAATGATGACAATGGCTCTCAGGGTACAATAGGTAAAATCCACGGAATCTGAACAGTGATCTAGCATCGAACACCCGCAAAATCACTTGATCAAAGGCCAATGATGTGGAACTATCGTTGAATGCGAAGAACCTACCATTGAGGCATGCAGGCTCCAAGGTACCAGCAACGACTCTCTAGACCAACTTCTTGGATAATGATCCGAAGTCGACAGAAAGTGACCTGGTCGAAGGAGGGAAATAATGTTTCCCACATCATCGACACAAGACAAAGGATTATGATGATAGTGAATTGGGACCAAACAGAGGTTCAGAGGGAGGTTGAAAACTACATAGGAAAAAATTCTCTTGAACATATTAGCGACACAACTCTGGATTTGGCAGTATTTGACATCAAGGGATCTGAGCTCATGATGACTTGGAAAATAGCATATGAGAGGTCAAAAAAAATCACCCAAACCCATGAAGGCAAAAATGACGAAATGGGATTCTGTAATATCCCAAAATAAGGAAAATAAGCAGTATTGGGAATATCTTAAAATATTCCAAAAAGGGACTGCTCAGCAATGCATTCACAGAAAACGCATTTCCAAAAATATATACAATAAAAATGAAAATCATCACATGGATCCATTATATATATCCATATATCATCTAATTCCAAGAGGATATCATAAATAAATAAAACTAGGTGAGGTAAACAGACCTCCCACATTAGTGTAGCTGAAAATGACCAAAAACCCCAAACACAGCTACTCTGAAATAATGCATAAAAGATACTAAGCAGTCTTATGAGGGTTTAAAATAATAAAATAGGAGAAAAAATATATCTACTCATATATTAGTCAATAATTCTTAACAACTGATATCTAGTCACCCTATACAAAATACAAGAGAACCCGGGAAGGGTTTCTTGTCAAACACTCTACATACAAATGTGATCTTCAGAATATTACTGAATCACCACTGTAACACTAAAGCATGAGAGTGTATAAGGCTGAAATATTTATTATCTGGTGTAGATCCCTCAAAGGCTTCCTCCCATGAAAGGATGAACCCTTCAATCACAAGGAAACTATGTAAAGAGGCCACTAGACCATCCACTAAAGCTGCCTCCAAAAATAACACATTACCTAGCCGGAACAGTGCTAGAATTTTTTGGAAAATGAGTGGTATACTACCATAGATCTAAAATGAGCTATATATCTCTCCAAACATATCTCTCAAGTGAAGGAAACCTTCCTCAAATGATAAACTAGATGAGAAAGAGGGATTCCAGTCCCTTCCACTGCTACACCCTGCAACACTGCACAATCACCTGTAGAAACTATGCTGATGAAGTAGGCTGAAGCTTGGCCTAAAAAAATGATGTGGAAAAATAATTAAAACTCTCCCAAGATCCTCCTCAAGGAAAGAGGTGTGGTTCCAACTCGGGAACACCCCGTGCTAACCAGCACAGCAACCCTGTTAAACAACAAGAGGAAGCAAAAGTCTGAGAAGAGAAAATAATAATCTAAAACATGAAGAATAATGCTGCCATCCTCTTCCTTAAATAAAATATGAGTCTTTTTTCCCTTTTCCCCACTCAATTAGTTCATTTCGATAAAAATATTCATCTCCCTCCAAACTGCATCATTCCTTCTTTGATTCCTGCTCCTCCACAACAGCGTTGTTGACTTAATCAAAGTGGACTGAACCAACTTCATATTATCCATGTTCACACATGGAGGTGTTTTATTAAGCTATAAAGAGTGTCTCCTTTCACACTTGGAGTGTTTTTATTCCTCCTTAGGAGACTTATGGGCTTTTCTACCCATTTATTCATCGGTTAGAGATGTTGCTAACTCTAATGTTCCATTTAGCTTTGAGGCTAAAACTTGGGAACATTATGGTCCTCCCCACCAAAATATTTTCTTATCCTCAAGAAAATGTATAGGGAGAGAAAAATTTCTCCCCTCCTCCTCTTGTGGCCTCCCATCAATGGCCTCCATCACTGCATCAAGATAATTTGCAATAAAAATTCCATCCAATATTTCCTCCCAGGTGTGCAAAACCAAATGGTTTACATCGATCAAAGGTGGAAAGTATGAATGGAAACCTGCTTGTTTTCCCATGACCTCCAAAAAGTAGGAGTGATGACCAAAATTGTGAATGAGTGCCTCCCTCACCCATGATATCATACAAATTAAATGAGCCATCCTAGGTAGCTCATCAAAAGAATTATCAACCCCAGTTTTATACAATGTGTTGGGGATGAATGGAGAGATTGGATTCTGCCATCCAAATGGTTTCTATATCTATTTATGGTAAACATGGGGCTGCCTCTTACCTTGGGCTGAGATAACACGACCTTGAAGAATGGCCCAAGTTCCCTCATCAAACAATTCAACCATGAAGTGCCTCCTCAAGTTCTTCAAGTGGTTCCTCCCACAAGAAGGAAAAAAGTGTAATGTGGCAATCATGGTTTTCCCACGGTTCCTCTTGAAATGTAAACATGTAATGTGGGGAGAATCATGCTCCCAATGGGAATCTCTACTACCTCCCACACCTTCCAGAAAAAGCTTCCCATGAGCATAAACATATCATCAATATATGGAATCAAAGTACAATGAAAATGAGTTTCCAAATGACAACTCGAGAGTGAATCATGGTCCCACTCATGGAACCAGCGCAACGCATCCTTTGCCTGCATAAAAATAAGAAATAACAAGTGCTCCACCAGCCACATTTTTTCTACCACATTCATCTCATAAGTTTGAAACATGATGTTACAATATGGTGTCAATGGTGTACACCAAGAATCATGTGGCTTCCCCCACAAACCACCAAAAAGATAGCCAAAATCAATGCTACAAGTAGTTGCAAGTACATCGTCATACAATATGCAAGAAGAGAAAATTATTCTAGATACATCATGCTGCTCAAACAAGGAAAATAAGTACAATACAAAATGTGAAATTATACCTCCTCCATCATGTACTTGAGATCTTGAGCTGAAATGGCTCAACTAGAATCTTTCCCTCACCTCCGATGAGTAGGGAAGTGGTTGTGACCTCCTATCTATCACCATACAAGCTATGCATCTCTTCATATGTTGAAATATGTCATGTTGGATGTCCTCCCAAGTGAACCACTCTGCCAAAGAAAGATATGCATCATAATCCATGCAAAGGAAGTCCTCATGTACTACAAGTAGCAACTTCTCCTTGAGACTAGAAGCTCTAGTCAAGAAGACTCTGCCATGTGAATAGATGACCAAATCATTCACCATATACTCATCATCTTTATCTTGGTCGTCGAGAATCATGCATGCACCAAGATCCTTGGATTACTCTACTAAGAGCTGAGATCTCCAATAAGGATCAATCCTCCTAAGAGACAACGCTAGTGATCTGGAAAGTGAAGCTCTCCTCATGTTGCCGCCTGCTACTTTGACATCCCCCATGCCAAAGTATTCCTCCAAACTCTTCACCTCTCCAAAATCTCAGAGTTTTTATCCCAAAGACAAGATGTCCCTCATCAACTATAGATCAGGTGGCCTCCCAAGTGGAATGCCACCACGTAGTGAGACATAAATGTTAAGAGTAGACTGCACATATGGTTGGGTAACCTTGCCCCTACCCTTACAATGCAAATCAGTCTACCCCTTCCTTGCATTATCTTTCTATAATAGAGAAGGGTGTGTGCCTCTCATCAAGTGATACTGCTCTTCCTCCCTACCTCCTCCTTCCATATGCAATGCTCCACAATCATGTTGCCTCGGACCTCCATGTATGAGATCTTGGGGAACTTCTTGCAAGGATACAAGAATCTCTCCTATCGGAGGATGTGCTCCTCCTCCCTCTGCATGAGGTAGTAGATGTGCTCTAGATGTGACAATGTTGTTTCCCTCTTCTTCATCAATGTGTATAGGAAACATCTCAACAATTGGATCCTCTTGTGAAAAATTGATCCCCGGGCCCTCTTGTTTAGGAATATGAACTAGAGGTCTTGCCTCTAGTAAGGTGTAATGCAAGATGTCAATTTCTACCATGGTTTTCTGAAGTGGAGTCTCCTCCATCACATGCAAGGTTTTTTTTCTCTCAAGTTATTCTTGCTCATGTGTCTTAGGAAGTTTCCCATCAAACCTCTCCATCAATGTTTTAATGAATCTTGCATAAGAGGAAGTGTTTTCATTTTTCAAAGAAGAAGATTCAAAAATCCACCATGCATGGGCCTTACCTTTGAAATTCAGTGCAGCAACTCTGATGTTTTCATCTTCATAAATATGGTGTTGCTTAAAATAGGAGTCTAGCTCCTTCACCCATGCTCCAGCTGAACATGTAGGTGAGCCTTCAAAAGTAGATAGAAGAAACAAATCTGCATCTTGCTGCTTTCTCTTCTCCACTTGGATCTTTCAAAACCCGTGGAAATCGGTATGATCTCTAAACCTCTCAGTTTGAGATTCATACTCCTGCAAAAATTCACTAAGAGTTCTCCTCTTAGGAATTCTTCCTCCTTTCATCCATCTCAAGATAGATCTGGGCACTTGACTGTAGTGTGGATCATGGTGTGTAGCTGCATTCTCACACTCACCATGTGAAAATATAGATTCAGCTCTAGATCCAACTTCCTTTGGAGATCCCATCTCCATTCTTATTTTCTTCACCTCTCCTTGAAAGCTTTGCATAGATATTGGAAGAATCTTTGTAAGCCTGTCTTCCTTTCTCCCTTCCAATACCGAAGCCTTCTTTTTTCTGTCCATCTCTCCTGAAAGTATAATTTCTTGATATCCATATACTGAGCCAATATCGAAGCTTTTATACCACTATAATATCCCAAAATAGTGAAAATAAGAAGTATTGGGAATATCTTAAAATATTCCAAAAATGGACTGTTGAGCAACGCATTCATAGAAAAACACATTTCTAGAAATATATGCCATAAAAATTAAAATCATCACTTGGATCCATTAGACAAATCCATCTGTCATCTAAGTCCAAGAGGAGATCAGAAACAAATGAAACTAGGTGAGGTAAACAAACCTCCCACACTAGTGTAGCTAAAAATGACCAAAAACCGCAGACACTACTACTCTGAAATAATGAATAAAAGAGACTGTGTAGTATTATGAGGGTTTAAACTCAAAAAATAGGAGAACAAATAGATCTACTCATATATTAGTCAATAATTCTTAAGAACTAAGATGTAGTCTCCTTGTACAAAATACAAGAGAACTCGGGAAGGGTTTCTTGTCAAACAGTCTACATACAAATGTGATCTTAAGAAAATTACTGAATCACCACTGCAAAACTGAAGCATGAGAGTGTATAAGGCTAAAATATTTCTAATCTGATGTATATCCCTCAAAGGCTTCCTCCCATGAAAGGATGAACTTATCAATCACAAGGAAACTCTATAAAGAAGCCACTAGACCATCCACTGAAGCTACCTCCAAAAATAATTCATTACCTAGATGGATAGTGCTGGAAATGTTGGAGAAATGAGTGGTCTGCTACCACAGATATAAAATTATATCTATATCTCTCCAAACAGATCTCTCTAGTGAAGGAAACCTTCCTCCAATGAGAAACTAGCTCAAAAAGAGGGATTCCAATCCGTTCCACTGATGCACCCTACAACATTGCACAATCACATGCAGAAACTGCGCTGATGAAGTAGGCTGAAGCTTGGTCTAAAAACCTAATGTGGAAAATGAATGCAAACTCTCCCAAGGGGCTCCTCAAGAAAAGAGGTGGGGTTCCAGCTCGGGAACACCGAGTGCTAAACAACACAACAACCCTGATAAACGGCAAGAGGAAAAAAAAGTCTGAGTGAAAAACTAACAATATAAAACATGAAGAATAATGCTTCCATCCTCTTCCTTAAATAAAATATGATTTTTCTTTCCCTTGGCCCCACTCAATTAGGTCATTTTCATCAAAATATTTATCTCCCTCCAAACTGCGTTATTCCTTGTTTGATTCCTGCTCCTCCACAACTGTGTTGTTGACTTAGTCAAAGTGGAATGAACCAACTTGATATTATCCCTATTCACACATGGAGGTGTTTTATTAAGCTATAAAGAGTCTCTCCTTTCACACTTGGAGTGTTTTTATTCCTCCTTAGGATTCTTATGGGCTTTTATACCCATTTACTCATCGGTTAGATATGCTGCTAACTCTAATGTTCCATTTAGCTTTGAGGCTAAAATTTGGGAACATAACATATCCCCCAACCCGACACGAACGTAGAAGAGTGTCATGTTCAAGAGCTACATACTGGCGACATAACTAAAAATTGGTTCAATTTCCCCCCACCATTTCTGGCGAGTACCCCAATTATTTTTAAGACAAGCTTAAAGGGGATAGCATATGCTTCCACTGTAAGTTTTTCCTTCGAACAAATCCAACCTAGTACATTTTAAAAGCCCTAGGAAGGAGGAACTCGAGTGAATATCATGGTGACGATGTATAATGTCATCAGATTTTAACGAGTCTGACAAAGGGAGAACTCAACGTCTTTTCATGTTTAGAGAGTTTGAAAAGAAGCGGAAAAGAAAACTCCAGCATGTCCTTTTTGTAAATAGTCTCTCAGATCCGAAAAGGTAGAAAAAAATATCTAAAAGAACCTCTTAGTCGTGATAGGCTAAAGTATTCCTTTTTCGCCAATAATCTATCCTAGCCCGAAAAACGTGTAAATGTATACTAGGTAGATACCATTTCGCAGCCATTTAACAAGTTCAAAACAACAAGAGTATCAGAAATATTTTTAGTTTTAGAGAGTCAGAAAATGTCTGAAAGATGACTCCAGTAGTGAATTTTTTTTTGTTTTTACCGAGTCCGAAAAATTATAAAATACAACTCATCACTTCATCTCTATTTCATTAAAGACCTATCGTTGCACAAGAAAAAAACGTAAAACCCATTTCTTGAAATAGCATAATGTAATAATTGAAAAACATGTCTCAAAACCTAATTAGGGCTCTGAAAAGTTATAAAACGCTAGAAATGGTAAAAAATGATTACTTTTCACTTTTACCTCTTGTGGAGCAATAGTTACCCATTTTAAACTACGATTTTTCGGCGACGATAGCGGGAAATCCGACAGACCAATCTTGAATCCATCAGTTCCATGTAAGAGCTAACATCCTTCCCTACATTTTAAATCATATATCATTACTTGCAACCTTTATTTTTAATTTCTGAGGGGGGGAATTGTGAAAACTAAGGCACAGTGGCCAGCGCGAGTTTCGGGCACGAACTCGTGCCAATCGCCCGATTTCCTGAATGAAGGCATGCCCATTGGCCCGAATGTTTCCCAAACAGTCGCACCAACCATGCAATGTTTTTTAAACTCACAATGCAAGTTTTATGAGTCTAAATTTCACAAATTTTATCTTTTTATTTCGCTAATAATGTCCATATGAACATGTTTGTAGGTGAAAAACTAGCAAAATGGTGATTGAGTGGAAGGAAAGGGAACAAATTGAAGAAAATGAGCTTGCCATGGATAATGAGAGATGCATGGAAGCTATTGGAGACTGTGGACTGAAAAAATTCTTCATGACTCCGTGCCTCAGAGCACAACCGGAGTTGTTTCATTACTTGATCAATATATAGGATGAGGATCAGGAAAAATTCATTCTTCAAGATCAGGAACTGAAGATTGATGTTTTAGATGTCTATTTCATAATAGGACTGTCGCGGAGGGGAGTAGAACCAATCTTTACCGACACCCGGCCTACCATGGAGAACATGAGCATGGTAATTGATAGGGTATATCTAGGGGCACGGAAAGGATCAAAAAGTGGGAAGGTGGACATCCAAACTATCCTAGATTTAGCACTAAAGGTAGTGCTACACACATTCACACGAGCTGCGGGATCACAAGAACTGCATGAAGCAACAAAAATGTAGCTACTTCTTTCTGTAGACTTCTTGACACCGACCATCTACAACTAGGCAGAGGTAGTAACAATCAATATAAAACGTCAACTAACAAAGTGCAAGAATACCAAATTGAAATAGTTTGGTTATGGGTCTATCCTGGTATCGTTCTTCTCAGAAAGAATACCAATATTTTAGCAATAGGAGGTGATAGTCCTGACACCACCAGCATTGGAACCACAAATAGCTCGATGGGCAGCTCTTATGCCAAGATCAGGGGGCGGTCAGCAGATGTCCTGGAGACCGGAATTCTTCAATTGGATCCACCAACAGTTGATTCTCATGGAAGACTAGCCCTACTCTGGCACAAATTTCACTGGTCATCCAAATCTCCCACTCCCGAAAGGAGAGGATTCGGATGAAGCACTTGGTAAGACTCATTTTTAATTTTCATGAGTATTATAAATTTGTTTTCTATGATTTTCTGACAATTAATCCATACATTTGCAGATGTAGGCCCAGAGATACCTGTAGGGATGTCTATGATAGCGAGCTGAAGACGTCACAATTTTGATGTTGCCCCTCAGGGTTAAGAAGAGGAGATCGTGCACAACTTGGAGGGAATCGCTCGTGGGGTTCCAGACTATGCGTGATTCGACAATTTTCCTCATGCGTATCAGAGACACACTGTAGGGGTGTCAAACTGATTTCACTACTTGTTGATGTGGCTTTCCCAATCAGTGACATGTTATCATGATCATAATGCTGATTAGACACCTAGGCTTTATTTTTACATATTTTTTGAAACTTATGGTGCACACTGATCCAAAAATTCGATACATATATATACATCTATTTTCCTATTTGATATGAGTCTCTCATGGGATGATGATTTCACAGATTACGCAAATGTCTATCCAATACAATGTTAGCCACTATATTAGTTAATGCATTCATTTGTTTAGGAATATGTTGATATGTGATATAATCAAAATGTATTTCCATCAAAATAAACATGTTAGTACAATATTAAAATGTGAGAGTTTATAACTGAATAATGCCCATTAAGTTCAAGAACAACAAGTTTTGAGTCTAGATTTACAACCAATCCACTAATGCCCAGGGTAATCCCTTCGGTTAACAGTTCAATGATAGCACTATATTCAGTGACATTGTTTGTATTTCATCCCAGAAAAATACCTTGTAGGTCTATCAACTCACTAGTAGGATCATAGATCACCCAAGCTACTGAAGACAAGTTCTGGGTACTACGGGAATGCCCATCCAAAAAACCGAAATAAGGGGTAATAGACATCTTGACAATAAGAAATGACCCAATAAGCAGGAAAACACTCGCAAAACACATGAAGCCAAAAAATGTAAAAAAATGAAAAGAACCCCTATGTCCAAAAAACATGCACGAATGCCTCATGCATAGTAATTTTTTAGATACAACACATTTCTGGGCTGATCCAAATGATGACCTTCATGATCAATGAGCTAATAGGCTCCATTTTTCAAAAATAATTTAATAATGTAAGGCCCATGCCACATGGGTTGAAATTTTCCTACCCCTAGCTTATCATGAGCTTTCTCATACAGGAGGATGAGGTCTCCTTCTACAAAGGAGTGAGGGGAAACCAACTGGTCAAAATGGGCTTTAACCCGCTTCTTCTGTGCCTCGATAACCAAAGAATAAAAGTAGTGAGTTTCATCTAGCCTTTCTAAGTAGAGAATACACTCTTCTTCAGTTGAAGTTTTGGGAAATAATTCAAAAACGAACTTGAGCAAAGGTATTTCACACTCAAATAGAAGGGTAGCTTCCAAACCGTAAATAAGCTGGAATGGAGTGAAACTGGTCGCATCCTTGATTTAGGTTCAGTATGCCCAGAGAGATGAAAATAACATGATATGCAAATTGGATTTTTTCATCCCAATCATACGTTGAAGCATTGTGACAAGAACTTTGTTCACATCTTCAACCTGGCCATTGGCCTAAGGGTAATATAGCAATGAGCTGTCGTGATGCAAGATCGACCTAGAAGTCGACTCTGCCACCATATAATGCTGAAAATAGGAACCATGATCGGTAGCGATGGCTTGAGGGACACCAAATCTAGAAATGATGTGATTGAATATGAACTCAGTTGTTTTCTTACCGTTAGCGGCAAGTGTAGGCATTTCTTCGACCCATTTGGTAAAGTAGTCAACGAATACGATAATATAAGCATGCCCCCTGGCCGAGTGAGGGTTACATGTCATAAAATCAATGCCCTACTTTGCAAAGGGACGAACGGTAATGATAGGGTGGAGATGTGCAAGCAACGCGTGCATCTTGTGCTGATAGATCTGGAAATCATGACATTTATAGACAGTAACAATGAAATCCTTGAAAATAGAGGGCCAGAAATACCCAACACGAAGAATCTTATGTAAAGTGGCATAGCCAAACATGAGACCACCAAAGGCGCCACTGTGACAATCATTCAGTACTTTCTCAGCCTCCTCGAGAGTCAAACAGTAACGGAGAATGGAATCGACTCTGATGCAATAAAGTGTATATTAGACAATATGATAAGGTTGCAACTGATGGCAGATGCGTCGACAAGAATATTTCGTCAACTCAGATCTAAAATTGGAAGTTTGAAGATATACGATGATGTCACCATACCAAAGATTGAGGGTGCTAATCAGAAAATTCATATCATCTGGAATGCGTTCTTCATAACCAGATGGAGTAGAGTCAGAGGGAATGGAGTAGATCAAATCAACAAATACTAATGACTTCTTTGACTTGGCAGTAGTAAATTCCAAATCAAACTCTAGCAGGATAACAATCCACTTTCAATATTTCCACCCAGAACTTGTCGATAAAATACGTAGGTCATGGGGTTACATTTAGAAATCACAGTCACAGTACGCAATAGGATATAATGATGAAAAAATTGAAATTATTTAACCACAGCCAATGCTAACTTCTCGACATGGGCATAGCACGTTTCGGTATCGAGAAGGTTATGACAGAGGTAGTAATAACATGCTCGTCACCGTCATCATCGTCTTGAACCAGAACCATGGCAATTATGTTGAAAGCGACAACTAAATAGAGGGAAAAATAATGATGATATTTTGGAGGACGCAACAGAGGAGCATTGACAAGAAATGCCTTCAAAGCATCAAAATAATTCTGGGTGATCTCATCCCAAAGGAAAGGGACACCCTGCTTTAGTAATTGCGTGAATCCTTTAGCCACTTTGGCATAGTTAGGTATAAAATGACATAAAATATTAGCCTTCCCCTATAGAATCTGTAGCTGATGTAATAAATATGGAGAGGGGATATTAATGATAGCCTCGACTTTGAGCGGATCAAGGTGAATCCCGTCTTTAGAAACAATAAACCCTAAGAGTCTACCGGAATCGACGCAGAATATGCATTTGTGTGTATTTAACTAGATGTTATATCGTTGAGAACGAAGAAATATCTAAACAAGATGGTTAGGATGGTCCTTACGCTTAGCTGAATGAGCCAGAAGATCATACAGATAAGGCTAAATGATGTGCTTAATGTCGTGAAATGCATATGACATCGCTCACTGAAATGTGGCCCCAGCATTCTTGAAGCCGAAAGGAAGCTTCTTATACATGAAAGTACCCCAAGGACAGATGAAAGCACTCTTATGCTGATCAGTGAGGAGAATTTTAATATATTTATAGCCGAAAAAGTTGTCCATGAGGGAAAATATCTCACTCCCAGCATAGTCATCAATGATTTGACCAATAAAGGGAGTAGGATAATTATCCTTCGGACATGCCTGATTGATGTCACAATAATCAACACAGACTCGAATGGTACCCTATTTATTATCTATAGGGACAATGTTGGACACCCATTCTGTCAACATAATTGGGTAGATGAAACAAGTGTTGAGAAATTTTTCAACTTTAGTTTTAATGGCGTCAGCTTTTCGAGGGTGCACATGACGAAGGCGCTGATGAAAAAGATTTGAACCAGGGTAGGTAGGAATGTCATGCACCACTATACTGGGATCAATACTAGGAATTTATTCGTAGGACCATGCAAATATCTCATGAAACTCATAGAAAAGGCTATTTTAAATCTAAACTTCATCTGAAGAACAGGTGAGCCCGAGATGGATGTTCTCGACAATTCCCAGTTTTACGGAAATTTCAATAGGCATCGTTTGCGTAATGTTACTCAAGTTACCCTCTGTAAAAAATTCATGTGTCAAAATATGAATTTGAAGCAGAGGACAAGGAACCTGAGATGAAAACCTCTCAAGACACGTAGACATGGCCCAGAGGCTAGGCATGAATGAGGAACGATGATGACCATCCTGCCATGGTAAATATTTGATAGACATAGTTTCCATGATAGCTTCATTGGAGGGAAATATTTCTTTCAAGGGATCGGACGAATCTCAATCATCGAGCTAAGGGGATTGAGAATAAGCATAAAGAGACACTATAAAAGGAGCACGATCAGAAGTTGGAGGATCTGAAGCCGCAAGAAGTTCACAATAGTCAATCTCAATTGAAATTAATGGCATCAAATCGCCAAAAGAAATGATTTGTTTAGGTGAAGGGATGATCCATGGGTTTTTAGACCAAGAGATCATGTGGATCTGAATAGTGTTGGGTGTAGGAAGGGGAAAAATACCCATGAGGGCAAGATCTTTGAAAAAACCCGACCCAACGCTCTTGTAGGGAGTAGGAATCTGATCCACATAGGGAATGTTGTTCTCGAAAGAAGAGGTGAAGAATGACAATTGATCAATAGTAACAATATTTTGTTCATGTGGGAATTTCAAGACATGAAAGAGAGTGGATGGAATGCACAACATGGCGTGAGTCCAACTATGACTGAGGAGAATATTTTAATTGAGCTTGGCGTCAACTACTTCTACCTCGACCTTGACCGTATTCCCTTTCAAGATAATAGGTAAACTAGCGAGAAAACCCAAAGGTTATGATTCACTTCCATCAAATGCTTCAAGGGAATTTGGTGATGAGTTCAAGGTTGGAGAACCAATGGCTTTCCAGCAAGAAGATGACATGATGCACGTAGACGCACCTTCATCCAAAACTCATCGATGGATATCGAGACCATTAATGACAACTTAAATAATGAGTGAAATTTGATGCGGGAGTCGTGGAATGAAATTCTCTAAATCAAAAGCGAGAAGGTTAGTATCAGTAGGATCTACCCCGCTAATTGCAGATAAAAAAAGCCTTCTGTTTAGATAGAAAAATCTGAAGTAATTCTAATGTAGACATTGCAGATGAAGCCTGAGCCAAATCCTCAACAATACTGTAATGTTGAGCAACACGGGCATTTGGATTGTAAGAAGACTTGCATAGTACACCTTTGGAAGGTGGTTGTACAATGGGCTCTGTACCAGGCCTTTCAATTTGAAGAGGGCCAGAAGTAGGTAGAGGAGGAGGACCATTAGCGATCTCTTTCCCCACTTCCTGATGATATTTGGTATAATCTTTCGATCAATTAGCAATAGAAATGGACGTCGAACCGTTCATCATGAACACATGAGAGCCAAATGGGGTAGAGGATTGATTTTTCTCTACCATATACGTCTACTGAGATGGAAAAGGTTCTTTAATAATAGTTGTAGTTCCCTGGGTGCCTTTGAGAAATATACTTACTTCGGCCCTTCAAGGACAATCCTTGTTTTAGTGCTCTTCCTCATAGATCAAACAAGGGTACTTCAACTTGGACTGTGAACCATCATCAGCAGGAGATTTGGAATAATTTAGGTTTGGGGTATCGGCTTTGGCCTTACCTTTACCCTTATTTTTCCCCTTGGAAGTTTTATCCACCGGATTGGCCTGAACGGCATTGAATTCTAAGGTTTTACCAATATTTGGAGTGGGATGAGAAGCAACATCATTGGAAGGATTAGAATTTTGCTTCCAAGGATTTGAAGGAGAAGACTTCTAAGAATTCTAAGACACAGAATGAATAATACCATCAACGGATGGGGTCGTCAATGCTTTAGAAGTTCCAGGTCAAGGGGCATGAGGCAAGATATCATAGAGCTTGTCAGATTGAGATTACACAAGATCAAGGTACTGGGCATGAGAAATTGCTTGTTCCTCAATTACACATGCTTCCATATCTATGTATTTCACGTTCTGATTGACAAAGGAGGTAGTGAACTAATCAGTTAGAAGTTGATCCAGAACATCAAAATTGATGAAGCGATGAAAACACCTCCATTCATGAATATGATCTGAGATATGAGTAGCTCGGTCCTTTTTCAAGGATTTGATGTGGTGTGTCCCGGTATCATAATGAACCAGTAACTAGAAATGCATAATAAATGCCATGGCGAGAGAGTTGAAGTCTTAAAAAATGCCACGAGAAAGCTCAATGTATGACTTTGCAGCGGCACTGGTAAGAGTCTCTTGGAAAATATGGAGTCGGATGGAATCATCAACCCAAGAGTTAGAATAACACCACAAATGGTAATTCATAACATGTGCTTGGGGGTCTTCTCTGGACTTGCCCTCAAATTTATGACAATCACTAGGAATCTGAGTCAGAATTGGAGGCCAATATGGGTTATGAAGAATCAGATCATTCATAAGCTTTGACACATCAGGTAGTTCCAACGTAGCAAGAAATGGTAATTGAGGATTAAAAGGAATTGGAGGCCTTTCATAAGAACCCATGTTAATATTCCACCCAGTCTGTGAGAAATTATGCCCCCATATGTTTTGTCCTAAAGGATTTTGACCATAAGGGTTATAAGCCTGATAATTCTACTGATACTGGGGTTAACGACCACGATATTGATTCTAAGCATACCACTGAGGTCCTTGTTAAGCAACGTATGGATTTTTTTGCATAATGTAAGCATGGACTTCAGGTCGATTATACACCAACTAGGATTGAGTTTTAGGGTAATAAGTGAAACCTTAGGGTGCACTATATACTAGATGATATTGACCATGGGGGTAATAAGCACCTTGGTGTTGAGCAGGTGGACCCTGTTGAGCAGGTTGAGAGGGCTGCTGAATAGGTGGACCCTACTGAGCAGGAGGACCCTCCTAAGTTAGATAAATAGGTTGAACTGACTACTGAGCAAGTTGAATAGGTTGAACCAGTTGCTGAGATAGTTGGGAAACTTGAATCAGCTGTTGATGTTGGGCAGGTTGCCCCTGTGGATCAATTTGACCTGATTGAGGGCCACCGAGTTTCCCTTGTGGAAGAGATTGGCCCAATGGTAGAGATGGAATAGGTTGTCCCTGATGACCAGGTTGACCTAGAGCAGGACTGTAGGTTTATCCTTGTTGCACAAATTTATTTCCATATTGAACGTACGGCTGTTGGTGTTGTACAAGACGTTGTCCCTGTGATAGATACACTAGCCCTCCAACAACATACAATGTTCCTTATTGAGGCTGACCTGAAGGACCGTAGGGATATCCTTGTTGGACCAAAGTTTGACCTTGCGAATTGTATGGTTGTCCCTAAGGACCAAAGGGTTATCCCTGCTAGGCTGAAGGTTGTCCCTGTAAGGGTCCTTGATGAGTGATAATCTGATAAGGATTTTTAGGAGGCAAATAGACAACCTGATTGGGATCGATAGGAAATGAATACACAGGGTTATCGACAACATCATAGTGATGGGGTGAATTGACAGGAGCTTGGGCCTGCTGATAACCCTGAGAGTTATGTTGTCGAACAACCAACAAATACTCTTCAAAATTAAGGCCGCCAGGAATCATATGGACAATCGAATTCATACTAGAAGTAAACGAGGCCTTAGGAGAATGAGCATCCGGAGAAGGAGAATATTGTCAATGAATGTCCAACATGTGCTCGTCAAAAGTATAGGTAGAAACCATAAGGGTAGTCGTAGTCGCAATAGCAGGTGTAGTCTCTAGAGCACGAGCTTGTGATCTACTCAGAACCTAATTCATAGGCCACGTTTGAAAAAGAATGATAGACCTTCCAGTGTGAAAAGATACTAACGAGTGAGTCGTAGAAACCGACATAGAAAAATCCACACAGACGGTAGGTTGGACTGGGGTAGACGTACTAGTGACTGAAAAACTCGATGTCGAAGGTGACAGTCCCAACGAAGTGAAGACTGAACTCCTTGGGGGATTTGATATACTCTATTGTGCTATGGATGCAACACCAGAAATAATATTACTCAAAGTTCGATAAACGGGTGGAAGTGACACCGGTTGAGGAGAATATTGAATAGAAACATGCGGGAGATGTTCTGGGAAAAGTTGATATTCCGTTGTAGAAACATGCATTTCTTCACTTCCAATAGGAATCGAGGAATCCATATCTGACAAAGGCATAAGATCGTCAAAGAGATGATGAGGACTAGGAGGTATAGCAGCATCTATAAATGGTGATCCCGATGTAAGAGGAGGAAATTCTTCCTCGTCACCAAAACTAGACCAAGCACCTAAAAGAGGCCAATTGAACTCAACTGACTCTTCAAGGGGAGATCAGGTAGCGAGAGGTAAGACACTCAAGAGAATAGGCTACAACAAGACAATTAGGAGAATAGGCGGAAAAAACTCGACAGACCTAGTGGACTGAGGGATTTCATAATAAACATTAGGAAAGGAACTACCACTAGGAGGCAGTGAAGAAGATGACGAAACTGGTGCTTCCGCCACTATGACTGTATTTCAAAACAAAAAGGAAAGAGAGATAGCCAAGCGAAGGCATCAAGATCAAGGTCTAAGGAAAAACAAAAACAAGCCAAGTAACAAAATTTTAATGGCATGTGATTGTGGGTAATTAATTTTACGATATTGAAACCGAAATTTTTTGTTTCATGTTTTAAGAGTCGAGAAACAGACAAAATATGACTCTAGTAACTTTGGATTTTAAACAAGCGTGAAAGGACAAGTACTCGATGATCTCTTCTCTTTTTAAGGAGTCACGAAAAAATTGAAATGAGTACTCAGGTAATTTAAGAAAGAGGGTGTACCAAGTCTCCATGAACTTCCATATACACCTTGGTGATCAAATTAAAGAGAAATTACGAAGGACTTAACGTACATGTAGGTAGTCTCCCCGAATGCTGTGTTCAGTGTATCATGGTTACAGGGTGGCAGACTCAGCTTCCTATGGATAATGATTTGAACCTATAGGGGTACCCCTTTATATACTTGACAGTACGGGGAGCACAAGTCTGTACTACCACTGTCTAAAGCCAAAAGGTGAACAAAAACTACTAGGTTTAAAGATGTTGGAACACGTCTCTAGCCTAGACCACTAAAATATTCGTGATAGGTTCCAATGTTTCCTTAGGTTAATTCAATTGATTTTATAGTTGGTCTTGAATTAGTGTTTCAGTTTCAAGGCCTTGCCGAATTTCAATATCGAATTTCCTAAATGCAAACTATATGCAAATGAACACCATTTTCCATTCAATGAATGCTAATTAAGAGAAGGATAGAGATGTTTTAAACAATATCAATTAATGAGATCACCACAAATAAATCCGCTAATGCATCTAATACAATCAAGTGAGAAATGAAAAACTCTTTCCTACTTAATCAGGGACTAGCTATGCAAAATATATTTTCCTTTTTTCATGCAAAATGAAAGAACACTTTCTTTTTTTTAATGAAATGAAGCACATAATGCACTAATTACACGAAAAAAAAACAAACACTATTTCAAGGATTTTGAATGTAAAGGGATAAACTGAATGATTCGATGAAAGAAACGCAAACACAAAAATCCACTCAAACCATTCATGCACTCTTCCAAACAACAAGAAATATTTCGAAACGATGTAAATGAGAAATATGATCTATGCTCGGAGCGGTGAGAAGAAGAATCAAGAGAAACACAAAATGATCATTCAGCCAAGAAAACTTTCAAAGGATCAAGAAATACTTCAACGCAATTGATCAAAAGATGAGACTGACAAGAATCAAAAGACTTGAACTCCAATCAGAAGGCTCAGTGAGCTAAGACACTCAGAAGCCATAAGGCCATAAACTTCACTGACAAGAAAATGGACAAACAACTGAGAAGAGAAAGCCTACTACATTCAAAACAATCCCAAGAAAGAAATTCCAAATCAGAAAACCAACCCAAAGTCGAGCACAAATGACCAAGAACTAAAAATTGAGGTCAAACCAAACCCTACATGATTAAGTGTGATTGTAATGTAGTAGTCCATGCCAAACAAGGGTTGGCACTACTGCAACACAAGCAACATGTGCCAATTGGCGCAACTGTTAAATCAAAAAGCACGCCAAGCCAGATATATATGGTAGAATGGGAAAATCAATGAACAGTGGTCAATCTTGACACTCTGGAGCTAAAAAATAGGACTCTAAACAATGAAACAAACCATAAAAGACAGCCAACAAGCAAACGATTGAAGTCAACTTGACAAGGGAAAAAAAAAACTCACACTGATCCCCAGCGGAGTCACCAATTTGTTATGAAGGTAAATCCTCTATGTGGATAGAGACAGCCCTCTAGCCCTAGAGTGGGTCTAGTAAAAAAGAGACAAGATACAGTGTAGGTTCTTAATTAATGAATGGAAGAGAAGAGGTAGATCAACCTACCTAAAGTCCAACATTGTTGTCATGGTTGTTGTAGTGGTAGCCTCTCGATTCCTATCTTGGAAGGTCACGATCATTCCACAATGAAGCTTGGATACCTACAAAAAGATCAAAAAACAAGAGCAACATACAAAACAACAATCTCATTCATAATTTCTAACCATTCAAGGATGGTAAAGCATATTGCATCAAATAAAACACATTAACGCAAGATGGGAACCAAACAATAGTCATGCATATGTATTAATAGAAGAAAGAGTTATAACTAAGCCTTGACATCACAGCCTCCTTCAGCGGGGTTCAATCGAAGTGCGTCTCAATGAATTTCAGGGAATTTAGATGGGATGAAGACAGAATCCTAAGCTCTCTCAATAAGGATCTCTTCCGTTCTATCTTTTCCAACAAAGTACATAGGAATCTCTTCAGCGTTTATGATATAATATATTCAGTTCAAATAGATTATCAATGGAAGATAGCTATATTTGTATAGCGAGGGGAGGAGTTTGGGATCCCAACTATAGTGGAAGGGAGGCCTTATCCCTAAGGAGGTTTCCCCAAAAGGTGGAAACAAGAGGCCAAAGGAGGAAGGTCGTGCTTATTCACTCGAACCACTCCCTATGACTTGCCCATGAAGTTGTTATAATGGAAACTTTGACTCTATTTTTAAAGAAATTTTCATATGGATTTGCATGGGCAGCTAACTAAGATAGAGCCCCAGCTCACACGAGTTTCAGTGTTAATATTCCTCATTGGCACGAGGGTATAATGGGCTGCCAGCGCCAATGAAAAAACAGGTGTTTCCGATGGTCTATTCAGGAAATTTTCAACAGAAGGAATGTTGTGCTCATGGAAAAGGATGCAATGGTTTGCAAGGCATGAAATTTTATTTTGGTCACAGAAATTGAGCATCCAATGTTCAGGATGGGAATTTTCAGGGACAGTGATAAAATGTTGCGTAACATTTGTCGACATGAAAATTGTTGTCTGAAATATCCTTAGAACCTTGCCCGCAAGATTCAACCCATAGGTATATGTTCTAGAATAGATTTAGAATCTAGCCAATATAAGAAAATATGAATTTCATGGAGTGATTATGACATATGAAATGAGGATTGAAGAAGAGGATGACACATCTCACCAAGAAACAACATTTTCCACATCCAAGAAAACTAGTAAGGACAAGCATACTCTGAAAGTGAAAACTTGTAGTTGTAAGGAAGAAGAAAAGGAAGAAGATGAAAAATATTTTTCAGATAAATAATTTTCCTAATTCATGTGAAAAATGAGAACTTGAATGGGGAAATTCAAAGGTAAACTTCCATTGATGTGTTTATATTGTGGTGAGTTTGATCATTTTTCCACCAAGTGTCCTCACAAAAATGAGGTTCTACGAAAGGAAAGAAAGGTTCGAGGGAGTTCAACGAGCAAGGAAAGAAGAAATGGTTTAAGAAGAGTTTCTTCTCCAAAGAAGACAACTCTTCATCTGATGAAGATAGTGATAATGAAGAAGAAATCAATGAAATAGTATCTTTTATGGCCAAGCATAATAAGCAAGAAGCATAT
Organism: Pinus albicaulis; assembly: GCA_034641835.2. Taxonomy (NCBI): domain Eukaryota; kingdom Viridiplantae; phylum Streptophyta; class Pinopsida; order Pinales; family Pinaceae; genus Pinus; species Pinus albicaulis. The sequence continues at coordinate 1,226,707,851 of CM076575.1, forward strand.
GACAAAGAAAGAGACGAAGAAGAAGAGATTACTGAGGTTGAATTTCAAAATGAAGTTATCAGGGCAATCAAAGAGCTGAAGGTCGAGAAAAATCATGTGAAAAGTCCTAAAGATGAATTAAAGATAGAAAGGTAACACATCCTAAATCATAGAATCAAGGTTGAATAATACAAATGAGTTGAATAATTTCTCAAGGAAGAATTAAAGGAAAGCAATAAGGAAAGGTAAGCATTGGAAGCTGAAATAGTTTCTCTTCGAAAGAAAGTAAAAAATGTAAAAAATCTTCAAAAATATACCAATATATCCAAGGCATTGAAATAAATCATCAATAATCAACAATAAAAAAGTGACATGACTAGTCTTGGTTACAAAGAAAAATCTCAAAAAGAGTCAATTCCTTCTATGACAACAAAAGAAGATATATATGCAAAATCTAACAAGCAGGTAGACCTTCCATCCAACTCAAGAGATTAGGAATTGTAGGAAGAATGATGGAAGACAATTCCTTGAAGAATATTTCCTCCCAGGTATCAACCTATCTTATATGGTCATTGTTATTCATGTGGAAGGTTTGGACATAGAGCTATAGAATGTCACACATATGTTTGGAATAAATACAATTTACAGACATCTTTCAGAAATGGATATTCTCAAACTCAATATAATATTAACATATTTCATCATCTAAGAGATGATGTTGAATGTTACAGATGTAACAATTTTGGAAAAATGGATAAAGATTGCATACTTGGAAGTCCTTGAAAGGAATTCTCGCAAAATTAGAATAAATAAATATGGAAAAATAATACTAAAATTTTTTCTATCACTCTCAAGGCTGAAAGCAACAAAAACGTTTGGTATGTTGATCATGGTTTCTCAACTCATATGACTATAGATAGGAACAATTTCATATCCTTGAAGAAAAACAAGGATGGAACAATGTCTTTTGGAAATGACGGTTCTTCAAGCATCATAGGAGTAGGTATATAGTCACACTTGGAAGAAATAATTCAATAGTGAAAGGTGCATTGTTGGTTGAAAATATGAATCAAAATATGCTCAGTGTTGGAAAAATGTGTGATCAAGGACAAATGATGTTGTTTAACTCTAACAAATGTGAAATCATGAAAGAAAAGTTCGGTAAAATTGTGGCTACAACAAGCAGAGCTCCAAATGACATATATATTTTGGATGAGACACCTAAAGCATGTTTTTTGGTGAAAGAAGAAGAAATTTGGTTATGGCACAAAATAATGGGACATATAAATTTTGACAATTTGGTCAGGATAATCTTGAAGGAAGGAGTAAGAGAAATCCCTAAAATTTCAAAATCCACCAATACGATATGTGAGTCTTGTCGGCACAACAAGCAGACAAAAGTTGAGTTCAAGGCGAAAGAACACTTTCCATCACATCCATTGGAATTAGTATATATTGATCTATGTGATCCTATGAGAACAAAAGGTTTAGATGGATAATTATATTTTATGTTAATGATAGATGATTACACTAGAATGGCAGCCGTAAACCTCTTTAAGAAAACAACTAAGGCATTTGAATGTTTTAGTATCTACAAGGAATTGGTTGAAAATGAAACTGATTTGAAGATAAAATGTCTGAGATCAGATAATGGCAGAGAATTCAATTCCAAGGTATTTCAGCAGTAATGTGATAGAAATGGAATAAAAAGGCAATTATCAATAGCCAGAACACCATAGAAAAATGGAGTTTCTGAAAGAAATAATAGAATCATACATGAAATGGGCAGAACATTGTTAAATGAATCAAAATTAGATGATAAATTCTAGGTTTAGGTAATCGATACAAATGTATTTTTTATAAACAGAGGTTTGTTAAGGACCAATTGTAACATGAATCCATATGAATTATGGAAGGGAAGGCCAGCTAAATTCAAAAACTTAAAGGTATTTGGAAGAAAATTCTACATAAATAGATAAGATAAAAAAAATTGGACAAGTTTGATTCTTGTGCCGATGAAGGTATTTCAGTTGGTTATTCACGCAGAAGGAAGGCTTATAGATCCTAAAATATGAGGTGAAAACAAATAATGGAAACCATAAATGTTACTTTTGGTTAAGATTGTGTTACAAAGGATGGCAATGAGATTTTCCCTTCAAGAAAATATCAGGGATCTGAGGGAGGATCTTTGAAGCATGAAGAAGAATCTCTATAGCAAGACCAATCAAATAAGAAAACAATAATCAATCAATAGGAAACAATAAATTATCACCATGATGTACAGGAAAATTCTCCAAAAGGTTCAAGAGGATGGTATTAAAAGAATCATACATCAATTAAAATCATCGATAACATAAATGAAGGAATTAGAACTAGAAGAAGTCGACAGCTCCTTTCATCACAACAAGCCCAACTTGCATTTTTAGCAACTTTTGAGCCTATAAATTTCAAGGAAGGTAGTCAAGTTGAACACTGGGTAGCAGTTATGAATGAAGCACTGGATCAAATTGAGAGGAAATATACTTGGGAATTGGTTCTACGACCAAAGGATAAAAATGTTATTGGAACTAAATGGGTTTTCAAAAACAAATTGAATGAGGATGGACAGGTTACTAGGATTAAGGCAAGATTAGTCCGCAAAGGATATGCAAAAGTTGAAGGAATTTATTTTGAAGAAACATTTTCTCATATTGCTAGAATGGAATCCATCAGAATGTTTCTAGCTTATGCATTTTTGAGAAAAATGAAAGTCTACCAAATGGATGTTAAGTCAGCCTTTCTAAATCGTGAATTGGAAGAAGTTTACATTGAACAACCTGAAGGTTTTCTACTCTCTGAAAAGGAAAACTATGTCTACAGGTTAAAGAAGACACTATATTGTCTCAAGCAACCTCCTAGATATTGGTATGCTCATCTTGATGTATATTTACATCAACAAGGACTCAAGAAACGAAGTGTAGAGAATAATCTTTATGTGAAAGTGGATTAGGATAACCTAATAATTATCGATGAATATGTAGACGATATAATTTCTGGAAGAATTGATGAGATATTAAGTAAAAATATTTCCACAAAGATGCAAATTGAGTTTCAAATGTATCTACTTGGTGAGCTGAAATACTTTTTAGGGCTTCAGATATCTCAACAGGATAAAGGAATATGTATATATCAAACAAATTACATCAAGTAAATGCTCAAGAAATTCAAAATGGAATATTGCAAGCATGTCCTTACCCCAATGGTAACATGTTGAAAGTTAAGTTTAGATGATTCTTCAAATTATGTGTGCTAGAAGTTGTATATATCTATGATTGGAAGTGTTCTACATATGAAAAATTCTCCACTAGACGTAATGCAGGCAATTAGACAAGTAGCAAGATTCCAAGCAGCACCAAAATAATGTCATATTATTGCCGTCAAAATAATTCTTTTATATATTAAGGGCACAAAAAAATATGGTTTATGGTATCCCAAAGGAAACAATCTAGTTATCCAAGCTTATACAGATGCAGATTGGGTAGTAAGTGCTGATAATCAAAAGATTACTAGTGGAGCAGCATTTTGTCTAGGTGGTTTCCCTATTTCATGGTTAAGTAAAAATTAGTCTTCAATCTTGTTATCCATGGTAGAAGCATAATATATCACGACAACTGCTTGTTGTAATTAATTTATCTAGATGCTGAAAAATTTGGAACATCTTCAAGTCAAGTTTGACGAGCCTATTCCCATATTTTTTGATAACACTAGTGCTATCAGTATCTCCAAGAATCCTATGATGCATTCCAGAACAAAGCACATCCCAATCAAATATCATTTTTTTAGAGAGAAGGCCACCGAAAAGAATATCAAGATTGAATATGTTGGTACAAAGGAACAAATTTTTGACATCTTTAGTAAACCATTACCTCGTGAAGCATTTGAGTATATTCACCTAAATATTGGTATTCTCCCAAGTTCACATTATAATATTTCTGTTATCTAACTAAGTAAAAAAAAAATGGGAGTTGAGGTTTGTACATGTCTATGGTATGAAATCTGTGATGGTGAGTTACCCTTTGTCATTGATGAAAAAGGAGAGAATGTCGTAGGAAGAGGTGTCATGATCACAGGGAGAGCACTTTTGTTGCCATCAATGCCAAATGGGAATATTTTTGACCAGTGGTTATCATTGATGTCAACCCAAGAAGCACCAGGGGCTACCCCGATCTTGCATGGGAATTTTTACTTGAAAAATTACTCTATTTTGAGTCAAGGATGCTTTGGATGGTTTCTACTTGTCTAGATTTTTCCATTGATATATGGCATGTCCGTAATTCTTCACGGTTTGAGAGATATTCATGTTTAGAGTTAGTAACCCTAGTTAGTGGGCCAAAACCCCATGGGGTTGTAGCATGACACAAATCATTGGTTGTAATCATTGAATATTCAATAATTAATAATTTTTTAATTTCCTAAATCCCTCCAAATTTCACTTGTTGAAGATCATCTCAACGTAAGCATTTATATAAATTTTGACCCTCATATCCTCCTGATGCAAGGATTTCGCTACTTAAAACAGGTCATCATGGAATTTTCTCTATCACTCTTTTTCTTTGAATCTTAAGATGTTGAAAATAACCCATTTGAGCCAAAATCATGATGAAGCACATGTCTGAATTTTAGATATTTTTTCACTATATTTTTGGAGATATGATATGAGGAAGTTAAGGTTTTTGCAGGCTCCCGAATTTCATGAAAAATAGATGACCTTGATAAAATCATCATAACTTTATCTTTGAGCATTGGATTCAAATTTCATAATATGTGAAAGAAATATGATGGATTGTAATTTGTTGGGTATCTTTTTTAGAACCAAAGTTTGAAAAAATGACACGCGGCACTTTGTACAACTTCGCTCTACTAAACCAACCTATAATGAGGCCATCATAGGATATTGGGCATAACTATTTCTTTAAGAAGCCAATATTGATTAGACTTACGTGGTTGGAAAAAGGACTCAGATGACTACCACATAATGAAATTTCAGACCTTGGAGATATGAATTACATAGATACAACAGATTCAATATCAATCTTGTCAAAGGCAAGAAAAAATATGCATTCAAGGATCACTGCAGTAAGGACAACACATCAACAGTCAAGGGTAAGTGTGCTACAACAAGGTATGTATGATTAGTGTTTGAATATTAATTTTAATATCATATTTTACATGTGTTTTTGTAGGAAAATGTAAGTATTTTGTATGTATTTTTGATTGGGTTTTGTTCATAAATGTTGAACGTATTTGCATTTTAATTTTCAATATTTATCTGACATATGGTTTGCAGGAAAATGTAGATATTTTGTTTGTATATTGGTTTGGCTCTTGCTCATTAATGCATGTGTAGGAAGGAGGACACAATAGAATAACTTAGACACATACTAGAAGGACAATGCAACGAAAAAGTACCATTATTTGAAGCAAGCACAATAATACCTCAACAACTACTAATTTTCAAAGAATAAGTGTCAAGTCAAGTATCAGGTCGTGTCAAAATTTAGTATTGTAAAAATCGTCATTGTAAAATTGTAAAAGAGTCATTATTGTAAAAGAGTCAGTTTTCCTAGAGTTGGAGAGGCATTGCTGGATAATGTTTTGGTTGGGTTGCAGGTCATAGTGTGATTTGGTGATTGGTATATTTGTTACACAATAATTTGTCACCGTCCCTACGATCCCCCGTCTCACACATTGGAGGGCATTTTCCATGACCTGTGAGCAGTGACATAACCTGAAACCACTTTCATGGCATCCTCCTTGACAAGGAAAATCATTCCTTTGAAGAAATTTTCCTTTGAAAAACCCTAATAATTGTTCTTTTGGCCCTCGAGTGACTAGCTAGTTCAGCCCTCGCGCCAATGGGGAAAATCTACCAAATAGGGCGTGCCAACTGGCGCTCTGTCCCAGTATTTCCCATGCCAAGCTTAATAAGGATTGTTTTTAAAAAATAAATGGTGGAAGTTTAATTCCAAAAAACTCCTAAACGAGTCTCTAAAATGAGTTGGGAGGTTTGGCTCTAGATCTCCATGTAGGGGAGGTGGTTTTCCACCTATCATGGAAGCTTCCTTGAGGATAGGGCCAATCCCACAATTTTAGGGATCCCAACTCCCCTTCCACCATCTATATAAGCTTGCCATTTTCCTTTAGCAAGCTAGAAGCAAGAGCTGAATCTGTAGCAAGGAAACTATCGCCAGACAGCCTTTGAGAGTCAAGCTAAAGAGAGAGAGCTTTGTCCCATTCCCGATGAGCTTCATTGAGATGTGCTCCGCTGTCGACCTGCCGAAGGAAGATCCACCATTAGAGCCTTGGGTTGTAACTTTTTTTGTTATTATTAATGATAAACGACTTTTATTATGGTTTCATTCATGTGTCTTGTTTTGATGCAATGAATTACATCCTCTCTGACTGATGTATGGTTACAAGATATAGATTTAATGCTGTGTATCATTGTGTTTCATCGCATGTGTGCAGGTGTTCGAATGTGTTAAGCGGAAGGATCGTGATATGCCAAAGCGGAGGACGAGAAGCGTCATCCTTTCTTCGACGACCATCACGTAGGACCTGAGGTAGGTATCTCATCATGTTTTGTCATTTTTGTAACTAAATACCTACGTCACTACGTGTATGATTGTTGCTAGAATCAATTTGGGCTAGTAGGGATCGCCTCTATCCGTAGAGGGGATTTACCTTTCCAAAAAATTGGTGACTCCAGTAGGGATGTTTGGTTGGATTTTGTATTATCTCTTTCGATTTCTTTTGGCTTCTGTTTGTTTGATTTGCTCTTCTGGTCTGTCTCTTTCTGGTGTAGAACCTCTGTTCAGCTCCCACCAGACCTGATCTACTCTTTTCTTGCTATTTTTCATTCTTGTCAGTAGTAAACTCGATTGGCGTGCTTTTTAGCCTAACAGTCGTGTCAGTTGGCACTTGTTGCTAGTTGGGCGGCCACGCAAACCTTGTTTTGGCGGTAGATGCAGCCAAACAGTCGCGCCATTCCTGTGCGGTGCTAGGGTTTGCCTTTCCTGAGCTCTCTGAGTCTGATTTTTGGTTTTTAGTGTTGTTTTTCCGATTGCCTGAGTGCTTTGGAGTCCTTGTTGACTGTGATTCACCTTTATCCACCGGGTTTTTTCCCTCTACTATCGGTTTTACATTCTAGCCCTAGGGCATCTAGGTGCTATTGTGTGCTGAGCCTCCCGTAGGAGTTTTTGGTTTTCGTTTGTTCAGTCAACTTCCTTTTTTCTTCCTTGCATTTGTGTGGTTGGTTTTTATTGTATCATTGTGTGATTTGAGTGATTGCTCTTTTTCTCATTCAAATTTTGCTTTTGTCTCATTTCGAGCCTAGATCACATGGTTCGTGTGAGTTTTTTGTTGTGACTCTTTGATTTGAAGGATTTCTCCATCACTTTTAGGTCTAATTATGTGTTGAGTGAACTTGCTTGCTTTTTCTCTTTCATTATCATTTCTCAAATTGGTCTCTTATTAGTTTTCATTTTGTTTGGTGCCTTTTGCTCTAAAACATTGAAAATACAAAAAATCAATCCTTTTTGCTTTTGATTAGCTAGTGAAAATTTAAAACCTTTCTTCGTTATTAGTGTTATATAACTCTAAAGGAAAAGATTTTAGTTTCATTAGCATGCATTAGAGACACTAGTGGTTGTTTTATGATCATTTTTTTATTGTTTGAAAAATCTCTCAAACCTCCCGTAGTTAGCTATTCATCGAACAAAGTGATTTGTAGTGGCATGTAGTGTGCATTTAGAAGATTTTTGAGACATAACATTCGGTAGGGCCTGCAATTGAAACATAATTGAAGATAAACTCTAAAGTTTATTCAATTTACCTTAAGGTAGAATTGAAACATTAATGAAATATTTAGAAGTCTAGGCTAGTGACGTGTTCCAACGTTGTTAAACCTAGTAGCTGTCGTTCGCCTCTTGGCTTTAGAAAGCACTAGTACGGACTTGTGCTCCCCGTACCATCGCGTATATAAAGGGAGACCCCACTAGGTTTCTATCCTTTATCTGTAGGAAGCGGAGTCAGCTGCCTTATACCCGTGATACACAAAACACATCATTCGGGGAGATTTCCTGCACGTATGTCAAGTCCTTGGTTGATTTCTCTTTCATTTTTCAACCAAGGTGTATATTGCAGTTGACGGATATCAGGTACACCCTCTGCCTAGAGTTCCAGAGTAGTCATTTTGATCTTTTCTGACTCATTAAATTTGAAAGGATCATCAAGCACTTATCCTTTCACACTTGTTTCCAAATTGAAATAGATAGAGTCACCTTTTACTTATTTCTCGACTCTTAAAACATGAAACAGTAAAATTTTCACGTTTCAATGTGGTAAAATTAATTACTTACTATCACACGCCCTTTTAGAGATTGTTTGTTGGCCGTTTGATTGTTTGCCTTGGTTTTAGCCCATGTGCTTTTGTTTTGATCTCTTCCTCTTTTCGTTACTGTCACAGTGGAAGAACCTTCAGTTTTGTCTACTGGTAGTCTTTACATGGATGATTCGTGAGAGGTCTCTCAGTCCTCTGTTGAACCTCAGCAGCCTATTTTCTCCGAGTTTCCCAACGAGGGACCAGTTCTATCTGAGATTCCCTTTGGAGGACCAATTGAGTTCAATTGGCCCTTATCCAACACTTGGTTTGGATTTGGAGTAGGGGAATATTTCCCTCCTCTTACATCAGGTTCACCTTTCTTAGCTATTGTTATAACTCCTAGTCCTCGCCATCTTTTGGAAGACCTTGCAGCAGGTTCAGATATGGACTCACCAAGTCCTTCTCCTAGTGAGGAAATTCCTACATCTCATGAAGATTACCAGTTTTTCCCTGAAAACAACCCCAAGTCTTTTGTCATGTCTTCACCTGGTCCTTCGCTTCTAGTGGGATATAGGTCCTTAAGTCATATTGTGGCCGCTGTGGTCTCCATGGGAGTGTCGACTCTGTCCACAAGGCCCGTTATACCTTCATTATGGATGTCGCCATCAAATCCTCCCACGTCATCCCCTCAGGTCACATCAGTATCTGTTAGGCCTACCATCTGCATAGCCACATATACACCCACTGTTACTACTCAGTACATCAGGACAACGTCACTCCCTGAAGACGTCTACATAGCATCTGCTATTCCAGAGAATATTTCTCCTGAGGAGTATCGGTTGTCTTTACAGACATTTAACTCTGAGGTCGGTCAGTCCTCCCAAGATCCCAACCATCCTTATTTTTCCCATTATGGACCGAATGGTACCCCCATTTATGTTTTTCCATATCAGTATGATGAGCAGGGAAACCCTCTATGTTTTCCTACTCCATAGGCTTATCAGTATGTCCAAGGTTTTCTATCTGCCTAGGTTGGGCAACCTTCTAACCCATAAGGACAACCCTTTCAAGGGCAACCTTCGGGCCATCTTAGTTATCTATATGAACCGCAAGGACAACCCTTATAGGGCCAACATTCAGGCCAGCAGGGGTTGTTGTATGGTCCACAAGGGAAATCCTACAACCCTCACGGTCACCCTTTACAACCTCACTCTGTGGTCCAACCAGGGCAACCTCAAGGACCCACAGGCCAACCGGGGTATCAACCTGGACCGTTGTACAGTACTGGGGGGGAAATTCACCCTTCCTAACCTATGGTGAAACCTCACCAACCTCAGTTTCCCATCGGTCTGAATGTTGTACAACCGATACCATATTATGGTCCTACACCAGGCCAACCTGGTTATCAGGCACAACCTGGCCCTATCCCACGAATAAGCCAACCGGCTCATCTAGGCCAACCTGGTGTCTTTATCAGCTAGGTAAACCTGGTCAACTAGGAAAACTTGTTCACCCGGGTCAACTTGTTCAACTAGGGCAGCTCGCTCAGCCAGGTCAACCTGTTCAACCAGGCCAACCTGCACATCCAGTCAACTCTTCTCAACAACCCATTTATTCTATGTCGCAGCCGAATCCTCCTACACGCCCAACTTATCAGGCTTAGCAGGGTCCCACTTACCAATAACCCACTTGACCCCAAGGTGGTTATTACCTTCAAGGTCAGTCTCGACTGATTCATAACCCGCCTCAAGGTTTTGGTTATTACTTTCAACAACCAGGCTATACCTATACTCAGCAGCCAAATCCATGCACTACTCAAATGGGGCCTACATATAATCAGGGTCAGTACCCTGATTATCAACCCCCTTACACTGGTTGTCAGCAACCGTATAAGACCAATTATACGGCTTATACCCCCTATGGTCAAAATCCTCCAGGACAAAACCAATGGGGGAAAATTTATGCTCAACCATGGTGGAGTATAGGTACAGGTCCTTATTGAGGGCTTGGTATGCCTTTCAATCCTTAGTTTCCTTTCCTTGATACGTTGGAATCACCGGATGTATCTAAATTGACCAATGATCTGATTCTTCACAATCCTTATTGGCCTCCGGTTCTGACCAAGGTGCTTGGTGACTATCCTAAATTTGAAGGTAAAGCTGGAGAGGACCCCCAAGCGCATGTCATGACCTACCATCTATGGTGTTCTTTGAACTCTTGGGTGGATGATTCAATTTTTTGTGTCTTTTCCAATGCACTCTTACCAGTGCTTCCACTAAGTGGTATATAGAATTACCCCGCGGTATCTTTCAAGACTTAAATACGTTAGCTATGGCTTTTCTGACACACTTCCAGTTACCAGTTCATTACGAAGCCAGGACGCATCTCCTGACTTCTCTCAAGTAGGATAAAGCCACCCACATATCTGATCATATTCATGAGTGGCAACGTCGTTGTAGACTAATCAAGTTTGATATACCTGATTAGCTTCTAACTCATTGGTTCACTACCTCCTTCGTTAACAAGATCGCTCAAGATATTGCTATGGGGGCATGTGTGACCAAAGAACAAGCCATAGCTCGTGCCCAGTACCTTTATTTGGTGTACTATCAGTCTGGAACACTATATGATATCTTGAATGGTGCTCTGTGGCCAAGGACCTCTAAAGCACTAGCTACCCCATCGATGGATGGTGTTATTGGTTCTGTTTCTCGAACTTCTCAGAAGTCCTCTAATGGGAAGCAGAAGTCGAATTCTTCCAATAATTCTGATCTTCCCACCCCTCCAGATTCTGGTAAGACTGCGGAGGTCAATGACGTTCAGGACAATCCTATAGAAAATTCCTCCAAAGGGAAGAAGAACAGCAAAGGTAAATCCAAACCCAATGCTCCGAAACTAGAGTCTTCTAAACCTCGTGCTGACAATGATTTCCAACGCAAACCAAAGTACTCCTACCTTATCTGTGAAGGAGATCATTATAGAAAATATTATCCTCAACAATCTGAAGTTATTCAACTTCTAAAAGGCTTCAAAGGGACTCCAGCAGTTTTCAAAGAACCATTCCCGTCTCAGCAGACCAAGATGGTTGAGCAGCCTTCACCATCTGCACCATTTGGGTCCCAAGTTTTTATGATGAATGGTGTTGCACCTGTTTCGATTTCTACGTGCTCGAAGGATTATGCTGGATCATGCCAGGCAGCTGGGAAGGAAGTTTATGATGGCACCCCTCACCCACCTATCTCTGGTCCTTTATAAATTGAGAAGCCCAGCGCTGAACCTGTGGTGAGGCCACCTTCTAAAGGTGTTCTATGAAAATATTCCTATAATCCAAACGCTCGTGCTGCTCAACACTACAAAATTGAGGATTTGAAACAAGCGCCTTCCATAATGTCTATGTTGGAAGTGCTTCAAAGTTTCCCATCACAATGGAAAGCTCTGTTGTCCACAATCGGTGGTATTGATCCCGTCGATTCTAGTCTTCTCACCTTCGACCTGGAAAATTTTGTCCCCCGACTTCTGCATCAAATTTCTCTCATTATACAAGTTGGGATCAATGGCCTCAACATGCATAGAGCCATTTTGGATGAAGGTGCTTCAACCTGTGTTATTTCATCTACCTGCTAGAAGGCCATTGGCTCTCCAGCTCTTACTTCATCTCCCAATGCCCTAGAGGCATTTGATGGTCGGGAATCAAAACCCCTCAGTGTTCTTAAGAGTTTACCGATCACGTTACAAGGTAATACAGTAAACGTATAAGTAGAAGTGGTTGACCCCAAGCTCAACTACAATCTTATTCTTGGTCATAGCTGGAATCACGCCATGCTATGCATTCCAACACCCTCTTCCGGCTTCTGAAGTTTCCTCATGAGGGAAAAATTATCATTCTTGATCAGTTGTCTTTCTTCACCTCATCCTCTAGGAACAACGTAACTTAAGTGGATCAAATCCCCAATCCCCCCGACAGTGTAGGATCCGGTCTTTTCAAGGACCCCATCCTCATGGGTATTTTTCCCGCGCCACCACCGCACACCATTCAAGTTAACATGATCTCTAGGTTAGATGACCCTGGGATCATCCCTTTGCCTAAACAGGTGACCTCTTTTGGAAAATCGATGCCTTTAACTCTAGTCGAGATCAATTACTGTGAGATCATCACTGGATTAGATCCTCCTCCTCCTGAACATGCTCCTTTGAGCATGGCTCTAGATGTATACTCTCAATACCCTTGGCTTGGCGATGCAGATTTTCCCGATCCTTTAAGAGAAGTCTTCCCCTCTGATGAAGTTATCATTGAAACGATGTATCTTGAAGATCTGTCGTGGAGCGATGGACATAATCATTCCTCTTTCATGCTCGGCCTGGGCGGAATGTCAATTTGTCTTGAGCGTGATGTATCTAGTTATCCCCCTCCTTAGCCTCCTCCTGTGAGCTCGTCAGATCATAGTTCTTCTTCTTGTGTCAAGCTCCTAGAATAGTGGAACAAGTTGGTACGAGGAAAATTATTTTAAGTGTGTCAACCTCGTTAAAATAATGAAACACGAGCCCATTAAATTCGAGTTTTCTTAGATTTAGATCAAATCTCTTGTGTTTTGAAACTTCACTCCATTTCCTATGGACTGAAGCTTGGGGGGCATGCACCTCGAATTGGGACACCATGTTGGTGGCATACCCATTTTCCTTATCATTCCAAGCATAGTTTGCATGTGTGCTTTTAAGCTTGCACAAAAATAAAATGTGATTTGTGTGGTAATGAATTTTGTGAACTTCTCCATTGGGTAGTTTTTTATGCAAATCATATAACTAATGCATTAGATAACATTGTATTAGACATTTGTGTAACATATTAAAAAAAATTATCATATGTAAAACAGATCCATCCAAATATATATATATATATATATGTCGAAATGTTTGCAGTTTGTGTACGTCACAAAAAATTCAAAAAATATACATATCTATTTTAATAGCCAGAGACAACATGTCTCTCAAAAATGTGAAAATGAAAATCCTAGATGACTAATCAGCGTGGTGCTCATGGTAGCATGTCACTGCCTGCACCAACCACCTCAATAAATGATGAAGGCGACTAGACACCCCCATGGTGTGCCTCTGATAAGCCAATGGGACATATGCTAGGCGAGCATAATCTAGGATCCCGCGCATGATTCCATACAAGTTCTACACTAGCTCACTCCCTTCACCACCCTCGCCTTGAGAGTCATAGGAAAGATGGGTCCTCCATGCGATGGGCGACATCCTGGTAGGCCTCTCTGGGCCAAAATATGCATACACATAGTATTTTTTGTTAATACATGCATGTATATCCAAAAAAATCATAAAATACACAAAATCAAAAAGAGTCTTACCCATCTCCTCGTCCCAGTCTTCTCCCTCCAGGAGTGGAAGATCTGGGTCTCCCATAAAGTCAGTACCAGCATAAGGCCAGTCCTCTATGATGATCAGTTTTCCCCAAAGCCATGAAAAGATCTCGAGCCTCAATGAAATTTTCTGGCCCCCTCCTTATCTGGGCATGAGTGCTACCCATCGAGCCATCTATGGCTTCCTCAATGGTGCTCGATGACTATCACCCCCTGGCCCTGGAAAATTGGTAGCCGCTCAAGGATGAACGATACCAGGATAGATTCATACCCAAAATTATTCAGTTTGGACTTCTTACACTTTTTCAACCGCCATTTGATGTTCACTATTACGACAGTGGCCCAATCAAATAGTATCGGATTCATGCATTTAGATGCTAAGAGGAGTTGTGTTTTAATAGCCTCATGTGGTGCCTGCGACCCCGTAGCCCACATAATGGTATGGAGCACCACCCTGAGTGCTAGATCGAGAACCATGTGGATATAAAACTTCCCACTGCCTGATCCTATTCGTGCCCCTGGGCACACTCTTTCCATCACCATTGCCATTTTCCCACCAGATGGCCTAGTAACTGTCAAAATAGGGACTGGACCTCTCCGAGACAATCCAGTTATGAAATAAACATCGGATACTTTGAGCTCCAATACTTGGTCCCGAAGCCTGAACTTCTATTCGTTTTCATCCCAAATACTGATAAAAAACTGTATTAACTCAGGTTGTGCCCTAGGATACGGTGTCATGAAGAATTTTTTCAAGCCGTAATCCCGGAGAGCATTCATACGTGCTTCGTACTCCATAGCCATTTCATATTCTTCACTATGTTCCCTTTCTTTCCATTCTATCACAATTGTGACTATGTATCTGCACCAAAATGGTCATAAACACATTATTAGATCCCTTGAACACTCAAAAAACTGATTTATTGGTCCATGTTTTGTAAACTTTAAGCAGAAATTTAGGTTGCGCCATTGGCGTGAATGTTTTGCTGACATTCGCACCAACTGGCGTGACCCCTTTTGCAAAAGGACGCAATTGGTGCGAGTCCGTGCCCGATACCCACACCAATTGGGTAAGCCCTAAAATTTCAAATTTCCCCTCAGGGATCCAAAATCACAGTGGAATTCTACAAAAAATGGATTAAAACAAAGCTAAGGGGAGCGCCTCTTACATGGGAAAGACAAGAATTGAAGTGATGCACTGGATCGTCTGTAATCTTCGCCGCGAGTTCGCATAGGAAAAACTCACTGTTGCTCTCCACAAGAGGTAAAAAGTAAAAGTAAATATGTTTTTACTATTTTTGGCATATTTATAACTTTTCAAGATCAGATTAGGTTTCGAGGCTTATTTTTCCATTATTTTATGATATTTTTTTGAAAAATGGGTTTTACGCTTGCTTCCTTGTGTAGCGACAAGTTTTCATAGGACTAGGACAACGATACGAGTTGTATTTTATACTTTTTTGGACTCGGTAAAAACATGAAAAATTCACTAGTGGAGTCATCTTTCAGCTCTTTTCTGACTCTCTAAACAAGAAAATATTGCCAAGTCGCTTTTCTTTTTGATCTCATTAAATTTGATGCAAAACGACATCTACCCAGTATACGTTTACCCCTTTTTCGGGCTGGGATAGATTATTTACGAAAAAGGAATACCTTAGCCGATCGCGACTAGGAGGTTTTATTAGACGTAGTTTTCTACCTTTTCGTATCTGAGGAACTATCTACGAAAAGGGACTATTGGAGTTTACTTTTTCACTGTCTTTTCAAACTCTCTAAACATGAAAAGACGTCGAGTTCTTCCTTTGTCAGAATCATTAAAACCTGATGACATTGGATTCTGTCATAATGATGATACTTGAGTTGCTCCTTCCTAGGGCTCGTTAGATGTACTAGGTTGGATTTGACCGAAGGATGAAATTATATCACAAGCATATGTTATCTGCTTCAAGCTTGTTCTAAAAAATAATTGGGGTAGTCGCCAGAAATGGTGGTGGAAAATGAAACCGGTATCATCATCGTGTTGGTAGTATGTCGTTCTTGAACATGGCACTTTTCTACATTCGTGTCGGGTTGGGGACATCTCATCTCGCTATTTTCTTGCCTCCATGGGTTTGGGTTATTCTTTTTGACCACTCATATGCTCTTTGCCTCGTCATCATGACCTTATATATTTAATATCAAATACTTCCAAATATAGTGTCGTGCCACCGATATGTTCAAGAGAAGTTTACCTCTACAGTTTGAAACCTCCTCTGATTCTCTACTGATCCTGATTCACAAACATTATGTTCCTCTGTCTTGCATCGACGATTTGGGAAACACTATGGCCCACCTTCGATCAAGATCACTTCTTGTCGACTTCAGCTCATTATCCAGGAAGCTGATCTGGAGACTCCCTTCAGGTACCTTGGAGCCTACATGCCTCAATGGCAGGTTCTTCGCATTCGACGCAAGGTTTTCATCATTGGCCTTCGATTGAATTATTCTACAGGTGTTCGATGCCAGCTCACTGTTCACATTCCGTGGATTGTACCTATAGTACCTTGAGGGCCATCCTCATTATTGGTGGTTCCTCTCGTGTCTGTTAACGACTTTCATTATTGGCTGGTAATCAGACGATGTTCTTGCATGTTCGACTTCAGCTCACCTACTCACATGCTAGGACTTGTACTCTATATGGGTCGAGATGTAGTGCAAGACCCTAGATTTTGTTTGATGGAATCCAGGCTACAGATTTTGTGGATTATCATGATTGGTTACATGACTCATTGATTGGATGGCTGCGACCATACCTGATTCTACTTACTAATCCTTAATAGATGGCTGCATCCATATCTTGGCTCCTGATTATTGTATACTCTATAATGGATGGTTGTGCCCATACCACATATCATGTATTTGAGATATCAGTTGTATTTGACTATGCAGGTATTCCAACGACAGTGTTTTCAGTTTGGCACGTTCCCATAAAGCACTTCACCCCTCTCTCTCTTTCGGGCCTCGTGCTAAGGGGCATTTGTTACACAGTAATTTTCCACTGTCCCTATAATCCCCCGTCTTGAACATTGGAGGGCCTTTTATGTGACCTGTGAGCAGTGACATAACCTGAAACCACTTTCATGGCATCCCCCTTGACAAGAAAAATAATTACTATGAAGAAAGATTCCTTTGAAACACCCTAAAAACTGATATTTTGGCCTTGGCACGACTAGCCAATTCAGTCCTCGCGCCAATGGGGAAAATCCACCAAATGGGGCGCGCTAACTACTACTCTGTCCCAGTGTATTTCCCATGCCAAGCTTAATAAGGATTGTTTTTTAAAATTAAATGGCTGAAGTTTGATTCCAACCAACTCCTGAATGAGTATCTAAAATGATTTGGGAGGTTTGGCTCTGGATCTCCATGTAGGGGAGGTGTTTTTCCACCTATCATGGAAGATTCCTTGAGGATAGGGCCAATCCCACAATTGTAGGGATCCAAATTCCCCTTCCACCATCTATACAAGCTTTCCATTTTCCTTTAGCAAGATAGAAGCAAGAGTTGAATCTGTAGCAAGGAGAGTATCGTCAGACAACCTTTGAGAGCCAAGCCGAAGAGATAGAGCTTTGTCCCATTCCTAATGAGCTTCATTGAGACGTGCTCCACTTTCAACCCACCGAAGGAAGATCCAACATCAGAGCCTTGGGTTGTATCTTTATTTTTTATTATTAATGATAAATGACTTTGATTATGTTTTCATTCATGTGTCTTGTTTTGATGCAATGAATTACATCCTCTCTGACTGATGTATGGTTACAAGATATAGATTCTATGCTATGTATCATTGTGTTTCTTCACATGTGTGTAGGTGTTTGGACATGTTAAGCGGAAGGATCGTGATCTGCCAAAGTGGAGGATGGGAAGCATCATCCTTTGTTCGACGACCATTGCGTAGGACCTGAGGTAGGCAGCTCATCATGTTTTTTTATTTTTGTAACTAGAGACCTGCATCACTGCATGTCTGATTGTTGCTAGACCTGATCTAGGCTAGTAGGGATCACCTCTTTCTACAAAGGGGATTTACCTCTCCAACAATAGTTCAATAAAATCATTATGAATCATATTTTATCGTGAATCATTTTCCTTGGTACGGGAGTCCACACTCTTCTCTTATTTATGATCATTATAGGGTGGCAGGGAGGTGCTAGGTTACTGCATGAGGTCACGTACAAGTTGGAGCCTGTGAACACTTCAAGGTGTTAGGTTGGTATAGGATGTCGAGGCATCCATTCAGTTGACTACTGAAGAAACTAGGGCATTGGGGCATCCTTCCAGTGGGAGATAGAGAAGAATTATTTTCTAGAATTCTAGGAAGTTTTACCTTTCATTTCAGTTCATTCTAAAGATTAAATAATTTATTAGAAAATAATTTGGTGGTTTTTGACCAGGAGGGGGTTGTCTACCTAAAATTCGTGTTCTTATGGTTTTTGATGAGGAGGGGGTTGTCTGCCTAAAATTCGTGTTCTTATTGTGTTCTATTTTTTACTGTTGTTATTGGATGAATATCAAGGATAATTTAAGATTATTCAATTCTCTAAAAAGATTTAAAAGTGATCATTGATAATAAAAAAATATTGATTCACACCACCTCTCAATATTTCCAAAACTCTTTACTTGTTCCAGTTGTTAATCCCTTTCTCAAGCTACTTTATCAACTTGGAAATCACATCTTCAATTGCTTCAACATAGTACATTTTATATTTTTTTCTTGTTGCTAAAAATTATTTTAATTCTTTTCTATTTTTCGAGTTGTGTCCTCGAGGTAATGGTTTCCTCTTGATGATTATTCTTTTTTTGATCAAATATATGTAATTTATTTGCATGCTCCTTGCATGAATCAATTATTCTACCCACTTCACCAGAAAATTTTTCAACAACAACCATGGCAACATCACATTCATAATTAAGGACCATAATACTATGACCATCATCTCCATTAACCAAATTTTAATTATTATCACGACTGTTATCAAAAATATAAATCAAAAGTAAATTATTACGACTTATACCTTCAAATTTGTTGTCCTCTTGTATAGCTGGTTCAAATGCAGTTTCGTTTTTCTTGGATCTATTCTTCTTATCCTTATTATTGCTCTACTGAACCTATTCACCATCGTTGCTACTACTAGCTCCATACAACATATTCAATATATCCCAAACCTCATTGGAAAATTTTGGATCTCCAACTTTCTCTAGGTCCGCATTATGGAGACTCTCGAAAATGATACACCTTTCTTGAACATTTTTCTTCATTACTTAAAATTAAGGTGAATCTTCATCATATCCTTCACAAAAAAATCTCAAAATTTTAGGTCCATAAGAAAATAATTTATATTTCACATTTTATTCCCATACCTTGAAATTTGCAGTAGTGAGGATAAGTATTCCTTGAGAAGTTAATCTGAAAGAAAATAATAATAATAATAATAATTCACCAACAAACCCCAGATCTACTCTCTAATTATACCAATTGTTAGAAACCTTGAGCACTACTGAGGGGTGGGGATGAACAAGTGTTGTGTCCTTTTACCAATTTAAAAATTCTCTACTGAATCACAGATAAATTAACCAACAACTTAATACTAAATAATCACATAAGCATATAACTATGTAAGAAATTAAATCAAACAACCATGAGAACAATAATAAACAATACACCAATGCATAATCACATCATCTCACATGAGGACACAAGATATCTGGTGCAAAATCCTTCTCAGACAAAAAAATACCCTTGTTGTTGTTGCACTCCTCTAAATATCTATTATGTCAAACAAATGTCTTTTACATAGATTAGCTGAAACCCATCAACCAGAAGACTTGAACTCATATAAAATTAGCTGACACCCATCAGCCAGTAGACTCGATCCCAATGAACAACTAGGAAGTCTCTTATGACACGACTCTATGGATACCCATACAATGGGATCCACCATAATAAGAAAGCCTCATCCAGTCACCATTGAAATATCCAAGCACCATTAAATGAACAAACTACTTAAAATATATTTTCATCATAGAATCACTAGCCCAATTTCAAAAAACCAATTTTTCAAAGGCCCCTACTCCTCTACTCTATGAAGACACCGATTTCATTCATTTTCAAACTAGATACAAGATGTTATTCTCAACAATATTGTAGTTTGGAATCCAAATCTCAGAAGCAATACTCCATTAATGAATCGCATAAAAACACCACAAACATATGATCTATCCTCTAGAAAAATAGTGGCTTTAATGCAACCATCAAATATGCAACAACATAAAACTATCTATTAGCAAAGCACAACTCTCACTTAACCATAACATCAAAACCATGAATATATTTGTAGCGGAAAAATAATCTAATATATGCACCAGCAATCCATGTCAAATAGGTGCATTATTCAAACATTTGAATAGGTGCACTGCTCAAACATGCTCAACTCCATGCCATTTTCTCTCCAAAAATTTATTCTATATGCTCAATACTCTCCCATTTGCGTTCATGCATTGAAGCATATATTCTCATAACTAGGTTTGAATCTTCCTTCCTCTTATGTGCCCCCCTCACTCTCTATTTCATTGAACGAACTAGATCTTGGATACAAATCATTAGGGGAATTTTGAGGTCTAAAATGGGCCTCCTAAGAAAAATGTACAATGAAAATCAGCTTTATAAGAACTAATGCGATTCAAGATGTTGATGTTAACCATAGGGGATGATTCACCATTTTTGGAGTAAAAAAGTAAAAAAATTGAAAAATAATAAAATAATAAAGCAATTTTTTCAACTCGTATTTTCAACTAATCTCCGTAAGTTATTACCAAAATTTTGACTGGGAGTACTCGTTGGATGCAAAAATTTAATTCCTCATCCAATGAGTACCCATGTTGCATACTTTCTATGGACCCTGGTACACGAAAAATGAGAAATGCATGAAAAACATGATTAAAATCATGTTTTTCATGTATTTCTCATTTTTCTTGTAGCAGGGTCCATCAAAAGCATGCAACATGGGTACTCCTTGGATGAGGAATCAAATTATGCATCTAGAAAGTGTTTCCACTCAAAATTTGAGTAAACACATAGGGAGATAAGTTGAAAATACCAATTGAAAAAATATTTCTCTCATTTTTCCCTCTAAAATTTGATGATGTAATCAAAATTTATTTTATTATTTCCACTATTATTTTATAATTTCCTCAGGAGGCCCATTCTAGACCTAAAAATTCCCCTAATGGGAGTATATATAAAAATTTGGGAAAATTCCACTTTTGGATTGGAATCAAAGGTGAAAAATATTGATGAAATTCATCAATAATCATCACTAATTGTGAACTAACGGTGTTCAGATTTATTGGAAGACTTACTTAACCAATTCCAACCTTATATCTTTAATTTATAATCTTATACAAATAATCAAGTTGAAATTCGCCTGATGTGTGTGAGGAATGTAGAAAAAATTTCGTGAAGAGCCTCAGTTGCATGCAAAAAGATACCACTTATCGGCGAAACCCACATGCATTCCATTAAAGAATTTTGGTTGAAGCCTTCAAATAGCACACATGAGCGTCCTTCCCAGTAGGAAAGGAAGAGTATAGGGAAAAACCATAAACTGTTAGCTCAATACCTTTGCCACCTTCTTTATCATCTTCATCAACTCTTGTGCATGCCTCCAAATATCTTTTCACGAGGGGAAAGCTCACGGGAAACCCGGGCGTACTTCCCCAGAATTTATGGATGGTACGTGCGGTAAACCGTTTGGCGGACTTTCGGCGCCTAACCCCAAAGGACTCAAGAATCGAACCCGTGACTTCCCTCAACGGAGAGGACCACGTATTGGCTCACTACCGCTTGAGCTAACCCTTGGGGCTTCCTCCTCCTCCTCCTCCTCCTCCAAATATCTACCAAGCTTTATGAAACCTATGAAAATAAGCCAAAAATCTCTACCAAATTAACCTATAAGCTAACAAACAAGGGTCAACATGAATTTCAATAAGTCCTCTACTCTCCTTTGACACCTCCACAAGTTTCATCACATATGCACATGTCTGTAGCATCCCTCCAACATCTCCATGAGCCAAAAACATCATTGCAACAAGTCATGAACATAGACTCAACACGATTACCTAATCATGAAGACCTAACCTAACAAGCTCATCAGCATGAAGCACAAACATCACTAGCACATGAGAAACCATCACTAACACCTATAGATATTTATAAATTCCATGAGATATACCACATCAATGCCACCAACTACACCATGAGGTTGAGTTCAATGCATCATGATACCTATGGTAGTGCATTCAACACATGGGCAGATGAAAAATACTATGCTTATTAGGGAGGTCTCTTACCTACAATAAAGTCACAAGTCAAAGGGTTTTGTCAAACGTTAGTGGAACAAGTTCAACACCTACTAAGATAAGTTAAATTGAAACATAACATGCTACATAAAAAATGAAACAAAAACAAAAGAACATGCATAAGAAACAAGATAAATAGATCAAACACACTAATAACTCAAAAATGAATAAATTTCTCCCTATATTAGGTGATGTTGGTAGTATAAGAGAGAATGGTAAATCTCTTGTAGTGGATCCTTCGAGCTACGAAGCTCCAATATCCAAGAAAAGGGGGTCTCTTCCCCTCAAGTGGTCAAAAATCCTATCTTCCCTCTCAAAGGATGGTAGATCAATGAACACGTTTTGAACTCTTCTCTCTTTGATTGAGATGTTTGATGGACAACAATTGAGTCCTTCCAATGCTCTTGCTATTGGAAAACATAAGCTCATTTGTCGATAAGAAATTTGGCTAGCAGAACAATGTGTCTTTGATTTCTCTTCCCATGGTTGGCTTTTATAGAAAAATTTAAAATTTTCCCTCCCTCTCATGGTCCAAGATAGATGGTGACACAAGAGTGGGGGTATGATTCCTTTGTGTGCTACACTAAAGCCTTAAAGTGGTTCAAAGGAGATTGTACTTGGTTAGATTCAGTGAGAATATTTTTCTCCAAGTGTTCCAAGTGGTCCCAAATGGTGACATTCTGCATTCTCCAGGACCACATGGTTATTGGAGGGATAAACATTATATTTTTAGCTATAGAAGATAATTTTACAATGCATGCTAGGGCCAGTGCTTCCTATGCGTGGTCCAAAAATTTTCCTGCTGACCTTAGGAGAATTTAAATTTTTTAGCTCTTGTAATGTGTTTATTCCCTGTAAATATTTATTTATACCTTTTTCCTAAAATTCTTTAATGTCTTCTTCCTATACGATTTTCTAGTGTGAACAGTTCCCCCCTAATTTATGAGGTCTAGGAACAATTGTATAGTTGAAATACATTATAGTTTCTTTTTCTGTGTTGTCCTGTAGAGAGAGAGAGAGAGAATAACTTGCTTTAGAACTAAGGTTGGAGTCCCCTTTTGTGAGTAAAAAATACACCATGCTCTATTGGAAACCTACAAGATATAGAATGAATTAAATATTTCTACTAGGCAGTCATGTCCCATGCTCATGATGTTTTGATTATTTAATCTTATATGACAGATAGTGATTATGTTTATGTCACTTTTTAGTAGTGACCAGCTACTGGTTTATGACTATGGTTGTTGACGCCTTAAGGGTAATTTTTTATTTTAAATAAGGTTTAATATGGTGCCATGTTTTTTTGGGGGACCTTCCTGTGTAAGCATTGCTAAAAAACATGCTTATCAAGTCACGGGTCTTCAACAAATTCTGACGAAGTGCAACGATTAGAAATTACGATACCATCTTAAAATTAAATTTTATCTTAAATTTGAATGTGAAGAGGATAGATGACATTAGTGGGAAATGATTATTCCCATAGTACCATCCAGGCATCCCTCTATTGAGGTGAGGAGTCATCCAAGGTACTACCTCCTTGTCGGAAATTTTTTGATGTGGTCGACAAGAAGGAATAATCAACTGACCAAGATGAGTATTGATCCAAATGACCAGGGTTTCTGACATAGCAAGGCATGGTGTGATATGCTAACTTAGGTATGATGAAGAGAAATGGCTAGAAGTAATGATGTTAGTTAAGTGGCCTGACGTCGAAACTTTGACAAAGGGTATTTAGGGACTTCTGCCAGGTGAGAAATTTGAATGGATTGGTGGGATTTCTCTCCTAAAAATACCGACTTGCCAAAAGAATATGGAATGTGTTTGGATGTAAAAGCATGGATATGATTTCCCCTATAAACATGAAAATATTCTATCACTATGATTTGGGGAAGGTGTGCTACTAAGGGTGGGGGCCCAATTGGTTGGTCTTGGAGTGGGGGTGATGAAGCGGATGAAAAGTTGTTACAGATGGGTATGTTGGTGGGGGTGTGATAGGCCAAGTGTGACATGTAGTGGTGCATATTTGATCTACTTATGAAAAAGGTAGTCTACGAAATGGGTTTTAACATGACATGGGTAAAACTTGACATGATGTATGATGAATGAAACGACATGAAGTACTTCCCAGACTTGGATTTTATGGCCATGGCTCTAGACCTTTGGTGTATGGTCTACATGAGTGATGGATGCCATGGAGGGTTAGGCTCTACTGACCTGTGAGAATGTTTATCATGTGAAAGGTGGGGTGATCATAAGCATGGTCAGGTGACTAGAACCTATGGTTGATCTCTGTGGAGAAATGATGTGAGGATATGCAAAGATTCTTTAAGGAGGCTATAATGCTAGAGATATAATGATACATTCTCTTGTGCTTTTATTGGCTAGGGCATGTAGTGATTTGGTGTGTCTATAATACCTGCAACCAATACCCAATAAAAAAGCATATTTTTTATTCAAAAATATTGAAAATAACTTTGAATGTAAAGAAATAAGCAAGGGCATACCTATTTTTACTGAAAAAATGAATTTTTATGAGGTGTGGATTTATGGGTCCTAGATCGAACACGATGAAGTGTTAATCACTGCGTGTCTTGTGGTTTTTAAATTTGGATTTTTGAGCTCCACTATGGTCTGTTGAATAATTAGGAAAGGGTGATATATGGGCCAGTATGTCTCATTTCAAATCATTTGTGTCGTTTGAGTGTCTGAGGTCAGAGTTGAGCCCTTTCTCTAGAGACTTTCTTGTCGTTGTGGTCAGCCTAAGTACCTGGGATTCACACCGTCGATGTTAGGTAGGGCCCTGAATGCCTAGCTCCATAATTTTGTCACCTTTTTCCTAGGGGGTTCATGCAAATGCGATTTTGTACGAACATGATATCTATTTATTTCCTCAACTATGCAGGAAATTGAGGCTTCCCCACACGGTCCTCATGCAAAATAAAATATTCACGTGAGGTCTTCATGCCTATCAAAGGATTTGCGCATTGATGCAAGTATCTGTATCTAATACATAAGCACGGTCATCAAATCTATTCTCTATGTACGCATGACGAAGGTTCAATTTTTTTTTATTTTTTATTTTTATTTTTAATTTTTTTTTCGGGTTTGAGTTTCTGATTTTTTCTTTTTCTCTGGTAACAAGATGTTGTGGCATGAGAGAAAGTAACCCTATCTTTGAGAAGCTGTGGCCCAATATCATGGTGCTTGGGAGATTTTGTTACAGTGGGGGTTGATCAAATTTCTACAGAGAAACACAATGAGGTCATAGGATAGTGTTATTTGGTTCATGTTCCATTGTTGGAACAAGAGACGACGTGTTATGGTGTTGCACCATAGAGATTTCGTCATCCGACTGGAGACGAACATTTATTTCATGACTATTTTATTACATCAGGGGGCGGCTCTTCGACACCCACTCTCACCTAGGAGAGTGGAAATCTGACACTGAGCTTAGGAGAATTGTGGTCCTACCATAATTACACAGGGTTGTGTTTGTATCGGCTCTATGAAAGATTTAGTTGAGAGGGGTGTAAAATACCTTTTCAGAGATATCTCTAAAACACAACAAACTCTAACCAGAGAAGGACTCAGATGGAATTTACTAGATATTTCACCTTTGAAAAGAGGATGATATCTGGAGGCTATCTGGCACTTTCTAGACTCTATCTAAGAGTGTGGGGAAAAACAAAACAAGTGGTAAAGAAATCTAAACGCAAAGGGAAGAAATAAGAGATTGCAGTAGCATGTATAAAAAGCATGCACAGATACTCAATAAATAAGAGAACGCTAAGCCATTTTATTAATCTGATAAATATAGGGGAATACAATAGGTGATCAAGTGATAGCACCTAGACTTGCACAAGGCAAGTTAAGATCTATTCTCAGAAGGCTACATGGAATGACTGTGTTACAGATCTGTGTCCCAGTTACTGAAAATGGTTGTCTCGAGATTCCTCCTTACGGATCTGTGCTTTCCTTCAATTGATCAAGTCGCCACTTTCTGGGATCTGCAGTAATACGGTCACCAGCTGATCTAGAAATTCTCCCAATAGACGCGCTGCTATTCCTGCGCTCAATCTCCCGTCCACGATCCTCCAAGAATACAACTAGAGCTTCCCAGATACAGACTGCATCCTCCAGAGTAGTCAATAAACACGCTGCTCCTCCACAGGTACTATGCAGTTAATAAACACATTGCTCCTCCACAAATACAACAAATCGATCTTCCTACAAAGATACTGACGGAAATACCTCACCTAAGCAAGCACTCCAATTCCCTTGGGGCTAAGGGCGAGATCTACGAATGGAGATAGTCAATGTGCTAAACAACGCTGCAGATAGGCTAAACAACCAGCAAGCTCAATATTCATAATGACCAGATTCAAAATTCATAAACTCCCCTTTATTTTAGAGTGAGTTGTGTTCTTTACTCACTTTTATTCATAATTTAACTACTTAAAGAAAAATTGACCAAAATATAATATTTCCAATTATCTATCGCTAATTGGGAATATTACAGTCTCCCCTGGAAAAATTTTGCTTGTCCCCAAGAAACTGTAGTGATGGATGCTGTAAGATTTTCTCATTCTCCCAAGTAGCATCCTCGACTCAAAAATTCTTCCACCTCAATAAGAACTCTCATATTGTTCTGTTCTGTAGCTGATTTTCCCTGGTGTCAATAATTGCCTCGGGCTATAATACCAAATGCCCTTCATCATCTGTAAGCGGAAGCTCCTTTGTCACTGTCACCTGCTGCCCCAATGCCTTCTTCAAACATGACACATGGAAAATGTTATGAATCTTGCTGCCTTGGGGTAGCTCCAACTCATACGCAACCTATTGTTCTGTGTTATATCCATGTTATCCTCAAGAGCGCTGAGAATTTCCTGACTCTCTTGAATATAGTCTTTGGCTCTCGAAGCCTTGCTAGCACCAATCATAATATCAAGAAAATATATGGACATGTGATATGTATTTTTGTAACATTACTCCCCCAGATGCAGCCACTTCAGCCATGCTCTCTACTGCCCACTAACATAGTTACGCAAGTATCCCTCCAGCCACTTGTTAACTATCTTTTTCTACCCATCTGTCTATGAGTGATAGCTAGTGCTTGGTGCCAGTTCTGTCCCTTCCAGCCAAAAAATCTCCTACCAGAATCTTCCCATATAGTGACTGTCCCTGTCATTGATGATGGTCTTGGGAAGACCATGCAACCTAAAAATCTCTCTGAAGAACAGCTCCGCCACCTGTGCTACTGTATAGTGTACGGATATGGTGAAAAAATGTGTGTACATCATCAACCGATCAATGAAAACGTATATACAGTCCTTGCCCTGTACTATGGGCAACCCTGTGATGAAATCCATCGAAATGCTCTCCCATTTCCCCTCCAGAATGGGAAGAGGTTGCAACAAGCCTGCGGGATGGTTCATCTCCCCCTTGTTTCTCTGGCAAACTTTGCACTCCCTGATATGCCGAATCACGTCCTCCTTGAGGCATTTCCATGAGAACCTCTCTCTGATGGCCCTGTAGGTTTTGGGAAACCCCTAATGTCCAGAAAATTGAGAGTCATGAGATGCATGAAGTATATTCTCCTTGAGCTGGGAGCCCTCTATCAAGAAGATCTTATCTCTGTAGTAGATGATCTCATCTATCACCCTATATCTGTCATCTGCCACTTGACCATCCAGGACTTCATAGGCAAATCTATCATTGGAGTACTCCACCAAGAGTCAATTCTTCCAATCTGTATCCAAGCTCATCAGAGACAATGTAGCTGGTCTACGTGAAAGTGCATCAACTACCACATTATTCTTCCCTTTGACATCTTCAATGTCAAAGTCATAAGCCTAGATCTGGCTGATCCACTTCTGCTGCCTCTCCTGTGTTGTTTCTACTCCAAAATAAACCTGAGGCTGTTGTGATTAGTCGTTACCTGGAACCTATTGCCCACTAAGTACTTTCAGAACTTGGCTAATGCATGCATAATGGCCAACATCGCCTTGTCGTATATAGGATATAACCACTCATAAGGAAGGATATTGCTACTCTCAAAGGCTATAGGGTGGCCTCCATGCATCAAGACAGCGCCGATCCCTTCTTCTGACGTATCACACTCCAAAACAAAAGGCTGCGTAAAATCTAGCAACGCAAGCACTGGACAACTACTCATAACCTCCTTGAGCCTGTCAAAAGTCGACTACATTGTATCTGACCAACTGAATGCTCCCTGCTTTGTCAAATTTGTAAGGGGTACTACAATCTAATTGAAACTCTTGACAAACTTCCTATAATATGTGCAGATGCCAATAAATCCTCGAAGTTCCGTCACGTTTCTCAGCTCTGGCCAGTCTCTGATGGCCTTGATCTTCTCCTCGTGGACCCTCACTCCGTCCACTCCTATGATGTGTCCCAAATACAACATCTCCGTCATCCCAAACTCACACTTGGAGAGCTTAGCATAGAACTATCGCTCCTCCAATATATGCAGTACTGCCTCTATGTGTTGGAGATGCTCCTCCCAAGTCCTGCTATATATCAATATATCATCGAAAATACCAACACAAAATTCCTCAGATTACTACAGAAAATATGGTTCATGCATGACTAGAAAGTAGTTGGGGCATTGGTTAGCCCAAAAGGCATAACTAAAAGCTCAAAGTGGCCATAATGGTGCCTGAAAGCGGTCTTGGGAATGTCATGTTCCCTCATGCGAATCTGGTGGTACCCAGATCTCAAATCGATCTTTGAGAAGAACTGGGTTCCTCTCAGCTCATCCATCATCTCTCAATCCGTAGTATGGGGTACTTGTTCTATAGGGTCTTCTTATTTAGGGCCCTATAATCAATGCACATTCTCAATGTGATGTCCTTCTTCTTCACCAACACCACCGAAGAAGCAAAATGACTGGTGCTAGGCTGAATATGTCCAAGAGCCAACAACTCCTAGATGGCCCACTCAATCGCATCCTGATAGGCCTTGGGGTGCCTAAAAGGTGTGGTAATAATGGTCTGGATGCCCTGTTCTAACTAAATAGTGTGCTCAAACCCCCAATCTGGTGGTTGTCCCGATGGTATCTATCCAAATACCGTCCCATACCTATCAAGGATGGCCCATATATCCAGATGAATTTTCTGCCTGGTAGCCTCTTCTACTGATGAATTGTCTCCATTTTGGAATTCTGCCTCCATCCAGTGAGCTGAAACAGTCTGAGGTGGGTAAGTGTGCATCCCACGTATCTTCTCATGCTTCGCGATCTTCTTGTCATCCCATTGCATTTCCAAGGCCCCCCAATCTATGGTGAATTTTCCCAAAGTAATCAGCCACTGCACACCCAATACCACATTTGTATCTGGTATGTGAACCACAAAAAAGTGGTCGATCACTGTGTAGGTACCCATCATCACAGCCAACTCTGGAACATACCTAGCACACTACATCGTTTGATCTCCTGGGACCAACACTGAAAATCCATCAAAGCTCTCTGTTGGTATGCCCCTCCTCTCAACCATCTATGCATCGATGACGTTGTGGGTTGCCCCACTATCTACCAAAACTGAAACTCGTTGCCCCCTCATTGTCCCTCAGACCCGTAGTGTCAGATACTTGGGTACTCCTCAGAATGCTGCAAGGGTCCCCCCTGTGGGTGAAAAAGCTGCACCTCCTACCCCTGGAGGT
This sequence comes from Pinus albicaulis, assembly GCA_034641835.2. Lineage (NCBI taxonomy): Eukaryota > Viridiplantae > Streptophyta > Pinopsida > Pinales > Pinaceae > Pinus > Pinus albicaulis. The sequence goes on from CM076575.1 coordinate 1,226,737,641, forward strand.
GGAGGTGGAAAATGATCTTGCTCTGTCTGAATGTCTCCTGCCTCCCCATCATCATATTCATCCTCTTCCCCGCTACTCTTGGAGAATACTTCAATGAAATGTGCTTTTCCAGAAGCACATTTGTTACCTAGTGCCCATGGCTCCTGACAGGTAAAGCATAACCTCTTCTTCTTCAACTCCCTCCGGGCATCATCATCGAGCTGTACCCTACCCCGATTCCCCTTTGGAGGCAAAATCCTCACATCCTTCCCCTTTGTTTGGAAAGCTTCTTTCTGGGGGTAAGGTGTCCTAGTCTGAGGTAAGGCATCCTAGTCCGAGGTAAGGCATCCTGTAAGTCACGAGTTCATCCAATGGCATCCTGGAGTGTGGCTGGTCTAGTGGATTTGACTAGAACCCGAAGCAGCTCTCATAACCCCTAAACGAATATATAGATCATCCATGTTGCGGATAGATCTGGCACCGTTACTGAAATCCTTAGGAAATCTGCAATATACTTCTCAGGACTCCTGGTCTGTTTGAGCCTTGTCAGCTCAACAAAGTGCTCCTCCAATTCCTTCCGGTCGAACCTCTCTATCAGTCTCTGAGTGAACTCGACATAAGTAGTCACGGTGGAGTGCCCAAGTGTCACCCTTCCATGGAACCACCAATCCTAAGCCTCGCCCTCCAAATGCAGCATGGCCACCTTGATGGCCTCTGTTTCAGCCATCTGGTTGAGCTAGAAATATACATCCAGCTTCTCCACCCAAGAATTTTCCGAACTGTTTGATGAAACATCAAACATAGGCAAATGGAATCGGCTCGCTGTGCACTGGGTGTCTCCATCATGATAATGTTTGTGCCCTTTGTGATGGTCGCAGGGTCCATTGTATCGCTTGATCTGAACAAAGTATTTAAATAAAATGGCATCCCTGAACTCATGCCCAGCTGCCTGGTACTCAGCAAAATAATCACTTATGCGGTCTGGTTCTTCTTGTGCTCCTGTCCTCATATATACACTTCGAAAAGTGGGCATAGTGGCATGAATGGGGGCATGTGATGCCTGGTGCGAAGCAACAACCCTTTCCTGCATGTGGTGGGATGTGTCCGACCCCTAATCAACCTGGAAACCCTTTGGGATTTCACACTGTCTAGCCTCCACAACCATGAATCTATGGCCCATCACCTTTATCTGCCTTGCCAGATCCTACACTGATTTGAGGAGTGCTTCCCCAAATTGTTTTGCGTCGCTATAATCCGCCATTGGCTCTCCCTGCTCTGCTTCTACCATAGGCTCCTCCCGTTCTGTGTCCACCACTCGAATGCAGTCTCCCTCTCCGTAGGTGTTCTTCAGCCTACGCTCAATATCTCTATAATTTCTACCTCTGTGGTAGATGTAGGGTTTTTCTTCTGAAGACATGGACTACTAGATCCACAGGCTGAGCCAGATCTATGCTCTAATACCACTTTAATATCCCTTTTCAGAGATATCTCTAAAACACAACAAACTATAATCAAAGATGGACTGGGAGGGAATTTACCAAATATTTCACCTCTAAAAAGAGGATGATATCTGGAGGCTATCAGGCCCTTTCTAGACTCTTTCTAAGAGTGTGGGGAAAAACACAATAAGTGGTACAGAAATCTAAATGCAAAGGGAATAAATAACAGATTGCAAACATACAATATCATGTATATAAAGCATGCACAGATACTCAAGAAATAAGAGAACTCTAAGCCATTTTATTAATCTGATAAATATAGGGGAATACAATAGGTGATCAAGCGATAGCACCTAAAATTTCACAAGGAAAGTTAAGATATATTCTCAGAAGGCTACATGGAATGACTGTGTTACAGATCTGCATTCCATTTGCTAAAAATGGCTGTCCTGAGATTCCTCCTTACAGATTTGTGCTTTCCTTCAATTGATCACGCCACCACTGTCTGGGATCTGCAGTAATACGGTCACCTGCTGATCTAGAAATTCCCCCAATATATGTGCTGCTATTCCTGCGATCAATATCCTGTCCACTATCCTCTAAGAATACAACTGGAGCTTCCTAGATACGGACTGCGTCCTCCAGAGCATTCAATAAACGCGCTGCTTCTCCACAGGTACTGCGCAGTTAATAAATGTGTTGCTCCTCCAAAAATACAATAGATCGATCTTCCTACAAAGATACTAACGGAACTAACTCACCCGAGTAGGCACTCGAAGTCCCCTAGGGCTGAGGGCGAGATCTCCGAACAGAGACACTGAATGTGCTAAACAGTGCTGTAGGCAGGCTAAATAGCAAGCGTGCTCAATAGTCATAATGATCAGATTCAAAATGCATAAGATCCCCCTTATTTTAGAGTGATTTGTGTTCTTTACTCACTTTTATTCATAATCTAACTACTTAAAGAAAAATTGACCAAAATCTAATATTTCCAATTAGCTATCGCTAATTGCGAATACTACAAGGGGTGCCTTGCTGATGATAGTTCACCTGATAGGGTCGTCATCGCCTAATAGGGCGTCTGGTCCATATATTGGTGTATTGCACTGGCTATAGGCCACTCACTTCTATGGTTAGGTTTTACATGTCTATGATGGCATGGTGACACAACTTGTGAAGGTCAGAGGGGGTCTTCCAATATCTTCACCTATTCGAGCATATTATGTAGTATTTTGTATGAGAGGGTGGTGATGCTCAAACCTTTTTTGCGAGTGCCCCTGGGTCCTCCAAGGGATCCTTAGATGCGGTGGTGGGCACTAGTAATGCCCCACAGTGGAGGAGGGGAGGCTAGTCTCTATTGGGATGCGACCATTGAGGCATGGTACTAGGTGAACCCACAGATGTTTCTAGACTACCTATACTCGACGATCGAATTCCCGAGGGACCTGGATATGTGTCTTCCTGCCATTTACGCATGGGGTCTAGAAAGTATGAACTTTGAGGTTTTTTTTCATTTTATTGAGGATTTTATTATGTGTAGATTTATATTATCTTATGGTGACACTGACACTCCTTTTATTTCTCCTATAGATTTGGGTTCAGCGTGGCATCCTACTGGCCACTTGGTGGGGAATAAAGCATTAAGGAGGGTCCCAGGTGGGTTCGTTCAAGCACAGGTTGGGGAGTAGGGAGGAGATGGGAGCCCTTAAAGGGAGGCAATAGTGTTGCAGCTACCGAAGGGGATGCTGGCCTCATTTCCCATGCAAAGGTGGCTAAGGATTGTGTGGCGGCGGTTGAGTAGTTAGTTGTTTCTGACCTTGGGGTGATGGTGGTAGAGGCTCGGGCCGACGATGTGGATGCTCGTGCAGTTGATATAGCTGACTCATTGATTCAGTTAGAGATATTGACCCGAGGTATGTTGACCTAGGAATTATTTGATGATTTGGACGATATATGGCTCGAGAAAATGATGAATCGAGAGAGGGCGCATCACCCAAATTTGCATCGTGCGACACTTACAGTTTTGGCTGCTGCAGCTCTACTATCACGGCGTGCAGCCGTAGGTCCAAATCACCCACCAGGCGGGGCTAAAACCTAGGGATATTTGAATTCTCAGGGAAAGCGCCCATTATGAGGATTATTCCCTATTTTGATGACAGGTGGATATATTTTTTGAATGATATTATGGTCAAGACATGACTTGTATACCGAGACTCACATTTTTTTATGTATATATGCAATATGTATATTTTTTTTTGCTCTTATGATGTGTCTATGGCTATTATTTGTGTTTATTGATGGATTTTATGTGCTTATGATGGATATTTATGTTCCATTTTTTTATTTTCTATGGATGATGGTTTATACGAGATGCATTCTAGTATAAGATTTGGTTAGCTATGTGATCGACTGTCTGGTTTTAATTCCTTGGTACATTATTAAATGTAATATGATCAAAATGGAAGCTTAATCATTGTGAATGTAAGTAATTCCTAACTAAATGTGAATTTTTTACTTCAAAATCTTTGTTTAAATGCGATACCACTAGCTAGGAATAGAGGTAGACATCTAGATGGTGAATTCCCTAACTGGAGGAATCGCTCAACAGCCTAGTGACTGCATCATATTCTTCTTGATTATTGGTAGGTGATCCAATACATACTCCATTCACGAGGAATGGTGACAAGTCAAGATAGTTTATGGCCCAAGGGGCTTCTACTAGATTTTGTGACCATTGTCAGGCTCCATCAATGAGTCCAAAATAGTGGATGTGGGGATGCTCCATCTCTGACACCAGATAATTTTGGGGAACATGTATTCAATGATTGTGATAATCTCAAAAAATTATGTTACATTCATTTTATCTTTGGGGTTAAGACTTACTTCCCTTATGGGTGGAATGTTTTGAGGTAGAGCCCATTGATGGGGTTAGCTAGGCATGTATCGTTGGGCTTTGATAGGATGTATGGTCCCTCAGGAGGTAATTTTTTATGATGTAAGAACCCTTCCATAATGTTTCAAACTTCCTAGGTCCTAAGGACTCATTTGCAACGTCATAGAGGAGGACTAACTCCCCTTCTGCAAATGAGCGAGGGGTGATGGTGTGGTCAAATTATGCTTTTACCCATTTTGTATGTGCCTCATTCTATTGGAGTGACCCTCATTGATTTTTTTCGATGAGTTATAATTGTACCAACCATTTCTCTAAAGGATGGGTATCATCAAGGAGTAAGATGGCTGCATCTAAGTTGGGGATTTAAACTTCTATGGGAATCATGACTTCTACTCTATACACTTGTTGGAAAGGTGTGAAACCCGTTGAGGTTTTAATTGTCGTGTGATATGCCCACGGGGCTGAAAAAACCATATGGTGCTAGTTTTTTTATGGTTATTAAGCATACACTGTAAAAATAAATTGAGTACTTTGTTAAAAACTTCTACTTGTTTGTTGTATTGTGGGTAGTATGGTTGTTATTGTTAATATGTCAGTGATCAAACATTCTCTTTCAATTAATTTTCTAGTCTCATAGGTAAAAAAATTTAGTATTTCAAATAGTTTTTCAAAATAATTTTTTCTTACTGAAGGAGTATAGGTCATAATTTCTTCTCCCTCATCTCATCCAGGGCCATCATCACTTTAAAGGTCATCTCATTCATTATCAATTAAAATTTTTAGTTCTTTTAACTCCATCTCATCTAGTTCTATTATCTAAGTGTCATTTCTCTGCCTTTGAAAAAAGTCTAATTTGTCATCAAAACAAGGAAAAAAATCCTTCATTTCACTCATAAGCCTTTAAAATGGAGCTATCGTACTTAGGAGCTAAAATCAAGACAATTTGTTTTGTTTAAAAATGTGTTTTAATGTCAAAAAATTTCAAAAGGAAAATTTGTCTTATTGCTTCACTACAAGACAAAAAAGGTCAGTTCAAAGCTATAAAACACAAAATAAAGATCCCCCAAACTCATTATTCTCCTTTTTTATGTTGTATATCTCCCCTCTTACCTCCATTACACTCCTTAGTAGCCAAGGGTTCGAAACCAAGGCGATAAATTTCTCCAAGGAACAAGTTGCTACACTTCTGGAGCCTATTGCTACACTTTTGGAGCGTGTTGCTATGCTTCTAAAACTTGTTTCTATACTTCTAGAGCCTATTTCTACGCTTCTGGAGGGACTTGTTACATTTATGTAACCTATGATACACTTTTGGAGGCAGTTGTTATGCTTTTGTAACTAGTTGTTACGCTTCTCGAAACGGTTCATAATTAGGGTTTTTTGGCTCTTAAGCCATTCAAACAAACTCAAATCTTCTCAGAATCAGTTCTTGGAGTTCTTACAATAGTAAGTTAACTTCATATACCCTGCAGTGATAAAATTATCAAGTTTACTATTGATTTTCATGCTCACAATAATACTCCATTATATTTTCACCTTTTTAACTCATTGAAATATTCCAGTGAAATAAACCCTAACCCTCCTGGCTAACGATATCCTACACCTCCCACATACATCATACTCCCATATCCCACCATTCATATCCTCCCTAAGATCCATTTTCATTGGACCCTAATTTCTAGCTAGTTTTCACGGTGGTAAACTGGGAAATTCATGTGTTTCCCTCATTTTACCACCTTCATGACATCCATTTCACTTGATTTCTCTCATATCATGGAGCCAACATGCCAGCCTGTCTCTTGAATTTTTTGTAGAATTTTCGTTGGCTCCAAAATTCTGCATCTCACCCTCTAAGCCTACCACATCCCTATACTTTGTTTTTCCCAAAATACACTACACGTACCCATCCCATCAACACACTAGGGTTTCATCCTATCACTGATAAACAAGATGGAGAGTGAAAAGAGAAAATTCAAGGGAGGGTGCCACCTTAGATTAGAACCCTTCACCATGCATGAAATCAATGCTTCATCCTTGACCAAAATATGTTTTTAGAGGACTGGATGTTTGAGGTTCTTTGAGAAGCTCATGGAGGAAGGATATCATATTCAACTTAAAAGCTTATTTGCCTCTAATATAAACATGGGAAAGGTCAATTGTAGGTGTAAATTGTAGCCTATAAACATATCTTATTTCTTCAGCAATAGGTATTCCTAGTCATGGAGAGAATTGGTTCAAGGGCATGGACTTAGACCTTGAGGATTAGAAACAAAATCTCAAACCTCATGTTAGCACGGAACCAAACTACCTCTTTCCTTTCAGACACCTCCGTTACAAATATGCTTCTTTGATAATGTTAATAATGAATTATTTCACATGTGAAGGAATATTTTCCAGTTTGTATAGGTACCATATCAGATTGTTGATGCATTTCACCTCTATCAAATCCCTTGATTTGCCACATTAATTTTACAGGAGTTTGATCAAAATTACTATGAGGTTTAAGAGAAAAGAATATATACATCATTACTCAATAATTTTTCCATGTTTTGGCCAAAATCATTGTGTTGCATCACCTTTCATCCATCAACATGACTTGGGAAAAATTCATGGAAAGAGTAGCAATATCGCTCACCACTAGCCCTCTTGTCGTGCATAACACATCATCGTCTTCACTATCAGAACAAACAATGGATGTTGGCTCTTGCAGCATGAAAACTCAGATTTTAGAGGCCCCTAGGGTTTTTGATTTTAAACATACCTATGATAAGGGAAAGATATAGTTATTTGTGCCCAAATCTATCAAAAGTGTACTTACACTTGACACTATTGTTGAACAAAGTGAAATGGAGGAGCAACCTCTCACGCATTAAGATGAAATACATTTGCACCAACATAGTGAACCAACACCATTAGAGGTTCAGGTAGAGTAGCAGGTTGATATAAAATCAACTAAGGAGATCATTAGGGATAAGGATGAGGAAATATAAGAGTTGAGGAGGATATTCTCCATTGCTAATTCTCAAATCACTTTCGTATAGGAAGAGAATTTTCAATTGAAGGTGAAGCAAATATTAAAAAGTAAATATAAGACAAAACTAGAGGAATATAAAGGTACATGTAAGTAGATCATTGATTTTTATCAAATTCAAGACATTGAGACTGAAACAAAACCAATAATGACAAAGACAAGAGGCCTCAAAAGGGTGCTAGAGCTAGAAAAATAGTCAACTCATCCACATGAAGAGTTGACCTTTGATGAACTAATAGATATGGAGATCAATAAATAAAAATAACTTTGGCTGGCAAGGGTAAATGAACATTTGAAGAAGTCTTTAAGAGATCTAAGAGAGAAACCAACCTCCAAAGGCACATGGAAAATCACTATCACACCAGGAACACAATTTGACAAATAAGGCTAAAACAACTGAAGAAAAGGCAAAAAGAAACTCAAATGAAGCTTAAAGAGAAGGATATCTTAGATTTTTTGGTTGAAGATTCCTTTTATATCTACCCTGTCACTCACAGGTGCTACAAAACCAATTTTGAGAAGTTTTGAATAATTTTGGTAATTTTTGTGATTTTTTCACAAATATGGAAATTTCCTCCTCACATAAGCATAGCAAATGTTTTCTATGCTTATTTTAGAGGAATCCAACTGATAATTTATTTATATCTTTGGATTCAGTTTTATGATTACATCACAGATCAGGAAATATATTTTCATGATAGGCTTTAAGTTTGCAGAAAAGGCCAAAAAATGACTCATTTTCTATGCTTCTACCACTTTTTTGGAGGCCTTGCCATGCTACTAGAGTAACCTTAGGAGAATGAATTTTTTGAGGCCTTCACATGGGTAATTTTTCAAAATTAAAGATTTTTTGGAAACTAGACACACAGATCTTGTTGACCATTCTTTAAAAATTGGATATGTCCTCCTAAAATTTCCTGAAAAGTGGCTGCAAAATTCTGTTATGCTTCTACAAAATTATGCTACGTTTCTATCAAAAATATTACTCATCTGCATCAGATTCCTCAAGACACTTGTCAAGCTTAGAAAAAGTTGGAAATTCGACAATTTTATGTCCTATGAGTTGGAATTAAATTAATTGAGTTGTTTTTTTCCTCTTATCATAAGGGAACATGTAATTTAAGGTAAGGGACACACACTCCTCGTTCATAGCTGAAATTTAGGGAATGGTTTCTAACCTCCCTAAAATCTAGGAAATGACTAATTCTATGTGTTTATGATGCATTTTGGATGGTATTTTTACCAGATGAGGTATCATGGTTAATATTTTCTATAAGTAGACTCTCTTTAGTCTTTTGTTGGGTTGGATAATCTTGTTTTTCAATGGAGCTATTGTAACAACATTTTGGAATGAAATCAAAGGCAGTCTTACAGAACTTGTGTCGAGAATATTGCGGTATGCATTGGAGAATTTTTTATTCCTATGTATGTTTAACTATCCATGTTAAATGATATATTTTCCTCTTTCAGATACATATTTCCATGTGTTTATCCTATAATTTTATAAGCGAAAATCATGTATGTTCATGCTCTGTTTTAGACAAGGTTTACATGATATGTATATTTAATTATTAATGAATGAATTCACCTCATTTCTTATTCAAGTTCTATAGAACTTAATCCTATACACAATGACCAATTAAGCATGATTTCAAACTTTCTATCTAGCCTCACACATTATCTGCAAATTGACCTTGAACTTCAGACCTAAAAACCACAGGCCTGGCCTTCTCACTGACATTTCTATCCAACACTCAAGACATTAAATTTTTTTTCCAATTTACTAAGCTTACATACATAGCCCAAGATAAATATATATTCATTCAATCCATTGACTGTAAAGTGACAGAAATATATCCATCTCTAGTCCTATTAGGGCTAGATACTTGACCTAAACCCTAGTTTGTAGTTACATTTCTTCAATCCCATTTTCAGCCCTGGAAACTTGGGGGGAGTGACAATATTTTTGGCACCGTTTCCGGGGAGTGATTGCAAAAATTTCCCTGAGAATATTTATTTATTCCTCTAAAGGTTAGACTTGTAGGTGACAAGCTATAGCATTCAAAAGTGGTTGAAATATTAAATTTGAGACAAATTCCAAAATTCCTATCTAAATTGTCTCATAAAAAATATACTAGTTAAAATTGAGACCCAAATCCCTCACCAATTGTGAATGACCCTTAGGGTATTTTAAAAAAGCATAAAACCAAGTCTCGAAAGGTTGGAAGAGCTCTTCCTTCACTTTTCAAATAAAATCTCTTGCCTATGAGATTTTTTTCAGAACATTTGTTCTATAATTCAGAATATAAAATATCATTGTTTAGGTCTAAGTCTAAAAACTTTATTTTAGAAACTATCTTTGATCCTTTTGATTTTGAGAAGTTTATAGTGAAGTCTAGTCTAATTTTTACAAAATTAAAGGCTTGGTGGATAACTTTCGAGAAACTTCAGAAAGAGCTTATTTCCAATATCAACAGTAGACTTTTGCTTCACCGCCTGTCATTACATTATCATCCCTTCCATTCATTCCGTCATTACCTGTGTAAGTTTTCACTCCATTATCACCTCCACCACCCCCTCCATTAGTCATGGCCAGATTTTCTCCACTGATCATACCTCAACAAGTCACTACACTACCTCAGAACTATGGTCAGAGACTCCCCCTTTTTGATGGAACATCAGAGGTTAATGATTATCAATACATTGATAAAGTGATTGATTTCAAAGATCTTGAAGGGATTCACAACGATGATGCCAAGATGCACATCATTGCATAGAGTTTCTCAAGAGAGGTTAAGAAATGGTTTCACTCTCTCACATCTGGTTAGATAGGTACTTAACATCAACTTATTGACTTGTTTATGGTGAACTTGGAAGAGAATAATAATCAATTGTAGATTCTAGTTGAGTATAACACCTCGAAAACGAATCCCAATGACTCTGTCCAAGACTTTAAAGCTAGATTCAATAAAATATATGATTCAATTCCTAATAATATTAAGCATCCTACGTGCCTTGCTTTACTTAATTACCATGATGGTTTCGATCCTAATATGGCATATCATCTTAGGGAAATAAACACATCAAATCTTGAGGAAATGCAGAGAAACATAGTGAGCGTGGAAGCTAATTTGATCATCACAAAGTATAAAAAAAAGACTGAGAAAAGGGTCACTATCAACGAGAAAAAATCTACTTCACTAGTGGGAAAATTACACTCCTTGATCAAGACCATGGAGAGGATGATGGATAAAATTTCCATCATTGATATAAAATCTTAACCCTCCATTAGAAATCCCAATTTCAGGGGTTAAAATTATTAGCCTTAGTGCAAGATCAATCAAAGGGAACAGAGGGGTCAGGATCCACAAATTCGCACTCCATTTTAGCATAACTACACAAAAGGCCCTGATGAACAAGATGAAGAAGAAATTTCTTACGAGAACAATTTATTTGAGGAAAATTAGTAGCCTATTTTTGTTACAGAAGAAGATCAATTTTCTCCATAAATTTGTGCACCAGATGATCAACAATATTTCTTGTCAAATGATGACATGTTATCAATGTGGAGGAAAATTTATCATAGGAGGTATCATAATACTCTTTATAAAGTGCAGAGGCAGTATGTTGTGAGGAGTAGTAATGTTCCTATAACCTCCAATCAGGAAAAACAGAATGCTCAAGTAGATGGTCATCATAAAGGGACTACTGATCCAAATCAAAGTAAAGACAAAAGAAATTATGTTCCTAATCATGCTAAATGTAATGCAACTTCCTCTAGAAGTTATAGAAACAATAAATAAGTCTAATATGGAGGAGAGAAGAAGGATACTTCACACAAAGATCAACCTAAAAAGAAAGATGCACCAATGAAAGAGGTAGAAAAAAATTCTTCTCTTTTTATTCTTGAAATGAAATTTCCAAATTACAAGTCTCTATACCTCTAACTGAAATATTTAGGAATGATCAGTACAAAGTTCAAGTAGCTAAGTTTCTTAGAGTGGATCAGATGTCCTACTCAGTTAATGTGAGTAATGATCACTCAAAGCTTATATTTGTTCTTGTTGTTGATGGTGATCTACAAGATAGTGAGGTCCCTAAATTTTATCTAAGCCTAAAAATCTATGATTTTATCCTCCATAATGAAATTATTGATTTGAGAGCCTCTCAAAACCTTATGCCAAAAGCCATTATGGACATATTAGGATTTGATATCACAAGACCTTATCATGATATTTATTCATTTGATTCAGGGAGGGTGAAATGTCTTGGCTTCATTAAGGACCTAATGTTGTCTTTAGAGAAAAAAAATTCCAAGAATGTCCTAATTGATGTTGTTGTGGCTGATATCACTCCCAGATATGGAATTTTTCTCTCCCGGTCATGGGGAGCTAAGATTAGAGGTACCTTACAACTTTACTTTTCGTATGCTACCATTCCCGACTTTGGACAACTCAGGAAACTATACCGAGAAAGTAAAATGAAGTACATGATCAGTAGTTGAGAAAAGCCTAATAATCATCCCATACATGATGTCCAAAAATATTTAGAGTCCTTTAACTTATTAAATGATGAATGTTAAGCATCTTCCAAATTTTTGATTGAAGAAAAAGTGGGAAAATCTGGGTTTTCAAATTCTATTTTAGAAATGAAAAATGAAAAATTTAATAAAAAGGTATCAAGTGTTTTGGAACCAAAGCATCATAAAAAAACGAGATTAAATAGTGAAAGAAACATAAGTATTTGGTACAATATAACTCTCTCAATCAGCAAGAAAATTCTATTCATCCGATTTGCAGTTTCCTGATGAAGAAAATAGTTTGTGGACTATGGACTTCAATGGAGCTTTGGGTAAATAAGGGGCTGCAATTTGAGTGTGGATTCACAGACCTATAAATTAGTCACTAAAAATTCCTTCCAATGTTCAAATGTACTCTTATAAGCTAGCTTTCGACTGTTCAAACAATTAAGCTGAGCACGAGGCTTTGATAACCGGTGTGAAAATTCTCAAGAAGTTAGGTGCCAAGAAGATTTATGTGTATGGAGACTCCGAGCTAGTAATAAAACAAGTAAAATGTAAATACCGGACCAAGCATCCAAGGGTGCGAGCTTACCCAAATGGAGTGTTATATATCCTCAAGACCTTCATCGAGTATAATTTTCCGTTGCTCCCAAGGGACAACAATGTTATTGTTGATTCTCTTGCTAATTCGGCCAACATGTTTAAAATTCCATTGTATCCTAATAGGAAGTATGAGATAAACATCAAACACTGCCCTATTGTTCTAGATAATGTTCAGTATTGGCAGATATTTCAAGATGATAAACAGATCAACAAATTCTTTCAAACAAAAAATTAATTTGTGAATTCACAAATGGATAACAAGTGCTATGAAGATGATCAAAAATTCCGTGCATCAAAGATGCACATGCTTCAGTTGAAAGAAAATTCCATTCCAAGAGGTTTAGTACCTTTGGAAGAGATTTTCAATCAATATGATTTTGCACAAAAACCGGTCATGCTACCAACAAAAGTGGGAGTGGAAGATCTCAATCTTGGCACTCCGGAAAAGCCAAATATGGAAAAATTTTCAAAATCATTGAGTGCAGAAATGAAGGGTAAATACGCAACACTTATGTCTCAGTTTGATGATGTATTTTCTTGGGAATTTTTTTGATTTTAAGTGAACGATAAGAGTATAATCCAACATACAATTCCCTTCAAGCCGAATCAAAAACCTTTCTGCCATAAGTTAGGAGAATGAATCCCAAGTTTCTTTCCTCCATTCAAAAGGAGGAAAATATATTATTTACTATTGGTATTATAGTTCAGATTCACTTTTCAAATTGGATATCTAATATAGTGCTAGTTAGAAAGAATACATGAGAAATTGTTTTGTGTATAGATTTCAGAAATCTGAATAAAGTGTCATTGAAATACAATTACCCACTACCGAAGATGGAATATATTATGCAAAGGGTAGTTAGATATTCCAGACTTTCTTTGCTAGATGGATGCTCTGATTATAATCAAACATTTTTCCATCCATATGATCAAGAAAAGACAGCCTTTACAACACTATGGGGCACCTTCATGTATGCCAAAATTCCTTTCAGATTGAAGCATGCAAGGGAAAAATTTTAGTGAGAAATGGATATTGCTTTCTCAAATGAAAAGGATGTCATTTTGGTCATCTATCTTGATGACATCACTGTTTTCCCAAGACATATGAGAAACACTTATAGCACTTGAAAATATATTTTTTCAGAGATGCAAAAAATTTGGCATGTAGTTGAACCCAAAGAAGAGCCTTTTCGCTATGGAGGAAGGTAAATTCCTGGTCCATATCATATCAAAATATGGAATTACGATAGATCCTTCAAGGATTGAAGAAATTAAAACCTAGGAGAAAAAAACAAATCTAGTTGTTTAGTGGAAAAATCAAATTTTTGAGAAAGTTTGTCCACAATCTTGCTAAACACTTAAGGCAAATTACTGACATGTTGAAGAAATATAGCGAATTAAAATGGTATGAAGAGGAAAAGAAGTCATTAAATAAAGTTAAATTAGCTTTATCTCATGCTTCTATTCTTATTATTCTAGATTACACACTTTATTTCATCAAGTTTTCATTTTCTTTGGAGCACACTATAGCTATTGTCCTTATGGAAAAGAAAAATCAGAACACGGAGCAGCCCATCGCCTTCTTTAGTAGAACCATAAGAGACATAGCCTTGAATTAAAACATCATTGAGAAACAAGCCTTGGCATTATTCAAACCATTTAAGGACTATTGGTTTTATATTAGCCACTGTCATGTCATTGGATATGTTCCAAACATTGTTGTCAAAGATGTGGTTACACAAAATGATCCTGACGGGAGGCGAGGTAAATGGATCGCTTCTATGTTAGAGTATGACTTGGAGATCAAGTGTGCAAAGATGATCAAAGGAAAAGGCTTGGAAAAAATTATGGCTGATTCAAATCTTCATGCCTTTTACATTAATTTTGCTGTTGCATTATCTGAGGAGCAAGGGGTTGAAATATTACCTAAAGTATCTAAAAAAATTTCTTCATCACCTTGGTATGATGATATAGTTAATGTTTTACAAACGTTGAATACTCCTCCCAACTTTCCAAGTAATAAGGCTATATCTTTGAAATTGATAGATCCTAAGTATTACATCCTTAACAGTGTCTTGTATTGGAAAAATATTGGAGGAGTGTTGTTGAACTGTTTGGTTGAAGGAGAAGTTGAAAATTTAATGAGTGATTTTCATAAATGTGACTCTAGCGGTCATATTTATTGTAATACCATAGCTAACAAGATCTTGAGGGTAGGTTTCTATTGGCCAATTCTATTATCTGATGTCTATAAAATGGTCATGAGCTTTCATGAATGTCAAATCTTTCAAGGAATGAGGAATCTCTTGCCTTTTACCTTAAAACCAATTGAAGTGAAAACACCATTACAGAAATGGGGACTTGGCTTCATTGTTGAGATCCATCCTCCATCATCAACGCAACATAAATGGATACTCACTACCAGTGATTAATTCACTAAATGGATTGAATTCACCCCCACGAGGCAAGCTACCAAAATTGTCATTATTCTGTCTTGTTTTGGCTGTCCATACAAACTAATTGTTGACAATGGAGCCGCCTTTAAGTCCAAGAAAATGATTGAATTTTGTGATAATTATCAAATTTTTCTTGTTGATTCTAGAACATACCATCCTTAAGGAAACACGCGGACTGAATAGTCAAATAAATCTTTAGTGAACATAATTAAGAATATGTTGCAAGAAAACAAGAGAAATCGGCACAAAAGGCTCACTAATTCTCTATGAGTGGATAGAGTTAGAACGAAGAGATGAATCAACATGTCACCTTTCCAGCTCATGTATGGTGTTCAAACAATGTTCCTTACATCTTTAGTTTTACTGGTGATGAAAATTCTGCAAGAGATCATCAGTGAACCAAATGATATCCAATGAATAATTAGCCAAATGATTCATCTACAATAGTGAAGATATGACGTCCTCAGTCTCACTTCAAAGCTTCATGAGAAAATAAAAAATATTTGATAGTGTCAGTATATCATTGATAAAAAAAAAAAATATTTTAGTTGTTTCCCTAAAATTCATAGGTCAAATTTTTAGTTTTTCAAACAAATTTTCAAAAAATAAATTTGGTCACTTAAGGAGTATAGGCCAAATTTTCTTCTCCCTCATATCATCCATCATTATAATCACTTTCAAGGTCATATCATTTCATTTTCATTTAAAGGTTTAGGTTCATGCCACTCCACCTCACCTAGGTCATTTTCTAGGGGTCAACATATCCCTTTGAAAACTCTCCAATTTGTCATCAAAAAAAGGCACTCACCCTTAATTTAACTCATAAACCTTTAAAATGGAGCTACCCTTCTTAGGGAGTAAAGGAAGACAATATTTATTTTTTTTAAATATGTTTAAATGTCAAAAAGTTTCAAAAAAGTAATATTTGTCTTATTGTTTCATTACAAGACAAAAAATGTCATTTCAAGGTTATAAAGGAAAAATAAAACTCATATTGACTCATTATTATCTTTTTTTATGTGGAAGAGCTCCTCTATAACTTTATTTTCACTCCTATGGTGGTCAAAGGATCAAAACCAAGGTGAAAACTTCAACAACTCTTTGTTACGCTTTTGGGTCCTTTCTTAAGCTTCTAAGTGTGTTTGTTACACTTCTGGGAAAGTCTTATCCACTTCTTGGCATGTTATGGAGTATTTTTTATGCTTCTAGTATGTTTTTCAGGTGCCGCACAGCAATTGTTATGCTTCCACGAGGACATTGTTCTACTTTCAAAACTGTTGTTACGATTTTGTACATAGTTGTTACACTTATGAACGGAAGGAAGAGTTAGGTATTGGCCTTCCAACTCTTCAAATAAGCTCAAATCTTGTGACCATTACCCTTTGAACCCATAAAAAACAATAAGTCTTTACTCTCATACCCTTCCTTTGTCAATTATTTAATTTTCAAATGATGTTTATGCTTACTCTATGTTTATACATATCTGATCACTTCTCCATGACATAGAAATACTTCATTTGAAAAACCATAACCTACTCCAAATAAATAAACCATAACCCTAGTACCTAAACCCTAACCCACACCTATCATATAACCCACCCTCACATCTCCCATAATCCATATCATCCCTAACATGTCATTTTCATTAAACCCTATATTCTAGCAAATTTTTATATTGAAAAAAAATGGAAATTTCCTGTGTTTTCTTGATTTCATCACCCTCTTCACATCCATTTCACTGAAGCTAACATTCTACCTTATTCACTGCATTTTTTCTAGAATTTTCCTTAGCTCCATAACCCTCCATATCACCTTCTAAACTTACTCCACCTCTAGACTAGCTATTTTCACAGTATTGAAATTGGAAATTTCCTTTGTTTTCGTCATTTCACCACATTCCTCACATCCATTTCACTTAATTCAACCCAAAACATGGAGCTAACATAAAACCCAATCTACTGAATTTTTTCTAGAATTTTCCTTAGCTCCATGATCCTTCATCTCATCCTCTAAACCAACATTATTCCTACACACTTTTTTTCCATATTTAAATACATACACTCATTCCACCAATACACTAGGGTTTCATAATTCCAGTGACACAAAATATGGAGAGTGAGAATAAGAGATTCAAGGGAGGGTGGCACCTCAGGTTACAACCCTTCACAGTGCATGAAATCAATGCCTCACCCTTGGCGAGAAAATGTTTCAAGAGGACTAAATGTATGAGGTTTTGTTAAAATATCATGGAGGAAGGATATCACCTTCAATTGACCAGCTTATTTGCTAGAAGCTTCAACATGGGAAAGGTTACTATTGTAGGTGTGGAGATAAACCTATCAGTAGACCTAATTTCTTCAACAACATGTATTCCTTTTCATGGAGAGTAGTGGTTCAAGGGAATGGATTTGGAAATTGAAAATTACAAACAATTTCTCAAGCCTCGTGCTAGAGAGGAACTAGATTACCTCTTCCCTTTCAGACACCTCAAAAAAAAATATGCTCCTTTGATTATGTTAATAATTAAGTACTTCACAAGTGAAGGAATATTTTCTAGGTTGTATAGGTACCATATCAGGTTGTTGAGGAATTTCACCTCTATCAGAACACTTGATTTGCCACATTACTTGTACATGATTTTGATTAATATGTCTGAGAAGGTTCATAGCAGAAAAAAAGATCATCACACTAGTATTTTTCATCATGGTTTGATCAAGCTCATTGTATTGCATCACCTTTCGTCCATAAACATGACTTGGGAAAAATTATTGGAAATATTTGCAATATGGCCTACCACTATCCCTATTATATTGCATAATACATCATCAGCACAACCAATGCAGGTTTTATCTTCTCGCATGCCAACTCAATTTTCATATACTTCTAGGGTTTTTGAGTTTACTCATACCTATGAGAAGGGGAAAATATAATTATTTTCACTGAAGTCTATCAAAAGTGTAACTATACTTTACATTATTGTTGAAAAAATTGACATAGAGGAGCAGACTCTTATGCATCAAGATAGTGAATCAGTGCCATTGGAGTTTGAGTTAGCATTGTAGGTGGAGATGGGATCAGCTGAATAGATCCTTAGAAAGAAGGATGAGGAAATAACACAATTGAGAAGGATGTTTTGTATTTCTAACTCTCAAATCACTTTCTTACAGGAGGAAGTTTTCAATTTAAAGTGAAGCAGTTGTTACAAAGCAAGGACAAACTAGACCTAGAGGTAGTAAAAGGTAAATGTGAGAAGGTTATTGATGTTGATCAAATGCAAGACATGGAGGCTGAAATATAGCCAATAAGGTCAAAGACAAGAGGCCTCAAAAGGGTGTTGGAGCTAGAAAGACAAACAGCTCATCCACTTGAAGAGTTGAACTTTTATGAGCTTATAACAATGGATATTAATCAAGACAAAGAACTTTGGTTGTCAAGGGTAAATAAAAATATGGAGAAGTTATTGAATGGGGGCTAATAGGGACAATAAACTGCAATGACACATGGAAAATAATCTTCACATCAGGAACACAATCTCTCAAATAAGGCTAAAACAATTGAAGAACATGCTAAAAGAACCAGACATGAATCTTCAAGATAAATATATCTTGGATTTGTTAGCTGAAGCTTCCTTGGTTGTTTAGCCCATCACTCACAAGTGAATGTTTTTTTTTTTTGAGAATTTTTAAAGAATTTTGGTATTTTTTGTGATTTTTGCATGATTCTGGAAATTCCTCCTTGGAGAAGAGTAACTAAATTTTGTTACACTTATTTTGTCGGCATCCAAATGATTCTTTATTTATATGGATGGATGCGTTTTGAGGAGTACATTACATATCAGGAAGTCCCTTGGCATGACAAGATTTAATTTTGGAGAAAAGGCCCAAACACCACTCATTTTCATGTTTTTTCCACCTTTCAGAGCATGTGTTACACTTTTGGATTAATCTTGGGAGAATGGATTTTTGGAGGCCTTCCCATGGGTCATTTTGCAAAATTCAGTATTTTATGGAAACTACACACACAATGCTAGTTGAATTTTCTTTCGAAAGTGGATTTGTACTCTTAAAACTTCCTCAAAATTGCCTACAAAATTATATTACACTACAACAAAATTATGTTACCCTTGTGTCAGAAATGTTACAAATCAACATTGGATTCCTCAAGACACTTGTGAAGCTCAGAAAATGTCACAAATTCGAGGTTTTTCTATCCTATGAGTTGGAATTAGAGGTATTGATCCTGTTTTTACCTCCTATCATGAGGGAATATGTAATATAGTCAAAGGGACAAACACTCTTAGTTCATAGCTGAAATTCGTGGAATAGTTTCTAACCTCCCTAGAATCTAGGAAATGACTAATCTTGTGTATTTACAATCCATTTTGGATGTGATTTTGACCTGATGAGGTGTCATAGCCCATATTTTCTATAAGTATATTTTTTGGCTCAAGGGGTCCTGACCCAGGTTTGGTGGTTAATGTTTTCCAATAAACCCCTATACTACTTTCCATTTCAGCAATGCCTTCTTGTGCAGGCCAAAGTCTCACCCAAAGCAGTATGGGAGGGTGCTGGAACTAGGTTTCTGCACCGTGGGAGAGGGTAGGTAAATCAAGCAAAGCTGCGTTCAACCTTATAGTTACCAGATCTAATATCACAGAACCCTGATCTACTGATATCCTTTGCATCCACATGTGAAATACCAATTATAATCATAGTAAATAACAGATCATAGACTTATAGAACATTACCGCAATTATCATAGGTATCCTTGAATAAATCATAACAAAATAGATCTATATCGCGACATAAAAAAGTAACACAAGTACTTTCGCAACTCAAGTCAATAACATAGAAGCATACATACTTAATCAGATATCACATATTCACATCAGAAGTAAGTCCAATACATTCACATATTCCAACAACCTTTTTGCGTTCATTAATCCTTCAGATTTACTTACAATACCCAAAACCTAACCTGCGCACACAACAATAGGGTCTGCACACAACAGGACAAAGGATGTATACGCACACATCCAGCAGGGGTACTTACCCAACCAACCCTACAGATCTAACAGTTCGCACATCACATCAATTCCAATTCATTCCTGCCTGACAACTAAAAAAGGTTCAACTATTTATACTACTTTAGCTTATGCATCCAATGGTCCACACACCATGGTTTGTGGACTCTTGGTATACCCTTGGCCCATTTACAATGCATTAGGGGCTTTGACCCACCCCAAAATCCCTGCGTTAGACTAAATATAATAAAAAATATACAAAATGGACTAGATTTGTAGATTTGTAGAAGACCCTGTTCCAAAAGTCCCCCAACAAAATCTTGTGACTCGTCCCAAGTCACTGAGATGGTGGGGTCTCCACCTGCACTTTTACGGCTAGTTCGACCATATAGTCATTTGATCCGACACTGTTTGAGCCAACTACCATTGACGTAGCTTGGTGGCATATCACCACACAAGCTATCTAAGCTAATAGCTCCGCCATTCCTGATCTCGTTAACTATGTAGGGACCAAGCCCATCTACCAGAACTTCCCTGGATGCTTTACAAATTTGTTATCATATAAGAGGACCAATTCGTCCTGCGCGAATATCTTTTAGCGAGTATGTCGATCATGCCAGGATTTTTCGCGTGCCCTCTGGACCTATTGATGGAAATTAGCAAGAAACTGATCTTCCTCCAAAGCCATAAGATGCACTAATTTCTCTTCCATGATGTTAGATTCTTCCATGTTAGTAAATGTTGCGATACATAAACTAGGAACAATATACTCCATGGGCATAACGGCCTCTTTACATAAACCATCCTAAACAGGGTTTTTCCTGTTAGCTTCTTGCAAGTTGTTCGATAGGTCCAGAGGACCAATGGGATGCGCACATCCCAATCACTACAATCAGCATGGCGTACCTTTGTCAACGCTTGCTCCAAGATTTTATTAAAATCTTCAACCGCACTATTTTTCTGTGGGTGAACTGGTGTGATCTTCAAATGATGGATCTGGAACTCCTCGGTCAAAGTGTGGATTGTTTCATTAACAAAGTGCATACCTTTATCGCTCATGAGGATATCTAGACATCCAAATCTGGTCAGGATTTGTTCAAATATGAAATGAGAAGCAGTATTCGCAGTACAATCCTTTATTGCTTGTGCTTCAGCCCACATGGTTACATAATCAGTGGCATTAATAATGTAGCGTGCACCCGTTTTCTTCCCTGGTGGGTTGATAGGCCCTATGAAATTGATAACCCACTTATCAAATGCTTGTAGAGCCATTTGTGGTTGAAGGGGAATTTCATATTTGTGGGACGACCTCCCTGTTCGTTGGCACATATCGCAGGCTTTACAATAATCATGGGGGTTGCTATGTAGGGTTGGCCACCATAACCCAGCTCTCAATATATTTTGTGCTATTTCTTTCCCTACGTAGTGACCTCCTGCTACTTCATCATGAGCCTCTACCAAGATAGTGTGCCTTTCATACTCCAAAACATATTGCCGCAATACTTTGTCTACTCCCATTTTATATAAATGACCTGTGATGATGGTAAAATATTCTTCCCAGTTGAATAACTCTTTCTTTTGTTGTACAGAGTACTATGGAGTTGTTGTCCCAATAGTCAAGAACTAAATGATATCAACAAAGTGTGCATCTACTACCTTAATATAAAATAGCGTCACATCAGGAAATCCAGCTTCCAGGTCAGTTGGTTCATTGCCACTCTCTATTCGGGACAAGTGATCCAGCCTAGCATTCAGCTTTCCAGGCTTGACAATAATTTCAAAGTCATACTCCTAAAATAGCAGTAGCCATCGGCATATTTTTCCCCCCAACATAGGCTTATTTACTAGGTACTTTAAAGCTAAATGGTATGTGAACATTTTGAAGTGTCCTCCTAACAAGTAATGTTGATATTTATGTGAAGCATATACCATGGCCAATCCCTATCGCTCTGTGGTGGAGTAGTTGCATTCCTCACCAGAGAGTTTCCTACTTGCAAAGGCAACCGGATGGTCAATATCTCCTTCTCCCGGCTACGTAAGGACAACCCCAAGAGCACTGCCTGATGCATCAATGTGAACATGAAGTACCTTCTCCTAATCAGTAAAGATGAGAATAGGTGCCGAGACAATCTTTTCTTTAAGTAGCTCAAAGCTCTTTTGACACTTGTCATTCCAAAAGAACGAAACATCCTTCTTGAGAAATTTTTCCATTGTGGCAGTAATCATTTCATAGCCTTGAATTAATTTTCTGTAGTAGCTCGTGTGTCCAAGGATCAAGTGCTGCTATTTCTTTGTGGTTGGTACTGGCAAGTTTATGATAACTACGATTTTCGTAGAATCCATCATCAGTCCTTGTCGATAAAATGTTGGGTGTGGAGCTTTATGTAATGTCCCTTTTTCATAAAAATCAGAAGTCTGTGCCAGAGATGGATTTTTGAGGCATTTATTGGTTATGTTTCCTTTCAAATAAGGGAGAGAACCAGAGGCTACCTGGCCCTTTGCAGTCTTTGTCTATAGATATGTAATTATTCCTGTTCAGGAATTGCTGCAACAATCTCCTTAGGGACGCTATATAAGGAAGAATATGTGAAAATAAGGCCTCCCATTATATAATGCCTTAGAAAATATATATTTCAACCTCCTTTTAGAATGTAAGCTCAAAGAAATAACCTTAAATAGTTTATTCAGATCTCCCACAGTGAACTAGCTGAAAATGGCAGCAACATGTAAGCACAAAATAATTGTCTCTAGAAAATAACATTGTATAAGTGAGAAATGGGACTGAGGTCCCTTATATGACTCAATATATGACTCACTTACAGAATCAGAGGTAAAACAAATGAACCTATCTCATATAAAAAGATCTCCCAAAACAATATGCCTCAATCTAGCTCAAAACCCAGTAGTCTAGCTCATGCAGAAAATACTGAAACAAAAAGAACGTTATTCCTACTAGGGTTTTTGTAGTAAATAAGTGAAATATTAGATATGAAATGAATAAGCATCCAATGTATAAGAAATTGTGATTCCTTTCCTCTTTATACAAAATAAAGATCACCCACAAGGGGTTTCATGGAAATACAAAGTGTACAAGTGCAGATCTGCAAATATAAGTAGTTGGAAAACATAATAACTACAACACTAAACATAAATATGTATAAAATATGAAAATACAGAAGAGGAATGGAATATATATCTTTCCAGGAAAAGGGTTTTCCCTTTCTCCAAAGAATAAGCCCTTAATCAAGGGATCAAACCCTGTAGTTGTTGCTCTCACAAAATAACGTAGTTTACCCAGTGAACTGCACTGTCATGGATAGAACATAAGTTGGCCACATGCCAAGATCTGAAATGAGCTCTGAAATCTCCTATGCAACTCCCTCAATTCAAGAGAGACTCCCTCCACTGAAGAGAAATGCACAAGAGAAGGTGAAAAAACCGCCCCACTGCACTGCCCAGCAACACTACGTCCTCTGCTACAGAAATAATGCTATAGGTGTGGTAAATTCTTGGCCTACAATCCAGATATGGGAGAAATGAAGCACAACCCCTTCAAGAGATCACTTAATGAAGGAGAGGAATTCCTAAACAGGAATTCCTCCAAACTCTGCTAAGCAGCAAGAGTTTGCAGAAAATGTCTAAGCAGACATGAAATCGAAATACACAAGCTAAGCTCACAATGCTACCCTCCTCCTCCTTATAAAGTTGTGAGCTCATTCACCTTGGGTCCCACCTCTTAGGGTTTCCATCTTCATTTGAATCTCTTCCCTCCAAAACTGTTTTGTCTTCTTAGGCAAGCTTCTCCTCCTTAGGCTGCACTGGTTGACTTGGTCAACTTGACCTTGTCCTCATACACTTGGCCCTTTTCACACTAGGAGGTGTAAATTAATCTGCTAAAAAGGTCCATTTTACATTAAGAAGGGTTTTATTCATATTAAAAAGGCTTCCTCTTCCTTTTTATTCACCTACTATACAATATGAGCAAAAATTAATGTCCCAATTAATTCATGAAAAAATTGGGACATTACACTTTATTATCTTGTTTATTTTGTATAACAGTGTTGGACCCCTATACATTAATGGGGCAGAAATTATGCCTGAAATTAAATACTGCCTAGGGGGTCCCAGGGGGGTGACTGCGACTTTATGGAGCCCCCCCTAGCTGGGGGGTTTCGGGGGAAATGCCTCTAAAGCTAAAAAAAAATGTAAAATTTCCTTGTAAAAGTATAGTAGTTTATAGTCAATCTGGGCCGTTCATTAGGAGGATGTTCTAATGATAGAAATTATGTTTATTTTAGGGTTTTTCTCCCTAGAAGGCAACCCCTCGCATGTATGAGGGTATTTTATTGCAGCTGTGTAATGCATGTGTATTCTCAGAGCGAGAAGCAGATAGGGAGACTGTGAGAGAGAATAGAGGATATTACAGTGGATATATTGTAGGTTGTGTCTCTTCATTTTGCTGGATAATAGAAAGGAAGGACTAGCTGTTAAGGGTGGACATAGCCCAAACTGGGTGAACCACGTATATCTGTGTCTCTCTGGTTTTATGTTTTCTGTGTTTGTGTTTCTCAACACATTTTATGTGTTACATTTCTCTGTAATATATATTTTCTAAAAACTGGTATTAGAGGTGAAGGTTTATTTGGCTGATAAACTCACAGGAAAGTAGGGTTCCTGGTTCAAGTGGGAGCAATGGAGGAGGATGGTAAGTTTAGGGTCGACAAATTTAACGGCAAAAACTTCTCACTGTGAAAGATGCAGATGGAAGATTATCTGTATCAGAAAGATCTCTACCTACCATTGAGTAGAAAAACAAAGAAGCTGATGGATATGACAGACGTAGAATGAGATATTATCGATAGAAAGTCACTCAGAACAGTACGGTTGTTCCTCGCAGTGTCGGTAGCATTTAATATTTCAAAGGAAAAAACAACAGAGGGTTTGATTAAGGCATTGGAGAAACTATATGAAAAACCCTCAGCCCTGAACAAGGTATTTCTCATGAAACATTTATTTAGTATGAAGATGTTGGAAGGTGGATCTGTTGTAGATCATTTAAATTATTTTAATACAGTTACCAGTCAGTAAAGTTCTGTAGGTTTAAACTTTGATGATGAAGTTAGGGCTCTTTTATTTATATACTCATTGCCAAAATGCTGGAATGGTTTAGTTATGGCCATTAGTAACTCTGTCTTTGGATCTAGTACTTTAAAGTTTGATTATTTTGTTGGTGCTATCCTTAGCGAGGAAATGCGATGGAAAAGCTCTGGTGATACATCGGGTAATTCTTTGTGTAGAGTCTCGAGGAAGAAAAATGGAAAGAGGAAAGAGCTCAGGAGATCGCAGTAAATCAAGGAAATTCATATCCAAGTCCAGATTAGGGATAGTGTGCTGGAAATGTGAAAAGAAAGGACACCTAAAGAAATACTATGGATCTCGGAAATGAAAATAAGGAGACCCACAACAAGAAAAAATCATGAAGTAAATGTGACAGGTGATGTGTTATGAGATGATTTGATTCTTTCTTTCAAAAATGTTATTGATTCATGGGTGGTGTATTCAGGGGCCTCATTCCATGCCACACCTGATAAGAAATATTTTCATGACGATGTTCAAGGAGATTCTGGACAAGTCCATTTGGGTGATGATAAACCCTGCAAAATTGTTGGAATGGGTAAGGTTCTTGTAAAACAGCAGAATGGAAACCAATGGCTATTAAAGGACGTAAGGCACGTTCCAGATCTAAAGAAAAATATGATTTCAATAGGGCAGTTAGTTGGTGAAGGTTGTGTGAAAACTTTCACAAATAAAACTTTGAAGGTCACCAAAGAGCCCTAGTAATAGAAAAAGGTGAAAAGGTTGGTACATTGTATTTATGCAATGGTATTTCTAACTCTGTTAATGGTTTAACTTCAAAAGGAGAAAATGTAGCATTATGTCATCATAGGCTCAAACACATGAGTGAGAAGGGGATTAATATTATTCACTCAAGAAATTTATTTCCAGGTTTGAAGAATGTTTATTTGGATTTCTGTGAGAATTTCATTTATGGAAAATATAAGAGAATTAGATTTCTCAGAGTTGGGAAAGAAAAGAAGAGAAAAAAATTAGAGTTTGTGCATACATATGTATGGGGAGCCACTCAGGTATCATATCTCGATGGTTGTCATTATTATGTTACTTTTATTGATGATGCACCTAGAAAAAATTGGATTTATTGTATTCAGAATAAATTTTATTTATTTGATATTTTCAAGAAATGGAAAGCTTTGGTTGGGATTGAGACAGGAAAGAAGTTGAAGTGTCTCATATCAGACAATGAAGGTGAATATTGCAGCAAATATTTTGATAGGTACTGTTCAGAGCATGAAATTTGCAGAGAGAAGGCAGTTCGAAGAACACCACAAGAAAATGGTGTGTCAGAAAGGATGAACAGAACAATCATGGAGTGTGCAAGGTGCATGATATTGCATGCAGAATTTCCTTCACAGTTTTGGGAATATGTTGTAGATACTGTTGTTTATATAATAAATAGAGGGCCTCCAAGTTCCTTGGATGGTGGTATTCCAGAGGAAGAATGGATAGGTAAAAATGTAAACTACTCTTTTTTAAAGCCTTTTGGCTATGAGGCCTTTGTCCATATTAATAAAGAAAATAGAACAAAGCTTGAGGAAAAATCAAATAAATGTACCTTTACTAGATATGGTGTTATTGATTTTGGTTATCACTTATATGATTATGAAAATCACAAAATCATTAGGAGAAAAGATGTAATATTCAATGAAAAGGTCTTGTATAAGAATCAGTTGCAGGAAAAAAAAGAGAAAATGAAAACAAAGAATAAACAGTTCTTGATGAGATCACAGGAAAAGTAAAGGTGCCTAAAAATAAAAAAAATCAACAGCCACAACAACAACAACCACCACAACAAAAACAGGCACTTCAAACACCTGAAAGTTGTGTCATAAGATCTAGTAGGATAAGTAGACCCCCTGAACGATAATCTCATTCATTATATTATTTATTATTGACTGATTCTAATGAACCTGAATGTTATGAAGAAGAAATTCAGGTTGAAAGCAGGAAGAAGTGGGAACTAGCCATGGAAGAAGAGATGGACTCCTTAATACATAACCAGATTTGGGACTTTGTCAAGTTGCTTGCAGGTAAAACAACATTGTAGAATAAATGGGTTTATAGGCTAAAGGAATAAGATGGAGGAAAATAGAGGTACAAAGCTAGACTTGTAGTGAAGGGGTTTGCACAGAAGAAAGGTATTTATTTTGATTAAATATTTTCTCCTATTGTTAAGATGAATTCAATCAGAACTATTTTAATTCTTGTAGCAACAGAAGATTTACATCTTGAACAGTTAGATCTAAAGAAATCTTCTCTCCATGGAGATTTGGAGGAAGAGATATATATGCAGCAACCAAAAGGATATGAGGTCAAAGGGAAGGAAAAATTAGTGTGCAGGTTAAAGAAGATCTTGTATGGCTTAAAATAGGGTCCAAGGCAGTGGTATCTAAAATTTGACAAGTTTATGTCTGAACAAGGTTATACTAGATGTCACTCTGATCATTGTGTTTATCTGAAAAAGAAAAATGATAGTATCTATATTGTATTGTTATTTTATGTATATGACATGCTCGTTGCAGGGTCTAACATGTAGGAAATAAATGTGATCAAAAGAAAATTGAAAAATTCATTTGCAATGAAGGATTTGGGAGCTGCAAAACAAATCCTTGGTATGAGAATAAATAGAGATAGGAAAAATCACAAATTAACAATGTATCAGAATGAGTACATACAAAAGGTGTTGAAAAGATTTAATATGAAGAGTGAAAACTAGTTAGTACACCTTTTGCTAGCCATTTCAAACTTAGTAAGGAGATTTGCCCCAAGACCCAAGAAGAAATTGATTATATTTCTAAAGTTCCATATGCATCAACAGTGGGAGGCTTAATGTATGCAATGGTTTGCACAAGGCCTAATATTGCACATGTAGTGGAGTTGTAAGCAGGTACATGAACAATCTAGGAAAATTACATTGGATGGTAGTAAAGTGGATTCTCAGATATTTGAGAGGTACCACAAATCAAGCATTATGCTTTGGTGGTTCGAAAAATTCTCTACAGGGATATGTTCATGTAGATATGGAAGGTGATACAGATAATAGGAGGAGCATTACAAGGTATGTATTTATTACAGGTGGAATAGTTGTTAGTTGGGTTTCAAAAATTCAAAGTGTTATTGCACTTTCAACAACATAAGCAGAGTATGTTGCTTCTACAGAGGCTAGTAAAGAAATTATTTGGTTACAAAGGTTTATTGATGAATTGGGTAAGAAACATGATATGGCCACATTATACAATGATAGCCAAAGTTCCATTCATATTGCAAAGAACTCAGCATTTCATTCCAGGACTAAACACATACAACTCAAGTATCATTTCATACGGTCATTATTGGAAGATGGACACTTGAAGCTGGAAAAGATACACACTAGCCAGGATGATGCAGATATGCTAAGAAAAGTTGTAACCAGGGAGAAACTGATAATATTCTCAGTTTCAATTGGTCTTCAAGAATGACGATGAAGATGAGAAACAACCAGATCCAAAGAGGAGTCATTGTCTAGCAAATGAAGTAGTGGTGCAGTTGCTACAATCAGTATCCAAGTGGGAGATCGTTGGGTGTGGAGCCTAATTATCTTGTTTATTTTGTATCACAGTGTTGGACCCCTGTACCTTAATGTGCTGGAAAATATTCCCGAAATTAAACGATGCCTGGGGGGTCCAAGAGGGACGGATGCGACTTTATGGAGGCCACCTTTGGGTGGGAGGTTTAGAGGTAGCGCCCCTGAAGCTAAAAACATATGTAAAATTGCCTTGTAAAAGTATAGTAATTTCTAGTCAATCTAGGCCATTCATTAGGCAGATGATCTGACGGTAGAATTTATGTTTAATTTAGGTTTTTTTTCCCTAGAAGGAAACCCCTTGCTCGTATAAGGGTATTTTGTTACGAATGTGTAATGCATGTGTATTCTTAGAGAGAAAAATAGATAGGGATACTGTGAGAGAGAACAAAGGATATTATAGTGGATCTGCTGTAGGTTGTGTCTCTTCATTTTGTTGGATAATAGAAAGGAAGGACTAGCTGTTTGGCGTGGACGTAGCCCAAACTAGGTGAACCACGTATATTTGTGTCTCGCTGGTTTTATGTGTTTTGTGTGTTTGTGTTTTTCCGCATATTTTATGTGTTTCATTTCTCTGTAATATATAATTTTCTAACACAAACTATGTGGCCAAGCAAGATTTCGAAGGGTACGCAAAAGATACACTTCTTGATATTTAGGGAAATCTGGTGTTTCCAGTAGGCATCCAACATCATGCACAGGTTTGATATGTGAGCCTTTACTAGGCCAAAGATAGTCCAATAAACGAAATATACCTTGAGGAACTTGTGTATGAATTCCTTGAAAACTACGACCACGACCCGCGAGAAGATAGCAAGGGCATTCTTGAGTCCAAATGGCATGACATTATACTGAAAATATACCCACTCAGTGGTGAACGTGGTTTTTCTGTGGTCTTCAGGTGCGATTTTGATCTGATGGTATCTTTGAAACTCGTTCGTGAAAGAGTATGCTTCCTGTCCTCCCACGCTATCCAAAATTTCATTTGAGAATGGTGTCGGGAAGGGATCATGAATGTAGGCATCGTTCAAATTGCGCAGGTCCACACAGATCCAAATTTCCCCCTTAGTTTTTTTCTCCTAAACCACCATTGGACTGACCCAGTCTGACTATTCAATGGGTTCGATGATACCTGAAGCAACCATTTTATCAAGTTCTTCCTTGACCTTCTGCTTATAATTGGGGTTCAACCTATAAGGTCGCTGCTTTAAGGGGCATGCATTGGGTTTGAGCGTGATATCCATGACCCCTAAGTCCCCCGTGATCTCTTTCAGCTCTGAAAACTTCATCAGGAGCATGTCCTAGTATTCTGTAAGTAATTCAGCCACTTTTCCTACTGTAGCCTCATCCCAGTAGTGCCCAACATTAGCCAACTTAGGGTGCTCTTTCATCCCAATGTTTACTTCTCATAGCTTGAGAGGCTTAGTGACATCCACTTCTTGCAATGGAGGTCCTGCAACGACATGCTCCCCTTCCGACTCCGAGATAGAGACAAGCCACAGATCATCTTCACCTTCCTCCCTTGCCAAGCTATGGCAGTTGACAATATCCTGCATCTGTGTTTCCCATGTTGGCTCTTCTACAATATTCGGGGCATCAAATTTTCCAAAGATAAATGTATCTATGTCCTGCAAAGCTTCATCAAGCACCCCGGAACCCCCTATCAGTCTAAATGTTCCTATGAAGTCACTCTTCAGAGTTTCCAAATGGGGGGTGTGTTGATGTAGCTATACATCCAGGTACCATGCAGTAGCGATTGGACCCAATGCATGAATGAATAAGTCAACCCATTATTCTATAGTTAAGTCACCCCATGTATTTATCATGGAACCAAGTGTTCACATCGATCCCCTGGGCCAAGGAACGTCTTGACCTGCACCTCTGCCGTATTCTCAAATCATAGGAGCATCATGTCCCAAAAATCCTCCCACTCTGGGAATGCTCCCTTATTCGTATTCCACCACCGTGAAGGAATTGCACGCATAGCTGGGTTAAGGGCCCATAACCTTCATTCTCTAGGAACCTTAGCTTCAAATGCTTGCAAAAAGTCCCTAATATTACCAGAACCATCAAAGTAGGGCAGGTCTCTTACCTCTGAGGAAATGAAGTGGAAGTCCTTTGTGATCTGAAGGCATTGCAGTGTAGAGACATCATGTAACCGAGTTTTCCAGTTCTCCATCTCCCCATCGGAGTTGAAGAAGCAGTGTTTCTCCTATTCCTAGCAGAGTACACCATTTTATATAGGGTTGATCAAATACTCATCCCATGCAGTCAACTTATAAATGTGATATACATCCTCTTCATAGCATAGCAGCACTGTATACTATTTTCCTTCTGCAGAATCTAATGGTACTGTCACCCTTGTATCGTTATTTTCAAATACCATGCTTCACTTCTTTAGGCTAATGATGCCTCCCATATAGATGGCCTAATCCAAGCCTAGTAGCGCAGGGTAGGGGTCCGCATCTTCTAAAATTTGAATTACTTCAAAATCAGCCGAGACCTTGACCCCTATGATATCTACCATGATCTTCGACAGTCTCCCCAAGGGTATGCTCTTCTATTTATTGGCCATACGCAGCTGGATAGTAGACCATTCTAGCTTAGGTTCCCCCATTCATTGCCAAGTTTTTTTAGGTAAGACATTTGCATTTGACCCTAGGTCCAAAATAACCCGATCCATCTCGTAATCACCGATCTGTGTAGTCAATTGTATCTCCCTACAAGTGCATTTCTGATATCTATATAGTTTTTGTACGTCCTTTATTTCTAGAGGTAGGCTAGGTCATGCTGTGCAGCTATCTATTAATGCTTGAAGATTTTCCACAGACTTTGGGTTGCGCAACAACTTCATACATTCATGTAAAGAGGGTTTGACCTCCTCATCTGCCTTGAGGTTTCCCAGTGGCTGAGAAGTAGATGCCTCTGCCTTTGTAAACTATTTGCGAGCTGCAAAAAAGTATTTATTTTTCCTTTTTTAGATCCAAACCTTCTTGCATGATAAATTCTTGTCAGATCAGAGTTTCAGTTTTAGTCTTCTCTTCAAGCCCCCTGGTGGCCATCCCACTACGTGCTACGACATTCACGCTTGGATCTTTGTCTTGCAGTTTAGCCTTAACCCTCTTCACATTCTGCGTAGGTATCAGTTGCTTATCCTGCATCTTTTCTATCAATATTGGACAGTCTTCAATTGCATAGTCCATCAATCTGCAATACTGGAAGGACTACCTCGTATGGTTTGGATAGTCCCTAGCAAAGTTTCCTAATTCTCCAAAATTATAACAGATTAGTTTCCCTCGCCCCCAACCCATGCTTCCACCCCTTCTGACTTCCCTACTCCTGGCTAGGGAGCCACCTGTGCTCAAGAGGGATCTTGGTGAGGATGGATCCGACTATACCCTATAGATATTCCCTTTATCGATCATCAAATCATACATTTGGAATCTCTGTTCATCGTGTCCTACCGACCTGCAGAACCTGCACCATTGCTGCTTTACTTTTGGGACATATGCAGCAAGGTGGGGGCAATGGTTTGTGTCATGTAGCCCCGAAACATGACAATAATCACACCATAGCGTCGACCCACATGATCCAGCTTCTCTAGGGTGCAATGGGCTAGGTCCCCTAGCCTACATATATTCTATTGATGGAGGGCATTTATCCTTGGTGTGACCATTCATCCTGCATCGTATGCACCATATTTTAGGGGTAGCCTCTTCTCCTCACTCCTTTCGCAGGCTATGGATCTCCATGTTCATCGCCTCCAATTTTCCTTGAATCTGTTGGACGCCCAGCTGGGTATCATCTCTCGGCGCAGCTTCTAACTTCATAGCGACCTCCAAGGATTTTTCCTTCAATTCAAAAGTTTGGTGACCCATAGGTACGCGCAGTTGAGGAAAAAACGTAGCAATGAAACATTCTGTGTGTTGTCTATCAACATACTGAAATCCTCCTTCTCTAATCACCTTATTCAATCACTAATCGGCCTCCCACATAGACTTAGAGGGCCCTTTCTTGAAATCATTTAGATCAACCACTATTTGAGAGTAGGAATTAGGCTTCTTGAACTATTGTTTAAAGGAGCTCTTAATCTCTTCAATGGTTGCATTCGCATGCTGGCCGATGTATCCCATGTACCAATCCAAAGATCTTCCTACAAAGGAAAGGGATATTGGAGCTCTCTTCATTGCATCACTAGATACGTTCTACACAATTCATACCAATATCGCGACAAACTAGAACTGATCCATGTCTTCATCTCCCACACCATTAAAGGTAGGCAACTTCATGTGCGCAACCATGTCATATTCTGGTGGTGACGAAGGTGTAGGTGAATTCTTACCCCTATGATGTTTTGAAAGTGTTGTGGCTATAGGAATCTATGCAGCGGCTTCTCTTACCGAACTCTATATAGATCTATCTCCTTCTTGATTGGTCAGATAGTATTTTCCACTTCGTGTCGTACTCCCATCCAGATCAGAGGTCATTCATTCCGCGTGGCTACATAGAATATTCTTTTTGTATAGTAATATCTTAATCAGAAATGGTAAGCTCTTTAGAAACTTACCCCAGAAACCCTTGAATAATCTTCGCTCTGCTTTAGATTAGGAGACGAACTGATCCATGGAAAAAAATTTCACGAGCCCTCCTAGAACACTATCCACCACCCGAGAGATGGTGTTATCAGTCTTCTCTAACTTCTGGATCAATTCTGGGGTCCACTGTATGACCCACTCATCTTTCCAACACTTCTTAAATTCGACCAACCTTGTGAGCCACTCCTGGAGCTCGATCACAATTGTTACAAAGAATATCTCATAGATCTCCATGAAAATATACTTATTATTACACTCTTCGGTGGTCAACCTCCTACTATGGTTTTCTTTTACTGCGAGTTCCTAAAATTTCTGTTCAAACCATTCATCAATTTCTTTTCCTTCAAGTTTCCAATATGGCCTTGGAAATACCCGACCCCTCTCTCAAAATGCTCCAAGTCCCAAAAGTGGAACAATTTTTTTGGCTTGAGGGGTCCTGACCTAGGTTCAGAGGTTAAGGTTTGCCAAAAAAACCCCTATACTACTATCCCTTGCGGTAGTGGCCTTCTTGCACATGCCAAAGTCTCACTCGAAGCAGTATGCGAGGGTGTTGGAGCCAGGTTTCCGCACCCTGGGAAAGGGTATCTAAGTCAAGCAGAGCTACGTCCAACCTTATTGTTACCAGATATTATATCACAAAGCCATGATTTAATGATATCCTTCGCATCCATGTGTGCAATATCAATTATAATCACAGTAACTAACATATCATAGGCTTATAGAACATTACCATAGTTATCATATGTATCCTTGCATAAAGAATATCATAACAGATCCAGATCGCAGCATAAACACGTAACGAAAGTATTTTCGCAACTCAAATAAATAAAATAGAAGAAGACATACTTAATCAAATATCACAGATTCACATCAGCAGTAAGTCCAATACATTCAGATATTCCAATAGCCTTCCGCGTTCATTAATCCTTCATATTTACTTACAATAGCCAAAACCTAACCTGCACACATAGCAATAGGGTCCCCACACAACAAGAAAGAGGGTCTTCATGCACACAAGCAACACGATTACTTACCCAACCAACCCTTCAAATCTAAAAATTTGCACGTAGCATCAATTCCAATTCATTCCTGCCTAAAAACTGAAAAAGGTTCAACTATTTATACTACTTTAGCCTACGCATCCAATGGTATTTAAACCGTGGTTTGTGAACTCTTGGTCTACCCTTGACCCATTTAGAATGCATTAGGGGCTTTGACCCACCCCAAAAGCCCTATGTTAGACTAAATATAATAAAAAATGTACAAAATGGACCAGATTCACAGCTTTCTAGGAGACCTTGTTCCCACAAGACTCTCTTTAGTCTTTTTTTGGGTTGGATAGTATTATTTTGCAGTGGAGCTTTTGTAATCAACATTTTTGAATGAAATTAGAGACATATTTGTAGAAATTTTGTTGAGAATATGGTGGTATTCATTGGATAATTTTTTCTTCTTATGTATCTTTATCTATTCATGCTAACATATATATATTCCTCTTTTATATAAAACATTGCATATTTTTATCTTGTAATTTTATAAGAGGAAATCATGTTTGTTCATCCTATGTTTTAGGAAAGGCTTACATGATATGTATATTCACTTCTAAATGAATTAATTCACCTCAGTGCTCATTCATACTCTTTCTTAATTCATCCTATACCCAATGGCCTATTAAAAAAATTTCAAAATTACCTATGTAGCCTCACACATTATTTGGAGATTGACCTTGGAAATTAGACCTAAAAACCCTACACACAATCTTCTAACTCACCTTTCTATTGAGAACTTGAAACATAAAAAAAATCATATTTACTGAGCTTAAATAAATATCATAAGGTAATTATATATTCATTCATTCCTTTGAATGCAAAATTGAAAACAAGAGAGCCATCTCTAGTCCTGGTAGGGTTCTACCTCAACTAAACCCTGGTCTCTAGTTACCTTTCTTCAATCCTATTTTTTTCCTTGGGAAGATGGGGAGAGTGATAACATTCTTGGCATCATTTCTAGGGAGTGATTGCTAAAATTTCCTTGGGAATATTTCTTTAATCCTTTGAAATTTAGACGTGTAGGCAACAAGCTCTAGCATTTTAAATAGGTTGAACTCTTAAATATGAGCCAAAGTGAAATATTCCTATCTTTGTTTCATATGCGTTATATTCTTTCCACAACTAGTGACGTGTGGGGGGGTCAAAGGGGGGAGACAACCCCCCATGTACCTTACATAGGGCACAGTAGGGGGGTCAGAGGGGGGTGACAACCCTCCTTTTTTATGGCTCGGGAAAAAAATTTTGGTCCTTATTTTTCGGTGGGTGGACCCACCCATGGTTTTGTGCATGGGTTTGCACATGGTTTTGGGGCATGATGGTTTTCTACCCCTGGTATTTTGTAGATCCGGTCAAGGTAACTATGGTTATGTTCTAATCTAGGGTTAATGGATTTTTGTTTATGTATGCTTCGACATTTATATATGTGTTGTAACACTAAAAGGAATATAATGAAAAATCAAGCTCGTCATCCTGATTTGGGATCTAGGGGAAAATATCTATGTATATTTTTTTTATGTTTTATGCTCTTGCTATTATTTCTTTTCTATTTTTAAGATTCGTTTGCAGATAATTTCTATACAGGGTTAAAACCTACATTTGGTACCAGAGCAGTTTCGGTTTCAAGGGGACGCATTTGCTGCTGAGGGGTTTTTTTTCTCAGGCCTGAGGTAGACCCTGTTCAGTGGGAGATCTACAGGATCGATTCTTGCGGTGAAAGAATATGGGGAGTGAAAAGAAGATAGAGATAGAGAAATTTAATGGTCATGGTTTTGAGTTGTGGAAGCTCAAGATGGAGGATATGTTGGTGGATAAGGATCAGTGGATCGTGGTACTTCTGGGTACTAAACTAATGGAAATGTCAGATGAATATTGGAAGAAGCTAGATTGAAAGGCAAGGAGCACAATACAGTTATGTGTCTCAGATTCAGTATTGTTGAATGTATCTGGGGAGTCTACAACGAAGACCTTGTGGGACAAGCTATGGACTTTGTAACAATCTAAATCTCTGGTGAATAATTTTTTCGTGCAGAAAAAGTTGTATAACCCAAAGATGAAGGATGGATATTTGGTGATAGAGCATCTAAATGCCTTCAATACTGTGGTAATTTAGTTTTCATCTATTCAAATTAAAATCCCAGATGAAGATAAGTGCCTCAGTTTGTTGGGTTTTCTACCAGACTCGTGGGACAATCTAGTTTTTGCAATAGGTAACAGTACAACTACCTTGAATTTTGATGAAATTTTCTTATCCTTGATGTCAGAGGAAATGAGGTAGAGAAATATGAAGGGCCAGAATGGAGATGCCTTATCTGTACAAGGAAGTTCCCAAAACAGAAACAAGAATAAGGTTTCGAGTGGGAGATCTAAATCTAGAGGGAGATCTAAATCTCCTGGAAATTTTGTAAAGGTGTGATGGGAATGCGGAAAGGAAGGGCACTACAAAAAGGATTGTATATCTAAAGCTCCTGAGAAAGGAAAGGAATCTGATGATGCTCCTTCTATAGAGGCAAAAACCACCTAGGATAAATGTGGGGATGTGTATTTGGCTTCTTCTTCAAATACACATGTAGATCATGAGTCATGGTTGATTGACTTATGTGCATCCTTTAAATTCACTCCCCATAGGGAGTGGTCCTAGGAGTATGATAAATATGATGGTGGTGATGTACTCTTAGGGGATGATAGGAAGGCCAAAATCATCGGACGTGGAAAATTTAAGCTGAAGCTGCAAGGTGGAAGGATTAGAACACTTCTTGGTGTTCTTCACATTCCTGCATTGACCAGAAATATGATTTTTGTAAGATGGATGGTGCAGGTGTGAAAACAATGTTCGATAAAGATACCTGTAAGATGGTTCAGGGAGCACTAGTATTAATGCGGGGAGTTCGGATTGGAACTATGCACAAGTTTCAGGGAAGCACTGTTATTGATGGGTGCAACAGTTATGTGGTTCCTGAAAGTGGAGTGGAAAGGCTAGCGGTCTTTAGAGAAAAGACCCTGCTATGGCATCAAAGTCTTGGACATACTGGAAAGAAGGGCCTTCAAATACTGCATGGAAATGGTATGGTAGAAGGTATGTCTAATAGCTCTCTGGATTTAGATTTTTGTGAATGTACTTATATGGGAAACATAATCAGGTGAGTTTTCCTTTTGGTGCTAAGAGGGCGAACAAGATATTAGAGCTTATGCACAGTGATGTGTTTGGACCTGTGTTGGTTCCATCACTGGGTAAGTCTGTGTACTATGTTTCATTCATATATGACTTCTCAAGGAATACATGGATACATTTCTTGAGGAAGAAATTTGAAGTCTTTGAAAAATTCAAAGAACTTAAGACTTTGGTGGAAAACTAGATAGAGAAGAAGATAAAGGTGCTGAGGACAGATAATGGTGGGGAGTTGTTCTAGAAGGAATTTGAAGAGTTCTGTAAGAATTGTGGTATAGCATGGTAAAGGACTACTCCATACACACCTCAGAAAAATGGAGTTATAGAATGAATGAACAGAACACTGATGGAAAAGGAAAGAAGCATGCTCAGTGGTACTGGGTTAGGAAAAGAATTCTAGGCAGAGGGAGTGGAGACTGCATGTTACTTGGTTAATAGATCACTTTCATAATCCTTGGAGGATAAGACTCCACATGAGGTATGGATTGGTAAGAACGCTCTCTTTCACATCTGAGGGTATTTGGATGTGATGCATATGTACATGTTCCAAAGGAGAAAAGGAGCAAGTTGGATAATAAATCTGAAAGGTGCATCTTTATTAGGTATAAGGATGGTTTGAAGGGTTACAAGTCTTGGAACTCGGAAATAAGGAAGGTTTTGTATGGCCGAGATGTGGTGTTTAGAGAGGTGAAGGATGTTGTTAAACATGAAGTCCTACCAAAGAAACCTGAGAAGATAGAGTTTGAGCTAAAGGAGGACGAATCAAACTCTACAACAGAATAAGACTCAGAAGAGGAAACGTTAGAAACTCCAGCTCTGAGAAGATTAGTTCGGGAAAGAAGACAACCAAAAATTTATAGTCCATATTCTTTCTATTAAAATTTATCTTTAACTATAACCGGTGATGATCCCAGAACCATCAGGTAGACCATAGATTCAGAGGATGGAAAACTCTGGAAGGAGGATATTGTTGATGAAATGGCATCCTTGCATAAAAATGACGAATGGGATCTAGTGGAGTTGTCGGTTGGAAGGAACCTCATCAGGAGAAAATGGGTGTTTAAGAAGAATATGAATATAGAAGGAAAGGTGGACAAATACAAAGCTTAGTTTGTAGAAAAAGTTTTTTCCCAAGTGCGAGGAATTGATTTTGGTGATATTTTTTCTCTTGTTGCCAAAGTTACTTCTATTAGATTACTTTTATCCGTTGCTTCTGAATTTTTTTTTGAGGTAGAATAGATGGATGTGAAGACAAAATTTCTTCACGGGGATCTAGAAGAGTATATCTACATGAGACAACCTGAAGGCTTTATGGTGAAGGGGAAGAAAGAACTGGTATGCAGGTTAAAGAAGTCTTTGTATGGGTTAAAACAGTCACCAAGGATGTGGTATCAAAAATTTTGATACCTATATATGGGGACTTGGGTTCACTAGAAGCAAGGAGGATCAATGTTTTTATTTTAAATTAATTGGTGACTGTGTTTTT
Source organism: Pinus albicaulis (assembly GCA_034641835.2). Classification (NCBI taxonomy): domain Eukaryota; kingdom Viridiplantae; phylum Streptophyta; class Pinopsida; order Pinales; family Pinaceae; genus Pinus; species Pinus albicaulis. The sequence continues at coordinate 1,226,776,581 of CM076575.1, forward strand.
TATTTGGTCTTGTATGTGGATGATATGTTGTTGATTGGAAATGACAAAGAAATTATCCAAGATTTGAAGACACAACTGTTCTCCAAATTTGACATGAAGGATCTTGGTGCTACAAACTATATTTTGGGCATGGAAATCAAGAGAGATTGGGCAAAGAGGAAGCTCTGGTTAAACCAAAGGAAGTATGTTGAGAATATATTACAGAGTTTCAATATGCAGGATAGTAACTGGTGAATGTTCCGATTCATGTAGGTACAAAGTTGTCTACTGAAAAATGTCCCAAGAAATGGGAAGAAGATGAGGACATGTCCTGTGTTTCATATGCAAGTGCAGTGGATAGCCTGATGTATGCAATGGTTTGTACTAGACTAGACATTGCACATGAAGTGGGAGTATTGAGCAGGTTTATGTCAAACCTAGGGAATGAGCATTCGACAATAGTTAAGTGGATTTTTAGATATTTGTGTGGCACTAGTGATTATGGCTTGTGCTACCAAGGAAGACCAAGATCAGAAAGAGTATTGGAAATTCATGGTTTTTTTTATGCAGACTGGGTTGGAGATTTGGACCAAAGAAGATCTACAAGTGGGTATTTTTTTAGCCTATTTGGAGGTGCAATCAGTTGGATGAGTAAAAGACAGTCTGTAGTGGCTCTTTCAACTACAGAGGAAAAATACATGGCAGCCACTCATGCAAGAAAGGAATCATTTTTCTTGCAGAGATTGTGTTCAAGCATGGGGTTGGTGCAGCCAGCTATAAGGATAGAATATGATATACAAAGTGAAATTTTCTTGGCTAATAGCATTGCTTATCATTCAAAGACAAAACACATTGATGTTCAATATCACTTTGTGAGATATATGGTTGAGGCTAAAATGGTATTTTTGGTAAAGGTGGACACTTCGAATAATGTTGCAGATGCATTGACGAAGTTTGTGAGCGCTCAGAATTTCTCTTGGTGTAGAGAAACAACGGGTGTTGCAAAGCTAGACCAATTATAAGCTCTCCTGTGGCCCCCCACGGAAAGAAACCAACAAGTGGGAGAATTTTGGGTATGTGTTATATTCATTCCACAACTAGTCACGTGCAGGGGGGTCACAGGGGAGGTGATAGCCCCCCCTATAAATTGCGCCGGGCACAGTAGGGCGGTCACAGGGGGGGTGGCAGCCCCCCCTATTCGAGGTCCAAGGAAGTGCCCCGGGAAAAAAAAATTGGTCCTTATTTTTCAGTGAGTGGACTCACCCATGGTTTTGTGCATGGGTTTGCACATGGTTTTGGGGCATGATGGTTTTTGGGCCCTGGTATTTTGTAGATCTGGTCAAGGGAACTACTGTTATGTTCTAATCCAGGGTTAATGAATTCGGGTTTATGTATGCTTTGGCATGTATATATATGTGTTTTAACACTAAAAGGAATATAATGAAAAATCAAGTTGGTCGTCCTGATTTGGGATCTAGGGGAAAATATCTGTGTATATCCATTTTATGTTTTATGCTCCCGCTATTGTTTATCTTTTTCTTTTAAGATTCGTTTGCATATCATTTCTATATAGGGTTAAAACCTACAATCTTAAGTTGGCTCCTAAAAGACATAGTAGGTCAAATCCAGACCCAAATCCCTCACCAATTGTGAATGACCCTAAGAATCTTTTAAGAAAGCATACAACCAAGTCTCAGAAGGTTCGAAGAGAGATTCCTTCACCTGTCAAATCAAATTCCTTGCCTACGAGATTTCTTTCGGAAGTTTTTTTTTATAATTGAAAATCTGAAAGATATTTGTTTAGGACTATTTCTGAAACATTTATTTGAGAAACCACCTTTGATACATTTGATTTTGAGACCTTTGCACCATTTTATGAGTATTTTTATTCTAAAATTGATAGCAAATTCTAGTCTAATTTCCACAAACATAAAGGCTTGGTGGATAAGTTCCAAGAAACTTTAGAAAAATATTATTTCCAATATCAGTAGCAGGATTTTTCTTCACTTGTAATTACACCTTTTTATACTGCTACGTCATCTACCCTTCCTTTCATTCCATCAGTAGCTCTACATTTTTTCACTCCATCAACACCTCCACCACCTCCTCCATTAGTCATGGCCATATTTTCTCTATTTATCCTACCTCTACAACTCCCTCCACTAGATTAGAACTATGGTCAGAGGCTTCTAATTTTTTATGGAACATCAGAATTTACTTCTTATTAGCACATTGCCAGAGTGATTGATTTCATAGATCTTGAACAGATTGATAATTTTCACACCAAGATGTGCATCATTGCACAACGTTTCTCATGAGAGGTTAAGAAATTATTTCTCTCTCACCGTTGGTTTGATAGGTACTTCACAAAAACTAACTAAATTTTTTATGGTGAAATGGGAAGAGAAAAACAATCCATTGCAGATTCTAGCTGAGTATAACACCTTGAAAAGGAATCCCAATGAGTCTTTCCAAGATTTTACAACTAGATTCAATAAAATCTATGATTCAATTCCTAAGAATATTAAGCCTCCTCTATGCCTCTCTTTACTTCATTACCCTGATGGTTTCGATCCTAATATGGCCTATCATCTAAGGGAATGAAATCCATCAACTCTTAAAGAAATGTAGATAAACGTAGTGAGCATGGAAGCTAATTTGATCATCAAAAAGTCTAAAATCAAGACTGATAAAAGGGTCACTATCAAAGAGGAAACATAAACTCCATTAGCCAGAAAATTAGACACCTTGATCAAGACCATGGACAATATTATCGATAAAATGTCCATCACTAATAGAAAATCTTAACCCTCCATTAGAAATCCAAATTTTAGGGGTCAAAATCAGTAGCCTTAGTACAAGATCAAGCAAAGGGAATGGAGGGGTCAGGATCCATACAGTTAGCAACAAACTCACACTTTATTTTAGCATAAATACATTGAAGGTCCTGATGAAGAAGATGAAGAATAAATTTCTGGTGAGAATCATTTGTTTGAGGAAAATCAACAACCTATTTTCCTTACTTAAGTAGGTCAGTTTTCTACAGAAATTTGTGCACTAGACGATGAACAATATGTCTTGTCAAACGATTACATGTTATCAGTGTAGATGGTAGATTATCATAGGGGATATCAGAATCCTCTTTCTCAAGTGCATAGACAATATTTTTTGAGGAGTTATAATGTTCCTATAACCTCAAATAAATAAATAAATAAATTCTCAAGTAGATGCTCATCATAAATACATTGTTGCTTGAAATTAAAGTAAAGACAAAGGACTTGTTGTTCCGTATCATGGTAAAGGCAATGCAGTTTCCTATAGTGGTTAGAGAGGGGATAAATAAGTCCAATATGGAGGACATAAGAAGGAGAATTAACATGAATATCAATCCAAAAGAAAGTAGAAATCATATGCACTAAGCATGCATATGTCCAAGATCCAACTGATCTCACACTATTTAACTTTATGCAAGATACTGAATCTATTCCACTTGTTAATCTTTTGCAGAAAAATTAATTGCACACACATGTGAAGCATTAACAAAAATGATCAATCGCACATAACACAAATTTTAACCAGGAAATCCTGAAGCTGAAAACCCCAAATATATATTATGTAACATGGAGATCATATGACAATCTCATACAAATATACAAATCTTATCAAAAGCCCATAGTATAGTACAATCGCCATACACTAATCAGGCCTAATCTTACAAATCCATGCACTGATCTTTGCCACCTGATAGCCTACCTCCACTGTGCAATCTCTGATGAAGAATAGCTCTGAATGAATTTGAATTTCTCCATCCTTGACTGCGCAATCCTCATTGGAATCTCCACTTAGTGTGTGATGCAATCAATGCATCATTATAGTCACATCTGATAGTCTATCTTTCCCTTTCATCTATCTCTCCACTAGTCTCCACTGAAACTTCCATGCACTGTAGTTAACTGATGTATTATTCAGTTGATTAATGAGTTATTATTTTTGAATTAATTAGCTAATTAATTAATTCACTCCGCTCTCACTAGTGTATCATTCAGTTAGACTAGATACAACTAGCTCAACTGAGTTTAACTCCATTAACTGAGCTAAACTGAATAAAAACTCCATGAACTACTCTTCCAACTCTATCATAACTTTTCCACTTCAGTTCTAACTGAGTCCTCCATGCATGAACTCCAGTAAACTCTTAGGAATTTCCTAACTCCTTTAGCCCACTGATCTTCCAAATCTGTTCACTGAAATAAAGTGCTCCAAGAGAATAAGTTGTTATTTATTGTCAAATTATTATTAAGAGCTAATAATAATCGACATGCATCTATGTTTAGATTGATGATCTATAAATAGACTTCACCCAATATTCTAAAAATATAATTTCATCTATTTTTAAAACTTGATCAACCATCCACAAACAACATCCTACAACTTATGAAATATGATCATAATGTCTAAAAATAGACTTGTGCCAAAAACATACTGCGGGCCCACTTAGTGAAGGTGACTCTTTTTACTAAGCTCATCATCTTGTTGAATCTCAAGAAAGAAAATATGCACCATTGAAAGAGGTAAAAAAATATTATGCTCATTTTAGTATTGAAAATGAAATTTCCAAATTGAAAGTCTCCATTCCTATAACTGAAATCGTCAAGAATGATTAGTAAACATTTCAAGTAGCTAAGTTTATTGGAGTGGATGAAATGTTTGACATGGTTAATGTGAGTGATGATCACCTTGAGCTTCTATTTTTTCATATTGTTGATGGTGATCTAGAAGATAGTGAGATCCCTCCATTTTATATAAGCCTCAAAATCCTTGATTTTATCCTCCATAATGTCATGCCTCTCACAACCTCACGGCCAAGGCCATTATGTAGATATTATGAATGGATATCACAAGACCTTATCATTATCTTTATTCATTTTATTTAGGGAGGGTCAAATGTCCTGGCCTCATTAGGTACCTAGTGGTGTCATTTTTTTTTCTTTCTAAATTGAGCTAATTCTATTTATGTAAACATTATACTACAAAACTGCCACAGTTCAGCTGTGATAGCCTAAAACTGGGCTTGAAAATCAAGCTTAATCCTGAAAATAAGCTGCCCATATAGGGAAACCAGCTCTGTAATGACAGTCTCACCGCCATTGTATAGGGAAACCAGTGGAATAGTTATAATAATTGTTATGAGACAACAACAAAAAGCTAACACTATTGATAGCAAAAACCAGTACGCTGATGTGTATTGTAAAAGACCAGCAACTCTATGAAAATAAACAAGTTCAGAGACCATACTACGCCATGTCATAGCTGAGTCAATTGGAGTTGACAGGAGAGGGCTGCTCCTCTTCAATTGGGCATCCGAAGTCATCCCCAGGGTCTTCAGCGTCAGCATCCACGTGATGAGCTCCTGTGCCCTGAACATCATCCGCGTTCACCTGCATGGAGAAGAGGCCCAAGGAGGGAGTTGCATTAACTGAAGGCTCGCCCATGTCATCTTGAGGCGTTGCAGTAGAAGTGGACCGAGGCTCGACGGAGGCGGGATGAGGGTCAAGGGAAGCAGGAGTGGGATCACGCCAGGGAGGAGAGCGAAGAGTGGCATCCTCGCGCAGAGTAATTGTGATATAGGCCGTTATGGAGGGGCGATTGAAATCACTATCGAAACGCAGCTTTGCTCTCTGCGTGGTCTGGCGAATGAAGTGGCTACCAGAGGGCTGAGGGGAAGAGGTGGCAAAGTGATGAGGAGCTTCAAGCAGAGGGGAGGTGGGCGGATGACCAAGGGCAGAACTAGAAGGACATTCAGAGAATTGCCTACTGGAGGAGGGGCCGTCTCCTACAGAACTTCCGCGGGTGCCTCCTCGACGGCAAGTCATGCGCTGTCTGAGTCTGGGCATGTCGGGCTCTACTTTGTGAATCTCGTGACCCTGGAGAAGAGCCGGAGCAGCAATCGAGCCAGGAGGAAGCTGAGGAACAATGTGTGCACCAGGAAGAGCCGGAGCAACGAACAAGCCAGGAGTACTCTGAGGAACAATGAGCGCACCAGGACAGAAGGCACTGTTGGAGAAATGCGTGCCAGGAATAGTCTCAATGAAACTGTAGAGTGAGCAGCGCCAGCCTGTATTTGTGCGAGCGCTTGGCTCAACATAGTGTACAGGGCACGCACCACCCAGGGGAGCCAAACAACTGCGCGCAAAGTTGGAGAGCTCAGCGAAAATTGAACTGGCGTCCATAGTGCAATTACCAGGCAGACCAGGGCTGTTGTAACGCTGTTGCAGGGGAGAGTTAATATGGCAGTCAGGCGAAATGAATGCAGACTTACGGTGCCGTGGAGGGCCATGTGGCCACCACACGCCTTGCGCTTTGGGAAATGGCCGGGGCCAGTTGTCCCATCGTGCCTAGCAACCATCCGCATCTGGAATACCTAGTGGTGTCATTATAGAAAATCCTAGCCAAGAATTTCCTTATGAATGTTCTTGTGGCTGATATCCCTACCAAATATGTAATTTTTCTCACTCGATCATGAAGATTGAAGCTTAGAGGTACCTTACAGCTTTAATTTTCATATGCTACACTTCCAGTCTTTGGGAAAATTACTAAAATATACTTGCAAAGTGAAATGAAGTACATGATTAGTAGCGAAGAAAACAAATAATCATCCTATACATGTTGTCGATATAGATTTAGAGTCCTTTATGTTATTCAATGATGAATTTTCAACATCTTTTGAAGTTTTGATTGAAGAAAAAAATAATTCTTAACTTTCAAATTCTATTTTAAAACTGGAAAATGCAGAAACTTTTGAAAAGGTGCAAAGTGGTTTGGAACCAAGCGTATTACCTCAAAAAAGTAAAGAAACAATGAAAAAAACATATATTTTCTGTATAACAGAACTCTTTTAAGAAACAAGTAAATTTCAGCGATGCAATTTTCAACTTCTTGATGTAGAAAGTAGTTTATGGACCATGGAATTCGATGGAGCATTGGGAAAATAAGGGGTTGGAATCAGAGTGTGGTTTCACAACCCTGTAAATAAGTTGCTAAAAATTCCTCCTCCTCCTACAAGCTGGATTTAAAATGATATGAAACTGTGTATGAGGCTGTGATAGTTGGCATAAAAACTCTCAAGAATTTAATTACCAAGAATAATATTATATATGGTGAATCTGAGCTATTAATAAATAAATTCAAAAGGGAATACCAAGCCAAGCATCCAAGGATGCTAGCTTAATGAAATTCCGCACTATATATTTTCAAGACATTCACCGAGTATACTTTTTCGTTGATCCCAAGGGACAAATTTTTTATTGTTTATTCTCTTGATACTTCCACCAACTTGTTTAAAAATCCATTGTATTCTAATAAGAAGTATGATATAAACATCAAGAACTGCCCTGTTGTCCTAGATAATGTTCAGTATTGGAAAGTCTTTGAAAATGATAAACATATCAGCAACTTCTTGTAGACAGAGGATGAATTTATGAATTCAAAAATTTATAACCAGTGTGTACTATCCCAAAATAGGGAAAATAAGCAGTATTGGGAATATGTTAAGATATTCCAAAAATAGACTTCTCAGCAATGCATTCACAAAAAAACACATTTTCAGAAATTCAAGCCATAGAAATGAAAATAAATACTTGGATCCACTAGATACATCCATCTATCATCTAAGTCCAAGAGGATATCAGAAAGAAATGAATCTAGGCGAGGTAAACAAACCTCCCACACTAGTGTAGTTGAAAATGACCCAAAACCCTAGACACTGCTACTCAGATATAATGCACAAAATGGACTGTGCAGTCTTATGAGGGTTTTAACTCATAAATTAATAAGACAAATATATCTACTCATGTATTATACAATCATTCACATAAACTGAGATCTAGTCTCCTTATTACAATTACAAGAAAACCCGAGAAGGGTTTGTTGTCAAATACTCTGCATACAAATGTGATCTTCAGAAAATTATTTAATCACCACTGTAACACTAAAGAATAATATTTTACAAGGCTAGAAATGTGTATAATATTATGTATATCCCTCAAGGGCTTCCTCCCATGAAAGGATTAACCTCTCAATCACAAGAAAACACTACAACGGAGCCACTAGACCATGCACTGAAGCTGCCTCCAAAAATAACGCATTCCCTAGCTAGGACAGTGCTGGGAATGTTGGGGAAATGCATGGTATACTATCATAGATCTGAAATCAGATCTAGACCTCTCCAAACAGGTCTCTCAAATGAAGGAAATCTTCCTCGAAAGAGAAACTATCTTAGAAAGAGGGATTCCAATCCCTTCCACTGATGCACCCTGCAACACTGCACAATCACCTGCAGAAACTGCGCTGATGAAGTAGGTTGAAGCTTGGCCTAAAAACTTGATGTGAAAAATGAATTCAAAATCTCCCAAGAGGCTCCTAAAAGAAAGAGGTGGGATTCCCGCTTGGGAACACCCGGTGGCAAACAACACTGCTACTCTGCGAAACAGCAAGAGGAAGAAAAAGTCTGAGAAGACAAGAATAATAATATAAAACATGAAGGATAATCCTTCCATCCTCTTCCTTAAATAAAAAATGAGTTTTCTTGCCCTTGTTCCCACTCAAATAGTTCATCTCCATCTAAAGATTCATCTCCCTCCAAAACTGCATTATTCCTTCTTTGATTCCTCCTCCACAACTGTGATGTTGACTTAGTCGAAGTGGACTAAACCAACTTGATATTATCCTTGTTCACACATGGAGGTGTTTTATTAAGTTTCAAAGAGTGTCCCCTTTCACACTTGAAGTGTTTTAATTCCTCCTTAGGAGACTTATGGGCCTTTCTACCCATTTATTCATCGGTTAAAGATGTTGCTAACTCTAATGTTCCATTTAGCATTGAGGCTAAAATGTGGGAACATTATAGTCCTCCCCTCCAAAATATTTTCTTGTCCTAAAGAAATGTATAGGGAGAGAAAAATTTCTCCCCTCCTCCTCATGTGGCCTCCCATCAATAGCCTCCATCACTACATCAAGACTATCTGAAAATAAATGTCATCCAATGTTCCCTCCCAAGTGTGCAAAACCAAATGGTCTACATCAATCAAAGGTGTAAAGTGTGAATGGAAATGTGCTTGCTGTCTCATGGCCTTCACAAAGTAGGAGTGATGACAAACATGGTGAATGATTTCCTTCCTCATCCATGCTATCATCCAAATGAAATGAGCCATCCTAGGTATCTCATCAAAAGAATCATCAACTCCAGTTTTGTACAATGTGTTGGGGCTGCATGGAAAGATTATATTTTTCCATGAAAATGGTTTCTCTCTCCATATGGTAAACATGGGGTTGCCTCTGTACTTGGGATGAAATAACATGGCCTCCAATATTGGCCCAAGCTCCCCCATCAAAAAATTCAGCCATGAAGTGCCTCCTCAAGTTCTTTAAGTGGTTCCTCCCACAAGAAGGAAAAAAGTGTGATGTGGAAATCATGGTTTGAAAATGGTTCCTCCTGAAATGTACAACATGTAAAGTGGGGAGAATCATGCTCCCAATGGGCACCATCAATCTCAAGCCCACTCTCCAAACAAAGCTTCCCATGAACATAAACATATCAGAAATATATGGAAGCAAGGTACAATGAGAACAAGTTGCCAAGTGACAACCGGTGAGTGAATCATAGTTCCACTCATGGAACCAACGCAGTGCATCCTTTTCCTTGCATAAAAATAAGAAATAACAAGTGCTTCACCAGCCACTTTTTTTCTTCCACAGTTATCTCATAAGATGAAAAAAAAAAGTTACAATATGGTGTCAGTAGTGTACACCAAGAATCATGTGGCTTCCCCCAAAAACCACCAAAAAGATAGCCAAAATCAATGCTACAAGTAGTTGCAAGTACATCATCATAAAATATGCAAGAAGATATAACTCTTCTTGATACAAAATGTGAAATTATACCTCCTCCATCATGCACTTGAGATATTGAATTGAAATGGCTCAACTAGAATATTTCCCTCACCTCTAATGAGTAGGGAAATGGTTGTGACCTTTTATCTATCATCATCTCTAATGTTCCCAAATTGGGATTTCACAACAAGCTTTGAAAAATAACACACTCCTTGGGATATTGATGTACATAAATGATATTTCAACCATTGGATCCCTTAGATCATTAGATCTGGGGTCTAGATCTAGGAGGGGAGCAAAAACAAATCAAACTAGGTGTGGTAAACAGGTCTCCCACAACCTAGTCTAGCTCGAAAATACCCTACAAGAGGGGCTGCAACTATGCACAACAAGTAGCTTCAGGAATAATGTACTCTTTGACAATTTAAGTAGAATACCGTCAAATATAATTAATAAATGAATGTACAAAAGCAAATCAGAAGTAAATTAAATCTCTTTCAATATACAGTAAGTTACATGAGACAAGAGAGCAAGAGAGATTTAGAAAAGAGAGCTGCAACATGTATATATCAGCAAAAATGGATCAACAATGTTATTTTCAGGATCTATAGTAGCTGCATATTAAAACTCAGATCTAGGACAAATTTGTGGAAAAAACATCAGATCTATTTCAGATCTGGAAACTAGATTGTTTTCTCTACAATATCCCCTTGGGGTTTTGCCCAAATTATGCATAAATAAGAGTAGATCTGAGATACAAGTTGTAGATCTATAAAATGCTACAGTAATTTTTGAATATTACATTTCATTACAAAATATTAGATCTAAAAACAACATGGATCAGCAAGCTAATCCATGGATCACCAAAGTCAAAGGAAAAGCCCAACACCAGAGATCTTTGATCAAAACTAGCATCAAAACACCACAATGAACCTCATACAAAAATAACGCAATCCACCCATGGAAACAACATTGTAGCTCAAAATGATATAGATAGCCACTTCTAAGTTGCAGATCTGAAGTACAAATAGGAGAGGCACTCTTCCAGGAGGTTAAAATACACACTCCATGAGAAGATGCTCCCAAAATACACTAGATCTCTGCAGATCTAGACTCCCACTTGTTGCAGCTTGCAAGAGCAGAAAAACCCTCAATGGATTAGTGATGCAATTGAAATTAGAGCTTGGCCTCAAGCCTGATATTGGATCAATTCAGCAAATACTCCTCCAAGGATCCTTAAAGAAAGAGGTTAAATCCCTGCATAGGAATTCTAAGAACAATTCAGCACTAAACAACAAAGAATAGTATTTTTCTAAGAAAACAAAATATTCAGGAATATCATCAATTAACAACCTTCTCTTGCTTCCTTCCCTCTCCTTTTATAAGATCAGAGCCTTTGAAAACCCTAAAACACCATGATGAGTTAGCTCTTTTCACATGATGGGCCTCCTTCTAAAACTACGATGTCCCTTTAGGAGATGCATTGAACCTAGACAATGTTGTAGATTTGATCAAGGCTGACCTAGTCTCACAGCTCAAACCCCTTTCAAACCTGCAAGTGATTATTTACATGGCCCTGATTTAACTATGTTTACATTGGCATTGATTTATTCAGTCTTCTTAGGAGTTTTACATGTCCTCCTTTATTCATTTATTCATGCAATAGAAAATAAATAAAAAATTGAATATTCCTCTTAGCTTAGGCTAAGTAGGAATATTACAGTCCTCCCCTCCAAAATGTTGCTTGTCCTCAAGAAACTGATAGGGTAAGAGTTGTAGTTCTTCTCCTCCTTAATTGAGGGAATAATTAAGGATCAAGTCCTCATCATAAGCCAAGTGTGCAACAAGCCAATACGTCATGTATTGTTCCTCCAAGGCCAACATAAAATGTGCATAGTCCATCCCTTCAGGAGTGAAAAACTCAACAGAAATAAACAGTTTTTGAGAAATGCTACATCTAAAACATGTATCATGAAGTACAGGTAGAAGTTCCAAACCATGTGGTACATATAAACTGCCCATCCTCTGCCCATAAAACCCCATAAAAAATACAACTATATCATCTAAGTATGAAAGCAATACTACATAGATGCAAATTGAAATTTGCATTTGAGGAGGTGGGTCAAATTCCCACATGTGATGCCAGTGCAGTGCACTTCTTGTCTTCATTAGATCTAGGTGTGTTAAGTGGAATTCCCACCACACTTTTGCTGCATAAGTGACCTTGGCATGGTTGAAGGCGTTACATAAGTTTGGTGCCTTTGGGAAGCACCCATCATGAAAAGGAGTCTCCCTTTGCACATCAAGGGAGTGGCCAAGTTCAGAATTTCCATTAGCCCTCAACAAACTATGAGATCCATATGATCTGTCACTCCCTTTAGGAGTCTTATCCTACAAAAACATGGCAAAGGAATGTAATATATCATAAAATACAACTTTTTTATCATGATCAAACCCTTTAACATCATATTCCTTCACACACATGGAGTTGTGCATGAGCATTCCCTTCCTCTCAAGAAAAGCAAGGGCTGGCTGAGATGACTCTTGCAAAGAGTCCATTGGCTGCCCCAATCCTACATAGCTATTGCAATATTGAAAGTGTTGATGTAAGTCCTCTCTCATGCCTTCCCAATAAAAAATCTTCATGATCAGGGAATAGATCTTCATTGAATACATGTGGCTGAGGAAGAATTCTTCATATGCTCCTTATAGGATCTTTTGCTTGAGCTTGGAAGCTATCGCCAAAAGGAACTTACCATGATAATAGATGAATCCTCATTGGACTAAGTAGCCCTCTTCTTGATGCACGCCATCTAGTATCATACCTGTGTGGAGATCTTTGGAGTACTCTACAAGCAGTTGATATTTCCAATAAAGATCCACACTACTCAACAATGACAACTTTGTTGATACATCGATGGGAGTGCTTGTCTTGTTGCTGATTGTCTTTTTGACATTACACATGCCAAAATGGTTTGTTGGAAGTTTTATCCTCCAATTCTTCTCCTCCCATAGTGTTGTAGATTGGTATTCTATAGCTCCAATCCTTACTGGATCTAGATTTGGAGAAACACTTTGTGAGGCTTCCCCCACAAGATCTGAATCTGATGGCATTATAGGTGGCTTGCCATAAGATAAGAATTTACCTTGGAACGTCCTCATGAACATGAGAGAAGTAACTATGAGATACCTTCTTCCACAGTGCAAATCCATCTCTGTTGTTTGTGTGGAAACATTAGGTGAAGGATAAGTGTTCATGCCTTGAATCATTTGTGGTTTCCCACTCGTCAAGTCCATCCATTCCATTTGGAAAGCTTTCCAATAAGAGGTAACCTTACCTAAGGTAATTAACCACTCGACACCCAAAATGATGTTGGTGTCTAGAATGTCAACTACAAAGAAGTGATCCACCAAAGTGTAGGATCCCATAGTGACAGAGTGTGAGGGGACATATTGCATGCATTGCATGGTCCTATGTCCTGGGACCAAAACAGAAAATCCCTCAAAAGTATCAGTGGGGATTCCTCTTCTTTTGACAAGGTGAGCATCAATAAAGTTGTGGGTTTCCCCACTATCAATCAGGACAGAACTCCCTGATTCATGAATGAACCTTGTACTCTTAGGGTCAACTACTTAAGCACTCCCCTCAAAGAGGCAAGAGTCCCACTTGTTGGAGCAAAGGCCCCTTTCCCATATTTGGAGGGTGTTTGATATTCCTCATCTTCATCATCAATGTTGTGACCCCTCCTAGTTTCATCACCTTCATCTTCCTCCTCAAAATATTAGAAGACTTCTATGTAATGTGCTTTGCCAACAACACATCTGTGTCCTGGTGCCCATGTGTAATGTTCCTTTTTTAGGAATTTCTGCAATATGGTCCAAGGGGACGATGTATAAGGAAGATAATGAAAAAATGAGATCAAAAAGGACTTGGATCCCTTATTTAATACATCATACATTACATTTCTATAATTTGAGCTCAAAGAAATCCCTCAAGGTAGGTTAAACAGATCTCCCACCCTTCGGTATCTCAGAAAAGTGCTCAAAGAGTGAGCTACAACAATATATGAACATAACCATGAAACTATGAAAATATGAACATGTCAATAAAGGGAATATAATGCAGCCATAATTTTCATTAATATATCAGCAACAAAATACATAAATATCTTGAGCGACAAGCCACTCAAGCAATGTGAATCAAACTCTGATGATTAGAACATGAAATACATGAGATGCTACAATTATACGAAATATCGGAGAGTAGTGACTGCGTAGTATATATAAGTGTAGTTGTTTCTATATATGTGCATACATGAAATATGGATGAGATATACAAAGGAATTCCAAAGATTAGAAGAACGTGCTCCAAAACAAGATTTCTAGCCAATCTAGGAGAGATTGCTAGAAATGCTGGAGAATGTACAATGTGACAATTAACTTGTCAATGAAACTGAATAAAAATATGAAATAAGGTTGTAACAGATAATAAATGATTATTCTCTCCTCTGATAGTGTTTCTAAGAAAAATTCTGATCCCTTTACTCAGAAACAACCCCTCCTAATGAGCTCAAATGACCCTCCTAGCAACTGCTTGCCAAAATAACACATATCTAGCTAGAAAATGCACTGTGAGGGAAGATGGATGGTTGGCCTGATGCCAATGATATGGAAATAAGCCCAAGAGTCCTCCTCACTGATCCTCCAATGGATATCCAAGCCTTCCACTAAAAAACAAGCCAAGAAATGACTCAAGAGATCCTCTGTTGCTGCACCCTGCATCACAAAGTTATCGTGCTCTAGGAATAACGCTGTGACTGAAGGAGGTAGCTTTGGCCAAATTTAGGAATGAGGAAATGTAGCTCTAGAACCTCTCCCTCTTTGAGGATGAGGTGGGGATTCCCGACTGGAAACACCCTTTTTCTATGCAACACTTCACCCTTGCTAAACATCAAGGGAACCATAGTCTCAACAGACCACAGAAAATAATAATCATGCATGAATAAAAATGGCTCTCCTCCTCTTCATATATAGCAAGTGATCCTCTCCACCATTGGTCCCATCAACATGTGCCTTCCAACTTATGCAAGTGATCCTCCTCTAAGACCACGCAGTCCATCAAGGAGATACATTGTATCTATACAGTGCATGTGTACTTGGTCAAAATGACTAGATCGAACATGATCCAATCCTGCTCACACCATGTGATGCTCAAATCAACTACTTTATTATTCCTCCTTTCACACAAGGAGTGTTATTTCTCCATCTAAGGGGGTTAAGGTGTCTCCTTACCCATTTTATTCAACAAAATGAAAATATTCAAACTATAATGTTCCCTTTAGCCGGAGGCTATAATTTGGGAACATTACAGTCCTCCCCTCCCACATGTTGCTTTTCCTCAAGCAACTACATAGAGAGAAAAAAAATTCTCCCCCTCCTTCTCTTGTGGCCACCTCATTGACAATCTCAACCACTACTCAAGATATCCTGCATCCAATTCTTTCTCCCAAATATGCAAACCAAAATGGTGCACATCATGGAAGGATAGAAGGTGTAGGTGGAAACCTTCTTGTTGTGATATGGCCTCCTCAAGGTGGGAGTGATGAAATCCATGGGAAAAATTTGTCTTGAATGATTATCCTCTCATCCATGCTGCCATACAAATAAAAATCTCAACCTCGGGTTTAAGCAATGTGTTGGGGATGAATGGAGAGTTGGGCTTTTGATTCGCAAGATGGTCCTCTCTCCATTTGTACTACACATGGGGCTGCCTCTACCCTTGGGCTGAAATGTTATGGCCTCTAAGAATGGCCTAAGCTCCCCCATCAATAAAATCAGCCACGAAATGCCCCCTCAAGTTCTCAAAGTGGTTTCCCACACAAGAAGAGAAAAGTAGCAATGTGGCAATCATGGTTTTCCCATGGTGTGTCCTGCAATATAAAACATGTTCAATGGGGAGAATCATGCTGCCAATGGGTTGTCCCAATACCTCCAACACTCTCCAAATAATGCTCCCGATAAATGTACAGAGATCAGCAACACCAGGAAGCAATATGTAATGAAAAAAAGTTGTCATAAAACAACTAGAGAGTGGGTCACTGCTCTACTCATGGGACCAATGCAGTGAGCCTCCAGCCTGCATCAGAACTAAAAAAAATAAGTTCTTTCCCCGCCACTTTTTTGTTGCCATAAACATCCCAAAAGATAAAAACATGAAAATACAGATTGGTGCCAATGGTGCACACCACAAAGCATGTGGCCTCCCCCACTAACCAACATAAAAATAGCCACCCCCATTTCTGCAATGGGCCACAAGTACATCATAATAACGAGCATACGGATATGTGATCATCCTTAGCTCATAAAGTTGTCTGCACAAAGAAAGGAAAGGTAATTCAAAATGAAAGTATATACCTTCCATACTATGTACTCCGATCCTTGAGCTGAAATGGCTCATCTGAATGCTCTCCCTCACCCTCAATGAGTATGGGAATGGCTCTGTCAATCTCTCCAAAATCATCTGGGCTATGCATCTATCTGCATGCTGACATAGATCATGTTGAATGCCCTCCCAAGTGAACTCCTCTAGCAAAGCAAAATATGTATCAAAGTGCATAGCTAGAGAGCCCTCATGTGCTGCATGTAGCAGCTTCTTCTTAAGCTCAAAAGCTTTGGTCAAGAAGATTCTACCATATGAATAGATGACCACATCCTCTACTTTATATATATCATATATACCTAGGTCATCAAGAATCATGCATGCATCTAGATCCTTGGAGTACTCTACTAATATTTGAGACCTCCAATCTGGATCTATCTTCCTTAGAGACAGCGCTGGTGATCTGTAATATGGAGCTCCCCTCATGCTGCTTCCTACTACTTTGACATCCCCCATGCCAAATTTATCCTCCAAAATTCTTCCATGCCCATCATGAAGCTGCTCATGCTCCAATAGTAATGTTGACCTTTGGAAGTTTGACTCCCATGAGAAGCTATCATCCAAAAGGAATCTCCCAAGCTAGGCCAAAGTAGGCATGAGTGGCCTCCATCCACTCCCATGTGTAAAAGAGTCCTTCATCAAAGGAATTATACTCTATCTCTCCAAATCTGTGAGTATTCAACCAAAATCATGAATATGCTCTCCTCCATCCCTGCAGCAATCTCTGTCAGTGCAGTATGGTTAGTGAGAGTGGGTGATGCTGAAAATGAGAGAGCGCCTCCCCCCTCCTTGAGTCTATCCCAAACTCTTTGTGCCATTCTGGACTCCTCCAAAGTCTTCATCTCTCTGTAATATAAGAGTGGTGAACTATATGATAAGATGCACCTCATCAGCTCTAGATCAGGGGGCCTCCCAGGTGGAATGCCTCCATACAGTGAGACATCTAGTTTAGAAGTGGATTGTATATATGATTGGACTGATTTGTCCCTCTCTTCACTGGGAAGTACAGTCTCCTTCTCTTGTAAAAAAACTCCCTGGAATATTTAAGGGTGTATCATCCCTTGATGTTGATCCTTCTCTTCCTCCTCCATCTCACAATCCCCAAAAACTGCTGCATATGGCTCCGGAATTGTGCCTTGGTTCCCACATGTTAAATCATTTGGAACTCCCTGTAAAGATACAAGGGCTCCTCTACTGGAAGAAATGGCTCCCTTTTCACCTCCATGTGGTGATGGATCTCCTCCCAATGGGACAACACTGTTACATCTCTTATTCTCATCCTTCCCATCAATAATTGAGAATACCTCATCATCAAGGAGAGACCCTAGATCTTGGTCATATCTTGAAGGAATTACTTCCATGTCTTCACAAATGAAATGGGGCCCTTCACACAATGGGGATATTTCCCTCAGTAGGCCTTCATACATGTTTTCATCCCCTTCAGAAATATGGAATGGAGTTTGTTTCATGGCTCCCTCCAATGCATGCAAAGTGTTTGAGGTTTTGATACACGATGCTTCACAGTGATTTTTATCAAATTCCTTCACCAATCCCCTAGTGAATTCATAATATGAATTTAAATTTGCATGATAATATGAAACATAATTTTCAAACCACCAACCATGAGCCATACCTTTGAGTTGTAGTGTTGCTCCTCCAATGGCCTCATCTTCTTCCTCCATCCTCCCTGTAGTGTAAGTGGGCATGAAATTCACTGTGGATCCACATGTGTGGCTGAATTCCCACACCCATAATGATAATACCTAGGGCTTGTTTCATCTCCAAAACCTCTCAGAAACTTTTGGTAATTCTCCCTTTCTATCTCCTTGAGTTCTTCTATGATAGCTTCCATAGTTTGGAAAAGAAGCAGGGATATCTCCTCTTCCATCATTCCTCTTTTCTTGTTTCCTTTTTAAAACTCCTCTTCTATGTTAGGAGATTCTCCTTCTAATGGCATATTATCTTGGATGCACAGGCTAAGCCAATATTGATGCTTTGATACCACTGTAATGTTCCTTTTTCAGGAATTTCTGCAATATGGTCCAAGGGGATGTTGTATAAGGAAGATAATGCAAAAATGAGATGAAAGGGGACTTGTATCCCTTATTTAATACATCATACATTACACTTCCATAATTTTAGCTCAAAGAAATCCCTCAAGGTAGGTGAAATAGATCTCCCACCCTTCGGTATCTTGGAAAAGTGCTCAAAGAGTGAGCTACAACAATATATGAACATAACCATGAAAATCTGAAAATATGAACATGTCAATAAAGGGAATATAATGCAGCCATCATGTTCATTAATATATCAGCAAAAAAAAACAGAAATATCTTGAGGGACAAGCCACTCAAAAAATGGGAATCAATCTCTGTTGATTAGAACATGAAATACATGAGATGCTACAATTATACAAAATGCCGAAGAGCAGTGACTGCACAGTCTATATAAGTGTAGCTGCTGATGTAGATTTGCGTACATGAAATATGTCTGAGATATACAAATGAAGGCCCAAGAGTAGAAGAATGGGCTCCAATACAAGATTTCTAGCCAATCTAGGAGAGATTGCTAGAAATGCAGGAGAATGTACAATGTGACAATTAACTTGTCACTACAACTGAATCAAAATATGAAATTAGGATGTAGCAGATCTGAAATGATTATTCTCTCCTATGATAGTGTTTCTAAGAAAAAGGCTAATCCCTTTATTCAGAAACAACCCCTCCTAATGAGCTCAAATGACCCTCCCAGCAACTGCCTACCAAAATAACGTAGATCTAGCTGGAAATTACGTTGTGAGGAAAGATGGATGGATGGCATTATGCCAATGATATGGAAATAATCCCAGGATTCCTCCTCACTTAAACTCTAATGGATAGCCAAGCATTCCAATGAAAAACAAGCCAAGAAATGACCCAATATATCCTCTGTTGTTGCACCCTACTAGTGTTAGTAGTGTTGAGGAAACCTCCAGCCTGCATCGTAAACCCAGATACCCTTGTAAAATTTTTAAGGGTGACCATTTCCTTATTAATTTTCCTAGTATTCCAAAGGTCTTGGAAGTATGGTCAGAAAAATCTCATCAAATTTCCATTGATCCATCAACCAGTCATTGTCAGGTTCCTGGGAAAAAGGGTAAAGTTAGGTTTCCTTGTAGGTTATGCAAAGGGAGTCATCAAACTCACATTTTCCCTCACATGGATGAAGCCTCAAAATTTTTGGAAAACCTTACTGTTCCACAACAAAAAATTTCAACTGGCTATCATCAGATTTCTCCCAACCTATCGTCAACTGACAAAGTGATTGATCTTATTCCAAGTATAGTCAATTCCACTCTTCCATTAAAGAGTGAAACTGATATCGTTCAGGTTGATGATTCATTAGTTGATCAAGTGGTCAACTCAATTTAATATTCGGTCCCTCCCACTCTCCCAATCTATAATGAAATTCATACCGCTTAGGTTCTTCTTGTTACATTAGATCTTCTAGACCAGGGGGCATTTCACATGTGCCATAGAACCCCCCTCCAAGTATAGAGGTCTTTTCCTTTGATTCGAATAGACTGACAGAACCTCATCTTCCTTCTTCCATCCATTTCCAAATCATTGTGAAGGCTTGTGGTAAGAATGTACGCCGCCCACATGTAGATGAAGGTGCTTCTGTTAGTATTTTATCCTCAAGGAAAGCTTTTGATTCCCCTCAACTTATGCTTGTTACATAGAATCTGTCAGCTTTTAATAGAACCATTAGTGAACCTTTAGGGATCCTTCCTAAGTTTCCTATTACCTTGGATGGTAAAATTGTCTATATTGATCTTATGGTAGTTCAAGGCCCCTTGGATTTCAATTTACTCCTTGGGTGAGACTCTCTATGAAATAAAAGTTGTCGTATCGACACTCTTTCGCGTGATGTCTTTCCCTCAAAATGGAAACATTGTGACTGTTGACCAACTTACATTCCCTAGTCTTGATTTGACTACCAATAATATGACAACCCTAAATGTTCCTTATACGGAAGTGGTACCTACCCCGCCACGGGTTAATTATGTGGAAACCAATCCCATTTTTTTAGTTTATGATGAAAGTGAGCCTCTCACTGTTTTCTCGACTTCCTTTGACTTAGATCCGGTAATTGACACGAAAAACTCTCTGGGATTATTTTAATGCGATGTTCCTATCCCTTTTGAGTCCCTTGACATACGTTACTGTTGAGCTCCAAAGATGATCTTTATTCCACCACATTCCACTCCCTTTCCTTTGTCCATTATTAATCACAGGCTCAAATGATCAATAGAATTCATTAAAATTTCTTTAAGAATGAATATGATAACTAACTTGCTATGTTTTTATGATTTTTTCATTGTAGTACTTTTTGAACTAGATCTAGCTATAGAATGCAGACATTCTGTAGCTAGTTGTCGATTCTGTAGCTATCTTCATGTCTACACAGGTTCTAGGTTTCATCTCAGAGGAAAACACATATGGTCATATGCCACATCATTCCCTCATCATTTTTTTCTCTCCACGAAGTTTGAACGGAATTCTGTAGGTGGTTATGCACGTGGGAACTCAAACTAGGAGAGAGACTCCTAATAGGACAAGGACAGTCCAGATGTCCTTAATTATATTACGTGACCACCATCAGAGTCCTAGTTTGGTTTTTATTTGGAAATACAATTATCCCTTGGTTATCTCAAAACAGTTATGTAAATTTGTTACAAATATGGCTCGGGAAACCGAGGGACAAGGTTAGATTTTGTGGTTGATTGCTAGATTTCGGAAGTCCGAAAACACTCTATTTTTGAAGTAATTTCTCTTTAATGAAAGAAGCATCACTTCCTTGAAAGCGTTGAGTCAATCCTGAAGTAGATTTCGTGCTACTCAGGTGGTAGAGGGCCCCTGCTACCTCAGCAGCCTTGTTTATGCGGTTTAGATAAGTATTTTAGTCGTGTTTTTCATTTCTAGCTTAAGCAGGTTTCTAAAGTTTATGTTTCATGCTTGTTTACATTAATCATCACAGCTAGACTTACTATTATAAACTCTTCCAAAATATCATCACGATGAATAAGGCATAGCTGTGATGTTGTAGATTTTAGTTGCATTTCTTTTCGAATTTTACGATTTATGCTTGTTTACACTAAGTGTCACAGCTGGTCTTACTCTTACAAACTCTTCCAAAACACCATTAACAATGAATACGAAACAATTGTGGTGTCTTAGATTCTAGTTTTATTTGCTTTCAAATCTTATGTTTATGTTCAATTGAATTGAATAATACAGCCGGACTTGTTCCTACAAACTCTTCCAAAATATCATTCCTATTGAACGAGATGGGTTGTAGAATTCCATAGACTAGCTGCATGTTAATTTAGTTACAACACTCCGGAGGTTGATTGCATTTAGTTCAACTCTGTCAATACATCTCCAGTTTGATAATGGAATTTTAGTTTAACTCTGTTCACTGTACTTCAAGTAGATTATAAGCACTCTAGTTTAGTCTCAGTTCATTTTGTTTCAAGAAAAGATTAATGGCATTCTAATTTAAGTTGTAGTCACTATCTTTTAAGATTGATAGACCACTTTCTAGCTTAGTGTTATCAATTGTGTTTCAAGTACTGATAGTTGTCAAAATTAGTCTCTCGGCCTTCATTATTTACAAATTACTTTTGTTCTAAATTTATATTGATACATTGTCACATGAACAGGGGTCAGTAATATCAGTTTAAGGCTATGACGACTCTGCAAATCTTTTACAAAGTCACCTATAGCCTTTTTCCCAAGCATTATTTTAGAAAATCTCAAAAATTATGAATAAGGCCTAGAAGTGATAAGTCAAGTTGCAGAATAGGGTGACTTCAGCATCATAGGTTAATCTAGAATAGAAACCTTACTCTGTTACAAATAATCATTTTGTAATATTGTGAGTTGATTGTTTATTTAGGAGAACTTCATTTACACTTAACTTGTCCATTTCTCAAGCTCTTCCAACACACCTTTAATGAATGAATTGGATAAGTTAAAGCTCATGTTGTGATTTATTTTCTTGCAATAAAGTCATTATCAAGCTTTGCATTTGTTGTTTGTCATCCATAGTTTAGGCTTTGTTATGTTTTAAATAACCAATAGCTTCTTTTCACCAGCACTTGGTTCTTTCCCTTTTCAAACATAAAACCATAAAACCAAAAACATCATAAAACACTAAACACAATGTAGTGAGAAAAAAATACCTAGGCACATATAGTGCACCACACTTCAGCAGTTTACCAACCCTGGTTGACAATTAATGAACTCAATTTAGGAACACTAGGTTGAGCACAAACATTTTGGCGCCGTTTCCGAGGAAGTGTAACTAGGTAGCCTTGTTTCTTAACTTCCAAAAACAATGATATGCACAGTGAGAGAGACTCAAGGGGTAGATTCATAAGAAGCAGAAGCAGAAGTTTGATTCCCAGAACACCACTTGTTTCACCTAGACCAACAGCCAGTACACCTCCAACTCAGACCCACATTCCATCCTTTACTGATCCTAGACTTCCAAAAGACTTAAGATCAGATATTCCATTAGAAATACCTTCCACTTCATCCACTGAACCCGTCTTAGGAGAATATTCAAGGACCCTTGCTAGAGATACAAAATTTTCCACTTCCACAGAAGAATCAAGTATGGCAGAAGAAGGGGGAGGAGGAGTCTTTAATGGAGAACACACATTATTTGGAGGGGGTAGAGGTAGAGGTAGAGGAGAAGGAGGTAGAGGTGTAGAAGGAGAAGGAAGTAGAGGAAGAGGTAGAAGAGAAATGGGAAACTCTTTTGGGTTTCCTATAGTAGATGAAGAAACCAATACAACTATGAAAAACATTTCACCCTCTGTCCTTCCAAACTTCTATGGAATTAAAACTGAAGATCCTGAAACCTTCCTATTTGAATTTGAAGTCCTATGTAGAACTTATGACTACTTACAAGATGCTCAAAAACTTAAACTATTTCCTTCAACATTGAAAGGAGCAGCATTGAAGTGGTTTATGATTTTGATCAACAGTTCTATTAGGACATGGGAAGATATGAAACAAGCATTTCTAGAGAGGTATTTGGATTATTGTATGCCAGTCAATCATAAGGAGGAAGTGTTCAAGATGATACAAAAAGAAGATGAAAACTTGGAAGATTTGTTGGAGAGATTTCATTACAACATCAAAAGAGAAAAAATGGAGAACTTAGATCAAGACACCTTAAAATCTCTCTTGTTGAAGACAATTAGGGATGAATGGTTGGATATCCTTAACATGATGGGAAAAGGGGATATATCTCAGCTCACATTACCTGAAATATCTGAGTTATGTATCAACCTTTCAAGAGGAAAATCTAAAATTGTGAAAGGACCAAGAGACCCTGCTCTTGCAAGGGTAAGTAAGTCTGCTTCTGGGACAGTAAGTAGGGCAGAGATAGGGCATATGCTTGATGAATTCAAATCTGACATCTTAGGGAGTCTTAGTGAAAAAATAGACACCCTTAAGTTACAAAACAAGAAAAAAGCTGAATCTGATGCCTTAGCAATCTTTTGTCCCAAATGTAGAAGGAAGCATGCCTTGAGAGAATGTCCTTTGGATGCAAAAGTTGTAGAGACTTGTGTAATTTGTTTAGAAAAACATGAGACCAAAATTTGTCCTTCACTTCCTGGTCTTAAAGCTATCTTTCAAGAGGAAACTCCTACAAATTCCACAGAATCTCTCAATTTTGTCTCTAGAAGGCCTTGGCAAGGACCTCAAACACAAGGATTCCATGATCAATTGTATAATCAACCTCCATTAAATTGGAATTCTTGGCAGCAACCTTGGCCCCAATTTCAAAATCAATCTCAAGCTTGGGCACAAGGAGCACAAAATCCCTATGGAAGATACTCTCAGTACTATCAATATCCACCATCCTATCCACCATACCCACATTTTTCTCCTCAAAGTCCTCAACAAAATCCTCAACAGAATCCTCAGAACCCACAACATCAAAATCAACCACTCCCATTACCATTTCCTCATAAATCAAATCAGTTGCCTGCTCAACCCATACCAAACCCCAACAATAAAAATCCTCAGAATACATACATGATAGAAGGCCAACAGTTTCCAACTTATTTAATTACTCCTCTAGACCTTAGTGATGTTCAACTTAGGTCTAGAAGAATACTTGAAAAGAGGAAACCTTCTGTGATCATACAAGAACAAGACAACTTTGAGGAAGATTCTCTACGGGAAAATAAAAGTCTTGAAGAAGACACATCTTTTCAGGACCCAAACATTGAAAAACCAAAACAAAAAGAACCAATAATTTCAACTCATGTATTAGAGCAGCCATCAACATCCACTCCTACACCTCCCTTTCCAGAAAGATTACAAATTGATAGAGGTGTAGAAAAACAAATTATGGTGCCTAATTATGATTTCCTAGATGAGCTGAGAAATGTTTGCATTAATATTCCATTATTACAAGCCATCAAGGAAATTCCAATTTTAGCAAAAACAATAAAGGAGTTGAGTATGAAGAAAACAAGAAAAAGAATAAGAGAGACAAAGAAAATTCAACTGGCAGGAAAAATAGTAGATATCATGATGGGTAAGATTGCTATTCCAAAGTATCTAGACCCAAGAAATCCAGTTGTTAAAATTCACATCAATGGAATTGAGATCCAAAACACACTCATTGATTTAGGAGCAGTAATCAATATCATGAGTAGACAAATCATGGATAAACTGAAACTTCCTAATATTCTCTTTACACCCACATTATTACAATTAACAGACATATCTGTGATCAAAACTGATGGGGTAATAGAAGATATTCTAGTGTCTCTAGATTCTTGGGAGTAACCTGTGGATTTCATGATCCTAACTTCTAAGAATAATCTAGGAGGGCATCCTATTCTATTAGGAAGACCTTGGTTAGCTACAGTTGATGCTTTCATTAGTTGTAGATCTGGTGATATGTACATCTCTGATGGTATTTAAACTAAGAAATTCACTTTGTATCCTCTAGCAAGGACAATTACAGATTTAGATGATACTCAATGGATAGAGGATGAAGAAGACTTACAACCTCTCTTCACAATTTCATAAATTAGTGAAGATAGTCAAATTTTGAATACTTTAGAAAATTTTGAATCCTCTTCAGAATACAAACATGAACAATTTCAAGAAGAATCCAACATTGAGTTTTTGTCATCAAGACAGATGTCTCTTTATTTTATGGATAAATTTGGTAGCTCTATAATTGAAGTATTTCCAGGGAAAACTTTGATCCTAAACAAGAACCTAGAAAAATCTCAACAAGAAGAGTTAGTCAAGATCTTACAGAGACATTCTTCTGCATATGCATGGGAGTACACTGATATGAAAGGGATAAGCCCCAAGACTTGCACTCATCACATCTACATAGAGGAAAATTGTAAACCAATCAGAAAACCTCAAAGACGGATGAATCCAAATCTTAGGGAGATTGTTAAAGAAGAATTGCAGAAATTGTTGAATGTCAACTTTATCTATCCTATTTCAGATAGTCAGTGGGTTTATCCTTTGGTAATTGTGCCAAAAAAAAATTGTAAATGGAGGGTATGTATTGACTACCAAGAATTAAACAAAGCTACTCTTAAAGATCATTTTCCCCTACCTTTCATAGATCATGTGTTAGATACCTTAGCTGGAAAAAAGTACTTCTCATTTCTAGATGGGTTTAGTGGTTATAATCAAATTCAAGTAGCACTTGAGGACCAAGAAAAAACCACATTTACCTGTCCTTGGGGTACCTATGCTTACCGAGTATTACCACTTGGATTATGCAATGCACCTGCAACATTTCAAAGTGAAGTATTAGGAATATTTTCAGATCTAATACATGATTGTGTAGAGGTATATATGGATGATTTCACAGTTTATGGAAACACATTTGAAGAAGCCTTAGCAAACTTGGAAAAAGTTTTAAAAAGATGTAAAGAAGAAAATATTTAACTTAGTCATGAGAAGTGTTTTATGATGTTTACTGAAGGAATTGTTTTAGGACATCACATTTCAGGGGATGGGATTAGAGTTGATGAGTCAAAAGTTGAAGTCATCTCTAACTTATATATTCCAATTTGTCAAAAATATGTTAGGAGTTTTCTATTATTTACAGGATATTATCGAAGATTTATAGAAAACTTCACCAAGATAACATCTCCACTCTTCAAATTACTTACCAAAGATTGTGAATTCAAATGGAATTCTGATTTCCAGTTAGCCTTTGAGACCCTGAAAACAAAAATTTCTGAAGCACCTATTTTAAGGGGACCTAACTGGAAGCTACCTTTTCATATTTCAACAGATGCCTTAGATACAGCTATAGGAGTAGTATTGGGACAAAAAGACTTGATTCCTTATGCCATCTACTATAATAGTAAAAATTTGACTCCTTTAGAGTTAAACTATACTGTAACTGAAAAAGAGTTTTTAGCTGTTGTTCATGCCATAAACAAATTCAGACACTATATAACAGGCTATGAAACTTTTTTTCACATAAATCACTCTGCAATTAGATACTTAATGAACAAATCAATTACTAATGGCAGATTCATAAGGTGGTTATTTCTTTTAAAAGAATTCAACATTACCATTTTAGATAGGCCTAGAAAACAAAACACAGTAGCTAATTTCCTATCTAGACTCTAAAACATAAAAGATGACACTCCAGTTGAAGATCAATTTCCTGACGAATATATTTTTGCAATTTCTACTCAGACTCCTTGGTTTGCTGACATTGATAATTATTTAGTTTCAGGGAAATTTCCTTCAATAATGAATGCAAGAGACAAAAGAAAAATCATTTATGACAATGCAAAATATTCATGGGTTGCTAATGAATTGTACAAGACAGGTCCAGATTTTATCATTAGGAGATGTGTTCGGGAAGATGAGATGCCTGAGATTCTCAAAGCATGTCATGATGAACCTTGTGGCGGACACTTTGCTGATAAGAGGAAAGCTTATAAGGTCCTTCATTCAAGATATTATTGGCCATCCCTTTTCAAAGATGCTAAAGAGTATGTCAAAAGGTGTGACAGTTTCCAAAGGGTAGGGAAACCTTCTCCTTCAGGTGAGATGCCATTGTAGCCTCAGGTACATATTGAACCTTTTGAAAAATGGGCTTTGGATTTTGTAGCACCTATTAGTCCTCCATCAAGACAAAAGAAATATATATTAGTTTTCACTGATTATGTTACCAAATGGGTAGAGGCCAAACCATTACTTTTTTCTACTAAAGCATCTGTAGTTAATTTTCTTTTTGAGGATTATTTTACTCGTTTTGGTGTCCCAAGGGAAATTGTTACAGATCAAGGAGCTCAATTCACATCAAGGCTAGTGGAACAAATGATGGAGAGGTACAAAATCATACACAGAAAATCTACTCCCTATCATCCACAAGAAAATGGTCAAGTGGAATCTACTAATAAGGTCATTGAAGGGATCCTAACAAAGACTATTCATTTACATAGAAGATATTGGGCAGATAGGCTTCCTGAAGCCTAGTGGGCCTATAGAACTACATGGAGAAGAACAACAGGCCATACTCCTTATGAACTTGTTTATGGAAATCAAGTTTTGTTTCCCATATAGTTCCATATTCAAACTTTCAAAATGGAAGTTCAGCTAGGACTTGATCTAATAGAGGCACAAAAACAAAGATTGGAGCATATTAATGAATTGGATGAAATCAGAAAATATGCAGTTCAGAAAACAAGTATAGTCCAACAACAAAGGACTAGATGGCATGATAAGTACATCAAAGAAAAAAAGTTCAAAGAAGGTGACTGGGCTCTCTTGTTTGATTCAAAGTTCAAATATTTTCAAGGTAAATTCCAAACACATTGGCTTGGGCCATATGAAATTGTGAAATTTTTTGACAATGGAGCAATAATAATTAGGACAATAGATGAAGAAGAGGTCACTTTTCTTGTGAATGGTCATAGATTGAAGTTGTATCATAAGCCATTTTGAAGAGAAGAATTTGTCAAGAAGTTCCAGGAAAACAATGATGTGAAGTTAATGAAGAAGAATATTTCTTCTTCATCAACTTAATTGAATTTTCTGAAGTCATTTTGTTGAAAAAAATAAATAAATAAAATAAAATAAAATAAAGCATAAAAATGAAAACTAATCACTGATTAGCATGTTTATACAGAAAATGTAGAGTGAAAATCAGAATCTTTCTGACACTTTAGCTTTTCGTGGGCTTTCCTACGATGGATCACCTTCTATCGACAAAAACATATCCTCTAGGAAGTTGATCTAGAATCATTCAATACCTTGGAATCTCCATGCCTTAATGGTAGATTTCTCACCTTTGACGATAAGTTGCATCATTTATCTTCGATCGAATGATTCTGTGAAGTGTTTGACTTCAAATAATTTATTAAAACTTCATGGATTGTACTGGGTACTTTGAGAGCCATTTTCATTATTGGTGGTTTCTCTCACACTTCTTAACAGTTCACATCATTGACTGGTAATCAAGTTGTTTTTACCATGTTCGACTTCCACACAATCAATTGCATGGATAGAATCATACTAGTTCGGGTAGCGGAAATCAAGACCTTGGATCTAGTTTCCACCATCCAGGTTGCGAGGAGTTTTATTCATAACAAATGGCTGCATCCATATTTGGGTCTACTATTGATTTAATATTAGAATCATTTATATATCATAACATTTCAGTTAGTTTTGATCTGAGTATGGGAATGCCTACCTCAACAATGATATATATATATATATATATATATATATATATATATATATATATATATATATATATATATATATATATATATATATATATATGTTTGCATTAAATGTTTTTACAGTTCTCAACCGGTGTGTCCACAAGCCGATCCTTGGAATGATAAAGCACTTCACTCTTCAAATTATATCAAACTTCGCACTTTATGGGAAATATGTTACACATTATTTTGTCACCATGAAATTTTACTGTCTATATGGGTTCATCATTACCTATATAATGCTCCCTTAGAGGTATAAAACCCTAAAGTTCGTAAATCAAGTCTTGGATTTCGAGAAAATCTCATAAAAATCATAAAAATACTTGTACCGCACTTTTCCTTAGACTTACTTGTGGCACCACACCCTTTTGCTCTAAAAACTGCGGAGCCGACCACATGTTTTCTTCATTAAAGGTGTGGAACCCTGTAAAAGGTAAATTGAAGGGGAAAGTAAATTCTAGAAGCCCAGTTGGTCAAATATTCTCCTAGTTGGAAGCTTCTAGAAGGCATTATCCAGTCGAAGCCTCAGTTCCTCCATTCATGAACATTCATCCCTTCATAAAAGGAGCCTATTCCTTAGTCTTTGGAATTTAATCCCTTGATAAGAGGACTCTATCCCTTCCATTTTTGAGCTGTAACCACTTTCCTTATCCTATAAATTGAAGATTTGGTTTAGTCTCAAGGGTATATGCTCATATATGTAAAACTTCTCTATACATTTTGTATACACTTAGTACTTGCTTTGTACTTGGTAGCTACTAATATGTAAAAAATTACTTTCTTTGTACTTCATATTACATTAGAGAAGAGGAATTGCCAAAGAAACATACTCTTTTTGCTAGCCATTATCCATGCGAGAGCGATTACACACTCGTATTTAGGCTAGTTCAAAGAGTGGAAGGGCTTTTCAAACCAAAGGAAAATGCTTGTTTCAGATCCCAGAAGGACCTATACGACATCAAGGTGAACGCAGTTGTATTAAGAGGTGATTTATTTGGAGCGACAGAAAGAAGAATACAACTAGCATTGGATCACAGGTAGGTCCTTTCTTCATCATAGAAAATTCTAAATCATACATAATCTAGACAAAGTAGTTTACATTTGTCCTGTTTGTTTCTATCTATCCTTGTGATACTAGGGAGATGCTTCTTTTCTGGAAGAACGATTTATCCGCCTAACAGTTTGAATGTTCTTTATTTTAGGAAGCATTCAGCTCACAAACCACTTGAATTTGAAGATGCAACAAAAGCGACAGAAGGAGCCATTTGGAAGCAACTGAACAAGTAAGCCTCCAATCCTCTTTGTGTATCTATTATGAGTTAGGAGAAATATTATTATAGTCTTTCATCTATTGTTCTAGACTAGCACCTGTCTAGGTAAGCCTGATTTATCCATAATTCACAATTCTGGCCCAACAAATTGGCGACCCCACTGGGGAGAATTTCTCTTAGTTATAGGTGTGAAAGCCTCTAATTTTCTTTGTTTATCTACCCAGTAGTTGTTACACATAAATATTAAACATTTTTAGAGCTTAATTTTCAAATATAATGAGTTAAAAATTAGTATTTATCTTTGTATACTACGCCCAACACACCCTTAGACAGTACATAGTGATTTTCAGAGTACTGTCTCCCTTCCTAGCTTGCATTGCACAACAGTGTCTCCACTTGGAGAGTGCGTTGACTCCTGAAAGTACCCAAATTCCATTGAATTTTCCTTTGCAATTTGATTTAGTTTTGTTTGTTGTTGTGTTCTAAAAATTTTGATGCTCAATTGACCAGTATCTCTATATACTTCTTCTCATTTGACTAAAAATTTGTCCAATGTTGTTTTAAAATTTTTTTTCTTTATCCTTGACAAGTTGATT
This sequence comes from Pinus albicaulis, assembly GCA_034641835.2. Classification (NCBI taxonomy): domain Eukaryota; kingdom Viridiplantae; phylum Streptophyta; class Pinopsida; order Pinales; family Pinaceae; genus Pinus; species Pinus albicaulis. Next base: position 1,226,807,547 of record CM076575.1, read on the forward strand.
TCAAAGTAATTTGTATGGTCGCATTAAGAATAATTTTCTTTCGAAATAGGAAATTGTCGTAAAATATTCATTTCCTTGATAGGAGAAATTTTTGTTGAAATCCTCATTTTTCCTTCAAAAGAGAAATTTTTGTTTGTATTCTTCGTTTCTCGAAAGTAAAAATCATTTGAATTGTTGATTTAGTGCACCTAGTTTCTTTTCTGCATTCATAACATTAAGGAAACTGAAAAGAAAAACTTGCATTTGCATGTAGAATAATGTGTGTTTTGCAAAAGGAACATTAGGAAATCTGCATTTAGTTTGAGATTCATCGATTTGTTTGCTCTCAAATTATTTTCTCTCTTCCCTTAGTAGCTAGGTTCTTCATTGAAAAAATTGAAAGTGAGAGATTTTTTATCATTATTAGCTTGCATTTTAGAAATTTCATACACATCATCATGGTGAACCTTTGAAAGGAAAATTGTTAAGAAAGATCAACATAAAATTAATATCAATTTACTTAACAAAGCATTGGAACCATAACGATAAAATTTAGAAGGTCTAGGCTAGAGACGTGTTCCGGCGTCGTAAAACATAGCAGCTATCGCTAACTTGTCTGCGATACATTCCAAGTGTGATACCTCACTCTAGGTACGTAATTATATCATAGCTTGTCCACGTACTTTCGGGTATATCAAGTAGTGTTACAGTACAATAAGTATAAAGGGGTGCTCTCACTATGCGGTTTCACATCAGATAGTGCTAATACAGACTTGGGACTCCACATACCTTCAGATATATTCGGGAGGAAAAATTTTAGGTGCTATCAATCCATAGTGAACCGAGTCGGTTGCCTTGAAATTTAGATACACCGAACACAACATTCGGGGAGATTACTTGCCCGTACTTCTTCGTTCGCCAGGAGGTATTCTACAGTTCACATTTTCTTGGTAAACCCTTTTGCCTAGCATTACCCTCCTTTTTTTTATTTTGTTTTTGGTTAAAATAAATCAGTAATCATGGAAGAAAAAAATCCTATCCCCCATCGTTCATGTAGATTAGCTTTAAAACCACATTAAATTAGCTTTAAAACCACATTTACCACTAGAAGTTACTTCTGGTAGGCAAAGGCGATCACGATCTGCCGAATCAAGTATCATTTATACCTCTGGCGAAACATCATCTTTTAAACCAGAGTTAGCTCAAATTCTTTCCACAAATCCCAATTTGTCTATTTTTTTCGAAACGAAGTCTTCACAGCTACCAGTGGTCACAATCTATTCAATCATTTAGACCATACCTCCTGGACCCGACATTATTCAATCAAAAATTGATCCAGATCTTGTCTCTTATTTTCCAGAACATCTGAATCCTGTAGTCGAACAACTAGAATTTTTTCCTACCTTGGTCATCCCACAAAGTTCTGTAGCTATTGAAACTCCTATATCACATAATCAATTGTCTGAAATATATTTTGGGCCTGATGGTGAAGTTCTTCCTCCTAGTTTAATTGTGATTGAAGAAATCCCACAAGATGATACACCTTTAACTCCAACCCATTTTTGGGGGGACCTTTACTTGTACGAGTCTTTTCCTCAATAATTTCCTTCTTATTTTTTTGACCTTGTTCCCATTCAATCTCCCATCAATTTTCAAGGGCATACATTTGGTCAAACAACCATGTCTAAAACAACATCTTCGGTTGGTCTACTATTCCAATTACGTTAGCTACTACCCTCGCTACTATGTCAACGTTCAAAACCTCACCAGAGTCATATTTTCACGGTGGCCCTTCGGTCCCAACAAGTTACAAATCATTATCTGACATTTTATCTAGTGCATCCTCATGATCATGGTCTTTGCCAGTGTCATCATCCGATATTTTAACTGGTAGTCCTATCATTAGTACTGAACAAATTGATTCATTACATACATCATCAGGGAAATATCAACTCAGTCCTTTTGGGTCAATTCCTTTAAGTACCATATCAACTGGACTCCCAGCATTCAGAGAAAATTATTTTCCATTGTATTATCCTCCTTATGCTGGGGGGAAACCTTTGGTCACCCAATATGACAATACTTAGTCAGTTTTTGGTAAAACTAATGTTGACATGAATATTTGTCAATGGCAACCCACTCTCCCTATCCAACCACAAATGATTGTACACTCATATCAACCGGTTAAACCTATTACACCCACTTCATTACTACTTGTTAATATATCTATACCCCTGTTACAAAATCAAAATATTTTACATCAACCTTATCAGGTGGGTTCTTCAACTAAATATAATCAAACATTGGGCCCACAGACTCAAAATCCTTTAGTTAATTTACAACAATCTGTATCAGGAATCATTTACTCACAAGCTGGTATACCATTTTATGGGATGTCACAAAAAAAACCAGGTTATACATATCAACCAAATCCAACTTATACTAATTTTGGTTGTAACATTGGTGGACACAACCCTTGGCAACCACAGGCACAAATGCATCAAAATTCATTTCAACAAGTATCATATCCAGGTTTTGGTCAACAGAATTCTCAAGCATTCGCTATGAAGAACAACCCTTCTCTGGGTTACCAGTAGCATATTCCATATGCTGGTGCTCAAAGACTTGCTATCCAAGAAATTCCATCTTACCTTGGCTATGCTCAACCTGACCTTAATCGACAATTGCCTTTTGTTGCAACCTTGGAATCACCATATTTAAACTAGTTAATTAATGATCCTATAAATTGTGCTCCTTGGTGGCCGGTGATACCTCATAAATTAGCCTCCAATATTCCTGAATTCAATGGAAACCCTAGAGAATATCCGTTGACTCATGTCATGACTTATCATTTATGTTGTTAATTAAATTCCCTGAATGATGATTCTGTTCGACTATGTCTTTGCCAACGTACGCTTACAGGTCTGGCTGCTAAATGGTACATTGAGTTACCTAGAGCTTCTTTTGAGAATTTCACTGTGTTAGCTACTATATTTTTGACCCATTTCTAGTTACCAATCAAATAAAAAACTGGAATGGAACTCTTGACCAATTTCAAACAGACTAATGCTGCTCACATTTTTTATCATAGTCATGAATGGCATCATCCTTGAAAAATGGTTAAGACATTCTTTCCGGATCAACTCCTTGTTGAATGGTTCATTAAGTCCCTCTTACCATCTATAACTGAGGATGTGGCTAAAGGTGGCATCACTATAGAAGAGAAACTTATCAATCGTTCCCAATATTTAAACTTCATTTACACTCAGTCAAGCACGCTCTATAAAACAATTCCTAATGCGTCACGATCTAATTTCAATGTTCCTCCTCAAATAAAGGACTCTCATGCCAGAGACATCTTGATAGGCACTGCAAACACACACCATGCTACTGCATCTGATCCTGCTCCTACTTCCAAAATTAATGTTGTGTCATTTGAAAAATGCAAAAGTGACAAGGAACCAGGAAGTAAGAAAAAGGGGAAAAAAAGAAAAAGAAAACTTTTAACCCACAGGAAAGATCATCTGATCAATTGTCTAGACCAAGAAAACCTCGTTATCCACATATAATATGTAGCGAGGAACATTTTGTTAGATATTTTCCTCATCATGTTGAAGTCTCAAAATCATCAAGACTTCCCATGCATCAACTGTGTTGACAGGCCCATTCCCACTTCTGGACACTAATTTGGTTGTTGCGGATCCAGCTCCTAGTTCCCAAGTGTTAATGTTGTTATCCACGAAAAAATTGTCACAAGATATTTTGGTGTCGACATGGAATAAATACTATGGTAGTTTGACCACTGATCAACCTACTACCTTGAAAATGAATCCATCTACTGAATCAGTACCACCTACTGTTAATCCTGAATTGAAAATTAAGCCATCGAAGGGAGTAATTCATAAATCAACATATAATCTCAAGCAAGAGCTGCACAAAATTATAATATAGTTGAAGATTTGGCTCAATCCCCTTCAACTATGTTTTCTCTTGAGGTATTACAAAATTTTCCCTCCCAAAATTAGGCTTTATTGTCGGCCATTGGTGGAATTGATCCAACAAAATTTAATCTTGTCGTCTTTAATCATACGGGCAATGTGTCGCAACTACTAGTAGAATTGGAATTCTCCATACAAGTAAACATTCTCAATGACCTTGTTCATTGCACTATTATTGATGAGGGAGCGTCTACGTGCATTATGTCCCTAAACTGTTGGAAATCACTTGGCTCGTCGCATTTATCACAATCATCAACGATGTTGAAGGATTTTGATGAAAGAAGATATAAAACTTGTGGTACTATCAATAACCTGCATGTTGAACTAGGGGGGAAAATAGTGAATATTGATGTCGACATTGTTGACAGACACCTTGACTATAATATTTTACTTGGAAGACCATGGGTATATGCAATGACTTCCATTGTTTATACATAATTTATAATGGTTTCCTTTCCACATAAAGGTAGAATCAAAGTCATTTATCAATTATCCTTTTTTTCCTCCACTTCACAGGTAACTGGAAGTGTTCTGTTTTTTCACTTACCCCAACTAGAAATCCAGAACATTGGTGTAGGAATCTTAAAGGATTCCACTATTATGGGAACCTTTGAATTACCACCACCTGCGACGTTGGCAAAAATTGCAAGTATAGAGACCTGCTACATGATATCTTCCACTCTATCTGGCTTAAGGGAGAGTACAGGTGATTTAGATATTTCTACGTTGGATGATGCTTTACCGCCTAGCCCTATTGAGCTAGCATAGCAATCAATCTATTTGGCTTGGGAAAAAATGAGAAATCAGTGTCACCGAGTGTTTGGGTTGATCGTTCCTTAGATTTTGGTACTCCATCTAATCCATTTTCCTCAAAGTTTTTGATAGATGAAAATATTTTGGAAGCTATGATGTCAGAAGAAGAACCTTAGGAATATTATCATCATCGTTCCCATCTTCCAGATCATGAAGAAAAAAATCTCAGTGAACTATATCACCCATCCATCAAAAATTTCTTTTCGAATTCTTTACCGATTAATGCAATTGAATCTGAGTGAAATTTATCAAATATTGAAGAAACGATTTCTATCGATATTTCGACCAAACCTGGCATTGTAGAAAATATTTGTGTCAATGTATCTTCTTCTCCATCAGAACTTGATTCATATCGCCCTCTTTTTCATGAATTTCGTGACATATTCGCCTGGTATTACGAGGAAATGCCACGCAATAAATACTAGTATAGTTGAACAACTATTAATATGTATCCTAATGTCAAACTGATGCGTCAACGACTTCGTTCTTTTCATCCAAAGAAAGCCGCTACCATTAGAATAGAAGTTGAAAATTTTTTGGGTGCTGTTTTCATTTACCCTGTTCTGCTAACTGAGTGGGTTTCCAATATCGTCCTGTTATGAAAAAACAAGGAACCATTAGAGTGTGCATTGATTATGGGGATGTTAATCATGCTTGTCCAGAAGACAACTATCTTACTCCCTTTATTGACCAGATTATTGATTATTGTACTGGATGCGAACTATTCTCATTCATTGATGGATTTTCTGGCTACAATCAAATCAATATCCACCTAGATGACCAACATAAGACAACACTCATCTATCCTTGGGGCACATTCACATATAGCAAACTTTCATTTTGTTTAAATAACTTTGGGGAAACCTTTAAAAGAGTAATGGATTATGCTTTCAACGACATAAAGCACATTGTTCAACCATATATAGATGATTTACCACTGCATTCATGAATCGGACTGATCACCTGATGCATTTGAGAGCCATTTTCTTATGCTGTCGACACTACAAGATACGCCTCAATCAATATAAATGTGTGTTTTGTGTTGGTTCTGGTTGATTTTTCGGATTCATAGTTTCAAAATAAGGAATTAGAATAGACCCACTGAAGGTTCAGGCCATTCTTGATTTGCCTGCACCATCAAACTTACCTCAGATACAAAAACTTTAAGGAAAGGATAACTTCCTGAGAAGGTTCATTCCAAACTACGCTGAAATGTCTAAAGGATTTACTCGATTATTGAATAAGAGGGTTCCCTTCCATTAGGACCAATTTGCACAAGCTTATTTTGATGTTATCAAGGACACACTTGTCTGAGCGTCATTAATGTATCCTCCAAATTATCAAAATGATTATTTCCTACATATCGCCATGGCTGAAATAACCATCGCTATGGTTTTGGTCCAAGTAGAAGATGTAATTGAACATCTGATCTATTATTTGAGTCGTAATCTCAATGATACGGAAGTTAAGTACTCATATGTGGAAAATCTTGCCTTCGTAGCTGTTCAAGTTGTCCAAAGATTTTGCCATTATATCTTGCTCCGAAAAACAAAAATAGTTTCGGATTGCAACACCATGACTTATATATTATCACGTCAATTGTTGGGGGGGTGATATTCAAAATGGATTGTCATTTTGCAGGAATTTGATTTGGAATTCATTAAATCTAAGTCAAAGAAGTCTTTAGTTCTGGCTGAGCTTTTCTGCGACCTTCCCTATGATAGTACTCCTACTACGTCAGGACCATCTATTCCAGACGAGTCTTTGTTTCTAATCGGATCATCTGATCCTTGGTATGGGGATTTCGTCATTTATCTAAAAACCAAAAATTTTCAACCTAATACCTCTCACTCTGAACAGTGATGTATTCAATACCAAGCCAAATATTATCTGATCATCGGTGATACACTTTAACATCGTGGTGCCGATACCATTTTAAGGAGGTGGCTCACTCAGGAGAAGGCCGAAAAAGTGTTAATTGATTGTCATGTCGGGGCTTGTGGTGGACACTTATATGGAAATGCTACCACGCAGAAGATATTCCACGCCAGTTACTTTTTCATACTATTTTTTGAGATTGCATCCTCGCATTCAGAAGTTGTCATGCATGCCAGATTTTTTATCGTAAAATATGCAAACCGCCAGTTCCAATGCATCTTGTTATCTCTTCTGGACCATTTATGAAATGGTGTATTGACTTCATGACATGTAACCATCCTTCGTCTAGTGGGAATGGTTATATTATTGTTGCAGTTGACTATTTTACCAAATGGGCTGAAGCGATGCCTACATTTAATAACATAGGACAAAAAGATGCATATTTTTTCTTCAGCCATGTTATTGCATGGTTTGGGGTCCCACAGGCTATAGTTATGGATCATGCGAAAAATTTTCGCAACTATATGATGTCTAAATTGACTACCAAGTTAGGATTATTACATGATAATTCTACTCCTTATTATCCACAATCAAATGGACAAGTTGATGCTATTAACAAAATTCTTAAACGAATGCTTCTACGAATGATAGGATTTTGTAAAAGGAGCTGGCACTTGATCTTGTACTCCTCTTTTTGGGCATATCGAACCTCGGTGAGAAAAAAAACCATATTTACTCCTTTTCAATTGGTGTATGGTCTGGAAGCTATCTTACCAATACAATGTGAAATATCATTGTTAAAACGTGTGATAGACTTGTTTCTTGACACCTTAGAAGAAGAATTGTGTCTCCTTAACCTCATCTATCTTGACGAAATGTATCGTGAAGCCCAATTGGCCAACAAAGCGCATAGGAGACGTATAAACATGAAATACGACAAAAATGTCTAACCTCGCATCTACTCAGAGGGTGACTTGGTTCTTATTTACGACCAAGAAGTTGATGTAATAGGTACAGGAAAATTCGAGCTAGTATGGCATGGCCCCTATATTGTCAAAAAATTTCTTGCTAAGGGTGCCTACGAGTTATTTGATTACGATGGGATTCCATTGGCATAGCCTAGAAATGGGTTGTATCTTAAACGTTATTATGCTTAATCATGAGCGTATTAATTTTTTCTATTATATTGTATATATGTTGTTGATTTGCATTCACTATCTTAATTTGTTTTTGGAGTTTTCTTCACATTTTTAATCCGCTTTACATTTCATGGCAGATGTCTGAATCTTCAGAACCATTTGTTGGATATGTTTATGATGGTAGTTGTAGTACACATAATCTATCCTCTGCAGCATGGGCCATTTTTGCTCCGAACGTCGAGTTAGTGAGTGTTGTAGAGGTAAATCTCCTCTGCGGAAAGAGTCGATCCCTATTAGCCCAGATCGGGTCTAGCAACAATTGTATCATGCTAAGGTGAAAGTTCCTAATTGCAATAGACCAAATTGCGATGAAGGCCTACCTCAAGTCCAACGCTATTGTTTGTAGAGAAGATGGTGCTCCCGTTTCCTTGCTCCAGCATATCACAATACTCTCACTTACCACGATCGAACACCTGCACACACAAGAAATGCGACAAACACAAGCGTAAAACTCGATATATGTAATTATGTATCAGTCAGAGAAGACACAAATCATGATCATAATGAACAATATGAGTGGAACCATAACCAATAGTCACTTATCATTAATTCATATAAAGGAAAATACAACCTGGCTATGACGCTAAATCTTCCTTCGGTGGGTCGTCAGCAGAATATGTCTCGGTAAAGCTCGTCGGGAATGGGGACAAGCCTCTCTCTTCGATCATCAACCTCCTTGCTACTGATTTGGCTCTATGAGGACTATCAAGGCTCTTGCAACATTCTTTAGGCTATGAAGGCTCTTGGAGACTAGCTTGCAAAGGGAAATGGCTAGCTTATATAGATGGTGGAAGGGGAGTTGGGATCCCTACAATCATGGGATTGGCCCTATCCTTAAGGAAGCTTCCATGAGAGGTGGAAAACTACTTCCTCAACATGGAGATCTGGAGCCAAACATCCCAACTCAATTTAGAGACCAGTTCAGGAGTTAGTTGGAGTCAATCTTTAGCCATTTATTTTTAAAAAGCATCCCTTAATAAGCCTGGCGTGGGTAAAACACTGAGACAGTGCGCCAGTTGGCATGCCCTCTTTGGAGGATTTCCCCAATTAGCACGGGTATGACACTGAGTAGTTGCGCCAAGGACAAAAAGGCTATTTTTAGGTTTTTTCACAAGGAATTGTCTTTAGGGGAATGAAAGTCCATTTCTAGGGGGATGCCATACAAGTATTTTTAGGTCATGTCACTGTTCACAGGTCACGAAATAAGCCCTCCAATGTGCGGGATGGGGGATTGTAGGGATGGTGACAAATTGTTGTGTAACAGATTCCCCCTAAAGCATGAGGCCTGGAAGAGAGAGAGGGGTGAAATGCTTTACGAGAATGCGTCCAACTGAAAACACTATCATCGGAAAACCTGCTTAGAGAAGTAAAATTGATATCTGAAATACATGATATATGTGGCATGGGCGCAACCATCCATAACAGAGTATACAAAAATCCAGATCTAAGGTATGGACGTAGCCATCCAGTGAGGATCGATAAATATACTTAGGTATGGTTGCATCCATCCAATGAATGAGTCATGTAACTAATCATAATAATCCAAAAAATCGGAGCTTGGATTCGAATAGACAAAATCCAGGGTCTTGCGCTCCATCTCGACATGAAAAAAGTACAAGTTCAAGCATGCAAGTAAGTGAGCTGGAGTCGAACATGTGAGAACATCACCTGGTTACCAACCAATGATGAAAGCCGTTAACAGACGCGAGAGGTACCACCAATAAAGAAAATGGCCCTCAAGGTACTATAGGTACAATCTACGACATGTGAATCAATGAGTTGGCGTTGAACACCCATAAAATCACTCGATCGGAGGCCAATGATGAAAACCTCATGTCGAACGCGAAGAACCTGCCATTGAGGCATGCAGGCTCCAAGGTACCAAAAGGGAGTCTCTAGATCAGTTTCTTGGATAATGAGCTGATGTCGACAGGAAGTGACCTTGATCGAAGGTGGGCCATAGTGTTTCCCACATCATCGACATGAGGCAGAGGAACATAATCTATTTGCGAATCAAGATCAGATGAGAATCAGAGGAAGGTTGAAACTTGCAGAGATCAACTTCTCTTGAACATATCGACGGCACGATAGTGAATTTGGCAGTATTTGACATCAAAAGATCAGAGGTCATGATGACGAGGAAAATAGTAGATGAGAGGTCAAAAGGGATCACCCAAACACACGGAGGGAAGTGGAAAATGAGATGAGATGTCCCCAACCCAACACGAATGTAGACAAGTGCCATGTTCAAGAGTGACATGCTGTCGACATGACAATGATGCTGGTTCCATTTTTCCCCACCATTTCTGGCGAGTACCCCAATTATTTTTAAAAAAAATCTTGAAGGGGATAACATATTCTTGTAATATAAGTCCTTCCTTTGGACGAATCCATCCTAGTACATTTAACGAGCCCTAGGAAGGAGGAACTTGAATATCGTCATTACGACAGAATCCGATGTCATCAGGGTTTAACGAGTTTGACAAAGGGAGAACTTGAAGTCTTTTCATATTTAGAGAGTTTGAAAAGATAGAGGAAAAGTAAACTCCAACAGTCCCTTTTCGTAAATAGTTCCTCAGATCCAAAAAGGTAGAAAACTATGTCTGAGAAAACCTCCTAGTCGTGATAGGCTAGGGTATTCCTTTTTCGTAAATAATCTATCCCAGCCCAAAAAAGGGATAAACGTATACTGGGTAGATGTTGTTTCACAACCACTTTAACGAGATCGAAATGACAAGGGACTCGGAAATATTTTCATGTTTAGAGAGTCAGAAAAGAGCTGAAATATGACTCCAAAATGAATTTTTCGTGCTTTTACCAAGTCCGAAAAAGTATAAAATACAACTCATATCACTGTCCAAGTCGCGTAAAAACTTATTGCTGCACATAAAAGTAAGTGTAAAATCCATTTTTCGACAAAATATATTAAAATATTGGGAAAAATGACTTTTAAAACCTAATTTTGACTTCAAAAGTTATAAATATGCTTCAAATGGTAAAAAAAAAATTAAATTTACTTTTTACCTCATTTGGAGAGCAACAATGGTCATTTTGTGTGCGAACTTCTGACGGTGATTGCGACTGATCCAGGACACCATTCAGATCCTCGTTTGTTCCAGGTAAGAGGCACTCCCTTAGGCTTTGTTTTAACCCATTTTTTATGGTTTTCAATTGTGCATTATACCTCTAGGGGGAACCTTTTAAAATTTTAGGGCTCGATCTATTGGCATGGGTATCGGGCACGGACCCGCGCCAATGGACATTTGCTCACAAAGGGGTCGTGCCAATGGCGCAACGCGATTTTCCACTTTAAGTTTTCAAAATGTGAGCCATCCAAATGGATTTTTGAATGTAATAGAGATCTAAAAATGCATTTTTAATCATGTTGATGCAGATATTCAGGCACAATGGTTATCGAATGGAAGGAGAGGGAACATGGGGAGGAAGATTAAATGGCTATGGAAAACGAAGCTTGCATGAATGCACTCCTAGACTATGGTCACAATAAATTCTTCCTTACGCCATGTTTATGATCTCAACCTAAGCTATTACAATACCTGGTCAGCATATGGGATGAAAATAAATAAGTGTTCAAACTTCGGGACCAAGTATTAGCTCTTGAGGTTTCCAATGTTTATTTTATAACCGGATTGTCGCGCAGAGGTTCAGTGCCAATCATAACAGGAAGCAGACCTTCTGGAGAGAATATGGACATGGTAATGGAAAGAGTGTGCCCGAGGGCACGAAAAATATCGAGAAGCGGGAAGGTGGACATCCACACTCTCCACGACCTAGCACTCAGGGTAGTGCTTCATACCATTACGCGGGTTGTGGGATTGCAAGCACCGCATGAGGCAACCAAGCCCCAAATCTTACTAGCCTTAGAGTGTATGAATCCTACATTATTCGATTGGGCTACTGCAGTGAAAACCAACATCAAGAGGTAGCTAAAAAGATGCAAGCAAGCCAAACTGAAACAGTTTGGATACGGTTCCATTTTGGTGTCGTTCATCCTGGAACGACTACCTATTTTCCAGGGCCAAGGGGCAATATTTGTCGAGCCGATACCAAGGTAGCCAAGGATGGCTCGCTAGGCAGCACTTATGCCCAGCTCAGGAGGGGGTCAATAGATGTCTTGGAGACCCAAGTTATTTGGGTGGTTACAGCGTCAACTGATCGTGGTTGAGGATTGGCCCTATGCTAGGACCGATTTCATAAGAGATCCTGATCTTCCGCTGCCGGAAGGGGAGGACTGGGAGAAGGAGCTGGGTATGATTTTCTTTTTGATTTTATGTATTTATGATTTTTTTTTTGGTAATACATGTATGTTCTAACAACCGTTTTATGTGTATGCAGACGTTGGCCCAGAGAGGCCTGCGAGCATGTCGCCCATTGCGCGAAGGACCCATCTTGTACATGACCCTCAGGCTAAGGGTGGCGAAGGGAGTGAGTTGATCCAGAACGTACAGGGCACTGCCCGGGGAATCCCAGACTATGCACGACTGGCAGACATCCCATTAGCTTACTAGCGACACACTGTGGGGGTGCCTAGTCGCCTCCATAGACTGCTGAGGCGATTGGTGCGCACGGAGGCATGTTACCATGAGCACCATGCTAATTAGCTATTTAGGGCTTTGATATGCATATTTTTGAGAGACGTGTTGTCTCAAACTATTATTATACAAACATGTATATTTTTGAATTTATGTGATGTACTGCAAACTATTCAACACATATATCTATATATCTATTTCTAGATGGATCTTTTTACATGTGATGATGTTTTTATAAGTTGTGAAAATGTTGATCTAAAACCAAATTAGCTACTGTATCTATTAATGTATTCATATGTCTGGGTATGTGTTGATATGTGATATAATCAAAATTTATTTCCAGTAAATGAATACGTAGATACAGACATAAAATGGATGGATTTCTTACTGAATAATGACCGTTAAGTTGTAATACTACAAGCTGTGAGTCCAGATACACAAGTAATGCATGAATACCAAGGTTAAAAACCTCGATTAATAATTCTAAAACAACACTATACTCTGCAACATTATTTGTGGTAGGCCCTAGACACACACCTTGCAAATTAACCAACTCACCAGCAAGATCATATATTACCCAGGCTACTGAGGACAGATCCCTGGTACTGCGGGAGGCAACATTGGCGAAACCCACAAATGGAGTAAAAGACATATGCACAATCAGGAAGACCCAATCAACAGAAGGACGCTTACAACGCAAATCACACCACACATGCACACAAATGAATATACACACCTATGTACACACACCACACCAAAAATAACTCAAGCGTAGTATTTTTTAAGGTACAGCCCATTCCTAGGTTGTGCCAACGGAACTCCTTCGTAATAGATAAGCTCATAAGCCCTATTTTTCAATACTCCTTTTACTATGTAGGGCCCATGCCACATAGGTTGAAACTTTCCTGCTCCAAGTTTGTCGTGCGCTTGGTTGTCTAGGAGGACAAGGTCCCCTTCGACAAAGGAACGTGGAGAAAATGATTGATCAAAGTGAGCTTTGACCCACTTCTTCTGTGCTTCAATAACTAAAGCATCTAAGTGGCAGGTTTCATCCAGCCGTTCCAAATACAAGAGGCACTCTTCTTCAGGAGAAGTGTTGGTGAAAATTTCCACATCCAACTTTAAGGAAGGAATTTCGCACTCAACCAGAAGGGTTGCTTCCAGACCATACACCAATTGGAATGGTGTGAATCCGGTTGCACTCTTTGCTGACGTCCAGTAGGCCCATAGAGCTGAGAAAAATTGGAGATGCCAATTAAAATTATGAATACCAATTGTCCGTTGAAGCATTGTGACCAAAAATTTGTTCACAGCCTCAACCTGGCCATTTTCTTGGGGGTAATATGGCATTGAGCTATCATGTCATAAGCCCAATCTTGATGTCAGCTCGACCATCATGTAATCTCAGAAATGAGTGCCATGGTCGGTAAAAATGGCCTGAGGGACCCCGAAACGTGCAATAATGTGGTTGAAAATAAACTGGGCAGTTGTCTTACCATTGGCGGCTAGTGTAGGCATCGCTTTGGCCCACTTAGTAAAGTAGTCGACAACGACGATTATATATGCATGCCCCCGTCTGAATGAGGGTTACACGTCATGAAATATATGCCCCACTTTGCAAAGGGGCCGACAGTAATGACAAGATGTAGAGGGAGAGGTGGCGTGCACATCTTGCACTAAAAAACCTGGTATGCATGACATTTTCGGACTCCAATAATACAGTCTTTGAATATTGATGGCCAGAAGTAACCTGCACGGAGAATCTTCTAGGCAGTAGAATATCCAGACATGTGACTTCCATAGGCACCACTGTGACAGCCATTCAAGACTCTTTCAGCCTCTTCCAGGGTTAGGCATCGGCGGAGCACTGAATCTACTCCAACCCGGTATAACGTATCTCCTACAATGTGGTAGGGTTGAGACTGATGCTGAATCCGACGTCGGGAATCCTTGGTCAACTCAGACCAGAACGTTGATATTTGAAGGTACAAAATAATTTCACCATACCATGGATCACTAGTATTGATAAGGAAGAGGGTTTAATCTGGGATATGTTCCTCAGAGTGAGATGGGGTGGAGTCTGTCGGGAGGGAGCAAATGAGATCCGCAAAAACCAGTGATTTGGTCGACTTAGAAGTGGTAAATTCTAAGTCAAACTCCTGAAGGATAATGATCCATTTGGAGTATTTTACCCCCATTAACTATCGATATATAATGTATGTCATGGGGTTGTAATCTGAAACCACGGTTATTGCAAGCAATAGGATGTAGTGGCAGAAATGCTGCACAGCTTGCACTGTGGCTAATGCCAGTTTCTTGACATGAGCGTAACGCGTTTCTATGTCGATAAGATTCCATGATAGATAATAAACAATGTGTTCATTGCCATCATCATCATCCTGCACCAGAACCATAGCTATGGTGCTAAACGCGGTGGCCAAATATAGAGTGAAATCACGGTGATATTTTGGAGGACGAAGCAATAGAGCATTAACAAGTAACGTCTTAAGCTTCTCAAAGGATCGTTGAGAAATTTCATCCCAACGAAAGGGAATGTTTTTCTTTAAAAGACGCGTGAATCCTTTGGCCACTTCCGCATAGTTTGGTATAAAGCGTCGGAGGAAATTAGCTTTTCCCTGCAGGCTCTGCAATTGGTGTAATGAGGAGGGTGATGGGAGATTAACAATATCCTTGACCTTGAGAGGGTCGAGGCGAATCCCGTCCTTGGAGACTATGAACCCCAAAAGATAGCCAGAATCCACCCAAAAGACTCATTTATGAGGGTTAAGCCGGATATTATAGCGTCTACAACGAAGGAAAATCTAGCGAAGGTGTTTGGGATGGTCTTCTCACTGAGCTGAGTGAGTTGGTAGATCGTCCAGATAAGGCTAAACGATATGGCGTATGTCGTGGAATGCGTAAGACATAGCACACTGGAAAGTAGCTCCAACGTTCTTCAAGCCGAATGGGAGCTTTTTATAAGCAAAGGTACCCTATCGACAGATGAATTCAGTCTTGTGTTGATCGGCAGGTAAAATATTTATCTGATTATACTCGGAAAATCCATCCATAAGGGAATAAATCTCACTCCCAACACATTCTTCAATGATTTGATCTATGAAGGGAGTGGGGTAGTTGTCCTTAGGACAGGCCCGATTAATATCATGGTAATCAACACAGACTCTTATAGTACCCTATTTCTTATCTACAGGAACAATATTTGAGACCCATTCTATGAGGGGAATCGGGTAAATGAAGCTTGTGTTCATAAGCTTTTCAACTTCTTCTTTAATGGCAGCGGCTTTGCGAGGATGCACTAGGCGTAGGCGTTGGCGCACGGGTTTCACACCGAGATAGGTAGGAATCTCGTGCACTACTATGCTGGGATCAATCCCAGGCATTTCCTCATAGGACAAGTGAACACATCTCTAAATTCACGGAAAAGATCAGTATAAACTCGTATCTCATCAGGAGAACAAGTTACTCCCACATGTATGTTCTCAACTATCCCCGGTTTGACGGAGATGTCGATCGGAGTGGTTTGTGTAATGTTTCTCAGGTTTCCTTCTGAAAGGACCTCATGAGTCAATATAGGTGTCTAGAGAGGGGGAGTAGGAACCTGAGATGCGAAACACTCTAGACAATCAGACATTGCCCCCAGGCTGGGCATGAAGGAGGAACGATGATGCCCATCGTTCCAAGGCAGCTCCTCAAGAGACATTGTTTCAACAATGGCTTTGTCAGAAGGGAAAATCTCTTTAAGAGGATCAGGCAAGTCGGCCTCGCCGAGCCAGGGGGATTGAGAATAGGTATCTAAAGCCATGCTCGAAGGAGCATGTTGAGGAGGGGGAGGATCAAATGCAGTGAAAATTTCATAGTAATTAATCTCTATTGTAGTTAAGGGCATCGATTCTCCAAAATCAGTCACCTGTTCAGGTGAAGGGATGCTCCATGTGTCGTCAGACCTAGAGACCATATTAACTTGAATGGTGTGCGGTGGTGGCACGGGAAAAATACCCATGAGGATGGGGTCCCTGAAGAACCCAGGTCCTACACTTTCTGGGGGATTGGGGATCTGATCCATGTAAGGAACATTGTTCTCAGAGGTGGAGGTGAAGAAAGACAACGGATCCACAGTAACGATTTTTCCCTCATGAGGGAACTTCAAGAGCCGAAAGAGGGTGGACAGTACACATAGCATGGCGTGAGTCCAACTGTGGCCGAGAAGTAGATTTTAGTTAAGTTTGGTGTCAACCACTTCTACTTCTATGTTGACTGTCTTCCCTTGTAACATAATTGGCAAACTCTCGAGAACACCCAGGGGTTTTGATTCTTGACCATCGAATGCCTCTAAGGCATTTGGAGATGATGAAAGCACCAGAGAGCCAATGGCCTTCTAGCAAGTGGACGACATGACATAGGTAGAAGCACCTTCATCCACAACGGCCCTATGAATGTTAAGACCATTGATCCCGACTTGTATCACAAGACCAATTTGATGTGGAAGTCGGGGGGTAAAATTTTCTAGGTCGAAGGTGAGAAGACTAGAATCAGTGGGATCAATTCCACCGATTGCAGACAACAGAGCTTTTCATTGCGAAGGGAAACTTTGAAGGACTTCCAATGCAGACATGGTAGAAGGTGCATGTTCCAAAACCTCAAAAAAACTATAGTGCTAAGCAGCACAGGCATTTGGATTGTAGGAAGACCTTCGCAGAACACCTTTAGAAGGTGGCCTCACAATAGGATCGGCACTGGCTTTCTCGATTTCCAAAGGACCAGAGATAGGTGGAGGAGGTGGACCATCCACAACTTCCTTTCCAGCTACCTGACGCAATCCATCATAGCCCTTCGAACGCGTAGCAATTGAGACAGGTGCAGCACCATTCATCATAAAGACCTGGGACCCAAATGGTGCAAATGGTGAAGGTTTTTCAACCATCTGGGTCTGTTGAGATGGGAACGGTTCTTTGAGAACTACCAGAGTCCCTTTGGAGCCTTTGAGAATTTGACTAATTTTAGATTGTCGGGGAAAATCCTTGGTATAATGATTTCCTTCACAAATAAGGTAGGGGTACTTCGGTTTACGTTGAGAACCGTCCTCAGTACGAGGCTTAGAAGACTCTGGTTTAGGGGCGTCGGGTTTGGATTTTCCTTTGCCCTTCTTCTTTCCTTTGGACGTTTTTTCCATAGGATTATCCTGAACGACGTTGACCTCCGCAGTCTTGCCAGAATCTGGAGGGGCGGGAAGAGCAGAATTATTGGAAGAATTGGACTTCTGCTTCCCATTTGAATATTTTCAAGAATTTTGAGATACGGAACCAATAACACCATCTACCATTGGGGTAGGTGGAGCTTTAGAGGTTCCCGGGCATGGAGCATCAGTCAAAATATCATAAAGCATGCCAGACTAAGAGTATACCAGACCAAGATACTGGGCACACGCAATGACCTGTTCTTCAATCACACATTCCCCCATAGCAATATCTTGAGTGATTTTGTTAATGAAGGATGTGGTGAACCAATGAGTTAGTAGTTGATCATATATATCAAACTTGATCAGCCTACGATGACGTCGCCACTCATGAATATGATCGGATATGTGGGTGGCTTTATCCTGCTTCAACGAAGTCAGGAGATGCGTCCCAGCTTCATAGTGAATCGGTAACTGAAAGTGAGTCAGAAAATCCATTGCTAAAGTATTGAAATCGTGAAAGTTGCCATGGGGTAACTCAATATACCACTTAGCGGCAGCACTTATAAGAGTGCGCTGGAAGAGACATAGAAAAATTAAATCATTGACCCAAGAATTAGACGAACACCACAAATGGTAGGTCATTGCATGAGCTTGGGGGTCTTCCCCAGCTTTACCTTCAAACTTAGGGCAGTTGCCGGGTACCTTGGTCAGAACCGGAGGCCAATAAGGATTGTGAAGAATTGGATCAATGGTTAATTTAGAAACGTCTGGTAATTCCAAGGTAGCCAGAATGACAATTGTGGATTCAACGACATACTAGGCCCTCGATAAGGACCAATACTTGTGCTCCATGCTGGTTGAAAATATACTTGTTGTTACACCATTTTTTGGTCATCTAACCTATTATCATTAGATGGACCCAAGTACACCATGTAATACCAATTTTACCTTAAGTAAAATTGCCTTCACTATGTTAAATAACTTAATAAACCACATTTATTAGGTTATTTATGGTCCAAACAGGAAACCCAAAAAGGAAATATTAAACAAACCTATATTTGTTTGATTTTCCTCATGGAATAATTAATTAAACCATAATTTAATTATTATTCCTAGTCATGTTTAACCCAAAAACAAATAAATTAATTAGATAAACCTTTATTTATCGTATTATTTTCTAGGAATAATTATTTAAATCTTATTTAGATAATATTCCTTGTTAAATATGACCAAATCACCCACAAATAATTAAATAAATCATTATTTATTTAATTATCTTTCAACTACTTCCTTAAATAATTAAATAAATCATTATTTATTTGATTATCCTCTAACCGCTTCCTTAAAAAGATAAATAAATCATTTATTTATTTATTTTTGACAAATCAAGGGATTTGACCCAAGTCAAATACCTTTTCCCTCCAACAAATATAATAAAATATTCCATAAAAAGTAGATCTAGATCTGGTTAACCCATGCACCAAGATCTAGAATGACCCAATATTTTTTTATAAATAGGAGGGTTTTTCCTACCATTCTTCACCTTTTGTTGCCTATTAGATCACTCTGGATCTATACACTTGGTCACATATCTCCATCATTTGCTCCCACTGAGCTCTATTCTTTGCATTGGGTTTTCTACACCAACTAGATAGAGAAATCTTAGATCTGAAGTGCTGAGGACTTCCAAGAACCCATCCCACTGAGGGGAATTGGATACTCCTTCTTGTTTTCCTCCCTGGTGCCCCATTAATACAAAAATTCTTTCAAAAATTGTTCTTGTCTTGTCTATTGGTATATGGAACAAACCCTTGTTTTTACTGCTTAATGTCTTTTCATGCATAGATCTGGTTGTTTGCAACTCTTTTCTTGTTCTACTAACCACAGATCTGAAGATATTAGCAGCCACTTTTGTTGTTAGGGCTATTAGTTATGCGTAGCTAAAGTGGTCCTTTTTCGTACACTTCGACAAAGGATTCATACTAACAAATGACGACTCCACACGGGTTTTAAATTATGACCGCTGTCGTTTTTCATATTCCTGCATATCCAGCTACTTCAGACCCTAGGGTTTCTTTTCAGTTGTTTATTTTACCTATTTTTATGTTGTTTTTCTCACATAAAACCCTAAAACATTAAAATTTCTAACTTCCGCGTGTTTCAAGCCCTATTGCGCAGATAAGTGACACCAGCCACAACTGAGACGACAAATTTTTTGAAAATCTGCCGCCGAGAAAACCAGAACGGGGGGTCACACTTTTTGGCCCATAACCTGCGACCTGGACCTCCAGGTCGCACTTTTCAGCCTATTTTCTGAGACCTGCACTGAAAACAGGTCAGAACCTGTGACCTGCCAATTTTTCAGTGGTTTTTCTGCAATTTTTCTGGGTTTTGCTGAAGCTTCTGTCAGGGTTTTCCAACCTCTGTCTCAGCCCGCTTTGACCTAGTTCTGATATGTTTTTACTCATCTAAGTGGGAACCTAGCCCCCTAGGGCTTTAGTACCCTCCACTTTTTGTGGAAGAGTTTTAGCTATTTCAGCCGTTTGTTTTTCAGAGTTTCGACCTTCCCTTTTCCAGATCTGCTACCTCCTTGTCAGATCCCTTTAAATCAGCCTTTCTTCCTTTCAAATCACCTCTTGTCATTTTGTTTGGACCTCTCTTTAGGACCTCCTCCCTGTCCTTGCCGCTTTTTGCTGATTTCCTCCCTTTTTCTAGCCACCTTGCCTCTGTCTCTTGGCTGTGATCTGCACCTCTTTTCAGCAACTTGATCCTTTAGATCCCTATCCCTTTTGACCTTAGATTTATTGGCCTCTTTTCTGTGTGTTTTGCCTAGATTTTTCCCCTTTTTTTTAGATTAGTTTTGAGAGACCCGCCTTCTTGGGTTAGATAGATGCAAAAGTAGCTGTTATTTTTTTGTTATTTCAGCATTATATACTATTCTCTGCAGATTTATTTTCAGTTACGCAGCACACTTTTTCCTTGCTCTCAAAACGGAAAGGGTTTAAAAATTAAAATTAACGCACGCCACACACTGACCCTAAGTGAAGAAGCTCCTGGTTAACACCGCCTGGCAAAGACTCTAAAATAAATTGTCACTGCACCTTTTCTGCCCTTGACCTCACTTGATTCTGTCCCTTTTTTCCCTTGTCGGTTTTCTTCTTCATCATTGCACCCCCAAGGCACCTTTCCCGGAGACTTCTTGGCCTTCACCCTCAGTTTCCAGTCGATCGACCTGCTCCGCCCCGCCGTCGTCTAGCCAGTCCCCCTCTGAGTCTGCACTCTGACTCCTCTCCTGATTCATCGGGTTCTCCTTCTCCTCCTAGTTCTCCCCCTGTCACCTTCACCATTTCTGGTCCAGGGCCTAACACTGGTGGTGCTCCAGGCCTTAATGCCGGACCTACTACTAGCGGAACCGCCACGAGAACTACCTCGACCATACCCTTGCTGTCGTACATTGCAGGCCTCAGCCTCCCCGATTTCAATCAGTTGATCAATGACCCTATCCGCCACAATGTTGGTTGGCCTGCTATGCCAACCAAGCTCCCCTCCGACATCCCTAAGTTCAAAGGCCTTGCTGGAGAAGATGCAACCAATCATGTCCGATGTTTCCACATGTGGTGTTCCTCCAATTTCATTACCGATGACTCCATCCGTCTTCGTTTGTTCCAACGCACGCTTACCGGCGAAGCTTCTAAATGGTATGTTGAACAAGCCACCCCTTCCCATACCACCTTTGCAACCCTTGCCCAAGCCTTTTTATATTATTTCTAGCTCCCTCTCTGATACGATACTGGCACGGAGCTCTTGACTTCATTCAAGCAAACCTTTTCAACCCGCCTTTCCGCCCATGTTCAGGAATGGCGACGAAGACGAGGCTTATGTCGAGCCCCCCCTTCAAAGATCGGGTTTACATGGACTGGTTCCTTCGCACCCTCTTAGCTCCTATCGGCAAAGATGTCGCCTCTCACTTTCCTCAAACTGAAGAAGTTGCCCTCCAAATAGCCTTGAAGTATGACCTGATCTACGCTCAGTCTGGTTATGTTTATACCGTTCTTCCTGACCTCCCCAGGCCCAACGGCGCTAATGCCCCGGGGGCATCTCATTCCACCGACGATATCGTTGGAGCCCTTTCTCATCTGTACGCTCAACCTCCTATGGGCTATGGTCTCCCTCAGGGAGGGGCCATCACCTCTAGCACTCTCCCCCCTCCCGGTAGCATGTATCCAGGATACGTCGTGCCTCCTCCTTTTGCTCAACCTCCTGCTTACCTCATTGTTGCCCAACCTAACCATTACCTTTATCCGCAGCCTGGTGCGCCAGCTCCTCCAGCATATGCGCTTCCATCTCCCTTGCCTCCTCCAAACCCGCAACAGCACTTACAACCCCCTTCAGGGCAAGTATTTGCACTGCAGGGCACGACTAATCCCCCTTCTTCTCAAAGAAGGCGGAGAGGCAATCAAAACCAATCTGCCCCTAGTACCCATGGACCCAATTCTGGTGTGGCCCCTAACACTGCCAACTAGCAACAGGGCACTTAGCCCAAGCCGGACAGGCTGCTTCGCACAAATAAGCCTTGTTCGTGTTGCGGTGTTTATGGTCATTACAACCATGATTGTCCCCTTTTACCCCAAATGCGGAAGATGTGGGAGTCTCAATCCACATTGCGCAAACAACAAGCCTCCCCTCATGCTCCTCCTAATGTGGCCACTACCCAACTGGCTGTGTTTACTGATCCTTTCCCTCAGCAAGGATTTGTGGCTACCCAACCGCCTGACAACCAGGTTGCCACTCCCCCTTCCCTTTCTGGTTCCTATGATTACCAGATCCTTATGATGCACTCCGATCCTTCCCCGACCGTCGACCTTAACCTTCAAACTCAGTCTTGCCAGTACCCCAAGCCTCCTGCTCAGTCTGCCCGCGAGCCTCCTCCTTCAGGTTCTACAGAGCCTCTTTCGACATCCAGTGGCCCCTTACATATCCCTCAACCCAAAGTTGAGGTTCATACCAAGATTCCTAAGGGACCCCTACATCGAAACGCTGCTTCCGGTCGAGCTGCTCATTCGTATAGTATAGTAGATGATTTGGCGCAATCTCCTGCCGCCATTTCCACACTGGAACTCCTCCAGTTGTGCCCTTCCCAAAAGAAGGCTCTACTATCTGCCGTGGGCGTTGTAGATCCTGCTGATGACCAAATGATTGTTTTTGATGCCACCCAATCGGACCATCCCCCTCTTCCTGCTTCCATTGCCTTCCAAATCCCGGTAAAAATCCGGAACACCAATGTTTCACTGTGTATAATTGATGAGGGGGCATCCACCTGTGTGATGTCCACTTCGGTTTGGAAGCAACTCGGATCCTCTGAGCTGGCTCCTTCCACGATCACCCTTCGAGCGTGGGATGACCATGCCTTCTAGCCCATTGGCCTTTTCCGTAATTTTCCTATCACCCTCACTGGTAAGACTGTTTGCGTTGACGTCAAAGTCATCGATGCCCCACTAGACTACAACATTCTATTGGGGTGAAGCTACACCTATGTTATGTCCGCTGTCCCATCCGCAGTTTTCTACAAGATGTCTTTCCCCCATAATGGAAAGATAGTCACCATTGACCAGTTGACATATCATGAGCCAAAATCTCAGACCTCACCTGAGACGACCATCTCTTCTGTAGCCAACAAGAAAATCGTCGATTCCTTGACCAGTGTCTCCCCCGACGTTTACAAAGATTCCTCCCTGCTTGGAAATTTTCCTAATCTCCCTCCTCCTCCCATCACTGATCCCAGCTTATCAAATGTTTGCATGATGCAATCGTCTCAGGCTTCTCGTAAGCGGCCTGCCTTGGCTAGTCAGCAACCTCCCCCTCGCCCTCCGCAACCCGCTCCTAGCCATTCATCTCAGCCAACCGGACCTCCTCCTTCTGGCCCTCCCCCTACAGCTGGTATCCCTGAACCCCTTTATCCTCCTAGATCGTTTCCTCCTAGCCTTAACCATCTCGGAGCCATCCCTCTTGGTCATTACCCTGTTGGGCAGATCCCTTTCCTGGCTCCCCCTCCCGCAGTGTATTCTGTCTCCGTCATGGCCACCCTCTCTCTCCCTAACCTGACCTTGGGCATACCGGTCTGGTACCTTGATCCCCCAGCCGCCACCCCTCCTGGTCACCCCAAACCCTACATGGCTTTGACATCGGTTCAACCGGTCCCCCTCGCTTCCTCCGTGGCCACTCTGCTCGCAGCACCTCCACAGGACCCTTCTCCTGTCGTGACGACTCCCGGGAAGAAAGGCAAAGCCCGCAAGGGGGCACCCAAAGACAAGACCACCAGGAATGACCTGGCCCCTCCTCCCCCCACAAAGCCTTGTGCCTTGTGTGATGTCACCGATCATGCCACCCATGCTTGTCCCGAGTTGCCCCGTATTCAACCCATGGTTAAAGTTGCGCTCCTCGATTCCACGGTTCCTGAAGCCTCCATTCCTTCTTCGTCCGTAACCAAGAACCCCAAGACTCTCCGCACCAACAAACCCTGTGCTTTGTACGGCATTCATGGTCATTACTCCCACCATTGTCCTCACCTGACGCATTACCGTGCCTCTTTAGAGGTGGTCGAGAGTATGAGGTTGAACAAAATCAATCATCCTCTCCCATCCTCGCGCAGTATGCTTCAGGTCAGCCTGAGGATCCCTCCGCTCCCATCAACATTCCCCCCCCTGATGTTCAGATGACGGAGCCTACTGTAACCATTATTTACCTATCCCCCTTTGCGAGACACTTGGAGCCTAGCCCCCCTGCATCCTCCCTTGTTGTGTCACCTGACCACCCCTTTTCTACCCATACACGAGATCACTCCACCTGTGTCTCTATTGACCTCCGCAGCCTGAGTGCTCACCATACTTCTGATAGCCCTCATATACCACCCTCTAGTTTGTATATGAGTCATAGTCATCCTGCTCCTTACACTCCCTCCCGTAGTTTCCGCCTGGTGTCTTTCGTGCACTCACGCTGCAGTCATTGCCTCTCCTCCCCTCATTTTTTGTCTTGTAACACCATTCCGCAAGACCCCCCGTCCACACCCTTTATCAATTACGCCGATGGTACAAGTCGTTACTCCCGGAATCTAGCCTCAGCAAGTTGGGCCATCTTCACCCCCTTGCATGCCCTTGTTCTCTCTAATGGGGTCTGCATTGGTTCTGCCACCAACAATCAGGCCGAATATGATGCAGTGCGTGGTCTCTTAGCCGATGCCCTCTTCCATCGCATCCTCCATTTGCACATTCGTTTGGATTCCCTACTTCTTGTCATGCAACTAAATGGTGTTTATTGTGTGCATAACCCTGTGCTGTTTAGATGCTATCTACGAGTGAAACTCTTGATACGTGCATTCTAAACCATAACTTTCAACCATGTACCTCGAGAACAGAATCACTATGTAGATAGTATTTCAAACCATGTTCTAGATTGGAATTTATCACAAGCATTTCATACAAGACAATAACATTCATAATCATTAAAAATTATTCATATCCATAATATGTGTCGCAAAAACATGTGTTTAGAGTCCATCTACTCTGATACATATGACATGCCCATAGCATGTTACAAAAAAATCAAAACTGGGGGCACCACCTGCCCCTACATACACACTAGGGGGCACCACATGCCCCACACCTAATCACTATCTGGCAGATCCCGAGCCAATGGCTCTGTCCCTGCAGCCTATAGATCATGCACCTCTTGACCGGACATTGCCATGCGCCGCATGACACCTCGCCATTCCGAGGGTAGACCAACACATGGCTCTATGTATTGGTCGTCTAAGTCCTACCACCCGCGCTCTGATACTCTGGTCAACAACCTTTCGCATCTATGGGGGATGTCCTCCAGAACGGCGGCCGCATCCTCATTATGCACTACTCTTGACCCACTCGGACCTGTAGCTCCAGATGCTGCCGGTCGTCCCATATATCCGGCCGGTTTTACCGGCGCTATATCTGCATACAAACAGTACATGAATCAATACCCTAGTTACTATTCCAAAAACTGTAACATTCCCATACAAGAATAGAAATCTGTCACTTACCATCGGGCCCCTAGACTCGACCAGGCAGAAGTGGCAGGTCCGGATCTCCACAATAACTCATCCCACTATAGGGATAGTCGTCTATGTATAACGAAATCTGATCCCAATGGGCAAAAAACTCAGGTCGAAAAACTCGCCCGACCGCCCCTCCTCCTCTGCACAGTAGCCACCCCCACCGGCGCATCCTGGGCTCTCTCGGGCCCGCATCTGGAAGCTGTATACGAGGCCGCAAGGTCAGGATCTTCTCAAAGAAGAAGGTGCACAATAAAGTCCCATACGAGCAATCATGGTTCACTTGCCACTTGCAGAGCGACAACTGTCATTTTAACGACACCAGCATCATTTGGGCCCACCCATAGCAGGTCCCACTCAACACACTTTCCACAAGCACCATCTGTCCCCCGGTGATGTGATGGAGCACCTGATTTCCCAGGATACGCAGCACCACTGCGGCCACTGCATGGGTTTCTAGCCTCTCTAGATCCCTGATCGGTATTCAAGTCCCCTTGACTTGGAGACCCAGTCGACAATGTCATTCCACAAACTCTATAATATGCCGCCCCCGCGGTAATACTGGTTGCATGTTTCCCACCATCCCCAGTGGTGGAAGCCCCATCAGGAAATACACATCCTGGACTGTCAGTTTGATCCTGTGCCCCTACACTACAAAGACCTCATGCTCTCGATCCCAATAACTGATAATCCGGGCCAACAAGGGCTCCTCTGCTCTCATCAACGGGTTCTCCAAAAACTTTAGAACCCCACACCTGGCCAACACACGATGGACACCCTGATCCGCCTGGATCTCTACCCGTAATGTACACAGGTCTCTCTCTCTCCAGTTAATCTGTAAATATGCCATACCTGCACAAAAACATCATCTTTGTCAGCATACAGATCGGGAATACCATAACCAAACACAAAAACCCAACTCCCAACCATAAAATAGCACCCAAACCCCCTCATCTCCCAGGTCGCAGTTTTCTGCCCAGTTCTGGACCAGGTCGCAGGTTTTGCCCTGAAACCTGCATCCTAGGTCGCACTTTTTGGCCCAAAAAGTGCGACCCGGCTGTAGAGAAGAAGGAGGGTCTGTTTCTGGGATTTTTGGCCCTAAACTGAACTTTCAATCCATCAAAATGAAAGAGTAAGGTTAGGCCTCTTACCTGAAACTGACGGATCTCGATTCCAATGGTCAGTTTGTCCGCTACGCTTGCCGCAAGATTTAGGGACTTCTCTCCTCTCTACATTCACCACAGCAACAATAGCAAATGAGTGAATTTGGAGGGAAAACTGCCTTATTAAAAGAGAACTCCTGTTTCTTCTTTCAACCGCTGCGACAACACCGTAGCCCCGTTTGACAAACCGTATGCACCGTTGGAAAGCTCTCACTGAGCCCTCAAATGGGTATCTGTTATTTTTTTATGATTTGATAGTTAACCAGGAAACATTTTGTCCAAGAAGGGTCACTTCACCTCTCATTAAAATCGAATTTCCTCACTTACGACACTTGTACTTGGGGCACCACTTTGCCTCCTTACTTGTCTTTGTTCGTATCGATTTTCGTCATGAGTTCCCATATTGTACTCATGTTTTCATGGTCCCCCATTGGGCCTTTACTATGTGGCAGCATCATCGAGTCGCCCCTATTTAGAGCATCCAATTTGAGTCATCATCGCCTTCATGGAGCCTATCCCGAGTCCCTTGCTACCCCGCTATAGCCCTCCATCCTTCATTGCTTGGTCTCTCTCTTGTGTCACACATTATGACCTTCAGTCCCACTATCCCCTATCCCTTATGATCTTGTGTCAATCACTGCCATGTCATTCATTCCCTTTATGCTCTAACAAGGGAATTTGTCCATTCGCTACTCAATCCTTTCCATTTCCCTGTCATGATTAGTGTCAGTCTGTCCGTCGCTCCACTATTTTCTCTCGTGCCTTAGTTGAGGATGTCTCATTGCCTCACCTATGGCGGACCTCCTTCTATCGACATCAGCTCATTCCTTCCAGAAGCCAGGTCTAGAGGGCAGTGTACCTTGGTTCCAGCTTCCACTCTTGTTCGGTGCCTCGGATCAGGAAAAGGTATCTCTCGTTTCCCTTTGACTTGATTGTTTCTCCAGCTCCTTTCAGCGTGATCTAGATCCATATAATTGATGGTCTAGTGATCCAGCAGTAGGTCTTGATGATTCCCAGGTGTGTGTGAGATGTCTTAGCTCTCATGAGGGGGTGGCCCTGCAGGTAGCCCCCCACATGCCTGGATGACCTCTTCCTTGCAGCCTTCGATGCAGCTCCAGATATTTGATGATGTTGGCCTTAGCCACTTGCAGCGCCTCTTTGATTTGCATCTATTAGTCAGATTTTGTGAGCCCTTCCCCATTTACAGGGGGTATTTGGGTTGTATTTGTATCTCATGTACTCAGATATTATTATACAAGTCTTGGCTATTATCCCAAGCACAGCATGTATATGGGATTCCTCATTGTATTTTTATCTGGCTCATGATTATGCCAGCTGTACTTTATGGTTCGGTCCCTTGTTTACTGGACACACTATTCTTTTGTACTTTGTCTCGGCGTGCATAGGTATGCCTCCCCCGCTTCCTTCAGCATAGGTACCCTCTTATAAAAAGAGACTTGTTGCACCTGCGAGTCTCATCTCCTCAGGGTCTAGTTCTTCAGCACACTATCTACCTTGCATTTCTCTCTCTGACTTCCCTTTTGTTGTCTAGTGATCGAGTTCTTACAACGTACTTTGGTCATACGATTTGCTCCTGACACTCGCATGTTGGGGGGCAATCTGTTACACCATTTTTTGGTCATCTAACCTATTATCATTAGATGGACCCAAGTACACCATGTAAGACCAATTTTACCCTAAGTAAAATTGCCTTCACTATGTTAAATAACTTAATAAACCACATTTATTAGGTTATTTATGGTCCAAAAACAAAGAAATTAATTAGATAAACCTTTATTTATCTTATTATTTTTTAGGAATAATTATTTAAATCTTATTTAGATAATATTCCTTGTTAGATATGACCAAATCACACACAAATAATTAAATAAATCATTATTTATTTAATTATCTTTCAACCACTTCCTTAAATAATTAAATAAATCATTATTTATTTGATTATCTTCTAACCGCTTCCTTAAAAAGATAAATAAATCATTTATTTATTTATTTTTGACAAATTAAGGGATTTGACCTAAGTCAAATACCTTTTCCCTCCAACAAATATAATAAAATATTCCATAAAAAGTGGATCTAGATCTGGTTAACCCATGCACCAAGATCTATAATGACCCAATATTTTGTTATAAATAGGAGGGTTTTTCCTACCATTCTTCACCTTTTGTTGCCTATTAGATCACTCTGGATCTATACACTTGGTCACATATCTCCATCATTTCCTCCCATTGAGCTCTATTCTTTGCATTGGGTTTTCTACACCAACTAGAGAGAGAAATCTTAGATCTGAAGTGCTGAGGACTTCCAAGAACCCATCCCACTGAGGGGAATTGGATACTCCTTCTTTTTTTCCTCCCTGGTGCCCCATTAATACAAAAATTCTTTCAAAAATTGTTCTTGTATTGTCTATTGGTATATGGAGCAAACCCTTGTTTTTACTGCTTAATGTCTTTTCATGCATAGATCTGGTTGTTTGCAGCTCTTTTCTTGTTCTACTAACCGCAGATCTGAAGATATTGGCAACCACTTTTGTTGTTAGGGCTATTAGTTATGCGTAGCTAAAGTGGTCCTTTTTCGTACACTTCGACAAAGGATTCATACTAACACTTGCCCCCATGTGTTCCGTCTCAAAGGATTCTGACCGTAGGGGGTATAGGGCGTATAACCAGTCTGATTCGGTTGCTAGTAACTAGTGTACAGGGTTTGATAACCAGAGTATGGACCCTGATTATATGTCGGTCACGTTTGAGTAGTCTGTGGATTTGGCTGCTAAGTATAGGTGTAGCCGAGTTGTTGAGTGTAATAATGGGAACCTTGGGGCGGGTTATAAGTCGATCGATATGGACCTTGAGAATAATAACTACCTTGAGGTTGAGCAGGCTGCTGATAGGTAGGACCCTGCTGAGCCTGATAATTAGGGCGCACCGGTTGATTCAGTTGCGACATTGAATAAATCGGTTGTTGAGCAGGGTTGACAGGATGTGTAGGCTGGCCTGATTGGACATGCTGACCTAGTTGAACGGGCTGACCTATTTGAACAGGTTGCCTCGGGTGAACACGTTGTGCCAGTTGTGCAGGTTGACCTGGCTGATGTGGAACACCTGGTTGTTCCGGATGGACCGATTGGCCTGGTGGTGGAATGGAGCCAGGCGGTGGCTGGTAACCAGTTTGACCTGCAGTAGGACCATAAGATGATCCTGGCTGATGTGCAACATTCGGACCAATAGGATACTGAGGTTGTATAGGTTGGGAAGGTTGGACTTGCCCCCTAGGACCATATACCAACCCTGGTTGGTACCCCGGTTGACCTGTGAGTCCTTGAGGTTGCCCAGGTTGGACTCTAGGGAGAGACTGCATAGGTTGACCTGAAGGGCTATAATATTGTCCTTGCGGACCGTATAATGGCCCTTGCTGGCCCGAAGAGTAGCCTTGAAAGGGATGTCCTTGCGGTTCATAAGGAAAGCCAGGCTGGCCCGAAGGTTGGCCTTGAAAAGGTTGTCCTTGCGGGTTATAAGATTGCCTAGCCTGGTTAGAGGGAAAACCCTGATCATGAAGGTGAGCCTCCGGAGCGGGTAAACGTAAAGGATTCTTGTACTCATCGTACTGATATGGAAAAACGTACACGGGGGTACCGTCCTATGCATAATGTGAAAAATACGGGCAGTTGGGATCTTGAGAGGATTGTCCGACCTCGGGGTTCGATTGCTGTAAGGACAATCGATACTCCTCAGGAGAGATGTTCTCCAGAATAGCAGATGCTATAGAGACATCTTCGGGAAGCGACGTAGCCCTTACGAACTGATTGGTAACAGTGGGTGTAGAGGCAGCCACACAGATAGTGGGCCTGATAGGTACAGAAGTGACCTGAGGGGATGACGTAATGGGTGTCCTAGGAGACATCCCCAATGAAGGAATAACTGGCCTCATAGAAGGAGTTGATATCCCCATAGAGGTGACGGCAGTCATAATCTGACTCAAAGAGGACTGGGCGAAGACAGTGAGTTTTAAAGGGATTTGTATTGGTAGATCAATGAACAATATCATTGAGTATAGTGCATTGATCGAAGTTCTCTCTGATGCCATTTTGTTTGGTATTAACCGCATAATCATAAGGTTAGACTCACAACTTGTGGTATTACAACTTACTAGTGTTTATACAATTGGAAATCCAACACATCTTACATTATTCCTAAGAGTTTGAATTTTGGAAAGGAAATTTGATTTTGTTCAATATCAACACATTTCTAGATATTTGAACAGTTTGAATGATTCTTTAGCTAATCAAGTTTTAGACATAAATTTGTGACATAGGTAAAGAAAAAATTCACATCATTGAATAGGATTATGTATTAGACATAGGAAAAAATCTAAAAATGTATAGATATATAGTTATAGGTTTTTACAAAATTTGTGCCCAAGACACATTAGTCATCTGACCTCAAAATTTACGCAAAATTTCACAAGTAAACTAGTGGTGATCATGGTAACATGCTATAGATATAGAAATCCTACGAAGAAAACGCATCCAACGGTTAGGAACCCCAATTATGTGTTGTTGTAGTCGTATGGGAAGCTCTTTGATCCCACAATCCAGAAGCCCAAAGGTCAACCCCTCTATGTGTTGTTGAAGCTTAACTAGAGTCTCAACCATATCAAGGTCCTAAAGGACTTATCTCCCAACATCCCTCTCTGCTGGCGCATCAACTTTACGCTCTGGTTCCTCTACTGGTTGAACACGACTGATATTTTCATTACATCAAACATTTATTTTAGTCTTGGAAAGAAATCAAAACACAAAAAAATTGTATAGACCTTAGAAAAATAAAAAAACATGGTCAAATCATTCTTACCTATTTCACTCCACTGAGCGCCTTCTAGTAATACTAGATCTAGATCTCCAAGGAAGTCAACTCCTGCGTATGTGTACTCATCTATGACAACAATCTGTTGCCGGAACCAGGCGAAGAATGCAGTAGAGAACACAACGGTCGATTGGCCTACATGCCGACCAATGAGTTCTACCCATCTCTGCATTTGAGGATATCTAGGACTAGATATATCTAGTGTTACATGCTATGGCTGCATCAGTGGAATCCATTCCAAAGCGAAGGAGATAAGGATTGAACCATAAATAAAAAAATTCTTCGTTCCTCCCTTTGCTTTATTCAGTTGTTCCTTTATCTGAGATAGAATAGCTTCAGACCAGTTGAATATTGCTGGCTCTAAGCACTCTAGTGCATACTGCACATACGATCTATTCACTACATGTACTGTAACGATGCCAACAAGTTTAGAGATCATGAAAAGGATGTTCTCGAAGGAAAATCCCTAACATCCTGGATGTTTATTTTTCCATATTTGCTACGTTCTACCCCTGGATAGCAATACTTCATAACATAATCCCTCACTGTCTCTCCTCCAATGGTAGACCTTGTGAGAGAAATGGGCAAACCTCTCCTCAAAAAACCTATGAGAAAATACACATCCTCAACTGTTATGGGTAGCAATTGATTTTTTATGTGAAATGCCTCTATCACCGGATCCCATGCTCAAACTAAGAACTCCAAGAGTTGTATTTTTTGCCTTATTCCCAACAATTTGAATTACTTAAGTAGTACACAATCTCTCAGGGCTTTTATACTACCTGGACCATTCATGGAAATCATATCTTATTCTTCATGTTCTCTTTCCCTCCATGTAATCATCATTATAATCTGATGGAAACCTGAAATACAACCATAAGATCCATTAGATACCATTCATTGCAAAAAAATAGGCAAATTTTGAGCACAATATGAAAATGAAAAACTTGAATTGATCCCAACCCACTCCCTGGGTTGAGACAGTGCATTGCGTATGCAGGTACCCTTCACTGTACCTGCTATGCAATGCAGGTTTCAACATTCAGGGGTGTGTTGCCCTCATTTTGGGAAGAATTTACCCTAGGGGCTATAAAACCCTAAAAATTTGCAGAGAATGGAAATTAAATGATTAATAAATGAAAGAGGAGGTTCATGCTACTAACCTGGATCAAACAGCGACAAAATCTGTCCACAGAAATGACCGTAATCAATGATTGAAGTTCAGGGGAAAAATCAGGTTCAGAGCTCCAAAATGCAAATGGTAACTATGGAATGGTAAAAATGAATAGTGAAACTACTTTTTATAGTCATTTAATTGTTTGAAATTTAAATTTACTGCTGTGGTTATGGTTTTATTATGTTTTTATCACGAAATAGGTATTTTTAATCCATTTGATGTTGTTCTGAACAATAAATACAACTGATGAACAGATTAACCGTGCAGATTTATTCAAAGAATGACTTGACCACAAAACATACTTTTTCTCCTTATTTTTCGAGCTTTGTTAAAAATGAAAAAGGATTTGAAGCGGAGTTTTATCTCTTTTTCAAGATTCAATAACTGTGAAAAAGGAACCCCTGGAGCCTTCTTTCAGCTCTTTTTAGACTCCAATAATGTGAAAATATTGTCGAGCACTTGTCTTTTCGAGCTCGTTAAAGTAAATGAATTGATATCTACTCAGTATAAGTTTAACCCTTTTCCAGACTGAGATGGATTATTTACGAAAAAGGAATACCTTGGTTAAACATGACTAAAGAGGTTCTTTCAGATATTATTTTACACTTTTTTGGATCTGAGATATAGATTTAATAAAATTATTTTTGGAATTCTCTTTCATCGTATTTTTCAGACTCTCTAAATATGAAAAAATACCAGGCTATCATTGTCATTAAGTTTGTTAAAACATAAAATAGCAACGGGCTTGTCGATCATGGAAAGAATCGATTTTCATTCATCAGTAGACTCGTTAAATTATTAAATAGCGATACTTTATTCGCCCGAAGGGTTGAATTATGGATCAAGAAAATGTTATCCTCCTCAATCTTGTTAAAAAATAAAGAGGTACTAGTCAACAAATGACCGGGGGAAATTTTGGAAAAGTGAGAAAAGTTTCTTTCTGGTAGCAAGTCGCTCTTGAACATGACACTTCTTTCACTCCATTTCCATGACTGTTTAGGTTGGGTAATCATCTTGACAGTTCATTCACACCTATGATTCATGTACCATCAGTTCAGTTTTGGGTCAGTGTTGCCAACTCATCACAGTGCCGTCGATATGTTCAAGAGAAGTCATCCAGTGATTAAAAACTCATCCTTCTGCAATACTCGTAAACCATCATTTTCATGACCGTCATCCATGAAACATTGCTATATCAGGTCATACCCTTGTCTCCGAAATCAGTAACTCTAGTTTTGAAATAAGGTGACTTCCTATCGACGAAAAATCAATATCCTGGAAGTTCAGTTAGAAACATCAAATTCTAGTACCATGAGGCTTGTTACAACATCGACAAGATCCTCACTTCTGGACATTTGACTGAAATATTTTGTTAGGCATTCGACATCAAATCATCTATATCCACCTTACGAAATGTACTGCAATACCTTGAAGGCCATTGACATTAATGGTGGTTCTCTCGTGTTTGTTAATAGCTCACATCATTGGTTGGTAATGAAATTATGTAATTCAATATTCGACTACAAATCATATATTTGCATGGCTAGACTTGTACCCGAATGATCGAGTGAACGAGATAAGAAGACACTGGATCTATTTTCATCCATCTGGGCTGTGATTTCAGGATTTTTGTACACATCATCTGTAGGGTGACCTTACATACAGATTTTCATCCAAACATGGGCCTATATTTGTAGGCATGTCTGCGTCTGGCAAACATTCCAATGTAGACTACTTTCTGAATTATGTGCATGTTATTAGATTGTTTTATGTTCTTAACATGGGAAAGCCTACCCTCAGCATTTATGATCAAAGAGGATATATCATGATGTAATGTATTTTAATATTGATGAAGGTGACCACTCTGTTTCGTTTCCAGGCTCATCACAGAGTAATGGATTCCCAATTGGATTAAGCCTCCCGATTGAGAGAGTAATTACTTCCCAAAGAGTAATTAATAGTTGTAGATAGTAGAGGGCAGGGCCCCTCACCTCTTTGGGGAAGGTGAGAAATAAATCCCTCTATTTGAAGAAAATAGAGAGAGTGTAAAGCATGTCAATCAAATTTTCTTATTATTTGGATCTCATGCTTTAGGGGGCAATTTTTATAGGTCAACTTTGGCACCATTCCTAATGACCTGGTTAACTAGACATCATCTCTAGGACCAATGATCAAGGGTCTATCATTCCATATCGTTTGAGTTGCTACATGCCCGAAGACAAGAAAAAATGAAAATGAAGCAAGACTTTCATCAAGCAAAGGTTTCCATGGTTTGAAGCTTTTTATATAACATATGAGAGCTCACCAACGCAGGCTCTAAGGGGCATAAGTGTGTTTCATATGCAGGTAGCCCCATGCAAGGTTGCTCTGCAAATAAGTTCCCAACATTCAAAGGTGTGTTGGTCACATTGGGAGTGAAATTCTCATTGTTCTGGAATCTCCACTTGGCCAGTGCCTTCTAGAAGAGTTCACATGTGTCAAGCTTCGGATCCAAGTGTCCATTTGACATCTACATGACTGGAAAAATGTCCTGCCTATTATTGGAAAGTTATTGATTGCAAAACAACCTATAGTTCATACATAAATTGAGGACATATCTAAGTGCTTGGGAGGAATAATTTGAGTAGAGAAATGCTGGATAATTTTCAATTGAGAGATAGAATTGTGTAGCTACTGCTGGAGAGATTTATACTGTGATGAGGCTTGGGAACATTTTTGGAAGGTCACCTCAAATCAATCACTAGGTTGTAACCTCTCCTTCTATCATCAATAAAGTGTATTGGCTTTGATTTTCCATATATGCCTCTATATGCCTCTGTATTGGCTTTGATTTTCCTTCTATATGCCTCTGTATTGGCTTTGATTTTCCATATTTCAAGATCTTGGTTGATGTATATGGTTTATGCTTTACTGATTTAGCTAAGTAGCTTGAATAGATATCTATATTGTTGCATATTCTATTATTTCAGTGTTCTTTATTGCAAGAAGCATTCAACTCACAAACTACTTGAATTTGAAGCTGCAACAGAAGAGACAGAAGGAGCCATTTGGAAGCGACTGAAAAAGTAAGCCTCCAATCCTCTATGTGTATCTGTTATGAGTTAGGAGAAATAGTCATATGGTCTTTCACCTCTTGTTCTAGAATAGAACCTATCTAGGGAAGCGTGATTTATCTGTAATTCACAATTCTTGATCAACAGCTGGGTTGTAACGTCCCCTTCTGTCATTAATAAATATTACTGCTTATTTTTCCGTATATGCATCTGTATAAGATTTGATTTTACATATCATGATTTCTTATTTGATGTATATGTTTTATGCTTTATTTATTTAGCTAAATAACTTAAATATACATCTATGTTATTGCTATATCTTGTTGTTTAGCTTTCATTCTTGCAGGAAATATTTTGCACAGCTGGCTGGAATTTGAAGCTACAACAAAAGTGACAAAAGGATACTTTGGAAGAACTTGGACTCCAAATAAGATTATTGTTTCATTGTGTGTGTCTGTTTATATTTAGGAAATATAGCCATAAATTCTTTGACCTATTGTTCTAGATAAGAACCTGTCTAGGGAAGAATGATTTATCCGTAATTCATAATTCCATGTAACAAATTGGTGACATCGCTGGGGAATTTATTCTTTATCCTAGGTGTTTTAGCCTCTAATTTTCTCTGTTTATTAACCCAGTAGTTGTTACTCACAAAGATTAGGATTTTTGAAATCCAATTTTGAATTACAAGTGTGTTAGAAATCTATGTTTTTCATTGTACACTGTGTCTAATGCACTCTTGGACAACACACAATTCTTTGCATAGCACTATCTCCCTTTTAGACCTATGTTGCAAATCACTGTCTCTCATTGGAGACTTTGTTGCCTCCTAAGAGCATCCAAATTCCATGGAATTTTTCATTGCAACTTGTTTCATTTTATTCTAGTTGTGTTTTGAAAAGCCTGAGCCTCATATTGACCAATGATTTTATCTACCTCTTCCTCCTTTGAAAGAATTTTTTTTTCAATGTTTGTTTAAAGAATTTTTCTTTATCATTGACGAATTGATTTCAAAGTATTTTCATTGTCGCATTAGATCCATTTGATTTTGAAAAAGGAAATTTTTGTAAATTCCTCATTTCCTGATAGCAGAAATTGTTGTTTAATTCCTCATTTTCGCTTCAAAAGAGAAATTGTTGTTTCTATTCCTCATTTCTCAAAAGTAAAAGGAATTTGTTTTTGTTTATTTATTACACTTAGTTTCTTTTCTACATTCATAACATTAAAGGAAATGAAAAGAAAAACCTGCATTTACATGTAGTGGTTTGTGTTTTTTTCAAAAGGAACAATTAGGAAATTTGCATTTATTTTGTGCTCATTGATTTGTTTGCTCTCAAATTGATTGCTCTTTCTCTCTAGTAGCTAGGATTTTCATTGAAAAGCTAAAATTGAAATATTTCTTATCATTCTTTGTTTTCATTTTAGGAATTTCCAATACATCATCATGGTGAACCTTTGAAAGTAAAATTGATAAACAAGATCAACTTAAATTTATCTCAAGTTACCTAACAAAGCGTTGGAACCATAATGATAACCTTTAGAAGGTCTAGGCTAGAGACATGTTCCAGCATTGTAAGGCATAGCAGCTATCGTTAAATTGTCTATGATACATTCCAAGTGTGATACCTCAATCCAAATATGTATGTATATCGCAGCTCTTCCATGTAATTCCGGGTATATCAGGTGGTGTTACAGTACAAGAAGTATAAAGGGGTGCTCCCACTATGCGGTTTCGCATCAAACAGCGCTAATACGGACTTGGGCCTCCATGTACCTTCGGGTATAATTGGGAGGACAAATTTTAGGTGTTATCCATCCATGGTGAACCAAGTTAGATACCTTGTAAATTGTGATACATCAAACACAACATTCAGGGAGATTTCCTGCCCGTACTTCTTGGTTCGCCAGGAGGTATTCTGCAGTTCATAGTTTCTTGGTAAACCCTTTTGCCCAGGATTACCCTTTTATTTTTTTTATTTTTTTTTGGTTAAAATAAATCAGTAATCTCAGAATAACAAAATGCTTTCCCCCATTGTTCTTATAGAATAGCATTAAAACCACCTTTCCCACCAAAATTTACTTCTGGTAGGCAAAGGTGATCACGCTCTACCGAATCAAGTACAATTCATACCTCTGGCGAAACATCATCTTCCCATAAACCAGAGTTAGCTCAATTTTTTTCTACACATTATGGTTCATATATTTTTGTCGAAATGGAGTTTTCACAGCTACTTGTGGTCATGATCCATCAAATCAGTGAGACCATTCCTCCTAGACTTGATGTTGTTCAACCAGAAATTCATCCAAATCGTGTCTCTTGTTTGCCTAAACATATGAATCTTGAAGTTGTACAACCAAAATTTTTTCTTACCTTGGTCATCCCACAAATTTATATAGCTATTGAGTCTCCAAAATCACATAGTCAACCACCTAAAATATACTCTGGGCCCGAAGATGAAATACTTCCACCTGGTTTAATTGCGATCAAAGAAACCCCATAAGAAGAGACACCTTCAACTCCAACCCTTTTTGGGGAGGACCTTTAACTATAGGAGTATTTTCCTGAATCGTTACCATCTACTTTTGTTGATCCTGTTCCCATTCAAACTCCTTTCGATTCAAAAGGGAATACATTTGGTGAAGTAACCATTCCTGAACCGAAATCTTCGATTGGGCCATCTGTTCCAATTACATCAGTACCTGCCCTCGCTACCCCGTTGATGTTCAAAAATTTATCAGAGTCATATTTTCATGGTGGCACTATGAGCCATGAGGTTACAAATAATTATCTGTAATTTTCTCTGGTGCATCTTCAAACCCATGGACTTTACCAATGTCATCATCTGATATTCTAACTGGTAATCGTATAGTGAGCACTGAACACATTGATTATTTATAAACATCATCAGGGATCTATCAAGTCGATCCATCTAGGTCTT
The DNA here is from genome assembly GCA_034641835.2 of Pinus albicaulis. Taxonomy (NCBI): domain Eukaryota; kingdom Viridiplantae; phylum Streptophyta; class Pinopsida; order Pinales; family Pinaceae; genus Pinus; species Pinus albicaulis. The sequence goes on from CM076575.1 coordinate 1,226,846,459, forward strand.
TTCCTTCAAGTACCATATCAACTGGATTCCCAACATTTGGAGAGAAATATTTTATCTCTCATTATCCCCATGCTGGGGGCAACCTTTAGTCACCCAATATGATAGTACTCTCTCACTTTTTGGTTACACCCACATCATTACCACTTGTTAATACATATTTACCCCTCTTACAGAATAAAAATGTTGTAAAAAAACCTTATCAAGCGGGCATTCAACTCAATACTCTCAAATGTTGGGTCCACAGACTCCAAATCCTTCAGTTAATTTACAAAAAAATATATCTGAAATCATTTATTCAGAACTTTGTTTACCATTTTATGGGATGTCACAACTGCAACCTGGTTATAGCTATCAACCGAATCCAAAATATCCTAATTTTTGTTATAACATTGGTGGACAGACCATTTGGCAACCTCAGTCGCAAATGCCTCAAACTCCATTTCAAAAAGTATCATATCTAGGTTTTGGTCAATAGAATCCTCAAGTGTTTGCTTTTCAAAATGACCCCTATCTGGGTTACTAGCAGCAAATTCCATATGTTGGTACTCAAAGGCCTGTTGCTCAAGTGTTAAGTCCCTATATTAATAGTGTACTCCCTTATTATGTTAGTGTAGCCCCACTTATTGTTATTATTGTACCCTTGTAACCCCCATAGTGTTATTATTGTGCCCTTAAATTATTATTGTTAGATCGGCTAGGATTACATTGTGGCCCACTAGGATTACATTATGGCCCCATGGACTCCTATATATAGAAAGGAGGTTTTTTAAATTGTATCATCCAAGAATTGTTCATTTATGTAATGTATTTGAGGTTTCCCCCTCGAAGTGGCTCATTTCTAAGGCATTGATATCTCTTTTGTTCTATTTTTGGAGCTGGTTACACAACATTTGGTATCGCAGCCTGGGATTCTGGGTTTCTCATTATTTCCGAATGATACATACTGTGGAATTTGTGCTTATAAATTTTTAATTTTACTATGAAGTTTCAGAAGCTGAAATTCTTAGGGTATGAAGCTGAAATCCTAAGGAATATTTTCTAAAAATTTCAGAGCTTGGTTCGCAATATTTTCGGAGATATCATCTGTGGAAGTTAGGTCTTGTTTCCAGCTCCTAAACAGGTCATCGTGGAATTTTCGCTATAAAATTTTTTCTACGAAGGTTCAGAATCTGAAATTCATATGGTGTGAAGCTGAAATCCTGAGGAAATTCGTCAAAAAATTTCAGAGCTTGGTTCGCAATATTTTTTTAGATATGATCTGTGGAAGGTAGTGCTCTTTCAGGCTCCTGAATTGCATCTCAAAGAGGTGATTGTGGGAAAAGTTCAATAACTCTCTCTCTGGGAAGTGGATTTGAGTGCCATAAAAAGTGGTCACAATTACACGTACTTTAGTTTCTTGGCTATCAATTTCAGAGACAAAGGATGAAACAGTGACACGTGGAAATTCCTACAAGTTCACTCTACTGAACTAGTCTATAATTAGGTCATTGTGGGAGATTGAACACAACATTGTCTTGGAGAATCCAAATCAGGTCGGACCTGTGACATTCAAAAGAGAATTTATAGGGCTACTTCAGTGCTGAATTTTAGATATTGAATATCTGCAATCACAGAGATAATACAATTTCAATATCGAGATCCTCAAAGAAAGTAAAAGGTGTGTATTTTTTTCTGAATTGCATAAGTCTTGTTTGAAGAATCAAGTTGAATTGATTGCAAGGGCCTATTGTAGAATATATATCAATATTGGAGTCTAAAATGGCCCCTAAAAATAATTCGACACCTATTTATCCTTTAGAAAGCTATACTATGATGCATGAAGAGGAAGAGTTGCAATATGAGATATCAAAATTACGGTACCAAGTGCAACAAGTTTCGATCTTACGAAGAGCAATTGAAGACGAAATAGATGGTTTAAAAGCATAAATGGAGGCTAAGTTGGATGGTTTGAAGGATAAAATAATAGCAAATACGGATGATAAATTAGTGGAAGATCACGTCGAGCATCAACAACAAGTTCTCCAACTCTCAAAGGATAACCCAACTTTGGTGCAGAATCTAATGAAACAACATGAAGATCAACATGACATCGAAAGAAGTTATGAAGCAGTCACAGAAACAAGAAATCGACAAGTACAATCAATTTCAGAGTATCACAGCAAGTGGAAGAACTTTCCTGTAGAATATTCCATATGCGAGGATGAGAATTTTATACAGAAGCATCAAGAAATAATCAAGCGTTGACGACAACATTTGTTTGAAGGAGAGGGGCATGTTAAGTCCCTATATTAATAGTGTAGTCCCTTATTATGTTAGTGTAACCCCCGTTATTTTTATTGTACCCTTGTAACTCCCATAGTGTTATTATTGTGCCCTTAAATTATTATTGTTAGGTCGGTTAGGATTACATTGTGGCCCACTAGGATTACATTGTGGCCCCATGGACTCCTATATATAGAAAGGAGGTTTTGTAATTTGAATCATCCAAGAATTTTTCATTCATGTAATGTATTGGAGGTTGCCCTCTTGAAGTGGCTTATTTCTAAGGCGTTGATCTCTATTTTCTTCTATTTTTGGAGCTGGTTACACAACATCAAGCAAATTCATCTTCCCCTGGCTATTCTCAACATGACCTTAATAGACAGCTACCCTTTGTTGCAACTATAGAGTTACCAGATTTAAATCGGCTAACTTACGATCCAATTAAATATGCTCGTTGGTGGCTCGTGATACCTCAAAAATTACCCTAGGATATTCCTAAGTTTAGTGGAAACCCTGCAGAAGATCCTTCAACTCATGTCACGACTTATCATTTATGGTGTTCATAAAACTCCCTAAATTATGATTTTTTTTTACTACGTCTTTTCTAGCATATGCTCATAGGTCGGGCTGAAAAATGGTACATTAAATTACCTAGAGCTTCTTTTGATAGTTTCACTACCCTAGCCACTGTCTTTTTGACTCATTTTCAATTACCCATACGATATGAAACTGGAATGGAACTCTTGACCAATTTCAAATAGAAAAATACTACTCACATTTCCGATCATATTCATGAGTGGCGTCGTCGTCGTAGAATGGTTAAGGCATTAGTTCCGGATCAGCTCCTTGCTGAATGATTCATTGTCCCTATTACCATCTATAACTGAGGATGTGGCTAAGGGTGGCATCTTCACAGAAGAGCAAGTTATCTCTCGTGCCCAATATTTAGACTTGATTTACACTCAGTTTGGCACGCTCTAGGAAAAAAATTCCTAACACGCCAAGATCTAATTTTACTGTTCCTCCTCAATTAAAGCACTCTCATGATAGAGATGGCTTGATTGGTACTGTAAGCAAAAATCATACTACTACATCTGATCCTCCACCTTCTTCCAAAATTAATTATGTGTCGTTGGACAAAGGAAAAAGTGAAAAGCAGCCTAGAAGTAAGAAAACAGTGAAATCTAAGAAAAAGAAAACTTCTAACCTACAGGAAAGATCATATGATCAATCATCTAGACCTAGGAAAACTCGTTATCCATACATAATCTCTAATGAGGAACACTTTTTTAGGGATTTTCCTCACCACGCTGAAGTCTCAAAAATCATCAATATTTCCTATGCGTCAGCTATATTGAAGACCCATTTCCAAATCCGGACACAAACATGGTTGCTATGGATCTAGATCCTAGTTCCCAAGTGTTAATGTTATCTATCACAAAACCTTCAATAGATGTTTTGGTGTCAACGCATAATAAATATTATAGTAGTCAGGCCTCTAATCAACTACTACCTCGACAATGAATCCATTTACAGAATCAGTACCGCCTATTGCTCTTCCTGAATTGACAATCAAGCAACCAAAGGGAGTAATTCACAAATCGACATATAATCCTTGAGAAAGAGCTCCACAAAATTATAATATAGTTGAAGATTTTCCTCAATCCCCTTCAGCTATGTCTTCTCTTGAGGTATTACAAAATTTTCCCTCCCAAAAATAGGCTTTATTGTCGGCTATTGGTGGAATTGATCCGACTAATTCTAATCTTGTCGTCTTTAATCATATGTGCTATGTGCTACACCTACCAGCAGAATTAGCATTATCCATACAAGTAAATGTTCTTAATCATCATGTTCATCGCACTATTATTGATGAGGGAGCATCTACATGCATTATGCTTCTAAACGGTTGGAAGTCACTTGGCTTGCCGCACTTATCACAATCATCAACGACATTGAAGGCATTTTATGGACGTACATATAAAACTTGTGGTATTATTAATAACCTGCATGTTGAACTAGGGGGAAAAACAATGAATATTGATGTTGATGTTGTTGACGGACCCCTTGACTATAATATTTTACTTGGAAGGCCATGGGTATATGCAATGACTGCAATTTTTTCTATATATTTTAGAATGATTGGCTTTCCACATGAAGGTACTATCACAGTTATTAATCAGCTATCTTTCTTTGCCTCTGCTTCGCAGGTGACTGGAAGAATTCCGTTTGCTCACATACCCCAACTAAAACTTCATAACATTGGTGTAGGACTCTTAAAGGATTCCACTTTAATGGGAACCTTTTCATTACCGCCGCTTGCGACGTCGGCAGAAATTGCAAGTATAGAGACCTGCTACATGATCTCTTTCACTCTATCTGGCTTAAGGAAGAGTACGGGTGATTCTAAAATTACTACGTTGAATGATTTTTTGCCACCCAGCCCTATTGAGCTGGCATGGCAATCAATATATTTGACTTGGGCGGCAAATCCAAAATTAGTGTCACCGAGTGTTTGTTTTGATCGTTCCTTAGATTTTGGTACTCCCTCTGGTCCTTTTTCCTCAATGTTCTTGATAGATGAGAATATTTTGGAAGCCATGATGTTAGAAGGAAAACCATGGGAAGATTATCATCATCATTCCCATCTTCCTGATTATGAAGAAAACTATCTTAGTGAAATATATCATCCATCAATCAAAAATTCATTTTCGAATTCTTTACCTATTAATGTGACCAATTCCGAGAAAAATCTGTCAAATATTGAAGAAACCATTTCTATTCATATTTCGACCAAACCTGGCATTGTAGAAAATATTCATGTTGGTGTATCTTGTTCTCCATCAAAACTTGAATCATATCGCTCTCTATTTCGTTAATTTCGTGATGTATTTTCTTGGTCTTACGAGTAAATTCCAAGCATAGATACTATTATTGTTGAAAACACTATTAATATGTATCCTGATGTCAAACCAGTGGGTCAACGGCTTCGTCCTTTTCATCCGAAGAAATCCACTGCCACCAAAGTAGAAGATGAAAAAATTTTCCGTGCTGGTTTCATATACCATGTTCCGCTCACTGAGTGGACTTCCAATATTGTTTATGTCATGAAAAAGAAAGGAACTATTAGAGTATGTGTCGATTATAGGGATGGCAATCTTTATTGTCCAAAAGACAACTATCCTACTCCCTTTATTGACCAAATTATTTACGATTGTATTGGATGAGAAATATTTATGTTCATGGATGGATTTTCCGGCTACAATCAAATCAACATCCGCCTAGAGGATCAACATAAGACAAAATTCATCTGTCACTGGAGCACATTCGCTTATAGGAAACTACCATTTGGTTTAAAGGGAACTGGGGAAAATTTTCAGAGAGTAATGGACTATGATTTCAATGACATCAAGCACATTTTCAACCTTATCTAGATGATTTATGAGCACATTCACTAAATCGGACTTATCACCTGATGCACTTGAGAGCCATTTTTGTTAGTATGAATCCTTTGTCGAAGTGTACGAAAAAGGACCACTTTAGCTACGCATAACTAATAGCCCTAACAACAAAAGTGGCTGCCAATATCTTCAGATCTGCGATTAGTTAGACAAGAAAATAGCTGCAAAACGCCAGATCTATGTATGGAAAGACATTAAGCAGTGAAATAAAGGGTTTGCTCCATGCATCCAACAGACAAGACAAGAACACAATTTTTTGAAAGAATTTTTATATTACAGGGCACCTGGGAGGAAAACAAGAAGGTGTATCCAGCTCTCCTCAATGGGATGGGTTCTTTGTAGTCCTCAGCACTTCAGATCTAAGCTTTCTCTCTCTTGTAGGAGTAGAAAAACCAATGCAAAAATGAAGCTCAATGGGAGAAAATGATGAAAAATGAGACCAAGTGTATAGATCCAGAGTGATATAATAGGCAACAAAAGGTGAAGAATGATGGGGAAAACCCTCCTATTTATAACAAAATATTGGGTCATTCTAGATCTTGGTGTATGATTAAAATAATTTTAACCAAATCTAGATCCACCTTTTATGGAATACTTTATTATATTTGTTGGAGGGAAAGGGTCTTTGACTTGGGTCAAATCCCTTGATTAGTCAAAAATAAATAAATAAATGATTTATTTATCTTTTTAAGGAAGTGTTTGGAAGATAATCAAATAAATAATGATTTATTTAATTATTTGTGGGTGATTTTAAGGTCATATTTAACAAGGAATATTATCTAAACAAGATTTAAATAATTATTCCTAGAAATTAATAAGATAAATAAAGGTTTATCTAATTAATTTCTTTGATTTTGGGTTAAACATGACTGGGAATAATAATTAAATTATGATTTAATTAATTATTCCATGAGGAAAATAAAACAAATATGGGTTTGTTCAATATTTCCTTTTGGGGTTTCCTGTTTTAACATAGTGAAAGCGGTTTTACTTAGGGTAAAACTGGTCTTACATGGTGTACTTGGGTCCATCTAATGATAATAGGTTAGATGACCAAAAAATGGTGTAACAGATTGCCCCCCAGCGTGCGAGCGTCAGGAGAAAATCGTATGACCGAAGTACGTTGTAAGAACACAATCACTAGACAACAAAAGGGATGTCAGAGAGAGAAATGTGAGGTAGATAGTGTGCTAAAGGACTAAACCCTGAGGATACGAAACTCGCAGGTGCAACAAGTCTCTTTTTATGAGAGGGTACCTGTGCTGAAGGCAGCGGGGAGGCATACCTATGCCCGCCGAGACAAAGTACAAAATAATAGTGTGTCCAGTAAACAAGGGACCGAACCATAAAGTACAGCTGGCATAATCATGAGCCAGATAAAAATACAATGAGGAATCCCACATACATGCTGTGCCTGGGATAACAGCCAGGACTTGTACAATAATATCTGAGTACATGAGATACAAATACAACCAAAATGCCCCCTGCACATGGGGAAGGGCTCACAAAATCTGACTGATACATGCAAATCGAAGAGGCGCTGCAAGTGGCTATGGCCAACATCATCAAATATCTGGAGCTGCATCGAAGGCTGCAAAGAAGAGGTCATCCGGGCATGTGGGGGGCTACCTGCATGGCCACCCCCTCATGAGGGTTGAAACATCTCACACACACCCGGGAATCATCAAGAGCTGCTGCTGGATCACTGGACCATCAAGTATACGAATCTCGATCATGCTGAAAGGAGCTGGAGAAAAAATCAAGTCAAAGGGAAAGGAGATATCCCTTTGCCTGATCCGAGGCACCGAACAAGAGTGGAAGCTGGAACCAAGGTACACCGCCCTCTAGACCTGGCTTCTGGAATGAATGAGCTGATGTCGACAGAAGGAGGTCCGCCATAGGTGAGGCAATGAGAGATCCTCAACTAAGGCACGAGAGAAAATAGTAGAGCGACGGACAGACCGACACTAATGATGATAGTGAAGTGAGTCGCGGACCGAGTAGCTACGGACGACTCGGTCCGTGAAAACCAGAGATTCTGGTTCGATCCTCGTGGATTCCCCATTTGTTAGTATGAATCCTTTGTCGAAGTACGAAAAGGACCACTTTAGCTACGCATAACTAATAGCCCTAACAACAAAAGTGGCTACCAATATCTTCAGATCTCGCGATTAGTTAGACAAGAAAAATAACCGCAAAACACTAGATCTATGTATGGAAAGACATTAAGCAAGAAATAAAGGGTTTGGGCTCCATGCATCCAAATGTGACAAGACAAGAACACAATTTTTGAAAGAATTTTATATTAATAGGCACTGGGAGGAAAACAAGAAGGTGTATCTAGCCCTCAATGGGGATGGGTTCTTTGTAGTCCTCAAGACTTCGGGGATCTAAGCTTTTCTCTTGTGCAAGAGTAGAAAACCCAATGCAAAACAAGCTCAATGGGAGAAAATGATGAAAAATGTGACCAAGTGTATAGATCCAGAGTGATCTAATAGGCGACAAAAGGTGAAGAATGGTAGGAAAAACCCTCCTATTTATAACAAAATATTGGGTCATTCTAGATCTTGGTGCATGATTAAAATAATGTTAACCAAATCTAGATCCACCTTTTATGGAATATTTTATTATATTTTTTGGAGGGAAAGGGTCTTTGACTTGGGTCAAATCCTTTGATTAGTCAAAAATAAATAAATAAATGATTTATTTATCTTTTTAAGGAAGTGGTTGGAAGATAATCAAATAAATAATGATTTATTTAATTATTTGTGGGTGATTTGGTCATATTTAACAAGGAATATTATCTAAATAAGATTTAAATAATTATTCCTAGAAAATAATAAGATAAATAAAGGTTTATCTAATTAATTTTTTTTTTTTGGGTTAAACATGACTGGGAATAATAATTAAATTATGGTTTAATTAATTATTCCATGAGGAAAATCAAACAAATATAGGTTTGTTTAATATTTTCTTTTGGGGTTTCCTGTTTTAACATAGTGAAGGCAATTTTACTTAGGGTAAAATTGGTCTTACATGGTGTACTTGGGTCCATCTAATGATAATAGGTTAGATGACCAAAAAATGGTGTAACAGATTGCCCCCCAGCGTGCGAGTGTCAGGAGCAAATCGTATGACCGAAGTACATTGTAAGAACACAATCACTAGACAACAAAAGGGATGTCAGAGAGAGAAATGTGAGGTAGATAGTGTGTTGAAGGACTAGACCCTGAGGATACGAGACTCGCAGGTGCAACAAGTCTCTTTTTATGAGAGGGTACCTGTGCTGAAGGCGGCGGGGGAGGCATACCTATGCCCGCCGAGACAAAGTACAAAAGAATAGTGTGTCCAGTAAACAAGGGACCGAACCATAAATTACAACTGGCATAATCATGAGCCAGATAAAAATACAATGAGGAATCCCACATACATGCTGTGCCTGGGATAACAGCCAGGACTTGTACAATAATATCTGAGTACATGAGATACAAATACAACCCAAATGCCCCTTGCAAATGGGGAAGGGCTCACAAAATCTGACTGATACATGCAAATCGAAGAGGCGCTGCAAGTGGCTATGGCCAACATCATCAAATATCTGGAGCTGCATCGAAGGCTACAAAGAAGAGGTCATCCGGGCATGTGGGGGGCTACCTGCAGGGCCACCCCCTCATGAGGGTTGAAACATCTCACACATACCCGGGAATCATCAAGAGCTGCTGCTGGATCACTGGACCATCAAGTATACGAATCTCGATCATGCTGAAGGAGCTGGAGAAACAATCAAGCCAACGGGAAAGGAGATATCCCTTTGCCTGATCCGAGGCACCGAACAAGAGTGGAAGCTGGAACCAAGGTACACCGCCCTCTAGACCTGGCTTCTGGAATAAATGAGCTGATGTCGACAGAAGGAGGTCCGCCATAGTTGAGGCAATGAGAGATCCTCGACTAAGGCACGAGAGAAAAGAGTAGAGCGACGGACAGACTGACACTAATGATGATAGTGAAGTGGAAAGGACTGAGTAGCTAATGGACGACTTCCCTGGTCTGTGAAACCAGAGATTCTGGGTTCGATCCCCTGTGGATTCGCCATTTGTTAGTATGAATCCTTTGTCGAAGTGTACGAAAAAGGACCACTTTAGCTACGCATAACTAATAGCCCTAACAACAAAAGTGGCTACCAATATCTTCAGATTTGCGATTAGTTAGACAAGAAAATAACTGCAAAACACTAGATCTATGTATGGAAAGACATTAAGCAGTAAAATAAAGGGTTTGCTCCATGCATCCAACAGACAAGACAAGAACACAATTTTTTGAAAGAATTTTTATATTACAGGGCACCTGGGAGGAAAACAAGAAGGTGTATCTAGCTCTCCTCAATGGGATGGGTTCTTTGTAGTCCTCAGCACTTCAGATCTAAGCTTTCTCTCTCTTGTAGGAGTAGAAAACCCAATGCAAAAATGAAGCTCAATGGGAGAAAATGATGAAAAATGAGACCAAGTGTATAGATCCAGAGTGATCTAATAGGCAACAAAAGGTGAAGAATGATGGGGAAAAACCCTCCTATTTATAACAAAATATTGGGTCATTCTAGATCCTGGTGTATGATTAAAATAATTTTAACCAAATCTAGATCCACCTTTTATGGAATACTTTATTATATTTGTTGGAGGGAAAGGGTCTTTGACTTGGGTCAAATCCCTTGATTAGTCAAAAATAAATAAATAAATGATTTCTTTATCTTTTTAAGGAAGTGGTTGGAAGATAATCAAATAAATAATGATTTATTTAATTATTTGTGGGAGATTTGGTCATATTTAACAAGGAATATTATCTAAATAAGATTTAAATAATTATTCCTAGAAATTAATAAGATAAATAAAGGTTTATCTAATTAATTTCTTTAATTTTGGGTTAAACATGACTGGGAATAATAATTAAATTATGATTTAATTAATTATTCCATGAGGAAAATCAAACAAATATGGGTTTGTTCAATATTTCCTTTTGGGGTTTCCTGTTTTAACATAGTGAAAGCGGTTTTACTTGGGGTAAAACTGGTCTTACATGGTGTACTTGGGTCCATCTAATGATAATAAGTTAGATGACCAAAAAATGGTGTAACAGATTGCCCCCCAGCGTGCGAGTGTCAGGAGCAAATCGTATGACCGAAGTACGTTGTAAGAACACAATCACTAGACAACAAAAGAGGTGTCAGAGAGAGAACGGTGTGGTAGATAGTGTGCTGAAGGACTAGACCCTGAGGAGACGAGACTTGCAGGTGCAACAAGTCTCTTTTTATGAGAGGGTACCTGTGCTGAAGGCGGCGGGGGAGGCATACCTATGCCCGCCGAGACAAAGTACAAAAGAATAGTGTGTCCAATAAACAAGGGACCGAACCATAAAGTACAGCTGGCATAATCATGAGCCAGATAAAAATACAATGAGGAATCCCACATACATGCTGTGCCTGGGATAACAGCCAGGACTTGTACAATAATATCCGAGTACATGAGATACAAATACAACCCAAATGCCCCCTGTAACTGGGGAAGGGCTCACAAAATCTGACTGATACATGCAAGTCGAAGAGGCGCTGCAAGTGGCTACGACCAACATCATCAAATATCTGGAGCTGCATCGAAGGCTGCAAAGAAGAGGTCATCCGGGCATGTGGGGGGCTACCTGCAGGGCCACCCCCTCATGAGGGTTGAAACATCTCACACACACCCGGGAATCATCAAGAGCTGCTGCTGGATCACTGGACCATCAAGTATACAAATCTCGATCATGCTGAAGGAGCTGGAGAAACAATCAAGCCAAAGGGAAAGGAGATATCCCTTTGCCTGATCCGAGGCACCGAACAAGAGTGGAAGCTGGAACCAAGGTACACCGCCCTCTAGACCTGGCTTCTGAAATGAATGAGCTGATGTCGACAGAAGGAGGTCCGCCATAGTTGAGGCAATGAGAGATCCTCAACTAAGGCACGAGAGAAAAAAGTAGAGCAAGGGACAGACTGACACTAATGATGATAGTGAAGTGGAAAGGACTGAGTAGCTAATGGACGACTTCCCTGGTCTGTGAAACCAGAGATTCTGGGTTCGATCCCCTATGGAGTCGCCATTTGTTAGTATGAATCCTTTGTCGAAGTGTACGAAAAAGGACCACTTTAGCTACGCATAACTAATAGCCCTAACAACAAAAGTGGCTGCCAATATCTTCAGATCTGCGATTAGTTAGACAAGAAAATAGCTGCAAAACACCAGATCTATGTATGGAAAGACATTAAGCAATAAAATAAAGGGTTTGCTCCATGCATCCAACAGACAAGACAAGAACACAATTTTTTGAAAGAATTTTTATATTACAGGGCACCTGGGAGGAAAACAAGAAAGTGTATCCAGCTCTCCTCAATGGGATGGGTTCTTTGTAGTCCTCAGCACTTCAGATCTAAGATTTCTCTCTCTTGTAGGAGTAGAAAACCCAATGCAAAAATGAAGCTCAATGGGAGCAAATGATGAAAAATGAGACGAAGTGTATAGATCCAGAGTGATCTAATAGGCAACAAAAGGTGAAGAATGATGGGGAAATCCCTCCTATTTATAACAAAATATTGGGTCATTCTAGATCTTGGTGCATGATTAAAATAATTTTAACCAAATCTAGATCCACCTTTTATGGAATACTTTATTATATTTGTTGGAGGGAAAGGGTCTTTGACTTGGGTCAAATCCCTTGATTAGTCAAAAATAAATAAATAAATGATTTCTTTATCTTTTTAAGGAAGTGGTTGGAAGATAATCAAATAAATAATGATTTATTTAATTATTTGTGGGAGATTTGGTCATATTTAACAAGGAATATTATCTAAATAAGATTTAAATAATTATTCCTAGAAATTAATAAGATAAATAAAGGTTTATCTAATTAATTTCTTTGATTTTGGGTTAAACATGACTGGGAATAATAATTAAATTATGATTTAATTAATTATTCCATGAGGAAAATCAAACAAATATGAGTTTGTTCAATATTTCCTTTTGGGGTTTCCTGTTTTAACATAGTGAAAGCAGTTTTACTTAGGGTAAAACTGGTCTTACATGGTGTACTTGGGTTCATCTAATGATAATAAGTTAGATGACCAAAAAATGGTGTAACAATTTTATTACGCTGTTGACACTAAAAAATATGCCTCAATCAACATAAATGGGTGTTTATGTTGGTTTTGGTCATTTTCTAGATTCGTAGTCTTAAAAGAAGGAATTTGAATCAACCCATTGAAGGTTCAGGCCATTCTTGATTTTCCTGCGCCATCAAATTTACTTAAGATATAGAAAATTCAAGGAAATGATAACTTCCTAAGAAGGTTCATTCCAAACTAATATGAAATGGCTAAAGGATTTACTTGACTCTTGAAAAAGGGGGTTCCCTTCCATTGGGACCAAGTTCTGCAAGCCTCTTTTGATGTTGTCAAGGATACCCTTATCCGAGCATCATTAATGTACCCCCCTAATTATCAAAATGATTATTTCCTATATATCGCCACGAATGAAATGACCACTTTTATGGTATTGGTCCCAGTAGAAGATGGAATTTAACATCTGATCAATTATTTGAGTCGTAATATCAATGATACAAAGTTAAGTATTCATACATAGAAAATATTGACTTGGAAACTATTCAATCTTTCCAAAGATTTTTCTATTATATCCTGCTCTGAAAAGCCACTACCATTTCAGATTGCAACCCCATGACTTATATCTTATCACGTCAATTGCTGGGGGGGGATATTCAAAATGGATTATCTTTCTATAGGAATTTGATTTGGAATTCATCAAATCCAAGTCAATGAAGTATTTAGTTGTGGATGAGCTTCTCTATGACCTTCCCTTTTATAGTACTGCAACTACGTCAAAACCATCAGTTCTTGGCAATTATCTATTTCTGATTGGATCAACTGAACCTTGGTATGGGTATTTCAACATTTATATCCAAACCAAAAAATTTCAACCTGATACCTCTCACAATGAACAACAATGTATTTGATACCAAGCCAAAGATTATCTAATCGTCGACGATACAATTTATCGTCGTGTTGTTGATACCATTTTAAGGAGGTGCCTCGCTGATCAGGAGGCCGAAAATATTTTAAATGATTTTTATGTTGGGGCTTCTATAGGACATTTATTTGGATATGCTACTATGCAGAAGATACTCCATTCTGGTCACTTTTGGCCTACAATTTTTCGAGGCTACATCCTCAATTAAAATTGAAGAGATCAGCCATTGAACACAGGAATAACACACAAACAATTAATTTCTATATTAAATCACACTAATACATTACAATATTTATAGTGCTGCTGAGATCCAACTAATTCCATTCTTGGAGGGAGTAGTTGAGAGAATCTTTCAACATCCTCCAACTCACCAAACTAATCCCTAAACTGTAGTATGCATCATAAATGAGGCATTATCTCAACACCCCCCCTTAATGCCTACATTACAGAAATGGAGAACACACTAACTTAATACAAACATTTGTCTGCCTTGGTCTTCATTAACATTTGTACCCACTCTGAGATCTCATAGACAACGCTCTTTTCTCCACCATTTTCGAGCTACCATTCAACCCATTTAAAATACATTTGTTTCTGACAAGTAATAATGAACTTTGCAAGATCAACAATATTGACAACTCAGCTCGTCGGGGCTTCCGCGATAAGAGCTGGCAAGTGATGAACCATCCTATGGACCAATCACCATCTATCGGATATTTCGCTTTTGGCTATCCATCAATGGCTAGGAAAATGGTATGAATACTGAATGTGTTCAAGAGCTAATCTAACAACTTGACCTGCTTCACACAAATGGATCTCATACTGTAACCTGTAACTGATACCCTTGGCCTGTAGCACAACAGATCAACATATAACAAATTCACACAATCAAATTAGCCAATTGTCCTCTCGTCCCTATAGAACGTAGAGAACGACTAATTTAAATAATGCTAAATTGTTCATAGTTGGTTCTTCACTCCACAAATCTCACAACAATAAACCCACAAAATATAACGTAAATAAAACAAACAGCATGACCATTTCTCAGGCAGTGAACCTCGTCCAACAAAAAATTAATGGATTTAAAATACACCTTTGCCATCACACTTTCAAAGCCCAGCAATAGGGAGTACCATATCTGAGCCACCCTTAAAATGAAATGCAAATTCAGGCCACACAATATTCTTTACACCAGACACATTGTAACACAGTCCCATGCTAGTGCTAACTTACACACCCCTTCTCAAAAACCCAGTAAACCCTTCTGTTTTCTCTTACTTCTATCTTGGCCTCGAAACGGTGAGTATTGGTGGAAAGCGCTTGACGCTTCCCTCCAATTTAACGATATCCCTTTGAAGCACCTTGTTACCCAGCATTATCTTGCTGCTGTTGTTTACATAGTCAAGGCAGTACGCAAATTTATTGCCAAGAAGAGGAGCAATATGGGAAGGCATAGACAGTCTTCCTCTGGCAAATCCTGCAACACCAGCTAGCTGGGACGAAACCACTGAACATCTAATTGCGAAGTTCTTTATTTCTCGTCTTCCTTTGTATTTTAGTGGAAAATTCAAGGTGTCACTCAGTATACGCCCCGTCGCGTTTCCCATGCCATAGGTAAGGCTGAAATGTGGACAAATCTATGAGAACTTCTGGAAGGTTTCAATGCAGCCCTCATTCTCGCACAGATCTCTGCACTTGGGATCTGCACACTTCACAGGCACATGAGAGGATGACTTTCTTGGAAAAAAGACGGTGCTATATCCAGCGCATTGGGTACATGTATAATTTCTGGTGCAGGGTACCCATACCACATCGCTGCCCATGTCCATGACGAGCATTACATCCTGTGCAAGAGTACTCACTGATAATTTGATATAATACTCCATGACTGCACTATTATCACTCAAACTTTCACACAGTAATCTACACATGAATCCTATTCCTATAGAATCTATTATCACAATTTTCTCTTCATCTTCCTGAGCACTCTCGTGAGGGATTAAGCTCAGCTTGGCTTTAATACCAAATTAAAATTGAAGAGATCAACCATTGAACACAGGAATAACACACAAACAATTAATTTCTATATTAAATCACACTAATACATTACAATATTTATAGTGCTGCTGAGATCCAACTAATTCCATTCTTGGAGGGAGTAGTTGAGAGAATCTCTCAACATCCTCCAACACACCAAACCAATCCCTAAACTGTAGTATGCATCATAAATGAGGCATTATCTCAACATCCTCGCGGTCAAAAGTTGTCATGCGTGCTATATCTTTGATCGTAATATCTGAAAACAACCATTTCCAATGCATCCTGTTGTCTATGTGGGACCATTTTAGAAATGGGGTATTGACTTCATGACCTGTAACCCTCGTTCGTCCGGGGGGGATGATTATACTAATGTTGCAGTTGACTATTTTACCAAATGGGCCAAATCGATGCCTACATTCAATAACACAGGATAGAAAACTACATTTTTTTTCTTTAATCATGTTATTGCATGGTTTGGAGTCCCACACGCTATAGTTATAGATCATGGGAAGCATTTTCGAAATCACATGATGAATGAATTAACTACCAATTTAGGATTTTCGCATGATAATTCTACTCATTATCCACAATCAAATGGACAAGTTGAAGCTATCAACAATATTCTTAAACGTATGCTTCAACGAATGATAGGAGTTTGTAAAAGAAATTGGAATTTGATCGTGTAATCTGCCTTGTGGGCGTATCAAAACTCGGTGAGAAACACAACTGGATTTACTCCTTTTCAATTAGTGTATGGTATGGAAGCTATCTTACAAATCCAATGTGAAATACCATCGTTAAAACTCGCAATCGACTTATTACCTGACACCTCAGAAGAAAAAGCGCATCTCCTTAACCTCATCCATCTTCATGAAATGCGTCGTGAAGCCCAATTCACAAACACAATGCATAAGAGATGTATAAAGGCACAATACAACAAAAAATTATTTCTAAGGGTGCCTATGAGTTGGTTGATTACGATGGAATTCCTTTGGTGCAAGATAGAAATGGGTTGTATTTGAAGCATTACTATGCTTAATCATGAGCGTAATAATTTTTTGTATTATATTGTATATATATGTTGTTGATTTGCATTCACTATCTTAATTTTTTTTTAGACTTTTCTTGACGATCGTAATCTGATTTACATTTCATCGCAGATGTCTAAATATTTGGAAGCCTTTGTTGGATATGCTGATGGTGCTAGTCGTAGTACACATAATCTATCCTTTGCAGTGTGTGCCATTTTCGCTCCGAATGACGAGTTAGTGAGTTTTCAAGGGATTTGTATTGGTATATTGGTGAAAAATATCGCTGAGAATAGAATGTCGATTGAACTTCTCTCTGATTCCATTTCATTTGGTATTAACCGTATCATCATAAGGTTAGACTCACAACTTGTGGTATTACAACTTACTAGTGTTTATAGTATTATAAATCCAACATTTCATAGATTGTTCCTAAGAGTTTGAATTTTGGAAAGACACTTTGATTTTATTCAATATCAACATATTTCCAGAAATTTGAACCAATTGACTGATTCTTTAGGTAATCAAGTTTTGGACAGAAATTCGCAACATATGTAAAGAAAAAATTAACATCATTGAATAGGATTGCACAATAAACATAGGAAAATGCTGAAATCATATAGATAGATAGTTATAGGTTTTTACAAAAATTTGTGTCCAAGACACATTGGTCATATTACCTCAAAATGTATGAAAAATGTCAAAAGTAAAGTAGTGGTGCTTGTGGTAACATGTTATAGATCTATCTATCCTACACAGTAACTACATCCGGTGGTTAGGAACCAAAATAGTGTGTCATTGCATTCGCATGGGTAACTCTTCATTTCGGCAATCCAGAATCCCAAAGGTTAAACCCTCTATATGCTACTGAAGCTTAGCCATAGTCTCAGCCATATCAAGGTCCTGAAGGACTGCTCTCCCAGCAACCCTCTGTGCTGGCACATCTGCTTCATGCTCTGGTTCCTCTACTAGTTGAACATGACCAACATCTACATTACCTCCAACATTTAGTTTAGTCTTGGGAAAACATAAAAAAAAACAAAAAAGGTGTATAAACCTTAAGAAAATAAAAAACATGATAAAAAAATTCTTACCCATTGCACCCCACTAAGCACCTTCTGGTAATGCTAAATCTAGATTTCCTCAAAAATCAACGTCTGCATATGCATACTCATCGATGGCAACAATATGTAGCCAGAACCAAGAAAAGAATGCAATTGAAAACACAATGGTAGATTGTCCTGCATGCCTACCCATGAGTTCTACCCATCTCTGCATCCATTGATCTCTAGGATTAAACACATCTAGTGTCACATATTGTGGTTGCATCAGTGGAATCCATTCTAAAGCGAAGGATATAAGGATCGAACCATAACTGAAATTATTATTCCTTCCTCCCTTTGCTTTGTTTAGTTGTTCCTTTATCTGAGAAAGAAAAACTTCATACCAATTGAAGACAGTTGGCTCCAATCACTCTAGCACATACTACATATATGATCTATTCACTACTTGTAGTATAACGGTGCCAGGAATTTTTGAAATCTTGAAAAGGATAGTTCTCAAAGGAAAATATCTAACATCGTGGGTGTTTATCTTTCCATCTCTTCTTGGCTTTACCCCTGGATAACAATGTTTTAAAACATAATATCTCATTGTCTCTCCTCCAACAATAGACCCTGAGAGAGAAATAGCAAGCCTCTCCTCGATAAACCTGTAATAAAGTATACATCCTCGACTATTATGCGAACCACTTGGCTCTTAATATGAAATGACTCGATAGATGGATCCCATGCGCGAACTAAGAACTTCGAGAGTTCTACTTGTTGCCTCATCCCTGACAACCTGAAGTACTTAAGTAGTCCGCAATATCTTAGGGATCTTACTGTACCTGGATAATTTGTGGAAATCATATCCTTTTCTTCATGCCTCCATGTAATTGTCATTGTAATCCGATGGAAACCTGAAATACAACCATAAGAACCATTTGATTCCATTCATTGCAAAAAATTGGGCAGATTTTTGGCATAATGCAAAAAACAAATATTTGGATTGTGCCCAATGCAATCCCTAACAATAGATAGTGTATTATGTATGTAAGTAGCCTTCAAATTACTTGCTATGCAATGCAAGTTTCGACATCCAAGGGTGTGTTGCCCTCTTTTTGGGAAGAATTTACCCTAGGGACCTTAAAACCCTGAAAATTTGTAGAAATTGGAAATGAAATGATTACTGAAGGAAAGAGGAGGTTCATATCAATAACCTGGATCAGACGGCAAAGAAATCCGTCCACAGAAATGATCACAATTAGTAGCTGAAGTTCGAGGGAAAAATCAGGTTCAGAGCTCCAAAATGCAATGGTAACTATGGAATGGTAAAAATGAATAGTAAAAAACTTTTTAATAGTCATTTAATTATTTTCAAATCGAATTTATTACTATGAATATGGTTTTATTATATTTTTATCATGAAATAGGTATTTTTAATCCATTTGATGTTGTTCTAAATAGGTCTTACAACTGATGAACATATTAGTCGTGTAGATTTATTTCAAGAATGATTTGACCACAAAGAATACCTTTTCTCCTTATTTTTTGAGTTTTGTTAAAAATGATAAAGGATTTGAAGCACACTTTTATCTCTTTTTCGAGCTTCGATAACAGTGGAAAAGGAGCCCGTGGAGTCTTATTTCAGCTTTTTTCAGACTCTGATAATGTGAAAATATTTCCAAGCACTTGTATTTTCGAGCTCATAAAAGTAAATGAATTGATATCTACTCAGTATAACTTTAACCCCTTTCTAGACTAAGATAGATTATTTACGAAAAAGGAATACCTTGGTAAAATATGACTAAAGAGGTTCTCTCAGATATTATTTTACACTTTTTCAGATCTGAGTGACAACTTTACGAAAAATTACTTATGGAGTTTTCTTTCATCCTCTTTTTTAAACTCTTTAAATATGAAAAAGGACCAGGTTTTCACTGTCATTAAGCTCGTTAAACATAAAATAGCGATAGTCTTATCGATCATGGAAAGAATTGAGTTTCGTTCATCACTAAACTCATTAAATTATTAAATAACGATACATTATTCACACGAAGGGTTGAATTATAGATCAAGCAAATGTTATCCTCCTCAAGCTTGTTAAAAAATAAAGAGGTACTAGTCGACAAATGACCGGGAAAAATTTGGGAAAAGTGAGCAGAATTCTTTACAGTAGCAAGTCGCTCTTGAACATGACACTTCACTCCATCACTGTGACTGTTTGGGTTGGGTAATATTCTTGATGGTTAATTCATGCCTATGGTTCATCATACCTTCGCTTCGGTTTTGGGTTAATTTTTCCAACTCATCTTAGTGTCGCTGACATGTTCAAGAGAAGTCATCCAGTTAATACTCATCCTTCTGTAATACTCATAAATTGTCATTCTCATGACCATCAACCTGAGAATTTATATATAAATTTATACCTTTGTCTTCGAAATCAGTAACTCCCATTTTGCAATAAGATGACTTCCTGTGGAAAACAAATCATTATCTAGGAAGTTCACTTAGAAACATCTGATTCCAATACCATGAGGCTTGTTATATCATCAACAAGATCCTCACTTCTGGACCTTTGATTGAAATATTTTTTTTGGTGTTTGATATTAAATCATCTATTCATTCCTTACGAAATTTACTATAGTACGTTGAGAGCCATTGATGTCAATGGTGGTTCTCTCGCGTTTGTTAAAAACTCACATCATTGCCTAGTAATCAAATGATGTCTATCCATGTTCGACTACAAATCATATATTTACATGGCTAGACTTGTACTTGAATGATAGAGTGAATGAGATAATAAGACCTTGGATCTAGTTATAGCCATCTAGGTTGTGATTTTAGGATTGTTCTATACATAATTTTTGCGGTGACCTTACATACAGATCATCATCCAAACATGGGCTTATATCTGCAGGGATGTCTATATTGGGAAACATTCCAAGATAGATGAATTTATGATTTATGTACATGTTATTAGATTTTTTATGTGATGAAAATGGGAATGCCTACCCTCAGTAATTATTATCAAGAGGATATATCATGATGTAATGTATTGTAAGATTGATGCAGGTCGCCACTCCGCTTCATCTCTAGCCCATCAGAGTATAAATCATCTCAATCAAAATATTGTTATTATTATTCTGACTTCAGATTTATGGGGAAATTTTTATAGGTCAATTTGGTCACCATTCCCAATGGCCTAGTTAACAAGGCATCATCTCCACGACCAATGAATAGGTTCTATCATCCCCTATCATTTCAGTTGTTATATGACCTAAGACAAAGAATAAGACAAATCGTTCAAAGACTTTCATCTGCAAAGGCTTCCAATATTTCAAGTTTATAATATATCATATGAGAGCTCATCAACACTTCCTCTAAAGGGACTAAGTGCATTGCATATGTAGGTACCCCTATGCAAGGCTGATCTGTAAAGCACGTCCTGACACTCATAGGTGCATTAGTCACATTGGGAGTGAAATTATCATTGTTCCAGAATCTCCACTTGGCTAGTATCTTCTAGAAGAGTTCACATGTGTCAAAATTCAAATCCATGTGTACATTTGAAATATACAAGATTTGGAACATGTCTTGCATATTATTGGAAAGTCATTGATTGTAAGAATACCTTCAGCTCCTTTATAAATTGAGCACAGATCTTAGTGTTTGAGAAGGAATAATTTGAGTAGAGAAATGATGGTGTAATTTCAATTGAGGAATTTATTTGAGTGACATATTGCTAGAGATATCCACATTGTGATGAGGTTGGGATGTTGCTAGAGATGGTGACACTAAATCAATCACTAGGTTGTAACCTCCCCTTATATCATTAATAAATATTACCTCTTATTTTTCCCTATATGCATCTATAAAAATTTTCACCCATATCATGATTTGTTCTTTAATGTATATGGTTTATGCTTTATTTATTTATCTAAATAAATTGAATAGAAATTTGTATTATTGCTATCTCTTTTTGTTTAGTGTTCATTCTTGTAGGAAATATTTTTCATAGTGCGCTGGAATATGAAGTTACAGCGAAAGTGATAAAAGGAGACTTTGGAAGCACTTGGACTCCAAGTAAGCTTCTTGTTTCATTGTGTGTGTCTGTTTATAGTTAGGAGAGATAGTCATAAATTATTTGACTTGTTATTCTAGATACGCACCTGTCTAGTGAAGAATGATTTATCCGTAATTCATAATTCCGCATAACAACATACACATTATCCAATTTCTTGACTGCCTTGCAAATCACTCTCTTTGATCCTTCTTTTAAAATTATCCAAATTTGGAATTAGAAACCAATTAGTTTCCTCCATCAACTATTTGGCTTACACTAAAAATATTATGCTTTAGGCCTTCAATGAGCCACACATCACCATCATTGGTTCTCTTCTCAATATGATTAGATTTATCACTTCCCAATACTCTAGTTGTTTCATTTCCTTCAGGAAAAACACATCCAATATTGGTTTTCTCCAAGAAGTGAATTATCCTCATATATCCTCACATATGGTGTGAGCCACTGTTATCAATATACTACATTTCATCCTCATCACACGAAAAAAGTGAAATACCATGTATTCATAGCTACTCCTCCTTATTTTTCCATGTGTTTCTCGGATGGTTCCCGAATTTCACATTCTCCTTTGTATTTTTCTTTTGAATAGATGGCCTCAAGAATCTAGGCATCTTATAATATTTTTCCATGTGGCCAAAATTGTGACACACATAACACTCTATATGGCCAAGATTTGTAGCCAAAGGATTTGATATTTTATTTCTCATGACATATATCCATATCCTCATGTTGGATTTGCAATCAATGGCCTTATGGCCAAACAGCTTACAAGAAAAACAATAACCATTAAATGAACTTGTATACCGAAAGGTGGGCCCTTTACTTGGTTGATAAAATTGTTGCATATATTTTTTCATTATCCTCCTACAAGTAGCTATCACATGTCCAAAATTGTGACAGTTGAAGAACTCAATCTTGTCCATCAAATGGGAAAATGAGTTTTGGCTTCTCCTCTTAAATGTTATACCATATACCATAGGGGCGAAAGATGTTCTAGTTGTGAACTATACTTTTTGTTCTATGCTTTGATGTTGGTGGATCTGTTGCCTCTTCCCTTTATTACTATCATGGTTGTTCACATTCTTCAGTGTAGGATTATCAGGTTCTTCCTCATTGTTATTTTCTACATGACAATTTGTTTCTCCTTTCTAAAAACTAAGGATAGATATGCCCATTGCTATGGTTCTTTACTTTCTCCAGCTACTAATCCTTTGCCTCAAGGTACTTTCTTAACCTAGAAATCACATCCTCAATTGCTTCAACATAGTCCTGTTTATATTTTTTCTTGTTTCTCCCAACTTATTCAATTTTTTTTATTATTCTATTTGTGTCCTCAAAATAGTGATTTCCTCTTTAATATTATTCTCTTTTTCATCACAAATATGCAATTTATTTCCATGCTCCTTTCATGAATGAGTTAGTGGTGAGACCTGGTATTGCACCAAGAATGTTGCAATTCCCAAAGGATAATCTACTTTTCATTAACAACATGATGTTCTTACAAAATTGGAGGTGATAGTGCTATATACACAATAGATGCATTCTGCTCATTACATCCTCTCATGAGTCCTACAGAAGGATGCTATTTCTAGGGTTTATAAGTGAAGTCTATCACACTTCTGATTTAGAAATAGAACTACAAGTGACTAAAAACATTACTCTATTAACCATCAAATTACTATTCTAAAGAAATAAAATGCATGTAGTTGTTATGTATGGAAATAAATATGTGATTTCAACTATGGAAAGAAATAGAAACAAACTAGGTATTTTCTTGAAGTAAATGGATGGATTGAAATTTCAGCTAGTCTACTCCCACATTTCTGGTCCAAATGTATAAACACACTCTATCTACTTCATGCTTTAACTATCATTCTTTTACTAATGTCTGTAATCATGACCTAATTATGCTTGTAAATTCATTGTTTTGCAACAAGGAGGAGAAGGTGCTAAGGTGGCTTAAGAGGG
The DNA here is from genome assembly GCA_034641835.2 of Pinus albicaulis. Taxonomy (NCBI): domain Eukaryota; kingdom Viridiplantae; phylum Streptophyta; class Pinopsida; order Pinales; family Pinaceae; genus Pinus; species Pinus albicaulis. Next base: position 1,226,870,408 of record CM076575.1, read on the forward strand.
TTTTGAACACATGCATGTAGGGATGAACGTGTCCTAATGGTTTTGGTAGGTCTAGGTGAGGTTGATGATGGTTTATGGGCACCCATTGGTGCTTCTACTAGTTCTGCTACAGGTTTCCTGTAGTACTACAGGAAACAATTTGAGGGAAATTCGGGGAAAAAATTGATGGAGAAAATCATAGGGGAGGTGGAGTGAAGGAAAATGTGGATGAATGGAAGGTTTCCAACCCCTTAGCCAAGCTCAAAACCCATTGAGAGTTTTTTATTTCATTTCTATGGTTTCTGACAGTGTGAAGGTGAAAATACAAAATACAGGGTTGAAGGCGATTTGATGAGAAGAAGGTTGTTTGATGGGTGAGAAATGGAGTTGAGGGTGATGCTGAAACCCTCCTTTGTTGTGATACTTGAACCTGAGAGATAAATAACTATTCATGAAACAAAAATTGGCAAACCTATGATGAAGGAAATGGAAAAGATGAATTAAATTTGGAAAGAAAACCTACTTAATAATTCAAACAAAAATCTAACTCAGTATTTTCATGTTCATCGCACTACAAAAACCTTACTATTATTTCCACGAAATCATAAACTAAAGATAAATTTTGGCCTTTGGTTAAGATTTTTCCTCCTTAAGATCCCATGAAGCAGATGAGAGAGGGAGGCTTGACACACATCTTTCATAGTTTATCAGATATTCTACCAACACTTACGTAATCTTAACTACTACAAAATATGAATGGAGGAAAACTAAAACAATGAATTGAAATGTAAGGATACTAGCTAAAACTCATAAAGAAAACTAGCTATAATGACATAAAAAAAGCATGAATATACATTAGACACTAAGGCCAAGGGATTGGGCCCTAACACTGAAGCCTAGCCCTATAAAACTAAATCAGTGAAGGAAAATTTGAATATTCATCTTATTGAATAAGTAGTCTCACTACATAATCATAAAAGTCTCAAAAACCTATTACAAGCACTAAGAGTCTATTATATTCCTTCAAATTTTGAATCCTAATGATCTCATTATAAGCCATATTTAACCCAAAGGGTAGCTACCAACAACTCCCTAAAGATTAGGTGATGTGTCCTCTTTGACTTCAAGAGAAGTGGAGCTTTGGTGCACTTGATATCCCACTTGCTTGGTTTCTTTTGATTTCAAGTTGTTGGATGGAATCTTGAGAATCCCTTGGCTACCTTTGCAAGTTAAGGAGGTGGAAAATCCCCCTAGAATATCTCCTTGTTATATACTCCGAGATTTAATTACAAAATATTCATAAATATTGCAATATCTTCATGATTATACTGCATTTAACCCATAATAGGAATTCGAAGTATGAAAATCCTTAATCATCATATACACTAGCAACATAAGACCATAATATAATTTAAATGTGAGAAATATAGACTTAATAAGGCTAAAAAGGTAAAAATTAACCCATCAAATTATACCTAATTATGGAGCTCATCATCACCCCCCTACAAAATGGTTGCTCATCCTCTAAGCAACTTACTCCTCCTTCTACATATTTTTCAAAGCATTAATGGACCCTATGACTTCCCAAGAAAGAAGTGTGGGAGTCCCTTTGAGAGTGTAAAATCCATAATTATTTTATGCTTCTTCCCATTCTGTGTTATACTACTCTTGTTTTTTCCCATCACTCAATCCCAATAGCAAGGGTGGGCTGAGTTTCAAACCAAGCCACTAAATCTTCATGGCCTACATGGCTTTCTTGTGTAGTGGTGCTCTTTCTAGAGCACTTAACAATATCTCTGATGTGTGGTATTCCATGTTTCTGATACTATGAGGGAGGATATTCCATCTCCTTTGACTAGCCATTATTCTTTGAACTCCCAACAACCTAGAAACATCATCAAAATTGGCCACGTTCTGTGCTTGTGTGATGAGGTAGTTTTATGTAAATCCATCATCGTTTTCGATCTTGATATGGTTTTTGATGGCTCCCCTAGGGCTGAATATTTCTAACCTAATGTGTGGAGGCTCCATGTTTTCTCTCCTAATGACCCTCCTTACGTTTTTTTCTCTAGCTTCCTCATTAACCATCCAAGAGGCTAATTCCCTTAAATGCATGTCCCCCATTCTAGGATTAGGGTGCCAAATGTTCAAGTATATCAACACAATATTGTGCATGTATAATTATGCCATATTTTCCTTGTCTTCCATTCTTTAGTAGTTACAAAAGTCAAGGAATTGTCTACAATTCTGAAAAGGCAAGGATCCATGAGAGGTTAGTGTCCTGATTTGAAATAGGAGCCACTGTTCCTTGAGGTAGACTGCATAGGAGTATGATGGGTATCTATGTTGAATGGCCTCCATGCACAAATATTCCATGGTGCCCATTCTTTTTTCTTTTTTTTGAAGCTGATCATGCAATATTGCAATCTTTGATTAGGCTTCTTGAAGCTTTTCTTTCAACATGGATTTTGTCAGCCTAAATTCATACAAATCCCTTTCCAACTCAGTAACTTTTTCTTCCATGACCACTATGTCATGCACACCTTTGGTTGTATCAATATTCATCCAATGATGAGTGCATGCCCTCTCCTCTTCCAACTGATAGAATAAATGTACAATAAACGTCTGAGGAATCAATATTCCCCCTTCAATAAATGTTTAGTAGGATCTGAGATTTGGCTAAAGGATATGGTGTGACACTATTGATACATCTTTGGGGATAGGTTTTGGTGGCATATGATCCTCATTATCATATTTCACTTCCTTGGCTTTGGAATCTTGCCCTTCATCTTGTTATTTTTCCTCAAGTTCTTGGGTTTCTTGCCCACCTATGGGTGTCTTTTCTCCCTCATCCAAGTCTTCTTTCTCAGATTCGGGTCTGCTAGAGCATCACGTAGAAAAGGTGGAGTTTCATTTAGGAATTTTCTTTTTTCCTGTGGCAAACTTTCCCTTCATTTGTTTCCATTTTTCCTATCTTTTGAGGGTCTGTACAGGTTGCTAGGTGTGTAGGGGATGCCAAACCTGCTGAATGGATTCTTATGTAGGTCACATGGGTCCTCACAAGTGAGGTGACCTCTTTAACCTTTTCTTATTCTATCCTTATTTAATAACTCTTCCTGGGTGACTTCTTAATGTTAATAGAGATTTTAGTTGGAGTCTATGGCTTCCATTGTGTAATACCCAAATGGGGAAAGCAACAATATAATACATAAAAAAGGAAATAGAAAGGAAAATAAACACATAAATATTGGAGAACAATAGGGAGCCATAAAATTATCCATAGGAACAAAAAATCAGTACAAAATGGTGAGGCATAAATCATATGAAATGACTAAATAAGCCTCCCATAAAAATTCACTCCCAAATATGAGCTGCTACTACAATAAAAAATGTCGGAGAGCTACTACAATGAGGTCATAATAAGAATAAATAAAGTTGGAGATAATAAAATGATATAAAAATAATGATATAGGCCATAATAGATTCTACACATATAGATCTAGGCACTAGATCATCTTTCCAAGAAAACCTAGGAGGGTTTCCAGAAAATGCACACAATGTGCCAATGTAAGTTGCAAACCTATGGCTGAAGATATGTTGCAACAACAGAAATGAGAAGATATGGCTAAAGCTGATGTGGAAACCTCCAACTCTTCTCCAATATATCCTCTGGATGAAATAATGGCTCCTCCACTGAATAAATGACCTCCCAAAATATCTACTACAACCACCCCTGAACTCCTCCCTAAAATAACATAGTTCTAGATTGAAATTGCACTCTAGGGGATAAATACTCCTTGGCCTAGTGCAAAATATGTCAATAAAACCTAAGGGGAATCTTTACATACCTTCCAATGGAAGGAAACTTTCCTCCACTGCAAAAATACCTCTGAAGACACCCAATATAATCCTCGACTGCTACACCTTGCAACACAACACAACTATATGCAGAAACTGTGCTGATGAAGAAATATGTAGCTTGGCCTTAAGCCTATATGTGGAAATGTAGTGCAATACTCTCTCAGAAGGCCTCTCAAGGGAAGAGATGGGATTCCCGACCGGGAACACCCTGTGCTAAACAACACTGCAATCTTAGCTAAACAGCTAAAGATAGCACAAGTCTAAACAGACTATATATAAAATAATAATCTCAAACACAACCCCATATGGCTTCCATCCTTTTCCTTAAATAAGTGACGAGCCTCCTTACCCTTGGCCCCACTCAATTAGGTCACTACCTCCATGCAATCAATTTCCATCTGAAACTGCATTGTCCCACCATGAATGCCACTCCTCCATAACAACGTTGTTTGATTTCACCAAACTTGACCCAGTCTTTATGATCCAGGCCCTTTTCACACCTAAGGGCCTTCAATCCAGCTTTTAGATGACCTCCATTCACACTATGAGTGTATTTTATTCCTACCAAGGAGATTTTAGGGTCTTTATACCCTCTTATTCCTTTATCTAAGAGCAAAAAAAAAAATCTAATATTCCAATTAGCTGTGTGCTAATTTAGGAATATTACAAACCACCCCTCCTAAATTTTTCTTGTCCTCAAGCAACTGCAAGGATAGAAATAAAGAGCCTCTCCTCTTCCTCCTGTAGCAACCTCATATGATAGGTTCCTCCGATGAACAAGATGTTGTCTCATCAATAAGTATCCAAGTTTCTCCTCCCAGGTGTATGAGCATGCGTTTGGTGAAAAATCCAAATGGCTTTCATCATTAACATGTGGAATATCCATAGAAGAAAGCATATGTGGTCTAGAGGCCTTCTTAAGACATGGAATCTAAAATATATTGCGAACTATAATTCTCATGTGAAGCCTCCATCCCGAGGCTATCATCTAGAAAAATTGAGTCACACTCCAACATGGCAACTCATGAAAGATCTCCTCCACCTTATGCTCCTGTAAAGAATATGGGTTGCATAATTGAACATGATGGATAAAATTTTCCATCCAACACTGTATCTCTCTCCAGTTATGGAAAGTGTAGAGTTGTTACTGATATTCGGCTGAAATAATGTTGTCCTCAAGATACAAAAGGAAAACTCGATCTCCAAAGACCCCTCCTTTGGTTTCATGAGCCTAGACCATCCCATACAAAGTGAATGGTACATCATCACCCTATGGTATTCAAATCAGAAATATGATGAAGTTTATGTGCAAATTTGGATGGTACCAATGATTTCCCCAGTGGATACAACGCAATTTTACCAATTGTTGTGGTAGAACATCATGTGGCAAGTTGTCTCCCAACAAGTTGCTAGATGTGCATGCTTTCTCATATACTATGAGGTACTGAATGGAATTATAAATAAACTGAGCATAACAAGAATAATACCACATCTGCCAAAATTTATGCAAATAAGGGCTATCTTCATAATAAATGTTGGTCCTAGAATGACCATGAAACCCAAAGATAATCTTTCCCTCTTGTGGAACAATGCATTGTACATAGATGGTGAGAAGATGCAAATACTTTAAGAAATGATCAATAAGTACAAAAAAAACATTTATTACCATGCATTGTGAGTAGGCTGAAAGTGAGGTCAATAGATGAGCCCTCCCATCAGAATATCTTCATAAACGTCTACAAAATGAAGGGATGCATACTCCCCTTGGAACACTCCCTCAATAGAAACATAATCTCAGGTGACAAGATTTTTTTCCTTAGTGATAAGGCTCTTTCCAGTCCATGAATCCATTCTTCGACATTACATATGCCAAATTCATCCACCATCATGATGCTATATGTGGGAGTCTCCTTCCTATGTTGAAGTACCTCCTGATCCTTTAATGTTGACAGGTGGCCTCCTTACACTTTTATTGTGGCATTCCTTTCTCCTGAAACATACTACAAAGTATGGGAGAAATACATCCCATATTCTCCAAAGAGTAGCCAAGGAAACAAAAAGTCTTGTTGCCTCCGCACACCATCACCATAAAAAATATGGAGCAACAACATTATGGTTGATATGAGAGATATCACATCACCCCAATACACTGAAACTCTTTGTTGCCAAATGATGCAAGTTCCATGCTAAGCTTCATCCACCAAAATCCCCTTTGAGGAAGGATATATCACATGATGGAAAAACTCTTTCAAGTGTAGCCAACGTATCCATGCCTCCTATTGCCCTATGTCATAGATATGCAAGTGGCTCACCATCCCCTTTCTCACCATCCACACCCATTCATCCAAATGTGGGTGTCTCCTACCATGCTCCAACTTGGTACTCCTCCAATGGAGAATACCATCCTCCTAAATAATATTTCTATATTTTCATTTCATGGGATGTTGAAATGCAATATCCTAGAGATATCCAAATGAAGACCGCTCCTCAGTGACCAAGTTGTTCCCATAAGGATCCAAATATACTGAAGGAAAAATCTCATCATTGAGAGATGAAGTGCTCATCAAGGAAGATCCATCATAACAATGGAAGATAAGGTGTCTCTCATCAACGATCTGCTTATCCCCTGCTACACATGTAGAATGGTCATTGGAATTCTCCAATAAAGGTTGGGTCCCAAAATCATCGTTGTTGCTAAATGACAATGCTACTAATCTCTATGATGGTGCATATGTTGTCTTAAGATCATGCTCAATGCTGAAAAATAGTTCTGCATTGCATTTTTTAGGAAGTTATTCATCCTATCCTCCAAAAATATACACTCCAACCCCAAGAATTGTGTGCAACTCAACAATGGATAACCAGGATGACTATATATCCCTTCCTTGAACAAATCAAGGGTCCTCAGCACCGCGATGGTCTTCCGCTCCAAATCAGCAATGTACTTTGACCTATAGGTCATGCAAGGGTATATTCCCATAATCCTCCATGTAATGTGTTGAAATAATAGAAAGTGGAAACATGTGCATACCTCAGTAAAGCTTGGGAACATCTTGTACTTCTACAAGGGTTCCTCCCTCCAGTATGATGGCTTCCCCATCTACTGATGATGATGGTTGTTCTTCTATGGCTGCATCAATGATGGTGCATGTCTTTTCCTCCTCATGCATCTCCACAATAGTGCATGGGACTCTAAATGTCAAGATATCAAGACCACTTTGCCATGGTGCAAGTGTTATTTCTCTTGATGCAAGTGCTCCTGCAGCAAGTGGTTCTGAAGGCCTCTTCCCCTCTAATTTCTCCTTGTCAAACTTCCTGATCAACCTTTGAGTAAAATATACATATGCAGTCACTTTTTATGACTCAAATGGCTGAACCACCAAATGTTTGCTTCACCCTCAAGGTTCAGCTCTATAATCTCAACAACATCTCTCTCTACTATTGGATGCAGTAGAAAAAATGCATCCAACTTCATTCCCCACACTCTCGTTGTGCATGTAGATGACCCATCAAATGTAGATAAAAAAAAATTATTGATGAAAGGTCTCCCTTCTTCTTTGAGCTAAATGAACCCTAGGAGAGTTAGATTCTCCTTGAAATTTTTAGGTTGAGACTTATATTTTTCAATATACTCACTTAGAATCTCATGATCCAAGTGTCCTCAATCTCCATCCCTCTTGTCTTCTTCTTCAAAATTAAAGGGAATAATATGTTTATTTGGAGCTCTATGCAATACCGGATCTTCCTTTTGCTAATAGGAAGTACATGGACCTTCCTCATCTTGAAGCCCTAATGTGGTTTCATCGCTTTTATCCATTCTTCTTTGCTTGACCTCCTAGGTGAGGTCCCTCTTAGATATGAAAAGAGATGAGATAAAATTCATTTTTTCCATCACTTTGATCTCTTTCTCCTTCTTCTTATTCTCCTGATATCATAATGGCTGAGATCCATAGGTTGAGCCAAGATTATGCTCTAATACCACTGTAATATTCCCAAATGGGGAAAGCAACAATATAATGCATAAACAAGGAAGTAGTAAGGTAAATCAACACATCAATATTGGAGACCAATATGGATCCATAACATTATGCATAGGAACAACAAATCGGTACAAAATAGTGCATCATAAATCATATGAAATGAGGAAACAAGCCTCCCATAAACAATCACTCCCAAATATGAGTTGCTGCTACAATAAAAAATGTTAGAGATCTGCTATAGTGCAGTCATACTAAGCATAAATATAGCTAGAGATCATAAAATTATACAAAAATACTGATATAGGCCAGAATATATTCTACACATACATATCTAGGCACTAGATCAGCTTTCCAAGACAACACAAGAGGGTTTCTAAAAAATGCAGACAATGTGCCAATGTAAGTTGTAGCCCTAGGGCTGAAGGTATGCTGCAAAAATAGAAATGAGAATATATGGCTGAAGCTGATGTAGAAACCTACAATTTTTCTCCAATATATCCTACGGATAAAAGAATGGCTCATCCACTAAAGAAGTCACCTCCCAAAACATCTACTGCAACCACCCCTGCAACTCCTCCCTAAAATAATGTAGATCTGGACTGAAACTATGCTGTAGGGGATAAATAATCCTTGGCCTAGTGCAAAACATGTCAATAAATCCCAAGGGGCTTATTTAAAGGACTTCCAATGGAAGGAAACTTTCCTCCACTACAAAACTATCTCTGAAGACACCCAATATAATCCTCCACTGCTGCACCATGCAATGCAACACAACTCTAAGTAGAAACTACGCTGATGAAGAAATTTGTAGCTTGGACTTAAGATTGAATGTGGAAATGTAGTGCAATACTCTCCCAAGAGGTCTCTCAAGGGAAGAGGTGGGATTCCCGACCTGGAAAACCCTGTGCTAAACAACACTGCAATCTTAGCTAAACAATTAAAGAGAGAACAAGTCTAAATTGACCGTATAGAAAATAATAATATCAAACATAAACCCATATGGTTTCCATATCCTTCCTTAAATAATTGATGGGCTTCCTTACCTTTGGCCTCACTTAATAAGGTATATACCTCCATGCAATCAATATCCCTCCAAAACTATGGTGTCCCACAATGAATGCCACTCCTCCATAACAACGATGTTTGATTTGGTCAAATTTGACCTAGTCTTCATGAACCAACCCATTTTCACACCTAACGGTCTTCAATCCAACTTTTAGATGACCTCCATTCACACTAGGAGTGTATTTTATTACAACTAAAGAGATTTATGGGTCTCCATACCCTCTTATTCCTCTATCTAAGAGCAAAATAAAAATTTAATATTCCAATTAGCTTTGCGCTAATTTAGGAATATTACACATTGCCTCAACCTTTGGCTCCTCTTATTCCTGAAATTCATGGGTATTTATCTCTTCCTCTTTGCTTTCAATGGTGTGCTAAAAGTCACTAGGGTAGCAACCACTTAATGATTTTTATCTCTGGTGATATGCTGGTGTGTTGAGGAGAAGTATCATTGCTTGGAATAGGGTCAAAAATTTACTTCTCCCATGTCTTCTCTTCCTTCTTCCCCTCAGTCTCTTCCTTATATCTTTTATTTCACTCTTTTCCTTACTCTTTTTATGGTTCTAATATCTATGTGTTTTTTATTCCAACCTCCATCTATTCTTTTTCTTCCTCATCTTCAGCCTCCTCCTCTTCTTCTTCTACCTCCCTCTCTCTAATTGTAGAGGAAAAATTTTGTATTGTTTGGGTGGCTATGAAGGATTCCCTATCCATGTATATGAATGAGGACCAAGACATAGAGAGGTTTAATATACTCATAGCATCACTCAATATCATTCTGATAAGGCCATGATGAGCCAAATTCTTGTATTTCCTTTCCCTCACTTTTTTTCTCATGTGTGTTATTGAGTTCAAAAGGAAATGAGGGATGCTCAATCTTTGTTCTAGAGGGAGTTCTCCTTGAAATATAATTTCATTCAACAACCTGAAACAGTATCCATAGAATACACTAAGTCTACCTTCACAGGAAATGAATTTCATGATATGGAGGGATACTTTATCATAGGAGTATGAAAGGATTTCTCTCCTTACTCCATTCTTGTCCTCAATTAACTCTTCTCCTGGAAGAAAGAACCTTTTTTTGGATGCAGTGCTTGGTATCCTTTCCTTAATCCACTTGACTCCTAAGGAAAAAGTGGTGATTTTACTAATTAGTTCAGGTGAAATTGTGATGGCTAGGCTCCTAAGCATAGTGGTGGCTCTCTCTCTGAGAGTTATTGCAAAGCCACTGCAAACTATTGATCTATATCCTCATCAAAACCCTTCAGAAGCTCGATGAAACCTAACCATTGGTGGTTCCTAGAATATCCATTACTTGAGGATGTAGTATTATTATTTTAATATGATTGGGCTCTCTTATATTAATCCTCTCTTATTTTATGGCTCTAATAGGAAGGTGGTAATATGGTTTTTGTTTGAGTTTTAACTGTGAAAAGGTCTTGGAGATTGCGGTCTCAAAAAAGTTCATATTTCACCATTTAATTCCCAAATTATAACTGAATGTTTGTAAATTTCATTGAGAAATTGCAATTCTTGAGGGTGGAAACCACTTACCTCTGTCCTCTAGTGTCTTTTCTTTGGATATGGTTGCCTTAGGAAGTAATTTCACCCAAGGGTGACTATTTTTTTCTCTCCTTATACCTGCTAATATTCTTGTGTAGTTTCCTGTAGCACTTCACTATTTCTTGTAGCATGAGGGTCCATGCAAGCTCATACTTAGCCTTCGAAAATGCTTTATTTATGATGGCTCCTAATTCTCTCGAAACTATCAACGGATTGGGTAGAATGAGGTAGATCTTACCTTTATGGCATTTTTAACCAAATTTGTAGTGGGGTGTTGACTTGTACTTGGTAGTAGTTTTCCTCTTTGGGACCATTTTTCCAACTCCAGTTAATCATTTCCCTAGCCTTGGAATCACCTCCTTGTCCTTTTTTCACTACCCTTTACTGATTTTTCTTTCCCAGGTGGAATGTACACTTAAATTTTCATTCATTTTAACTTTACGAAGGTGGCCAAGTTAATTGGTCACCTTTTTCCTTTTAAGTCTCTAAACTTCAACATTAAATTATTTTGATAATTATGAGTATGTAGTGAGAGGTGAAGAGCCATAACTGAGCCTAACTGGTTCTGGTGTGCTACAAACATGATCTGGTGCTGGGAGCTAGAGTTTTGTGTTGTAGACATGATCTTTCTCTTGTTGTGTTTTTATTTTTACTTTATTTTCTGAGTGAGTAGATTGTTTTATGAGTGAGTTGTTTAACCTTTTATTTGTGTTTAATTCTATCAGGTGTTGTATGGAGGTCCTAGGGTTCCTTATATGGTGTGTTAACATTCTTGTATTATGTTGGTGGTCCTCCAAGGCCATCTTCTTCAAATTATATTCAGATTTTTTCCTTGCTTTTCCATACATAGAATTGCGACAAGAAATTTTCCAACTTCCTGTGGAAACCTTCCTTTTGCTTCTTGGGGTTCTAGTTTTCTTATGGATGAAGTTAAATGGTTGATGGAAGTCAGGGATGGAGTGATGGAAGGATTGGAGTGATGGATAAGTAGGGGGAGAGGTCTCATGCCAACGGTATAAATGATTTTTCTTCTACTAGTGCAACATAGGGTTTAGAAAATGAATCCTTGTGCATGGAGTGAAGTGACGATTAGGAGTGGTAGGTATAGGGAAAAAAAAATTTATTGCACTATTTTTGAAGTTTATAAACATTTTAGATAGCTTCTTCCTTTATAAATAATTTTCTTGTAGGATTTACAATGTTTCCTATAGTGTTATAGGAATCCTTTAGCTACTAAACTTTCCTATAGCAATTATAGTCAGGGAAAGAAATGGAATTTTTAGTCTAACTATAAGGTGAAATGAATGAATGGATGCATGTTTGAGCAGCACGTGGAGTCTATAAGCAGAGGAGAGGAAGAAGTGATTAAAAACTAACCCTTTAGATCCAAAAACCATTTTTTATCAATAACCTGCAAAACGAAAAAACAAGCAAGTGTATAGGTATCATTTTTTATTGTAGGCCCAAGTAGCTTTTATCAATCTGTCTACCCAATATTTTCATCTGCTTCTCACAACCTTGCTGAGCATATTCTCCAAGGCTCTGTTGGTCACTTCTTCTTGGCCATTTTCTTGAGGGTGGTAGGTAGTGGAAGTCTTATGCTTTATCTTGTGCCTCCTCAAAATATTCTCAATGAGATGATATGTGAATTGTGCTCCATGATAAATGAATACTTCTCTAGGTATCAAATTTGTAGAACACATTCTCTCTCATAAATTTGGCTACCTTATCCTTAGTTTCTACCTTTATAACTTTTTCTTCAATCCACCTTGTCAGGTATTCAGTGTAGAATATCATATAATTTTTCTACCCAGATGGTGGATCAATGGGTCCAATGAAGTCCATGCCCCACATTTCAAATGGATCTAGAGCCACCTGAGGGTGCAAAGGCATATCATACCTCTGTGTAGGCTCCCCCATCCTTTGGAACTAGTCAAACCTACTAGTGTATCTTTTGGCATCTTGGTGAAGGGTAGGCCAATAGTAACTTACCTGCAAGTATTTGAAGGTTGTCGTTTTTGAAGCAAAGTGGCATCCAAAAGGTCTATCATGAAATTTAGAGAGGATGTGAAAAAGTTATTGCTCCCTCACACATCTCCTTAGGATTTGGTCAGGGTCCATCTTGAAGATATTTCCCCCAATCCAGGTGAAAGGGGCGCTTTTTCTGGTGATATTTATCTTCTCCTTGGATGAGAGGTTCATAGGGAAATTTTTAGCAACCAAGTAGTTATCTATGTGAGAAAAACATAGAGAGAGTGATGAGATAAGAAAGAGGTGTTCATTCGGGAGCTGGTCATCGACCATTCCTTCTTCATCTATAGGTAGCGCTAACTTGGATATAAAATATACAACAACATTATCCTTTAAAATTTTATCGATAATGGTTAGGTCTAACTGTTGTAATAATAACAACCATATAATTATTCTAGCACTAACATCAGTTTTGTTCATTAAATATTTCATGGTTGTATGGTGAGTGTGTACAAAGGTATAATAACTAGTGATATAATGTTTAAATTTGTTTACATCATGGATAATGGCTAATATTTCCCTCTCTCTAAAAGTATAATTGAGTTAGTCCTCGGAAAATTTATTATTGATGAAATAGATTGCATAAGGTAATTTTTCTTCTAATTTCCCCAAGACTTCCCCCAAATATTTTTTTATGCATATGTCTATATGCAGAAAGGCAGAGTCGAATTTGGACCTCGGATAATGGAGGAAGTATTTAAATTTCCCTTAATGAGGTAAAAAGTTTCTTGATAGATACTGGACCAGGTAAACTTAGATTCTTTGGCCAACAAACCAAATAGTGGCGAAGCCAACTTGCTGAAATATTTGATAAACGTTCAATAGTAGCCAAATAAACCTAAGAAACTCTTAACATCTCTCTGATTTTGAGGAGCAGCCACCCTTTTGATGATGGTGATTTTGTTTAGGTCCACCTGTAATCCTGCTAGTGAGATTAAGTGGCATAATACTACTCTTGCTTTCTTAAATAACTCACACTTTTCTAGGATCAGGGAGAGATGCATCTCAATGCACCTTCTCAACACTTTTCCAAAATTTGAGAGAGATTCTCGGAATTCATCCCCATAGCTTGTGAATTCTTCCATGTCAATTCCAACCGAGTAATCGACTAGCTCAAAGAAAATTATCAATACAACTCTTTGTAAGGTAGTTGCAGCATTGCATAATCCAAAGGGTAGGAATTTGTAAGCGAAGGCACCCCAAGGAAATGTGAAAGTAGTATTTTCCTAGTCTTTAGGGCTATTTTTTACATGGATATACTCACTGACCCATCTAAGAAAGAAAATAACTTCTTTCTTGCAAGGCCATCCAGGACATTACCTATAAAGGGAAAAGGGAAGTGGTTCTTCTAAGTGGATTTGTTGAGTTCCTAATAATAAACATAGATTCACCATTTTCCATTCTTCTTTAGGACTAGGACAAGAGGAGATACCCATTCACTGTCCGATATAGGAAAAATGAAACCTACATCCAACTATTTCTGAAGTTCTTCCTTGAATATGTCTTTTAAATTTGGGTTCATCCAGCTCTTGGGTTGGCTCACATTCTTGCATCCTTCTTTAATGTAGATATTATGTGTGCACACTGAGGGATGCATCACTTTCATGTCATTGTACTCCCAAAAAAATGCATCTAGGTTTTCTTTCAAAAGCTACAATAACTACTCTTATTCTCTATCTCATAGGTTTGAGTTAATTTTCAATAGATTTGGTTGGGAGAAATTCCACATCCTTGGTGGTTTCAGAGGTTGAATCAGCTGATTTCATTTCCATCAAAGGGTGGCTTTAAAATTCTTTGATTGGGTTTTCAAGTGGGCTGTCAGTGGGGGGTTGGTTCTAAATGTTTTGGTCGATGAATTCATCTTCATTAAGCTTACCCCCTCTAAGAACAATATATATGGTACAAATGGGGTAGGTTGTAATTTTGTATACTTCATATTATTATTCTTCATCCTCCAACCATATAGGTAGGTCATGGTTAATAGAAAGCTGGGCTAGAGGACATAAGAGTAGCTATTTAGATAAGGGCCCATTCTTAATAGTCATGTTTCTGTCTCGACAGATGATATAAACATCGACAATGACTAACAAAGGTATCCCTATAATGAGAGGATATCCATTAAACTTGGTTTCTGGATAGAGAACCAGGAAGTATCTAGGATACTCCCAAGAGTGAATTGAAACCATAACATTCTCAACTATTCCTTCTAGAGTTACTCTGGACTGATCTACAAGGTGTAGAACCATTGTGGCTTTCCTCAAAATCCCTTGGCTGTTGAGTTTAAGAATAGTTTTTTTGGTCATTACATTCATGGAAACCCTTAGATCAATCAAATTATTGAGGACTATGACACCATCTATGTGCACATCTACAACTGGACTACCAAGGTCCAAGTACTTTGGGAAGATCACCCTTCCCAACATTAAGTTAGACAGTTGCCCTGGTGCATTAATGGTGGGGATATATTTCTTCTTTCTCCCAAGTTTCATGAAGGAATTTTCCATGATGAGCATATTATAAATAGGGACATCATTAATGGTCTAGAGAAGGGGTATTTTTACACACAAATTTTTCAGTTCTCCCTGAAGTTCAATCTCCTTAGGGGTTTGCTGACTAGAATAGATCAAGTGCTCAGGAAAAGGAGGTCATTGGATCTGACTGTTACTTTCTTCCTTTTCCTCCTCAACCTTTACAGATGGAGATGGAGGATGGTTGCCTGGGAATAATATTCCTGTAATATCCAAAAAGGGAGAATGCAATAATAATGAAAGGCAAAATAAGAACTGCAACAAAGTAAACAATAAATATAAGTAAACATCAAAATGCACAGAAATAGTTGATCCATTTTATTATATAGTACGTGAAAAATAAAGTACAACAGTGCTAAAAATATGAGACACTCAATCCCAAGGGATGGCTTAGAATGACCCTTCAATGATCGCACAAGATGGACTGCGTAACTATTGAACTAGTGGAAGGTAAACTGCACTATCCCTACTCCAACTTTTGGGACTACAACTTCCTGAAAGAGATAAAGTCATATCTAAGCAGAATTGGAGCTCTGATGATGCTGAAATCAAAGATCTAGGCTTTATGATGGATCCCCAAGATAACCCAAAAAGGGTTTCTCAGATCTGTCAATCTAAGGAAACCAACCTCTTAGGGCTTCACATATATACTATTGGGTATGCATATCTGAAGCTATATTTGATGATATGATGGTTGCGATGATGCACAATTATATCTATGCAAGAAGGGTTGATCCCTTCTCTAGATCCTTGGGATAAAAGATCAAGATATAGCTCCTCCAATCCCCTCCACTAAAAATAGATATTGGATGAAAAAAATCTTTAGAAAACCGTGTTGTAAGAGAGGGAGGATCAATAGCCTGCTACTAGATATGTCAAATCAGCTCCTGAATGATGGAAACAATAAATCCAATGTGAGGAGATGATCCCTCATAGGATTTCCAGTTGAAATACTAGAAACTTCCTTCCTCCAATAGATCTATAGGACTAGACTGCACAATCCTTGAAGGGAATGCTACTACATGGAGGTAAAACCCAATGACCTAAATCCCAGATATAGATCTGCTATTCCTAGAAGACTGGATGTGAAGAAAAAAGTGGTAGGATGTATCCTCCACTGGTTTCATAACTGAATTATAGAAACAAACTTTTAAATATGAAACCAATGCTTGATGAGGAATGTAGTACAAACATCTTTCAAGAGCTGCTCAATGAAAGAGGAGGGATTCCCGCTTGGGAACACCCTGTGATAAAAAACACTACAATCTTAGCTAAAAAACTCAAGAATGCATAGAAATACCCCAAGAAAATTCTATATCTAAATAGATCAAGAAATGAATAATCCAAATCATGCTTCCCATAGTGCGTTCACCTTCATTATAGAGATATGAGCCTTCCATAGCCTAGGCCCACTACAAAACTGCACTGTAAATTTGGACATAAGTCACCATGGTTGACTGTGTTGTTTCTCCATGTCCTCCATCATGTTCACATGGGGTGAACACCCTCTCCATCATGTGTGTATTAAATGCATCACTTGCTCCACTATATTATCATAAGTGCTTTATGATCTTGATTGAATGCACTATGATCTCAGTCGACCTTATCAAAGATCCTCATGATTTTTCATTTAAGATCCATGACCTTATTTTACTGTTTCATCCTCCATAATATATCTCATAAATGAGACATTATCTCCATTAATGGAGCTACTCCACCACTCCATGACTTTAGATCTAGATCGAGAATACCCACATACACACATTAAAAGTGGAGTTATTTATCTTTGAGGGTTATGGGTCCCTCCACCCTTTTATTTACTTACTTAATTATGTTTATTAAGAACTATAATATTCCAAATATCATGTGAAAATTTGGGAATATTATAGTCCTCCTCGACAAAATGTTTCTTATCCTCAAGCAACTGCAAAAGTAGGTGCTAGAGAAATTTTCCCACCTCCAAATGGCATCCACACGAGGATGGCCTCCCCATTTGCGACAATGAGTTATGTATTCCCAATATAAAAGTTACCTCACTAGAAGTTCTAGAGTGAGCTCTAACTGTGTGGCTAGATACCCCTCATCAATCATGAAGCTCCAAGTGACAAGCACAAGCTGTCCAACATCCTCCAGAATAAATGAGATACATAAAGATATACGGTTCCTTCCACAAGATGAAAGCTCCAACTCACAAAGTATACCACCATCCCATGCTAAATGAGGTAAATAGAGGCATTTCATGCCTCCGTCCTTAGCCTTGTTGGCCTTGTTGGATCTAAGAATCATCCCATCATTATACAAAAGAAGAAGAAAATATATATGGGTAGAAAAATATGTCAAACCATATTCTCCCAATAGTAGCCAACGCAACAATGCTCCTTGCTGCAACACCATACCATCAAGATACCAAGTATGGTGTCCATACTCTCCAAGTAAGAGCCATCGAAGGAGTTCCTCTTGTTGTCATCCTCCAAAACTATCATTAAAAGTAGGGGAGTGTGTAGGACCAAATTCCCCCAATAAAAGCCACAACAACAAGATCTTTTACTATCTCTTCACATCATCATGTGAATCATGGAGCAACAAAAAAATACTGAAGGACATATGGAATGTCATATCATCCCAATACAAACAAAATCTATTATCACACATCATGAGAGTATTATGCCATATTACAAACAATACAAAACACATAAACATGGGATATGTCATGTGATGGAAAAAATATCTCAACCAAATTGATCATGCCTTCATTTGTTGCATTCTATCATTGATAAAAAAGCCATTAATCAGAAAAACATGAACTATTGGGTGGTAACCATACTCACCCAAGAGCAACCAGCACAACCATGCCTCCTTCTTCATTTCATGAGTGCTTTTCAAGGTAGGGATAAAATAAATAGGAGCTTTTGGGTAGTGACAAAACTCTCCCAAAAGAAACCAAAACAATCAAGCTTTTTGGACCATGTCATATATATTCAAGTGTTCATACAACCCCTTGCTTATCATCTTCACCCACTCATCCCAATGTGGATGATGAATGATGTACTTCATAATAATGGTATACTCCCTTTGTAGAATACCATTCTCCCCAAACTGATGAATAAATTTTCACTCCATGAAATGTTGAAGTGCACCTCTAATGAGATCCCTTAATGGGACGTTCTTCTCACCAATGGCCCTCTAAAACCCATGAGGTTTTGGATCTACTAGAAATAGAAGTTTCTCTTTGAGCTGTGAGATGCTCATTAAGAAAGTGTCATCTAGAAAGGAGAAAATATTTCTCATCTCAAGATGTCTACCATCTTTCACTTTAACCTCCATTGCTTCACGAGTGAAGCTACCTTCAAAATGCTCCAAGAATAATTGGAATCCTTATTTATCTCAGCTACTAAGTGACAACGATTTAGATCTGCATGGTAATATATGTACTATCTCAAAGCAAGACACAATGCTAATCTCATAACCAATCATTGTACATAGGATCATTCTCATCCCATTTTCTGAAACTCTACACTTCAACTCAAATGTTTGAATGTAGTCCATCAATGATAAACTGGAATAGTTTTTTTGTCTCCTCCTTGATTGAATCAAGGGTCCTATGCACTGTGATAAGTTGTTGCTTCAAATCAAGATTTTTTTCTAACCCTTAGTTATGCATTGGCTCTGAAGGCATGTCCCCATAAGTTTCAATAAGATCTACTGAAACAATATGTGATGAATATGTATGCATACCGTGGATCAACTGATGTGTGGGAACCTCTTGTAATACCACAAGAGTTCCTCTAGCTGGGAAAATGATGTCTCCAATTGCTGGTAAGAGTGATGGCTACTCTTCTCCGAGTTTACCAGTGCTGGAATCTTCCTCCTCTTCCTCATGCATCTCTTGAATCATGCATGGGACTCTATGTGCCCAGATCTCGAGACTATCTGGAAAATTTGCAAGTGTCTCTTATTTGGATGTAATTACTTTTGCAACTGGTGGTGAATGTAGTGACTCTTTGTCCAGAGTGACAAGATTGACATTCTCCTTTGTTTCCTTAGAAAATGTCTCTTTGTGACACATTTATGGTTTTCTCAAATCAAATTTCTTCCTCAACTTATGAAATAAATATGAATATTTAGTCACCTTTGCATGTTCCATGTGACCAAACCACCAATCATTGGCTTCACCTAGAAGATGAAGTGTTGAAACTTGGACAGGCCCTTTTTCAGGCACAAGTTGTAGCCTGAAAAATATATCCAACTCTTTCATCCAAGCCTTAACAGTGCTTGAGGAAGATCCATCAAATGTAGGAAAATAAAATCTATTATGCCTCTTTCTTCTATTTCTGCTATTGGATATTATTTCTTCTTTGAGTTCAAAGAACTCTTAGAGAATTAAACTCTCTTTGAATGCTCTAAACTATGCTTTGTACACTTCAACATACAGACTGAGAGTCTCATGAGTATCAGGTTTATTCTTTCTTCATTTTTATACCATTCACCTTATTCAAAGGAATTGGAAATAGTATATTTGTGAAGATATCTATGATTCTATAGTCTTCCTTGTTTCTGATAGGAAGTGCTTGGACCTTCCTCATCAAATATTCTTCTTGGATCCTTCTCTTTTATCCTTTCTCTCTTCATTTGGTTGACCTCCTTGGAGAGATCTTGCATGGATATAAAGAGAGGAGTGGAAAAAATATAATCCTCCTTCATGATAAATACCATCTATATACTTCTTCTTTGATGAAAAATATGAGGTGTCCACGAGCTGAGCCAAATATCATGCTCTGATACCACTATAATATCCCAAAAGGGAGAATGAAATAATACTGAAACACAATATAAGAATTTCAACAAAGTAAACAATAAATATAGATACACATCAGAATGCATAGAAATAGTTGAGCCATTTTATTATATATGAGGTGAACAAGAAAGTGCAACAGTGCTTAAAATATGAGACACTTAAGCCAAAGGGATGGCTTAGAATGACCCTACAATGATCCCAAAAGAGGGACTATGTAACTGGTGAACTACTGGAAGGTAAAATGCATTGTCCCTACTCCAAATTTTGGGAATACAACTTCTTGAAAAATATAAAGTCATATCTGGGTAGAATGGGAGCTCTGATGATGTTGAAATCAGAGATCTGGGCACTATGATGGATCCCCAAGATAACCTAGAAATATTTTCTTAGATCTGTCAATATAAGGAAACCACCCTCTTAGGGCTTCACATATATACTACTAGGTATGTATATCTGAAGCTAGATATGATGATATGATGGTTTAAATGATGCACAATCATATCTATGAAAGAAGGGTTGATCCCTTCTCTAGATCCTTGGGCTAAAAGCTCAAGAACTAGCTCCTCCAATATCCTCCACTGAAAATAGCTACTAGATGAACAACAGCTTAAGAAAATTGCAGTGTAAGAGAGGGAGGCTCAATAGCCTGCTTCTAGACATGTCAAATCATCTCCTAAATGATAGAAATAATAGATCTAGTGTGAGGATATGATCCCTCACAGGATTTCTAGCTGAAATAATGGAAACTTCCTTCCTATAATAGATATACAGGACTGGACTATGAAATCCTTGAATGTATTTCTATTGCATGGACGTAAAACCGAATGGCATGAATTCCAGATATATATCTTCTGCTCCTGGAAGGCTGAATGTGAAGAACGAAGCAGTAGGATGAATCCTCCACTGGTTTCCTAGCTGAATGCTAGAAATAACCTCTTGAAGATGACACCAATGCCTGATAAGGAATGTAGTACAACCCTCTTTCAAGAGCTACTCAATGAAAGAGGAGAGATTCTTGCTCGAGAAAACCCTGTGCTAAACAACTGCAATCTTAGCTAAACATCTCAAAATTGCATAAAAATGTCCTAAGACAAATCTAGATCTAAACATATGAAGAAATGAATAATCGAAATCATCCTTCCCATAGTGCCTTCACTTCATTATATAGATATGAGCCTTCCATAGCCTAGGCCCACTCCAAAACTACGTTGTGCATGTGGACATAAGTCTCCATGGTTGACTGCATTGTTTCTCCATGTCCTCCATCATGTTCACATTTGGTGATCACCCTCTCCATCATGTGTGCATTAAATGAATCACTTCCTCCACTATCTTATCATAAGTTCTCTATGATCTTCTTTGAATGCACTATGATGTCAGTTGACCTTATCAAAGATCCTCATGATTTTTCATTTAAGATCGATGACCTTATTTGACTATTTCATCCTCCATAATCTATCTCATAAATGAGACATTATCTCGATTAATGGATTTTATCCACCACTCCATGATTTTAGATATAGATCTAGAATATGCACATACACACATAAAAATTGGAGTTTATTCATATTTAAGGATTATAGGTACCTCCACCCTTTTATTTACTTACTTAATTAAGTTTATTAAGAAATATAATATTCCAAATATCATGTGAAAATTTGGGAATATTACACTTCTAGACCTTATATTAATCTCCTATATATCGGCAACATAAGATGGATAGGATTCATCTCCACTGTAAACCTGTTGTGTTTTTCTACTGTTCAAGTTCAGATTGGGTTGTGCAGGAATATGGGCCAACTGTGGTGGTGCAGAATAAGTAAGCTGTAGTTGAGGTTGGGGTGTAGGCATTAGAGAAGCTGGTTGATTATGTTGAGGCCTCTACCCTTGTGATGGCTTATTCCACTGAGGTGGTGGAGGAACATACTGCTGAAATGGTTGGTTCACTAGTTGAGTATGATATGGAGGGTTGTAAGGCCAAGTTGGACGTGTAGGCCAGGATAGAGGAGGGGGGGTGTACCAATATTACATAGGTGCATTCTAACTATTTTGATAATAGGAATAAGGTGCCCCTTGCATACCATGTTGATATGAACGAGGGCTTTAAGGCCTTCTCTAGTTGATGAAACATAATTTCTCTGGTCCTACATCCCCACCTTGATATACAACTTTGATTATAGGTAAGTAGGGACACTTATCCACGACATGATTCTCCTCACAAACAAAGCAAAACTCTATGACATTTAATTGACATTCATTCCTAGGGTGTTTTCTAGTACATCTAGGGTAGAAAATAGACAAGGATATTTATGCTTCCCCTTGATCTGAATTGTGTCCATTTGGAAGGTAAAGGTGTGTAGCATCTCACTATTGAAGTCCTCCAACATATTTCGAATCTCATGCTTGATGCAAGTGGAAGAGGAAGGGGTATTGGTAATACTTTGGTTAGCTCTGCCTTTCTTCCTAGATTCCCTAAAATGGTTCTCGAAGATATTTTTGATTGCCTCATAAGGTAGTTGGTAGATATATCCTCATGATAACATATTGATGGTTTCTATCTCCTCCTCCCTGATCCCTCGAAGAAGTACTAGTTTAAGTGATCCAGGATCAGGGGTGAAGTTGGTTATTTTATAATTTAACTGGAACCTCTCTTCATACTCCTCTAGGGATTCATCAGGCCATATATTCATCCTGAATATTTCCTCTTTAGTTTCCTTGGACCTACAGTATTACCTATACTTTTTGTTGAATGCCTCTTGCATTTGTGCCCAGGTAGTGATTTTTTTCCCAGGTAGACCCATGAACCAGCGTAAGGTTATATCCTTAAGGGTAGATTGGAGTAACTTCATATTTTGATCATATGAGGCATAGTCATAGGTCCTATAGAAAACATTGAATTCAAGCATGATTGTGTTAGGGTCCTTAGAGGTAAGTCCATGGAAATGTGGTAGGGTTGAGGGTTTGATGTTCTTCATTTTAGTTTCCCCATCTATATCTCTAATGGGAAAGACTCTGTGGGATTTAGTCTGACCCATGGCTTGAATACGTGAAGTGGGTTCCTCTAGTGAAACAAGTTATTCTTCTTCTCCAATAGGTTCTTCAAATTTTTTGAAAGGCTCACCTATGATGTGCTCAACCTCACAGTCACTCAAGAAGAGTGAAGGGTGACTATGTGGGGATCTGGGGTTTTCTGGTAAAATATTTCCTTGAGTATCCCTACTCCTACGAGGCATGAAAATCAGATTTCTTTTGTATTTTTTGAATTTTTTGAAACAAAATGTAAAAGTAAAGAAGAAAATAATGCTAAAAAGGAATCAGGGCATCTACTAAATACCTCCCCGAAAACAATGCCAAAAATTGGTGAGCCCTGGTATTACACCAAGAATGTTACAATTCCCAGAGGCTACTCTACTTTACTTTATCAACCCAGGGTTCATACAAACCTAGAGGTTAAAGTGGTATATATGAAAAAGATGTATTCTAGTCATGTCATCCTCTTTTGAGTCCTATGAAGGGGTATTATTTATTTGGTTTCTGAGTGAAGTCTATCAGACTTATGATTTAGACATGGAACTACAAGTGAGTCGAAATCATTACTATATTAACCAACAAATGACTATTGTGAAGCAAGAAAATACATCTAGCTATTCTACAAGGAAATAAATATGTGATTTTAACTATGGAAAGAAATATAAGAAAACTATGTATATTCATGAAGTAAATGGCTGAATTAAAATTACAGAAAGTGTTAGAGTCAGTTTATCAGTGATAAAAAACAACTCCTTTGAGAATTTTTCATCAGGTCGTTAGTCAATTTTTATTTTTATTTTTAAGTTAGTTCTCAACAATAATTTTGGTCACTGAATAAGGTTAAACCATGTTTGTTTCTCTTTCATTTAATTTATCATCACCAATTTCAAGGTCAACATTTCCACCATCATCACTAAGAGGTCTAGATTCATGTCACTCCATCTCATATAGGTCATGTCTAGGATCAAAACTTCCCATGGAAAAATCTTCAAATTTTCACTAAAAATAAGGCAGTGAATCCTCCATTTCAATCATAAAAATCTAATGAAGGAGCAAGTAAGTTTATGCAGTCCAAATGAAAACCATATTTTCTATTTCATATAGCTCGAGTCTCAAAAATCTCATCTATGTGTCATTATTTAATTTACAATAAAAAGAGTCATCTTGACTGCCAAATCTTCAAATGAAATCAATCTGCCTTCTCAACTCATTTGAAAGAGGAACGTGCTAGTGTCAAAGTGTAAAAAAGTGTGAGTAAATTTCATTTCCACGTTTACCCTTTTCATGCATATGAAAAGCCTTCATTCATTTCATTTACCCTCCATACCCTTCACTTTTTCCAAAATCCAAAGTCCATCGATCATTTTCATTTCAAAACCCTTTTTAACCATTCAAATTATTTTTTTATTGTTAAAAATCATCTTCGCTGACTGCACAACAAACATTTTTAAATATCATATATTATATATGATATTACTTACCACATTTAACTGTATTGTGGACCCCTTACCTTTTTGCAATCAACATATCACAACAAACCTTGCCATATTCACTTGCCACTTCATAAAGTTTCCAATGTGATATTGGTAGGCCCATCCTCTCCTTTGTTAGACTCCCACAATTTTCAAAACACTTGAAAAACCCTTTATCTTATGTTTCAGGCAGATTTAACCATTTTCCTTAACAAATTTTCTAGCTTTCCCTGAAAACCTGTAATGGGACCCATCTTATCTCAATATCTTTTCGCAAAATCCCTTGACTATCGTTTATGTTGCCGCTTTCGAACCATGAATGCGATATTAGAGTGGGAGCCATCCCTTGCCACATTAGCATCGCTATCACATATAAAAAATCTAATGGCCCTCAATTCATGTTACCTACCTCGTTTCCCCAATCCCTGATATGTGAGAAGCTATATGCTTAAAATGAAATAACCCTTTGACTCCCGACTATGATAAGTCAGAATTTTCAATTCATGATAAAGACTCCCATCCCTGATTTGCGATGAAGCCTTGAAATCCCAATTTGTAATATGCGATATTAAAATGGGACATGCTTACTTCCATGTCATCTCACCCTATCGCAATTCCTGATTCACCAATTCCTCCATCCGGTGTCTTATGAATAAATTCTCTGATCCCCTATCTCCAATTATGACATATAAAGGGTTCTCCCTCCTTCTCATTGTTTATTTAATAATTCCTTCTGTTGTCCATGTTAAATGTTTCTCCTTCTCATTGCCCCTAATGATATTTTATCCATTTCCCTTCATGTGCCCAGTTCTTCCTCTAAACCTATCTATATGGGTTTCATTTACTCTAATTCTCTTTCTTCGATCATATAAAATCCATTCATAAAATGAAAAGAAACCCTATTAAGTCAAAGAAGAAGCCAAAAAATGGAACAACGACAAATTTTTCTCCGAAACAGATTTCCACAGACCCGCACCACCATTACTCCTCAGCACTAGCACGCCTCCAAAAGGATAGGTAGGATTCAAGGACCCGTCACAGGATTTACATAAATTATGATAGCTGTTTCTCAAAAAATTTGATTGTTATCAGCAAACCATGTACATCGTGACCTATAGTTCAGGTTAAAAACTTTCACATCAAGCATTGTTGTTTGGTTCGATAAGCATCAGTTGATTTCTCTTTTAATATTTCTTATTAATTTAATAAATAGAAACAAATTTCTTCTATTTCCTCTCAATGTAATAATATCCCTATCATTCAAGATATTCAAAGGTGTAGCCTTACTAGCAAACCCATTCTAAAAACTATAGAAAAACAGATTATAAAGGAATGATAAGTTAGATATTTTTGAGTTTTGAAAACTCTGTGTGTTACTGTGGAGCTTTTGTACACTTTTTAATGAAATCAAAGAAGTTGCAGCAGATGTTGTGAGATTCATGTGGTATTTCTTTTGAGCATTGTAGTTTCCTCTCTATTATTTCACTTCCATTTCAGCTTTTGTATGAAAATATTACTAGTTTATAAACATAAATCAATAATATGCTCTATTTATTAATATTTCTGTTATAGGTCAATTTGGGCACCATTCCCAATGACATGGTTAAATGGACATCATCTCTAGGAAAAATTATCAAGGGTTTATCATTCCCTATCATTTCATTTGCTACACGCCCTAAGAGAAGGAAAAAGACAAATCAAGCAAGACTTTCATCAAGCAAAGGTTTCCAAGGTTTGAAGCTTGTTACATAACATATAAGCGCCCACCAACATAGTCTCTTAGGGGCCTAAGTGCTGGTCCTAGCCATCGGCTAGGCCAAGGAGGTCAGAAAAATCATTCATAGAGTGCTTGACCTAATTTTAGAGCTAGAATACTTGTTGTAAAGGCAAGAAAAAATGCTATAAAAAATTGAACCTCTATTATCATCTCTGCATTCCCTCCCCAATCAGTTTGAATAATTGCGTTAGATGGATTAGTCCATTTATCCCTCTCCAATATCAAAGTTTATTATATAGATATTGAAGGGTTCTCTATATAAAGATATTAGATTATTGTAAAGATATTAGTTGCTCAAGGCCATAATAGGTTCCTGATCGAACCTACACAAAAGGGTAGGAGTCCAACTTGCATATGTAGGTAGCCCCATGCAAGGCTGCTCTCCAAATCACTTCTCGACATTCAAAGGTGTGTTGGTCACATTGGCAGAGAAATTCTCATTATTCCGGAATGTCCACTTGGACAGTGCATTATAGAAGAGTTCACATGTGTCAAGCTTCGGATCCAAGTGTCCATTTGACATCTACATGACTAGAAAAATTCCTTGCCTATTATTGGAAATTAATTGATTGCAAAAAAACCTACAGTTCATCTATAAATTGAGCACAGATCTAAGTGAATGAGGAGGAATAATTTGAGTAGAGAAATGCTGGAGAATTTTGAATTGAGAGCTAGAATTGTGTAGCTGCTGCTGGAGAGATTTATACTGTAATGACGCTTGGGAATGTTTCTGGAAGGTCACTTCAAATCAGTCACTATTTGTAACCTCTCCTTTTATCATCAATAAAGAGTATTGCTTATTTTTCCCTATATGCATCTATATTGGCTTTGATTTTCCATATTGTAAGATATTAGTTGATGTGTATGGTTTATGCTTTACTGATTTAGCTAACTAGCTTCAATAGCTATCTATATTATTGCATCTTCTGATATTTCAATGTTCTTTCTTATAGGATGAATTAATCTCACAAATTACTTGAATTTGAAGCTATAACAAAAGCGACAGAAGGAGCCATTTGGAAGTGACTCAACAAGTAAGCCTCCAATCATCTCTATGCATCTGTTCTAAGTTAGGAGAAATAGTTTCATAGTCTTTCACTTGTTGTTCTAGGCGAGCACCTGTCTAGGGAAGTGTGATTTATCCGTAATTCACAATTCTGGCCTAATAAATTGGCGACTCCACTAGGGATAATTTCTCTTAGATCTAGGTGTTTAAGCCTCTGATTTTCTTTTCTTATCCACCCAGTAGTTGTTACTCATAAATATTAAAATTTTTCAAAGCCAAATTAGGAAATATAGTGAGTTAAACAATAGTATTTGTATTTGTATACTGCGCCCAATGCACCCTTAGATAGGACACAATGCTTTACAGAGCACTGTCTCCACTTGCAGACTGTGTTGACTCCTGAAAGTACGCAAATTCCCTTGAATTTTCCTTTGCAATTTGCTTCAGTTTTGTTTGTTGCTATGTTTTGAAAAGTGTGATGCTCAATTGACCAGTGACTATATATTTCTTCTCCTTTGACTGAAATTTTTTTCATTGTTGGTTTAAAAAAAAAAATTCTTTATCGTTGAAAAGTTGATTTCAAAGTACTTTTTATGGTCACATTAAGAATCATTTGCTTTCGAAATAGGAAAATGTCGTAAAATCTTCATTTCCTTGATAGGAGAAACTGTTGTTGAAATCCTTATTTTTCCTTCAAAATAGAAATTATGGTTTGTATTTTTCGTTTCTTAAAAGTAAAAAGCATTTGAATTGTTTATTTATTGCACCTATTTTCTTTTCTGCATTCATAAAATTAACAAAACTAAAAATAAAAACTTGTATTTTCATGTAGAATAATGTGTGTTTTATAGAAGGAACATTAGGAAATCTACATTTAGTTTGAGATTCATTGATTTCTTTTGTTCATTGTTTTGTTTTATCTCAAATTAACTGCTCTCTTCCCTTAGTAGCTAGGTTCTTCATTGAAAAAGCTAAAAGTGAAGGATTGTTTATCATTATTAGCTTGCATTTTAGCAATTTCATACACATCATCGCAGTGAACCTTTGAAAGGAAATTTTTTAAGAAATATCAACATAAATTAATCTCAACTTACTTAACAATGCATTGGAACCATAACGATAGCATTTAGAAGGTCTAGGCTAGAGATGCGTTCTAGTGTTGTAAAACATATTAGTTGTTGTTAACTTGTATACGATACATTCCGAGTGTGATACCTCACTCCACATACGTAATTATATCATAGATCTTCCATTGACTTTCAGGTATATCGGGTGGTGTTACAGTATGATAAGTATAAAGGGGTGCTCTCACTGTGACGTTTCGCATCAGACAACGCTAATACGGACTTGGGACTCCACGTACCTTCGGGTATATTTAGGAGGAAAAAATTTAAGTGCTATCCATCCATAATGAACCGAGTAGGCCACCTTGAAATTGTGATACACCGAAGGCAACATTCAGGGAGATTACCTACTCGTACTTCTTGGTTCGTCAAGAGGTGTTCTGCAGTTCAGAATTTCTTGGTAAACCCTTTTGCCTAGCATTACCCTCTTTTTTTTTTTTTTTTTGATAAAATAAATCAGTAATCATGGAAGAAAAAAATACTATCCCCCATCGTTCATGTAGATTATCTTTAAAACCACCTTTACCATTGGTAGTTATTTTTGGTAGGCAAAGGCGATCACGATCTACCAAATCAAGTACAATTCGTATCTCTGGAAAAACATCATCTTTTAACCCAGAGTTAGTTCAAATTGTTTCCACACATCCTGGTTCGTCTAATGTTTTCAAAAAAGAGTCTTCATAGCTACCTGTAGTCACGATCCATTCAATCAGTGAGACCATACCTCCTGGACTTGACATTGTTCAATCACAAATTGATCCAGATCCTGTCTCTTCTTTGCCAGAACATTTAAATATTGAAGTTGAACAACTGGGAGTTGTTCCTACCTTGGTCATCCCACAAAGTTCTGTAGCTATTGAAACTCCTATATCACATAGTCAACCGTCTGAAATATATTTTGGGCCTGACGATGAAGTTCTTCCTCTTGGTTTAATTGCGGTTGAAGAAATCCCACAAGATGATACACCTTTAACTCAAACCCTTTTTGGGGAGGACCTTTACCTGTACCAGTATTTTCCTCAATCATTTCCATCTGCTTTGGCTGATACTGTTCCCATTCAATATCCCATCGATTTTCGAGGGTATACATTTGGTCAAACAACCATGTTTGAACCAACATCTTCGGTTGGGTCTGTTGTTCCAATTATGTCAGCTCCTACCCTCGCTACTCTGTCAATGTTTAAAACCTCATTAGAGTCATATTTACACGGTGGCTTTTTAGTCCTAACAAGTTACAAATCTTTATCTGGCACTTTCTCTAGTGCATATTCATGATCATGGTATTTTCCAACGTCATCGTCTGGTATTTTAACTAGTATTCCTATCATTAGTATTGAACGAATTGATTCATTAAATACATCATCATGGAAATATCAAGTCGGTCCTTTTGGGTCAATTCCTTTAAGTACCATATCAACTAAACTCCCAACATTTGGAGAAAATTATTTTTCGTCTCATTATCCTCCTCATGTTGGGGGGAAACCTTTGGTCACCCAATATGACAGAAATCAGTCACTTTTTGGTCAAACTAATGTTGACTTGGATGTTTTTCAATGGCAACCCACTCTGCCTATCCAACCACAAATGGTTGTACACTCGTATCAACCAGTTCAACCTGTTACACTCACTTCATTACCACTTTTTAATACATCTATACCCCTGTTACAGAATCAAAATATTGCACATCAACCTTATTAGGCGGGTTCTTCAATTCAATATCATCAAATTTTGGTTCCACAGACTCAAAATCCTTTGGTTAATTTACAACAACCTGTATCAGGAATCATTTATACACAAGCTAGTGTACCATTTTATGGGATGTCACAAACACAACTTGGTTATACATATCAACTGAATCCAATTTATAATAACTTGGGTTATAACATTGGTGGATAGACCCCTTGGCAGCCACAGGTGCAAATGCATCAAACTTCATTTCAACAGGTATCATATCTAGGTTTTGGTCAACATAATTCTCAATCTTTTGCTATGGAAAAAAAACCCCATTTGGGTTACCAACAACAGATTTTGTATGTTGATGCTCAAATACCTGTTGCCCAAACAATCCCATCTTACCCTAGCTATGCTCAACCTAATATTAATCAACAGTTTCCTTTTGTTGCAACCTTGTAATTACCAGATTTAAATTAGTTAACCAATGATCCTATAAATTATGCTCCTTGGTGGCCGGTGACACCTCATAAATTACCCTCTGATATTCCTAAATTCAATGGAAACCTTGGAGAAGATCTGTCGACTCATGTCATCACTTATAATTTATGGTCTTCATCAAATTCATTGAATGATGATTCTGTTCGACTACATCTTTTCCAACGTATGCTTACAGGTCCAACTGCTAAATGGTACATTGAATTACCCAGAGCTTCTTTTAACTGTTTTACTGCCCTAGCTACTATATTTTTGACCCATTTCTAGTTACCGATCATATACAAAACTGGAATGGAACTCTTGACCAACTTCAAATAGACTAATGCTACTCACATTTTTTATCATATTCATGAGTGGCATCACCGTCGATGAATGGTTAAGACATTTGTTCCGAATCATCTCCTTGCTGAATGGTTCATTAAGTCCTTATTACCATCTATAACTGAGGATGTGAATAAAGGTAGCGTCATCACAGAAGAGCAATTTATCGCTCGTGCCCAATATTTAGACTTGATTTACAGTTAGTCTAACACGCTTTATGAAAAAATACATAATGCGCCACAATCTAATTTCAATGTTCCTCCTCAAGTAAATGACTCTCATGCTAGAGACGACTTAATAGGCACTGAAAACACACACTACGCTACTACATATGATCATGTTCCTACTTCCAAAATTAACGCTATGTAATTTGACAAAGGCAAAAGTGACAAGCAACTAGGAAGTAATAAAAAGGGGAAATCAAAGAAAAAGAAAACTTCTAACCCACAGGAAAGATCATCTGATCAACCGCCCAGACCACGAAAATCTCGTTATCCATGAATAATATATAATGAGGAACATTTTTTTAGGGATTATCCTAACCATGCTGAAGTCTCAAAAATCATCAATAATTCCCTTGCATCAGTTGTGTTTACAGACCCATTTCCAAATCTAGACACTAATTCGGTTGCTACGGATCTAGCTCCTAGTTCCCAAGTGTTAATGTTATCCACCACAAAACCTTCACAAGATATTTTGGTGTCGACGCAGAATAAAGACTATGGTAGTCCGACCACTAATAAACCTACTACCTCGACAACGAATCCATGTACTGAATCAGTACCACCTACTGTTATTCCTAAATTGCAATTAAGCCACCGAAGGGAGTAATTCATAGATTGAAATATAATCCTCGATCAAGAGCTACACAAAAATATAATATAGTTGAATATTTGGCTTAATCCCCTTCAGCTATGTCTGCTCTTGAGGTATTGCAAAATTCTCCCCCCTGGAAACATGCTTTACTGTTAGCCATTGGTTGAATTGATCCGACTGATTCTAATCTTGCCATCTCTAATCATATGGGCTATGTACCGTAGCTACCAGCAGAATTGGCATTCTCCATACTAGTAAATGTTCTCAATCACCTTGTTCATCACAATATTATTGATAAGGGAGCATCTATGTGCATTATTTCTCTAAACTGTTAGAAGTCACTTGGCTTGTTGTGATTATCACAATCATCAATGACGTTGAAGGATTTTGATGGAAGATGATATAAACCTTGTGGTATTATCAATAGCTTGCATGTTGAATTATTGGGAAAAACAATGAATATTGATGTCAAGGTTGTTGACAGACCCCTTGACTATAATATTTTACTTGGAAGACCATGGGTATATGAAATGACTGCCATTATTTCTACATACTTTAGAATGATTTCCTTTCCACATAGAGGTACAATCACAGTCATTAATCAATTATCCTTTTTTGCCTCCGCTTTGAAGGTAACTGGAATCATTCTGTTTGTTCACTTACCCCAACTAGAAATCCAGAACATTCTTAAAGGATTTCACTCTTATGGGAACCTTGACATTACCATCACCTGCGAGGTCGACAGAAATTTCAAGTAGAGATACATGCTACATGATCTCTTCCACTCTATTTTGCTTAAGGGAGAGTACAGGTGATTATAAAATTTCTATGTTGGATGATATTTTAACGCCCAGCCCTATTGAGCTAGCATAGCAATCAATCTATTTGGCTTGGGCTGAAAATATGAAATCAACGTCAACAAGTGTTTGGGTTGATCATTCATTAGATTTTGGTACTCCATTTGATCCATTTTCCTCAAATTTTTTGACAGATAAAAATATTTTGGAAGCTATGATGTCAGAAGGAGAACCATGGGAAGATTATCATCATCGTTCCCATCTTCCAGATTATGAAGAAAACAATCTCAGTGAACTATATCACCCATCCATCATAACTTCCTTTTCTAATTCTTTACCAATTAATGCAATTGATTCTGAGAAAAACTTATCAAATATTGAAGAGAAAATTTCTATCGATACTTCGATTATACCTGGCGTTGTAGAAAATATTCATGTCGGTGTATATTTTTCTTCATCAGAACTTGATTCATATCTCTCTTTATTTCGTGAATTTCATGATGTATTCGCTCTGTCTTACGAGGAAATGCCAGGCATAGATACTAGTATAGTTGAACACACTATTAATATGTATCCTGATGTCAAACTGGTGCATCAACGACTTTGTCCTGTTCGTCCGAAGAAAGTCGTTGCCATCAAAATAGAAGTTCAAAATTTTTGCATGCTGGTTTCATTTACCTTGTTTCGCTAACTGAATGGGATTCCAATATCATTCCTGTTATGAAAAACCAAGGAAACTTTAGACTGTGCATTGATTATTGGTATTTTAATCATGCTTGTCCAAAAGACAACTATCCTACTCCCTTTATCGACCAGATTATTGACGATTGTGATGAATGAGAAATATTCTCGTTCATGGATGGATTTTCTAGCTATAATCAAATATATATCCACCTAGATGACCAACATAAGAGAACATTCATCTTTCCCTAGGGCACATTCGCATATATGAAACTTCCGTTTGGTTTAAATAATGTTGGGGAAATTTTTCATAGAGAAATGGATTATGCTTTCAATGACATCAAGCACATTGTTCAACCATATTTAGATGATTTATGAGTGAATTCACGAAATCAGACTGATCACCCGATGCATTTGAGAGCCATTTTATTACACTACCAACACTACAAGATACGCCTCAATACACATAAATGTGTCTTTTGTGCTGGTTATGGTCAATTTCTTAGATTCGTACTCTCAAAAGAAGGAATTGGAATAGTACCACTAAAGTTTAAAGCCATTTTTTATTTTCCTGCACCATCAACCTTACTTCAGATACAAAAAAGTAAAGGAATGGCTAACTTCCTAAGAAGGTTCATTCCAAACTATGCCAAAATGGCTAAAGTATTTACTCAGTTACTGAAAAAGGGGGTTCGCTTCCATTGGGATGAAGTTGCACAAGCTTCTTTTGATGTTGTCAAGGACACTCTTGTCCGAGCGTCATTAATGCATCCTTCAAGTTATCAAAATGATTATTTCCTATATATCATCGTGGCTGAAATGACCATCGCTATGGTTTTGGTCCAAGTAGAAGAAGGAATTGAGCATCTGATCTATTATTTGAGTTGTAATCTCAGTGATACGGAAGTTAAGTACTCATACGTGGAAAATATTTCCTTGGTAGTTGTTCAAGATGTCCAAAGATTTTTCCATTATATCGTGCTCCGAAAAACAACAATTGTTTCAGATTGCAGCCCCATGACTTATATCTTATCACGTCAATTTCTTGGGGGGGAATATTCAAAATGGATTGTCATTTTGCAAGAATTTGATTTGGAATTAATCAAATCCAAGTCAAAGAAATCTTTAGTTTTTGCTGAGCTTCTCTCTGACCTTCCCTATGATAGTACTCCTACTACATCAGAACCATCTATTCCAGACGAGTCTATATTTCTAATAAAATCATCTCATCCTTGATATGGGAATTTCTTCATTTATCTCCAAAACCAAAATTCTGACCTAATATCTCTTGCTCTGAACAACGACGTATTCAATACCAAGCCAAAAATGATCTGATTGTCGGTGATACACTTTATTTTCATGGTGTCGATACCATTTTAAGGAGGTGCCTCACTCACGAGGAGGTCGAAAAAGCGTTAAATTATTGTCATGCTGGGGCTTGTGGTGGACACTTACCTGGATATGCTACCGCACAGAAGATTCTCCGCGCCAGTTAATTTTGGCCTACTATTTTTTGAGATTACATCCTCGTAGTCAAAAGCTATCATGCATGCCATATTTTTAATCATCACATCCGCAAACCGTCAGTGCCAATGCATCCTGTTGTCTCTGCTGGACCATTTATGAAATGGGGTATTGAATTCATGACCTGTAACCCTCCTTCATCCATGGGGCATGGTTATATTATTGTCATAGTCGACTATTTTACCAAATGGGCCAAAGCGATACCTACATTCAATAACACAGGAAAAATAGCTTCATTTTTTTTTTCAACCATGTTATTGCACAATTTGGGGTCCCACATGCTATATTTACGAATCATGGGAAGCATTTTCACAACCATGCGATGTCTGAATTGAATGGTAAGTTAAAATTTTCACATGATAATTATACTTCGTATTATCCATAATCAAGTGGACAAGTTGAGGCTATTAACAAAATTATTAAACGAATGCTTCAACAAATTATAGAAATCCGTAAAAGGAACTGGCACTTGATCCCATACTCTGCCTTGTGGGCGTATCTAACCTCGGTGAGAAATGCAACTGGATTTACTCCTTTTAAATTGGTGTATGGTCTGGAAGTTGTCTTACCAATCCAATGCGAAATATCATCGTTAAAACTCGCGATAGACTTGTTACTTGACACCTCAGAAGAAGAAGTGCATCTCCTTAACCTCATCCATCTAGATGAAACTCGTCGTGAATCCCAACTGGCCAAAAAAGTGCATAAGAGACGTATAAAGGTGCAATATGACAAAAATTTCTAGCCTTGCATCTACTAATAGGGTGACTTGGTCCTTCTTTACGATCAAGAAGCTGATGTAACAGGTATAGGGAAATTCGAGCCATTGTGGCATGGACCCTATATTGTCAAAAGTGTTCTTACTAAGGGTACCTATGAGTTAGTTGATTACAATGGGATTCCATTGACACAACCTAGAAATGGGTTGTATTTGAAACTTTACTATGCTTAATCATGAGCGTAGTAATTTTTTGTATTATATTGTATATATGATGTTGATTTGCATTCACTATCTTAATTTGTTTTTAGCTTTTTATTGACGCTAGTAATCTGATTTACTTTCATCACAGATGTCTAAATCTTTAGAACCATTTGTTGGATATGCTAATGGTGCAAGTTGTAGTATGCAAAATCTATCCTCTACAATGTGGGCCATTTTACTCCGAACAACAAGTTTGTGAGTTTTCCAGGGATTTGTATTGGTAGATAGATGAACAATATCACTGAGTATAGCACGTTGATCAAACTTCTCTCTAATTCCATCTCATTTGGTATTAACTGCATAATCATAAGGTTAGACTCACAACTTGTGGTATTACAACTTACTAGTGTTTATACTGTTAGAAATCCAACACTTCTTAGATTGTTCCTAAGAGTTTGAATTTTGGAAAGATATTTTTATTTTGTTAAATATCAACACATTTCCAAAAAATTGAACACTTTGACTGATTCATTAACTAATCAATTTTTAGAAGGACATTTGCGACGTAGGTAAAGAAAACATTCACTTCATTGAATAGGATTGCACATTGAACATAGGAAAAACTCTGAAATCATATAGATAGATAGTTATAGGTTTTTACAAAGTTTGTGCCCAAGACACATTGGTCATCTAACCTCAAAGTGTATGCAAAATGTCACAAGTAAACTAGTGGTGCTCATGGTAACACACTATAGATCTAGCAATCCTATGGAGCAACCGCATCCAATGGTTAGGAACCCCAATAGTGTGTTGCTGGAGTTGCATGGGAAGCTCTTCGATCTGGAAATCCGAAATCCCGAAGGTCAACCCCTCTATGTGCTGCTAAAGCTCAGCCAAAGTCTCAACCATATCAAGGTCCTGAAGGATTTCTCTCCCGACAACCCTCCCTACTGGCGCATCTGCTTCACGATCTGGTTCCTCTACTGTTTGAACATGGCCAATATTTGAAATACATCAAACATTTAGTTTAGTCTTGGAAAGAAATAAAAACAAAAAAACAATGTATGAAACTTAGAAAAATAAAAAAAACCTGGTGAAATAATTCTTACTTATTTCACCCCACTAAGCGCCTTTCGGTAATACTAGATTTGGATCTCCTCGAAATTCGACTCCTTTGTATGCATACTCATCGATGGTGATAATCTGTCACTGAAACCAGGCGAAGAATGCAGTAGAGAACACAACGGTCGATTGGCCTACATGCTGACCCATGACTTCTACCTATCTCTGCATTCGAGGATATCTAGGACTAGATATATCTAGTGTTACATGTTGTGGCTGCATCAGTGGAATTCGTTCCAAAGCGAAGGAGATAAGGATTGAACCATAAATAAAAAATTTCCTCCTTCCTCCCTTTTCATTATTCAGTTGTTCATTCCTATGAGATAGAAAATCTTCAGACCAGTTGAAGAATGTTGGCTCTAAGAACTCTAGCGCATACTGCATATACGATCAGTTCGCTACATGTATTGTTACAGTGCCAGCAAGTTTAGCAATCATGAAAAGGATGGTTCTCAAAGTCAAATCTTTGACATCTCGGATGTTTATTTTTCCATATTTTCTAGGTTCTGCACCTAGATAGCAATACTTCATAACATAATCCTTCACACTCTCTCCTCCAACAGTAGACCCTATGAGAGAAATGGCCAAACCTCTCCTCGAAAAACCTATTATAAAATACATGTCCTCAACTATTATGAGTAACACTTGATTTTTAATGTGAAATGCCTCTATCATCGGATCCCATGCTCAAATGAAGAACTCCAAGAGTTCTATTTGTTGCCTCTTTTCCGACAATTTGAAGCACTTAAGTTGTCCACAATCTCTTCAGGCTCTTACAGTACCCACATCATTCAAGGAAATCATATATTTTTCTTCATGTTCTCTTTTCCTCCATGTAATCGTCATTATAATTTGATGGAAACCTGAAGTACAACCATAATATCCATTAGATTCCATTCATTGCAAAAAACTAGGAAAAATTTGGGCACAACATGAAAACCAAAAACTTGAACTGTGCCCAACGCACTCCCTCGGTTGAAGACGTTATTTACATCTTAGTACCTTCTTGTGCTGTGCAGGGGTTTGACATTCAGGGGTGTGTTGCCCTCATTTTTGGCATAATTTACCCTAGTAGCCTTAAAACCCTAAAAATCTACAGATAATGGAAATGAAATGAATACTAAAGGGAAGAGGAGGTTCATATTACTAACCTTGTTCAAACGGCGACGCAATACGTCCACAGAAATGACCGCAATCAACGACTGAAGTTCGGGGGGAAAAATCAAGTTTAGAGCTCCAAAATTAAAATGGTAACTATGGAATGATAAAAATTAATAGTGAAACTATTTTTTATAGTCATTTAATTTTTTGCAAGTTAAATTTATTGCTATGACTATAGTTTTATTATGTTTTTATCACGAAACAAGTATTTTTAATCCATTTTCTATTGTTATGAACAGGAAATACAACTGATGAACAGATTAGTCGTGCAGATTTATTTCAAAGAATGACTTGACCAGAAAGCATACTTTTTCTCCTTATTTGTCAATCTTTGTTAAAAACGAAAAAGTATTTGAAGTGCACTTTTATCTCTTTTTTGAGCTTCGTTAATAGCAAAAAAGGAACCCCTGGAGTCTTCTTTCATCTCTTTTCAGACTCGAATAATGCGAAAATATTCTTGAGCACTTGTCTTTTCGAGCTCGTTAAAGTAAATGAATTGATATATACTAAGTATAAGTTTAACCCTTTTCCGAACTGAGATGGATTATTTATGAAAAAGGAATACCTTGGTTAAACATGACCAAAGAGGTTCTTTCAGATATTATTTTACACTTTTTCGGATTTGAGAGACAAATTTACGAAAAATTACTTATGGAGTTTTCTTTCATCCTCTTTTTTTAGAATCTCTAAATATGAAAAAGGATCAGGATATCACTGTCGTAAATCTCGTTAAAACATAAAATAGCGACTGGCTTGTCGTTCATGGAAAGAATCAAGTTTCATTCATTTCTAGACTTGTTAAATTATTAAATAGTGATACTTTATTTTCCCGAAGGGTTGAATTATAGATAAAGAAAATGTTATCCTCCTCAAGCTTGTTAACAAATGAAGAGGTACTGGTCGAAAAATGACTGGGGAAAATTTGGGAAAAGTGAGCAAAGTTTCTTTTTGGTAGCAAGTCATTGTTGAACATGACACTTCTTTCACTCCATGTCCATGAATATTTGGGTTAGGTAATCATCTTGATGGTTTATTCACACCTATGATTCATCATACCTGCACTTCAGTTTTGGGTCAATGCTGCCAATTCATCACAATGTCGCCGATATGTTCAAGAGAAGTCATCCAGTGATTAAAAACTCATCCTTCTGCAATACTCATAAACCTTCATTTTCATGACCGTCATCCTTGAAAATTGCTATATAAATTCATACCCTTATCTCCGAAATTAGTAACTCCTGTTTTTCAATAAGGTGACTTCCTGTTGATGACAAATCAATATACAGGAAGTTCACTTAGAAACATTATATTCCAGTACCATGAGGCTTGTTACAAAATCGACAAGATCCTCGCTTACGGACCTTTGACCGAATTTTTTTTTTTGGCATTTGACATCAAATCATCTATTCACGCCTTAAAAAATGTACTGAAATACCTTGAGGGCCATTGTCATTAATGGTGGTTCTCTTGTGCTTTTTAATAGCACACATCATTGGCTGGTAATCAAACAATGTCTTTCCATGTTCGACTACAAATCATATATTCGCATGGCTAAACTTGCCACGAATGATCGAGTGAATGAGATAAGAAGACCTTGGATCTAGTTTCATCCATCCAGGCTACGGTTTCAGGATTTTTGTACACATCATCTGTACGGTGACCTTAGATACAGATTTTCATGCAAACATGGGCCTATATCTGTAGGAATGTTTGCATCTGGGCAACATTCCAATGAAGACGACTTTTTGAATTATGTACATGTTATTAGATTGTTTATGTGCTGAACATGGGAATTCCTACCCTCAAAAATTATGATAAAAAAGGATATATCATGATGTAATGTACTATAATATTTATGTAGGTGATCACTCCGCTTCGTTTCCAGGCTCATCACAGTGTAAAGCATCTCAATCAAAAGTTCTTATTATTTGGATCTCAAGCTTTAGGGGGGAATTGTTATAGGTCAATTTGGGCACCATTCCCAATGACCTAGTTAACTGGACATCATCTCCAGGACCAATGATCAAGGGTCTATCATTCCCTATCATTTCAATTGCTACATTCCCTAAGACAAGAAATAAGACAAATAAAGTAAGACTTTCATCAGGCAATGGTTTCCAAGGTTTGAAGCTTATTATATAACATATGAGAGCTCACCAACGCAGGCTCTAAGGGGCCTAAGTGTGTTGCATATGAAAGTAGCCCCATGCAAGGTTACTCTGCAAAGAACTTCCCGACATTCAAAGGTGTGTTGGTCACATTGGGAGTGAAATTCTCATTGTTCCGAAATCTCCACTTTGGCAGTGCCTTCTAGAAGAGTTCACATGTGTCAAGCTTCAGATCCAAGTGTCCATTTGACATATACATGAACGGAAACATATCTTCCCTATTATTGGAAAGTCATTGATTGCAAAACAACCTACAAATCATCTATAAATTGAGCACAGATCTAAGTGCTTGAGGAGGAAGAATTTGAGTAGAGAAATGTTGGAGAATTTTAAATTGCGAGCTAGACTTCTGTAGCTGCTGCTAGAGAGATTTATACTGTGATGAGGCTTGAGAATTTTGTTGGAAGGTCACTTCAAATTAGTCACTAGGTTGTAACCTCTCCTTCTATCATCAATAAAGCGTACTGCTTATTTTTCCCTATATGCATCTATATTGGCTTTGATTTTCCATATTGTAAGATCTTAGTTGATGTGTATGGTTTATGCTTTACTGATTTAGCTAACTAGCTTGAATAGATATCTATATTATTTCATCTTCTATTGCTTCAATGTTCTTTCTTGCAGGAAGCATTCATCTCACAAACTGCTTGAATTTGAAGTTGCAACAGAAGCAACAGAAGGAGCCATTTGGAAGCAACTGAACAAGTAAGCCTACAATCCTCTCTGTGTATCTATTCTGAGTTAGGAGAAATATTCGTATAGTCTTTCACGTGTTATTATATACTAGCACCTATATAGGGAAGCGTGATTTAACCGTAATTCACAATTATGGCCCAATAGTTTTCACAAATGTGCATTTCCTCTAAAGAATAAATTCATGTTATATTTTCATTCAGATTCCTACCTTTTATATCATCACATACACAACGAAAAATTAAAACTTTGGGTATATTATTAAAATTAGAAATCAAAATTAAGAAATAAATCTATAATTAAAATTAAAATAAAAAAATTAAAATTAAGAAATTATAAAAATTAAAAAATAGAAAAATTCTTTGGTCGTCCCTTGTCTTAACTTTCCTACCTTCTTCACTATTAATGTATTATGACCTTTCTTCAATTTATTCATTTCGTTGTCCTGAATATGGATCCATGTTGGGATTCGAAACATCGAAAAATGTTTCATGATACTGTGGATAATCCGGCAATTTCTTCAGTAAACAATAACTAGAGGAACTTGAAAACCAAAACTTAATTGTGCTCAATAAGACTAACTACCCTGTCTTACTTTATTCTCTAAAATTTGGTATTTAAAATAGGCTTTAGTTGCACTGATCATTATTTTTTCTAGCAAACCAATTTCAAACATATTAACTTATATCTAGCCTAAAGTGTGGTACTTAGTCGTAAATTGAATATTTTAAGAAGTGACATAGAGAGAGCCCTCTCTGGTTAGGTAGGGCTAGCTACCTAGCTAATTTTTTTTTTTGTGGTTACCTTTCTTCAATCCTATTTTTATCCAAGGAAGGTGGGGAGAGTGATAACATTTATGGCACCGTTGTTGGGGAACGAATGCTAAATATTCCTTGGGATTTTTTTTTCTAAACATCTTGAAGTCAAAACCTGAGCCAAAATATATAATTCTAATCTTAAGCTGGCTCCAAAAATATATACCAGGTCAAAACCTGACCCTAATCCATCACCACTTGTATATAATCCTGAAATTATTTTGAGGAAACAGAAAACTAAATCTCGACATCCAGGAAGAGTTTTTCCTCCACTGATTAAATTAAAATCCCTTCCTACGAAGTTTTTTTTAGAAGATTTTTTCTTTTCTCCAGAATCTCAAAAATATTTAATTAGAATCAAGTATAAAACTTTTCTCTCAAAATATACTTTCAATCCTTTTTATTTTCATTCTTTTACACCATTTTTTGAAACCTTTGGGTCTGAAATAGATACTAAATTTTGGTCCAATTTCCATAAAATTAAAGGCTTAGTAGACAGATTTCAAGAAACCTCTAAAAATACCTATTTTAAATATCAGAAACAAACTTTTGGTACATATTTTACCTCATATTCTCATACAATTACACCATATTTTCTTCCTTTCATTCCATATTTACCTTTACAAAATTCTATCAAATCCACATTACAATTCACACCTCCACCGCCTCCCCCATTAACCATGGCCAAATTTTCTCCAATAATTCTACCAGGTTAGCTTACTGCTCTACCCAAAAATTATGGTCAGAGGCTACCTCTCTTGGATGGAACATTATAAATTGCAACCTATTAGCATGTGTCTAAAGTAAATGATTTTATAGACCTTGTAGAAATAGAAAATGGTGATGCTAAGATGCCTATTATTTCTCAATTTTTTTCTGGAGAATTAAATAAATGGTGTCGCTCTCTTGGAGCTGGTAAAATTGGTACGTCACAATATCTAATTGATTTATTCATGGTAAAATGGGAAGAGAAGAAAAATCCACTGCAAATTGTAGCAGAACATAATGCACTAAAAAGGAATACAAATGAAATTGTCTAAGAATTCACAGCTAGATTTAAT
The DNA here is from genome assembly GCA_034641835.2 of Pinus albicaulis. Taxonomy (NCBI): domain Eukaryota; kingdom Viridiplantae; phylum Streptophyta; class Pinopsida; order Pinales; family Pinaceae; genus Pinus; species Pinus albicaulis. Next base: position 1,226,912,869 of record CM076575.1, read on the forward strand.
AATATATACCATTCAGTTAGTGATAATATCAAGCCTCCCTCAGGCCTTAGCTTAATTCATTTTCATGATGGTTTTGATCCTCATATGTCTTATCATTTGAGGGAGAGAAACCCATGAAATTTGGAAGAAATGCAAAGAAATGTAGTGAGTGTAGAGGCTAATCTGATTATTAAAAATTATAAGGTCAAAACAAAGAAAAGAGTCACAATAAAAGAAGAAGCATCCACTTCATCAAAAGGAAAAATTTATACCTTGATCAAAGCGATGGAGAAAATCATGGATAAGATGTCGAGTTCTAATCGACGAGTTGAACCTTCTATAAGAAATCTCAATTTCTAGGGTCAAAATCAACAACCCAAATATAGGATCAAACAAAGGTAACAGAGGGGTCAGGATCCAAAAAGTCAACAGTAAGTTCAGACACCATTCCAGCAAAATTATACTGAAGGCCCTGCTAAATATGATGAAGAATAAATTTCTGAGGAAAACTATTTATTTGAGGAAAATTAACAACCTTTCTTCCTCACTGAAGAAGATCGTTATTCTATACAAATTTGTTCATCAGAAGACAAAAAATATGCCATATAAAATGAAGACTTAATTTTCACTGAATATTATTAGATAGGATATCAAAATTCCCTCACCCAAGTTCAAAGGCACTATGGTCTGAGGAGTAGAAATGTTCCTCTAATTTCCAATCAAAATAAGCATAACTCTCAAACCAATACTCAGCAAAAAGATGTTGTTGTTCCAAATACAAGCAAAGAAAAGGAACCTACTACTTATACCTCTCCCAAATTTAATGAAGCATCCAACAACAATCAAAGAAAATATTAAGAAGTTCAATAAGGAGGACAGAAGAAAGATTCTCCATCCAAAGAACTTGCTGAAACGAAAGACACATCACCAAAATAGGTAGATAAGAATTCTTCTTATTTTTCCCTTCAAAATTAAAATGATAAATTAAAGGTCTCTATTCCTCTAACTGAGATAATTAAAAGTGATTAGTACAAATTTCAAGTTACAAGGTTGCATAGAGTTGATCAAACATCTTATATGGTTAACTAGAGTGACGATCATCCTGAGCTTTTTTTTGGTCCTGTTGTTGATGGTAAATCAGAAGATAATGATGTTCATCCCTTTTAATTAAGCCTAAAGGTCCATGATTTTATTCTTCATAATGAAATACTTGACTCTGGAGCATCCCAGAACCTCATTCCTAAAACCATTATGGAAAAATTAGGACTAGACATCAGAAGACCTTACCATGATCTTTATTCATTTGATTTAGGGAGGGTGAAATGTATTGGTCTGATAAAGGATTTAGTGGTCTAATTGGAACAAATTCTAGCCAGTAATGTCCTCATGTATGTTTTTATGGCTGACATTCCACCTAGGTATGGAATGGTACTTTCTATATCATGGGGAGAAAATCTTAGAGGAACTTTGCAACTTGACTTTTCATATGCAAAATTCCTATCTTTGGAAAATTCAGGAAACTTTACAAATAAAGTAAGATGAAGTATATGATCAGTATGAGATAAAAGCCTAACAATCATCCCATTCATGCTATACATGAAGATTTATAAAATTTACTTTATTAAATGAAGAATGCTTAACATCTTCAGAGTTTTTGAATTAATAAAAATCAGAAAATCTAGAAAATTCAAATTCTGTTTTAGAATTGGTAGAGAGATAATTTTTTAAAATAGTGCCAAAATTTTTAGAATTGAAGACATCTCCTCAAGAATAAAACAATAAAAAAAATAAAAAAATAGAAATTTTGGATACAACAGAGTTATCTCAAACAAAAAACAAAAATAAACCATCTGATTTGCGCCTTCTAGATGAAGAAAATAATTTTTAGACTATGGATTTTGATGGAGCCATGGTAAAAGAAGGTGTGTGCATTGGAATATGGATTCACATCCCAATAAATCAATCATTGGACATCCCTCCAAATGTTAGAATGTCTTCATATAAACTATAATTTGACCGCACAAATAATGAAGCTGAATATGAATCCCGAATTGCAAGCCTAAAATTTTTAAAAATTCTTAGTGCAAAGAAAATTTATGTATATAGCCACTCTGATTTAGTTATCAAGCAATTAAAAAGAGAGTAACGAGCTAAAAGTCCCAGAATTAGAGCTTACTAAAATGGAGTCCTAGATACTCTCAAAACATTTCTTGAATATACTTTGTCATTAATTCCTAGAAACAACAATGTTATTGTTGATTCTCTTGCCACTTCTGCTAGTATGTTCAAAATCCCACTGTATCCAAAAAAAATATGAAATAAATGCCAAAATTTGCCCTATTGTTCCTGAAAATGTTCAATATTGGAAAGTGTTTGAAAATGATGAGAAAATCAACAACTTCCTGCAGACAAAAGAAGAATTCATCAATTCCCAAATAGATAACTGGGAAATTCATGCTACAGAGATGTAAGTATTACAACTTAAGGACAATTCTATTCCAAGTGGTTTAGTACCTTTGGAAGAACTTTTTGACTAGGATGATCTTGTAGGAAATCCTAGTATATCACCAATAGAAGTGGGAGTAGAAGATATAAATCTTGGCACATCATAAATGCCAAAGGTGGTGCAGATTTCAAAATCCTTGAGTCCAAAAATAAAAGCTAAATATGCAGTACTTATGTCTCAATTTTCAGATGTATTTTCTTGGTAATATTCATATTTTATGGTTTACGATAAAACCATTATTCAACACACTATTCCTTTGAATCCAAATAAAAAACCATTTCGCGAGAAGCTTAGAAGGGTGAATCCCAAATTGTTGCCTTCTATTCAAAAGGAAATAAACATATTATTCACTACTAGAATAATTATTCGTATATGTTTCTCAGTCTATACGTCTAATCTAGTGCCTATGAGAAAGAAGACGGGAGAAATTCAATTTTTCATTGATTTTCGAAATCTAAAAAAAGTATCGTTAAAAGATAATTATTCACTAGCAAAAATGGACAACATTCTACCAAGGGTAGTTGGATCATTGTAGAATTTATTTGTTAGATGGATATTTAGTATACAATCAAATCCTTTTTCACCCCAATGATCAAGAAAATATAGCTTTCACCACACCTTGGGGTACTTTCATGTATGACAAAATGCCTTTTGGTTTGAAAAATGCAGGGGAAACTTTTCAAAGAGATATGGATATTTCTTTTGTTAATGAAAAATATATGTTTTTTGTCATTTACCTTGATGATATCACTATTTTCTCAAATAAAAACCAACACCATTTGCAACATTTAAATAAAGTCTTTCAAAGATGCATAAAGTTTGGGATTTCATTAAATCCAAAGATGAGCATTTTTTCTATGGAGGAAGGTAAATTGTTTGGAAATATTATATCTAAAAATGGCATAAGAGTAGATCCTTCAAGGATTGAAGCAACTCAAAACTTGTATTGTCCTAGGAGAAAAAACAAAATTCAATATTTAATTGGTAAAATTAATTTTATATGTTTTGTTCCTAATCTTGTTGGACATTTGAGGAAAATTACAGACATGTTGAAGAAAGATACTAAATTAAAATGGTATGAGGAAGTGAAGAAGTCATTTAATCAAGTCAATTTATCTCTATCTCATGCTCCAATTATCATTAGCTTGGAATATACACTTGATTTATATTTTTTTCATTTACTTCGGAGCGTACACTTGCTGTTGTTTTAATGTAGAAGAAAAACCAAAATACAGAACAACCCATTTCTTTCTTTAGCAGAATAGTAAGAGATGCTACCTTAAAGAACCATATCATTGAGAAACAAGATTTAGCATTAGTCAAAGCATTGAAGGAATTTAGAGTGTATATTTTACATTTACATATCATTTCTTATGTGCCAAATGCTATTATTAAATAAGTTCTCACATAGAATGATCTAGAAGGTCGTAGAGGTAAATGGATTACATCCTTGCTAGAGTATGATATGGAGATTAAAAACACAAAATTAATCAAAGGAGAAGGCCTAGAAAAGATGGTGGTAGATTCTAATCTTCATGCCCTAGACATAAAATTCATTGATGCATTGTCTAATGAACAAAATACTGAAACATTACCTGAGATAGCTGAAATATTTTCTTTATCTACCTGGTATACTGATATTGTATATGTTCTGCAACTTTCAAATCCTCCTCCTTGCATGCCAAGTAGTAAAGAAATATCATTCAGGTTAAAAGCACTAAAATACTGCATTCTGAATCATGTCCTATACTAGAAAGATCCTGGTCAAATATTGGTTAACAATTTAGTTGAAGGTGAAGTCGAGAAAGTCATGAAAATTTTCCATAAGGGTGACTGTGGAGGTAATATTTATTAGAAAACCATAGCAAATAAAATTTTTAGAGAAGGTTTTTATTAGCCCACCTTATTTTCTGATGTCTAAAAAGCATCCAATAACTGTCATGAGTGTCAAATATTTCAAGGAAAAAGGAAACTTTTACCTTTTCCTCTTAAACCAATTGAAGCCCAAGCACCATTCCAGCAATGGGGACTTGAATTTATTGGTGAAATTCATCCTCCATATTCAGCTCAACACAAATTTATTCTTACTTCTACAAATAATTTACCAATTAGATTGAGGTTTTCCCCACTAAGGAAGCAACTAATTATGTTAACATTTAGTTTCTTGAAAATAATATCTTGTCTTGATTTGGCTGTCAATACAAGATTATCACTGATAATTTAACTTCTTTCAAATCAAAGAAAATGATTTATTTTTTGTGATAAATATCACATTAGACTTGGTCATTCTACTGCATATTATCCTCCTCGAAATGGAATTTCAGAGTCATCTATTAATTCTTTGGTGAATACTATCAAGAATATGTTACACAAAAAAAAAAATGAATTGACACAAGAAGCTTACAAATGCTTTATGGGCTCATAGAGTGAGCAACAAAGGTAAATTAACATGTCTCCATTTCAGCTTGTTTATGGAGTTGACCTTGTTTTCCCTTCTTCCTTGGTTGTTCTAGTAATGAATATTTTATAGGAGGTTGACAGTGAGCCTAATGAAATTCATAGAAGGATCAATCAGATGATACATTTGAAACAATCAAGAGATGATGTTTTCAAAAATAATTCAAAGTTGCACGAAAATTAAAAAGACTTTTGACAGAAAAACAAAGGTTGATGACTTCAAAATTGGAGATATTGTACTAATATGGGATGCAAAAAATGAAGATAAATACAAGCAAGGGAAATTTGAAAATCTATGCAAAGGATGTTACAAGATTGTAGCAATCAGAGCAAACACGGCATTTTTGCTAGAAGATCTTGAAGGGTAGGAAGTGTTGGGAGGACCTACAATTGTAGGTTTCTAAAGAATTATATTTCTTGAAATATTGAGGAAGAAATTCACATTCATTGTATATATCAGTTTACATTTTATATCCAAGAAAACACAAGAATTTATGCGGAAGTTTAAAACCTGAGGAGAAGGCAATAAGACTCCTACAAAATCTCTTGTTTTATTTTAAAGTTCATAGTTTTTAGGCAGTGGTTGAGTCACTATCAAGTCAAAATTTTCTAATTCAGTATTTTTTAGCTATTTAAATTTTTTCATAATCCAGTTGACTCCATAGCCTAATGATAAGGATCCCTGATCTACGTTGTTCTTAACACCTCCTTAAGGAGCTTCCATCCCCAGCTGGAGCGAATTTTAGAGTCAGTTTATTAGTGATAAAAAATAGCACTATTGAGTTATTTACATCAGGTTATTAGTCAAAATGTTTTGAAATTTCAGTTAATTCTCAACAATAATTTCTGTCACTAAAGAAGGTTAAACCATGTATGTTTCTCTTTCATTTCATTTATCACCACCAGTTTCAAGGTCACCATTTCCACCATCATCACTAAGAGTTCTAGAGTCAGGTCACTCCAACTCATATAGGTCAAGTCTATGATCAAAAATTCCCATGTAAAAATCTTTATATTTTCACTAAAAATAGGGCAGTGAATTGTATTTTTCATCCTCTACAACCTGATGAGGTACCAAGCAATTTTATTCAGTCCAAATAAAAACCATCTTTGTTTTTTCATATAGCTCAAGTATAAAAAATCTCATCTCTATCTCACTGTTTCATTTACAATAACAAGAGTCATCTCGACTGTCATAGCTTTAAAGGAAATCAGACTTCCTTCTCAGCTCATTTGAAAGAGGAACATGCTAGTGTCAAAGTGTAAAAAAGGGTGAGTAAATTTCATTTCCACATTTACCCTTTTCATTCATATGAAAAGCCTTCATTCATTTCATTTACCCTCGATACCCTTCACCTTTTCCAAAATTCAAAGTACATCGCTCATTTCCATTTCAAAACCCTTTTTAACCATTCAAATTAATTTTTTATTGTTAAAAATTAGCTCCACCTAATCCACAAAAAACCTTTTTATATATCTTATATTATATATCATATTACTTACTGCACTTAATTGTATTATGGACCTCTTACCTTTACGCAATTGGCATATCACAACAAACCTTTCCATATTCACTTGCCGCTTCATAAAGTTCCCGATGCGATATTGGTAGGACCCATCCTCTCCTGTATTACACTCATGTAGCATTCAGAACACTTGAAAAACCATTTCTCTTATGCTTTAGTCGACTTTTAACATTTTCCTTTACTTAAATAATTTTCCACTTTTCTTCTTTTGAAAACCTGTAATGGGACCCACCTTATCTTTATCAAAATTTATTTTCACAAAATCCTTTCACTATCATTTATCCTACTGCTTCCGAACCCCGAATGTGATATTAAAGTGGGACCCATCCCCTGGAACATCATCATCGCTATCACATATCGCAAATCTTATGGTCCTCCATTCATGTTACCTACCTCATTTCCCTGATCCCTGATATGCGAAAAGTTATATGCTCCGAATGCAATAACCCTTTAACTCCCAACTGCGATAAGTCTAACTTTTTTATTTACGATAAAGACTCATGTCCCCGATTTGTGATGAAGCCCCAAAATCCCAATTTGTGATATGTGATATTAAAATGGGACCTTCTTACTTCCATGTCATCTCACCCCATCGCAATTTGCATTCCACCAATTCCTCCATCCTATGTCTTATGTTTAAATGCTCCAATCCATAATATTTGATTGTGATATACAAAGGGTTCTCCCTCCCACTCATTGTTTATTTAGTAATTCCTTCCATTGGCCCATGGCAAACATGTCTCCTTCTCATTTCTCTTGACGCACTTTTATCCATTTCCCTTCACATGTCCAGTTCTTCCTCTAAACCTATCTATATGGGTTTCATTTACTCTAATTATCTTTCTGTAGTCATTTAAAATCCATTCCTAAAATGAAAAGAAACCCTATTAATTCAAATAAGAATCCAAAGAATGGAACAAGGATAGAGTATTCTTCGGAACAAACTTCCATAGACCCACACAACCATTACTCCTCAACACCAACACGCTTCCAAAATCATAGGTAGGATTCATGGATCATTCATATAATTTACAGAAATTCCGGCAATAGTTGCTCAAACAGTTTGATTTTTATCAGCAAACCATGTACATCATGACCTATAGTTAAGGATAAAATTTTTGACATCAAGCATTGTTTTTGGGTTCGATAAGCATTAGTTGAGTTCAATTTTAAGATTTCTTGTTAATGTGATAAATAGAAATATATTTCTCATATTTAAATATCCATGTCCTTGGAGATATTCAAAAGTGTAACCTTGCTGGCAGATCCATTATAAAAACTATAAATAGAAAAATTATAGAGGAAGGATAGCTTGGATAATTTTGAGTTTTGATAACTTTGTGTATTACTGTGGAGATTTCGTACACTTTTTAATGAAATCGAAGAAGTTACATCAGATTTTGTGAGATTCATGTGGTATTTATTTTGAGCATTTTACTTTTCTCTCTGTTATTTCACTTCCATTTCAGATTTTGTGTGAAAATATTACTATTTTATAATCAGAACTATCTTTGTTATTTCACTTCTATTTCAGCTTTTGTGTGAAAATCTTACTAGTTTATAATCAGAAATCAATAGTATTTTTTTTTTATTAAGATTTTCATAAATGTGCCTTTATTCTGAAGAATGAATTCATGTTATATGCTCATTCATATTCCTACCTTATATATCATCACATAAACAATTACAACTTAATTATGCTCAATAAGACCACTTGCCTTGCCTTATTTTATTTATTCTTTGAAAATAAATCTTTGAAATTAGCTTTAGTTTCAATGATCATTATTTTTATATATCAAAGAAATTATAAAACAAATTTCAAGAAAATTAACTTATATCTAGCCTAAAATCTGGTACTCAACCTTAAATTTAATATTTAAAATGTGACATAGAGAGATCCCTCTTTGGTTAGGTAGGGTTAGCTACCTAGCTAAAAGTTCATTTGTGGTTAACTTTCAATGCTATTTTCAACTTAGGAAGTTGTAGAGAGTGATAACATAAAGAAGAATAATATACTGACACATTTTTGGGCCAAATGGATAAACACACTTCATATAATTCATGCTTTAACTATCATTTTTTTACTCATGCATATAATCGTGACATAATTATGCTTGTAAACACACTGTTTTGCAGCAAGGAGGAGGAGGTGCTAAGGTGGCTTAGGAGGGTTTTAAAATTTATGGATGCAGGGTTGAAGGTGTCTTGATGGTTTTTGCAGGTATATATGAGGTTGATGATGGTTTTTTCACTTAAGGAGAGGCTCATTGGTGCTACTACTAGTTCTACTACAGGTTTCTTGTAGTGCTATAGGAAAGTTCTAAACTGCTACATGAAATAATATGAGGGAAATCCAAGGCCAAAAATTATGGATAAAAGCATAGGAGAGGTGGAGTGAAGGCACTCTTGGATTAATTAAAGGTGTCTAACCCCTTTGCAAAGATTATAACCCCTTGAGAAGCTCATCTTTCACTTCTAGGGTTTCTCTCATTGTGAAGGTGAAAATCTCAAAAACAGGGTTGGAGGCGATATGATGAGAAGAAGGTTGTTTGATGGGTGAGAAATGGAGCTAAGGGTGTTGGCAAAGTCCTCCTTTTCTATTCTACTTGAACCTACAAGAAAAATACATTTTCATCCAACAAACATTGGCAAATCTATGATGAAGAAAATGGAAATGGTGAGTTGAATTTGGAAAAAAGACCTTCTTAAGCATTCAAATAGAAATCTAACTCAGTATTCTCAACATGTTCATGACACTAGAAAAACATAAATATTATTTACAAAAAATCATAAACTAAAGAGCAATTTTCACTTGTGGTGAAGATATTCCCTCCTCAAGCTCCAATGAAAGAGATCAGAGAGGGAGGCTTGCCCCACAACTTTTTGATTTTATCAGCTATTCTACCAAAATTTATGCAAGCTTAACTACAAAAAAATAGAAATGGAATCAAAATAAAAATAATAAATTGAAATGTAATAAAAGTATTTGAAACTCATAAAGTAAAATAGCTACAATGACATAAAAATAACCATGAATATACAAAATATTCTAAGGCCAATGGTGAGCCCTAACCTACAAGCCTAGCCCTCTTAAACTAAATCAGTGAAGGACAATAAGAATACTCATATTATTGCAGAAAATAGTTTCATTACATAATCATAAAAGTGTCAAAAATCTATTAAAAAAACTGAGTCTAAAATATTCATTAAAAGTTTGAATCCTAATGAGGTCTTGTTCAACCCTATTTAACCTTTGGGGTAGCTACCAAAAACTCCCTAAAAGGTAGGTGATGTGTCCTCTTTTACCGCAAGATAAGTGGAGATTTGGTGCACTTGATCTCCTACTTGCTTGGTTGCCTTTGATTTCAAGCTCTTGGAGGGAATCTTGAGGATCCCTTGTCTACCTTTGGGAGTTAAGGAGTTGGAAAATCCCACTAGAATCTCTCCTTGCTATCTACTCTGAGCTTTAATTGCAAAATCTTCATCAAAAGTGAAATATCTTTGTGATTATCCTGCATTTAACCCATATTAGGAATTCGAAGTATGAAAAGCCTTAATCACCATCTATTCTAGCAACATAAGGCAATAATATAATTTAAATGTGAGAAAGAGAGACTTAATAAGGCTAAAAGGGTGATAGTTAACCCCTCCAATTATACCTAATGATGGAGCTCATCATTTAGTCTACCAACTTCATGAGAAATTTATTTATAACAACCAAGGAAAATTAATATTCATCCTTAAGGGGTGTAAAACAATGATCGTAATCTACAGTAACCAAATCTAAATTATTATCACCATTTTTGTCAAAAATATAACTGAAAAGTAAATCATTATGGCTTATACCTTCATATTATTTTTCCTATTGTACAAATGGTTCAACTGGACCTTCATAAATCTTGGATATATTCTTCTTCTTCTTCTTCTTATTCCCGCTCTTCTCAACCTCTTCAATATTATTGTTGCTACTAATTCCATATAACATATCTAATCTATCACAAACCTCCTTGAAATTTTTTTGAAATCCAACTTTCTCTAGGTCTACATTATGGAGGCTCTCGAAAATGATATATCTTGCTTGAGAAGTTTTCTTTTTTAGTTTAAATGAAAGTGAATATTCATCATATCCTTCCCAAACCAATCTCCAAATTTTATATCCATAAAAAAATAATTTATCTTTCACATTTTCTTACCATACCTTGAAATTTTCAGAAGTGAGGATAGGTATTCCTTGAGAAGTCACTCTAAAAAAATTAAAAAATTAAAAAAATTAAAAAAAAAATTAACCTACAAACCCTAGATATACTCTCTAGTGATACAAATTTTTAGAAACCTTGAGCACTCTTTAGAGGGAGGGGGTGAATCAATAGCGTTTCTTCCCAATTTTTACCAATTTAAAACATTTCTACTGAAGCATGCATAAATTAACCAACAACTTATTACTAAATAATCACATAAGTGCATAACCATTTAAGAAACTAAATAAAAAAAAAACATGAGAAAAATAATAAATGACACATCAATGCATAATCACATAATCACACATGACGACACAATATATTTGGTGGAAAATCCTTATAGGATAAAAAATTGCCCTTGTTGTTGCATTGATTTGAATCTTTATTATGTAAAAGAAACAACTTTTACACAGATTAGTTCATAGCCATCAACCAAGAGAGCTTAACTCATATACAATTAGCTAACACCCATCAACCATGAGACTCGATCCCAATGAACAGCTAAGAATTATCTTCTCACATGACTATACAAACACCCATATGCTGGAAGCTACCATAACCAATGAACCTCCCCCAGGCAACACTGAATTATACAACCACCACTAGTTGGAGAAACTTCTTCCAATATATTTTCATCATATAATCACTACTCCAATTAGCAAACACCCATTTGTCGAAGGCCACTACTCCTCTACTCTATACAGACCTCTATTTCATTCATTTTCAAACTAGCTCAAATATGTTATTCTCAACAAGACTCAACACTGCAATCCAAATCTTAGCATCAAGACACCATTAATAAATCATAGAAAAACACCACAAACAAATTTTCCCTCCCCTAGCAAAATAATGGCTCTACTACAACCATCAAATTTGCAACAACATAAAACTATCCATCAGCAAAATGAAAATCTCATTCAACCATAACATCACAACCCTCAATATATCTATAGAAAACAAATAATGTACCCTATGCACTAGAAATCCTACAAAAAAAATGTGAATAGGTTCACTGCTCAAACATATTGATCTCAATGCCATTTTCTCTCCAAAAAATTCTGTTACACTAACCACGAATCGGGTTTTCAAACTAACAGTTTGTCTCAGAAATCTAAAACCTACTTTAGATATGCTCACTACTCCTCCATATGCACTCATGCACTGAAGTATTTATGCTCATAACAAGGTTTGAAGAATCCTTCCTCTTTTGCATCCCTCTCACTCTCTATTTTACTAAACCAACTAGATATCACATCCAAAATGGAGTATATATAATATGTTAGGAAAATTCCACTTTTGGATTGGGATGAAAGGTGGAAAAATTTGATGAAATCCATACATAACAATCACAAATTGTGCACTAAAGGTGTTCACACCCATTGGAGGACTTATCCAATTTCAACCTAGTCTCATTAATTTATAAGCTTTTACGAATAACCAAGTTTATATTTTTTATCACTCTGTAATTTCCACGGTTGTGAAATAAATAAAAAATATAACCACAAAATAAATTTGGAGTTGGAAATATATACATTCCAACTCTAGAGAGGGATTTCCTTGTCTTATTTAGCTATGTTCTTCTAAATAATATTAGGCTAGCTATTAGATTCAGGTTTGTTTGTTTGATTTATTGAGATTGTTTGATATTTTTGGTTGTTTGCGATTGTTTGATTTTTTTGGTTTATTAAATGCCTAAATTTCCATTGGGCTACGGATTCTGTAACTTAACATGGATATATTTCAAATTTTCAAAAGGAATTTCATAGGGCAAGGTAGCTAAACTAACTGGATCCTTTAAATTTAAATTAAATGTAAGAGAAGGAATGAAATAGGTTCCATTACGAAAAGGATCATTTAATCATTCTTTAACTTGACTTTAGAAGAAAAAATTTAAATCATTTACAACCAGAAACATAGTGTATGTTGCAACAAATTATGTTCTTCAACTTTCTATAAAATAATTTAGATTAGGAATATAGAAGCATGGGAAAACAAAGAAACAAACACATAGACCATGAGAGAAACACTTCACCCATGTAGCTCAACATAGAAATGCTATAAAAGAGTACTTATTATTATTGATCAGCCCAGCAAATTAGAAAAAATACAATATTCTTATGGAGTGCACAAATCAACCCTCAATACTTCAAAATATGAAGTATTTATAGATTTATTTACAAAAAATAAAAACTATTGTCATAATAGATGAGGATATATTCTAGGCATATATAAAATAGACTACATCTTTTATTACAAAATAATAGGGCAAGCTGGAATTTTTTGAATGTTGGCCCTGATTTGAGGGAGGATGTTGCTGATATCTCTCTTTGACCCTTGTTGCGTTGTTCATCCTGTTGCTGAAGATAGAGTTTCTTATTTATTCTAGTAACTCGCATAAATTTTCCCATCTATATTCACTTGGAGTAGATAATTTAGTCACTCTTATGTAGATCTCATCTACTTCGTTATATTTGGGAAAAATAGGCTTGATGAAAAAAATGTTATTTACCTCATGCTGGATACTCAAACCATTTTCTAGTGCCCCGAGAAAAGTCTTCCCTGTAATGCTTTCTAGTATGCCTACAAATTTAGAACCATATTTAGATATATCCATAAATTTCTTGTTATAATCATCTAAAGTGATTAATTTAGCATTTATTACAAGTAGGAAGTCCTTTCTTGTTCAACACTTCAAACTTGTTGAAGAATTTGTTGACACTAATTTCCACCCACTCAAATTTTTCTTCAATCTGTAACATGGGGTTCCTTTTAGTCAACAGTTTCTTGACTCCCAGTATTGTATTAGTCATGTCTTCAATATTTAATTCTTCCAGTCCAAAATTTTTCTTAGAATTCATAAATCTGATGATGTTTGTAGCTTTTTTTGGCTTGTCCCCTAGTTGATCTCTGATCTACAAAATTTCTTCTTTAGATTTCTAAATTAAATCACTCTGCTCAAAAAATAATTTGAATATAATGCTTGATTTTTGTTATATGGATATTGAACTATATTTTTCCTTATCTTGGGCTAAGGTTTCAGCCATGGCAGCCTCCTTCCCTAATTGTTGTACTATTTATGAAAGTCTCTGAGACTTCTATACTTTGGCCATATATGAAGTTTCTATCCATGTTTTTTTCTCTTATGATGCCTTAACATGTATTTTTTTTTTTTTTTTATTCTCCTTGTATGGGAATGTCCTCCATGACCTTGGTTAATTTACTAGTAGCATCTAAGTCCTTTGTTGGGGCTATTGTTGATGTAGAAACCCCTGATGTAGTTGAGGAAGCCACTCTTGTTTGGGGCATTATTGTAATATGAATAGCCTCTAGTGGAATTAAGGCTAATTGTGAATTTTGTTCCTTTTCTTTTACTAATTTCTCCAGTTCCACTTCCATGTTACTGATTTTTGCATTCTTCTTCATGATGAGTTTGAGCATGTCTTCCTTCTAGCTCTCTATCTCTCCCATTTCTTTAGTCTGTGGATCCTCATAGGCAGGTAGTTTCAAATGTTTCTTGAGTGATGGAACATCATCATTATTATGTTTTATAAGTTATTTTGTTGATTTGAAATTTTCTACATCATATCCAATCTTGATAACTAGGTCTTCTAAGGATTTAATTTTATTTTCGTTGGCTAAAGAAGAGATATATTCAATATTTCATTGTGTTTTGAAATTGGTGAGTGACATTAGAAACTTAGAAGAATTAATTGAAGTGTTTTTCAAAGTGGAAAATATAATTTTCCCCGTCTTCTTATGCATCTCCATCTGATCAATGGGGTGGATGTCTTTGGTCTCAAACTCAGAATATTTCTTCTTATAATCTGTTATTGTTTGAGGATGAGAGACTTATGCTTGTAAGAATTCCATCTGCATCCTTCCCTTCTCTGTGTCAAAATATGATAGAAGTTTGTGCTGAGTAGTGTTTGTATGCTTCCAAAATTGAGTATAAGTACTCGGTTTAAGAATTACACTCTTAAGTTTTATCCCTTTGTAGTTATCAAATATGCTCTTTTCCTTATGTCCTTGGATCAGCTCATAGGTTTGACTTGTGCTTGGATTTCCCTGTGAATGTGATGATGCTAGAGAGCATGTAAATACAATGTCTGATTGTGTTGAAGAATGTGGACCCTTCAATAGTATTGTAGGTGGTTGTTCTCCCTCATTCGTAAAATTTGTCTTGGGAGTTGTCTTCATATTCTTTCTGTATATTTTGATTTCCTTTGCTGAGAGCTCAGTGACTGAAGGGGGTCCCTCTTCTCTTGGTATTTGTTTTTGTATTTTCCTATGGTGTTGGAGTCTAAGAAATAGAAGTGGACAAGAGCTTATCTTCTGCCTATTGTAGATTGTTCTCCACCCACTCAATCTGTTTCATGTAATTCTTAATCTCAAGCGTTTGAGTATGAACATGTTGTACTATACAAAAACCCCCATTTACTTTTACTAAATGGGGACCCTTTAAAAATAATTAGAAAAATTATTTTGTTTATTTTTATATTAAGTCAAAAAACTTTAGGAAATAAATTTTATTTTACTTGTTTGCTTTTATTCCTCATTTCGCATCGCAATTCACAAAACTTATGAGCTTAAACGACTTAAAACATTCTAAACCTTGTTGGCTGTGATATGCACTAAGCTCTTTCGGAAGTGAAATAAAACTCTTATTACAAACACTTTAAACACTGTTATAAATAAAAAATACATCGTTCCTTATAAAACGATCAAACTTATAGAAAATTCGGTGAGAACTGTGATTAAGTAGACTCGATGAACCAATAAAGAAATAAACATAAAACCCCAAAGTCCAATAAAGCACAGTGACTTGATTTCTTAATTTTCATTTCACATTTCGCAAGACATAACTAAAATCAAATTTATTACCGCATAAAAATTACGATGTGTGATTTGTGAAGATCACATTTTGCGAGGTTTATGGGTAAAATCACAAATGGAAATAGTTATAAGTTGTGATATGTGATAAACTGGTATGTAATTGCTCAAGCATGTGAAATGAAGCATGTCGAATCAAACTGAATAAGAGATCTAACGACTTAAATTGATCGATAGACATTTCACGGGAAGGTGTAAGAGATTTTATTTCAAAATATTATCGGTGATTAATAGCAGTTAATAGGAGTAATTTTTGATAGATTCATATCTACTTCAAGCATATTTGAAATGATTGAATGTCGTATTTGTTTTCATTCTATCCACCTCTCTGTTCACTATATTTTTAATGTTTTCTCTGTTCGCTTGAAATCAGGAAACCATTTAACAGAGAAAGGAAAATAGAGATGAGAAAGAAGGGAAAATAAATTTCCCAAGAATCATCTACAGGAGGCTAATATATGTCTCCCTTATTCTCAGATACCACCTGCAACAAGGAAGGCGAAATTTCTTCGTGGGAGGAAATGTACAAGTTTTTTAAGGATGAAAAACCAAGGGTAATAATCAGAGTTGCTACAGTAGGCGCATCAGTTCCTTCAGAAATGACCTATTTCGATGTTGGATGTTCATTCATCCATAAGGTAGCAGTAACGCCAAAAATTATCCCTTATAAAGATATCGTTAACTGGGTAATTGACCACTTGAACGTAAAAGATAGAAAATTCAAGGATTCAAAGGGCAAGAATATTGGCTCGTTTAGGGCAGAAGATTTGAGGACAATGTACCACTTACCCGCCCCGTAGCAGAACTATGACAAAGTTTTTCTTCAAAGCTTTAGAAAAAAAAATCCAGACTTGATGAAAGTCATAAAGGAATGGAAGGATGACCAAGTCAAGTTTAAACGAGATAAACTCGGTATGTACCCAATAGCTGAAATTCCTTCCCCTTATTGCTATGGTACCGGTATGTTGTGTATATTATTTGAAAACCCTGATATCACCAAATTTTATATAGATTGGGTCCCATTAATTGACACAGTCGTCAATTCCTTAATTTTGAATTGGGAAAATATCCTATCTGATAATTTAGACAGAAGTATCATGGATTATAGGAGTAAAAGAATCATTTCAACTAGAGAAATACCCCCCTTTTATATGAGTGCCTATCATGGACACAATTTTCTTTTCTTCTAGTTTTCGTACCATGGGATGGAAATGGATAGCCCAAGATCCTACTCCAATCCACATTTACCACAAAGTCCTTCGGGATTCAGAATTCCATTTGCATTTTTACAATATTTTCCATAGAGTCATGTTGCCTATGCACTATATTATATTCAATGAGAAAGCCCCTAAGGTTTCCAAAGAGGCTAGTACAGAAATTTTTCCCATTGCTAGATGGTTCGTAGAGGAAATTTTCACTTATGTCAGAGTTTTTGGTAGTTATGCTTCTCCTCGTGTCCTACCATATTTTTTTCCTCATAAGTTACTCGCTAGAGAAATTTCCTACTAGCTTGTTGTAAATGGTATTTCAAAACAACTTAAAGACGCTAAGAAGGTCATTTGGCTTAATTTTCCTTTACATTGTGGTACTTTTTCACTTTTTGATATTAGTCATGCCTATAAGGAAGTTTCAAATGTTAACTTGTTAAATTTGGATGTAATACCAAAACGACCATATCACCCCAATGTTGCGATTAAGAACCTCATTGCAGAGCTCAAGGTAAAGCCTTTTGTGAAAGAGATAGATAGATCTGATGATTTGTTTCAATGTATTGAAAAATTTTCAAATGTATTTAAGTTTGCATCCAGTAAACTCAATCAATATGACTTGGAAGCCTTCCAAGCATACAAAATCAAGATACTAGAAAGGATTCCTCTAATTTATTTACTATTGAATATGTCAACAGACCAACTCCAAGAATTATCTTGGACAATAAAGTTAAATACATCTTTGAAGATGAGTCAGGGAAATAAGAACATCAATGTCAGAATTCATATCATTCTGAAAATGAATCCAAAAACAGAAATGAGAACCCAGAAAAGGTAACTAATCAAGTAATCAAAGAGATTTAGATGCAAGAGAAAGGAGAAAGTAATGGACCCGAATCATCTTCCCACGAAGTTCAACACAGACAAGATACACTTGATCAGTAAGAAAAAACTCAACCAAAGGATTTGAGGAGTGAATGGGATAAGTTTTCTAAGGAAGTAAAAACTCCTCAAACAAATCACAATATTGATTAAGCTGCCAGTTTTCAGATGCCAAAACATTCTCAAAAGTTAGTGGAAATTGTTACTCCACTAAAACAAGTCCCTGAAATTCAAGATTGAGATATCATTCTAGCTTATCCTACAGAGAAGATAATGTTACAAGTTGAGGAGATCCGTTCCCTGGATGTATTATATAGTCCTAGTCATAATTTTGTAGTCAAGAAAAGAAAAAAGAGATGATTATAAAGTCTCAAATATTGCAAATGAATTTGTTGATGTTTTATTGAATGATCCTCTAGTTTATCCTATTGAACACTTAACCAAACTATCACAGGTTGCAGGGGCATATGCTATTTCCATTGTTGATAAGGCCACTGAAGTTAAAATTTTAATAAATCACAAAGTAAGATAAGATAATATATTTAGAGAGACTATTATATCAAGAAAAGTATAAATCTAGTGAGAAAATGGAATTGAAGATGTCCCAATTTCAAAAGGATTTTGAAAATCTTAATTTTTAGCATCAAGTACAATTCACTGAGAAGAAAACACAACTAGATGCAGCAAAAAATAGATTACAAATCTAGCCACAACTAGAGAAATTCATAAAGGAACAATTGGATGTGAATTCTAAGTTAAAACAATACAAAGAAGTATTTTTTCATCAAGATTCTATCACTAGCTCTTATTGTGACAAGTGAAATATTGATCCAGCAAGAACCTATCCAGAATCTTGATTGTTAGAAAATTTAAAATAAAATCGATTAAGACAGTCAATGGCAAGCATCAGAATTATTTAAGGAAGATGCTCTACCCCAGGTAGATAAATTCCACAAGGATATCTTATTTAAGGATTGATAAGCATAAATAAAGAAAGAAGAGAAAGCAACAATGAAAGCATTAAGGTTGACAAAGGAAATTATTGAATCTATATGTGAACATATTTTGAAATCAAAACTTATTAGAGAGTGCACGTATAAAGTGCTATCAGAATTCAAACAGCTGGGAACACACTGGAAACAAAGGGCAGAAATGTATAATGAAAATATTTAAAAATTAAATAATTTTGATCAAGAAAATTATTGAAATTTTCCGATCAAACCTTATCATTAGTACCAGACCCTGCATTATTTAATGTATTCAACAAAAATATCACAGCCAAAAATTTCAAATGTGGTATTCAAGGGACAGGTCATATTGAGGATTTCATAGCTAGCTCAGCTCAAGCCTTTGCTAGATAATTGTCAGCTTTAGGATCAAATCCAAATGAAATATCGGAATTTATAGCTATATCGTTACTTTATTTTCCTAGATTGTAGTTAAAGTTTGTCTTACGAGGATGGTTGTTTGAAACCTCCTCTATTTTTATGTAATAATATATTTTTAAAACATATTTGGTTTATCATTTAAAACCCTCTCATGCATTCAGATAAGGGTCCAAAAATTTGTCAAAAACATTTGCAAAGAATGCACTTTTGTAAGTTTCTGAATACTTTGATGAATTAATGGAACATAGTATGTTGTATTTTAAAATTTCAAGTTGTTTAACTAATGTTGCACTATTGTAATCTTTAAATTTTTTTAAAGTGAAGAGGAGAAGATATCTACTGTCAGTTTACATAAGTAGAACTTCGTACATATTGTACTTCTATTTAATTTTTTTAAGTCTTTATTTCTAGATTGACATTCATCTTTTTATTGCATTATATATTTCAAATGTCATTATAGATGAATGTTAAATGCACTTCTGTACTAATATTTATCTGTGATTTCTTATTGTAGATATAATCACACATATGAATGAGATATAATTTTCACAATTCTTCTAATCAAACTATTTTCTTAGAAGAATCATATTTACATCATTTTCATCTCTTTCAACTGTTAAATAATCTACATTATTAATAGCTGAAAGATAGCTCTTTAGATCGCATAAAGGAAGAAATACCCCGGGAATATAGTAGAACATATAGTGTTATATATATGCATGTGGTAGATTAGGATCATTTTCCATTGCATGTTATATAATCGAAACACACCCCAAAATCATCCTTATTTGGAAACTAGTCCCATTATCCCTAGTCGGAGCCACCACACCAAACGGAAAAGGAGCTGGTTTAAGGTCTGGATCGGGTGGTGCTCCCACATATTGTGGAAATTTAATTTCTAGGCCTCAATATTTTGGTGATAGAAGGAGGGCCTTGTGAATGGAAAGAAGGCATGAACAATCTAAAGTTAAATCTAAAAGTCTCTCTCTCTCTCTAAATCCCCATCAAATTCCATAAAATTATCTAGATCCGCATCCTTAAAATATGAAGTTTAGCGTACTTCCCCTAAGTATCCTAGTGATAATCAACCCATGTTGTCTCCTGATTTTCATTAAAATTCCCCTGAAGTTCAGTCATTGATAGAAAAATTATAGAGAGTATCCATTTTTGTCGAAAATCCTGAATGTTCTTAAACATTTGAGATTAGTATTTCATCTTCTCTACAACCTAGAATAATATTAACTCGATTAGAAAGTTAAAAGACAAGAATCCTTCATTTTGAATTTCCCATCGATACTTCTCAAAGGATAATAAAGAGGACCCAATAATATTTAATCGCCAGCGAGATCTTATCCCATCCACCTCCATTACCTACACTCACTTCCACCACTTTCATTCCAACAATCAGTGTTACTTTAAATATTTCCAATACTCAGACTATTGTCCCTTCAACTAGTTCTAGCACTTAGCATTCCTCTTCTTCAACTCAAACTCAATCCATCACATCCACCCAAGGTTCAATGGTAGGCCACCCATGGAACAATCTAGGGGTGGTAAATATGCCTGCTCTTTTTCAAGCTCTACCAAAATCACCTGAAATGTGGTTACCTAAATTTAATCCTAATGATGGTCTTCCGGTAGAAGAACACATTGTTACACAGTATTTTGTGACTGTCGTTGAAATCTCTCGTCCCGCAAATTGGAGGAAAATTTCTGTGACCTGTGAGCAATAACATGTCCTGAAAACACGTTCATAACATCCTCCTTCATAAGGACAAACATTCTCCTGAAGAAAATTTCCTCTGAAAAAACCCTAAAAACAGATGTTTTAGCCTTGGCGTGACTAGCCAGTTCATCCCTCGCAGAAATGGGGGAAATCCACACTAGGGGGCGCACCAACTAGCACTCTGCCCCTGTGTTTCACTCATTCGAAGCTTATTAAGGGATGTTTTAAAAAAATAAATGGCGTAATTTTGATTCTAACAAACTCCTGAATGAATCATCAAAAGGATTTGAGTGGTTTGGCTCCGAATTTCCATGTATAGGAAGTGATTTTCCACCTATCATGGAACCCTCCTAAGAGATAGGGCCTATCCCATGATTATAAGGATCCCAACTTCATTTCCTACATCTATAAAAGCTTTCCCTCTCCATTAGCAAGCTAGCTGAACTTGTAGGAAGGAAACTATATCTGAACTTGTATGAAGGAAACTATAGTTGGGCAACTATTGAGATCTAAGCCAAAGAGAATCCCATAAGAGAGAGAGTTTCATCCAGATTCCCAACAGGATTTGTTGAGACACGCTCCGCTGCAAGCCCCATCGAAGGAAGATCATAGCGTCAGATCATTTGATTGTAATCTCCCTTTTGTCATTTATAATATAAGCGACTCTGATTTTGGTTCCATTAATGTGTTCATTTCTTTATGAAATGCAACGAATTATATCTTCCCTGACTGATATATGGTTACATGATTTAGATTTTATGTTGTATGTCATTGGTTTCTTGCATGTGTACAGGTGTTCAGACGTGTCAAACAGAACGATTGGGATATGTCAAGTGAGTGACGGGAAACATCATCTTTCTCCAGCGACAACTGCGTGGGATTTGAGGTAGGCTACTCATCGCAATATTTGCCTTTTTGTAACTAGGAACTAGTGTCATTGCCTGAATTTATTGTTGCTAGACCTGATCTAGGCTAGTGGGATCACCTCTGCCCACATATGGGATTTACCTCTTCAATAAATTGGTGACTCTGCTAGGGATCGAACCCAGAATCTCTAGTTTCGCAGACCACGTGCTGATGATGGTTCACAACGAAAACCGAAGTACCCTTGCCTGATCTGTGATGAATACCACTACACCAAATTCTTTCCTCAACGATCTAAGGTTAGTCAAATTCTTAAAGGCTCTAAGGGAAATCCGGTAGTTCTTAAAGAAAATTTTCCATCTCAGCAGACCCAGATGGTTGAGCAGCCTTCTCCATCTGCACTGTTTGGGTCTCAATTTTTCATGATGAATGGTGTTGCACCTGTTTCTATTGCCACTCAGTCGAATTACTATGCCAGATCATGCCAGACAGCTGGGAAGGAAGTTGCTGATGGCCCGCCTCCGTCACCTGCCTCTGGTCCTCTAGAAATTGAGAAGCCCAGCGCTGAGCCCATTGTACGACCACCTTCCAAAGGTGTTATTTTAAAGTCTTCCTATAATCCAAACACCTGTGCTGCTTAGCATTACAAAATTGTTGTGGATTTGGCACAGGTGCCCTCCACAATGTCTGCATTGGAAGTTCTTCAAATTTTTCCATCTCAACAGAAAGATCTGTTATCTACAATCGATGGAATTGATCCTACCAATTCTAGCCTTCTCACCTTCGATCTAAAGAATTTAATCCCTCGACTTCCGCACCAAATTTCCCTTGTTATACAAGTCGGCATCAACAACCTCAATATTCACAGAGCCATTGTGGATGAAGGTTTCTCTACCTGCGTTATGTCATCTGCTTGCTGGAAAGCCATTGGCTCTCCAATCCTCACCTCATCTCCCAATGCCCTCGAGGCATTTGATGGAAGGGAATCAAAACCCTTGGGTGTTCTCGCGAGTCTACCAATCATGTTGCAAGGTAAAATAATCAACGTTGAAGTGGAAGATGTTGATGCCAAAATCAACTACAATATTCTAGTTGGTCGCAGCAGGACCCACAGCATGCTATTTGTTCTGTCCACCCTTTTTAGACTTTTGAAGTTTCCACATGAGGGCAAGATTATTACTGTTGATCAGTTGTATTTGTTTACCTCATCCTCCAAGAACAACATGCCATACATGGATCAAATTCCTAATCACCCTGACAGTGTACGACTTGGTCTTTTTAAGGACCCAATTCTCATGGGTGTTTTTCCCATTCCACCATCGAACACCGTTCAAGTCAACATAATCTCTAGGTCGGATGACACGTGGATCATCCCTTCTCCTGAACAGGTTGCCTCTTTTGGAGAGTCGATGCCTCTGACCCCAGTTGAAATCAATTATTGTGAGATCGTTGCTGCATCAGATCCTCCTCCTGCTGAAAATTCTCCTTTGAGCATGGCTCTTAATGTTTATTCTCAATCCCCTTGGCTCGGCGATGCAAATTCACCTGATCATTTGAGAGAAGTTTTTCCGTTTGTCGAAGCTATCATGGAGACTATGTCTCTTGAAGATTTGTCATGGAGCGATGGACATCATCATTCCTCATTCATGCCTAGCCAGGGGGCAATGTCAGATTGTCTCGAGCATTTTGTATCTGGTTATCCCCCTCCTGAACCTGCTCCTTTGAGCTCATCAGAGCATAGTTCTTTCTCTTATGTCAAGCCCCCTAAACAATGAAACAAGCTAGTTTGGAGCATAGTTCATTTTCTTGTGTCAATCTCATTAAGAAATGAAACAAGGTCGTCGGAGCATAGTTCATTTTCTTGTGTGAAGCTCCTTAAAAATGAAACAATCTCGTCGAAGCACAGTTCATTTTCTTGTGTCAAGCTCGTTAAAAAAAGAAACAAGGTCGTTGGAGCAGAGTTCGTTTTCTTGTGTCAGGCTTCTTAAAAAATGAAACAAGCTCTTATGAGGATAGTTCTTTTAATGTGTCAACCTCGTTAAAACAAATAAATAGATTCTTGTTCAATTCAATTCTTTGATAAGATCTTGTGAAATCCCAGTCGAATCTTTCTCAGATCTCATGCTTTGAACCTTCACTCCATCTGCCTTTCATATGGATTGAAGCTTGGGGGGAATGTATCTCGAATTGAGTCACCATGCTGGAGGCATGCTTACTTTTTCAAGGATAGTTTGTTTCCATTTCAAGATTGTGTAAAAATGAAACCAACTTCAATTTTACCTCTCATGATTGCCATTTTATCAGCTTGTTTTGCCAGATGAGCCTTGGTTTTCTCATTCCATCATCGCTATTTTCTTGGCCGATCATATGCCTTCACTTGGTTATTTTACTCGTTCTTGAGGAACCACTACGATGAGTGGTCTTGTTAGCCAACCTCTTAACCTTTATTTTTTTTGAGCAGTTCCACCATCACCGGAACCAGTAACTACCCTTTATACCACTCATTCCTCCAGGAGGAGTCAACTTTCAGCTCTTTTCTAACTCTCTAAAACTAAAAATATTGCCGAGTCACTTGTCATTTTGAGCTCATTAAATTGGCTACGAAACGACATCTACCCAGTATACGTTTACCCATTTTTCAGGTTGGGATATATTATTTATGAAAAAGGAATACCCTATCCTATCATGACTAGGAGGTTCTCTCAGATATATTTTTCTACCTTTTCGGATCTGTGGGACTATCTACAAAAAGGGACTGTTGGAGCTTTCTTTTCCGCTATATTTTCAAACTCTCTAAACATGAAAAGACATCAAGTTCTTCCTTTGTCAAACTTGTTAAAAAATGATGACATCGGACTCCATCGTAATGATGTTACTCGAGTTCCTCCTTCCTAGGGCTCGTTAAATGTACTAGGATGGATTTTCCAGAAGGAAAAACATATATCGCAAGCATATGCTATCCCCTTCAAGCTTTTTTTCAAAAATAATTGGGGTACTCACGAGAAATGGTGGGGAAAAAATGGAACTAGTATCACTGTCGTGTCGGCAGTATGTCACTCTTTAACATGGCACTTGTCTACATTCATGTTAGGTTAGGGACATCTCATCTCGTTCTGCTTGCCTGCGTGGGTTTGGGTAATATGTTTTTACCACTCATTTGGTCTTTTCCACATCGTCATGACCTCAAATCCTTTGATGTCAAATACTGCCAAATCCAGTGTCGTGCCGCCGATATGTTCATGAGAAGTTGGTCTCTGCAATTTTCAACCTCCCTCTCATTCTCTGTCAATCTTGATTCACAAACATTATGTCCCTCTGTCTCACGTCAATGATGTGGGAAACATTATGGCCCACATTTGATCAAGGTCACTTCCCATCGAATTCAAATCATTATCCAGGAAGTGGTCTAGAGACTTCCTTCAGGTACCTTGGAGCTTGCATGCCTCAATGTTAGGTTCTTCGCATTCGACGTAAGGTTTTCATTATTGACCTTCGATCGGATGATTTTTGTGGGTGTTTGATGCCAACTCACTGTTCACATTCCATGGATTGTACCTCATGTACCTTGAGGGCCATCTTCATTATTGGTGTTTTCTCTCACATTTGTTAACAACTTTCATTATTAGCTAGTAATCAGACAATGTTCTTACATGTTCGACTTCAACTCACTTATTCACATGCTCGGACTTGTACTATGTTAGGGTAGATATGGAGTGCAAGACCCTGGATTTTGTCTGATGAAATCCAGGCTGTGGATTCTTTGTGGATTATCATGATTAGTTACATGAATCATTTGATTGGATGGCTGCAACCATAGCTGAGTCTACTTTTTGATCGTTATTTACTGGATGGCTGCGTCCATACCTTGGATCCTAGTTTTTGTACACTCTATTATGAATGGTTGTGCCCATACCACATATCATGTATCCAAAATATTAGTTGTATTTGTATTTTTAGGTCTTCTAACGGCAGTTTTTTCAGTTGGGCATGTTATCATAAAACATTTTACCCCTCCCTCTCTCTTGGACCTCTTTCTTTAGGGGGCATCTGTTACATAGTATTCTGTCACCGTTCCTGCAATCTCTCGTCCTGCAAATTGGAGGACTATTTCTATGACCTGTGAACAGTAACATGTCCTGAAAACACCTTCATAACATCCTCTTACATAAGGAAAAACGTTCTCGTGAAGAACATTTCCTCTGAAAAACCCTAAAAACATATGTTTTAGCCTTGACACGACTAGCCAGTTCATCCCTCACACCAATGGGGGAAATACACAATAGAGGGCATGCCAAATGGTGCTATGTCATTGTGTTTCACTCACACCAAGATTATTAAGGGATGTTTTTTAAAAATAAATGGCAGAATTTTGATTCTAACAAACTCCTGAATGAATCATCAAAAGGAGTTGAGTGGTTTGGCTCTGGATCTCCATGTATAGGAAGTGGTTTTCCACCTATCATGGAACCTTAATAAGAGATAGGGAGTATCCCATGATTATAGGGATCCCAACTTCCTTTCCTCCATCTCTAAAAGTTTGCCCCCTCCATTAACAAGCTAGCTGAACTTGTAGGAAGGAAACTATATAAGATATAGCTGGGAAACTATTGAGAGCTAAGGCGAAGAGAATATCGTAAGAGAGAGAGCTTCATCCATATTCCCTACAGGCCTTGTTGAGACACGCTCCGCTGCAAGCCCCGCCGAAGGAAGATCATAGCGTCAGAGCATTTGGTTGTAATCTCACTTTCGTCATTTATAATATAAGCGACTCTGATTTTGGTTCCATTCCTGTGTCCATTTCTTTATTTAATGCAATGAATTATATCTTCTCTGACTGCTATATAGCTACATGCATTAGATTTTACGTTGTATGTCATTGTTTTATTCCATGTGTATAGGTGTTCGAACATGTCAAACGGAAGGATTGTGAGCTTTCAAGTGAGGGACAGGAAACATCGTCTTTTCTTCAATGACAACAACATGGGATTTGAGGTAGGCTACTCATCATGATATTTGTATTTTTGTAACTGGGAACCAACGTCACTACATAACTTGATTTTTTCTAGACCTGATCTGGGCTAGTGAGATCGCCTCTGTCCGCAGAGAGGATTTACCTCTTCAACACACAAACACAATTATATATTAGCCATCAATTTAAAAGTAGTAGTTGAAGAGGATTGTGTTGTAAGATTATTTCCATACACTCTCACAGGATTTGTAGGATCTTGGTATTTTTCACAGCCTACTCGGTCTATAACTAGCTGGAATATGTTTGAAGAACAATTTATAGCTAAGTTTGGGGATGACAAGACCACTGCAATGATCATCAATTATTTATAGAATCTAAAGGATAAATCGGTGGAAAAAATAAAATATTTCAATTCAAGATTTAATAAATTTCTCAGTAAAATTATTGCTACATCATCTCGTGGCGAAGAAGTTCAAATTGAGCAGTATATTTCATCTCTTCCGTCCAATATAGCCATTTTCATTGATAGAGAAAAACTTCCTACACTCGCAAAGAACATGAAGGAATCTTTATCTATAGAGAAACACATAACCGCTCTTGAGAAGAAAAATTTCCAAGAAGACAGAAAATCAAAGAAGGTATCCTTCAAAGATGATTCTAAAAAGAAGCCATCTAGAGACCCTTTTGATGTAGAAGGTCTTTAGAAATTTTTAAATACTATGACAAATGAGATGGAAAATGTAAAGAAACAAGTCGCTGAAATTTCTAGTTCAAAAATACTTTCAGACGTTCAAAGAAAGGCCAGTTCTCTAACACTCAACCACCGAACATAATATCTAACACTGAGTCTGATCAAGATACAGAGGAAGAAGAAGATGAACAAGAAAAATAATTTGAACTAAATGGAATGTGGAATTTCATCCTACCAAATGAAGAACAACAAGAAGATTTATTTGTGAATACAAGGAGAAAAAATACTACAGAAGAAGTGCATCCAAATCAACAACAGAATAATTCAACACCTGTTAAGGATAAACCGGTAAGTAAAAATTCTACTTCTAAGGCTACACAAACAAGTAATGTTACTTCAGATACTTCACCAACATCAAAGATAATGGTAGTCTCATATACTACTGATTATAATGTAATTTAATATATGAAGAAAACCAGGGCCAACATTTCAATTCACGAACTTACTAAATTCAATAAGCAACAAAAACTGTTACTTAGAGACTTGAATGTGGTCTCTTCTTTAGCCTTACCTACTCCAGTAATAGTCCAATCTGCTAATGAAATGGATAAACCACCTTCTCCTTCAACTAAAATAGATGTTACATATTTGATTATGATAGGTGATCGATCCATCTCTCATACTCCTCCATTTCTCTTAACCTATGATATTTATAACAAAAAAATTTCATAATTTTTTAATATACTTAGAGGCTTCATCTAATATAATTCCAAATCAGTCTATGCTAAGTTAAACATAACTTCTACGAGTTCTCATGTTCATTTAGTACAACTTTATAGAACTAGAGTAGAGGTTGTGGGAGAAATAAATTTTGTTTCTATCAAATTGTCATCAAATCCCAAGGTTGCTCAAATAATCAATATGTTAGTGGTTGATATTCCTAATTTCTATGGTTTAGTATTAAGCAGAGACTGGTTTAAAAATATTCTGGTTATTTTGCAATAGACTAGTCACATATGCGGCTACCATACAATGGAAATCTAAATCAAATTCGGGTAGATCGTGAAAATTTCATGAAACATACAATCACTGATCTTGAAGGAATAAATGAGCCAGTAGCATTCAATAATAAAATTATTCAAAATTATCAGCAGAAAATTTTTTGTGAAATTTTAACGCTCAACCATCACCATTTTTTGATAATGTGGTTATTTCTGAGATTGAGAATTTTTTCCATATTGACATTTCGAAATGTAATTTTTCTGTAGATAAACCAATAGTTAATTCTTTATTTTGTACTCTTTATTTCGACGGTCCTAAATCGAAATATGGTGTAGTAGTGGGCTACATTTTAATAAGCCGAGAAGGAGAAAAAACCATGTTATCTTGTAGACTTTAATTCAATTGCACGAACAATATAGCCGAATACGAAGCATTAGTCCAAGGTTTGTACAAAGAAATTGATCTTAACATAAAATATCTGAAAGTCCTAGGAGATTCAGAAATCATTTTTAGACAGGTAATAGATACCATTCATTGTAATTATGGCCATATAAAGCGTTACCAATCATTAGTCCAATACTTGAACATTCATTTCTTAGCCTTCAATATTTCTTCCATGCCTCGAATACCGAATGCTAGTGCATATATACTATCTAATGTAGCATCAAAGTTCATTCCATCTCTAGAGTTTAGTCTTGATAGATTTTCCATTGAATTAATTTTTAGACCATTTATTCCTGAAAATATTACCAATTGGAGAGTATTCAATAATGATTTAGATATCATAGATTTCCTAACATCTGAAGGATCTTATGACAGTCAAATTTTGGATGAAAATGAACATGACATTCATATAAATGAAGAATAAGATGAAAATCCAATTCCTAAGTTAGTTGTCAAGTTAGAAGACTCATGTGATTTTAAAGATAGGTTTTAAAGAGTTATTAGCTCAAAAAATCAAATTTCTACCTTAAAATTTGAGTCAGTAAATCTTGGAACTGGTGATAAACCTCAAAATGTCAATTTAGTTCTTGGTCTATCTTCCGACAAAATATTACCATTTATGAAGTTGTTTACAATGTACAAAAGTATTTTTTCCTGGGATTACACTGATCTTAAAACATATGATACTTCTGTGATTCAAAAAACAATTGATATGATTTCATATGAGAAACCTATACAACAAAAATTGAGGAAGATTCACCTGAATCTTGAAAATCAAATAAAAATAGAACTGAAAAAACTCCTCAAAGAAAATATCATCTTTCTATTTAGACATTCTAAATGGGTTTCAAATTTGGTTCCTGTTAGGAAGAAAAATGGCGATATTATAATTTGTATTGATTTTAGGAATTTAAGTAAAGCATGTCAAAAGGAAAAATTTCCATTACCAAGAATGGAACAAGTGCTGCAAACAATAACTAGTTCTGAACTTATGTATTTTCTAGATGGATTCTCGGGATATAACCAAATTCCCGTACATCCAAATGACAAATTAAAGACTAATTGGGGAACCTACGCCTATGAAAAGATGATATTTGGGTTAATTAATGTAGGTGCCACTTTTTAGAGAGTTATGGACACATCTTTTAGGGGGCTTATCAATAAATCAATGGTTATTTATTTAGATGACATTACAATATTTTCTAAACAAGTGACCAATCATGTGAAAGACCTAAAGCATGTCTTCAAGCGATGTAAAAGGTATGGCATCTCATTAAAACAAAACAAATCATTCTTTTCTTTAGATGAAGGAAAACTTTTAGGATTCATTGTGTCAAAGAAAGGTATATATATTGATCCTAAAAGAATTGAAGAGATCAAAATAATTCCTTTCCCTCATAACAAGAAAGCTATGCAGTTGTTTCTTGTACAAATTAACTTTGTAAAAAGGTTTGTCTGTGACTTTTCACAAATATTTTTACCATTACAAAACATGATTAAGAAAAATTTAGTCTTTAAATGGGGACATAATGAAATATAGGCATTCGATTTGATCAAACAATCCATTGTGAATGCTCCATTCCTGGCTACCCCCAATTTTCTTAATCCTTTTACTTTATATACTTTTTCATCAGATACATCATACATTGTGGTTGTAACATAGCTTAATGACCAACAAATTGAAGAACCAATATCATTTTTCAGTGCCAATCTGCAAGGTGCATAATTAAATTATTCATGTGTCGAGAAGCAAGAGTTTTTTGTCTTTAAGGCTATAAATAATTTCAGACCATTTCTCCTAAAAAATCACACCAAAATAATAGTTTCATTATCTGTAGTGATACAAATATTAATGAAAAGATAATTGGGAGATAAAAGGGCTAATTGGGTTGCTGATTTATAAGAGTATGATGTAGAAAGTAGACCCTCTAAAAATTTTAGAGGTCAAAGTTTTCACAGAATTCTAACAGGAGCATCCTATTTATCATCAAAAGAAGATTCAGGTAATAGTCTACAAATATCAGAGGTAAGCCTCAACGATGTGCAACCTTAATACATTGATCTCATATTTTATTTGAAAATAGATATGCCCAAACCCAAATAAGTTATAAAAAAAAACATGCTTTGATATTGAAGGACAAGAAATATGAATTATTCAATGATATATTTTTTAGGAGAAACTTTGATTCTGTACTATTAAGATGCTTAGAAAAATCTGAAATAGAGAAATTCTTGTAGGAACTCCATAATGGACCAGCTAGAGGAAATTTTGGAGAAAATAAAATAGCACACAAAATCCTCCATGTAGGTTACTATTGGCCTACAATTTTCAAATATTCTCATGAATATGCAAGAAAATGCAAAGTGTGTCAAAGTGCATATGGAAGACAAAGGAATCTAGCCTTCACATTACAACCAGTTAACATCGAACAACCATTTGAACAATGGGGATTAGATATAATTGGTGAGATCATTTCTAACTCTTCCAAATGTCATAAATATATTCTCACAGCTACAGATTATTTTAGAAAATGGGTGGAAGAAATTCCATTGAAGGTAGCCAACTTTGAGAATATTATTGATTTCATTGATCAATTTATCATAACTAGGTTTGGTTTACCTATTCATTTAATTTTCGATAATGCATCTTATTTCTCAAGAACATATATGATATAATTTACAATCAAAATAGGCTCTAAGCTTAAGTATTTTGAAAATTATTATCCACAAGGAAATGGTTTGGAGAAATCTACGAAAAAAAACCTTATTAGAATCATCGAATGAACTCTTGATGAAAACCAATAAGATTGGCATAAGCCAATAATATTTTCTCTTTGGGCAGTCTGAATAACTTTGAAAGCTTTTATTGGCACTTCTCCATTCAATATTGTTTATGGAAAATAGGTTTTTCTTCCTACCAATGTATTTATTCCTTCTCTTTCATTAGTTCAATTTATTGATGAATATCCTTCTTCCTCCTTACAAGTAAGACAATTCAAAATTCTTAAACTTGAAGAAGAAAGAGAAAAAGCTAACCATAATCATGCACATCATCAATAGATAGTAAAGTATTTATTTGTTTCAATTTTTGTTACTCCAAAAAAAATTCAAATTGGTGATCTCATATTGAAATGGGACAAAGTGCATGAGGAAAAAGGTAAACACACTAAATTTCAAAAACTCTGGCTAGGTCCATTTCAAATAATTGAAGAAAGAGACACATCGCCATTTTTATTGCAAGATCTATCGTGAAAAAGGGACTCTTTGCCTGTTAATGGGAAAATTTTAAAGAAATACTTGTCATATTAGGTAACCCCCTCTATTCCCTATATACTAGTGTCTTTTTCTTTTCCTTAGGAAAATAAAAGGTGAGTAGCATTGATTTTTGGCTTTTCAAATAAACATCTCAGATGACCTTTTTGATTTATCGCTTATAGAAATAAGAAATTTTGAGGAAACAATTGAAATATTTGAAAGATAAATAGATTTTATTTTCACTAAAAATTTAAATTTCGCTAAAGTTATTTATTCTCTCATGAACTCTCATATTTATAAAGAATGGTTATTATGTTATCAATTAAGAAAATAATATTTAACATAGTAAACACTCTTTTATAGAGAAGCAACCTAAAACTCAAAAAATTATTATCCAGAATCCTCAAAAGGACTAATGATTCACCCCATCCGGGAAAACTTATCAATTTTAAGAAGAAATTAAAAAAATAATCTACTATAAAGCTTAAAAGATAATAAGTCTCATCATGAGCTTGTTTACCATGTTCATAGGGAAATAGTTGAACTGACATTACCAATACTGCCTACCAGAAAATGGGAATGACTTGAGATTATATCAAGAGGAAAAAGGGTCTCATTAAGATCCAGATTGATCAGTTTAATTACAACTAGTGAATGATATTGTCAATATTTCATTACCAAGCCAAGAAAATGGATTTCAAGTAAATAAAAAAACAATAAAAAATCTACAAAAGGGAAAAGAAATTTTCCAAAAACATCAACTGTATAAGGTTGGAATTTATTTTTGAAAATTTTAAGAAAGACTAGATGGGACAATGAATCATTGTTGGGTAAAAGGTAACCCTACCAAGAGCTTAAATTTGCTATTGGATAAGAGGCTCTACCTGTGATAAAAGAGTAAATACTTATAAAGCTAATCTGTAAGAGCCACCTACTTTATCTGTTTGAACTGAGTAAAGGTTGATATAGATTCTCATACTTTTATCTTCTAAAAAGAGGAATTCTTATGGATTATAATTAAGAGAGATTTTGTTGCTTAGTGAAATATTTTTTATTTGAAATTCATTCTTGCAACTATTTTTATTTCAAACAAGTTTTCAGAAATTTCAAAAATTTAATCAGGGATAAATGGTTCTCCCAAGTGAAATGCTAATTGTTCTATTATACATCAACCCCTATTTTTTTTTACTAAATGGGGGCCCTTTAAAAATAATTAGGAATTTTTTTTTTTTTAAGCTAAAGTAAAAAAAATATAGGAAATAAAGTTTCTTTTACTTTTTCTCTTTCATTCCTTAGCGTGCATCGCAATTCACATAACTTACAAGCTTAAAGGACTTAAAGCATATTAAACCTTGCGGGGTGTAATATGCACTAAGCTCTTTCCAAAGTCATGTATGTTAGCGCTCAAATCTACCTTATGCTAAAATAAGGTAAAACTCAAGGCTATATCAAACCACGCTCAGCCTCGTAGCTAGCCCTACGAGGACAGGAGAGGGCTCTCTCCGGGTCTATCTCGATAAAATGAGAAATAGGGTGTGAGATGACTTATAATTGGTACTGATTTTAGGCTAGTAAAGAGATAGGAAAGTTTGATTTTGATTTTTTGGGTTTTTGTTGAAAAGATGGGAAAACAATTTTGGGTCCGGGGATAAGGCCAGATCTTTGCAGAATTCGAGTTGGGGCAAGGTAGGTAGTAGTATTGATGCTTTTGATCGGGTATATGGATGGATCAGAATGACAAGGAGCTGAAGAGGGCAAGGGAGAACATGGATCCTCTCCAAACAGGCGAAAACATGTAAAACCAAACAAATTTAAAGGCAGAGCACTGGAAACAATGGATTCAACCTCATTTACTCATTCATTTAGTTTCAAAAGCATAAGAAGGGAATGGCATACATTAAACATTAAAGAACTTACAATAAAATAAGAGAAAACACCATCAAGAACTGAAAGCCACAAGAATCCCAACAGGTGCTGCAAAACCTCTGATCTTTCCTTAGCCAAAATATGAAAAATATGTACAATAGTGTGCCAAAGTCTTCCCAAGAGTCCAACCTATCCAACCCCTAAAAATGATTTATAAATTACATCATATACACCATCCTAACCCCTTTCCATGCCTCTAGGGGTCGAATTCCTCCTTCTAGGAGCAGTTTCAACTAATTCTAAACAAGGAGCTAGAATATAGGCAGCCAAACAACTTGCCTCTAAAAGGAAGGAAACTGATTCTTTCACTTGATTTTTACTTTTTTAGAAGTGAATCATCTAGAATAGGTAAAAATGAGTCAAAGTTACATGCAAACCATAATATTACATCAAGATAACTCAAAAATTACATCCACAAGAAAAACTGGTCCAACTGGCCGAAATTCTGAGCTGGAAGGTGAAAAATTGACCAAAAATCCAAATGAGTAGCGCGCCTGAGCTATATGAGTAGCGCACCTTTTAGCCTACTTTTGGGGCACTTCCCGGCATCAAAATCAAGCTCATTATAGTTTGTTGGAAATCCCTGGATGTATGCTATCCAGCCCAAGTGGAATTTCCCAATCTGGAGCTCATTTGCCCCTCCAAAACTTCATCCTCCCACAAGTACTTCCTGCTGCTGAAAAAGGTGGCAGAACGGTGATTTTCATGGTGTTTTGGCCCCTTTGATCATCCAAAATTTGGTGAAATTATTTGGTCTTACTGGAGCATGCATAAATTTCCATGAAAAATCCAAAAATATAAATTTTTCCTCCAGCAAGTGTCCCAATCATAAGCGAGCGCGTCGACGCGCTACTCGTATGGCTGAAAATCTGTTTTGAGGCATAAAAAATCACAATTGACAAAATTTTCTCCAAATTTGCTCAAATTCGAAGCGAAGACCCTCCATCAAGTATCATGCCCAACCAATGAAGCCTCTGCCAAAATATTAAGTGGATCAGGCCTCTTTCGCCGTTTCAGTATCCTCCTGGTGCATGCAGTTTCAGTAATGAAAACATTGTCTCTGTTGTGATGTGTCGGTCTCTGTTATGGTGTCGTAATGTGTATGAAAAGTATGCTGATATGGTTATGATGAAAACAAGATTTTGGTGTATTCCTGAAAATGATGACTAGATCCTTTTCTATTTACTCACTGCTTTGGGAAATGTTGGGATTACATACCTTTACAAACGGTATGGGAATGGGTAATACTAATGGGATTTTCCAAGTGGTAGATATAAGAGTTATTCAAATGGCAAAATTGCAGTCAAAAAACATGAAAAAAACCATTGATCTTTATGAAAACCTGAATTTTTATTCAATGGAAGGGAAAGAGGTAATAAGTAGGGTTTGGGATTTCACATGGGAACCAAAAGTATAAAGGGACTGTGGTAAATCTATAGTGAGCAATAACAGTGAAAAAAACTCGAAAGCAATGAAATGAGATTGTTTTGACAAGTGGCAGCTCTGACATAGAATTTAATAATACTATCCCTTCCTTCTCTAACCCTATGGAGTGGATTTTGAAATGAATATAGGGTTCACCTTTCTCTACATCAAACACACTAGTTTCTCCACTCTCAAAACACCACCATCATGTTCAAAATTTACTGAGCAATCGTGAAAAACCTACTTGCAAGCCGACTGAGGCGATTTGGCATGAAACTGGACGTAGGAGCGAAAATTTCTGGCTCTGATATTATATGAGTAGCGTGCGGTATGTGAGTAGCGCGCGTGCTATTTTGCACAGGCCGGTGAAGCCCAATGAGTAGCGCGCCTCTTGTGAGTAGCGCGCAACATAGTTCATTTTGAAGGAAGCTTTTGGAGGCCTTCCCAGTGTCCAAATTAGGCGTGTGATATCTCGTTGGAAATATCTTGGAGTCTACTTTCCAACCCAAGTGGAATTTTTCAATTTGGAGTTCATTTACCCTATCAAAACTCAAATCTCCCAACACTACTTCCTGCAGGTGCATCAATTCTCCTGAGGCAACGATATTCTTGACATTTCTCCAAACCATTATACTTGTGTAAAAAGTGAAGTATTTTTTTCTTCCTTGGCATGTTATGTACAAAAACCTCTCTCAGTTTTCCAAAATTCATCTTTTATTGCTCCGAAACATGATTTGAGTGAAACCTATCCCGATGTGTGAAACAAGGGATTTTGTCAAAATGAAGCGAAATGAAGGGGGTAAGGGGCTTCTAAATTCTTGGGGAAATTTTGGGAAGTAGGGATGGATGTTAGGAAGCAGGGGAAAGTGGAATCTCAGAGATTGAGTAAGGGGAAGGGTTCCAAAAGGGAAAAACACAGGCCTAGCCTAGAAAATTGCCAAGTTGTGGCAAGAAACTAGGGTTTGTGTAAAAATGAGGAATTTGGGGGATCTCAGTGATGGGAAGTGTTTAATAAGGTACATTAATGATAGGGGAAGGTGTATGAACATCAAGATACATGTTTTTCTAATTATTTGACCATCCAAGAGAAATTACCTCCAAAACCCTAGGAGAGGAAAATGGACCTTACCTAGGCACAACTGAAGCATGAACAAGCTGTAAAATGACCCAATGGAACTTGACATGATGATGAAAACCCTCTCAATGATGGCACACTTAGCTGAATGGTGACATGGACTGACATTTGGACAACTTTGGAAAGAGTGAAAACAAACCCTAGACCTAATGCCTAGTGACCATATTTTGTTTGAAGAATCATTGGAATGAAAAAATTTGACCTTGACACCTTAAAATCACTTTGTAAGAGCATGTTTGATCACTGAAGGAAAGCTACAAAGGCTGACTCCAACATTGGCTCCAATGGGGATGGTAGCTCCTTGGAGGTGCCAAGAATGGCAGATCTTTGGGAGAGCAGACCGTGCCTTCATCCATTGGGCAATGGAATCAAAAAATAAAACTGAAATGCATGACTGAAAACTGATGAATTGATGACACAAATTGACTCTCACTCAACTAAGAATTTACTCGATACTTAAACACAACTGACAAGCTGGAAAAGATGCTCAAAGCAGAGCTTATTCATCAAACCTACTCTAATTGTACTTTTCACCACCTGAGCAAGTTAAATGGAACAGCCAATGCAACCATGTAAGCATCCTGGCTGCTATTTGATTTCTTCCCAAGTGATTTTTGATGCGCAGGAAAAGGAAAGAATCGAAAGGCAACTCCCATGGAAATTTGAACTCAAGCTGACTGCTGATAAACTTGCATAGCACAAATTGACTGGATGACTGCAAGAATACTGCAAAAGGATCTTCATAAACCTAGCTCTGGTCCAGATAATCTCCATACCTTAATCTTAAAATTTTTCTCACCTCTATGCTGTCTTTCTTTGGTGATTGCAACAAGCTGCCAAAAGGATCCTGAATTTCGTGAATAACCAAACACTGTTGCTGATTACAAATAGAACAAAAGTCTCCTTCAGTAATCTCCTCATATGACTGCAAAACTTGAAATGAGCTCTGTAATGAAAATCTGTTAGAAAATACAATGAAGGAAACTTTTGAATAAGATCATCATCAAAATTCTTTTCTGACACATGGTTAACTAATGAAGGAAAACTTTTACAGTAAACATCATCCAACACACGAGCAATAGGATCATCAAAAACTTGAGAAGACTGCTGTGATGTATCCATTGAAACTGTCTGACATCCTACTGGTTGTTCCTCTTTTCCCTGAGATATATTACGAATATTCTGCCTTATAAACTGAAATGCTTCGAAACAAAAGGGTATAGAATTTTCCTGCATCATCAAATCATGTATTTCATCTTCCACACCTTCATCTGTAATCTGACCTTCAATTGCATTGGATGGTTGCAAATCTGATGCTACAGGCTGCTCAAGAATTTTGTTATCTGTCTCATCCTCAACATTAACACTGAGAGATTGCTGATTTCTTATAGGCTGCTCATTTGAATATTTACTATGCAATTTACCCTTCAAAAACTGAAATGATTCAAAAGAAAAATGGTACGAAGTCACCTTGTATCATTAAATCACATGTACCAGCTTCCATGTCCTCATCTGCAACTTGAAAATCAATGGCTTTCGAGGGCTGAAAATCTAAATATGAGAAGTCTTGAACAAGGTTTTCATTGCGCTCAAGATGGTCCAGATCAAGACTTGTTGACATTTGATTTCTGATTACATGGTAGTTGTCTCTGATGAACTGAAACGAATCAAAACAAAAAGGCAAAGATCCTTCACTTACTTCAAAATTTGTTGCACTTTCCTCATCATTGTCATAGCTGATATGCATCGGTTGATCACTGTACTCGAGCTGCTAAAAGTGAACTTCCTCCTCGCACAAACTAGCTGATGATTCGTTCGCAAGATTAGCTTTTGTTTGGAGAACATAATCATCATCATACTGATCAAACTGAGGCAAATCATCAGTATACAACACATCATCAAGCATACATGTCATATCAACAGCTCTCTCTTCTTCAAGATGATCTATAAAGCAATCACTATGACAATTGGGATCAGAAACAAAATGTTTTGGATCAGCAACTTGTTCTTCGTCAATCAGTGAGCCATGGGCTTCAACATTATACTCATTCTTTGTGGTTTTCTTTTGCATCATCTCTTCTACTGCACCTACCAACATGTCAAGCTTTACCTCTAGAGATGTCGATTTCTCCGGATCCATGTTTTTCATCTCTTCTTCCTTCAACCTTGCCCTCCGGATCAGCAAATGAGCCTCTACATTCACTGCCTTGTTCTGCATTTCGTGAAGTGTTGCAATATTCTTTTCTCTTAGCTGAAACTCCATTTCTGGATCAAAGGCACCCGGGTAGTGCAAGAGAGAAGATCTAGGAGAAGGTCTTATATCAGCTGGCATCGAATAATAAACTTGATTAAATCTGGCAGAAAACTGTTGTACTGTCTCCCTTGGCAGTCTTTTCAGCTGATTATACTCTTCTATAATCAAGAAAATGTTCTGTCCAATCATCCACCTGTCAAGGAAAACTTTGACGAACTGCTGGAAATCTGAAATGCTCGCATCAGGCAGGGCTTTAAACCAACTCTCACTTGGCCTTGTAAAGAAAGAGCAAAAAGTGTGATACTAACATCTTCATCATCAACTTCAAAAAGATCTATAAAAGTCTCAACATTCTGCACATGTTGCTTAGCGTTGACATTGTTACATTCACCGTCAAATATTGGTAGATATAGGTCATAATTTTTAGGGAGAGCATGAAGAACAGAAGGTAAAACAAGAGGTTTGTACCGATCTGGAATTTTACAAGGTGTAGGGGTATGTACAAGAGCTACGAGATCAGTTTTATGTTCTTTAGGCTCATCACTCTGAAGAGAGTCATCATAAGATGTGGGAAAAGTAAGGAGACCAGGATCAAAGGGAAACTCAACATTTACACTTTTTGAATAGGTCGAGTGAATATTTTGATCACCTTTATCATACAACAAATTTTGAAAAACTTTGAGGACAACTTCAAGACTAGCAAAGAAG
Organism: Pinus albicaulis; assembly: GCA_034641835.2. Classification (NCBI taxonomy): domain Eukaryota; kingdom Viridiplantae; phylum Streptophyta; class Pinopsida; order Pinales; family Pinaceae; genus Pinus; species Pinus albicaulis. The sequence goes on from CM076575.1 coordinate 1,226,952,342, forward strand.
TAATTTACAAGAAAGCAGATTAGATCCTGAATACCATTCCACTTTAGATACCTGAACTTTATGTAAGATCCTTCCATTTTCTCAGAGAAAGAGTCAGTCCTCCAGTGGAGTCTCTACTTTGAATTGGGGTCACCAGGTCAATGATTTCAGCCTTCTTATGTCTGATCGTTGTCCACCATCAACCATCAGATTTGAACTTGATACATGTACTGGGGCAATTTATAAGTTAAGTGTTACGATTACAAGCTAGACCGGAGATCGACTGAAGCAGCTTTTATCTACTATGCACTCATAGAGCAAGAGAAGTTAGAAAGCTACCTGGCATGAATTCAGGCTCCGTTTTTAGCTATAAATAAAACAACACTAACTAGCAAACCAATTTATCCCCAGTATGGTCGCCACTATGTTAGCGCTCAAATCTACCTTAGGCTGAAATAAGGTAAAACTCAAGGCTACATCAAACCACACTCAGCCTCGTAGCTAGCCCTATGAGGACAGGAGAGGGATCTCTTTAGGTCTATCTCGATAAAATGAGCAATAGGGTGCGAGATGACTTATAATTGGTACTGATTTTATGCTAGTAAAGAGATAGGAAAGTTTGATTTTGATTTTTTTGGTTTTTGTTGAAAAGATGGGAAAACAATTTTGGGTCCGGGGATAAGGCCAGATCTTTGCAGAATTCGAGTTGGGGCAAGGTAGGCAGTAGTCTTGATGCTTTTGATCGAGTATATGGATGGATCAGAATGACAAGGAGCTGAAGAGGGCAAGGGAGAACATGGATCCTCTCCAAACAGGAGAAAACATGTAAAACTAAACAAATTTAAAGGCAGAGCACTGGAAACAATGGATTCAACCTCATTTACTCATTCATTTACTTTCAAAAGCATAAGAAGGGAATGGAATACATTAAACATTAAATAACTTACAATAAACTAAGATATAACACCATCAAGAACTGAAAGCCACAAGAATCCCAACAGGTGCTGCAAAACCTTTGATCTTTCCTTAGCCAAAATATGAAAATATGTACAATAGTGTACCAAAGTCTTCCCAAGAGTCCAACCTGTCCAACCCCTGAAAATGATTGAGAAATTACATCATATAGACCATCCTAACCCCTTTTCATGCCTCTAGGGGTCGAATTCCTCCTCCTAGGAGCAGTTTCAACTAATTCTAAACAAGGAGCTAGAATATAGGCAGCCAAACAACTTGCCTCTAAAAGGAAGGAAACTGATTCTTTCACTTGATTTTTACTTTTTTAGGAGTGAATCATCTAGAATAGGTAAAAATGAGTCAAAGTTACATGCCAACCATAATATTACATCAAGATAACTCAAAAATTACATCCACAAGAAAAACTGGTCCAACTGGCCGAAATTCTGAGCTGGAAGGTGAAAAATTGACCAAAAATCCATATGAGTAGCGCGCCTTTAAGCCTGCTTTTGGGGTACTTGCCGGCATAAAAATCAAGCTCATGATAGATTTTTGGAAATCCCTTGATGTCTGCTATCTAGCTCAAGTGGAATTTCCCAATTTTGAGCTCATTTGCCCCTCCAAAGCTTCATCCTACCACAAGTACTTCCTGCTGCTGAAAAAGGTGGCAGAACGGTGATTTTCATGGTGTTTTGGCCCCTTTGATCATCCAGAATTTGGTGAAATGCTTTGGTCCTACTGGAGCATGCATAAATTTCCATGAAAAATCCAAAAATATAAATTTTTCCTCCATCAAGTGTCCCAATCATAAGCGAGCGCGTCGATGCGCTACTCGTATGGCTGAAAAATCTGTTTTGAGGCATAAAAAATCACAATTGACAAATTTTTCTCCAAATTTGCTCAAATTTGGAGCGAAGACTCTTCATCAAGTATCTTTCCCATCCAATGAAGCCTCAGCCAAAATCTAAAGTGGATCAGGCCTCTTTCGCCGTTTCAGTATCCTCCTGGTGCATGCAGTTTCAGTAGTGAAACCACTGTCTCTGTTGTGATGTGTCGGTCTCTGTCATGGTGTCGTAATGTGTATGACAAGTATGCTGATATGGTTATGATGAAAAAAAGAGTTTGGTGTATGCCTAAAAATTATGACTATATGCTTTTCTATTTACTCACTACTTTGGGAAATGTTGGGATTACATACCTTTACAAACGGTATGGGAATGGGTAATACTAATGGGATTTTCCAAGTGGTAGATATAAGAGTTATTCAAATGGAAAAAGTGCAGTCAAAAAACATGAAAACAAGCATTGATATTTATGAAAACCTGAAGTTTTATTCAATGGAAGGGAAAGAGGTAATAAGTAGGGTTTGGGATTTTCACATGGGAACCAAAAGTATAAAGGGACTGTGGTAAATCTACAGTGAGCAATAACAGTGACAAAAACTCGAAAGCAACGAAATGAGATTGTTTTGACAAGTGGCAGCTCTGACATAGAATTTCATAATACTATCCCTTCCTTCTCTAACCCTATGGAGCGGATTTTGAAATGAATATACGGTTCACCTTTCTCTACATCAAACACACTAGTTTATCCACTCTCAAAACACCACCATCATGTTCAAAATTTACTGAGCAATCATGAAAAACCTACTTGCAAGCCGATTGAGGCGATTTGGCATCAAACTGGACGCAAGAGCGAAAATTTATGGCTCTGAGATTATATGAGTAGCATGCTCACCCAATGAGTAGCGCACGGTATGTGAGTAGCGCGCGTGCTATTTTTCACAGGCCGGTGAAGCCCAATGAGTAGCGCGCCTCTTGTGAGTAGCGCGCCTCCTCTATGAGTAGCGCGCAACATAGTGCATTTTGCAGGAAGATTTGGGAGGCCTTCCCGGTGTCTAAATTAGGGGTGTGATAGCTCTTTCGAAATCTCTTGGAGTCTACTTTCCAACCCAAGTAGAATTTGGAAATTTGGAGTTCATTTACCATGTTAAAACGCAAATCTCCCAACACTACTTCCTGCAGGTGCATCAATTCTCCTGAGGCAACGATATTCTTTACATTTCTCCAAAACCATTATACCTGTGTAAAAAGTGAAGGAGGTTTTTCTTCCTTGGCATGTTTTGTAGAAAAAACTCTCTCAATTTTCCAAAATTCATCTTTTATTCCTCAGAAACATGATTTGAGTGAAACCTATCCCGATGTGTGAAACAAGGGATTTTGTCGAAATGAAGAGAAATGAAGGGGATAAGGGGCTTCTAAATTCTTGGGGAAATTTTGGGAAGTAGGGAGGGATGTTAGGAAGCAGGGGAATGTGGAATCTCAGAGATTGAGTGAGGGGAAGGGTTCCAAAAGGGAAAAAAACAGGCCTAGCCTAGAAAATTGCCAAGTTGTGGCAAGAAATTAGGGTTTGTCCAAAAATGAGGAATTTGGGGGATCTCAGTGATGGGAAGTGTTTAATAAGGTACATTAATGATAGGGGAGGGTGTATGAACATCAGGATACAAGTTTTTCTAATTATTTGACCATCCAAGAGAAATTACCTCCAAAACCCTAGGAGAGGAAAATGGACCTTACCTAGGCACAACTGAAGCATGAGCAAGCTGTAAAATGACCCAATGGAACTTGACATGATGATGAAAACCCCCTGAATGATGGCACACTCAGCTGAATGGTGACATGGACCGACATTTGGACAACTTTGAAAAGAGTGAAAACAAACCCTAGACCTAATGCCTAGTGACCAAATTTTGTTTGAAGACTCATTGGAATGACAAAATTTGACCTTGACACCTTAAAATCACTTTGTAAGAGCATGTTTGATCATTGAAGGAAAGCTGCAAAGGCTAACTCTAACAATGTAAACTCTTATTGCAAACGCTTTAAACACTGTTATAAATGAAAATCACATTGCGCCTTATAAAATGATCAAACTTATAAAAAAAATTGTGATAATTGTGATTAAACAGAGTGAATGAACCAATAAAGAAATAAACATAAAACTCCAAATTCCGATAAATTGTAGTGGCTTGATTTTTTAATGCGCATTTCGCATTTCACAAGACATAAATAAAAGAAAATTTATTACTGCATAAAAATTGTGATGTGTGATTTGTTCAGATCGCATTTCATGAGATTTATGGGTAAAATCACAAATGGAAATAGTTATAAGTTGCAAAATGCGATGAACTGGTAGTTAATTGCTCAAGCATGAGAAATGATTCATGTCAAATCAAACTAAATATGAGATCTAATGTATGGAATTGATTGATATAAATTTTACATGAAGGTGTAAGAGATTTGATTTAAAAATATTTTCGGTGATTAAAAACATTTAATAGGAGTTTGTTTTGATAGTTTTATATCTATTTCAAGAATATTTTAAATGATTTAGCATCATATTTGTTTTAATTCTATCTGCCTCACTATTCTTTATATTTTTAATTTTTCTCTATTCGCTTGAAATTAGGAAACCACTTAATGGAGCAAGGAAAATATAGATGAGCAAGAAAGGCAAAGAGATTTCCCATGAATCCTCCATTAAAGGCTCAGATATTTCTCCCCTATTCTCAAATAGCACTTGCAACAAGGAATGCAGAAGTTCTTCATGGGAGGAAATGTACAACTTTTTCGAGGATGAAAAGCCAAGGGTAATAATAAGAGTTACTAAAATAGGCTCATCAATTCCTTCAGACCCAACCTATTTCGACATTGCATGTTCATTCATTCATAAGGTAGAAACAAGGCCAAAAATTCTCCCCAATAAATATATGATTAAGTGGGTAATTGACCACTTGAACGTAAAATATAGAAATTCAAGGATTTAAAGGGCAAGAATAGCGGTTCGTTCAGGGAGGAATATTTGAGGACAATGTACCACTTACATGTCTCGCAGTAGAACTATGAAAAAATATCGTCAATTCCATAATTTTGAATTGGAAAAATTTCCTATCTGATAATTTAGCCAAAAGTATCATGGAGTATAGGAGTAAAATACGTGTTTCATCTAGAGAAATACCCCACTTTTACATGAGTTCCTATATCATGAACGCAATTTTATTTTCTTCTAGTTTTGCTACCATGGGATGGAAATGTACAACCCAAGACCCTACTCTAATCCACATTTACCACAAAGCCCTTTTGGATTCAGACTTCCATCTGAATTTTTACAAAATTTTCCATAGAGTCATGTTGCCTATGCACTAGATTATATTCAATGAGAAATCCCCTAGTGTTTCTAAAGAGGCTAGTACAACCATGTTTCCCATTGCTAGATGGTTCATAGAGGAAAGTGTCACTTATGTCAAAGTTTTTTGTAGTTATGCTTCTCCTCATGTCCTACGATATTATCTTCTTGATAAGTTACTAACTAGAGAAATTTTCTACCAGCTTGTTGTAAATGGTATTTCAAAACAACTTAAAGACACTAATAAGGTTGTTTGGCCTAATTTTCCTTTACATTGTGGTACTTTTACACTTTTTGATATTGGTCATTCCTACAAGGAAGGTTCAAATGTTAACTTGTTAAATTTGGATTTCATGCCAAAATGGCCATATGAACTCATTGATGTGATTATGAAATTCATTGCATAGCTCAAAGTAAAGCCTTTTGTGAAAGAGGCAGATAGATTTGATGATTTCTTTCAAGGTATTGAAAATTTTTCAGGTTTAATCAAGTTTGCATCTATTCAGCTCAATCAAGATGACTTGGAAGCCTTCCAAGCATACAGAAGCAAGATACTAGAAAGGATTCCTCTAGATTTATTTACTGTTGAAGATTTCAACATACCAAGTCCAAGTATTATCTTGGATAATGAAGTTAAAGACATGTCTGAAGATGAGTCGTGGAAATCAGGACATCAATCTCAGAATTTGAATCATTATAAAAATGAATCCGTAAACATAAATGAGAACCCATAAAAGCTAATCCATCAAGTAATCAATTAGATTTAGATGTAAGAGAAAGGATAAATTAATGGAACATAATCATCTTCCCAAGAAGTTCAGCACAATCAAGATACACTTGCTCAGTCAGAAAAATATCAAGCAAAGGATTTAAAGAGTGAATGGGATAATTTTTCCAAAGAAATAGAAACTCCTCAAACAAATCCCCATACTAATCAAGCTTCCAATTTTTAGATGTCGGAACATTCTTAGAAGTCAATGAAACTGTTACTCCACTACAACAAGTTCCTAAAATTCATAATCGAGAGATAATTCTGGCTTATCCTACAGAGTAGATAGTGTTACAATTTGATGAAATCCCTTTGCTGGAGGTCTTCTGTAGTCCTATTCATAAGACTATATTGAAGAGAAGGAAAAGGAGACGAACTGATGATATAGTCTCAAATCTTACAAATGAATTAGTTGATGTTTTATGGAAGGATACTTTAGCTGATCCTACAAAACACTTAATCAAACTATCATAGTTTCCAGGGGCATATACCAATACAAATGTTGATAAGGCCAATGAATTTAAAATTTTACTGAAGCAGAAAGAATATAAATTCAAGAAAATTATAACTCCAACGAACAAATGGAATTGAAGATGTCCCAATTTCAAAAGTATTTTGAAAGTCTTAATTTGCACAATCAAATACAACTCACTAAGAAGCAAACACAACTGGATGTAGCAATACACAAATTACAAAGCTAGCCACATCTAGAGAAAGTCATAAAGGAAGCATTGGATGTGAATGCTAAGTTAAATAAACAACACGAAGTATTTTTCCAACAAGCTTCTATCACTAGCTCTTATTATGACTCAAGTGAAATATTGATCCACAAAGTAGCTATCTAGAAAATTGAGTGTGAGAAAATTGAAAAGAAAATCAATGAAAACATTCAGTGGCAAGCATCAAAATCAGTAAAGGATGTTGATCTACCTCAGGTAGATAAATTCCACAAGGAGATATTACTTAAGGATTGGGAAGCACAGATAAAGCAAGCAGAGAAATCAACATTGAAAGCATCAAGGTTGCCAAAGGAAATTACTAAATTTGTATGTGAACAGCTTTTGAAATTAGAACCTATCAAAGGGTGCATGTCTGAAGTGCTCTCATAAGTCAAATAGTTGGATACACAGTGGAAACAAAAGGAAAAAATGCAAGACGAAATGATTAAACAAGTAAATAAGTTTGACCAAGAAAATTATTGGAATTTTATGATGAAACATTATGATCAGTACCAGACCCTATAGTATTTAACGGATTCAACAAAAATATCATAACCAACACTTTCAAATGTGGTATTCAAGGGACAGGTCATATCAATTATTTCGTAGCTATCTCAGCTCAAACCTATGCTAGATAATTTTTAGCTTGAGGATAAAATCCAAATGAAATATCGGAAATCATAGCTATGTCTTTACTTTATTTTCCTAGATTGTAGTAAAAGTTTGTCTTACAAGGATGTTTGTTTGAAACCTCCTCTATATTTATGTAATAATATATTTTTAAAACATATTTAGTTTAGAATTGAAACCCCTCTCATGCATTTATAGAATGGTCTAGAAATTTGTCAAAAACATTTGCAAAGAATGCACTTTTGTAATTTTGTGAATGATTTTGATGAATTAATGGAACATAGTCTATTATCTTTTTTCATTTGAAGTTGTTTAACTGATGTGGCACTATCGTAATCTTTAAATTTCTTTAAAGTGAAGAGGACCAGATATCTATTTTCATTTTACATGAGTAGAACTTCGTACATATGGTACTTCTATTAACTTGTATTATTTCTTGCTTTCTAGATTTATACTCATATTTTTATTGCATTATATATTTGAAACACAATTATAGATGAATTTTAAATGCACTTATGTACTAATATTTATCTGTGATTTCTTATTGGATATATAATCACACATATCAATGCGATATAATTTTCACAATTCTTATAATCAAAATCTTTTGTTAGAAGAATCATCTTTACATAATTTTCATCTCTTTCATATGTTAAATAATCTACATTACTAATAGTTGAAATATATCTCTTTATATCGCATAAAGGAAGAAGTACCCCCAGAATATCGTAGAATAGATAGTGTTAGATAGATGCATGTGATAGATTAGGCTAATTTTCCATTGCATGTTATATAATTGAAACACACCAGAAAATAATCCTTATTGGGAAACTAGTCCCACTATCCCCAGTCGGAGCCACCACACCAAATGGAAAAGGATATGCTTTAAGTGCCTGTAATATCCCATGTGCGGGTAGGGCCCAAAACCACGTGTCCAGGTCTATGTAATGAGGGGTGTTGCGCAAGGGCCCCCGCCCTCAGATGCTATGGTGGGGTTAGGTCCACCCTTAACACCCTAGGATGCCGCCCTCACTAACAGCTCGAGATTTTGGTGTAGTGGTTGGATCTATGTGGTATCAAAGCCGAGGTCTCAAGGTCGAGACTTGTGGAGCGTGGTGGGTTGTAATATCCCATGTGCGGTTAAGGCCTGCAGCCACATGTCTGGGTCTATGTAATGAGGGGTGTTGTGCAAGGGCCCCTGCCCTCAGATGCTCTGGTGGGGTTAGGCCCACCCTTAACACCCTGGGATTCCGCCCTCACTAACAGTTATATCTTTTGGTGTAGTGGTTGGATCTACGTGACTGTAATGCTACTACTTAGCTTTAGCTAAGAGGAAACATTCAAATTTGATTTATTTTATGTTTTATGAATAAATGAATAAAGGAGGACATGTAAAACTCCTAAAAATTCTGAATAAATCAATGCCCATGTGAACAAAGACAAATCAGGGCTATGTAAATGATCACTTGCAGGTGTTAAAAAGGTTTGATCCAAAGAATGGGTCCACCTTGACCAAATCAATTGCGCTGTCTAGGTTCATTGCATATCCAAGAGGGAATGTGCAGTTCTAGAAGGGAGTCTCTAATGTGAAGAGGGATAAATAATCAAAGTGGTTTAGGGTTTTCAAGAGTTTCCTCATGTTATAAAATGAGGAGAGCAACATCAAGAGGTTGTTGATAGATCATATTTCTAAAGTATTTGTCTTGTTAGACAAATACCATTCTCTGTTGGTTAATGGAGGATTGTGATTGGAATTCCTATTTAAGGGTTTCTTCTCTTCCCTTAAGGATCATTGGAGGAGTTCTTTGCTAAATTGAGCCACTATCTGGTTTGAGGCCAAGCTCTATTTTCATGAGCAGCGCTGGCCCATTGAGGGTTTTGCGGCTGCTATCTTTCATAGCAAGTGGTGTTCTAGATCTGTTTAGATATAACTTGTTTTGAGAGGTTTTCTCTATTGGAGTGTATTCTTCAGCCTCCAAAGAGATAATACCACCATATTTTGTATTTAATCTAAAATCTCAGTTATTTTATTCATTCTCCTTCACCTTCTACGTAGTTTCTGCTCAATACTGCGTTATTTTGTGAGAGGTCTTCCTTATTTCAGTTTCCTATCAGTTTGGAGGAAGATCTCTTGGTGCTAGGCTTTCCTTCCCTTGGTGATCTCTGGATTTTGTTGCTAATCCATTTCTCTATAGATCTGATCTATTTCAGCAATAAAAGTTATCTTCAAAAATTTCTGGGTTTTCTGTAGCACTGTAAATTGTAATTTAGATCTACAGCTTATTATGAAATATTTTGATGTAATTCCAATTGGATCTTGTTCTTTAAGTCTTATAGTTTATATATCTATATTAGATTTGATGTTTTATCTGAACTTATGTCAAATATCTGAAATGTAATGTACAACTGCTGAACCATTTGAAAAATAACGCTGTCTATGTATTTATGCAATTTATTCCTAGTTGCAGCTCTAATTTCAGAAGGGATTTTTCCCTAGTTCTCCTTGTAATCTGTTGTAGAGGAAATAAGCTCAAATATAAATCTGATTTACTCTTATATATCTGAAGTATCAGATCTTTGGCTTTCCTCCTGTGATTTTTAGTGAAAACTACACAATTTAAGTTTTTGGGGTGTTCATGTTGTAGCAGCCTCTCTCTTTAGCTAATTTCTAGCTAGTCTTGATTTTGGGAGATCTATTTAATGTGCTTAAACTAATTTGCTTCAAGTGAAATTATATATATAAGTCACATACAACATAAATGAGGGGATCCCAACCTGATCTACACTATTATTTCTCATATTTTCTTATACAACATTTTCGTTGAAGACCTTGTTGAGATTCCTAAAAGGGATTATTCCAAGTTCTATAGGTAGAGTCTATAGTTGGCCAGGTAGCCTCTAGTTCTCACCCTCATTTTACATGTGACATAACCAATAAATTTCTCTGTATTCCATCTCTGAAATAGAATCTTGAGAATCCTCAAAAAGGAATATTACAGTGGTATCGGAGCTCCACTCTTGGCATAACCTGTGCTAGCATTGGAGCCCCGGTCATGCTGCATTCCGAAGATGAAGTTCCTATTTTTGAGAGGGGGAGGAGATACCAGAACAGAATTAATAGAAAGTATGAATATACTACTGTTGACCTTGACAAGGGGAAAGCTCATGAATTGGTGACTGATAAAGATAAGGAGGTAGAGGAGTTTGAAAAAACTCTCTTGGAAGCTATGCAAGATATATCCAAGGAGATAAAGGGGATGAGGATAGATCGAATGACGGAGTCCCTTGGGAGATTCCATCAAGGAGAAAGTTCTGAAATGTCTCAGTTTGGGATTGGTCAACCTATGAGCTTGCCACAAGTCCCACAAATCTCACAATGCTCTATAATGCCTACCTTCTTGGCTGTATAGAATGAAGGGCTGCAAGATTAAACCTCTTTGGAAGGCTACTTTGCAGAATATGATTCACAAATTCAAATGTTCAAGGATAGCTTGAGATTTCAAGACTTCTACCATCTCAAGGACCAAAGGAGGCCAATCCAGCAATATAGTGATGGAGGTTTCCTTCATGGGAGGCACCACGGCATGGGCAGGTTCTTCTTTCCTAAGTTTGATGGATCACCCTCTTCTTCTACTAAAGCATGGGTAGAGAAGTTGGAAATCTATTTCTAGCTGAATAAAGTGCCGGAAGCAGAAGCCATCAAGATTGTTTCACTACATTTTGAGGGAGAAGCCCACAACTGGTGGTTTCATGGAATTTCTACATTGGGGCATAGCAATGTGTCCACTTATGCTGAGTTCACTAGGATACTAGTGGAAATATTTGATCGGAAGGATCCAAAGGCCCCTTTCATAAGCTTGGAAAAGCTTAAATAGACAGGAGATGCTCAGGCCTATATCTCTAAATTTCTGAGACTGTCTATAATGGTTCCATATCTTTCAGTAGCAAGGAGAGTCTATATGTTCATTGATGGCTTGGAAGAACCCTTGCATGGGTTGGTCAAGTCTACAAATCCCATCACTCTGCATGATGCCATTCAAAAAACTAGAGATCTCCAAGATGCCTTGCCAAGGGCAAAGGCAACCTTCCCAAGAAAAACCACTCACCCTTCTAAGGGGAAGGAGGGGAAAGATGCTCCACCCAAGGAGAGCTCACTAAAGAAGCCTCTTGACAATGATCTCCACAGGGATTTTCGGAAAAAAAAATTATGTTTCACTTGTCAAGAGCCATGGATACCGAGACATAGATGTGCTTCTGGAAGGGAAAACTATCGAAGTCTTCTCTGATTGTGAGGAGGAGGAGGGAAATGATGGACCTAGGAAAGGTCACAGCACTGGTGATGATGAGGATGAGGATCCATCATCATTCAAAGAAGAACAAGCAGCATTTTCTCCAACCAGTGGCACTCTTGCTTCTTTGAAAGGAGTTCCCAAGTATTTGACTCTTAGAGTGCAAGGTTCAGTTATGAACCAAAGAGTATCTATTCGGATTGACAGTGGGGAAACCCACAACTTTATTGATGCTCATTTTGTGCAGAGGAGAGGGATCCCTACTGATACTTTTGATGGGTTCTCTGTTTCAGTTCTAGGAGATAGAACTATGCAGTGCATGCAGTATGTTACATCACTTTCTATGACTATGGGAACCTACACTTTCGAGGACCATTTCTTTGTAGTGGATATAACAGACACCAACATCATCTTGGGTGTCCAGGGGTTGATTACTTTGGGAAAATTCACCACTGATTGGAAGGCCTTGGAAATGGAATGGGTGGATTTGAAGAGTGGGAAACAATAAGTCATTCAAGGCATGCAAACCTGCCATCCACTTGATGTTTCTACCCACAGAAAAAAGATGGAATTGTGTAGTGGTGATAGGGACCTCACAGTTCCTTCTCTCATGTTTATGAGAATGCTGCAAGGAACATTCCTACATCATGGCAAGCCACTTGGGGTGCCATTAGATTCTGTGGGGGAAGCTCAACCAAGTGCTGAAATAATGGAGAAGAGAGTCACAACACTGTGGGAGGAAGAAAACGGGAGGATTAGCCTTCCCACAAACAATTTTGGCACACATAGTGCCAAGGAAACAAACAAGGAAAGCACCACCATAGATGCATCAACAACATTTTCCTTGTTGAGAAGTGTAGATCAATATTGGAGGTCTCAACTCCTAGTGGAGTACTCCAAAGATCTACACACCGCGATGATCTTAGATGGAATGAAGAAAGGAGGAGGCTATTTGGTCCATGAAGGGGTCATCTATCATCTTGGTAAAGTATTCTTGTCTCAAGCCTCCAATATTAAGCAATAAATTCGACAAAGGGCACACAAGGAGTTCCTTTCCAGCTACATGCAGTCAGCAAAAATCTACTCCCTAATCTTTAAGATTTTTGATTGGGAGGGTATGGATGAAGAAATACATCAACATTATGATTGGGAATAACTATATCATCACTTACAAGAGTGCAATAGTTATGTGGAGATGGGGTAGCCAAGGGATCATATGCAGGAGTCATTTCAGCCATCTCTTTCTTCTCCTAAAAGAGGAGAAAATCCCATGCCTAACTCTATGTGTATGGGAGACTTGTATGGTAAGAAATCTGATCTTGTGGAGCAAGTTTATTTTTCTGATTTGGCACATTTTCTTACCATATGTATGTAGGCAATGGCTTATACAAGGAGTGATATTACATACAGATCTCATGGCAATGATGAGGCCAATAAAAATTCCAAAGTTGGCCACTTCCTTGAGGTGCAAAGGGAGATTATTTATCATGGTGGGTGCTTCTCAAAAGCACCTAATGAGGGCTTCACTTTCAACCATGTCAAAGTGACCCATGCAGAAAATATGTGGTGGGAGTACCACCTATCACAATCAAATATACTGAAAAGAAGGAGTGCATTGCGCTGGTACCTTATGTTCGATTGTGACCCACCTCCTCAAGTGCAAATTTTAGTTTGTCTATTTGTGATTTTGCTTCCATACATAGATGGCATATTCGTATTTTTTATGGGTATGTATGGGAAAAATTTATGTAGGTTACATGTACCACATGGGATGGAACTTTATCCTGTACTTCATGTTACTTGTTTCAGATATGACATTGCTTCACCCATGTTCATTTTTGTTGAGTTTTACACTCCTGAAGGGGAAAACTATGCACCTATCATGTTAACACTGGAGGAGCAGTTTCTGATGTATTGGCTTGGTGAGCACTTAATCCATGATTATAGCTTGATTATTGATGGTTACATCAATGGAGAAGGAGAATAACTACAAATCTTACCCTATCAGTTTCTTGAGGACAAGAAACATTTTGGGCGGGAGGACTGTAATCTTCCTACTTAGCTTTAGCGAAGAGGAAACATTCAATTTTGATTTATTTTATGTTTTATGAATAAATGAATAAAGGAGGAGATGTAAAACTCCTAAAAAGTCTGAATAAATCAATTCCCATGTGAACAAAGACAAATTATGGCTATGTAAATAATCACTTGCAGGTGTGAAAGAGGTTTGAGCCAAAGAATGGGTCCACATTGACCAAATCAACTACGCTGTCTAGGTTCATTGCATCTCCAAGAGGGACATCGCAATTCTAGAAGGGAGCCTCTAATGTGAAGAGGGCTAACTCATCAAACTGGTTTAGGGTTTATAAGAGTTTCCTCATGTTATAAAAGAAGGAGGAGAGCAACATGAAGAGGTTGTTGATAGATCATATTTTTGAAGTATTTGTTTGCTTAGAAAAATACCATTCTTTGCTGTTTAGTGGAGGATTTTGATTGGAATTCCTATTTATGGGTTTCATCTCTTCCCTTGAGGATCATTGGAGGAGTTATTTGTTGAAGTGAACCACTATCTGGTTTAAGGCCAAGCTCTATTTTCATGAGTAGCGCTAGCCCATTGAGGGTTTTGGAGCTGCTATCTTTTGTAGCAAGTGGTGTTCTAGATCTATTTAGATTTAGCTTGTTTTGAGAGGTTTTCTCTGTTGGAGTGTATTATTTAGCCTCCAAAGAGATAATGTCACCATATTTTGTATCTAATCTAAAATCTCAGTTATTTTATTCAGTCTCGTTCACCCTCTGCGCAGTTTCTGCTCAATACTGCATTATTTTGTGAGGGGGCTTTCTTATTTCAGTTTGCTATTAGTTTGGAGGTAGATCTCTTGGTGTTAGGCTTACCTTCCCTTGATGATCCATGGATTGGGTTTCAGATCCATGTCTCTATAGATCTTATCTATTTCAGCAATAAAATTTATCTTCAGAATTTTTTGGGTTTTCTGCAGCACTGTAAATTGTAATTCAGATCTACAGCTTATTATGCAATATTTTGATGTAATTGCAATTGGATCTTGTTCTTAAATTATTATAGTTTAAAGATATATATTATATATGATATTTTATCCATTATTATGTCAGAGATCTGAAATTTAATGTACAACAGCTGAACCACCTGAAAAATAACATTGTCTATGTATTTCTGCAGTTTAATCCTTGTTGCAGCTCTAATTTCTGAAGGGATTTTTCCCTAGTTCTCCTTGTAATCTGTTGTAGAGGTAATAAGCTCAAATATAAATCTTATTTACTGTTATATATCTTAATTATCATATATTTTTCTATCCTCCTCTAAGTTTCAGTCAAAACTGTGCAATTCTAGTTGCTGGGGTTTTCATGTTGCAGCAGCCTTTCTCTTTGGCTGATTTCTAGCTAGTCTTGATTTTGGGAGATCTTTTCAATGTGATTAAACTAATTTTTTTTAGATGAAATTATATATATAAGTCGCATCAAGGTTAAATGAGGTGATCCCATCCCTGATCTATGTTATTCTTGCTCATATTTTCTTATACAACTTTTTCATTGAAGACCTTATTGAGATTCCTGAAAGGTATTATTCCAAGTTCTATAGGAAGAGTATACAGTTGGCCAGGTAGCCTCTGGTTCTTACCCTCATTTTAGAGGTGAAATAACCAATAAATTCCTCTTTATTCCATCTCTGAAATAGAATCTTGAAATTCCCCAAAAAGGAATATTACAGTGCTGAACCAGGTGGTTTTCCCCCATATTGTGGCAACTGAATTTCGAGGCCTCAACATAACATAAGGAGTGTTATTTTGCTCCACCCTTAGCTTATAATTTAGGAAAAATGGGTCATTTGACCATGTGAATCCCAATTAAAACTTCATATTCTTTAGGAGTTTTTCTGCCTCCTTACCTGTTTTCCTGTTGTTACAAATAAAAGGGCCAATTTGGGTTTTTATCCTGAACTAAGATTTATTTTTAGCAGAAAAAAATGAATCTCATATGAATTTATCATATGAATTATGTATTCTAACGAAAATAATCTCATTGGGAGCTATCTGGGAATCTTTTAGGGTAGCAACTCACACCCATATACTCTTATCTCAGTGTAATTCTAGTAAATGTATTGTTAGCACTCCGCTAGATTCACAAGGCTGAAGAGGGAATCCCAAAATAGGTAACCACAGACCAAGATTTTGAATTTATAGCTAATAATATCAAGCTAGATAGGGCTCTCTCCAAAAAGGAAATAGCCAAAAGGTTGGATAAATTAGGGTTTTTAGGCTAGATATTGAGTGTATGGGGTTGTTTTGATTTGATTTTGGGTGGGTTATCACTGGATGACGAAATTAGGTAAAGGGAGATAGGTCAAGGAAAATGAGATAGGGTTGCAGGGATCAACGGGGAAAGGTATGCACAATTATTATCACTTGAAGATGATTGTGATGGAATGGTTTTTAGATTGTAAGTAAGCTAGGAAGAACATGGGAAATGTATTATTCTTAAACTTATGAAAATGGACAAACTATGATCAATTCCCCAATACAGAGAATGAGAAAGAGTGTATTTTGAATATCAAACTTGAAAGATATCATATCATAGAGATGAAGTGAACATGAATACAATACATTATAACATATGAAAATGAAGAAAATACAATGATAAACATCACTACTATCAAATAAAATAGTCGCAACTCCTCTTTATTAGCTGGCCAAACTAAGTACAATAAATCCTTGATCAATTAGCAAACATACAAACTGATTCCAAACCTTACTAAGAATCAAGTGATGGACTAAATAGACATCAAAACAAGGTTCACTCATCATCAAGGGTTGAATCCATGAGGTGAGGAAGAGATCCACAAAAAACTGAACTATAAACTGAAGTATAGGATGGTCCAAGTGACTCACTCCTCATTACATTAAACTGATTCATATTTGACTAAAGGATAAGTTTACCCAATGAATATACCCCGAGGTAACTTACCTTTTACATAATTTTTATTTACCATGATTAATTAAATTGATAGTAAAACCATTTCTTGAGGTAAAACCAAAAATTACAGTGAAAAACAAAAAGAAAATGAGTAAACTAGCATAAGCGCCATTTTCCTATCATAAACACACTTGCTCTATCATAAGCGCCTGCCATGTTTAGGGATACTTTAGGAGGCCTTAATGGTGTCCAAATTAGAATGAGGATAGCTTGTTGGAAATATTATCCTATCCTCTTTCTGGATATACCTATAGTTCTGAAAATGGTGCTATTTGACCCCTAAAAACAGAAATATAACAAGACTAGTATAAGCACAACACTTAGGCAAAAACAACAGAAGAAACATGTTTTTTCTTGTGTTTTTTTTTTTCCTTTTTCACCTACTAAAACTGGAAATCAAGCTTGGGAGGGTGATTTTTCTAGATGTATATGTCATTACAAATCTCATGGTGGTTTTCCTTTTCTCAAAAAGTTTCCCACACATAAGCATAGTGCCAATGGCCCTGCGCTTATGACCATTTTTCTGATATTTTCATTTGCATAAAAACACGTTCATGTACAACTTTGACAAAAATGTTGTAGCTTGCTTCAAAACTTGTGAAAAGGGTGTTTATGAGGTGGCTAGGCTTGGAGTGAAGCCTCAACAAGTGTTTCCAACCTGTCCTTCTCCTTTTGATGAGTGAGAGCTTCAATTTTGGCATTGGCTCTTTTGAGCTTGGCCAATGAAATTTTCTCCTTCTATGCTTGATGTTTGGCTTTCCTCCTCAATAAGTCATTATCCTTATTTTCATTTGCTAGTAGCTTCTATAATTTTTTATTGGCTATAAGAAGCCATGGCTACCTGTTCTTATTTATCTCTATAGTAAGCTTCTCATTTGGGTTAGTTGATCAACAAGCTCATCTTCCCTTTGCCTTTCTAGAGCTAGAGCTCTTTTCAGCCCTCTAGTTCTAGGTATCTGTCTTGATACCTGTTCTTCTTCATCATCAACTAAGCCATAATTATCTATTATTTCATCTATCATGACTTTGACCTTTTGAGCCTCCCTTTGAGTAGTGAAATACTTCACCTGATCAATGAATATTTTGGTTTTCAACTATTCATTTTCTTTCTCAAGGAAGTGTACAACATATTTGGCTTTATCAAGGTTGGTTTGGAGGTCTCTGATTTTTTCATCCTTACCTTTGCTGACCATGTTAATGATCTGGTTGTCATCATCATCACCTAGGTTAACCAAAACAAACTCATACTCAGTCTCATGGATGTTTTCATCATGTTTCACCTCTGGTTGAGTTTCTATCTCAATCAACTTTCCTTTACCCTTTTCCACCTGTTCTGTTGATCTAGAAGACATGGCCCCTCTCACTATGTGTGGAGAAAACACAAGCATGTGGCCTCTCTGGTAGGTTTTTTAAAATTTCTCAACTTCAACCATACTAGAGCTCTCTACCTCATATATCTCATTTATGATAGGATATTCAACCTCGATGTGGAATGAAGATAATTATGGTGAAGTGGATGAAGAGGATTGATATAATGATGGTGAATTTATAGTAGGCTGAGATGGATGGATGGAACTGGATGGCTGAGATGATGACGGCATATTCTGAGCATGCTCAGTAGGAGTATATCTAAAAATATCATGGGCTATGAAGGTATCCCATGCAATGTTGAGCTCATTGAGATGATAAAGGACAATGATTTTGATAAGGGAATGATGGAAAATAATTTTCATTTGGTGTTCATAATCC
Organism: Pinus albicaulis; assembly: GCA_034641835.2. Lineage (NCBI taxonomy): Eukaryota > Viridiplantae > Streptophyta > Pinopsida > Pinales > Pinaceae > Pinus > Pinus albicaulis. The sequence continues at coordinate 1,226,970,623 of CM076575.1, forward strand.
CTTTTCTAAGCATTAAAAGACATCTTTTCAACACTCAGGAAAAGGTAGTAAGGTATATTGAGCATCCTTACCCTATTGAAATGCATTAGGAGCCATATGTGATAGGTATACAACCTTGAAAATCTACCTTCACATGTAAAGTACTTCATGATTATCTTCGTCGTGGGTGAAAATCTGTCCAGGAGGTAGGAAAAACAAAACATCCTCTTTTTCTCATTCTTGTATCTAGGTTTTAAAAAGGTCTCAAAGTGTTGATTTTCTAAATCACTCTTTTTGAACCACCTTTCTCCAACATTTGGGGTCCCTGTGGTAGCTGAAATGATGGAATTTGAGACAGTAAAGGTGAGACCATCTAGGGTAACCTTTTTCTTATGGTGTTTAGATATGAAGATCCTAGTTAACATGGAATGATGTTGAAACTCTGAATTTGTTCACAAAAATCATAACAACCAACATGTTTGAAGCATGTCACTATCATTGGAGAAGCAAAAAGTTCCCTAGTGCTAATAGGTTCATGTTTGATTATCTTGCCCCCTTTATGTGGCCTCCTAGCCTCTATTTCCTCTTCCTCAATATGTGATTTATTATGTTCTCCTTCTACTTCCATGGTGTGTTTTCTTTCAAACCCTATGGAGTTATGTGATAGTGTGGAAGGTGAATTCGGTTATAGGATATGGGGAAAGGGAATTTTATGGGAAATAGTGTTTAGGGATATGAGGAATGGGGAAGGGAAAATGAGTGAAAGGGTGATGTGAATTTGGATTTAGGAGCCTAGATAAAAATAGCACCTATGGGTTAGGGTTTTGGGAATTAGTATCTTAGGGATAGTGATTATGATAATAGAGATTTGGGAAAGAATTTTAACAATGTAGGGGTTTGGTATTGAGTGTAAGGGAAATATGATGTTGGGAATTATGAGTACAAGGGAGAAAATCTAGGGTTTCACATTGAATAAGACACCAAATTTTATTTTAACCAACTCACACATTCAAAATGACTTTGATGGAGAGGAGAATGAAGTAAAAGTCACTTTCTTGTTTGGAAATGTGAAGAATGATTGTTGAAGTCTAGGGGAGTTTTTTTGCAACTTTGATGAGTCTCTAATATTTTTTGGTCCTACGCGTAGCACTAAGAGGATAAGAAAAATTCCAAGAGCATAATAACATCACTAAGAAGATAAGCACAATACCAAGAGCATAAGCACAACGCTAAGAGGATAAGCACCCTTTTGATATGTTTTTCCTCAATTTTGCTCAGAAAATCACAAATTTCACTCTCCTCAGTTATTTTCTTGATGAAACAAGAGGGAAATGAATTTTAATTTGATGTCTAGGAGTATTAAATACTTAAGTTATTTTATATTTAGATCCAAAAACCCACTTTTCCTATGTTTTTTCTAATTTTCTGAAAGCATGTTGAATATTCGTTTTCTTTGACTTTTTCTTCTTTGTATGACGAAGTTGCTGGAGTTTGACACTTGTCACTTTGATTTAGTGGTGATATTCAGTTTGGCATGGAAGTTGGAGTTGAAAAATTTTAGGTAGGTTACTTATTACATATAATAAGCTTAAAATTACCTAAAAATTTAAATAAATAAAAACTTTGTTTTTTTTAAATAATTACATTTGAGTATGAAAATCATACTATAAACCATAATTAAAACATTAAAATATCATATTTATCTATTGATAATGCTCTGAATATGATAATAAATTATTTATTGAATCACTCTCACACCTTTTCTAACCTTATTGAGATGAAATGGTGCATTTTTGGACCTTACAAAATGAAACCTAATGACCTGATGGGACCTTGAATGACCTGAATCCATAGTTAAATTTGATTGAGATAAGACATAGTGGAATAAACTCCTCAAAAGTATTTTTATGCTCAGCAAGAGATGAAGGTGGGCCAACAAATGAGAATTTGTGAGGGAGAGTGAGATTTTGAGACTAAGGCTACTATCAGTGAAACAATTTTTAGCATGACCTAATGGAATGATATAAAAATTTTAGAGTGGGACACCTAAAATTAGAATGAAAAGAATAAATTTGATCACTGATGGAAAAATTCATATTCTGACACTAACATCAGCCTTATTGGAGATGGAATCTCCTTGAGGTGTCAAGAACACTGTATACCAAGTGCCTAACCATCGGGCCAATACGGTCAAAAAAATTTAAACTGAAATGCATGACTAAATACTGACAATTCAATCAATCAAAGTAACTGAAAACTAACAACTCAGAAAAATAGACTAACTCAATGCAAACTCAAATGTGTGAAAATTTACTCAATACTGACTTAAAATTAAAAAAATTAATAAACTTATTGATGGCAGCATATCACTGAGACTTGAGGGCTTCAAATATTGATGGCAACCACCTTCATCATGAAGACATATGTATAATCATGTGAAGTGATCCTTCCAGTGTAACCAATCCACCATATGGCTACTTACTTAATTTTTTCTCTCATTTTCCTCCAGCAGATAGAAAAATAAAAAATAGGCCACTCCAAGTGTCTACTGAACATGTGCTTCTAGTCCATGAAAATAAGAAAATACATCTTCCCTACTAACTATAGAAAATCCGTAAAAGGATCTCCAAAAATATGAAATTTTACCTTGTCCTGAGATTCAGAAATAACACAAGCACACTCTTCTTTTTGATCTGAAAGAACACTTGGTTGTTGATCCATAGGAGAGCACATGTAAGTATGACTTTCTACAATATGAGTATTGGCTACAAATTCCCAAAGCACATGAAACTCTGACTCTATGACTTGCACATTGTCTCTCTTAGGCTCATACTCTTTAAATTGATATTCTAAATAAAATTTGAACATAACAAATTCTTCAACATTGTTAAACATGACATCCCTATCTTCTTCACGAAATAAAATAATATTTGTTAGCTGATCTCCTTACATAAAATAATAATCATAAATTGGTTTACTCAAAACAAATTCCCTTATGCCTTCATCAGTCTCATGACTATCATCATTTAGACCCATAATTTCATTTTCAATAATATAAGATACTTCACTCACACATTCTTGAATATGTGAATACTGTAAGAATTGAAATTCTACATTAGCTTGGGATGTAACATGATTTTTCAAGAGCTTATCTATTTCATCTTCAGACAAAGGAGAAAACTATTTTTTAAGGAAATTTACATTGATTTGGTGATTTTCATTTTAAGGATCAGGAATTGGCACTTCTCTTTATTGGTCCCAATCTGTCTCATCTAAGGAGGGAGCAATCGATTCTTGTTGGTGATGAAATAGGTTCTCATGAAAAGGCTCAAGGATCTCTTCATCCAAGGTGGAAACTATTGATTCATGTTGGGAATAAAAATCATGAAGGGATTCTATGATCTCATCATCTAGACACTCTTCATCCCCATACAAATTTTCAAGAAACTTAATGAGACTATCAGAGATCTCACAACAACTATCAATCATCGACAAGGAAGAATAAGATCTTTGATAATGTTAAAAGAAAATTGAATGAATTTCCTTTAGAGAATATAAGCTAGCAGATGATAGACTCTCATACCATGATCTCGCTTTTTCCTCGAAGGTATCCATAAACATCTTCATCAGAAAATCTTCAGGAAACTTAGGCTTTAGTTTTTTTATATGAAAATTAAATTTGAACAAATTCAAACTAACATCTTCTCTATCTTGGCCCTTAAACTTTGAAAGTCATGATTTCCAATCTATACAAGAAATACAGCTTGTAAAACTAGGAATATGAGCTTGATTGATAGGAGTATACCTTTGAGTAATCAAATCAATTTTGAAAACAGGGAGTTCACCAAGAATTTATTCAAACTACCATTTCTTGAAAAGTGGAGTCATCATGAAAAATCTTAACCTTTGGATTTTTTGACACTAGAGTTTCTAGGTGAATGATTCAGCCTTGATCTGTATCTAACCATTTCCCACCATCAACAATTAGATCTAAAAAATTTCGTTCTTTCCCAAGGAATATTTTTCTTTTTTCCTCCGTGGCCATGACGCCAGAATGTTATCACTCCACTAGATTCTAAAGGTTGAAGAAGGAATCCCAACAGAGGTAACTACAAAACAAGCTTTTGAATTGATAGATAGCCCTATCAAGTTGGAGAGGGCTCTCTCCCAAAAGGTCACAGCCAGGAGAGATGGATAAATTAGGGTTTTTAGGCTAGATAATATGTGCAGTGGGTTATTTTGATTTATTTATTAGTGGATCAATAAATTAGGTCAAGGGAGGTAGGTCAGCGCAAATGATATGGTGTTGTAGGGATCGATGTAGCCAGATAGGCACAAGGCTTATCACTTGAAGTTTATTGTGATGAAATGATGTTTGGACTAAAAATAATCTAGGAAGATCATGCGAGATGTATTATTCTTAGAAAAATGGAAATGGACAAACTATGATCAATTCCCCAAAATAGAGCATGAGCAAGCATATATTTAGAATATCAAACTTGAAAGAGATCATATCATAGAGATCAAGAGAACATGAATACAATACATTCTAACATATGAAACTGAATAAAATTCAATGATAAACATAAATACCACAAGTATCTGATAAAATAGCTACAACTCCTCTTTATTAATTGGCCAAGTTGAGTACAATAGTTCCTCAATCAATTAGCAAACATACAAATTGATTCAAACCCTTGATAAAAGTAAAGTGATGGAATAAATAGAAATAAAAACAAGCTTAACTCACCCTCAAGGGTCGAATTCATGAGGTGAGGAAGAGATCCAAAAAATAATGAACTACAAACTAAGGTATATGATGCTCCAAGTGATTCACTCCTTATTACACTCAACTGATTCATATTTGACTAAAGTATAAGTTTACCCAATGAATATACACCTAGGTAACTTATATTTTAAATAATTACATTTAACATGATGAATTACATTGATAGTAAAATCATTTCTTGAGGGAAAAAAAAAAAATTACGGTGAAAAAACAAAAATAAATGAGGAAACTGGCATCAGCGGCATTTTCCTGTCATAAGCACCCTTACTGTGTCATAAGAGCGCTCCATGTTTAAGGCCAATTTGGGAGGCCTACCTGGTGTAAAAATTGGGTCCATGATATCTTTTTGGAAATATTATTCTGTCATATTTCTAAATATGCCTCTAGTTCTGAAAATGGTGGTGATTTGACCCCTCAAAAATGAAATTTCCCAAGACTGGTATAAGTGCAACGCCTAGGAAAAAATAGGAGTAGAAACATGTTTTTCTTTGTGGTTTTTTTCTTTTTTTCACCTCCTCAAACTGTGAATCAAGCTTGGAAAAGTGGTTTTTATATATTTATATGTAATTAAAAATCTCATGGTGGTTTTATTTATCACAATAAGTGCCCCAAGAATAAGCGCAATGCCAAGGGCACTGCGCTTATGACCATTTTTCTGATATTTGCATTTGCAGAAAAATGCAGTCATGTAAAACTTTGACAAAAATGTTGTAACTTGACTCAAAATTTTTGGAAAGGGTACTGATGAGGTGGCTAGGCTTGGAGTGAAGCCTTAGCAAGTATTTCCAACCCGTCCTTCTCCTTTTCATGAGGGAGAGATTCAATTTTGGCATTGGCTCTTTTGAGCTTCACCAATGCAATTTTCTCCTTCCATGTTTGATGTTTGACTTTCCTCCTAAAAAAGTCATTATGCTTATTTTTCTTTGCTAGTAGCTTCTCTAAGTTTTTATTGGCTCTATCAAGCCTGGCTCCATTTTCTTATTAATCTCTATAGCAAGCTACTCATTTAGTGCTAGCTGATCAACAAGCTCAGCTTCCCTTTTCCTTTCTAGAGCTAGAACTATTTTCATCCCTCTAGTTCTAGGTCTCTGTCTTGGTACCTATTCTTTTTCATCATAAACTAAGCCATACTTCTCTAGTGTTTCTTCTAGCATGAATTTGGCCTTTTGAGCCTCCCTTTGAGCATTGAAATAATTCACCTCATTAATGTCTAGTTTGGTTTTAAATTTTTTATTTTCTTGCGAAAGGAAGTGTACAACATATTTGGCTCTGTCAGGGTTGGTTTGGAGGTCTCTGATTTTTTCATCAGGTTTGGTTTGGAGGTCTCTGATTTTTTCATCAGGGTTGGTTTGGAGGTCTCTGATTTTTTCATCCTTACCTTTGATGGTGATCTTAATGATCTGACTCTCATCAACATCACCTAGGTCAACCAACTCAAATTCATGCTCAGTATCATGGAGGTTTTCATCATATTTCACCTCTGGCTGAGTTTTTCTCTCAATCAACTTTCCTTTATGTTTAACAACCTAATTTGTTGATGTAGAAGACATGGCCCCTCCCACTATTTGTGGAGAAAACACATTCCTGTGGCCTCTTTGGTAGGTTTTTGACAATGGCTCAACCTCAACCATAATAGCCCTCTCTGCCTCATATATCTCATTTTTTATAGGGGACTCAGTCTGAGTGTGGGATGAAGATAATGGTGGTGAAGTGGATCAAGAGGAATAATATGATGATGGTGAATTTACAATAGGCTAATATGGAGGGATGGAAGTGGATGGATAATATGACGAAGTCATATTTGAGCACGTTGAGTAGGAGGATCTCTAAAGATATCATGGGATATGAAGGTATCCCATGCAATGTTGAGCTCGTTTAGATGGTAAAGGAAAATTATTTTGATAAGGGAATGATGGAAAATAATTTTCATTTGGTGTTCATACATCCTTTTCTGAGCAATAAAATCCATCTTTTCAACACTCCGGAAACGATAGTAAGGTATATTGAAAATCCTTACCATAGTGAAATAAACTAGGAGCCAGATGTTATAGGTATACAACCTTGAGAAACTACCTTCACATGTAAAGTACTTCATGATTATCTTCATCATCGTTGCAAATTTATCTGGGAAGTAGAAAACAATAAACATCGTCTTTTTCTCATTCTTGTATCTAGGTTTAAAAAAGGGCTCAAAGCGCTGATTTTCGAAATCACTCTTTTTGAACCACCTTTCCCCAACATTTGGGATCCCCGTGTCAAATGAAATGATGGAAGTTGAGATATTAAATGTGACACCAGCTAGGGTAACCTGGTCATTATGGATTTTAGATATGAAGAGCCTAGTTAACATGGAATGATATTGAACCCTTTGAATTTCTTCACATAAATCATAACAACCAACATGTTTGAAGCATGTCACTATCATTGGAGAAGCCAAAAGTTCCCTAGTGATGATAGATTCATGTTTGATTATCTTTCCCCCTTTATGTGGCCTCTTAGCCTCTATTTCCTCTTCCTCACCATGTGATCTATTATGTTCTCCTTCTCCTCCCATGGTGTGTTTTTTTTCAAACCCTAGGGAAGTAGGTGAAAGTGTGGAAGGTTAATTTGGGGATAGCATATGTGGAAAGGGAATTTTATGGGAAATAATGTTTAGATATATGAGGAATGGCGAAGGGAAAAGGAGGGAAAGAGTGATGGGAATTGGGATTTAGGAGCCTAGGTCAAAATAGCACCTAGGGCTTAGGGTTTTGCGAATTAGTAGCTTAGGGATATGGATTATTATAACAAGGGTTTGGGAATGAATTTTAACAATGTAGAGATGGTACTGAGTGTAAGGGAAATAAGATTTCGGAATTATGAGTGCACTAGAGAAAAACTAGTGTTTCACATTCAAGAAGACCCCAAATTCTATTTTTACCAACTCACACATTCAAAATGACTTTCATGAAGAGGAGAATGATGTAAAAGTCACTTTCTTGACTGGAAGTGTGAAAAGTGATTTTCGAAGTCTAGGGGTTGTTTTTTGCAACTTTTATGAGTTTATGATCCTTTTTGGTCGTACGCACAGTGCTAAGAGGATAAGAGAAATTCCAAGAACATAAGCACAATGCTAAGAGGATAAGTGCCCTTCTTCTCTGTATTTCTCAATTTTTCTCAGAAAATTGCAAATTTCGCTCTCCTTATCTGTTTTCTCAATGAAGCAAGAGGGAAATTAATTTGAATTTGATTTTAGGAGTCTTAAATACCTGAGTGATTTTATATTTAGATCCGAAAACCCACTTTTTCTATCTTTTTTCTCATTTTTGAAAGCATGCTGAATATGATTTTTCTTTGACTTTTTCGTCTTTGTAGGATGAAGTTACTGGAGTTTAACGCTTGTCACTTTGATGTAGTGGTGATCTTCAGGTTGGAATGGAATTTGGAGTTGAAAAATTTTAGGGAATTTACTTATTAGATATAAGAAGCATAACATTACATAAAAAATGAAATAAATAAGAACTTTTTTTTTGAAAATAATTACATTTGAATATGAAAATCATAGTAGAAATGATAATTACAACTTTAAAATATCATATTTACATGTTGATAATTCTCTGTAGATGATAATGAAATTTTTATTGAATCACTTTGACACCTTTTTCTGACATTTTTGAGATGACATGGTGCATTTTTCGACCTTGAAAAATGAAACCTAATGACCTAATGGGACCTTGAATGACCTGAATCCATAACTGAATTTGATTGAGATAATACATAGTGAATTTTCTGAATGGGACAACTTAAATGAGAATGAAAAGAGTGAATTTGATCAGTGATGGCAAAATTCATATTTTTACACTAACATCGGCCTTGGAGGTGTCGAGAACACTATAGACCAAGTACCTAACCATTGGGCTAATACAGTAAAAAAAAATCAAACTGAAATGCATGACTAAATACTGACAACTCAATGACACAAACTTAATGAAAACTAACAACTCAGAAAAATAGACTAACTCAATGTAAAATCAAATGTATAAAGCTTGACTCAATACTCACTAATAAAAAAGCATACTAAACTTATTGATGGCAGCATATCACCGAGACTTGGGGGCTTCAAATCTTGATAAAAACACCTACCTCCTGAAGACATATGGACAATCATGTGAAGCGATCCTTCTAGTGTAACCAATCCAGCAGATGGCTACATACTGAAAATTTTCTCTCACGTTCCTCGAATAGGCAGGAAAAAAAAAACAAAAAAACAAAAAATATAGGCCACTCCAAGTGTCTACTGAACATGTGCTTATCGTCCATGAAAACAAGAAAATACATCTTCCCTGCTAACTGTAGTAAATTAGTTAAAGGATCCTAAAAAAAAAAAAAAAAAACTAGGCCACTCCAAGTGTCTACTGAACATGTGCTTCTGGTCCATGAAAACAAGAAAATACATCTTCCTTGCCAACTATATTAAATTAGAAAAAGGATCCTAAAAAAAAAAACTAGGCCACTCCAAGTGTCTACTGAACATGTGCTTCTGGTCCATGAAAATAAGAAAATACATCGTCCCTGCTAACTATAGTAAATTAGTAAAAGGATCCTCAAAAATATGAAATGTTACCTTGTCTTGAGATTCAACAAAATCACAGTCACACTCTTCATTTTGATCTGAAAGAAAACTTGGTTGTTGATCCATAGGAGAGCATAGGGAAGTATGACTTTCTGCTATCTGAGTGTTGGCTACAAATTCTTGAAGCATGAGAAAATATGACTCTATCACTTGCACGATGTCTCACTTAGGCTCATACTCCTCAAATTGATATTCTAAATCATCTTTGAACATAAAAAAATTCTTCAAGATTGTTAAGCATGACAACCCTATCTTCTTCATGAAAGAAACAAATATATGTTAGTTGATCTCCTTGCATAAAATCATCACCACAAATTTCTTTTCTCACAACAACTTCATGTATGGCTTCATTAGTCTCATAACTTTCATCATTCAGACCTAGAATTTCATTTTAAATAATGGAATATGCTTCACTCACACATTCTTGACTGTGTGAACACTATAATAGCTGAAAATCTACATTACCTTGGGATGTAACATGATTTTTCAGGATTTTATCGATTTCATCTTCAGAAAAAAGAGAAAACTTAGTTTTAATGCAATTTACATTGATTTGGTTATTTTGATTTTCAGGATCCGGAATTGGTAGTTCTCTTTATTGGTGCCAAAATTTCTCATCTAAGGAGGGAGCTACTAATTCTTGTTGGCAATGAAAAAGGTTCTCATGCAAAGGCTCAAAGATCTCTTCATCCAAGGCAGAAATTGTTGATTCTTACTGGGAAGAAAATTCATGAAGGGATTCTATGATCTCATCATCTAGAAACTCTTCATCCCCATACAAATTTTCATGAAGCTTAATGAAATTATAAAAGATCTCACAACAACTATCAATCATCGATAAGGAAGAGTTAATGCTTTGATAATGTTGGAAGAAAATTGAATGAAAGTCCTTTAGGCAATATAAACTAGTAGATGGTAGAGTCTCATACCATGATCTCTCTTTTTCCTCCAAGGTAGCCATAAACATATTCATCAGAAAATCTTCAGGAAACTCAATATTTAGTCTATGAATATGAAAATGAAATTTGAAAAAGTGAAAAATCGCATCTTCTCTATCTTGGCCCTTAAAATTTGACAGTCTTGGTTGCCAATCTGTACGAGGAATATGTTTTGGAAAACTAGGAATATGAGCTCTATTCATAGTAGCATACCTTCAAGTAATCAAATAAATTTTGACAACAGTGAGTTCACCAAGAATATATTCAAATTGGCATTTCATGAAAAGTGGAGTCATCATGAAAACTCTAAACCTTTGGATTTTTAGACATTGGAGTCACCAGCTGAATGATTCAACCTTCATATGGATCTTACTGTTTCCCACCATCAACAATCAGATCTAAACTTTGTCATTCATTCCCTACAAATATTTGTGTTTTTTCCTCCTCGACAACAATGCCATAATGTTATCACTCCGCCAGATTCCCAAGGCTGAAGAAGGAATCCCAACAGAGGTAACCACAGACCAATTTTTTTAATTGATAGCTAGCCCTATCAAGTCAAAGAGGGCTCTCTCCAAAAATGTCATAGCCAAGAGCACTGGAGAAATCATGGTTTAGTTGCTAGATATTGAGTGTAGGGTTTTTTTTTTTATTTGATTTTTTTTCGATTATCACTGGATGAAGAAATTAGGTCAAGGAAGCTAGGTAAAGGAAAATGAGATAGGGGTGCAGGGATCGATGGGGAAAGGTAGGCACAAGGCTTATCAATTGAAGATTATTGTGATGGAATGGTGTTTATACTGAAAAGAAGCTAGGAATAGCATGGGATATGTATTCTTCTTAGACACATGAAAATGGACAAGCTATGATAAATTTCCCAAAACATACCATTAGAAAGCATGTATTCTGAATATCATAATTGAAAGGGATCATATCATAAATATGAAGTGAACATAAATACAATACATTCTAACATATGAAATTGAATAAAAGACAATGATAAACATCAATACAACAAGTATCCCATAAAATAGTTGCACCTCGTCTTTATTAACTAACCAAACTAAGTACAATAGTTCCTTGATCACTTAGCAAACATATAAACTGATTCCAACCCTTGCTAGGAGCCAAGTGATAGACCAAATAGACATCAAAACAAGCTTCACTCATCCTTGGGGGTTGAATGCCTGAGGTGAGAAAGAGATCCAAAAAATAATGAATTGCAAATTGAACTATATGATGGTCCAAGTGACTCACTCCTCATTACATTCAACTGATTCATCTATGACTAAAGGATAAGTTTACCCAATGAATCCACCCCTAGGTAACTTAAATTTTACATAATTACATTTACCATGATGAATTAAATTGATATTAAAAACATTTCTTGAGGTAAAACCAAAAATTTTGGAGAAAAACCAAAAAGAAAATGAGTAAACTGGCATAAGCACCATTTTCTTGTCATAAGTGCCCTTGTTGTGTCATAAGCGCCATCCAAGTTTAAGGCCAGTTTTGGAGGCCTTATCAGTGTCCAAATTGGACCCAGGATAGCTATTTGGAAAGCTTATCATGTCCTCTTATTCAATATGCCTCTTCTGAAAAAAAGGTGTTGATTTGTCCCTCAAAAATGCAATCTCAAAAGACTGGTATAAGCACAGCGCCTAGGCAAAAAAGGTTGCAAAAACATGTTTTTTTTGTGGTTTTTTTCCTTTTTCACCTTCTAAAACTAAGAGTAAAGCTTGGAAAGGCGGGTTTTCTATATTTACATGTCATTAAAAATCTCATGGTGGTTTTCTTTAACTTAAAAATTTTCGCCTTGCTGTTTTACTTATGACCATTTTTATGATATTTGCATTTGTAGAAAAACATAGGCATGTACAACTTTGACAAAAATGTTGCAACTTGCCTCAAAATTTGTGGAAAGGGTGCTAATGAGGTGGATGTGCTTGTTGTGAATCCTTAACAATTTTTTCCAACCTCTCCTTCACCTTTTCATTAGTGAGAGCTTCAATTTTGGCTTTGGTTCTTTTGAGCTTTGCCAATGCAATTTTCTCCTTCCATTCTTGATGTTTATGGCGACAATTTTCCACATTTTTTGCCGATGTACAAGACATGGCCCCTCCAACTATGTGTGGATCAAACACATGCCTGTGGCCTCTCTGGTAGGTTTCTGAAAATGGCTCAACCTCAACCATACTAGCACTCTCTACCTAATATATCTCATTTCTGATAGGGGATCCAGTCTCAGTGTGGGATGAAGATAATGGTGGTGAAGTGGATGAATAGGCTTGATATGATGATGGTGAATGTATAGTAAGATGAGATGGAGGGATGTATATGTATGGCTGATATGATGAAGGCATATTTGAAGCATGTTGAGTAGGAGTATCTCTGAAGATATCATGGGCTATGAAGGTATCCCATGCAATGTTGAGCTCATTGAGATGGTAAAGGAAAATGATTTTGATAAGGGAATGATGGGAAATAATTTTTATTCGGTGTTCATACTCCCTTTTTTGAGCAATAAAAGCCATATTTTCAACACTCCAAAAAAGGTAGTGAGGCATATTGAGCATCCTTTGCATAGTGAAATGCATTAGGATCTAGATGTGATAGGTATACAACCTTGAGAATCTACCTTCAGATGTAAATTACTTCATGGTTATCTTCATAATGGGTGAAAATATCTAGGAGGTAAGAAAAATGAAACATCTTTTTTTATTTTTATTCTTTTATCTATTTTTTAAAAAGAGCTCAAAGTGTTGATTTTCCAAATCACTCTTTTTTAACCATCTTTCCCCAAAATTTGGGATCGTTGTGGCAGTTGAAATGATGGAAATTGAGGTAATAAAGGTGACACCAACTAGGGTAATCTAGTTGTTATGGAGTTTATATATGAAGGGCCTAGTTAACATGGAATGATGTTGAACCCTCAGAATTTTTTCACATAAATCATAACAAAAAAAATGCTCGAAGCATGCCACTGTCATTGGAGAAGCCAAAATTTCCCTAGTACTGATAGGCTCATGTTTGATTATAATACCCCATTTATGTGGCATCCTAGCTTCTGTTTCCTATCCTCACTATGTGATCCGTTATGTTCCCCTTCTACTTCCATGGTGTGTCTCTTTTCCACCCCTAGGGAAGTAGGTCATAGTGTGGACGGTTAATTTGGGGATAGGATATGGGGAAAGGGAATTTTATGGGAAATAATGTTTAGGGATATGAGGAATGGAGAAGTGATGCAAGGATAACTATTAAACCCACCTTAACCTAGGATTATGCTCCTTCTATAGTATATGTTCTAAATTTTTTCAATTAAGATAGGTTCATAAACTCTCTTAACCCTTTATAAACCCGATTCATTCATCATAAAATTCACCGGGGAAAGATCCCTTCAATATAATCTTAATATTTTAATCCTTTATTATAAACACTTTAACCTTATCACTTCAACTTACCTTTCTTCACCTACACATCACTTTTGCACACTTCCTTTCACATTAACTGAGGCAGTTTTATCACATCGCAACTCTACTCTTTCACAAATCACATCAACATGACTTTCCACCCTATCACACTTCATAGCTCAACTGCATCGCAATATCCTTGTTTTAATGATATCACAATATTTCAATTATAACCATATCAAAATATCTCAATTTTTTGGATATCGCAAGTTGGAAAATATTACATTTTTCACATTGACGATTATAACATATTTCATTTCAATGATACCTTAATCGATGCGATATGAAACATGCACGAAAAAAACCTGACACCTACCTCCTCATTGCAGTCTCAAGGTCCTTTAACAATTTCACATCTCTGAATGTGATATGGCTTCCTGACCGTCCATCTTCCAGTCTCATCCTACGATGTGATCTCAACCATTCACCTTCCACTTCATTTCTACAATAGGATCTTAACCATCCATCACTCTAGCTTCAGATCTACGATATAATCACAACCATTCATTCTCAAGCTTCACCCTTGTGATCTAATCTCCACCATCTATTCACCCTTCACACATTTGTTCTAATCCTTTGGAACTTAGGGAAAAATCATTGTTTATGTCCTTGGAAAATATATTTGTTTTTCCTCCCATCCATAGTAATACCATTGCAATTACCTCCAAACGGACCCATCTACCATTTAAATAAGGAAATATCAACTCATATGAACCTCACATAGATTTCTAAGAAAGCTTCTAAACATCGGTTCCACAAAGGAAAACTTCATAAATTTCATCAATATAACTCAACATAGAGGAATCTTCTAACTACATAGATTCACAATTTAATGCATATTATACTCTGTCAATGACTCATTCCGAAATGAATTGTGTTGGAACAGGATCTCCTACAAGAGCTATGAATCTGGTCCATTTTTGTATATTTTTTAGTATATCTAGTCTAACACAAGGGTTTTGGGGTGGGTCAAAGCCCCTATTGCATTGTAAGTGGGTGAAGGGTAGACCAAGAGTTCAAAAACCACAATTTGTAGACCATTGGATGCATAGGCTAAAGTAGTATAACTAGTTGAACCTTTTTGAGTTGTAAGATAGACTTGAACTGAGATTGGTGCAAATTGCGAATTAGTAGATCTATTTTGGGTTTTTGGGAAAGGACTCCTATTGGCTATGTTCACGGAGATCCTCAATCCTGCTCTATGCGAACCCTACTGCTATGAGTGCAGGTTAGGTTTTGGGTATTGTAAAGGTATCTGAAGGATTAATGAATGCAAAAGGCTGTTGAAATATTTGAATCTATTATATCTATGATATTTGATTATGTATGCTCTATGCCATTGATTTCAGTTGCAAAAGTACTTGTGTTTTTTGTTTATACTGTGATCTAGATCTATTATGGTATGCATAATTCTATATTGAGCTCTACAAGTAACTGTGCTAAGTACTTATGCTGTGCTAACAATTGATCTAAATCTTTTTATTAGACTTTATGCAAGAATAGCTACGATAATTTCCTTTTTGTCCTATATTTGTTATTTGTTGCAATTTTACATAACATTGCGCACGTGGATGCGAAGGGACTGATAGATATGGGTTATGTAATATGCGATATGATATTTTTGAAGTCGAATGCAGCTCTTCCTGACTTACCTGCCCCCTCCCAGGGTGTGGAAACCTGGTTCTAGCACCCTCCCATACTACTTCGGGTGAGACTTTGGCCTGTGCAAGAAGGTCACTGCCAAAAGGGCTAGTAGTATAAGGGTTCGTTGGCAAAACTTAACCTCCGAACCCGGGTGAGGACCCCTGAAGCCAACAAATGGTACTTTTTCTGGGACCAGGAGCATTTTGAGAGAGGGATTGGGTAATGCCAAGGCTATACTGGAAACTTGGAAGAAAATAAATTGATGAATGGTTCGAACGGAAATTTCAGGAATTCGTAGTGAAAGAAAACCGCAGTAAGAGGTTGATCACTGAAGAATGGAAAAATAAGTATATTTTCATTCATATCTATGAGATCTTCTTCATAACCATTTATATCGAGCTCTAGGAGTGGCTCACAAAGATGGTTTAATTTCAGAAGTGTTGGAAGGACGAGCAGGTTACACAGTAGACCCCAGAATTTATCCAGCAATTAGAGAAGGCTGATAACACCATCACTCTCACCATAAACCACTGGGTGGATAACATGCTAGGTGGATTTGTGACGGAATTTTCTGTCAATCAATTCTTCTCTTACTCCGAAGTAGAGCGAATATTCTTCAAAGGATTTAAGGGTTATTTTTTGAAGACTTTACCATTTTTTATTAAGATATTACTGTGTGAAAAAATTATTTTATGTAGCCACACCGAATGAATGACCTCTGATCTAGATGGGAGTACGACCTAATGTGGAAAATACTATCGAGCCAACCTAGAAGGAGGTAGATATGTCTATAGCTTGGTAAGAGAATCAACTGCACAAAATCCTCCAGCCACACCACCTTGAAACAACATTTCAAGAAGCCTAAGTCCTATTCTCAAATAGTGGTCAATATAAAGTATTTCAATCAAGGGCCTTCTGAGTCTGTGTGAGAGTTTGATCAATGGCTCAAGAAGGTGATCAGGGAAGGAGGACTTTAGTATGATTACAGACATCACATGGAATGGTTCATTGCTATGTTTCTATCTCACTTGCGCGTACTGATGGGCCACCAAACTTTCCAATCACCGGAAAAATCCCTGAAGGTTGCTATGAAGTTAGAAGGTGTGCCCAAAGATGATACCTATATATTCATCCAGTAGATCTAGGGACAACTGGAAGTGATGCACATGGAGATCCAGAACCTATGAATGGAGTGAAGAGCAGAGGCTAGCTCTGAAAGATGGTGCATACAATGAAAGAATAATGGTCACACCAAGGATAACTGCCCTCTATTAATAGACTACATCTAGGCCAGGGGAACTATTCCATTGTGTCATATGGATGTTGCAAGACAAAGTGGGCCAGCACTATGGTGCGATGATTTCTATGTTGCAAGGCCGCCATACGCAAACCACTGTCCCCGCCTAGCTGCGTATGTCCCAGAAGTAAAAAAAAAAAATGGTGTAGGTTCTGTATGTTGGTAGGACACGATGAAAAAAAATTCCAGATGTATGATTTGATGATCAATCGAGGGAACCTCTATAGGGTGCAGTCGGATCCATCCTCACCAAGATCCCTCTCGAGCACAGGGGGCTCCCCAGCAAGGGACAGGGGAGGTGGAAGAGGTGGGAGCGCAGGTCGGGGATGAGGGAACCTCATCTGTTATAGTTGTGGAGAGGTAGGGAACTTTTCCATGGAATCTCCAAACCCTACAAGACAATCGTGTTGGTATTACAGGTAGTTGGACCATGCGATTGAACAATTTCTAGTCCTCATAGTGAAGATGCAGGAAAAGTAGTCAACACCTACGTAGAATGTGCATAGGGGTAAGGCTAAGCTATGAGAAAAAGATCCGAGAGTGAATTTCATAACACGCAGTGGGATGGACATTGGAGGTCCTAGGGAGAAAAATGCAATTGAGCCTCTGATCCGACCATCAGTTAGAAAACTGGAAGGTTTGGATCTAAAAAAGGAGAAAGAAACATTTGTCGCAGCTCGCAAAGACTTTGTTGAGGTAGGAGAATCTACTTCGCAACAACTTGAGGACCTCAAGGAATATGAGGAGTTCAAACCCTTTTTACAGGCATGTATGAAGCTACTGTGCAACCCAAAGGTTGTGGAAAATATTCAGGCATTAATAGATAGTTGTGCAACACGACCTATCTTCCCTATGGAAGTCAAGGATGTACACAAACTCTATAGGTATAAGAAATGCAATGGTAGGGAGATGTGGTTGACTGCGTAGATCAATGATTACAAGATGGATCAGGTTATTTTGGACCTAGGGTCAGATGTGAATGTATTACTTAAATAGACTTGGCAATGAATGGGGGAGCCTAAGTTGGAATGGTCTACTATCCAACTATGTATGGCCAATCAACAGAAAATCACTCCATTGGGAATACTATCGAAGATTGCGGTGGATATCACAGGGGTTAAGGTCTCGGCTGACTTTCAAGTAATTCAGATTGTCGAAGATGCAGACCCCTACCCTGCGCTCCTAGGCTTGGATTGGGCCATCGATATGGGAGGCATCATTTACCTTAAGAAGAAAAGCATAGTATTCAAGAATAATGGTACAAGGGTAATAGTACCATTAGATCTGGCGGAAGGCGAATGATACACAGAACTAATAAGTGATGAAGACGATGTGGATCATATCTATAATTTAATTTCGCAAGATGAAGATTGGATCAAACCCATGGTGGAGGGGGTACTCTATTGGGAAAATGATAGTGAATGTTTCTCTAACTTTGATGGGGAGATAGAGAATTAGCAAAATCGGTTACATGGTGTCTCTGCATTGTGATGTCTTCGGATCATGAAAAACTTCTGATGCATCTCCTCAAAGGTAAGAGACCTACCTTATTTCGATGGTTCTGGTAATGTTAGGGAATTTTTTCGGGCATTCAAAGCCGAGGTTCCCCAAGAACGAAGGTTATGGGCATGTAATATGGCCATGCTTGGATAACCTGTGGGATGGTGGGTAATGCATGAGGAGGCATTCCAAGATTGGAAGGAGTGTAGGAATATGATGATCCTATGATTTAAGGCCCCAGCCGATGTGCAAATAAAAAATTTCCTTGGACTCGAAGATCCACGCGAATATCTTTTTGCTTGGATAAAGCAATGGTCCGATAGAACTACCCATGTGTGGGTTCATCTACTTATTCATGCCCTGGGACCACTTCCCACTACATGGTACTTAGATGCAGAGCTCCATTGGTGCACCTAGCAATAGGAGACTTTGCAGGATGAATTTCTGGGAAAATTTGGATTAATAGGTGGGACAGAGGCGCTTAGCGTAGCTCTATGAAAAATTGACACTATAGCATGGGGTGAATCACACCTGTGTGTCACACCTCAATTACCCAATTGGGAGCCACGGACACCAAGCATGATCAAATATTGGAGCCTAGATCCAAGAGAAGGTAGCAATGATCCATGAGAGGGTCCGAGCTCAAAATTGAATAGGGTGTGCATGGTTACTGGAAAACTCAGGCAGCGAATGGATAGCATTGGGACGCACCCAACGGTGGAAAAAATTGGGGATGAAAATATTATATATTTGCGAGCTCCCACAACAAAGCGGTGGCTGCACTCACTTCTTGGCCTCATAGGTTATTACAGAAATTTTGTTTAGAAATATGCAGTAATCATAGTACAGCTAAAACAATTTCATGAAGGTAGTCCTGTTCTATTCCGATGACACAAGCCGAGCGACCATACCTTTGGGTTTGAAGTACTTATGGCTTAAGCCTATGTTGGGGGAAGATGCACAGGAGGCGTAGGTGTTTGAACCAAGTGTAGCAGAAATGCCAAGCATAGAGGAGGCGTGAAAACTAGCTATTGGCACATTAACCTCTAGTAAAAAGATAAAGTTACTGTTAAAAGGAGTAGGCTGCTGGAATTTAATGGGGAAAATTTTGAGGATTTTGTACCGTTCACCTGACAGTAAGTTCCAAGTTAATTTTACCCTACTGTTGGAAAAATTTTCTCATGAAGGTGGCCCAGTTCTGTTCCGATGACACAAGTCGAGCGACCATACCTTTGGGTTTGAAGTACTTATGGCTTAAGCCTGTGTTGGGGGAAGATGTGCAGGAGGTGCAGGTGTTTGAACCAAGTGTAGCAGAAACACCAAGCATAGAGGAGGTGCAAAAACTAATTTTTGGCACATTAACCTCTGGTAAAAAGAAAAAGTTACCATTAAAAAGAGCGGGCCATTGGCATTTAATGGGGCAGATTTTGAGGATTTGTTACTGTTTACCTAACGGTAAGTTCCAAGTCAATTTTACCCTACCGTTGGATGCCCACGGGCACTATAAAAAGGGTCAGATAGCTCAAACAATCTATTTGTCTCACTTACATAACTTGCACCTATCCTTTCTATCTCATGCGAACCTAAGCTATAAGATTTTTCGGGTCTGCATTGTTCCTCTCATGTTGGATCAACCCCCCTGCTGATAGTACCCACCCAGAGTTAGGATTCATTTTCCGCACTAAAATGAAAACCACTAACCTATCTGAGCCCTCAGCACTTACTGCCCCGAAATTTGAGGAAGTAATGGAGCTCAGGTTTGAGGATGAAGAAGTGCCCTAAACACTGGTCACCAGGAAGGGAACAAGGCTTAGGGAATCCTCCCAATGCTGTGAAATGGGCTTCAGGGAAGCTTAGGACCTCCCCAAGTCATTCCAAGTCCCTGAGAGAAATGCCTCAGGCTCAGGCTGCGCAGGAGGAAGCCCTGCCTGCCAATTCGATCAAGTAGTTATGTCCCTTCATCCACCCACGCAGGCCCTTAATGCGCACATCAAAGAACCTTGATGGCCTAGTTACATATCTACAGATGCCACTAACCCTGAGAGAACTCCTTGTCCTGAGCAACCCCTACAGGAAGCTCCATGAAGTTAAATTTGACGATCACGACTTGGCGAATTACAAATCCCTACCTGATTTGACCCCCATGCTATACTTCGACACAATTTACATGGACGATAGGGTCACAATTGTTCCTCAAAACTGGTAAGAAGATTTTCTAGATTTGGGATCTTGAACATGGTGTGTATGCCCCACTTTAGCCATTACAACGTCACAGATCAATTGGCCCGATAGCTGCTCACTCTAATTTAAGCTACCTGTGGATTTGAGATAGGGTCCCCATAAATGTTGCGTTGGTTCATAGAATCACGGGCCTTTCCATGAATGGGCCACACCCTTTGGAGCATGTGGGAAATAAATATGAAGGGGACACCATTGAATATGTGTGTAATACCTAACATGCAGAAAAAAATACACGGGGCTTTGTCATAAAATCCATCAACGACCCCGCTATGCAGATGGGTACCATATTACTAGTTTTCAAGCTAATGTGGAAGTGTCAGGTCGCAACCATCCCTGCCTATGTCATTCGGCTAGCCGGTCAATGTGTGAAAGGGGTTTGCCTCAATTGGGCCTAGTACTTATGCGACGAATTCTTAGCCTACGTCCGTGAATCACAAGAGCAGGGAAAAGCCTTTTTCTATGCCTAGCTACTATTTTTTATAGTCCTTGTTGCCTGGGAAACCCCTTTGGAGTCTATCCTCCCTGAGCTCCCTCCAGATATGTGCGAAGGGGCCTGATATGCCCATTTGTGGGATTCGAAGGACATGCAATGCATAGAAGATAACCAAGTCTTCTAGGTCCTCTTTGAGAGTAGCATTGTCGCAGCGATCAATTATCGACCTCGGCTATCCCCCATAGTATATGAAAAGTAAAAGAGTATCGCAACATTCCAGGTTACAATGAACAACATTCAGATCCACAACCACAAGGATAAAACCTGGATGTCACTTCCTTATATGGTAGCAGACGAGGAAATTGACAATGTCATTGCGCTATGACCTCTTGCCTGGAAGATAGACTTAAAAACTAGTGTTAGGGGCACTGCTAGTAGTAGCACAATGCAGGTACCCCCACCTATTATCACTAAGGATACTGGAAGCACATGAAAAGACACAGGCGTAGCCACAAAAAGGGACACACAGCCTACGTAGGCCACTACGAAGAACATCGAGGCTGATATCCAGGTTGATTCGCAACTTAACATGGAGGAAGGGAGCATTGGAGGTATGAATCGAATAGGAGAGCCTATCAAGGGACCCCAAAAGAAGTCACAGGCCTAGCGGAAGGAATGAGATGAGATGGTTACATTGACAGATGGAGATCTCGAGCAAATCGTAGATGCCTTCACACTGGCCATAGAAGAAAAATGGGTTTCTTTAGAGGAGCACTAGAAGGCTGCGATCAACGCCATATAGGAAGAGATTCAAACCTTGCAGCTAAATATGGACACAATGTAGACCAGCGTGGTCCATGGATGAATTCCCTTGGCATCTAGCTGTACAGTGCTAGGCATGGAAGAAAGTCATCTATATCCCTTACCTAGCACCGCCCTTATGATCAGTTCGCCGAACCAAGAGATCTAGCTCCATACAGGTGCAGGGGTGCAACTGAATCTTTCCAAGCTACCCCACGTAGCATTATATGGTCTCCATGCTGTAGTGTTTCAAAAGGTTCACCACTGGGACCAGCAAGTACACCACCAACTTAGTATGGCCGAACATACCATCGCGCAATAGAACGTAGAAGTACTCTTTGTTGTTGCGCAACAAGCAGAGCTTGAAACCCTGATCCACCAGCTTTAAAAAAAGGTTACAAAAGAAATCTCGGCTGCAGCCATTCCCCGGGCTAAAGTGTAAGGATTGGTCGCAACATTGAAGGCTTCCAGGACAAAATTCCAGGTCATTAAGGCATAGTTGGGGCAGAAAATCACTGACTTACAAGCCAAACTACAGCCTGAAACACCTTCAGAAGTACGAGCTCAGCGCGCTGTGCTAGTGAACTAGGCTACCAAAAACATTACAGGACAAATTTATTAGGGTGAACAATTACTTGAAGATGCCATGCAGCTTTGGACCATGATCCAACACTATCCGATCCTCCAGAAAATCAATCAGGACTTGCGACAAAAGGAGGAAAATTTTGAGTAGATCAGGGCTACATTACATACCTTTGTCCCTGCAAAATGTTTGGCGTGATTAAGGACTAGAAACGCCCTCCAATATGAGATCGATGGACTACACCATAAGAAGCATGTTATCGAAGAACTCTTGAAGCCTTGGGCTACTACAACCCTCCAACTTGTATAGGATGTTGATGGTGTTGTAAAGTGACTAAACCAAACACTGGAGAGTTTCACGGCTGTGACAGAGGGACCGACCTCATAAAAGCTTGTAGATATTGTGCAGAGCGATGCTACTCAAAATCAAGAAGTGTTGCCCCTGTTGGTCACAACTATCAATGCACTGTGCATGCATGTGGAGACCCCACCACCATAGTGACTCAGGATGAGTCACGGGATTATGTTTCTAGACTGTTGGAAGAGGGTCTCCTACAAGAGTTACAAATCTCGTCCATTTTTGTATATTTTTTAGTATATTTAGTCTAATGCAGGGGTTTTGGGGTGGGTCAAATCCCCTATTGCATTCTAAGTGGGTCAAGGGTAGACGAAGAGTACGCAAACCACAGTTTGCAGACCATTGGATGCATAGGCTAAAGTAGTATAAGTAGTTGAACCTTTTTGAGTTGTAAGACAGACTTGAATTGAGATTGGTGCAAATTTTGAATTAGTAGATCTATTTTTGGTTTTTAGGAAAGGACTCCTACTGGTTGTGTGCACAGAGATCCTCAGTCTTGCTATGTGTGGACCCTACTGCTGTGTGCACAGGTTGGGTTTTGGGTATTGTAAAGGGATCTGAAGGAATAATGAATGCGGAGGGTTGTTGAAATATATGAATCTATTCGGTCTGTGATATCTGATTATGTATGCTCTTTGTCATTGATTTAAGCTGCGAAAATACTTGTGTTACTTGTTTATACTATGATCTAGATCTATTATGGTATGCATAATTCTATATTGAGCTCTGCAAGTAACTGTGCTAAGCACTTATGCTACACTGACAATTGATCTGAATATGTTTATTAGAATTTATGCAAGAATAGTTGTGATAATTTCTTTGTTGTCCTATATCTATTATTCATTGTGATTCTACATAGCATTGCACATGTGGATGTGAAGGGACTGATAGATCTGGGTTCTGTAATATGTGATATGATATTTGTAAAGTTGAATGCAGCTCTTCCTGAATTACCTGCCCTCTCCCAGGGTGCGTAAACCTAGTTCTAGCACCCTCCCATACTACTTCAGGTGGGACTTTGGCCTGCACAAGCAGGTCACTGCCGAAAGGGCTAGTACTATAGGGGTTTGTTCGAAACCTTAACCTCCGAACCTGGGTTAGGACCCCTCAAGCCAAAAAATTGTGAATTCACCCTTGAAGAAGTAGAGACAAACCTTCCAAAACATAATTATTCACACAACATAGATATCAAAACCCCATCCCATCACTATAACTTTACACTATGTTTTTTGATTATATAACAAATTATATTTACAAAGGCTAACATCTATACTCGTAATACTATTAAATCTTGTCTCATAAGGCCCAAAACTATCAATTTTGGGCCAAACCCCCTTATTTTTCAAAATTCTTACCAACATATACAAAAAGGGAACCATGAACCAATTTTATTTAAGATCCAACAATCTCTCAATATTTCCTAAATATTCTCTCAATTCCATTCTTTACTCAACCAAAATATTATATTAGACCTCTAGATTCCTAAAATCCCCACTCTCCGTAGGATTACTCACTCATCCCTAATATATCTACAACTCACGAGATATTTTTAATTAATCAAATTACATTTAATATCTTTAGAACTCAAAATCGACTCCCTTTAGTAAATGTGTGATAAAACTCCTAGGTATTATAAAACTTGAATAATAATCCTACATCAGAGTCCCCAGGTTGAAATATTTCATGGACTCCTATTCATGAGTCTTCCATCTTACTTTCTTGTAAACTTCATCAGACTTCATCTTCTAGCTCAATTTCTGACCTTTTCCAATTTCAGATGTATTTGTTACATTTTACCCTCCTCCTGGATGTGAAACCTTGTATTATGGATCTCCTTTTTCTCAGTTTTCATTAGTATCTCCACTAAATAGTGTTTTGATGTTGTTACTAAACATAATGTTGGCTTGAGGGGTCCTGAACCAAGTTCGTAGGTTAAGGTTTGTGAACAAGCCCCTATATCACTGGCCTTTCAACAATGACCCACTTGCGTAGGCCAAGGTCTCACCTGAAGTAGTATGGGAGGGTACTGGAACCAAGTTTCTACACCCTGTGAGAGAGTAGGTAATTTGAGGCAGATCTATTTTATAACTTACTAGTTTCGCACAAAATGACTCTATTCGCAACTCTTTTAATAATGTAATCAGAATATATGTAGGTTTTAACCCTGAATAGAAATTATCTACACATGAATCTTATAACAGAAAATAAACAATAGCGAGAGCATAAAACATAAAACAGATAAACACAAAGATTTTCCCCTGGATCCCAAATCAGGATGACTAGCTTGATTTTTCATTATATTCCTTTTAGTGTTACAACACATATATATACATGCCGAAGCATACATAAACCCCAATCCATTAACCTTGGATTAGAACATAACCATAGTTCCCTTGGCTGGATCTACAAAATACCAGGGGTTGAAAACCATCGTACCCCAAAACTATGTGCAAACTCATGCACAAAACATCGGTGGGTTCGCCTATGAGTAGGTTCGCACATCAAAAAAAATTTCGCTGGGGCCTTGCCCCGAACCCCAACAGTGGGGGCTGCCTCCTCCCTTGTGACCCCCCTGCTGTGCCCGACGCAATGTACAACACGTGGGGCTAGTCGTGGAAAGAATATAACACATACCCAACATTCTCCGACTTGTTGTTTTATTTCCACAGGGGGCCACAGTAGAGCGTAGTAATTGGGCCTATTCTTCAACACCCATTGTTTCTCTACACCAAGAGAACTTCTGAGTGCGGACAGACTTTGTCAATGCATCTGCAACATTCTTCAAAGTGTCCACCTTTACTAGCAACACCCTTTTAGCCTCAACCATATCTCTAACAAAGTGATATTGAACATCAATGTGCTTTGTATTTGAATGGTAAGAAGGGTTCTTAGCCTAGAAAATTGCACTTTGGCTATCACAGTCTATCCTTATAGCTTGCTGTATCAACCCCATACATGAACACAATCTCTGCAACCAAACTGCTTCCTTGCTTGCATGAGTGGCTGCTATGTATTCTACCTCTGTAGTTGAAAGAGGCACTACAGACTGTATTTTACTCATCCAACTGACTGCGCCTCCAAATAGGTTAAACACATACCCACTTGTAGATATTCTTTGGTCTAGATCTCCAACCCAGTCTGCATCAAAAAAACCACGGATGTCCAACATTCTTTCCAATCCTGGTCTTCCCTGGTAGCACAAGCCATAATCACTAGTGCCACGTGAATATATTAAAACCCGCTTCACTGCTGTCCAATGCTCCTTCCCTGGGTTTAACATAAACCTGCTCAATACTCCCACTGCATGTGCAATGTCTGGTCTAGTACAGACCATTGCATAAAGAAAAATACCCACTTCATTTGCATATGGAACATGGGACATATCCTCATCTTCTTCTTGTGTTTTGGACACTGTTCAGTAGACAAATTTACACCTACAGGGATAGGAAAATTCATCGGTTTACTATCCTGCATATTGAACCTCTACAATATAGTCTCGACATACTTCCTCTTGTTTAACCAAAGCTTCCTCTATTCCCAATCTCTCTTAATTTCCATGCCCAAAATATAATTTACAGCACCAAGATCCTTCATGTCAAATTTGGAGAACAATTAGGTCTTCAAATCTTGGATAATTTCTTTGTCATTTCCAATCAACAACATATCATCCACATACAAGACCAAATAAATAACACGGTCACCAATTAATTTAAAATAAACACAGTGATACTCCTTGCTTCTGGTGAAGCCAAGTCCCCGTATATAGGTATCAAATTTCTGATACCACATCCTTGGTGACTGTTTTAACCCATACAGAGACTTCTTCAACCTGCATACCAGTTCTTTCTTACCATTCACCATAAAGCCTTCAGGTTGCTTCATGTAGATCTCCTCTTCTAGATCCCCGTGAAGAAATTTTGTCTTCACATCCATCTATTCTATCTCAAAATCAAATGTAGCAGCAACAGATAAAAGTAATATAATAGAAATAACTTTGGCAACAGGAGATAAAATATCACCAAAATTGATTCCTGACACTTGGGAATAACCTTTTGCTACCAAACAAGCTTTGTATACCTTGCCTTCTACATTCATCTTTTTCTTAAACACCCATTTGCTCCCAATGGGCTTCCTTCCAGCCGACAACTCCACTAGATCCCACGCCTCATTTTTGTGCAAGGATGCCATTTCATCAACCATGGCCTCCTTATAGAGTTTTCCATCCTCGAAACCTACTGCTTCCCTGATAGTTCTGGGATCATCATCAATTATAGTTAAGGCAAAACCTGAATAGAAAGCAAATGGGCTATACCTTTCTAGTTGCCTTCTTTCCCGAATTGATCTTCTCAAAGCTGGAGTTTGTGGCTCTTCCTATTTTGAATCTTCTTCTGTAGTAGAGTCTGATTCATCCTCCTTTAGCTCAAACTCTATCTTCTCAGGTTCCTTTCATATGATTTCATGTGTAACAACATATTTCACCTCTCTAAACACCACATCTCGGCTATACACAACCTTCCTTGTTTCCGAGTTCCAAAGCTTGTAACCTTTTAAACCATCCTTATACCCAATAAAGATGCACCTTTCAGATTTATTATCCAACTTGGTCCTTTTCTCCTTTGGAACATGTACATATGCATCACATCCAAATACCCTTAGATGTGAAAGAGAGGGTTTATTACCAGTCCATACCTCATGTGGAGTCTTATCCTCCAATGCTGATGAAGGTGATCTATTAACTAAGTAACATGCAGTCTCCACTGCCTCTTCCCAGAATTCTTGTCCTAACTCGGTACCACTGAGCATGCTTCTTGCCTTTTCCATCAGCGTTCTATTCATTCTTTCTGAAAATCCGTTTTGCTAAGGTGTGTATGGAGTAGTATTCTGCCGTGCTATACCACACTTCTTACAAAACTCTTCAAATTCCTTCTTGCATAACTCCCCACCATTATCGGTCCTCAGCACCTTTATCTTCTTCTCTGTCTGGTTTTCCACCAGAGCCTTAAATTCTTTAAATTTTTCAAAGACTTCAGATTTCTTTCTCAAGAAATATATCCATGTATTCCTTGAGAAGTCATCTATGAATGAAACATAATACACAGACTTTTCCAGTGATGGAATTGACACAGGTGCAAACACATCACTGTGCACAATTTATAATATCTTGTTCGTCCTCTTAGCACCATAAGGAAAACTAACCCGATTCTACTTCCCATATACACAATTTTCACAGAAATAGAAATCCAGAGAGAAATTAGACATACCTTCTACCATACCATTTCTATGTAGTATCCGAAGGCCCTTCTCTCCAATATGTCCAAACCTTTGATGCCATAGCATGGTCTTTTCTCTAGAGACAGCTAGGCTTTCCGCTCCACTTTCAAGAACCACATAACTATTACACCCATCAATAACAGTGCTACCTTGTAGAATGTACAGAGTTCCAATCCGAACTCACCGCATTAATACCAGTGCTCCCCGAACCATCTTACAGGCATCTTTCTTGAACACTGTTTTTACACTTGCATCATCCATATTGCTTACCGAAATCAGATTTCTGGCCAATGTAGGAATATGCAGAACACAAGGAAGTGTTCTAATCCTTCCACCTTGTAGCTTCAGCTTGAAATTTCCACATCTGATGATTTTTTCCTTCCTATCATCCCCTAGGAAGACATCACCATCATATTTCTCATACTCGCAGAACCACTCCCTATGGGAAGTGAAGTGAAAGGATGCACCTGGGTCAATCAACCATGACTCATGATCTACATGTGTATTTGAAGAGGAAGCCAAATACACATACTCACCTTCATCCGAGGTGGTTTTTTTCTCTGCAGAAGGAGCATCATCAGATCCCTTTCCTTTCTCAGGAGCTTTAGATCTGCACTCCTTTTTGTAGTGTCCTTCCTTTTCGCATTTCTAGCATACCTTTACAAACTTTCCAAGAGATTTATATCTCCCTCTAGATTTGGATCTCCCACTCGAAACCTTATTCTTGTTTCTTTTTTGGGACCTTCCTCGTACAGATAAGGCATCTCCATTCTGGCCCTCCATATTTCTCCGTCTCATTTCTTCCGAGAGCAAGGCTGAGACAATGTCATCAAAATTGAAGGTAGTTGTATTGCTACCTATTGCAATAACCAGACTATCCCACGAGTCTGGTAGATAACAAAACAAACTGATGCACTTATCTTCATATGAGATTTTAATATCAATAGATGACAGCTGACTTACCACAATATTGAAGGCATTCAGATGCTCTCTCACCGAGTCTCCATCCTTCATCCTTAGGCTATACAGATTTTTCCGCAAGAAAAACTTATTCACCAGAGACTTAGATTGGTACAAAGTCCCAGTTTTTCCACAAATTATTCACCGTATATTCCCCAGATACATTCAACATTACTGAATCTGAGACACACAACCGTATTATGCTCTTAGCCTTCCAATATAGTTTCTTCCAGTCTTCATCTGACATTGCCATTGGTTTAGTACCTAGATCTACCGTGATCCAATCATTTTTATCCACCAGTAGATCCTCCATATTGAGCTTCCACAACTCAAAACTCTGAGCATTAAATTTCTCGATCTCTATCTTTCTGTCGCTTGCCATCTTCTTTCACCACAAGAATCGATCCCGCAGATCTCCCACTGAACAGGGTCTACCTCATGCCCGAGAAAAAAACCCTTAGCAGCAAAGGCATCCCCTTGAATCCGAAATAGCTCTAAAACCAAATATAGGTTTTAACCCTGAACAGAAATTATCTACACATGAATCTTATAATAGAAAATAAACAATAGCGAGAGCATAAAACATAAAATAGATAAACACAGAGATTTTCCCCTGGATCCAAAATCGGGACGACCAGCTTGATTTTTAATTACATTCCTTTTAGTGTTACAACACATATATATACATGCCAAAACATACATAAACCCCAATCCATTAACCCTGCATTAGAACATAATCGTAGTTCCCTTGGCCAGATCTACAAAATACTAGGGTCCGAAAACCATCGTACCCCAAAACCATGTGAAAACTTATGCACAAAACATGGGTGGGTCCACCTATGAGTGGGTATGCACACCAAAACAATTTTTTCCAGGGCGCTGCCTCCTCACTTGTGACCCCCATGCTGTGCCCAACGCAATGTACAACATGTGGGGCTAGTCGTGGAAAGAATATAACACATACCCAACTATATAATCATAACAAAGTTAGCAGATCTAATCAGTACATTCGCGTCCACGTGCGCATTACCATATACCATCACATAGCACTATATTCGCAGTCACTATCAGATCATAGATATGCTATTTCAATAACACAGACACATTCACAACTAAAATAAACATCACAGATGTGCTTCAATCGTAACATAACCAATTCAGATAACACACAGATTCTTTAAATATACTTCGCATTCATTAATATCTAAGATCCACATACAACCAAAAAATAGCCCGCGCACATAGCCTAGCATGGTCCACACACAACATTACTGAGGATCTCCGTGCACACAGGCAACAGGAGTCCCTACCCAAAACAACCAAAAACATATCTAACAGTTCCAACGTAGCATCAATCTATCGAATTAATTACTTACTAGACCCAACTATCTATCTATTTAAAACATCGTAGCCTTCATTATCCTATGGCCTACAAACCATGGTTTGCAGACCCTAGAACTACCCTTTAACCCATTACAACATATTAGGTGCTTTGACTCACCCCAAAGCCCCTACAGAGGACCGGATTTAACAAAATTGTACCAAAAATGCAAGTTAGGGAACCCCATTCCAACATGCCCCCAACAAAATCTTGTGACTCATCCCGAGTCACTGCGGCCATGGGTTTTCCATATTTTCCTACAACAGCCTAATCAAATTAACCAGCGGGGCCAGAACTCCTTCACTTTGGGCAACAAAATTCTGAGCAATATCCACCAAATTCTGCGAATTTTGGCCTTTTGTAGTAGTAGTGACGCTCTCTAAAGTCTCATTCAGTTGCTTAACTGTGATATTGACGTCCTGAGAGAGCTTGAGGGATTCATTGGCCCAAGGCTTAAGGTGGTCGCTGAGAACCTTCTTTTTCTGGTGGAGCTCCTCAATGTCATCTCTGAATGTGTGGCTGGTATGCAGTTGTGTTAGGTGTTGAGCGGGGATCATAGTAGGCATAGTAGCTTCCAGCTTCTCAAACTCTTCTTCCTTTTGGCTTAGCTCTTGAGTAAGTTTGTGCAGGAGAGGATTCAGCTTCACTTCAAAACACAATTCCATAGTTGTCTCCAATAGTCTTGCACCCTGAGTAATCTGATCTTTGATGATGTTGGTGGCCTCCGTGACCAGTGGACCTCACTGGGACCTTACCTCAAGTGGCGTTTCCAGTTGTAATTTGGCCTGCAAGGCCGCAATTTGTTGTTCCATGTTTTTCTTGACTGCCTGGATCTCAGTCCTTTAAGCCTTTAGAGATGTAACAAGCCCCTTAATCTAGGCATAGGGGATGGAAAAAGATGGGATATATTCAATGACATTGCCATAGAGCCTACTGAATAGGCGTTTGAACTCTGTCTACTGCACGACGACAAGGGTACATGCATGATGTGCCTAGGATGCCTAAGTGTTTTCTCCTCAATCATATGCTTGGCTATACTGAGCTACTAGTGCACTCGATGGTCTCTATGTTGAATCTCTTCGAACGGGGATGTGTGGAGGACCTATAATAGTTCATGTGGCATTATAGCTAGATCCAATTCTACTTCTGCAGAGGCCTGGACTTGCACTCCTAAGTTGGGTGGACTCAACATGAGGGCTGTGTCTGGAAGAGGGTAAAGGCGGATTTCCATTGTAATGATCAATGCACTGCTTGTTGCTGGGGCCTATCTTATCTTAATCATACTCTTTTGTAAGGTTTCAGTCTTGAGTTGTAGAGCTCAGAGCTTAGACTAGAGTGTAGCAACCGTGGCCTTCTACTACTCTTCCAGAGCCAGCCATTTATCTTCTGCAGCAAGGGTGACTACGTTCGCGATCTGCTCCAGGTCCTCATTTTTCAAAGTAACTCCTATGTCTTGTTCTAGTCGTATAGCTCATTACTTATTCTGTGGCCCTTTAACAGGATCACCAGTCCATTTTGTAGCTCAAGGGGAGTCAGTACCTCCCGTATCCAAACCCTCTATGCCCAGATTTTATTATGAATCCTTTTGTGGTTCCAGGTCCAATCCCTTCCTAGTACTCTTACCCTATCCTCCGGTCTCTTTGGTGGTGTCGGGTGGGGTGAACTTTGTGGTGCTTGTACTTGCAGTGTCCTTTGTACTTGATCTGAAGTCGAGTTTCCAGTGTGGAGGCCAAGTGGCAATAAGGCGGTCAATCTCCTTGTCAATGGCCATGTACTGGAGTGATAACCATGTTGGATCCTTGAAGCCCCTGATTTGTACATTATGAATTCTTACTTCAAATACTACGATGCTCCTGTACTTGTCATAAATTTCTTTTGAAAAGCACAGTCGAGAGTGAATGGCAGTTGTGAGTCCGCTCTAAATAAGGACCCAAAATACCTTATTATCTTCAATTCACTTTTCATCCTTTGAATCCCACATATTCACATACCATGCCCCTTTGCACATATATGGCTCTAGTTCAAGGAGGACCGAATCTTCTGGGGCTTCCCATGCCACCAACGTGATGAGGAGCAGCAACCAGGAGTAGCAGAATTCCCTTCCTTTATCTTGGGCTTCACACACATTCTCCAGAAATTCAGTGCATAGGTATTGCGACTAGCTGAAGTATACCCCCTTTTCGTAGCGGCCGACCAGTTGGATTACATATGCAAGGACCGTGGCAACCTGGCACTTGCCCATCATCTTGCATGGTAACAACAAGGTGCCCATATGCGCACTGGGGTCACTGACAGTGCTAATCATGCACCTCATAGTGTTCCGTTCAATGTGATAATCATCATGCACCTTTTCCATGATTTTTTGTTCATACTTCTACCCGACGCGCTCCGTTTGATTCAACCCCTTCATTGGCAGACAAGTGATATGGTGAATTAGTGTTTCATTTATGGGGATGCAGTCTTGAATCCATAAGCAGCGGTCATGGACCAGACTAAGCAGCTACCACACAATCCTGTTAGTGATATTATAGTGGCCGAAATGATGCATTCATAGAAAATTTAAGAGTTCATACCCCACTAATCCACTTATCCATGGCATAGGGATGAACTTCAATATGTCATTCTCCAACACTCTTTCCAGATAAAATTATGGTGCCAGCTTATGGAAGGGCTCAAGGTTTTCTAGGTCATTATCATTGAATTTTACCATGCGGAGCTTGCCAAATGATTCTCCAATGATGGAGACCTCACCCTGGATTAGAGGCATCTGCAAATAGGCATGCATCCCATCGAGATTCTTAGGCATGAGAACCGAGGGCCCGTGAGGCCTCACATAGGGTGGTAGCCAGCTTATTTCTTCAACGAGATAGGCCTCCTCCTGAGCAGACAGAGGTCTTTTTAATGACGATTTCACATTTCGAGGGGAGGTGTGAGGCTCCACCCTAGCCCACTTTGCAGGTTTCTCCAACCCTTGCTTTTTAGTTGTGAAATGGAACCATTTATTGGCTTGAGGGGTCCTGACCCAGGTTTAGAGGTTAAGGTTTTCCAATAAACAACTATACCACTAGCCCTTTCGGCAATGGCCTACTTATGCAGGCCATGGTCTCAACAAAGTAGTATGGAAAGTTCATCAAATGGATTTCAAAAGTTCTTTTCTCAACGGGGACTTACAGGAAGATGTATACATGACACAACCACCAGGGTTTGAAGTTAAAGGGAAAGAACATAAAGTCTGAAAATTAATCAAGGCTTTATATGGATTAAAACAAGCTCCCCACGCTTGGTATGCCAAAATGGATGAATACCTTCGCAAAGTTGGTTTTCATCGCAGTGAATTTGATGATACTTTATATGCACGCCAAGAGGGAAAATATCTGGTCATTCTCATTATGTATGTTGATGATTTGATCATTACATGCAACAATGATGATCACATTGAACAGGTGAAAAGGGAGTTGCATGCAGGTTTTAAGATGACAGATTTGGGACTACTTCACTACTATCTTGGGGTTAAAGTATTCTAATGTCCACATCAGATCTTCATTTCCCAGAGTAAATATGCAGCAGAAATTCTTCAGTGATTTGGAATGCAGGATTGTAAGCCTGTCCTTACCCCTATGGAACAAAACTTAAAACTTTCAAAATTTGAAGGGGGGGAAAGAGTGGACATCATGACTTACAGACAGTTGATTGGCAGCTTGATTTATTTGACAACCACTCGTCCTGATCTGTCTTATGCAGTCAGTATTATTTCACGTTTTATGCAGGAACCATTAGATAGCCACTGGAATACAGCCAAAAGAGTTCTTCGATATATCCAAGGAACAAAATATTTTGGTCTTATTTACAAAAAGACTAAAAATTTTGTACTTGGTGGATTTTCCGATGCTAACTTTGCTAGCAGTATTGATGACAGAGCATCAACCTCAGGTTACTTAATGAAGCTTCTTGGAGTTGTAAGAAGAAAAGTACAGTGGCCACTTCTTCAACAAAAGGAGAGTATATTTCAGCATGGGAAGCAGCATGGGAGATTGTTTGGTTACGTCTAGTTTTACAGGACTTGGGGATTCCTCCAGCGGAAGCTACTTCATTATTCATCGACAATCAATCAGCAATAAATCTTGCTAAGAATCCAGTTTTCCATTCAAAGACAAAGCATGTGGACACCAA
This sequence comes from Pinus albicaulis, assembly GCA_034641835.2. Taxonomy (NCBI): domain Eukaryota; kingdom Viridiplantae; phylum Streptophyta; class Pinopsida; order Pinales; family Pinaceae; genus Pinus; species Pinus albicaulis. The sequence continues at coordinate 1,227,005,049 of CM076575.1, forward strand.
GTATCATCATATTATATCTCTCATTGCAAAGGACATCATCAAGCCAGTGTTTTACCCTTCAAAAGATCAGACCTTCGACATTTTCACAAAACCTCTTGGTAGAATAAATTTTACTAAGTTCAGGGATGAACTTAGTATCTGTTGTAATGTATCTTTGGATCATAGGGGGGAATGTTAGATCATCCAAAAATAATTTTTATCATAGGTTATAGTATTTGAATAAAATAATTATTAATTTAAGATATTAAATTAATAATTATTATTTTAGAATATTTAATATATTTGTGAGATATTTAGAATTAGAAATTTGTTATTAAAAATTGGGACTCTAGAAAAGAGTCGTTTCCTAGGCTCTAAGTTAGGAGAAAAGTTAGTAGTTTGGTTAGAAGCTCATTTATTGTAAATGGACACTTGTTTATTTTCCAAGTGATCCATAACTAAATTAAGTTAGAGCATAGAGCATATAAATAGGTTAGTTTCCTATTTTCATTGAAATTTGTAATGAGAGAATGTGAGAGTGAGTTTACATGTGTAAAGTCCTGTAATTTGCCCTGTAATCTTTTTTCTTGATCAATAAAGTTGTGTGTCTGAGGACACTTCTGCACTTTCAAAATGGGTGTGAAATAGTCTTTTATATGGCATTAACCATGGTCAGTTGGAGGCATGGGGACCGTTAGGAATTTTAAATGATTATCTCAAGAAAAATTTAATTTGTAACGGACATTGCCAAGTGTTATAAATGGAGTGGAGGCGATTATGCGGGAAGCACTGGCAAGAAAATGGAGGGAGATTGGTAGTTTTCGGAGGGGGGTAGAAATGATAAGTGGGTTATGGAGGGGGGGTGCGAAATAACACGGGGGATGAAATGTATGTGTGGGACTGATGGGGAGGAAACCACATTTTGGACCCCCCCCCCTCCACCGATAAAGCTAGGATGTGCAGGGGGCCAAAAGGCCTTGTGAGCCATCAATGTAATCATTAGGGGAATTTTGAGGTCTAAAATGGGACCCTTAAGAAAATTATAAAATAATAGTGGAAATAATAAAATAATATTTTATTACATCATTAAAGTTTAGAGGGAAAAAGAGAAAAAATAGTTTTTCAACTTATCTCCCTATGGATTTACTCAAATTTCAAGAGGAAACACTATTTGGATGCAAAATTTGATTTCCCATCCAAGGAGTGCCCATTTTTCATACTTTCAATGGAAATGACTACATGAAAAATGAAAAATACATGAAAAATGTGATTGTAACCACATTTTTTCATGCATTTCTCATTTTTCGTGTAGCAGGGTTCATCGAAATTATGCAACATGGGTACTCCTTGCATGTGGAATCAAATTTTGCATCCAACCAGTACTCCCACTCGAAATTTGAGTAAAACATTAGGGGGATCTATTGAAAATGTAGTTTTATTATTTTATTATTTTTTAATATTTTTAATTTTTTACTCCAAAAATGGTGAATCATCCTCCATGGTTGACATCATCATGTTGAATCCTAATGGTTCTGGTAAAGTTTATTTTTGTTGTACATTTTTATTAGAAGTCCCATTTTAGACCTCAGAATTCCTCTAATGCTAATGGTGTTCAGGTTGTGGGGTTGAGGGCGTAGCATCACTCTACACAAAAAACCATTTTTTGTCAATTGTAAATTTTAATACATGGTCCAATACTTATGATAAAGAATATAATGCACCTAAACTTAAGATAAAATCCAAAATAATGTAAAACATACATTTTCACCCTATGAAACCTTTTTTATTCCAATTTTCTCCTAATTTTAACTGTTAAGGGTGCATTTAGATGTGCAGACCCTAGTCTTATTTTATTTGAAATGTAAAAACATCTAATCTGATCCTATCCGCTCATTTCTTTCATTTATCTAGCTTAACAATTCGATCAATTTATTCATCTACCTAACTAATCTAAGCTAATATTAAATATTTTGGCTAAATCATTCCTCTAATATAATTAACAGTTTAATCTTGGCTAAATCGTTCCTCTAATATAATTAACAAAAATTCAAACTTGTTTGGCCATGATTACACTGTATGATCTAAAAAATGACTTGAGGTTGTGACATTTTAAACAAGCTGCACACAACGTTCTATTTATTCTTAAAACAAACTATTTATCTAGTAGGGGTATTTGAATTTGCATCACTTTCATATTTATTTATTTTTTTCATGGGGTTTTTTCATCATTATTTTTTATTCTTTCTTTTTTTTTTCTTTTTTTATTTTCTTTTGTGTTTATTTTATTTGAAATACCCTGTTTTCATATTTTTCTTTATTTTTTATTTATATTTTTTTTTGGAAATCATTTGCAACATGCAATATTATTTAAAATTTCATATGACAAAGAGAAAATATCCAATCACCTTCTGATCCAATGAATTATAAGACCTTAACAAAATTCACTTGATGTGTATGAGGAATGCAGAGACAATTTTGTGAAGAGTCTCAGTCACATGCAAAAAACTGCTATATGTCAGCTACAACCACATGCATTGCACTCAATAATTTCGGATGAATTATTCTAGCCACACACATGAGCCTCCTTTCTAGTGTTCAGGGAATATTATAGGAAAAAAAACATAAAACTTCAGCTCAACACCTCTGCCACCCGCTTTCTCATCTTCATCATCTCCTGTAAATTCCTCCAAATCTATGCCAATATGTGTAACATCTATGTAAATGGGCCAAACATCCCTACCAATTGCCACTATGAAGTTAACCTAGAAGCCAAAAAAAAGGGTTGACATGAATTTCAACAAGTCATCTACTCTCCTTTGACACCTAAAAAAACTTTATCACATGTGCACAAGTCAATAGCACCACTCCAATACCATCATGATCCGAAAACATAGCTGCAACAAGTAATGAGCATAGAATCAACATGAAGGCCTAATATTTTATTTTAAAGGGAATAAAATCTAATCTAATCCTATCCACTCATTTCTTCCATTGATCTAGCTTAAAACATTTGATCAATTTATTCATCTACCTAACTATTTTCAGCCAAAATTAAACAGTATGGCTAAATCATTCCTCTAATATAACTAATAGTTTAATCTTGGCTAAATCGTTCCTTTAGTATAATTAATAGAAATTCAAACTTCTTTTGCCATGATTACACTGTATGATCTAAACAATGACTTGAGGTTGTGACATTTTAAAAAATTTGTGCACAACATTCTATTTATTCTTAAAAACAAACTATCTATCTAGTAGTGAAATTTGAATTTGCATCACTTTCATATTTATTTTTCTTTTTTCATGGGGTTTCTTCATCATTAATTTTTATTCTTCCTCATTTTTTCTTTTCTTTCATGTTTATTTTGTTTAAAATGCCCTCTTTTCATATTTTTCTTTCTTTTTAATTTATATTTTTTTTTTGGAAATCATTTGCAACATGCAATATTATTTACAATTTCATATGAATGAGAGAAAATATTCAATCACCTTGTGATCCTATGAATTATGGGACCCTAAAAAATTTCACTTTATGTGTGTGAGGAATGCCGAGAAAATTTCGTGAAGTGTCTGAATCACATGCAAAAAACTACTAGATCTCAGCTACAACCACATACACTACACTCAATAATTTTGGTTGAATCCTTCTGGAAACACGCATGAGCCTCCTTCCCAGTGTTCAGGGAATATAATAGGGGAAAAACATAAACCTTCAGCTCAAGACCTCTGCCACCCACTTTATCATCTTCATCATCTCCTGTAAATTCCTCCAAATCTATTCCAATATGTGTGACACCTATGCAAATGGGCCAAATATCTCTACAAAGTGCCACTACCAAGTTAACCTAGAAGCCAACAGACAAGGGTTGACATGAATTTCAACAAGTCCTCTACTCTCCTTTGACACCTAAAAAATTTGCATCACATCTGCACAAGTCAGAAGCACCACTCCAATACCATCATGATCCAAAAACACAGCTGCAACAAGTCATGAGCATAGACTCAAAATGATGGCCTGATCATGAAAACCTAATCTTTCAATCTCATCAACATAAAACAGAAACATCACTAGCACCTAAGAAACCATCACCAACATCCATATATATACATACACACCATGAGATATATCACATAAGTTTCATTAGCTACACCATGAGGCTGACATAAATTCAACATGGTACCAATACAAGGTTGACATGAATGAAAAGAAAACCTGTTGTAATACATGCTACAAGGTTGACAACAATGCCTCAACTAGATCATCCCATGGTTGAAATGAATTCCAACTCAAGCTATATGAAACCATGAAAAAATCTAAATTACAGCTAGCTACAACCATAAAATCCATAATTCCAATAGTCTCCCCCTTTTGGAATGATAGAAACTATTGGCACTGGAATCAACACTTGGACTACCGAAAGCACTTGAACAAACACATCCTGAACTATAAATAAATTTAATGATTTTTTTTGTGAGATTGATAGGTAATACAACCTTTGATTCACTGAAAAGAGATTTCAGTCAAACCCATAGTTCTAGTATTGAGGGTATTGTAAATTGATGTGGTAGCAAGGTGCAAGTTTGTAGTCTATGAGGAGAGAAAATTGTAATATGAGAGAAGAATCAGTAGGTCTGTAAAACATAAATCTACTGATTTAGTAGAAATTGACAAAAGTATCAATTTGACAATTTCATTGAGAGAAGGATATTTCTAGTCTGACAATATTCTCACTGAAATATCATGAATAATAACTATCATGAGTGATTCTCTTCCACTATTATAAGATATATTTTCTCAGGAATGATCACTGTGTGAGACTAAAAAAATTGATAAAACACATAACATGATTAAGAGACTAATAAAAACACATAACAATATGATTATTTGCAAAATGGAACTAGAATAAAGGAGATATGGAAACACAAATAAACTAGACAATACACATAACAAATTGGTAATAAGTCCTTAGTAGTGTTATTCCATTTCATTCACAAAAGAGATTACAGTTCATATATGTCAAAATATAACCACCAAACAACCCTGACTTGATATTAGCTAGGAATATATATATATAATATATATATATATATATATATATATATATATATATATATATATATATATATCTATAATATGATATTTTCCTCTTCCACAGAAAAAGGTAAATCAGTTTCAACAGTCAGTACATCCTTGTGCAAGAGGTGAGGCTTATATAAAACTTTAATACAGAGTTCCATGACATAATGAAAATAACAACATTAAGGTTAATAGTTTCAAGTTGTTTGTATGATGTGGTAGTTTTATGAGAGTCTTCCTTTTTGGTGCAACCAACTCCATAAAAAGAACAAACAAAAATGAAAATGGTGTGTGGCTATTCCTTGAATGATTCCCAGTGTTTGGTAAACATGAGCTGCTACTGAGAGTAGTGGTAGAAAATTGTTTGAGAGAAATTTTGTCGATGTTCTGCTGTTCCTTTCCCTTTTTTGGTTGAACACCCTTTATAATGGCAAAAAAAACCTGAAAAATTTAGATAGAATGACAGAGCTTCATTTTATGAGGAATTACAAAAAAAATCCTTTGAAACAAGTTTAACTGATAAAGGAGACATGGACCGTAATAAATGACAAGTGAGGGGGGGTGGTGAAGTGGTGAAGAAGTGGGACCGATCGTAGATCATGCATCAGATGCTTGATTGTGAAATGTGGGAAGGTAAATGTTGAAAATGGCAAAGTGCGATGTGCGATGGGAGCGGAGGTGACGTGGTAGAGAAATGTGACCGATCGCAAATCATGCGTCGGATTTTTTTTAAACATACATACATGTGAAATCAACAGAATTTATCCGAAATTTAAAAAAACCGCAATCTCTCCCAAACAATATGCATTCATGTGGAATTGTGGTTCTTGGGCCCCACAACCAATTGACCAATAGGAAGCAATCACAAATTGGTCCCCCGCAAGTTTAACTCTACACTAATAATGGTTACACCTTAAACTCTACGATTTCTGAAATTACACTAGTGCGGAACAGTGGCATGTGCCCCTCGCCTCATCACATCACAAATCGCTTAACATACCATGCGAAGCCTTAACGATAAACATTAAAAACTACAATTTTCGAAATTGCTCCATCTGCACTTTAATCTCCACCATTGATATGTGCCCAGATCTGATGGTCTTCCTTGCTTTCTCTTCCCCTCATCACATCAAAAATCACTTAACATAACATGCAATCGCCTTAACGGTAAAATTTAAAAACTATGATTTGCAAAGTTTTCCCGTGTGCACTTTAATCCTAGTTGTCGGTCTACTCCCCTTTGGATTTGCGATTATATCATGGCCATTCGTTAATTTTCCACACGGTTCTTCTATGTTTCTTCCTTCCTTAGTCTATTACCTGGCCAACATCCTTTAAATATTTTCTGTTGCACTTCTCTGGATCTCTCACTCTGTTAGTTAAGATGATTTCTTCTAGCTATGCTTTTATTTTAAAGAACTTTCATTGTTGCGGAGCCTTAATTTTTCTACTTTGAAAACTAATTTCCTATTTACCTGTAGCCTCTTTATTGAGATAAAAAATTCTCAGTGAAATAGCTATGCTTTTCACTATGTCAAATATTTGACTTCCATTCCTGAAAAATAGCTACCCTTTACTATATTACTATTTTGACAATGAATTTGCAACAAAGGTGGCTATTATTCCAGGCCATATGACTGCAATTTTATTACCCAAACATTGACTAACCTTCAGCACTAACATAAGTCAAAATAGAGATGTTAACTTATTTTAGGACTCTAAAATACTATGACACTTATTCACTTAAAAATACTTTGACACTGGGACTCTTTTTTAACTTTTATTGGAAATGATTCAAACTTTGGACATGGACTAGTACACAATAAAAATTAGAAAAAAGTGACACAATAATGACACCATTAACATTTTTAGTGCTAACATTGGCTCCTATCGGGGATGAGTTCATCCCTGTGAGGCTTCAAGGACTCTAGAATGAGTGCCTCAAAAACTCTTGAAACTTAGAAGACTTATTTAAAATAGAGACTAGGATTGGCCATTGACATATTGGACTCAAGAATGGCCTATATATAGACATATGTACCACTGGTTATGAATTTTATTAACACATCACACCATATATTTACAATGGAGTGACTCAAATGACTTACTAAATAAAGAACCTTTTAAGAAAATGACCATTGACCGGGCCTCCAATCAACTGATCATCATCCGAATGTTTGAGGAGAAAAGTATTATTCTCCAAAACTTCAGCAATTTCAAATAGCCCAAACCACAGATTGTCGAACTTACCATGATTTACATGGTATTATTTCCTAGCATCCCAACAAAACACCAAATAAATCTACTAAAACAACTGTTGATTTTTTCTTTTATCAAAAATAGATTTGAATTTAGCCTGATACTTTTGAACTTTTTCCAACAATGATTCTCTGATTTGTTGTGCCTCTATCAACTATATCATTCTCCTTTGGACTAGGTTTTCATGATCAACTTCATCTTGTAGGAACTTCATCACAAGAAGAGCTAATTACAAAGGTATTACAACATATGTACCATATACAAGCTAAAATGGAGACATTCCAATTGGGTTTTTTACCACTTACTCTATCGACCCACAGAGCATGTATCAGTTGAGTGTCCCAATTCCTCTTATTTTCAAGCAGCATTTTCTTAATAATTCATACCAAAATTTTATTGGATGACTCATCCAATCCATTACCTTGAGGGTAATAAGCTATGGAATGAGTTAATTCAATCCCATATTGCTGACAAAAATTTTACATCTTAGTAGACTGAAAGGCCATTGCATTATTAGTTACTAATTTTCGTGGACAAACAAATCTAGACATAATATTTTCCAACATAAATTTGATAATTATCGTACCTAGTTGGTACAACTTCAATGAATTTAGTGAAATATTTTGTAGTTGTGAGAATCCATTTATGCTTCCTTAATGAAGGTGGATGAATTTCACTGATGAAATCTAGCCCCCACTGCTCGAAAGGAACATCTACTGAAATAATAATGAGAGGTAATGGTACCAATTTCTATTTCAGCAAATTTCTGACATTCGACATACCTCCTGAATTTGGAAAAGACATTAGAGAAAAGAGTTGGCCAATAATAGCCAGCTCTTAAGATTGTATTTGTAGTGGATCTCTAACACAAATTCCCTCCACACACTCCTGCATGTATCTCTCTGATAATCTCATCGGATTCTGCTTCATCTACACATCTCAACAAGAATCGAACATGATATTTCAAGTAAAGATGGTATTCCAAAATGAAATACTTCACAACTCTCAATTTAAAATATTTCATTTTATACTTCTCCATTTTAGGTGGACAATTTAAATTTAACAAGAAGTAAACTATATCCTTGTACCAATCTAAATTGAATATTTCAGGATAATTAGCAATACCTTCTCCACCTTCTCCTTTAGCTGCCTCTATATTCAGATTTAAATATTTGGAGTTAGATTCAAACATGAAGCAAGAAAATACCTTACCCTTTATCAATTCATTTTGTTTGATTTCAACATCAAATTCTAGAATCTTGGTCAACTATCGTCCTCTCCTTCCATCTGTATCTAGCTATAGAAACACATCTTTAACATTGATATCGGGCACAAAAGTAATTATTTTTGAATGCAACACATAAAATAGAAAATATTTCAAAGCCTTAACTAGTGCATATGCTTGTTTTTCAGTCAAGTTGTACTTTAATTCAACATCCCTTAAAGCATGAATGAAAAATGAAATGAGCTGCCCTAAACCCTCCTTATTCTTTTGTAGTTAGAAAACTACAACTGTTTCTTCTGAACCATATGAAAAAATCAGAAACTCCTTTTCAAAGTCGATACTTATTAAAACTAGAGCTTTAGTTAAGGTATACTTAATTACTGAAAAGGAATTCTTTGCTTCATCTCGCCACTTAAATTCAACATCTTTTTTCAGCAAGACATTTTTATGTTTGATCAGCTCTACAAAGTTAGGAACAAAATGCCTCAGAAAATTGATTTTCCCTAAAAATGACTACAATTCCCTTTTTTTGTTTTTGTAAAACCAATCTTCTGAATAGCCTCTACTCTTCCCAGATAAATAAAGAGGCCACTTTTTTTTACAATATGTCCCAATAACTTACCTTCTTGGACAAACCAAACTTTCTACATTTTTCAAAAACCTGCTTCAAATGTTTCAAGTGGTCTTCATCAAATTTTTAATATACTGTGATTTCATCCAAATATATGACCAAAAATATATCTTTTTCTCTTACAAAGGCAATATCCATTTCCTTTTGAAAGGTTGCACCTACGTTCATCAAACCAAATGGATTTTTTTTGTAGATGAATGTGCCCTAGGGTGTGGTAAATGTTGTCTTTTTTTTGTCTTTCCTGTCAACTGAAATCTTATTATAGCCTAAAAATCCATCAATGATTGACAGTCTTTTGGATCCTACAACCTTCTACAAGATATAATTCATCTTGGGTAGTGGATAGTTGTCTTTCAAGCAACACCGGTTCATGTTACGAAAACCAACAAAAATCCTTATCTCTCCATTCTTCTTCCAGACTGGGTCTATATTAGCTACCCAATTAGAAAATATCAAAGGAAGAATAATCTTTTCTTCCCACAATTTTTTATTTCTTTCTCAATGATTGGAAGCAACATGGGATTGATGTCTCTTATTTTTTGTGCTACAGGCTTTGCATCTATTTTTAAAGGGATATTTTTCTACATTATGCTCATATCATAAGTTTTCAACTCACTATAACACCATGCAAAAATATTAGCAAATTCCTTCAACAATTTGATATATTTTATTCTGGTTTCTAGGGGAAGGAGTTTGGACATTTTGACTAATATCGGTTGACATTTTCAACCAATATTACACTCTATTGTACTCTCTCCATCAACCTTTATTTCAAGCTTTAGAAAACATCATTATTATTAGACAATCTTTCTAAAGGAACCTACCCCTTAGTAATAACATTAGTTTTCAGATCTATAATATTTTTCCCAGCCATAGTTTTCTTAAAAGGGATCCTATTTTCTCTTTCAAAAATTTATTGTTCATCATCATTTTGTATGTCTGAAACCTCTTCTACACTCTCCAAAAATTTCTGAATCTCCCTGTCATCCTCAAATACTTCCTAGTGCTTGATGTTATCAAGAATTGAAGTTTTGTTTTTTATTTAAACATCATAGACTGCCTTGACATCTAGAGGAACTTTGAAATTACTAGAAACAATAGCTAGTGAATCAATGATTTTATTTTCTTCCCTAGTGACAAAATTTATATTAAATCATGAAAATTAGTGTTCAATCAAATCTCAGACTTCATTTCTATAATTCTTCAATTTGGATTTTTTCACTTGGTAATTATTTCTCACCTGCTTAATCGGAAACTCTGAATCACCAAAGGAAATTAGTTGTTCTGCTCCAAAATATTTTTCTTCCTTCATACCCAACACAAGTGCTTCATACTCAGCAGTGTTGTTAGTGGTAGCAAATTGTAGTTTGTATGATATGGTTACCTTCTGCTGAGTAGGAGAAATGAGGACCACACCAGCTCCCGATCCTTTTCTTGAAGAATATCTGTCAAAATATAATTTCTACATATGTAATCCCTCTGAATGTTCCATATTTTCACCTTTAAAATGTTTTTTTTCACTTAATTCATGCTGGAAATCATTATCATCAGTAGCAAGGTGAAAATTTGATGAGCCCAATTCTTTTTCTTCAGCGTAAATGGGATGGTTTGATGGATTGTGTTGATAACTAATGATGTAGGCCATTTGAGTTTCCCTATACAACCTTCTGACGTCCCCTCCAAATACTGGGATGGTAGCATATGACATGTCCATCTGAAGGGTACCTCCCAATTTCATAGACCAAGATCTAGAAAGTAACATCCCAAATCTAGATGGAATGTCAACAACCACAATTTCCATCACTAAGCTCTTCATAGGCAGCTCGCTACGTGAAAGAAAAAAATCCTTAATCACTTGTAGACACTTGAATTTTTTGGATTCAAATATGTAAAGGTCATGGTATTTCTTGGTGATCTCTAATCCCAATTCATCCATTACTTTCTTTAGCATGAGATTGTGGGAAACTCTAGAATCTAACAAAACATTTTGTAACAATTTGTCATGTATATTGAGTGATAGGTAGAAAGGAGGTGAGTTATCATCATTTTGGTCTTGGATATGACAACCTAGATAAATGGTGGGATGCTCATCCTCAAGGTTGACTAAATCAGGGGCAAGAGGAGGCTACATCAGACTCTTAAAAGACTCTTTATATCTTGTATTTTTCAATAATTCTAAGAGTGGAATCGGAATTTTGATTTTGTTAAGTTTAGATTTTAAATTTAAATAAATTGGAACTAACTCCTTATTTTTTGCAGTAATTTCAACAATTGGGGAAAATTTTTGAGGTGGAGGAACCTCATTTACCTTGGCCTTATTTTTAGCATCTTGTTTATCTGAATCTGATTTTTGTTGAGGTTGCTGAACATGACCTTTTGACCTCAACGTGTAATTTTTGTTTTGAACTTCTTGTTGTTTTTTATCATTCTGTGCATAAATTTGAGTATTCATATCATCTGAAAACAAACAAATTCTTGATCTATCTTCATATTCCTGCAGTGTCAAACATGTTCACTGTGAATTTTCTCCCACATGGTTTATTTATTCGTTTTCTTCCACATTTCCTTGTTGTTCTTCTTCGAAAAAATTATTTAAAGGAGGCTAAACATTTTGATCATCAACATTCATCCTTGGGCTCTATAGGATTTTTTGAGGCTGAAAAGGCCTCCTGAAGGGAGCCTGATTTCTATTAGCTTCATTTTGATTGGCTCTAGCAGCTGGTTTATTGTATACCTCCAATTTTAACATCTTAGAGGCAAGTTCCTTAATAAAAAGAGATTTAGAAGAAGAAGGATTTTCTTCTTTCATCTTTTTTCTATCTTTTGCTTCCTTTTCTTCCTCCATTTTTAATTTATTAGAAGCCATGAGGTTAGACTGCACTCCAATTGCAACCTCTTGCATAGTTGTCAGTTTTTATGCTTTTTAAACCCTCAACCATAGGGAAAACTTAGAATCTAAAGCATTTGAAAAATTTATCATAGCTGTGGTTTCAGTGGGTTTAATATCCTGAGGAAATTTCTAATAAATATTATTAAACCTCTTAGTAAAATTAGCTAAAGACTCATGTACCTTTTTCTTTAGAGTTCCAAATTCTATAAGATAATAAACATAGTATTTCCTATCACCCGAATGCTTCACAAATATCTCTTCTAATTCATCAATTCCTGTAATTGAATTTGGAGCCAATCTTATAAACAATTTTCGAGCTTCACCATCCAAACTCTAAACAAAGAGTGTTGAACAAACATCTTCATGTTCAATATTCTGATTGACAGCATAACTATAGAAAGCCACTAAATGTACCTCAGTAGATACTCCTTCTCCCTCCCCAATGTATTTTGGAAGATATTTCAAGTAATATCCTTGGGGAAGTGCATGCATTTGTTGAGGACGAAAAAGTGGTGCATATATCACAACCACTATCTTATACATCCTTGTAAGGGTAAGCTAAGCCATATTTTTCTGATGTATAATTGATGTAGTTGTTTGAGAAATAGGAATTACAATTGGCGAATTTTGATAATTCTGATTCTGATTTGGGCTAGCAGAAAATTGGGGGTCTTGAGCTTATTTTTCAAGCTTTGGAACTAAGCAGAGTGGGTTTTTAAAAAAATGAACAGAAGATGACTTCTCCTTCACTAGAAGAATCTGAATCCAAATTTATCTCTTGATGGGATGGAGTTAATTCAGATTTATTTTGTTGAGCAAGGAAATTAGATAAGTTAAAGGTAAAACATTCAGGTAGAGTATCTTCATGTGGATGAGAGGAAGATGACCCAAAAAATGGATTTGGAGAGAAAGGAAAATATTCTTGCTGAGGGGTGACAAGAGTCTGGTATTTAGGATGAGTTTGAAGGAAATTTAAAATAGTCTTGAAATATTCTTCAGTAAAAATATCCCTATCAAGAAATGGTGCAATAGCCAATACTTGTTATAATTCCCCTTCAGTCGACATAAACTCTTCTGACTTCTTTTCAACACTTATAACTTTATTTTCGCCTTCTTTAACTAGAAAAATACTTATTTCAGACTTTCTAGGTGATGAGTATGAAAAATGTTCAGCTAAGGCTAGGTTAAAAACATCCACTTTATTTTTGAGAGGAGTAGCTTCAACTTGAGATTTTTCGGCAGAATTTTTTGAAACCAAAACCTCTTTAGATTCTAAAGTAGATAGAGGTACATTTTTCTTTCGAATGTACTTTTTGTGTACTTTCTTCACTAACTGAGATGTGACTTCAAATGATCTCATTTTCCTTTATCATCTTTGATGATTTTCTCTGGGTCAGAAAATGGAGTAACAATTGGAAATCTATGCTTCCTCCTTGTAGAAGGAGGTCTTCAAGCCCCTTTTCCTCTACATGGAGTTGCCAGGTGAAAAAATTTGTAGTCTTATTCCAGTCACCAATTCTTGTTCACCATAAAGAAATGATTATAAAAAATTCATAATAATATGTATATTCAGAAGTGTCCTCAGACACATAACTTTATTGATCATGAAAAAAGATTACATAAAAAATTGCAGGGGTTTACAAATGTAAACTCTCACTACAATGAAATTAGGAAACTAACCTATTTATAATCTCTATGTTTTAACTTAATTTAGTTATGGATCACTTGGAAAACTAACAAGTGTCCATTTACAATAAATGACCTTCTAACCATCCCACTAACTTTATTCCTATTTTAGAGCCTAGGAAATGACTCTATTCTAGAGTCCTATTTTTACTAACAAAATACTATTTCTAAGTATCTCTAATATTTATTAAATTTTTTTATTTAATAAATGTATTTATCCTAAGTTTACATTATTTAATTTATGTATTTTGGATTTATAATTGGCTTATGAAAGAGGCTAACATTCCCCCCTTCAAGGATAAATCCAAAATAAGAATGAGGAACTATCTTCCAAGTTCTCAAGTTGATGCTGAAAAAATCTTCAATCTGAAGAGACCATGTGTCAGTTGTATGTCTGTTTCATCTCTGAATGTTGCTTGACAACTCCATCACTTGCCAAGTTGAAAAAGGATCAATCTGTCCTTTGCATGAAATCAACATAAATTTTTTTTTAAAGCCCACTGGCTGATGATGTCAAAAACAACTCATTGTTGCTTTTGCTGTGCTGAAAATTGTTCACTTATTCTTTGTTGTCAACTTCCCACTAGAAAATCTATTAATTCCCATTGGAAAATTTGTTGATGCCCACTGGCTTCTTTTTTTGGTTGTGTCGAGACTTTCAGTCTGACAGACACTGTCAATTTCATTGACATTTTCCCCCCTTTGGCAACTGAAAGGAGAGACACTTCTCTTGGAAAGTATTGTTGAACTCCCCCCCTTTGGCAATTGAAAGGAGAGACACTTCTCTTGGAAAGTATTGTTGAACTCCCCCCCTTTAGGTGTAGGAGTTTTACACTGGTGTACTCCCCCATTAAATTTCATTAGAGTACCATCATCTTTTCACTGTTGGCTGCAATATGTGTGATTCAATGTGATTTTAGAACTGAGACAATATTTTGACTGTGGATGACCATTTCCAAGGGTCGATCCATTCATAATGTATCTTCAATCTGGTTGATTTTTGTTGGTTGTGACATTTTTTCTGATGAATGATCTGGTTCGCCACAATGGCAATAAGGATGGAGATCAAAACACTGATCTTCCATATGACCGGTTCTTTGACAATGAGAACATCTCAGTTGGACTTCAACTTTAGGTTGCGTACATTTCTGTTTGTCTGCAACTTTGGGTGGTGTGCATTGCTGGTTGTCTTCAAATTTCTCAGAATCTACTGAGGTGATTTGTGAAATAAATCCTCCACTGACGAACTTAATTGGCTTGGAATAATATGGGATATGCAGGTTGGTGTTATCATTGACATATCCTAAGTCGCGTCGATTCCTGTTATTTTGAATTTCTTCCTAGGGCTTGATGATGGGCTTAGAATAAATTGGAACTATAACAACTTCGACACTTGAAGTTGTTTGAATAAATGACTTATCATCTGGATGGCTAAAAAACTTGAAAGTATCATGCTTTTCTTGCAATTCAATCTTTTGAAGTTGCGACTTGAGTTGAAGAAGCTCAATAGTTTCATGTGTTTGTTGTAGATTCCATGAAAGATCAGCAAGAGTTTCTTTGCTGAATTGCACCATGTCTTCATCACTGGAGATGATCAAAATATGAAGAATGTTTAACAACTGAATATTTTGCGCCATTTGAACTTGCGCACTTGAAATCGGGCTCTCTTGTTGTATATGTCGTACTTTGAACTATTTCACTTGAATGACAGGTTCACTTGAATGTGGCTTGAATGGCACGCTCGCTTGATTTGTTGCTTATTGTACTTGCTTGGAACACTTGCTACTATTCTAGAATTTTCTTGCTTAAACTCTGGAATTCATGCTCACCTGATGATGATCGCGTTTGTTTAAGCGCTCACTTGACTTACTTGATGACTTCACACTCACTTGAATGAATAGCCATGCTCACTTGATGTCGATATCAACTTGCTTTATTGTTTTAACTTGTTTGGTTTCTTTGATGGTTACTGCAATAAACTTCACTCTAGCTCACTTGATGGTTTGATTTTTGTACTGAATTGATGCAAATTTCTTGAATGAATACTCACGCTCGCTTGCAGGATATGTAAACTTGTTGCTTGTTTGATTCATAAATTCGTGCACTCACTCGATTTTGCGTAAAGGAAGGGTGTCGAACACTGTCGAAAATGCACCCAAGAAAGCTTACAATGATTCTAATGATTCACTTGTTCTCTTAAAAATTCATTAACAATGAATTTTTAATGATTCACTTAAAACAATGAATTTGATTACAAATTCGGAAATGGATTTGCAAGAACGTTGATGTAGACTTTTCTTTGAAATGAATTAACTTGACTAAGTGAATTTGATTGTTGATGTAGAATGCTGATGTAGAAAATCTTTGATTATATGTTGTAGTGGCTTAAATTCGTGCGTTGATCTTGCAGCTATTTCGTTACATGTGTTGTGCTTGCTGATATTGACCTTTATATATGCGATATTAAATCAAATTATTGATTTGTCACAACTAGACACAAATAAAAAATAAACAACATGAAGCCATAAAAAACATGCGCCATGCTAAACACACATGGTGTACCTAAGATCCCCTTATTCAATTTCAGGCGGATGTAGGACACAATCACCAAAAAATGATATCTTTATTAAGTATTGAGTACATAAGAAATCTCCACCTTCAAGTAATGAATATGCCAAGCTCACAACCCTTGGAAGCAATTTGTCTTCAAAATATGGATATTCACGGACTCAATCTCTCTCAAAGAAAAATGGTACTTGGAATCACAACAATGACTTTTCCTTATCACTCCAAATTTACAAAATATGAACCTTATTACTCCAAAAATGACAAAATACTTATCATATCAGTCCACCCCTTATCTCTCCATTATTTCAATGACGACAAAAATAATCTTCTCATAAAAAAAAAATATTCTATTCACTCCTTATATCTCCCAAAACTCACTCACTAAAAAACACCTTTAATCCACCTTATACCTCCTTTTAAAATTCACTTTATTACAAAAATAAAAGGCACACCTTATATCTTCAAAAAAGAGTCTTTTATTTTGAATGCCTTTTAAACCCCCATTAAAAAATATGAAGTGCCTTTTAATGAAATGAGAAAGGTGAATTTTACGTTGTCTTTAAAATGTGAATGAATCTACTCATAAAGCACACATCATGTAAAAAAATCAACATCCTTTTACCATTTAAAAAACTCGTCGTGCATGCTTTTATCAATCCTCGTAATTTTTCTCGTAATTCAGAGATGAGATATCCATGGGTGCACTCTGCAGCAAATCGGGAAACATGCTACAACAACAGGCTCATGACCCGCAGATCGATTGTCCTCGTTGCAATGCTAGAGCTTTGAATTTTTATCCGCCCACATCATATCTAAAGCTTTATTTCTAACACACCAACCACTGTTTCCTTTGCACTCAAAAACAACAAGAAACATTAATGCCCTAACACAACTCAGACTTCCTTCTTTTAGACTCAGAAACAATGCAACTGAATCACACACAATGTTACGCTAAACCTCACCAACAATAGGATACACTCGTTGTTCATTCCGATTGATACTTAACAAACAAATATTTTAAAGACGGGCATTACTTACATATGCACTTTTTCTCTACCTCAATGCCACTCCATCTACGCTGCAAAACAATTATTTTTTGAACGCTGTCACCAACGCTAGCTCTTAACATAACCCAAAGCAGCACCGTATTCAACTAGCCAGTTCACTGGTTCAATGCCATAGTTCACTCAATCAAAAAAAAGATTGCAGGTAATGTTTTTTGATGATTATCTTCATTTAGAAGCTTACAACAAATTTTCATGTGAGACCGTCCATAAGCTCTTCATTGAAACGAATGCACTCATGTGATAATTTATTTAGGTTTGCAACATTGTGGGAAGGGCTACAGATTGAGGTGGATGAACTACCTACGTCCCAATGTAAAACATGGCAACATATCCGCAGAAGAAGAGGAGCTCTCAAAAGTTTATCGTATCAAAAGGCAGCTTACCGATTTTCACAAATCAGAACTTGAGAAGCATTGCATACTTTCAAGGTTGCAGAAACATATGGACCATTTTATGTACACTACAGCCAAAAATACATAACAAATCATGGAGGTAGGATGCCCCTAATGTCTCATGGATGAGTAAAATGTCGTTCCATTTTCTAGAGAGCACATTCAAATTCATTTTTTTCCATTTCAGGCTCTACTTATTGGGTACCCATTGGTCTGGGGATCGAACTTCCTGTCCATTATATCCTCTTCTTCAAACAAAAATTCTGCTCAGAGCCCTCAAGATCAAACACTAACTCCAGGTGAGAAGCAAAAAAAATGTACATATACCATGGTCACAGAAGTCCATCTGAGAATCACCACACCATTACAAGAGGGTAATTTACCAACAGGAGAAGCAGAGGCGACCCCTGGGCCGATCTCTAGGGCAAGAAACTAGAACTGAATCCCTTCAGAACGGAGCTCTCGGATCTTGAATCCTTCAACGCAAAACGTCAAGTTATACAAAACCCTGATCATAAGAAATTCATTGAAGGTCACGTGTTCATTAAAATCTTTGAGAAGACATTCATTTGTAGTTCAAGCCACAAATAAATGAAAATTATACCATTATTTCCACATTATAACCAGCAAAGCATATAAATAAAATCATATGCATTGTAATTAAGGAGTTCCCCCATGAATTTTAAATACCACTTATAGTTAACACTACACATTGGTTTCCATCTGATCGGGTGCGCCAAAAAAAACACAAGATGGCTCGTCTGGGAGCAGTTTCTCAAAGAGAAATCATAATCCAAAATTCATTTCTCATTCCAGATTGAAACGTTCGTAGGCCCAAATCAAATCTACATACCACATATTAAAAAATAATTAACTCATCTCAACACAGGTGCTGGCAGTCCTCACGACCTCACGCATGTAATGAAACAATCCCACGGTTTTGCAACTAACTCAACCTCACCAGACATGGATCATTTCTCTGATACCACATGTAGATTCAGAAGTGTCCTCAAATACATAATTTTATTGATCATGAAAAAATATTACATAACAAATTGCAAGGGTTTACAAACGTAAACTCTCACTACAATGAAATTAGGAAAATAACCTATTTATAAGCTCTATGTTCTAATTTAATTTAGCTATGGATCACTTGGAAAACTAACAAGTGTCCATTTACAATAAATTACCTTCTAACCATCCCACTAACTTTATTCCTATTTTAGAGCCTAGGAAACGACTCTATTCTAGAGTCCTATTTTTACTAACAAAATATTATTTCTAAGTATGTCTAATATTTATTAAATATTCTAATTGAATAAATATATTTATCCTAAATTTACATTATTTAATTTATGTATTTTGGATTTATAATTGGCTTATGAAAGAGGCTAACACAATAGACTCAGGAGAATACTTTGTTACAAGGCCTTCGTCTCCCGATAGACGCACCAAAATATGTTGGCACTGGAACCAACACTTGGACTACAGAAAGCGCTTGACCAGACACATCTTAAACTATAAAGAAGTTTAATGATTTGTTTGTGAGATTGATAGGTGGTAAAAAATTTGATTCATTGAAAATATATTTCAGTCAAATCTGCAGATCTACTAATGAGAGTATTGTAACTTGATGTGATATAAAGGTGCAAGTTTATAATCTATGAGGAGAGGAAACTGTAATATGAGAGAAGAATCAAAAGGTTTGTAAAACATAAATCTACTGATTTAGTAGAAATTGAAAAAAGTAGTAGTTTGACAATATTGCATTGAGAGAAAGCTATTTCTAGTCTGACAAGATTCTCAGTGAAATATCATGAATAATAACTATCATGAGTGATGCTCTTCCAATGTTATAACATATATTTTATCAGGAATTCTCACTATGTGAGATTAAAAAAAACTGATAAAACATATAACATGCTTAAGGGACTAATAGAAACACATAAAAATATGATGATTTTCAAACTAGAACTGGAAGAAAGGAGATATGTAAACACAAATAAAGTAGAAAATACAAAAAATAAATTGGTAATAAGTTCTCAGTAGTATCATTCCATTTCATTCACAAAAAGGATAATAGTTGATATAATTAAAAATTCTATAACCGCCAACCAACCCTAACTTCATATCAATTTGGCATATATATAAAAAATATGATATTGTCCTCTTCTAGAGAAAAAGGTAAATCTAATTCAACATTCATTACAACCTCATGCAAGAGGTGACGCTTATATAAAAATTTAATATGGAGTGCCATGATCTAATGAAAATAAGAACAATAAGGCTAATAGTTTGAAGTGGTTTGTATGATGTTGCAGTTTTATGGGAGTCTTCCATTTTTTTTCAACCAACTCCATAAAAAGGGAAAACAACAGTGAAAATGGTGTTTGGTTCTTCCTTGAATGCTGCCCGGTGTCTGGTAGAAATTTTTTGGTACTGAGAGTAGTTGTAGAAAATTGTTTGAGAGAAATTCTACCGTTGTTCCACTGTTTCTTTCCCTTTTTTGGTTGAAGACACTTTGTAATGGCAGAAAAACTTGAAACATTTGGATAGAATGACAAAGGTTCACTTTATGAGGAGTTATAAAGAAAATAATCTGAAATAGGTTTAAATGATAGAGGAGACATGGAGTGGAATAAATGGCAAGTTAAGGGGGGTGGTGTCTTGGTGAAGAAGTGGGAATGATTGCTTATTGCGCATGAGAAGTTTGATTGTGAAATGCGGGAAGTTAAATGTTGAAATTGAAAATTACGATGTGCGATGGGATCAGAGGTGACGTGGAAAAGAAATGGGACTGATCGCACATCATGCATCGAAATTTTTATAAACATACATACGTGTGCAATCTACAACGTTTGTCGAAATTTTAAACAAAACCACAATTTCTCCCAAACAATATGCATTCACACATAATTGTGGTTCTTGGGCCCCATAACTAGTTGACCAATAGGAAGCAATCGCAAATCCGTCACCTGAAAGTTTAAATCTACACTGATAATGACTAAAACTTAAACTTTGTGACTTTTGAAATCACACTGGTGTGCTACGCTGGCATGTGCCCCTCGCCTCATCACAGCACAAATCACTTAACACACCATGCGAAGCCTTAATGATAAACTTTAAAAACTACGATTTGCAAAATCGCTCCATATGCGCTTTAATCTCTATTGTTGATCTGTGCCTTGATCTGATGGTCTTCCATGCTTTCTCTTGACCTCATTTCATTGAAAATCACCTAACATACCATGCGATCGCCTTAACGGTAAACTTTAAAAACTACAATTTACGAAGTTTCCCCATGTGCACTTTACTCTCAATCATCAGTCTGCTCCCCTTTGGATCTGGGATTAGATCATGGCCATCCATTCCTTTTCCATGGGGTTCTTCTTTTTTGCTTCATTCCTTAGTCTATTTCCTAGCCAGCTTACTTTAAATATTGTCTGCTCCTCTTATCTAGATCTCTCACCCTGTTGGTTAAGTGATTTCTTCCAGTTTCGCTTTGATTTTAAATATCTCTGGCTACCACGAAGCCTTAATTTTCCTTCTTTGAAAACTGATTTCATGTTTACATGTAGCCTCTTTACTAAGATAACCAAAATTTCAGTGAAATAGATGCGCTTTTCACTGTGTGGAATATATGACTTCCATTTCTAAAAAATAGCTTCCCTTTACTCTGTTATTGTTTTGATAATGAATTTGCAACAAAGGTGGCTATTATTCTCGGCCAGATGACTGCAATTTTATTGCCTAAACATCGACTAACCTTCAACACTAAAGTAATTCAAAATAGTTATTTTAACTTATTTTAGGACTCTAAAACACTATGAAACCTATTCACTTAAAGAAACCTTGATGTTGGGTCTCTTTTTTAACTTTTATGGGAAATGACTCAAACTTTGAACATGGACTAGTATACAATAAAAAATATAAAACAATGACACAATGGCGATCACACCATTAATATTTTCAATGCTAACACAAACCACACACAATATCCAAACCAATCATCTCTTCTATCACAATCCATTTTACATCAATAGAAAATGGTCAACACCATTTGATAAGGCATCAAAAACTCAAGAAAAAGTATTGGAGCATCCAATATCTACATGGAAAAAGTGTAATGAATATCATCAAGCATCCATGTTTCTCACATCAATAGTGGATATTATATCAATCCAATCATCAAACAAATCCCTCAGAGCAGCATGTACAACCAAACAACCTATAGCACCAACAACAATATGCACATGAGACACTTACAAGAAACATCAATTTATACTTTCCATATAAGCAAACAACAATGAGGTTAAGAACCCAAAAATTAAAGGCATATCATTAGTCACACCATGAATACCTCCAAGCAGGTCATAATGCAAACAATGTTTCCTTTCCACAAATAGAAGCACCGTATGGACGAAGACTACAAATAACCACGAATATATGACATATATATTGTAAATACATGGATGTAGTAGTCACATAAGACCTCTTACATGACTCACATATGACCCCATAACTCTCTCTCTAATCCACTAGATGACCCAATGATAAGTACAACACAAGTACATGGATTTATCAATGAAGTACAATGTTTATATCATCACCTCTAATGGACCATTAAAAAAACATAACATAACATGATCATTATAATATCATTAGCCCATACTCATGGTTGCAAAATGACTCTAAGAAACTCCTTCAAGGCATGCATGTCATCATGTTGAATCAAAAAACTAAAGACCATACTCTCAACCAATACAAAATGATGAACCAATGGTAAATACATGGTTGTAATAAAACTATATATTCACCCATACATGGCTGGTCCATGCCTCAAGTCACTATATTCATGTTATTTCCACATTTTTTTCATGCTAGGGTAGCTAAAAATTTATCAATAAAAGTTGCAACAAGGTTGGTATACATGTATTTCCACTCATAAACAATAAATACACCATTTGCAAGAAATATGAATGAAAAGAAATAAAAACATAAAGAAAAAGCCTTGAAAACATAAATCCCCCTCAGCATAACATACCTCCTAAGTAAATTGATCTTATTGATCTAAAAATGCATGTAATAATTAGATCAAAACTCATTTTTGTTGGAACTCTCCATGCTACAAATGTTCCCCTTGATACCATGTTAGTCTCATATGAACTTTTGCAATCAAGTATATCTATCATACAATCATCGACTTTAGTAGGGTTTGATCTCTCCTACTTTTAATTTGATGAGGAAGAGTACTCCCTTGCTCTATTATTACTAACCACTCTTCCCTTCAACACATACACATTATCCGATGTCTTCACTCCCTTGGAAATAAATCTGTCTAATCCTTCTTTTCGGATGATGCAAAAATTGCAATTGAAAACCACTTCCTTGCCTTAATCAACCAATTTTCTTATGCTAAAAAAACTATTCTTTAGACCTTCAATGAGCCACACCTCATTTTCATTGTTTCTTTTCTCACCAATATTGGATTTACCACTTCCCAATACTCCCGTTCTTTAATTTCCCTCAAAAACAACACGGTCGGTCTTGTTTCCCCTCGGGAAGTTAAATTTCATCCTATATCATGACATATTGTTTGAGAAAATTATATCAATATATCAAATGTCCTCCTCATCACGTGAAGAAAGTGCAATGCCACATATTCCTAGTTGTTTCTCCCTTTTCCACATGTTTCTTGGTTGGTTCCATGGTTATGAATTCTCCTTTATCTACTTATTTCCAAACAATGCACTAAAGGATCTAGGGATATTACAAAATTTTCCCACGTGACCAAAATTGTGACACACATAACACTTTTTATGTCCAAGATATGTAGCTGAAGGATTTGATATTTTTTTTCTCATGTCGGATCTACATCTCCTCTTGTTGAATCTAAAATCAATGGAATTGTGGCTAAGTATTTTATAAGAAAAAAAACCATTAAATGAACTTTTATAAATAAAAGTGGGT
The DNA here is from genome assembly GCA_034641835.2 of Pinus albicaulis. NCBI lineage: Eukaryota > Viridiplantae > Streptophyta > Pinopsida > Pinales > Pinaceae > Pinus > Pinus albicaulis. The sequence continues at coordinate 1,227,028,793 of CM076575.1, forward strand.
CCTCTACATGGTTGGTAAAACTATTGCATAGATGTGTACAGTCTCCTCCTACAAGTAATTGCCACATGTTCAAAAATTGTGACAATTGAAGCTCTCAATCTCATCCATCAAATGGGAAAAGTATTTTTGACTCCTCCTCTGAAATATGCTACCATATACTATAGGGGAGAAATATTGTCTATATGTGAAATCTCATCTTGGTTCTCTTCTTTCCTGTTGGTGGATCTGTTTCATTTTCCCTCTATTATTGTCATGGTTATTCACATTCTTTGTTGCAGCCTTGTTTTGTTTTTCCTTGTTTTTCTTTCTTACATATGAATTTGTTTCTCCTTTATGAAAAATAAGGTTAGATCTTCCCAAGAATATGATGCTGTTTGGTTGCTCTAGTTGTTGATACTTCTCCTTAAGATTGTTTCTCAACTTCGAAATCACATCTTCAAGTGCTCCAACATCACCATTTTTCTATTTTTTCTTGTTTCTCACAAATTCTTCAATTATTTTTTATTCTTCCATCTATGTCTTCAAAGTAGTGATCTCCTCTTTAATATTCTTCTCTTTTCTTCATATATGTGCATTTTATTTTTATCCTCCTTGCATGCATCAGTTAGTCTGCCAAATTCACTATAAAGTTATTCAATAACAACCATGGAAAATTCATATTCAACCTTAAGGATCATAAAACTAGGACCATTATATTCACTAACTATATCTGAATTATTATCACCACTATTATAAAAAATATAACTAAAAAGTAAATCATTATGGCTTATACCTTTAGACATGTTGTCCTCTCATATAGTTTATTCAACTAGAGCTTTATTCTTCTTGGATCTCTTCTTCTTCTTCTTCTTCTTGCTTCTCTTCTCAACCTCTTCATCACTATTGTTATTTATATCTCCATATAACATTATTAACATATCCCAAACCTCCTTGGAAACATATAGATCTCAAAATTTCTCTAGGTCTACATTATAGAGAATCTCAAAAATGATACACCTTGCTTAACAATTTTTCTTCATTACTTCAAATAAAGTCGAATCACCATTCTATCCTTATCAAACCAATCTCCAAATTTTATATCCACAAGAAAATAAGTTATATTTCATAATTTATTTCCATGCCTTGAAATTTGCAACAATGAGGAGAAGTATTCCTTGAGAATTCATTCTGGAAAAAAAGAACAAAATTTTCACGAACAAACCCCAGATATACTCTCTAGTGATCAATTTTCAACCAAGATCCCCACTCTCATACCAATAGCTAGAAAAATTGAGAAATACTGAGAGGGTGGAATTGAATTATTAGTGTGTATTATTACCATTTTTTATGAATTTAAAACTCTTTACTAAATCATGCATAAATTAACCAGAAAATTATTACTAAATCATCACATAATCACATAACCATGTAAGAAGCTAAATCAAACAACCATGACAGAAAAAATAAACAACACATCAGTGAAAAATCACATCATCACACATTATGAAACAAGATATCTTGTGGAAAAACCCTCCAGGACAAAAAAAACACCCTTTTTGTTGTTGCACTACTCATAATCTGTATTATCTCAAAAAAATGTATTTTACATACATTAGCTAACACCCATCAGCAAAGAGACTCAAACTCATAGAAAATTAGTTGAAACCCATAATCTAGGAGAATCAATCCCAATGAATTGTTTAGAAGTATTTTCTCAGGTGAATCTATGTACACCCATCCAGGGAAAATTTTAGGGGCTAATATTTGCAAGTGGGCTAATTTTCCATGTTTTTCCAAAAAAACATATTCACCAATTTCCATTTTTTTGAAAATTGATTCGCCAAAATTTTATGTATAAAATTGTTTTACCCTAAAAATAGCCAAAATTTCATATATACTAATATAAAATAATTAGAAACCTAAATATTTTTACAAAAATATCATCAAAATTTTTACAATTTACAAATTGGGCACAACTAAGATTCGCCAATATTTTAAACTTTAAGATAAACTTCCATCCCTAAAATTTTCCTTGCGTGACCCATCTGCTAAAATCCACCACAACCATTGAGCCTCACCAAGTCACCACTGAACTATCCAACCAACATTGGATGAAGAAATTCCTTCCAATATATTATCATCACATAATCACTGCTCCAATTAGAAAACACCCATTTTTTAAATTCCGCTACTCCTCTACTCTATGTCGACGTCGATTTTATTCATTTTCAAACTAGATCCAAGACGTTGTGCTTAACTAGCTCAGCTCTACAATCCAAATCTTAGTAGAAATACACCATGAATAAATCACAAAAAAACACCATATAAATATCCTCTCTCCATAAGAAAAATAGTGGCTCTAATGAAACCATCAAATATGCTAAAACATAAAACTATCGAGCAACAAAAACCATCTCTCACTTAACCATAACATCAAAATCGTTAGCCTCTCTCACAAAGAAATTATAAATAAAAAATAAATTAAATAAAATAGATATTAAAATTTAGGATTTTATGCCTAAATCTCTAGATTGGATTGTTCCTCAAAGCTAGGAGTTAGTTTAGGTAGCTCCTATATTGGTGTGTGTATGGTTGAGAAATTGTCTCAACCAAAGTGTCCAAGATATAATGCACTATCTTGAGACACAGGCTCCTCATCTATTTAATTGTAATACACATTCTTTTAATAATAAGAAAATATGTGAGGAAGCTGTGAGGCTGAAACCTTTTCCGCCATGATTTTGTTTGGGTATAAATCTGTGTGCTTTTATGTATTTTAATGGTGTGTGATTATTCACATGTGGTATCAGAGCCATCATGGAGAGACTATAAATCTATGCAGCAATGGAGAGTGAGCTGATTGGAGCCATCGAGTTTTCGCCTATTGAGATCGTGAAAGTCAGAACATGAAAACCGTATTTGTGAAACTCTAAGATACCTAGATAGAAAAAATCTAAAGAAGCCAAACAATGTGCCTATCATATGCATAACGGCCAAGGGAGTATGACAAGCAGTCTTTGTTGAGGCGTAGACTATAATCAACGCCGCCGCATTGACTCAAGAATGCACAGGAAGGAGCTTTCTACCTGAGAGATTTCGTACCAATGAACCTCAACAAGCATGTGATCTACATTGGGAAGAAATTAAATGCAAGCGAATTTGTCCAAACGTGGAGATACAGTTTATCATTTGATAGTGCTGATATAATTGTTGCCACAGTGTAACCTCTGTCGCAATTTTGCATGAAGAGTTGACTATAATCAACCCCACCGCATTGACTCAAGAATGCACAGGAAGGAGCTTTCTACCTGAGAGATTTCGTACCAATGAACCTCAACAAGCATGTGATCTACATTGGGAAGAAATTACATGCAAGCCAATTTGTCCAAACGTGGAGATATAGTTTATCATTTGATAGTGCTGATATAATTGTTGCCACAGTGTAACCTCTGTCGCAATTTTGCATGAAGAGCTGCTCTTCCTTTTGAGCCGTGGTAGTCGAGGAAGGAGAGTTTCTCCATCTATGATCGGTGCTTGTTAAGGAACCAACATGGAGAAGGAACCAACAAGGAGCATTGCACGTGAAAAAAAAATTTGACACAAACATGGCATGAAGCATAGGGACAGTAATGGCAGTATGAGTCTGGATTCAAGCAGTGACAGTGCTAGATCCATTGAACATCCAAGGGAGACAGTTGAGTCTGTGCAGCCTTAATAAAGATTCCATAGGCATCAAAAAATTTTGTTTTTATTTTTTAATGGCCTGCAAGAACAAAGGACCATGATAGAGAACAACATATTTAAATCACGGGAAAAAGAGTTGGTATGGAGATGAATGTCGTGGATCTCACCTTCACTGTGATTTGGAGCAAGTTTCTATTAGCACTGGAAGAGAAGTTTTGATGGATTTGTGTGCGAACTTCGTAATGGGTGTGATAAGCCTTTGCACGTGTGTTTTGTTTAAATTAAAATATGTGGAGAACCCTCAAATGCATTTGAAATAAAATGCATTCGAAAGGATAAGTTCTTGAACAGTGTTGTTCATGAAAGCACTTGAATCGCCTGTTGATGAAAATACAAAAGCTAAAGGTTTTAAATACTTGCGTTGAGCGGCGACCTGGAAGACATTTGCATGGAGGACTATGTTAAAGCTTTCAAAAATTTTGCTGCGGTAAGTTCTTCAACAATTTTTTTTTAGAAGTGTGCGTGCTGAGAATTTAACGAGCAACCATATTTTAAGTGAAGGAGCTGCTATTTGGATTTTTCAAACACTGTTGAACAACATTATGACTAGTAATTATAGATATTAAACCTAAAATACTAACCTTCCAACATTTTCTATGATAAAGCTTGAATGGTATGTACTTACATACAAAAGTTGTGAAAAATGTGAATTCATTTTAAAAGAAAAAAACAAAAGTGAATTCACTTTTGAAAACAAATGTGACTTTTAAATAATTTAATTAAATTCATTAAAATGTTGGTAAAATAAAGGAAGGATGAGGTAATATTTAATTGATTTTATCTCATTAAAGGATGATTTGTATTATAATGTTTTTGAAAATTTTGAAGTTCCTTTTATAAACAGGAGTAATAATTGAAATAATTACTTTTGGAGGTATAAGTGTGTATGTATTTAAAGTCATTTTATGGAGAGATAAGATATATGTAATATTTTCCTACTATTATCTTCTTTGGAGCAATAAGGGGTAAGGTAAAATTGGAGTAATAAGGTGTGTAACTTTGGATTTTTAGAGTGGTAAGGTGAAATTCATAAGTGAATTTTTATTTCTTGGAGCTATAAGTGTTTTGTAATTCTTGGAGTGATAAGTTGAATTCTGGAGCAGTTTTTTGGAGTGATAAGGATTGATATTTTATTTTTTTGTAAATTTGGACTGATAAGAAGAAACTGGTTGTTCAAGTAACATTTTTACTTCTAGGTGGTCTAGTAATTTTTTGAATTTATTTTTCTTCCAAGATGTTCTAAAACTTTGATTCCACGAAGATGTTGTCAAGATAAACGATTATGCACTCCAAATTTTAATAAATCATATATTTTTTGTGGTGATTGTGTCCTAGATCTGCCCAAAATTGAATAAGGGGATCCTGGGTACACGAAGAGTGTGTTGATGATGGTGCATGCTTCATGTTGTTGCTTATGATTTGTGTCTAGTTTTGACACATAAATGATCTCATTTAACGCACACATAAATTTCAATGCAAGCAAGCACAACACTTGTAATGAAGTAGTTGCAAGGAATGATAATTAAACTTAACACATGCATTTGTGCCACTACAACACATAATAAAAGATTTTCAACATCAGCATTCTACCTCAACAAGAAAATTTTCTCAATACAATTAGGTTAATTCGTTTCAAAGCACAATCTACATCAACATTCTTGCAAATAAATTTAAGAACTTGTAATCAAATTCAAATTGCAGTGAATTGTAAGGGTGAATTCTCGGTTGAAACCGACACCCAAGTTTTTAATTCAGTCACAATAATTCAAACTTAATTCATTGTAGTGAGTAATTAAAATCATTAAGCAATCTTGGGTGCTTTTTTTACAGTGTTTGACACCCTCCCTTTAAATAAAAATCAAGTGAGTACATCAAGCGTGCAAGTTTTAACTCTCAATAAAACAAAAAAAATCAAGATCACCTCTCCTGAATGCGAGTGTGAGTATTCCTTTAAAGAAAGTTCCATCAAGTCAGTAGAAAGTTCAAAACATCAAGCAAGATAGCGTGAAGTTCATTGCAGCAACCATCAAAGCAAGAAAGAGAGTTAAACTATAACACCAATCAAGCAAGTTGAAACCTACAACAAGCGAGAATGAGTTCCAGTGAGTGTAGAACAAGGTAAGCAAGTTTCACCAAGAGATCAAGAAAATTTCGTACCAAGCGAGCATGATAAACTCAATCAAGCGACCTAGCATAGGAAAACGTGCTCGTCAAGCAATAAAGCAAGTGAGCATGTGATTAACATCAAGTGGGCGCATTAAATCCAACAAAGTTAAAATCAAGTGAGATAGTTCAAGACAAGTGAGACTGAATTCAATCAAGCGAGTTCACATGGTACAACACATCCATTTGCTACAAATTCTTCACAATTTGATCATCTCAAGTGTTGAAGACATAGTGAAAATCAGCAAAGAAACTCTTGTTGATATTTCATGGCATCTAAGACATACAAATGAAATGATTGAGTTCCTTCAACTAGAGCCGTAACTAAAAATAAATGAATTGGAAGAGAAGAGTGATGCTTCAGTGTCTTTGAACTATCCAGATGATAAGCCATTCATCCAAAGAGCTTCAAGTGTCAAAGTTGTTCAAGTTCAACATTCTTCCAAACCAATCATCAAGCCATGGGAATAAATTCAAAGTAACATAAATCGAAGATGATTAGGATATGTCAAAGATGAGGCCAACTTGCATATCCCATATTATTCAAAGCCCATTAAGTTCAACAGTGCCAGATTTCTTGAACAAATCACCTTAGCACATTCTAGAAAAGCTTTAGACAAACTGAAATTCAGGCAACTCGAAGTTCTAGTCAAACTGAAATGTCCTCATTGTCAAAGAACTGGCCATATGGAAGATCAATGTTTTGATCTCCATCCTTGTCGCCATTGTGGCAAGCCAAATCATTCATCAGAGAAATGCTGAAACCAAAAATAATCAACCATATTAAAGATAAAATATTAATGGATTGATCTGTGGGAATGGTCGACCACAGTGAAAATATTGTATCGGTTCTACGACTGAATAAAATTACACCTAGTGCAACCAACAAATAAAGTAATATGGTGCTATCATGTAGTTGAACAAGGGAGTACACCAATGCAACACTCATACACCTAAAGGGGGGATTTCAAGAATAATTTCCAGAGGATTGTCTCTCTTTTTAGATGACAAAGGGGGGGAATTGTCAATGAAATTTACAGTGGTTTTTAGACTAAAATTCTCAATCAATTCGCTAATGGGAAGTCGACAACAAAGAAGCAGTGAGAAGTTTTCAACACAGCAAAACCAACAGTGAGTTGTTTTTTTGACATCATCATCTAGTGAGCATTCAAAAAATTTTATCAGTGGAAAAAGGATGATGATTCCATGTAATGGACAGATAGATCCTTTTGAAACTTGGAACATGATGGAGTTTTCAAGAAAAATTCAGAGATGAATCAGACATGCTGTTGGCTCATGGTCTCAGATTTCAGTTTTTTCAGCATCCAGCTTTGGCATTTTTTTAGGAAATGTTTTTGAGGATCAACATGAGAAGTTGGAATATGGTTCCTCGTTCTTATTTTGGATTTATCATTGAAGCGGAAAATGTTAGCCTCTCTCATAAAAAAATTATAAATAAAAAAATAAATTCAATAAATTAAATATTAAATGTTAGGAAATTATGCCTAACTCTCTAGATTGGGTTGTTCCTCTAAGTTAGGAGTTAGTTTAGGTAGCTCCTAGATTAGTGTGTGTATGGTTGAGAAATTGTCTCAAAAAAAGTGTCCAAGATAGAACATAATATCTTGAGACACAAGCTCATCATCTATTTAATTGTAATATTACATTATTTTAATAATGAGAAAATATGTGAGGAAGTCGTGAGGCTGAAGCCTTTTCCTCCATGACTGTGTTTGGGTATAAATATGTGTGTTTTTATGTATGTTAATGGTGTGTGATTATTCAACAAAACCCCCTATATATCTGCAGAAAAAATATAATCTTCCCTACACACCAACAATCCTACAAAAAAATGTCAATATGTTCACTTCTTAAACATGCCCATCTCCATTCTATTTTCTCTCCATATTGTTCTGCTACAGTAGCCACAAGTCTAATCTACAAACTGATACTTTGCCTCAGAAATTTGCAACATACTTCTGATATGCTCACTACACTCCCATCTGCACTAATGCACTAAAGTATCTCTACTCATAACTAATTCTAAAGCATCCTTCCTCTTCTTTATCACTTTCACTCTCCATTTTACTAAACCAACCAGATATTAGGTAAAAAAATGGATTATATATAATATGTTTTTTGAATTCCACTTTTAGACTAGGATAAAAGGTGCACAAATTTGATGAAATATAACCATAACCATCACTAATTGTACAATAAAGGTGTTCACACCCATTGGAGGAACTAATTAACATATTTAGACCTTATTTCATTAATTTAGAAGCTTTTATGAATAACCAAGTAAAAATTCACCCGATGTGCACTAGAAATGTAGATAAAATTTTATGAAGAGCCTCGGTCGCATGCACAAAAATACCAGGTCTCAGTTATATTTTCACACACTATACTAAATAATTTTGGCTTCAACCTTCCAGTCACACACATGAGGCTTCTTCCCGGTGGCCAAGGAAAATTATAGGTAAAACCATAAACATTGAGCTCAATACTTTTTCCACCTACTTTCTTATCTTCATCAGCTATTTTACATGCCTCCAAATTACTTCTAAGCTTTTTGAGACCTCTACAAATAGGCAAAATATAAGTACCAAGTTCCACTACCAATTTTACTTAGAAGATAACAAATAAGAGCTTACATGAATTTCAACAATTCCTCCACTCTCGTCTAACACCAACAGAACTTGCAACACATCTACACAATTGTATAGTACCCCTCCAACATCATCATGATCCCAAAAAAATACTCCAGTAAGTCATGAGAATATAATCAACATGAATACCTAATATTCCAAGCTCATAAACAGAAAGCACAAAAATCACTAGCACCTCAGTACCCATTACCAACACCTGTAAATATCCCTACACACCATGAGAGCTACCACATAATTGGCATCAAAAACACCATGTGGTTGAGATCAATGCATATTGATACAATAAAATTTTGACATCAATTCCAATAGAACTAGCACAATGCCAACACAACCAGTTGTAACATATACTACAACGTTGATATCAATGCCTCAACAAAATCATCACAGTGTTGACCTCATTTCCAACTTAAGCTAGTTCCAACCATGAAAAATCCCAACACCATCTAGCTACGACCATTAAATGGAGCGATAAACTTCCCATTTTCATCTTTAACCATCATTTTATCCATATTTGTTTGGCTAATAATCCATTTGATTGCATCTTTACATGGGGATATAGTGGAGAGCACATCCAATTTTTTAATTTAGAGTATTTGATTTCATATTATACTATATCATCAAGATCAACATCACCAAGGAGGATTAGCATTATTAGACATGTGCCTTTCTATAACCGTTGTTATATATCCTCCTATTTGTAAACAATGTTGGTATTCATGCAACATCTCATTTTATAATATGTTGTTCCTAGGGAATCAATATCTACCTCCATCTCTTTCTCTTTGTCTATGATCACTTCAATTATAGGCTCATTTCTTCTTCTGGCTATCTTGGAAGCCATATTAGGGTCATATACTTCACCCATGTAAACAATATAAAACATTAGGATTGTCATATTCTCTTTCAAAGAAAAAAAATGCATGTGGATATAAATAGAAAATATTCTAATATATCTTACATGCTAATGATAGCCATCTTTATGGAGTAGAATTTATGAACTTAAAAAATATCCCCCTGATTCCCTGTAAGCCATGTTTCTTATGATTTCCCTAGAATAAGGGAGGAAATTCCTTTGACAATAATCTAAGATAGGTTAGTATGTTATATAAATAAGTATGATAAGAATTATAACTTAAGTGAAATAGGTGTTTTTTTTTTGTTTGCTTCACTACGGTGAAGATTCATGACTTTTTTAGGAACAAATCATGGTTCTCCTCCTTTTAAGTAGTGTATGTGGTATACTTTGGAGTTTATTACGCCATTTATTTTCCTCTCACTTTATTTAATTTTATTTAGTGTTATAGTCAGGTATACCTATGTAAGGAACCCTCAAGAAAATTACCTTTCGATTGTGAGTTACAACCATTTTGAGAGGTTATTTTAGTAGTGCTTGGACTACCCTTAGATTGAAAAGAATAACTGATAAGGGAAATCTATGTGGGTATGACTGAGGCCCTACCTACCGAATGTGGAATGACTATGAAAAAATGATGTGGGTAAAGGTGAGGAATGGGTGTTATTTAGATAATTGATAGACCTGGGTTTTGACCCATGCTTTCACTTTATATAAATGATCAATTGAATCCAATCATCCATGGAAAAGAATTTTCATGAATAAAATATAATTTTTTTTATAGTAGAGCTATACAAAAAATTGGGGAGTAAAATCATGTGGGATCCCTTGATTCATCTCCTTGTGTTTTGTAGGGGATTCCACGTCCATGTGGAAGAATTTTGTTGGAGAAGTTGGATTTATTTTAATGAATGGAAAATACCATACACAATAATCATAGAAATACCTTGGGATGAATGCATACATGAAAAATATTATTCATTTAAATTTTTATGTCAGTGCTTATGGTGATTAGTTATTGTTTCCTTGTGATGGAATGTTATGGACTTGTGTTATCCAAGAGGAATGACATATTAGACAATGATTGTTGTGATGGATAAATCAAGGGGAAAATTTTGTTCTATAACCAAAATGATCGTTTTTGACAAATTTTGACCCTTTTGTAAATATTATAACAATGCCACATCATGATTCTTGTTAATATATCATTTTTGAGAAACATTTAATGAGGTAGAATAGAGAAAACAAATTGTCACAGTGGGTGGAAAACCTGATGAGATGAAATGTGTCACAACAATTGAAAATTTTGGTAGGCATGATACATTAAATACAAAAATATTTATGCATAATACACTACAAGGTGGAAAACTTCATTTATTATGATGTGTCACATCAACTCAAATGGCCTGAAAACTGGATCAATCAATATCCTCAACACGTTGCAATTATCCCTTTGCAAATCCTTAAGCATTATATCTCCGAAAATTCCTTTTTTTTGGCTCAATCAACTCAAAAACCTAGTTTTTGGACACATCACACTTTCTCCTTTAGAAACTTGGATTGTTTTATGTTTCATAACTAAGCACATGTACTAACCAACACATGTCTCCTTTGTTGCAGGTACGATAGTTCTATAATTTCTGAAAAAATAAAAAATAATTTCAAATATTCTCTTTACATAAGATTATAAGGTGATTTTAACCAATTACTATTGATTGAGATCTTGATCTCATATCCTAGAGGTTTTATCTCTTAAGCTTATATATTATACTCCTTCATATGTGGATCTAATTCTTATATTGGTAAAACCCAAACTACCCTACTTACCCTTTAAATTCACTACCTCCCATAGAGTTTGGGTTGGATTTTCGAGACTCTTAGCTATGCCCCAATGTTTTTTCTTCTTACCTAAGGATCCATTACCATCCTTGAGTTATTTTAAGCTTGTTTTGTGAATAAGGAAGGACAATTTTGGCGAGAGACATCAACATGGTCAAGATCTATAAAAGGGTTGTAATCTTCTCCTACATTTAATTAATATAAAATTATTTGTATTCCTATATGTATTTTGATTTTGTACATTTGTATTTCAATGCCTTCTTGACTCATGATTGGAGATATTAGTCTCTGTTACTTGTATCTTGTAGTTCTCGTGCTTGCTATATTTTTTTTGCAAGATCCATTTGTAGCAATTAGAGATGGAGCCAAAGTTCAGAAGCATGGAGAAGAGGAGAACTTGCATTGGACTCAAGGTAAGTGTTTCTTCCATATTATAATTTATTTGAGGAAAGCACAAGTATTATGTTTATGCTACTTCTAGATCAAACCACTAGATCTATGGAATTCACTTTTGTCCACATGAGAGATTTTTTCGTTAAATAGTGATATATAATAGGATTGGAAACTTTTGATCAGTGTGATATATCTAAGCAAGAGATATATTGCATGTGAAATGTATCAAGAAAGATAAACTTTAATTTTAGGTAGTACGATGAGACTTTCAATTGATTTTTCTCTCTTTGTCATGAAGAAGACAAATTTGGAATGATGAATTGTGTGATGAATAAGGATAACTTTGGTGAAATATGAAACAGGGAAAACACGTTTCTACGTGATACAAGAATGAAGTATTTTTGCATGTTTTGTTGAACACCTAAAAAATGTTAAATGGCTCAAAAAATATACAAAAAAAATAAAGGGAAATTTTGACACCAAGTGAATTATAAGGGTGAAAAACAAAAGAAAAATTCATGAGAGAATTTAAACTAAAAGGAAAATTGCAAAGAAATGTGTATGAAGTCTTAGAAATCCAAAATAAATGCAGGGTCCCATGCTATTTTCCATTTCAATAGAAGGTCAATTAAAAAATAGTATGTGGTGGATTTTTTCTAGCTCAACATATGGTAAGGAGATACAAAATTAGAATCATGGATTATTGGATTAAGTGAATATTAAGACTAGTGTCTCCCCATGTGGATTTTTCATTGTATTGGAGCCTAAGAAGGATGAGACTTTGTACATGTGTGTTGACATTATATAAATTAATAAGATCGAGCATTGATGTCCTATACCCAATATATATGATTTAATGGATCAAATTAAAGGTGTGAAGTAATTATCCAATATGGATCTCAAACCTAGACACCATCATAACAAAATCAAGGAACACAACACTCGGAATGCATTTTTCAAGAGAAATAAATTACTCCCTTGAAGGACCAAGGATGAATTTTTGTATAACTAATGCTCCAACTACTTTCATGAGAATTTTTCATGACATTCTAAAATATTTCATATACTCCTTCGTGGTTATTTATTTAGATGACATAATAATCTAATACATGGGAGTAATATCTCAACCATTTGCAACACATGTTAGACACTTTAAAAGGTGCAAATTGAAGAAGTGTGAATTTACTATAATGATCCCTCCCACCCATTGAATCTTCCCTAGCTAATGGGAGGTTTTACTTTCAATTAAGCCAACCTTGAAGGTCTCATTATGGAAATGGGGTTACACAATTTCCTTCCTTTCAAAATTTATTAGAATTAAATTTTGATAACGCCATTGCATTCATATTGTAAATGGATTTATTGCAATATGAACTTTAATTTAATATGATTTCTAGATTGAGAATTATGCCAAATTAAATTTCAGTAAATTAAAGAGTGTCGCATGGAAATCGCAAAGCCAATGGGTTAATCACCTGGAAGCTTTAGCCATGATCTGACCGATCTTATTTAAATTTGTAGTAGGTATTGTTGTACATTTAACATTACCTAAGTGGCTAGTGGTATCAAGTTTATTGGCATTGATGTCAACAGTCATGATAGGATATGTGTTGGGTAGTTGGAATTTTTTGACAGTTGATAAGAGTGTTGTCATTGATGTCAATGGGAACGAGCATGGAAATTCATGGCAACAAATGTTAGCTTTGATGTCCACTAGCCTAGTTGTGATGGTAACTAGGATATCATTTATTTTCTTGTTGTTTCAAAATAAGGGGGAGTCCCCATGGTTTCTTCAATTTCTTGTAAAGAATCATCACATTAGTAGTCTAATTGAAGAAGCCATATTATGATCACTATGATGGTCTGGAGACTCAGGAATTGGAGCAATTTCAACATCAGGATATTTTCTCATATGCTCCTAAAAATGGCATATTTCTGTAGGGCTTGGAAAAACATTACAAATTATATATGGAAGTATGAAATGGGCCTCTAGATAAAAAGATATGGTCAGACAAATTTAGGACCTAAAGTACCTAGGATAAGTCCCTGGAACCTTGAAACCATAGAAGGTTAGAAGCCCATAAGCTTATTTAAAAGGATATAGGATTACAGTGAGTAGGGGAAGTGAGAAGCCTGAAACCCCAGAGGGCCTAGAAACCTAGAATCCTAGAGACCCACAAGGTAGGAACCTGAGAAGCACTGGAAGGTTAGTCCAGAAGAAGTTTTAGTTGAGATTCGAGCATGAGTGGGGCATCTTGGCACTTGACTCATCACTTGGACTGCAAAAAGTGCCTGACCAGACACATCCTAAGATCTAAGAAAATTTAATGATTTGCTTTACGAGATTGGTAGGTGGATTAAACTTTGATTCATTGAAAATATATTTTAGTCAAATCCATAGTTCTACTAATGAGGGTATTGGAACTTGATGTGGTAGCAAAGTGAAAATTTTCATCCGATGAGGAGAATAACTTGTAAGATGAGAGAGAAAACAATAGGTCTGCAAAGCATAAATCTACTGCATTAGGTAGAAATTAACAAAAGTAACATTTTAACAATATTTTATCAAGAGAAAGATATTTCTAGTCTTACAATATTGTCACTAAAATATTATGAAGGATAAATTTCATGGGTTTTTCTCCTCCACTGTTATAATATATATTTTACCAGGAATGTTCACTATGTGAGACTAACAAACATGATAAAACACATGAACATGTTTAGGACAGTGATAAGAACACATAGCAACATGATGGTTTGCAAATTGAAATTGAAAGAAATAAGATATGGACACACAAGTAAATTTGACAATACACAGAAAACATTGGTAATAAGTCATCAGTAGTATCATTCCATTTCATTCACAAAAATATTACAGATCATATGAGTCAATATTATAAAATTACGAACCTTTACTTCATATTAGTTTGGAATATATATACAAAATATGATACTGTTATCTCCATAGAAAAATGTAAATTTGTTTCAAAAGTTATTACAATCTCGTGCAAGAGATGATGCTTATCCCCAATCTTAAATACAAATTGATATATTCAAAATAAGATAAAAATCATGAAGGTTGTCAATGTGAAATGGTTTTATGAGGTGGCGGCCTATTTGAAGAGCACTCTTCTATTCTAGTGCAACCAATATTTCACAAAAGGTGTAAAAATAGCGAGAGTGATGTGTTATTGTCTCCTTCAAATGTGAAAAACAAAATCCTGGTATTTCAGAGAAGACTTGATACATGACACCTTGTAATATTATGAATCTGGAACATCTAGCAAGGCATGAATTGAAAATGCATTTTCCAGTAATGGCTACTACAGGAATTGAAACCAGGACCTCTATCCCTCATATCAATGCATCGAAGACCTAAATATAAGAGTAGGCTCCAAAGAAATTCTTCTGAGTGGGTTAAACAGATCTCCCACACTTAGATGTCCTCAAAAATGTGTCCGATGAGGGACTGTAACAATGTATGAGCAATGAATGAAACAAAAATGTTATTCTATAGCCATGAACATGTGAAGATACAAATAGCCATAATATTAGGTTATAGCAGAAATAATGTGTACAAATGCTTGAGGAAACAATCACTCAAGTAAGGAAATTCCTCTCTCAATGATAAATGGAAAATACTGCTACATGAAGGAATCCATGTCTATACAATGCAGTTTATATGGAGACACTGCAACATAATAATATAAAATACAAGGATATGTCAATATCATCTCAAGAAATATGGGGGAGCAAGCTATCAACCCCTAAAAACACTAATACAACACTAATACACAATCATTAGAAGGATTGGTTGCAATACGTGTACAAATGGAAATTCTGCAGAAATGCCAGAGTTTTCGGGTAGCAGCTGCAACTCTGAAAATAAATTGAGATGGATAAAGATGATATACAATATGAAACAAACCTCCTCCAAAAAATCTCTCAAGTGATAAGCTGATCCTATCCCTGAAGATCTCTTCCTCCAATATGGTGGTGTAAACCCCCACTGCAATTATCCACTGAAATAACGCGGTCTGGAGAATGGAATGCACTGTCTATGATGGGGGATACTTGGCCTTGCTGCCAAGATATGAAAATCAACTTAGAAACCTTCCTTACTAACCTTCCCTAGGAATAGAGACTCCTCCTATGAAATACGATACAAGGAATGGTGTTGTGGAACCCTCCACTGCAACACCCAACAACACTATGTTTTACTTCAGCAGAAAGAACACAGTGACTGAATAAGAGGCTTTGGCCTTGAGACAAGATGTGGATAAAATGAAGAGAAGCCCTTCAAGAGGCCTCTCAAGAAGGAGAGGAAATCCTAAGCAAGAATCCCTCATGGTAAACAACACTGCAACTCAGCTAAACAGCCAGAGACTACAAATAATCTGAATAGACAAATATCCAATACTCAAAGATGTCCCACTATGGATGCCTCTTCCTCCTCTTATGCAAGTGAATGTCTCTTTTCCCTCGACATCACACATTAGGGTTTCTTCCGCAAATATTATTCCTCCCTCTGAAGCTAAGTTGTCTTCTCAAGCAAGCTATACCTCTTAGGCAGCGTTGTTGACTTGGTCAAACTTGCCCTTGTCCTCATGCATTTGCCCCTTTTCACACCGGAAGGTGAAATATTAAGCTAATCCATTGATCCCTTTCACACTATGAGGGATTTTGTTCCTACTCATGGGCCTTTTACCCATTTTATTCATCTCCCATATGATATAAGAAAAAATTAATATTCCAATTTGTTGCATGCAAATTTTGGAATATTACAGTCCTCCCCTCTCAAATATTGCTTGTCCTCAAGCAAATTCAAGGATAGACTGAATTATTTTCTCCTCTCACTGTAGCATCCATGCATGATGATCTCCTCCAAAGAAAGTGATGCTATCTCATCAATCAGGCCTCCACATTACCTCCTCAACATGCAAGTTGGCTATCAAGCCATCATCATGTAAAGGTGAAATACTCAAGATGATAAAAAAGTGATGTCTAGAGGTCCCTTTTGAAGAATGGGATTTTAAATATAATGGGAACTATATTTCCCATATGGATCCTCCATCTCCAAGCTATGAGCCATGCAAATCACCTTCCAACTAGGAAACACCTGGAAACTATCCTCCACCTTTGGCTCCGGCAAAGTAGGTGGGCTGAAATTCTGCACATAGTAGGCAATGTAGCCTACCCCACACTGTCCATATCTCCACTTAATGTAAGTGTAGAGTGTATGTCAATACTGGGCTGCACTAATATTTCCCTAAAGTGGCAATATGAGGACTATATCTCCAAGGATATTCCCTCCAATGCCGCAAATCATGCTGGCCCAAATATCCCCATATATGATGAGTTGGAAGTCATCAACATATGGCATCTCCTCCATCATATGGCTCACCTCATAAAGTGAAAAATGTGTTGTTAAGGTAACCATATGTTGTCCCATGTTCCCCTTAGAACATGTAGTATAGAAAGTGTGACGAATTTCTCCCTTGAAGGACACATCCACACAATGTGTCTCTCTCCCAAGCATGCTCCTCATAAAGACAGAAACAATAGATCCATAGGGAGAAAAAATGAGAATCATACTTGCTGCCATGTGTAACAAATATAAAGGAAAATGGTCCCTCAAGTGCAACCAACGTAGCTTGACCCTCAACTGCAATAGAGACTGATAAAATGAGTGGCTTTTTTACCACTTTCCTACTGGTCCAATATCCTCATTAAGTATGGAGGAAGTGAATAATGTAAGTTGTACAAATAGCATGTCATCCATGATATATATCTTCCCCGAGTCCTCCTAGGGAATGGCCATCAATAATTCTTATGGCCTCATCCAAACCATGTGGTTTAGAAAAAATAATGCTCCTCCTTGGAGCATTATCCTGCACATGTATGGTTTAGGGACATGTACATACATCATATAAATTCTCATGTAAACAGTAATTACTACCCTTACCATACTTTCTTCTCATTCAAATGGAGTGGCTCATAGATGAGTCTCCTCTCATCTCCGAAGGGAAAAGTGGTGGTTTTGCTAACTCTCTCAAATATTCATGTCTCTCCTCCATCTCCATATGGTCCATACATCTACTCATATGATAATATATCTCCTACTCAAAGCCCTTCCAAAATTACTCCTCCATGATGGTAAGGTATGCTCTCATAGAACAAGTGGGGCTGAAAAGAAAATCCTCATGAGCCTCTTGTAGCAACTTCTCCTTGAGCTTAAAAGCTCCAGGTAAGAAGATCCTACCATGATAGAAGATGACCTCATCTCTAACTCAATATCCCTCATCATGCAACTGTTCATCCAAGATCATGCAAGTGAAAAGATCCTTGGAATACTCCACCAATATCTAGGAGTTACAATATGGATCTATCCTCCATAGTTACAACACTGATGATCTCTCATGAAGAACATATGTCATATGGTCATCCTCCTCTTTGACATATCCCATGTCAAAGATGCAAGTTGGAAGGCTACTATCGTTCCCCTGTTGCTTCTTCCACAATAGATAATCTAAAATGGAAGTGGGTGCTGATGATGTTGAGAGAGTCCTCTCTCCCTCCTTGAGTCTACCCCAGAATCCCAATGTTTTATCAAGCTCTCCCAAGGTTTTCATCCTCCGGAAATCAATGAGTGTTGCCCCAACATGTGACACATCCATCCTCCTATGCTGGTCCAGTGGTCTCCATGGAAAAAGTTCTCCATGCAATGAGACATCCTCAACAAGTGATGACTGAATATATGAATGGAGAAAACTATCCATGCTTCCACTGCAAATTCCAATCACCTTCTTAGGTGCACCAACCTCCAGAAATTAATATGGATGTGTACTCCTCATCTCATGATGTTGGGTCTTCTCCCTACCTCCTCCTTGTGTCTCCATGGTTCCAAACCTCCTCAACAATGGCACATGTAGAACGTGAGTTTTGCCTTGATCTCCACACATGAGATCCTCGGTAATTCCTTGCAAAGATGCAAGAAACCCTCTATTTTGAGCAAGAGATCCTCCGTCCTCTGCATGAGGCACTAGATAATCTCTAGACATGACATCGCTTTTTCCCTTAATCTCTGCAACATGCATGGGAAACCCTCCAATGATTGGATCCCTTTTAGAAAAAAACATACCCATGCTCCTTTGCTCAAAGGTGTGAGATGGAAGTTTCTCTTCTGGCAAAGCATGGTGCAAGTTTTCAGCCTCCTCCATGGTTTTCTGAAATGGCATTGTGTTTTCATGCAAGGGTTTTGCTTCATTTTTTTTGTTTACCTCCACCATATGTGTCTCATGAATCCTTCTATAAAATATTTTCACTAATGCTTTAGTGAGACTACCATAGGATGCAATGTTTACATTTCTCAAAGAAAAGGATTCAAATATCTATAGGCATAGGCCTTACCTCTCATATGCAGTGCTACAACTTTGAGAGCTTCTGCTTCAGGAATTTGGTGGTGCTGCAAGAAGGTCTCTACCTCCTCCACCCAAACTTTGGCTGAACATGTAGGTGAACCCTCAAAGGTAGATAGATGAAATCTATCCTGTTGGTGTTTTTCCTTCACCTTCATCTTGCAAAACTCTAAAAAACTGAGATTATCTCAGAATTTTTAAGTTTGAGACTCAAACTCCTTTAGTAAATCACTAAGAGTTTCCCTCCTAGAAACCTCTTCTTCTCTTTCCACCTCTCTTCCGGCAATCCTGGGCATGTGACTGCACTGTGTATTAGGATGTGTAGCTGCTTGCTCACACTCCTCATGTAACAATCTAGAGTTTACTTTAGATTCAAACCCTTTTGGAGATTATTCACACATCTCCCTTTGGATCATCTTGAAGTCCTCAAGAATTTTATGTACAGATTTAGGAAGAATATTTGTAAGCTTATCCCCCTTTTCTTTTTCTTCTCCAAAATATGAAGTGTTTTTCCTGCTTATTATTTTGTCTCCTTCTCGATGAGAATGGGAAGTGCAGGGTTCTTCCCCTTCTTTCTGCTTATCCTCCTTGGAAAGCTTCTTCATGGATCTAAAATGTGATGAGATAAAACTCATCCTCTTCAATATTCTTATCTCTTGGGCTTAGACTCACAGGCTGAGCCAAGACTATGCTCTGATACCCCTGTAATATTCCAAATCTGGAACATCTAGCAAGGCATGACTGGAAAACACATTTTCCAATAATGGTTGCTATAGGAATTGAAACCACGACCTGGATCCCTTATACTAATGCATATAAGACCTGAATCCAAGAGGAGGCTCCAAGGAAATCCTTTTCAGTGGGTTAAACAAATATCCCACACTTAGATGTCCTCAGAAATGTGCCCGATGAGGGACTACAACAATGTATGAGAAATACATGGAACAACAACATTATTCTATAGCCATGAACATGTGAAGATATGAATAGACATAATATTAGGTTATAGCAGAAATAATGTATACAAATTATTGAGGAAAAAATCACTCAAGTAAGGAAAAAGTAAGGCAATGCCTCTCTCAATGATAAATGGAAAATACTGCTACATGAAGGAATCCATGGCTATACAGTGCAGTTTATATGGAGACAATGCAACATAATATTAGAAAATACAAGTATATGTCAATATCAGCTTAGGAAAGATGGGGGAGCAAGCTCTCAACCCCTGAAAACACTAATACAACACTAATACACAATCCTTAGAAGGATTGGCTGCAATACATGTACAAATGGAAATTCTGCAGAAATGTCGGAGTTGCTAGGTAGCAGCTGCAACTCTGAAAATAAATAGAGATGGATGAATATGATATACAATATGAAAGAAACGTCCTCCAACAAATGTCTCAAGTGATAGGTTGATCCTATCCCTGAAGATCTCTTACTCCAATATGATGGTGTAAACCCCTACTGCAAATATGCACTGAAATAATGTAATCTGGAGAATGGTTTGCATTGTATATGATGGGATATACTTGGCCTTGCTACCAAGATATGTAAATAATATTAGAAACCTTCCTTAATAACCTTCCCGAGGAATAGAGACTCCCTCCTCTAAAATATGAGACAAGGAATGGTGTTGTGGAACCTGCCACTGCAACACCGAGCAACACTACGTTATACTTTAGCAGAAATAACACAGTGACTAAATAAGTGGCTTTGGAATTGAGCTAAGATGGGGAGAAAATGAAGAGAAATACTTCAAGAGGCCTCTCAAGAAGGAGAGGAAATCCTAAGCAGTAATCCCTCGTGCTAAAAATCATTGCAACTTAGCTGAACAACTGGAGACTGCAAATGGTCTGAATAGACAATTATCCAATACTCAAAGATGTCCCACTATGGTTGCTGCTTCCTCCTTTTATGCAAGTGAGTGTCTCTCTGCCCTGGACCCCACACATTAGGGTTTCTTCCACAAATAATATTCCTCCCTCTCAAACTGCATTGTCTTCTTAAGCAAGCTATATCTCTTAGCCAACACTATTGACTTGGTGAAACTTGACCTTGTCCTCATGCATTTGCCCCTTTTCACACTGGAAGGTGAAAAATTAAGCTACTCCATTTATCCCTTTCACACTATGAGGGATTTTATTCCTACTCATGGGCCTTTTACCCATTTTTCTGATTTCCTAGATGATATAAGCAAAAATTAATATTCCAATTTTCTGCATGCAAATTTTGGAATATTACACACCTGGTAGCATCCATTGCAACTGAAAAAAATCCTCCACTTCAACTGTTTGTTGTCACCATCATGATAAAAAACCAAGAAGTATCCCCTTTCCATCACACGCTGATATTCAAAATAATTTCTACTTTCGCAGAAAAGGTGGCTATATCTAGAAGACATGGAACATTAACCCAAAAAGTTTCTCCAAGGCATCCTTGATCCTTCATTCATCAGAGGTCTAGAATAGAGGCAAAAATCCTAATGTCCTCTGTTTTAGTCACCCTCTTATCTGAACTCTTTCTCTATGTTTGACTCTTTGGCTAATTCTTTTTCTTCATTTCAATTTTATCTTCTAGGCTCTCCTCAATGTTGATAATTTCATATCTTAATTTAGGATTGGAAATCAACTTTCTATCTATCCCGAGTTTATTTTTTTGCCTTGTATGAGGTCTCTTGACATAGGGGTTAGGGATTAATTTGGACCTCTTACCTCCATGGATGATTCTACTAGACTCTCCCTCCTCATATTTTGATTATGTGTACTCAGGGTCACTGATGTCTTCATAAGAGGAATAGGAGTGTATCGTAGTTTTCTTTCACTTCTTGATCGAAGAAAAAATGGAGGAAACTAATTTAGCCAAAGTAGGATCTTCTACTATGACAGCCTTTGACATTTTTTGTTTGCTTTTATTAAGAGAAAGAAAAACTTGTGAGAGAGTGGACTCTGTGAGATAAGTACCACTACTTGGTTGTGCTCGAAGATATGACTCAAGAACATGGCTTGAACTTTTCATACCAGGGTTGACTTCCACTAGCGACAAACATGCTTCAATGCAAGAACTCCAGGGTTTACTTCCACTGGTTCTTTTTCCATGAATAGCTTCGTCTTATGTTGGCTCCGTGAAGATGAGGTTATTTTCTCCTTGTCCTTTGACATAGGCCTTTTAGGACACTTTGAATTTTTCTGTTGTCGTTTCTTCTTGTATTCTTCCATGAAATACCTTAGGGTTTGAGGTTCCCTAGGTGAGCTAATACCATGAACTTGATTAATTGGTGACACTGCTTGCATAGGCATAGGATTTTTAGCCTTCCCATTTGAGATTCTGGTTGGCCTTTTGCCTAAGATAGAGGTAGGGTCAACTTCATAGGATAATAATGAATGTACAAAGTTACATGGTGAATTGTGTAAAACAGGGGCAACATTGGTTTTCTCATGGGTGACTCCTTTCTTGGGCCTTCCTACCCTTCTCCTAGAATTTATTCTAAAAACCCTTCCTCTCTTAAAAACCTATCGCAATTAATTTTATTCTCTTTAAGATGATAGACAATTATAATTTTAATTATTCCTCTGTGATACAAATTGTGCAAAGAGTAGTTTGGAATTTTCTGTAGCTTTAGGGACATTTTGAGTAGATATTTATATAAAAAGTAGGGTAGGTTTAGAGGTTTATCTCATGAAATGTGAGCAAGGAATCTTAACTGATAATGATGAACATAGGAAAACCTATCCTGAAATGTGATATATTTTTGGACTGAGCTGATAATATGCTTCCACTCGGCCTTAAAGCAAGAAATTTGAGCAACTGTATTCCACTTAACATTAACATGTTCAGGCTTAAGGTAGAAACTTACTTCGTCAGGTATCATTTTTATTTTAAACCAACTTTCACCAGTTGCATAGGTTTGGGTAGCACGAGCTATGATGGCCTCAGAAATGTTGAATATATTTGTTCCTATCTTGACTTTTTCAACATCGAAACTCTCTGCAAAAGCATGAGCTAGAGCCACGTTCTCCATAGAAAAATTTTGTAGGAATTTATACCAGGCAACGGATTTGAAATGTGGTTTACACCTAGCATCTGCGAATCTTGTATTTTTTGGCTCTGACCTATTGAAATTTCCTCCTTTCCATAATATTTCAACAAATAGACTACTCACAAACATAAATGTTCAATTATGGTTGCAATACTGTCCACAAAGACTTGGTTTACCTGCTTTGAAAATTGAATCTAGTTGTTGGAGGAATGGTCTTTCTTTACCTGTATCGTGAACAGAGGACATTGGTTGTGTGAAAACTAATCTCTATTATTTGATTTTGTGCCTGAAATTATGGCAAGGAGTAATGGCATGTTTTGAAATAGTTCAAAAACAAGCGCCAAGTCATCCCACTGTTGGAAATGTTGTCATTGATGGAAAAGGAGATGGAAAAGATGCAACACCTGAACTAGCAATAAGGAAAAGTAGAATACAGGTAGTAGAGGCAGCAAAGAATAAAAGTAGCAAAAAGGAAGAAGTAAGAAAGCATAAAAGGAGCACAAAGGAGATAGAGGCAGTATTAGAAGGATGAATTGATTGGATATCTAGAGAGATAGAGTTGTTTGGTTGAAAAGGCCACTGATTTGATGAGAGACAGAGTTGTTTTGGTTGAAAGGGCCACTGAGTTGATGATATTGGCAAGATTTTAACTCTGTGGTAAGGTTGGAATATACAGTTGATGAAATTGAATGAAACTGCACTAGGAAATTTCAAAGCAAGTAGTTGGGGTTTTAATGTAACTACAATGCAGTTGAAGTTGATGGGCAGTATTATGGTCGAACAGTGAGTTCGAATCAATACCAAAATGGAGGTATTTAGGGTTTAACGATCCTCTATATGTGTTAATATAGAGAATTGTTCTGAATTCATGCTTTACTACTGAGCTATATGGTTATGAGAGTGTTGTGTTATGAATTGTGTGTAATTGAAAGAATCAAGAGGGGATTTTGTAATCAGAAAATTTTATTAAGAGAACTAACCTCTGTTTAAGAGAATTACAGAGTTTTTTTATTCATAGGCATATTGGTAAGCCCCGAGGGACTTGGTCCTTCAATTCATGATTTTTGTGTATGGGTTCGAAGAGTTTTTATATCTTTTGCGTTGGAACTAAATACCATTTAATGTCTATTAGCTCTAAATTAACTCAGAAGGGATTGGGAGAACCATAGGTTCTGTGCTCAAATTGGATGGTCAATAGTGCCTTAGTTCATTGATGCATATATTTCTCTGTTCATTGACATTCGATTCTAAGATTGGTATGTTGCCATGTTAATGCGACAGAGTTTAACATATGAAGAAATTCTGTCATGAAGGTAAATGCGAGCCATTTAATAAAATGGTGGAGCAGTACTATGAACCAATGGTGAATTAGAATGGAGGTGAGAGTATCATTCAACAACTCGAAGAAGCGAAAGAAGAAGCATGAGGATGGGTTGATGAGCAAGAAATTGTGGAAGCAGTTGAACTGTGTTGAACGAGGAAGTATTGAACGTTGGATATAAAAAAAAGGTGAAGGAACAAAACCTCGAGAAAAGAAGGAGTTAGAACCACGAAGGGATTTTTCCTCATCCAAACCGGCAGTATTGCACGATAGTGCAAATGGTAAGTGGTGTTATGAAAAATAACACGATATCGGCCTTTGCCTGCCACGTTTCCTAAAGTGGTATTCGATTACCACTTATATCGCACAAATTTTGTGTTTTAACTCTCGAGCATTTTAATTGCGCGATATTGCCTGAGATCCATCGGATTTGGGATTGGAACGCGATAAATAATGGACTGTCAGATCCTCTCAACAATTAACCAAGGTAGTGGTGTATGGAATTTGGATTAAATGAAATAAAATTCGAAACGTTGAACTAGAATATGCACGTGATTACTTGCTATGGTAAAACCTCGGGGGTTTTAATCATAAAGTTGGGTAAATATAAATAAAGCCAAATGAGTTTTATTTCATATGCGCGTTGGTGCGATGGGTTACATTTTAAACCAAGGTCGAGGATATATCAAAAGTAAGGTAATATGTTGTGGGCCCAATGTAGTTTATAGTTGCGTTTGTTTTAAATCAAGGTCGAGGCTTATAAAAGTTCCTATGAGGAGAGTATATGCTAATATGTTGTGGAAAGGGCTTATACAAATACAACCTAGTGATTAAATCAAATATGGGAGGAAGTACAATTGCTTAGAGAATGGAATTGTGAAAGCGGTGATTGTCATAATTGGACTATATTGCAAAGTCAAGTATTGATCGGGTATAATTCCTAAAGTGGGTTTAGCCCATAATCATAATCATACAGTCTAAGGAGAATAAGAGTTCCACATATGCAAAGTTCAGTATTGTATGGATCCTTGATTAAAATCCATGGGGATGAAGTTTTTTAATTGAATTAATATATGTTGCGGAACCATATTACAATTTTAGATTTTAATCCAAAATCCAAATACATTAAGAGTTCTATAAAGTCAAATCCTTCACAAATGAAATATGGGGTTTGTATAGTTTTCATAAAGGAAACGCCGCATATGAAGATTGAAATTTAAAGTTTTACAATGGTCCAATTGTAATATTCAAATGATAATTCGATATATTATATGGAGGGTTGGTTGGTGTATAAAAAGGTAGAGAACATTGGAGGCGTGTTATGGGTTTTATAATAATTTTTAATCCCATTGATGCCAGAAAAAAGTTCCCACATATGCAGTTTGTTAGGCATGGTTCATAACCATAAGATATGAGACATTAGAGCTCCTGCACATAGGTTGTAATCTGGGCTAATTATTTAGGTTAATAACCATAAGAGAACCTTGGAAGAAAAAGCCTGCAGATATGTTTATTGAATTTTCCAGTTCAACAGTAGAATGTTGAATTGCACAGATTGAGAGAAATTGAGGCCCGAAAGTTCGAGATGCATTTTTATATGCATAGAAAGAAGAAAAATTGGGGAATGTGGTTTTGATAACCATAAGATGTGAAAAGAAAAGCCTCCGCATACATTTATTTAATTTCCAGGGCAGAGAAAATGAATGGAGAGGCATTTTAATATGCACAAGACTTTGAGATTTATTTGGGACTAAACTATAAAAGCAGTTATATATACAACAGATACAAAATTGCAGTGAACAGGTGAATATGCACAGGAATGAAAATGGGGGTTTCACAGGTGTACATGCACAAGTGCACACAATTGCAGTAAACAACAGAGGCATGCAGAACAGTTACTTAGCAACAGCAGAAAAGACAAAACCAGCAAAGCCAAAGGACAGAAAGAGGGCTGAGTGAAATTGATATATGTAACTGAAAATGTGAATGTAAATGTTTTAATTGTTTTTATATTGTTTGTGATGCATTGGAAAGTCTCCAGTAGGAAAATAAAACTCCACTGTAAAACAAAAATTTGTATAAATTGCTATATTTTTCTGAATGAGCTGGACAAAGAAATCAGAAGGAAAAATGCAAAGAGTCAGGGCTATTCACTTTGAATTCCCTGCGGAATAGAAACAGTCATGAGGAAAAATCTATAAATGATATCACATTGATATGCATAAAGAGTTTAGAGAATGCAGAAATGAAGCAGTGAGATAGAGAAGAAGAAGGAGCTGATAGAGAATCTGAGAAGTTGTAGAGACGATACAGGGCAGATATGAGGATAGATGGACAACAGAAAAGAAGGAACATAACAGAGCTGATATCCAGGGTAAATCAGAAAATGTTTTCTTTCGAAAGAGTAACGAAGTTGGAGCTTCCCTATCAATTTGTAGCTTGATAGATGTCAGTTGTAGTTGACTAAGGTAGGAGCCTCTTGTAGGTTGTAGCCTATAGAAAATATATGGGAGTTGGTGCTTCCACATCAAGTTATAGCTTGATAAATGTCAGTTGTAGCTGACTGAGGTAGGAGCCTCGTGTAGGTTGGTGCCTACAGAAAATTGATGGGAGTTGGAGATTCCTTGCAAGTTGTAGCTTGCAGAATTGAGGTAGGAGCCTCCTGTAGGTTGGTTCCTACAGAAAATTGATGGGAGTTGAATATTCCTTAAAAGTTGTAGCTTGCAGAATTGAGGTAGGAGCCTCCTGTGGGTTGAAGCCTACAGAAAATCAGTTGTGAGAGGGATTTGGAGCTTTCCTTTGCATCACAACAATAATAAGCTGTGGTTTTCTCCATTTATGGGTTTCCACTTATATCTGGTGTCTTTGTGCATGATTTTTATGTGTTGATATGGTTTATCTAATTTTCTTAATACTTTCTTCTCTCATATTAATTCTGTTGTTACATTATCTTAATACTTGTTGCTCTCATTTTAAGATTACTCACATATTAAGTTGAACATGAAATGAAGGTGTAAATAAGTTTTAATGGAAAATTTTTAAAATTCCATGAATGAGTTAAACTAATTCACCCCCCTTTTCAGTTTAACTAAGGGTTCAACACCCACTAGGCTTCACACTCCACTTTATCATTAAATTTCAGATACCTCGTACTATTATTTCTACTAGACTTATTTGAGGTAGCTATAGGTTAGATGCACAAGTAAATTAACCATACACAAATAATAATCCCCTTGGGTCAAATAATAATAAATATTAAATAAAATAATAATCATATTCATAGTAGAGGGGCCTTCAATGATCTTCAAACATGAATGGTCCTTGCCTTTAAAGTATTTTTTACTTCTCCTACAACCTCTGAATTGAGATGAACAAAATCTTAGTGAAATATTTGTGCTTTTCTCTGTGTAAATAATATGACTTTCAATTTTGAGAAATATTTGCTCTTCATTACATTACCGTTGTGACAATGAAATCAAAACATAGGTAGCTATTATTCCAGACAAGGTGACTGCAAATTTATTACCCAAACGATGAGTAGCCTTCAGCACTAAATTAAGTTAAAATAGTGATTTTAACTTATTTTATGACTCTAAAACACTAATGACACCTTTTCACTTAAAGGTACCTTGATTTTGGGGCTCTTTTTTATCTTTGTCGAAAATGACTCAAACTTGGACATGGACTAGGACATTAGAAAATTTTGAAAACAGTGACACAATGGTGCTTACACCATTAACATTTTTAATGCTAACAGTGGCTCCTATTGGGGATGAAGTCCTCCTTGTGAGGCTTCAAGGACTGTAGACTTAGTGCTTTAAAAGCCTTTGAAACTCAGAATAATTCTTGAAAATAAGCACTAGGATTGACCATTAACCTAATGATCTCAAGGCTCACCCTATATATAGACACAAATACCATTGGGCATGGAGTTTATTGACACATCACACTGTATATTTGAATGGAATGACTCTACTAACTTAGTAAACAAATAAATTATTAAGAAAATGACCATTGAATGGGCCTCTTTTCAGTTGATCATTATCCAGATGTATGAGAAAAAAAGTATTGTTTTCCAAAACTTCAGCAATTCTAAATGGCCCAAACCACATTTTGTCAAACTTATCATGATTTCCATGTTATTATCTCCTAACATCCCAAAAAAACACCAAGTCATTCTCCTTAAACAACTTCTGATTTTCTTTTTTTGTCAAAAACATATTTGACTTTAGTCTGATACTTTTGTACTTTATCCAACAATTATTATCTGATTTGGTGTGCCTTTATCAACTATAGCATTCCTCTTTGGACTGAATTTTCATCATCAACTTCATATGGTAGGAAATTCATCATAGGAAGAGCTAATTACAAAGGAATTACAACATTAGCACCATATACAAGTTGAAACATAGACATTCCAATTGATTTTTTACCACTTACTCTATCTGCCCACAGAGCATGTACCAGCTAAGTGTCCCAATTTCTCTTATTTTCAGGCAACATTTTCTTAATGATCCTCAACAAAAATTTATTGGATGAATCGGCTAATCCATTACCTTGATGGTAATAAGGTGTGGAATGTCTCAACTCAATCCCATATTGTTCACAAAAAATTTACATCTTGGCAGAATTAAAGGCCATTGCATTATCAATTACTAATTTCTGTGGACAACCAAATATTGACATAATGTTTTCCAATAAAAAATTGATAATTACTATATCAATAGAATTCCTAGTTGGTACAACTTCAATCAATTTACTAAAATAGTCTGTAGCTATGAGACTCCATCTATGTTGTCCTGATGAAGGTGGATGAATTTCACTAATGAAGTCTAACCCCCACTGCTGGAAAGGAACACTTGTTGAAATAGGAATGAGAGGTAATGTTAGCAATTTCTGTTTACCAGCAAATTTTTGACATTTGACACAACTCCTGACTTTGACAGAAACATCAGAGAAAAGAGGTGGCCGATAATAGTCAGCTCTTAAGATTTTGTTTGCAGTGGCTCTCCAATACAAAATCGCTCCACACACTCCTACATGTATCCCTGTCATAATCACCTGGGATTCAAATTCATCAACACATATTAATAAGAATCCAGTAGGATCCTTTGAGTAAAGATGGTCTTCGAAAATGAAATACTTCAGAGCTCTCAATTTAAAATCTGTCTTTTTAAAATTCTCCATTTCAGGTGGACAGTTGAAATTTAACAAAAAATATACTATATCCTTGTACCAATCTGAATTAAATATTTCAGGATAATTAGCAATACCTTCTCCATATTCTCCTTCAGCTGCCTCTACATTCATATTTAAAGCTTCGCAGTTATATTCAACCATCAAGCGAGCCAAGCCTTGGCCTTTTAACAATTTAGTTGGATTGATCCCGACATCAAATTCCAGAATTTTGATCAGCCATCATCCCCTTGTTCCATTTGTATCTAGCTATAGCAAAACCTCTTTAATAGTGATATTGGGCACAAAAGCATCTATTTTTGAATGCATCACATAAACTAGAAAATAATTTAAAGACTTATTTAGTGCATATGCTTTTTTTTCAGTCAAGTTGTACCTTAATTCAGCATCCCTTAAATCATGACTAAAAAATGAAATAGTCTACTCTAAACTTTATTTTTTCTTATGTAGTAAGACAACTACAATTGTTTCTTCTGAAGCATATGAAAAAATCAGAAAATAATTTTCAAAATCTGGACTAATCAAAACTGGAGCTTCAGTAAAGGCAGACTTGATCGCTGAAAAATAATTCTTTGCTTCATCTAGCCACTTAAATATTTCATCTTTTTTGAGAAAAAAATTTATGTGTTTGGTCACCTCTGCAAAGTTAGGAAAAAAATGCCTGAGAAAATTGATTTTACGTAAGAATTACTACAATTATTTTTTATTCCTTGGCAAACCAATCTTCTAAATATCTTCTACTCTTCCCAGATCAATATAGATGACACTTTCTATTACGATATATCCCAATAATTTACCTTCTTGGACATCAAAGGATGAAATTTTTTGGTTCAAGGAAAAAACAAACTTTATGCATTTGTAAAAAACTTGTTTCAAATGTTTCAAGTGGTCTTCATCAGATTTCTAATATACTGTGATGTCTTCCAATTAGATGACTATAAATCTGTCATTTTCTCCTGTAAAGGAAATATCCATTGCCCACTTAAAGGTTACACCTGCATTCATTAGACCATATGGAATTTTTTGTAGATGAATGTACCCCAAGGTGTGGTAGATGTTGTCGTTTCTATGTCTTTCTTGTGAACTGTGTTGAGAATGCAGCAAGATGATGGAGCTTAGTGAAATGAAGTCGCCTTCACTAAGTGGGCCCGCAGGCAAATTCTGGCGCAAAGTCTATTTTTTAGACTATGTCTATTTTTAGACATACGGAGCATAATTTGGGAATTCTACTTGGAGATTCTTGGAGTATGCGACATGTCGGTAAAAATAGATGAGACCCTTATTTTTAGGACCCGGGCTATTTTTAGACTGATCTCCAAAAAATATGGAAGTCAAATATTATTTACCCTTAATAATATTTTGACTATAAACAGCAGTTTACTCTCTTGGCGCACTTCAGTTTGAGTCATGGAGGTGGCTCATGACCGACACAAGGAATCACGTGGTTCCTAGGGTTTGATGGCATCTTGCATGGTTGGCTTCAGTTAGACTTCAGTGGCAGAAGTTTTGAAGGAGTTAACGGGACAGATAGTGGAGTTGTGTTCTGTTTGTTTTAGTTGAACTAGTTGGGATTAGTTAACTAACTAATCAACTAGATATGAGTGGAGTAAATTAAATAATATTTAATTTACTAAATATTAACTCATTAGTCAACTCAAGAACACTTCAATTCACTACAGTGCATGATCAGTTCAGTGGAGACCAGTGGAAGAGGTAGATGAAAGGGTGAGTAAAGCTATCAGTTGGTAGATTGGTTTTGCATGAGATTTGCATTACACTTGGAGGAATTTTCCATGACAATTACGCAATCAAGGCAAGGGGATTCGAACCTTGAACCTCTTCATATACAGGCCATGATTGCGTAATAGAGGCAAGGCAGTTAGTGGTGTGTTTTGAACCCGAGACTTGTTCAAAACCAAGCTAGATTGTGAGTAACTTCATGAGAGAGTACTGAGTACTTGTGAGGAGTATTGTACTTGTTTGGTTACTTGATTTCTCTATTATAATATACACAATAGCTGCGGGGTTTTCAGCTATAGGCTTTCCCCATACATTCTGAGTTAATGTGTGATTGATTTGATGTGAGATTGCTTCTGTTATTTCCGCATGTGACAATTAATTGTAGAAGAAGGTTATGTGTTATGTATGCAATTCGAAATTGATATATGACCAGGATAATATTCAGTGAATAAGTGATTTATTCAGCTAATTTCTACATGGTATCGGAGCGAGATTAATTGTCGAGATCTATTACGATGATTGCAAACTTATTTCCTCGGACAGAGTCTGCATGCGGGCCAGGTAGCCTCCGGAATATTCATCCTTCTTTGTAAGGTGAAAGATCTGGTGAATGCCCTTTGCAGTCAATCTCTGATTTGGAAATAATTTGTTTTCAAGTGTAGATCGGAAGCGATATAGCTTGGAGTTTGGAATTCGAATTTTGCAGAAGGTTGTTCTTCTTGGTGCCCGTGTTGAAAGATGTCTTCTTTCAATGGTTTGCGACTCGAATATGCTCTTGAAGGCAGTTCAAATTATGTTGCATGGAAGGATCGCATGGAAGCAGTGTTAGAAGATAATGGTCTGAAGGAGTTCGTAGATGTGGATGTCCCAAAGCCCACTGATGCAGCTTTGGTCGATGCATGGCAAAAGAAGATCACGAAATGTCGAAGGATCCTGTTGGAGGGCGTCAAGGATCATATTGTATCTAGCCTGCATGGAAAGGCTACTCCATATTTAATGTGGAAAGCTTTGACGGATCTATTCCAGAGTAAGAGTGACCAAAGGAAGCTGGCGCTCAAAGACAAGCTCAGGAACATCAAGATGGAGAAGGGCGACAGTATCGCCAAATACCTCACGAAGTTCACTCAATGCAGAGATGAGCTGGGAAGTGTGGGGGTTACTGTCGATGAAGAGGATATGGTCGACCTGGCTCTCCTTGGTCTTCCGAAGGCTTGGCACTCATATCAAGATAGTGTCAATGGTCGGGAGAAGCTGCCGGGATGGGAGCGCCTGTGGGCGGATCTCATGCAGGAGGAGATAAGGAGGACTACTCGAGATGGATCTTCATCAAAGGGAGCTGATGAAGAAAACTGCGCTTTGGTGTCCATAGCTAAGAAAGGGAAGGGTAAGAAAACCTCTCATTCTGGAGCTAAGGGCAAGAAGCAGGATATGGCGAAAGTGAAATGTTTTCACTGCCATGATCACGGACATTATGCTACCAATTGTCCAAAGAAGAAGAAGAACAAGCAAGTGGGAAGATCTGCAGATGGAGAAGCTTTGGCTTCACAGTTCGAGCTTGAATTTTCACTGATTGCATGCTTGGTTTCAAGTGTGATGGGATCGGTGTGGTTCTTGGACAGCGATGCGTCATTTCATATGACGGGAGATCGGGAGTTGTTCTCAGATCTGGAGGACAAGGATTTGGGTATGCACATCGAGATGGGCGATGACGGTAGATACAGTGCGACTGGTATCGGTACCGTATCCTTTCAGAGGGAGTCCGGTAAACCCTTTGTCTTAAAGGATGTCATGCATGTACCTGGATTGAAGAAGAACCTGATTTCAGTAGCGATGTTGGAGGATAAGGGTTATGATGTGGTTTTCAGCGAAGGAAAAGCCTTCCTGCGCAGTAAGACTACTGGAGAGACCCGGAAGATAGGGGTTCGAACTCAGAACCTTTATCAGTTGCAGGTAGATGACTGCGCAGCTATGGCATGCAAGGCTGGAGATGTGGTGAGCCGGGACGATGAGGGCGAACTATGGCACAGGAGATTGGGCCATCTTCACCATGGAGCTTTGAAGATTCTGCAGCAGATTTCTACTGGACTTCCTAAGGGCACTCTTGCACAGTCAGATCAGTGCAAGGGGTGTACTTTAGGGAAGTATGTGAAAGCCACCTTTCACGAGAAGGATAGTCGCGCCACGACGATCCTTGAGAGAGTTCACACAGACGTGTGTGGTCCTTTCTCAGTTGCTTCGACAGCAAAGCACAAGTATTATGCGATCTTTGTTGATGATTTCTCTCGAAAGTGCTGGATCTTCTTCATGTCGAAGAAGAGCGATACATTCGCGAAGTTCTGTGAGTTTAAAGCACTGGTCGAGAAGGAGTCGGGGAAGAAGGTGATTGCTCTAAGGAGTGATAACCGTGGTGAATTCATCTCGGCTGAATTCAAGGAGTTCTGCAGCGCAGAAGGGATTCGGAGAGAGCTCATCGCACCCCATAACCCACAGCAGAACGGGGTGGCTGAGCGGAAGAACAGAACGATCGTGGGTGCTGCACGGGCGATGTTGCATGATCAGGGCCTACCCCTTCACTTATGGGCTGAGGCATGCAATACAGCAGTGTATGTGCAGAACCGTTGTCCTCACAAGGTTCTTGGCATGAGTACACTAGAGGAGGCTTATTCTGGCAAGAGGCCTGATATTTCCCATTTGCGGATTTTCGGATCTCCTGTCTACATGCATGTGACGAAGGATGCGAGAAGGAAGCTGGATCCAACTGCTGAAGTTGGAATATTTGTGGGGTACACTGATACACCTCATAACTATCGAGTGTATGTTCCAGACAGTCGCAAGACTGTTGTGCGACGGGATATAAAATTCCAGGAGGAGAAAGCCATGCAGTGTTCGCTTGAGAGGGAGCTACACTTGCATGCAGATGAGGAGCTGTTAGTTCCTAAGGAGGAGCTTCTGGATGTGGATCAGCCACAAGAGGAGGTTCATGAGGTGGAAGAAACCACCCAGGCAGCGCCAACCATCAGAGGGCGCATGCGCACTACAGAAGCTGAGCGACTGGCTCGGGATGCAGAAAAGGTTGTAGGACCACCTATAGCACAGCGCAGACAGAGACAGTCACCGGATCGGTACACTGGATACATGGCTCTTGTGAGTCAATGTGTTGTGACGGAGCCATCCTCTTTGAGGAAGCTGTGGAGGAACCCGCATGGGTTGATGCCATGATCGAAGAATATGATTCGATCGTCAGGAACAGTGCATGGGAGATTGTCCCAAGACCGGTTGGGAAATCAGTGGTGGGATCGCGATGGATCTACAAAGTGAAGCAGGTGGCTAACGGGAGTGTGGAGAAGTACAAGGCGATATTTGTCGCCCGTGGCTTTTCACAGATCGAGGGGATCGATTATGAGGAGACTTTTGCACCTGTCGCAAGGTACTCTTCCATACGGACGATCCTTGCTCTCTCAGCGCAGATGGGGTGGCACATTCATCAGATGGATGTGAAGACCGCGTTCCTCAATGGAGTTATTGAGGAGGAGGTGTACATAGAGCAGCCTGAAGGTTTTGAGATCTTCAGCAGTGAGTCGCATGTGTGCCGACTCAAGAGAGCACTGTACGGGCCGAAGCAAGCACCTCGTGCTTGGTACACTCGGATAGACAGCTACTTCACCGGGCTTGGATTCTCCAAGAGTGAGGCGGATCCAAACCTGTACCAGATTGTGGTGGAGGGGAAGCTGTTGATCATCGTACCGTATGTAGATGATCTGATTTTGACTGGCGACGAGCAGTTGATACTTTCATGCAAGGATGATCTTGCACGAGAGTTTGAGATGAAGGACCTGGGCATCCTTCATTATTTCCCGGGATTGGAGATTTGGCAGCGCAGTGGAGGACTGTTTGTTTCTCAGGGCAAGTATGCCCGGGAGATTCTAGAGAGGTTCAACATGCAGGGCTGCAAGCCTGTTGATACCCCTCTTCCTGGAGGATGGAGGAAGGGAGATGCTACTTTGGAGGAGGTAGTGGATGCCACTGTCTATCGACAGTTGGTGGGGTCGTTGATGTATCTGGTCAATACTCGACCCGATATATGCTATGCAGTTAACCAGCTTTCGCAAGCTATGGTTAAGCCTACCAAGCTCTTTTGGAAGGCGGGCAAGCATGTATTGCGCTATATCAGAGGCACATCCGGATATGGTCTATGGTACAGACAGGAGGATGGAGTGAAGCTTTCTGGAGTGAAACTTTCTGGTTTCACTGATGCAGATTGGGCAGGGAGCCCAACAGACCGGAAGAGCACTTCTGGAGGAGTTTTCAGCATTGGTTCGACATCAGTTTCCTGGTACAGCAGGAAGCAGAGATCCGTGGCACTCAGTTCAGCAGAGGCCGAGTACATGGCAGCAAGTTTGGCTGCATGTGAGGCTATTTGGATGAGGAAGATCCTCGCAGGGTTGTTCAGGTTGCATTTGGAGCCTACAGTGATCTACTGTGATAACCAGAGCTGCATCAAGCTCTCGGCTAATCCAGTTTTTCATGATAGGTCCAAACATATCGACATCAGGTACCATCACATCAGAGATTGTGTTCGGCGGAGGATCATGATGCTTTCATATGTTCCCACGGAGGATCAGGATGCCGACATCCTGACGAAGGCGCTCACCAGGAGCAAGTTCGAATTCCACAGAGGCAGGATAGGGATTGCAAATAATCCATATCTTGCTGAGAGGGAGTGTTGAGAATGCAGCAAGATGATGGAGCTTAGTGAAATGAAGTCGCCTTCACTAAGTGGGCCCGCAGGCAAATTCTGGCGCAAAGTCTATTTTTAGACATACGGAGCATAATTTGGGAATTCCAGTTGGAGATTCTTGAAGTATGCGACATGTTGGTAAAAATAGATAAGACCCTTATTTTTAGGACCCAGGCTATTTTTAGACTGTATCTCCTAAAAATATGGAAGTCAAATATTATTTACCCTTAATAATATTTTGACTATAAACAGCAGTTTACTCTCTTGGAGCACTTCAGTTTGAGTCATGGAGGTGGCTCATGCAACTGACACAAGGAATCACGTGGTTCCTAGGGTTTGATGGCATCTTGCATGGTTTACTTCAGTTAGACTTCAGTGGCAGAAGTTTTGGAGGAGTTAACGGGACAAATAGTGGAGTTGTGTTCTATTTATTTTAGTTGAACTAGTTGGGATTAGTTAAACTAACTAATCAATTAGATATGAGTGGAGTAAATTAAATAATATTTAATTTACTAAATATTAACTCATTAGTCAACTCAAGAACACTTCATTTCACTACAGTGCATGATCAGTTCAGTGGAGACCAGTGGAAGAGGTAGATGAAAGGGTGAGTAAAGCTATCAGTTGGAGGATCAGTTTTGCATGGGATTTGCATTACACTTGGAGGAATTGTCCATGACAATTGCGCAGTCAAGCCAAGGGGATTCGAACCTTGGATCTCTTCATATACAAGCCATGATTGCGCAATAGAGGCAAGGCAATTGGCGGGGAGTTTTGAACCAGTAACCTGTTCAAAACTAAGCTAGATTGTGTGTGACTTTATGAGAAAGTACTGAGTACTTGTGAGGAGTATTGTACTTGTTTTGTTACATGATTTCTCCATTATAATATACACAATAGCTGCGGGGTTTTCAGCTATAGGCTTTCCCCATACATACTGAGTTAATGTGTGATTGATTTGATGTGAGATTGCTTCTGTTATTTCCGCATGTGACAATTAATTGTAGAAGAAGGTTATGTGTTACGTATGCAATTCGAAATTGATATATGACCAGGATAATCTTCAGTGAATAAGTGATTTATTCAGCTAATTTCTACAAACTGAAATCTAATTATAGCCTGAAAAGCCATCAATCATTGACAATATTTTGGATCCTACAACCTTGTGCAAAACATAATCCATATTGGGTAGTGCACAGTTATATTTCAATGAACACCAGTTGATGTTGTGAAAACCAGTTCATGTTGCAAAAATAGACACAAATTCTTATCTCTCCATTCTTTTTCTGAACCGAGACTATATTAGCCACCCAGTTAGAAAATTCAAAGGAAAAATTATCTCTGCTTCCCATAATTTTTTGATTTCTTTCTCAATGATTGGGAGCAACATGGGATTGATATATCTGATATTTTTTGTGACAGTCTTTGCATCTATTTTGAAAGGAATATTTTTCTCCATTATGCTCCTATTATAAGTTTTCAGCTCACTATAAGACCATGCAAAAATATCATAAAATGATTTCACCAGTTTGGTAAATTTTTCTAGTTTCAAGAGAAAGGAATTTGGACACTTTGACTAATTTTTGCTCATATTCTATACCAATGTTACATTATATTGTACTCTCTCCATCAAATTTTCTTTGAAACTTGAGATAAACATCATTATTATCGAATATTCTTTCTAAAGGGACTAAACCCTTAGGAATATAATTAGTTTTCAGATCTATAATTTTCTTCCTAGCCACGGTTTTCTTAAAAGGGCTACTATTTTGGTTTTCAGCAATGTCTTGCTCATCATCAATTTGTATGTGTGTAAAATCTTCAACACAATCTAAAAAAATTTGAATTTCAATGTCATCCTCAAATAATTTCCATTGTTTGATGTTATAAAAAATTGAAGGTCTATTTTTATTTGAACATCATAGGCTTCCTTGACATCTAGATGAAATTTGAAATTACTAGCAGCAATATCTAGTGAATCACCTATTTGATTTTATTCTCTACTGATAAAATTTATATTAAATGCTAAAAAGTAATGCTTAATCAAGTCGTAGATTTCATTCCTATAATTCTTCAATTAGGAACTTTTCACTTGGTAATTATTTGTCACCTAATTAATCACCAACTCTAAATCACCAAAAGATATTAGCTATTCTACTCCCAAATATTTTGGTGCCTTCATACCCAACACAAGTGCTTCATACTCAGCAATGTTCTTAGTAGTAGCAAATTGTAGTTTCTATGACATGGTTACTCTCTACTGAGTGGGAGAAATGAGGACTACACCAGCTCCCGATCCTTCTATTGACGAGGGTCCATTGAAGTACAATTTCCAGATCTTTCCTCCTTCTAAATTCTGCTCATTTTCACTTTGAAAGTGTTGTTTTTCAC
The DNA here is from genome assembly GCA_034641835.2 of Pinus albicaulis. Classification (NCBI taxonomy): domain Eukaryota; kingdom Viridiplantae; phylum Streptophyta; class Pinopsida; order Pinales; family Pinaceae; genus Pinus; species Pinus albicaulis. The sequence continues at coordinate 1,227,067,276 of CM076575.1, forward strand.
TTATTTCAGGCTGGAAATCATTATTGTCAGCAACAAGGTACATAATTTATGACCCAAATTCCTTTTCTTCAACATACATGGGATGGTTTAAAGGATCACTAATGATATAGGCCATTTGGTTTTCCATATATAGCCTTCTGAATTCCCCTCCAAACACTGGGATGGTGGCACTTGACATGTCCATCTTAAGGGTACCTCCCAATTTCTTAGACCAAGATCTTGAAAGTAACATCCAAAACCTAGAAGGAATGTCAGCAACTACAATTCCCATCACTAAGATCTTCATAGGTATCTGGGTAAGGGAAACAACGAAATCCTTAATCACTCCTAAACACTTCACTTTTTTGGAGTCAAAGGTGTAGAGGTCATGGTATTGCTTGGTGATCTCTAATCTAAATTCTTCCATCACTTTATTTGGCATGAGATTGTGGGAAGCCCCAGAATCTAATAGAAAAATATGCAACAATTTGTCATGTATATTGAGTGATAGGTAGAAAGGTTGTGAGTTATCATCATTTTGGTTTTAGACATGGAAGCCTAGATAAATACTGGGAAGCTCATCCTCAAGGTTGACTGAATCACAAGTGAGAGGAGGTTGTAGAAGACTTTTAAAGGAATGGAATTTTGATTTTATTCAATTTATATTTGAAACTGAAATAAATTGGAACTAATTCCGTATTTTATGCAGTAATTTTGACAATTGGGGCAAAATTTTGAGATAGAGGGACCTCATTGACCTTGGGCTTCTGTTTACATTAGGGGAATTTTGAGATCTAAAATGGGCCTCCTAAGGAAAATGTACAACCAAAATAAAATTTATAAGAACCAATAGGATTCAAGATGACGATGTCAACCATGGGCAATGATTCACAATATCTAAGTAAAAGGGTAAAACGATTAAAAAATAATAAAATAATAAAACTACTTTTTTAACTCATATCTTCAACATATCTCCTAAATGTTTTACTCAAATTTAAAGTGGGATTACTCGTTGGATTCAAAATTTAATTCCTCATCCAATGAGTACCCATGTTGCATACTTTTGATGGACCCTGCTACACAAAAAATGAGAAATAAGTTTAAAAACGTGATTACAATCACGTATTTCATGTATTTTTGATTTCTCGTGTAGAGGGGTCCATCAAAAGTATGCAACATGGGTACTATCTGGATGAGGAATTAAATTTTTCATCCAACGAGTACCCCCACTTGAAATTTGAGTAAACAATTTGGGAGATAAGTCGAAAATACTAGTTGAAAAAGTAGTTTTTTCTTTTTTCCCTCTAAAATTTGATGATGTCATCAAATCGTATTTTATTATTTGCACTATTGTTTTATAATTTCGTTAGGAGGCCAATTTTAGACCTCAAAATTCCCCTAATGGAAGTTTCTTTATATGAATCTAATTTTTGTTGAGGTTGTTGAACAAGACCTTTGGACCTCAAAGGATATTTTCTGTTTTGAACTTCTTGTTGTTTTTTATCATTTTGTACGTAACTTTCAGCATTCACATCATCAGAAATAAAAAAAATCCTTGATAGATCTTCATAATCTTTCAATCTCAAACATGTTGACTATGAGGTTTCTCCCACAAGATTTATTTCTTCATTTTCTTGTTGTTCGTTTTCAACAAAATTATTCAAATGACACTGAAAATTATGATCATCAACATTCCTCCTTGGGTGTTGTAGGATTTGTTGAGGCTAAAAAGGCCTCCTGAATGGAGTCAAATTTCTATTGGCTTCATTTTGATTTGCTCTAGTAGCTAGTTTATTTTCTACCTCTAATTTTGTCATCTTAGAGGCAAGTTCCTTGATCAAATTGGATCTCTGATCGATATTTTCTTCTATTGTAAGAGACTTAGAAGAAGAAGGTTTTTCTTCTTTCATCTTCCTTTTGTCATCCGCTGCCTCTTCTTCCTCCATTTTTAATTTATTAAAAGCGATTAGGTTAGACTGCACTCCAATTGACGCTTCTTGCATACTTGTCAATGTTTGTGCTTTTTAGCCCTCAACCATAAAGAAAACTCAAAATCTAAAGAATTTGGAAAATTTATCATATCTGTGGTCTCAGTAGGTTTAATTTATTCAGGAATTTTCTGATAAATTTTATTAAAACTCGTAGTAAAATCAGCTAATGTATCATCTACCTTCTTCTTTAGAGTTCCAAGTTTTGTAAGATACTACACATAGTCTTTCCTATCACTCCAATGCTTCACAAATATCTCCTCCAAATCATCAATTCCTGCTATTGAGTTTGGAGGAAGACTTCTAAACCATTTACAAGATTTACCATCAAAGTTCTAAATAAATAGTCTTGACCAAACATGTTCATGTTCAATATTTTGATTTTTATAATAATTATAGAAAGCCACTAAATGTTCCTCAACAGGAACTCCTTCTCCCTTCGCAGTGTATTTTGGAAGATATTTCAAGTAATATCCTTGGGGGAGTGGATGCAAAGGTTGGTAGAGAATAAGTGCCTCATACTTGCAGCCACTATTTTATGCATCCTTGTAAGGGCAGGTTGAGCCATATTTTATTGATGTATAGTTGATATAGCTATTTGGGAAATACGAATTACAATCGGTGAATTCTGATTCTGATTTAGAACAGTAGAAAATTGGAAATCTTGAGCGAATTTTTCAGGCTTTGGAACTAAAAAGAGTGAATTTTAGAAAAGATGAACATAGGATGTTTTCACTTCTCCTTCTATAGAAGAATCAGGTTCTAAATTTGTCTCTTGAGGGGATGGGGTTAATTCAAATTCATTTTGTTGAATGATGAAATGAGATAAATTGAAAGTAAGGTCTTCAGGAAAAATCTCTTCTAGTTGAAGGAAATTTAAAATAGTCTTAAAATATTCTTGTGTCAAAACATTCCTATCAAGAAAATGTACAATAGTCAATACTTATTCTAATTCCCCTTCAGTCAACACAAGCTCTTCTTATTTCTTATAAACATTTAAAAATTCAGTTTCTTCCTCTTTGACTAGAGCAATACTAATCTCATATTTATTAGGTGATGTGTGAGAAAAACTTTCAGTTGAGCCTATTTTAACAAAATCCACTATATTTTCAAGGGAAGTAGTTTTAGTTTGAGATTTTTCAGTAGAATCTTTTGAAACTAAAACTTATTTTGATTCTAAAGTAGATGAAGGTACCTTTTTCTTTGGAAAATATTTTTTGTGTAAATCCTTCACTAACTGAGATGTGGCTTAAACTGATCTATTTTTTCTTTTTCATATTTGATGATTTTCTCTGAGTCAGAAACTGGAGTCACAATTGGAGATATCTGATTCCCCCTTGTAGAAGGAGGTCTTGAAACCCCTCTTCCTCTTTGTGGAGTCGCGAGGTGAAAAAAATTGTAGTCTTCTTCAAGTCACCAATTCGTGTTCACCATCAAGAAGTGACTATCAGCAATTCAAAACAAGAGACTCGGGATAATACTTCATTACAAGACATTCGTCTCCCAACAGACACACTAAAAGATGTTGGCGCTGGAATCATCACTTGGACTACAACAAGTGCCCGACCAGAAAAATATTAAAATCTAAGGCAATATAATGATTTTTTTTATGATATTGGTATGTGGCTTAAACTATAATTCAATGAAAATATATTTCATTCAAATCCATAGTTCTACTAATGAGGGTATTGGAAATTGATGTCATAGAAGAGTGCAAGTTTGTAGCCTATGAGGAGAAGAAATTGTAAGATGGGAGAGGAAACAAGAGGTCTTCAAGGCAGAAATCTACTGCATTTGGTAGATATTAAAAAAGTAATACTAGATTCCCACTGAAATATTATGAGGTATAATGATCATGGGTGATGCTCTTCCATTGTTATAATATATATTTTAACAGGAATGCTCACTGTGTGAGACTTACAAAACTTATAAAACACATGAACATGTTTAAGATACTAATAAAAACACATACCAACATGATGGTTTGCAAACTAAAGTTGAAAGAATTAAGATATGGAAACACAAGTAAAGCTAACAATACACACATAAAATTGGTAATAATTCCTCAGTAGTATCATTAAATTTCGTTGAAAAAAAGATTATAGATCATATGATTCAAGATTATAAATCCACGAAACTTTACTTCATATCAGTTTGGCATATATATAAAAAATATGATATTGTCATCTCCATAGAAAAAGGTAAATCTGTTTAAAAAATTATTACAATCTCATGCAAGAGATGAGGCTTATCCCTAATCTTAAATACAAAGTGCTATATTAAAAATAATATAAACATCATGAAGGTTGTCAATCTGAAATGGTTGTATGATATGGTAGCCTTTTTGAAGACCACTCTTATGTTCTGGCGCAACCAATCTTCAGCAAAATGTGTAAAATGATGAGAGTCACATGTGGCTCTCTATTTCAAAAGTGAAAAATAGAACACTGGTATTTCAAAGAACACTTGATACATGACACCTGGAAGCATCCATTGCAACTAATTTTTTTTTTTCACTTCACCTATTTGATGTCACCATCATGATAAGAAACCAAAAAGTAGTCCCTTTCCATCACATGCTGATATTCAAAATAATTGCTACTTTCGCGGAAAAGGTGGTTATATCTGGAAAACATGGAACATTAACCCAAAAATTTTCTCCAAGGCAACCCTAATCCTTCATTCATCAGAGGTCTAGAATAGAGGAAAAAATCCTAATGGCCTCTACTTTATTCACCCTCTTATTTTACCTCTTTCGCTATGCTTGACTCTTTGACTAAGTCTTTTTCTTCCTTTCAATTTTATCTTTTGGGATCTCCTCAATGTTGATAATTTTGTCTCTTAATTTAGTATTGGAAATCAACTTGTTGTTCATCCTGATTTTATGTTTGGGCCTAGTATGAGGTCTCTTGACATAGGGGCTAGTCATGAATTTAGACCTCTTACCTCCATGGATGAGTCTACTAGACTCTTCCTCCTCATCTTCTGATTATGTGTACTCAGGTTCATTGTTGTCTTCACGGGTGGAATAGGAGAGAATCATAGTTTTATTTATCTTTTTTATCAAGGAACAAATAGAGGAAACTAATTTAGCCAAAGTACGCTCTTCTTCTATGACAAGCTCTGACATTTTCTGTTTTCCTTTCTTAAGAGAAAGAAAAATCTGTGAGAGAGTGGACTCTGTGAAACAAGTACCAAGACTTGGTTGTGCTTGATAAGATGACTTAGGAACATTACTTGAAATTTTCATACTAGGGTTGACTTCAACTGGTGAAAAAATAGGCTTTGATGCAAGAATTACAGGGTTGACTTCCACTGGTTCTTCTACCATGAAGAGCTTCTTCTTATGTTGGCTCCATGAAGAGGAGGTTATTTTCTCCTTGTCCGTTGACATAGGCCTTTTCGGAGACTTTGAATTTTTCTGTTGCAGTTTATTCTTATATTCTCCCATGAATGACGTTAGGGCTTGAGGTTACCTAGGTGAGCTACTAACATGAACTTCATTAACTTGTGACATTTTTGGCATAGGCATAGGATTTGCAGCCTTCCTAATCAAGCTTATGGTTGGCCTTTTGACTGAGATAGGGGTAGGGTCGAGGTGGCAAAAGACTGATGAATGTATAGAGTTAGATGGTGAACTCTATAAAATAGGGGCAACACTAGTTTTCTCATGGCTGTCTCTTTTCTTGGGCCTTCCTACCATTCTCTTGGAATTTATGCTACCAAACCCTTCCTCTCTTAAAAACCTATCCCACATAATTTTCTTGTTTCTGAGATGATAGACAATTAGAATTTTAAGCATACCTCTGTGATAAAAATTATGCAAAGAGTAGCTTGGAATTTTCTGTAGCTTTAGGTACATTTTGAGCAAAGATTTATATAGAAAATAGGGTAGCTTCAGAGGTTTATCTCTTGAAATGTGGGCAAGTAATATTAACTGATAAGGATGAATAGACAAAAACCTTCCCTTGTATCTGATATATTTTTGGACTTAGGTGATAACATGATGCCACTTGGCCTTAAAACAAGCAATGTGAGCAGTTATATTCCACTTAGCATTAACATGTTCGGGCTTAAGGTAGAAACTTACTTCTCTAGGTATAGTTTTGATTTTAAACCAGAATTCACCAGTTGCAGAGGTTTGGGTAGCACGAGCTATGATGGCCTTGTAAATGTGGAATATATTTCTACCTAACTTTACCTTTTTACCATCGAAACTCTTTGTGAAAGCCCAATCTAGAGCCACGTTCTCCCTAGAAAAATCTACATGAACTTATACCAGCCAGCATATTTGAACTATGGTTTATCCCTAGCATCTACGAATCTCGTATTTGCTGGTTGTGACCTATTAAAATTTACTCCTTTCCCCATTATTTAAATAGATATACTTCTCACAAACACAATTGTTCAATTCTAGTTCTAATACTATCCATGAAGCCTTGGTTTTCCTCCTTTAAAACTGAAACTTCTTGTTGGAGGAATTGTCTCTGTTTACCTGTAGCCTGCACAGAGGACCTTGGTTTATTGAACATCAAGATATCCTCTCTGATATTGTGCCTGCAATTATGGCAAGGAGTAATGGCATGTTTCAAAATAATTCAAAAACAAGTGCCAAGTCATCCCACTGGGCTTCATAGTCCACTTTATCATTAAATGTAAGATACATCATACTATAATTTTTGCTATACTTAGTTGAGGTAGCTATAGGATAGATGCAGAGGTAAATTAACATACACTAATAATAAACCCCTTGGGTCAAATAATAATTAATCTTAATTAAAATAATAATCATATTGATAGCACAAGGGTCTTCAATAATCCTCAAACATGAATGGACCTTGCCTTTAAAATATTCTCTGTTGATCCTATATGCTTGATGAATAACTCTCTTTACTTATCGATTGAGATGACCAAAATCTTAGTGAAATAGTTGTTCTTTTCTCTATGTGAATAATATGAATTTCAATTATGATAAATAGCTGCCCTTCATTACATTATTTTTTTGACAATGAAATCAAAATAGAGGTAGCTTTTATTCTAGACAAGGTGACGGCAACTTTATTACCCAAATGACATGTAGCCTTCGACACTAATGTTGGCAATATGATGTAATATATTGTCCTTGATGGAAACCTACTTGATGAGTTGCCTATGATAAGAAACCTATGTGTTAAAGATGTAAGAATGATGTATCTACAGATCAGTTCAGATGTGACAGAGAAAAGAGTTCCAGTGAGTGCTAGAGAAATGATAAATATAATATGTCACAATGTATACGCTAATTTTTTGAAGGAAACCCATGTATGGATGTAATGTATATGCTACTTTTGTGAAGGAAACCCGCGTATACATTCAAGGTTATCATATACGCAATTTTTATGAAGAGAAGTTGTGTATACATGCGGAAATGAATGCTCCAGTCGCTTATGCCTTTTGCACTCTAAAAATTATAATACCAAGAGGCATTACCATGGTATTAGCCTACAATATTGAGCGTTGTATTTTCTGTTTGATCTTGTCCAAGAATACCATCAATATTTGAGTGGTTTTGACTCATGGTATTGGTAAAAGCTAAATCTATATAAGGAGAAGAAGATCATAGTCCTATATGTGCATGCGTAAGGGTTGTTATTGAATAAATTTCTTTAAAGAATATCAACATGGATGAACTTTGTTATTAATTGATAGGTATGAATCTATGATGCACCTATGGATATAATTATGGTTCAATATCTCTATATCTAAAGATGATGAATCTTTAGTATGATCTACTGAAGATATGATGAAGAACTGGAGCAAGTTTGTTGAAGAAAATGAAGAAATCTAGATAAGATATATAGATCTGGTGTGCTCTACAAAAATATAAATTTACAAATATATACACTAGTTGGTTTAGTAAAAGCGCATATATACGTGGGTTCACTTCATTAAAATCACATATGGCAGTTACGGTTTTTTGAAAAATACACAGAAGTATACGTAGGTTGGTGTACAGAAAAGCATGTATGTACGCAGCTTCGGTGAGGCAAAGTAGCGTATTCTATTTGAATTAATGACTGTTCAGGGTTGAGTTTGTATCTGCATATCTATTCTGATGTGTAGGTATTGAATGAATACTTCACTCTAAAGTATATCTACATGGAATGGATTACAGTTTATTGATAGATCTGAATTAATAATGCACCTATGAATAAAATGATGCATCAGGATGTTTAGACTTGAAATGACTATATATATTCTAGATCTTCGTACGAAATGTTTAGATCTGAGATGTGGAAAATGTTTTCTAAAGTGAAGGGTAAGATCTGAGCTGTTTATCTATTCTGAAGAGTTGTGTAGCCCTGCAATGTTTGCAGATCTATAACATGTTCTTCGCAACAAAATCACGTATATACGTGGGTTAGTTCCAGCAAAAGTGTGTATGGAATCAAAGGTCAGTCTTGAAATAGTTGCAAATATATACGCAATTTGGTCTCTATGAAAGAACGTATATACGTGGGTTCAGTGAAGTAAAAGCAGGTATGGAATCTAGGGTATTGCTGAAGTATCTGAGGAAATATCTGATTTGTTTTGTTGTATTATTGTTGTCTATCAATGATGTCTTCATATAGACCGAAGTTGTTTGAATACTGATTATGTTGCTAGTTGATTATGAATAAAGATCAGTGGCAGGTTGATTGGTTGATGATTCAATGAATGAATTGATGGAGTTATAAGTTTCAGTTTGATGTTCTTTGATCTTAAATGTGTGGAGTGGGTCTAGTTTGAAAATCTGATGAACAGAGGTCTACAAGTTGCATTATGTGAAATTTGTTGGATCCAGTATGAAAATTAATGAAACGTGGTCCATGATGGATCTGAGGGTCGAAGCCTTTAGTGAGGGGGTTGTAGCTCCCTTCTAGTGGTAGATGGTAAACAAGATCAAGGGGTAGTAGCTCCCTTCCAGGAGTGGCTGGTAAACGAGATCAGGGGGTAGTAGCTCCCTTCTAGTAGCGGCTGGTAAATGAGATCAGGGGGTAGTAGCTCACTTCTATGAGTGGCTAGTAAACGAGATTAGGGGGTCGAAGCACCCTTCTAGTAGTAGCTGGAGAACGAGAGAAGGTTATAGCCTTCTGCAAGTGGGTGTCTGCATGCTGGTATGTGTCTGCACTGGTACATGGTTGTAAGAAGTTTTCTTTACAATAAATACTGAAGACAGAGACGACGACAACAGTGGTTTTCTCCCAAATTGGGTTTCCACCTTAAATCCTGGTGTTCATGTGTGTTGCTTATGTGTGATGATTTATTCGATTCTTACTGCACATGTCTATTGCTTACTAAAAATTTGATGAATGAATGATGCAATGATCTAAGTGAATAATTATCTGCATAATAAGATCTTTGGACATACGTAAGTTTTCTTAAAGTTATCCGCATATATACGCAAGTTGGGTTAATTAAAGTTGCGTATAGAATTTTGTAAAGAAAAGGTAAATTTTTTGAGTAAGCTCTAAACACTAATTCACCCCCCCGCCCCTTCCCCGCATTTTCTCAACACCAGAACAGAGAGGGTCCTTCTGAACGAGCTTGATCACTTGAAGGACATCCATCACAATGGGAAGGAGGCAAAAGAAGAAGGCTACTCAAAGAAATAATATATCTCAGAAAACATGTACAGCCGAAAATGAAGAAGATGAAACATGTATTGATTGTTGTTCTTGTTATTCAATTTCTTGTGCATGCAATGGTGAAGATAGTGAAAACCAAAGTTAAAGTAATGTTATGGATCTAGAAGCAGTAATTTCAAATCTCAATATTAAAGTTGAAGATCAACAAACATTATTTAATGAGAGGGAATATATCTACAAAGATATGATCTCTAGAATGAATGAACAGATAAACAAGTATCAAAGGTTGTATGATGAAGTAACCAATCACAGTGAAGGACTTGAAGCAGAAATCATCTCTCTCAAAGCAAATCTCGAAACATCAAATAAGAAGAATGAAGAACTTCTACAATCATTTGAAGAAGAAGGACTTGAAGTAAAAATCATCTCGCTCAAAGAAGATCTAGAAACATCAAATATGAAGAATGAAGAACTTCTACAATCATTTGAAGAACAAGAAAATGAAATTGAATGTTCTTATTGCAATAACTTTGGTCATGAAGAATCTGAATGCAGGAGCAACCTTCAGCCAAAAGAGAATATACCATAAACTTCCAAAGTATGGAGAAAGAAGGAATTACAGGTTGAGAACTGTGGCATAGATTTATTTGCATAAGGAGAAGAAAATCAATGGTACATTCATAGTGGCTGCTCAAAACACATGATAGGTGACAGAAATGAACTTCTTGCATACAATTCTCTTGAAAGAGAAAAGAATGTTACTTTTGGAAATGATACTTCTGCTGTCATTAAGGGAAAAGGTTCTATTTTTCTAAAAGAAAAGGTGAAAGCTAACAATGTTATGTATGTGGATGGATTAAAGCATAACCTATTAAGTGTAAGTCAAATGTGCGATCAAGGAACTGAAGTTGTCTTTAGCTCAAAATAATGTGTGGTACGTGATCTGGATACAGGAAAAACAATCATAAAATGAAATAGAACACCAAGCAATTTGTATGTATTGAAAAGCTCTAAAGAACAATGCTACTTGGGTAAATCTTTAGAAAATTGGTTATGGCATAGAAGATTGGGGCACTTGAGCTTCTCTCAAATCAACAAATCTTGCAGACTCTAAGTTGTTCATGATCTTCCCAATATTACTGTGCCTAAAAGTACCATATGAAAATCTTGCCAATTCGGTAAGAAAAACATAGTGCAATTTAATGCCAAGGAAGGATCAACAAGTATGCCTCTTGAACTCATTCATACTGATATAAGTGGATCCATGAAAAAACGGTCACCTCGTGGAGAAAAATACTATATTATGTTTATTGATGATTTCTCTAGAATGTGTTGGATTGGGTTGCTAAAGCACAAAGATGAAGCATTCGAAAATTTTCATATCTTCAAACCATTGGATGAAAATGAATTAGATATAAAAATCAAGTGTCTTAGATCTGATCATGGAGGTGAATGTATATCAGATGAATTCTATGATTTTTGTGAAAAACATGGCATAAAAATATATTTTTCTATAACTGGTACCCCACAACAAAATGGAGTAGCAGAAAGAATGAATAGAACAATTGAATAGATGGAGCGGGCTATGGTTGATGATTCAAGAACACCTGACACATTTTGGGGAGAAGCAGCACATACTGCTGTAAATATTCTTAACAAAGCACATGTTCGTGTAAACAATGATAAAACTCCATATGAGCTCTGGTATGGTAATATTTCCACTGTAAAGAATTTTAAAGTTTTTGGAAGCAAATGTTTTATCAAGAACAATGATGAAAAACTTGGCAAGTTTGAACCTAGGGTAGATGAAGGAATATTTATTGGTTTCTCTTCTAGAAGTAAAGAATATAAATGCTACAATAAAAGACTTCGGAAGATTGTTAAATGCATTGACATTGTAATTGATGAATCTCTCTCAACTCCAAAAGGGGAAATACAAAAAACAAATGAAGATGATGATGATGTATATCTTCCTGCATCAAACAGAGATAATATAGAAGCTGAACCCAATGAAGCAGCAGAAGAATATCTATCTAAAAAAGCTCCATCTAGGTATGTTCAAAAGAATCATCTAGAATCTCAAATTTTGGGAGAAAAGGGATCAGGTGTCCAAACAAGAAGAACTCTTGTAGGGTCTACTAGCTACCTAACATTTTTATCCACCATTGAACCACAGAATGTCAATCAAGCTAGAAAATATGAATGTTGGATTCAAGCAATGAGTGAAGAAATTGATCAAATTGAAAAGAATCATACTTGGGAACTAGTTCCAAGACCTCATGATAAAAATGGTATTGGAACAAAAAGGATATTCAAAAACAAGTTAAATGAAAATGGAGATGTTATTAGAAATAATACTAGACTTTTTTTTAAAGGGTATGCTCAACAAGAAGGTATAGACTTTGAAGAAACATCCACTCCTGTAGCTATACTTGAAGCGATTAGAATGTTTCTTTATTTTTCAAGCTTTCAACAAATCAAATTTTATCAAATAGATGTTGAATTTGCTTTCCTCAATGGAGATCTAGAAGAAGAAGTTTATATAGAACAACTAGAAGGATTCATTTTGGGAAATGATGAAAAAATTGTTTGTAAACTTAAAAAGGATTTATATGGCCTCGAACAAGCTCCAAGGGCATGGTATTATCATCTTGAAAAATATCTTCATCAACAAGGATTTTCAAAGTGTTCTACTGATAGCAACTTATACACAAAAACTGAAAATGATAAACTATTGATTGTGGTTGTATATGTTGATGATATCATTTTTGGAAGTAATGAAGAGTCAATGAGTCAGAAATTTGCTTCTGTTATGCAACAAGAATTTGAAATGCCTTTACTTGGGGAGCTAACATTTTTTCTTGGCTTACAAGTGCAACAAGCCACCAATGGCATATTTTTATCTCAACAAAAATACCTCAAGAAAATTTTGAAGAAGTATGGGAAGGAAGACTGCAAACCTGTATGTACACCAATGATAACTGGGTGTAACCTTAGTTCTCATAATGATTCTCCCACAGTGAACCAACCAGAATATAGATCCATGATTGGAAGTCTACTTTATCTAATCGGGACAAGACGAGACATTATGCATGCAGTTGGGATTTTTGGATGATTCCAAGATAATCCAAAAAAGTCTCACCTTCAGGCTGTCAAAAGAATATTCAAATATCTACAAGGAACTCAAGACTTTTGACTATGGTATCCAAAGAATGCTGATCTCACTCTTCATGCTTACACAAATGCAGATTGGGCTAGAAATGTTGATGATCAGAAGAGCACTAGTGGTGGTGCATTCTATATGGGGCCTCAATTATTATCTTGGTTCGGCAAGAAGAAAATCTCTATTGCCTTATCTACAGCAGAAGCAGAATATGTGGTTGCTGCATCATGTTGCACACAAATTCTTTGGATGATGCAGACCCTACAAGACATTCAAATCACATGTTCACCTCCCATATCCATTATGTGTGATAATAAAAGTGCCATGAGTATCTCAAAGAATCATATTATGCATTTCAAGAACAAGCACATCCCTATCAAGTATCACTTCTTATGTTAACATGTGCTTGAACAAAAGGTGAAATTGGAGTATGTTCCCTCCAAAGAACAAGTTGTTGATATATTTACTAAACCTCTTCCCACAGAAACCTTCGAATATCTTAGACAAAATTTGGGAATTGTCTCTGCCACTCAGAAGAACAAATCTACTTAAATTCATAAGATTAAATTGGATACATGGATTTCATAAAGGAAAATTGCGTATATACACAAGTTATATACAGAAAAATGCGTATGGGATTTTGTTGGCATAATTTTTTGGTTCAACATTTTCAGAACAGTTGCGGTGTTGTCGGGTAAATCTGGTGATGTTCCAGTTCTCACATTTCTATTTCATTTTCTAATATATTTTTGATAAATATGCCTTGATGATTTGTTGTTGAAAGTGTTCACGATGCATACGCTAAGGGGGAGCACTTTTCCTGTGGGAAGGGATGTATTGTTGGCATTCTAAGTGTTTGTTGTGGTTTGATCTCATGATTGAGATTCATTAGTCTTGTTTATGGTGCAGGAGCATCAGCTCCGAAAAACACCTTGTATTTTATCTAAGCTAGGGGGTTTCATATTTTGAAGAAATATTAAATTTCATGTAAATATTAATATTATTTTGAGTGATTAATTAATTATTTGTGAGAAATTGTAAATATGAGAGAAATTAGTTTCTAGATTATTTAGAATTAATGAGGGAGCCTAAGTTGGAATTAGTTTTTAAGTTTTAGGGATAAAGATCTATCCTTTAGGGATGTTGAGAGATTTAGGGGTTTGTTGAGGAATTGAAGGGATTGAGCATTTAATTAAATGATTTTTAAAAATTGTATAAATAGGAAGGGGTTTTGAGAGAAAAACACATTGAGATTGTGAGTGAGTGTGAGTAGGGAGTGAGAGGTTTTCTGTTTGGATACCTCTGAGCAAATTGTAAGGGCCACGACTGTTGGATATCTGGCCAAGAAGAACAGTTTGTAAGTAATTTTGTTATTAATTTGTTAAGTGTGTTTTAGAGTTTATGGGTGCATTCCGAAATTGGGTATTTAAATGCTGTGATTTGAAATAAGAGTGTGCATGGTTGATTGAGCATAAATAGTGATATGACAAGGTGGAAGACTGTTTTTTGAATATCCATTTCAATGAGTTTCAAATTGGTCGAAGGTCGATTTCATAGCTCTGCGATGAGCAGAGTTTTAATTTCCATAGTTGTTACCATGTGTTTTATATCGGTAAAGTGCTGAAGCTACATATGAAATCGAACCTGGTTCTTTGTGTTAAACTGGCATTGAGTTATAATGAATTGAGGACCTGTAGCATTACTTGGGCGCAGAATTAAATAGCCGATGTCAATTAGGCTGAATTGGGTATGAATGTTTTAATACTGCAAATGCATTGATCTATGGTTAAATTATAAAATTCGACATGATTAGAGCTGGATATAGAAGAAAGGAAATCGATATAATAGAAATCGTATCGATTCTGTTTGGAAGAGTGATACACAATCTTTGAGCGCGCTGGTAGTGAGAAGTTAAATCGATGGTATAAGTGGATATTTTGGTCTACAATGCAATGATGTACTTCGGCAAGTAAAATCAATGGAACGTATTGTGTTTGACATTCAAATTCGGTGATGATTTATGTTAAAAACACAGGGGCAACATGCGCAGTATTCAGTTTTGAATTCATTTATGCTGTAGAAGTTTTGTGTTAATTTGAATCGATTAACTAATGAATTGATGGGCGCAGAGAGTTTTATTGTTTAACCAGTAGATCGAACAGCGTTATGGATCTCGTTTGATGAACCAAGTTTCGGCTTCAAAAGGAAATAGCTGACACGTAGAATATGTGTAAGCGGCATTTGCATCCAGAAACGTACGCAGTAGAAGCATATGAAGTTTGGAGCTGGGTCGGATGGAAATGTTTTTATTTGAATTGATGTTACAGCAGAAGAAATGAATGAGTTAAATCGATATGCAGATACAGTGAAATTGTGGCACTAAGATGTAGCGCAGAAGAACCAACAAGAAACCGACTTGAAAATGACATGATCAGAATCGATCTACAGCAATGAGAAATGCAGAGTTGAAAAGTGGAGTCGTGGAAAGGGAAAGTCTGAACAGAGGTAAGTTGCCAGGTTCAAGACTTAAATCTGGTTTGAGTTTGTGTGACTTGAATGAGACTTCAGATTGGTTGAGAATTTGAATTATTGGGTTTTTTTGAATTCTTGGTTGAATGGATAAAAATTATGTGTGAAACTAAACATTAATTGACATTCAAATTGGGTTGGACAATGGAATGTATAATTCCATACAAGTTGGGGGTTCGAATAAATAATGTTAAGAAAAACCCAAGGGCGCATTTGATTTTGATTGTGAAGTCCGATCTTAAAAGGGTGTATGTAAAGATTTGGCTTTGTAACTGAATGGTGGGTATGAAAGCGTATACACTTGGATTGGAGTTGAACTTTTGTATAAAGTTATGTTTTAAGATTTGAGATTTGGGTTTTATAAAAGCCCTATGAAATGAGTATGAGGTATGATGAAATTATGTGAGTTTGAATGGTAGTTATGATGAAAATTTGGGATGATGTGTATGTGTAATGGTTTCATAACCATTGTTGCTTCCAAAATACATTGAAATTTCCGTGTAAATTGAAATTGTTTGAGGCACATGTTTGTATATGCATGAGTGAAAAAGATCCTAGTTATTTGCAGGTTAGCCCTGTGTTATTCTGGTATCAGAGCCTGGCTCTGTTGAAATTGAATATGTTTGTTTTCTGAATGAAGTTTAGTACCAGATTGCAGCAGTGAGGAAATCCATTCAAAGCACAGGTGACAGCATCAGAAAGAGTGAAGACTGCAGCAATATAAATCAAGAGAAGCCCTGAGAGAAGAACCAGATGCGTTCTTAAAAGAAGAATAAGGAAAGTCCTTAGAAGTGGTAGTGAACCTGAAGAATCCAGCAAGAGATTGGACAGAGAGGAAAATTGAAGTGTCTTCGAAAGAGAGAGTGAGAGATTGCAGAAGCCTAGAGGGAGCAAAGGTGTTGCTCAAAAGAAGAATCCAGATAGGGGATCGTGCTTACCAAAAGACTGAGTGAGGAGAGCTTAGTGAGGTAAGATTTCAGTAAGAAGGACTTGCTCTGCAGAGGCTTGTTGCAGAGGTGCGAAGAGCTCATGGAAAGAGAGGAGCAGAAAATGACTACAGATAGTCATAGCAGAAGTTCACAAAGAAGCCACAACAGAAGGGAAGATGCCAAAGCAAATGGCATGAGGATGAGTCAAGAAGAGTTTGACCGAGAGAAAGCTGAGATAGGTTTCCAGATTGGAATATTGATGAAGATGCTGCAGAAAAGTGGTTGGACCATGAGGAAAAGAGTAAAATGGAAAAGGCTACGGGAAATGAGAAATCAGCAAGTGAAGTCAGAGATAGTAAAAGAATTGAGAAATATTGAGCAGATATTGAGTGCTCAAGAGGAATCAGAGAAACTCAGAGAAGCAGAGGTAGAATTGGAAGTTTCCATTTGCAGACCAGAACAGGGTGAGATGTTAGGGAAAGAGGATAATGAGAGGTCAGCTGAAGATCTCATGGACTATTGGCAGAGTCCAGAACAATTCGAAGATATGTTGACAAAGGAAGCAAATGAGGCAATGAAGCCTTGTGATCTTGATTCTTACAGTTTGTGTATGTTTGCAGGATATGCAGAGGATGATGGACAGCCTGATGAAATTGTCACAACCAAGAATGAAGTTCTTGAGGTAAAGTATGATGAAGAATCCTTTTTAGAGGAAGAAGGTGTTGATCATTTGCAACAGAAGGAGTTCATAGATGAAATCCTGTTTGGTGTGAAACAGTCAGATGAGGTTGATATAGACCAGCAGTCTGAAGACAATTCCATAGTAGGACTACAAAAAGGTAAACCAATGAATTTGTTTAATGGAATTGATGAAAGATGTTTGCAATATGATAATGTGGAAAACAGGTCAACTCAGGAGGATTGCCAAGAAAAGAATGAAGCTGAGAAGGAAAATTGTGATGATCTGCTAGAGAGATTTCACAAGGAGATAGAATTCTTGGAAAGATTACTCGAGGAACCCAAAGGAGAAACAAAGCTTACAGAACCTGATGGAGGAAAAGGTGCGGAAGATAGCATTAATAAATATGATGCTGAAATCAGAGAAATTGAGCAGCAATTATATGAAGGTGAGATGAAAGATCAGAATAAGCAAGGAGGTTATGTCCTCAAAGGCATAAAAGAGACAGAAATATTAACTCAGCAAGATGAATGTGGAAGTAACCAGAAATTTGGAAGGAATGATCAGCTACATGAGAATGAATTTGAGGAAAGCATTAAATTGCAGGAGTATAGAAGCTGGCAGCAGAATGAAGAACCAGAAATTGGTCTAGCAGTACAAAGAAAGACAAGTAAGAAACGAAGATACATATGGAGACTGAAGAAAAGGGTGAAATGGAAGCTATTGCAACAGAGGTTGAATGGCAAGATGATGAACGAGTTCAGGAAACTAGAACAAATTCATATTGATTTGAAGTCACCGCAAGAAGAATCCGTTGAAATCCAAAAGATCTATGATGGAGGATTGGTGCTTGAAGCATCAAAACAAAATGGAAGGTATTGTATTTTGAAAATTGAAGGTTATTTTGTGTTTGCAGGTCATATCAACTTGAAGAAAGACAAACAGTTACTGGAGACTGTTGTATTAACAGATGAAGAGATGACTACTCATAGTCATATGCAGAATAAGGAGGATGGAAAAATAATTTTTGAATACACCGAGTCATTGAAGATCATTGATCTTGAAGAAAGCCAGAGTGAAGGAGGATTAAAGACAGCAGCAAGAAAGAAAAGGAGAGACAACAAGAGAAAGAATGTAGCAGACTTGGAAGGCAGAGCAAGTGGAGCACTACAACACAAAATATGGAAACCTGGAGGACAACAGCAGATAGCAACATCAATAAAGCAATTGACAAGCACGGAAAGATTACAAAATAAAATTTTGGATCCAGGAGGAAATATCCAGACTTATGACCAGGTGGTCATGAATTTTCTTACATGGGGAGTCTGATGCAGGAGCATCAGCTCCGAAAAACACCTTGTATTTTATCTAAGCTAGGGGGTTTCATATTTTGAAGAAATATTAAATTTCATGTAAAAATTAATATTATTTTGAGTGATTAATTAATTATTTGTGAGAAATTGTAAATATGAGAGAAATTAGTTTCTAGATTATTTAGAATTAATGAGGGAGCCTAAGTTGGAATTAGTTTCTAAGTTTTAGGGATAAGAATCTATCTTTTAGGGATGTTGAGAGATTTAGGGATTTGTTGAGATATTAAGGGGATTGAGCATTTAATTAGATCATTTTTAAAATTGTATAAATAGGAGGGGGTTTTGAGAGAAAAACACATTGAGATTGTGAGTGAGTGTGAGTAGGGAGTGAGAGGTTTTCTGTTTGGATACCTCTGAGCAAATTGTAAGGGCCAGGATTGTTGGATATCTGGCCAAGAAGAACAGTTTGTAAGTAATTTTGTTATTAATTTGATTAGTGTGTTTTAGAGTTTATGGGAGCATTCCGAAATTGTGTATTTAAATGCTGTGATTTGAAATAAGAGCGTGCATGGCTGATTGAGCATAAATAGTGATATGACAAGGTGGAAGACTGTTTTATATGTTAAATTGAATATCCATTTCAATGAGTTTCAAATTGGTCGAAGGTCGATTTCATAGCTCTGCGATGAGTAGAGTTTTAATTTCCATAGTTGTTACCATGTGTTTTATATCGGTAAAGTGCTGAAGCTACATATGAAATCGAACCTGGTTCTTTGTGTTAAACTGGCATTGAGTTATAATGAATTGATTGAGTTATAATGAATTGAGGACCTGTAGCATTACTTGGGCGCAGATTTAAATAGCCGATGTCAATTAGGTTGAATTGGGTATGAATGTTTTAATACTGCAAATGCATTGATCTGTGGTTAAATTATAAAATTCGACATGATTAGAGTTGGATATAGAAGAAAGGAAATTGATATAATAGAAATTGTATCGATTCTGTTTGGAAGAGTGATACACAGTCTTTGAGCGCGCTGGTAGTGAGGAGTTAAACCGATGGTATAAGTCGATATTTTGGTCTACAATGCAATGATGTACTTTGACAAGTAAAATCAATGGAACGGATTGTGTTTGACATTCAAATTCGATGATGATTTATGTTAAAAACGCAAGGGAAACATGTGTAGTATTCAGTTTTGAATTCAATTATGCTGTAGAAGTTTTTGTGAATCGATTAACTAATAAATTGATGGGCACAGAGAGTTTTATTGTTTAACCAGTAGATTGAACAGCGTTTCCAATCTGGGTAAAGAACGAGTTGGGTTTAGAAGTATAAAACAACGTTTCAGATAAATAAGTTCTGGGATCTGCATTATAAGTTCACAAAATGCTGGAATCTGCTCAGATTGTCCTAAGAATTGTGTGTGACTGTGTGTGTTTTCTGGGTATTCAATGAGCGTTCCAATGACATTCTGATCCTTTGCTGCGTTTAATAGATCCCACATTTAGAGGAGCATCACTGGGTCAATAAAATTGTTGTGCTGGAATTTGCGCTGCACAGATGGATGGAGTGGTAGACATTTCTTCTGATACTTTAATTCATGGAGAGGCATACAGAAATCAGGACGAGAGAGATTCAAAGCAATGACACCCTCTTTGACCAGTTCAAATAGGGAGAGTGTAAAATCCTCGTCTTCTAAAAGAACCAACAAGGGAAGCAATGACATGGATCGAGTTGTTGGAGATGTCGCTGTACAGTCATAAATTCAAAAGTCTTAATCTCCTGGCTTTGATAAATAATTAAAGTGAAACATTCGCTATTCAGGTTAAGGGGAGGCTGCTCTATGCATGTTTCTAATGTTCTGACACTGCACATTATGGAAATAGCTGTATTCATCAGCCTCTCAATAGAAGGTACAACTGAGTCGCTTCAAGATTACTCGTATGCTATGGCAAAGTATTTGATTTCCGTGTTCATGAAAGTTTGTAGCTGTGTGCATTTTGATTAGAAGATGTATGCCAAATAATTTGGGTTTATGTTGGACTGAATGGCAAGTATGGTTGGAGAACTTGAACAATTGAGTTGTAGTTTGCGGTATGAAAAAGTGGTGTTATAGATACTTATCAATTCTTCATGATTTTTTTCATTGATAAATAGAGTGAAAATTTGGGATGATGTGTATGTGTAATGGTTTCATAACCATTGTTGCTTTCAAAAGATGATGAAATTGCCGTGTTGAAATTGAAATTGTTTGAGGCGCATGTTTGTATATGCATGAGTGAAAAAGATCATGGTTATTTGCAGGCTAGCCCTGCATCAGTTTATAAAAATTCATATCTGTAATTTGATGAAAAGGTCATGTTGAGACCTATGATGTAAAATTGTTATATTCAGTCATGTAAGGACTTGGTCAAATTTGTAAACCCACTTGGTTGGGTAGTTCAGTCAAATATGTAATTCCACTTGGTTGGATCATTTTTGTAAGTATGAGTCCTTGGTGATAGTAATGGTCATACATGGTTGAGTTATAGTGTCATGTACTTCATGGAATCGGGGCATGGTAAATTCAGTGCACTTTAGATCTACAGAACACATCTTTCTACAAGGGAAGAGAAACCTTGTTTTGGTTTTGATCCACTCTTTTCCATTGATGTTAAAGGGGGAGAGTATCATGGTGTTTGAATCATGGTTATGATTAATGTATCTATCTGTTGTGGTGATAAAACACCATCGTGGTTTCCATCAAGTCCGAAGGGGGAGATTGTTGGCAATATGATGCAATATGTTGTCCTTGATGGCAACCTACTTGATGAAGTTGTCCTTGACGGAAACCTACTTCATGAGTTGCCTATGATAAGAAACCTATGTGTTAAATATGTAATAATGATTTATCTACAGATTAGTTCAGATGTGACAGAGAAAAGAATTCCAGTAAGTGCCAGAGAAATGATAAATAAAATATGTCACAATGTATACACTACTTTTGTGAAGGAAACTACCATATGGATGCAATGTATACGCTACTTTTGTGAAGGAAAACCATGTATACATTTAGGGTTATCATATACACAGTTTTTATGAAGAGAAGTTGTGTATACACGCGGAAATTAATGCTCCAAGTCGCGTATGCCTTTTGCGCTCTAAAAATTATAATACCAAGAGGCATTACCATGGTATTAGCCCACAATATTGAGCATTGTATTGTCTATTTTATCCCATCCAAGAATACCATGAACAGTTGAGTGGTTTTGAATCATGGTATTGGTAGAAGCTAGATCTATATAAGGAGAAGAAGATCATAGAGCCAGATGTGCATGTGTAAGGGTTGTTAATAAATAAATTTCTCTAAGGAATATCTGCATGGATGAACTATGTTATTAATTGATAGATCTAAATCTATGACGCACCCATGCATATAATGATGGTTCAAGATCTCTAGATCTGAAGATGATGAATCTCTAGTATTATCTACTGAATAAATGATGAAGAACTGGCACAAGTCTACTGAAAAAAATGAAGAAATTTGGGTAAGTTTTATAGATCTAGGCTGCTCTGCAAAAATATAAATTTATAGATCTATATGCTAGTTGGTTTCCATA
The DNA here is from genome assembly GCA_034641835.2 of Pinus albicaulis. Classification (NCBI taxonomy): domain Eukaryota; kingdom Viridiplantae; phylum Streptophyta; class Pinopsida; order Pinales; family Pinaceae; genus Pinus; species Pinus albicaulis. The sequence goes on from CM076575.1 coordinate 1,227,089,066, forward strand.
AAAGCACGTATATACGTGGGTTCGCTTCATTAAAATCTTCTATTTCAGTTAGGGTTTTCTGAAATATACACAGAATTATACGCAGGTTGGCATGCAGAAAAGAGCATATGTACGCGGCTTCAATGAAGCAAAGTAGTGTATGCTATTTGAATTAATGACTGTTTAGGGTTGATTTTGTATCTGAATATCTATTCTAATGTCTATGTATTGAATGAATAATTCACTCTGAAGTATATCTACATGGAATGGGTTATTTTTTATTGATAGATCTGAATTAATAATGCACCTATGAATAAAATGATGCATCAGGATGTCTAGACCTGAAATGAATATATATCTTCTAGATTTGTTTATGGAATATTTAGATCTGAGATGTGGTGATTTTTTTCTAAAGTGAAGGGTAAGATCTGAGTTGTTTATCTGTTCTGAAGAGTTGTGTAGCCCTGCAATGTTTGTAGATATTTACACATGTTTGTCACAGCAAAAGAGCGTATATACACAGGTTAGTTTCAACAAAAGAGCACTTGGAATCAAAGGTCAGTCCTAAAATAGTTGCAGATATATACGCAGGTTTGTCTCTATGAAAACGCATATATATGCGGGTTCAGTGAAGTAAAAGTGCGTATGGAATCTAGGGTTTTGTTGAAGTATGTAGAAGGAAATCTCTGATCTGTTTTGTTGTATTACTATTGTTTGTCCATGATGTCTTCATATATATCTAAGTTGCTTGAATACTGATTATGTTGCTAGTTGATTATGATTAAAGATCAGTTGTTGGTTGATTGGTTAATGATTCAATGAATGAATTGATGGAGTTATAAGTTTCAGTTTGATGTTCTTTGAGCTTAAATGTGTGGAGTTGATCGACTCTGAAATTATGATGAAAAGAGGCCTACAAGTTGTGTTATTTGAAAGCTGTTGGATCTAGTATGAAAATTGATAAAACGTGGTCCATGATGGAGCTGAGGGTAGAAGCCTTCAGTGAGGGGGTTGTAGCTCCCTTCTAGTGGTAGATGGTAAATGAGATCAGGGGGTAGTAGCTCCCTTCCATGAGCGGCTGGTAAATGAGATTAGGGGGTAGTAGCTCGCTTCCATGAGCGGCTAGTAAACGAGATCGGGGGGTAGTAGCTCCCTTCCAAGAGTGGCTGGTAAACGAGATCAGGGGGTCGTAGCTCCCTTCCAGTTGTAGCTAGAGAACGAGAGAAGGTTGCAGCCTTCTCCAGGTGGTTGCCTACGTGCTGGTATGAGTCTACACCAGTACATGGTTGTAATAATTTTTCTTTATAATAAATATTGAATACAGAGATGATGGCAACGATGGTTTTCTCCCAAATTGGGTTTCCACATTAAATCCTTGTGTTCATGTGTCTTGCTTATGTGTGATGATTTATTCTGTTCTTAATGCATATGTTTACTACTTACTAAACATCTGATGAATGAATGATGCAATGATCTAAGTAAATAATTATCTGCGTATATACACAGATAATATATACGCAAGTTTTCTTAAAGATATTCGTGTATATACGCAAGTTGGGTTAATTAAAGTCTCATATAGAATTCTATAAAGAGAAGGTAAAAGTTTTGAGTAAGCTCTAAATACTGATTCACCCCCCCCCCCCCCCCCCTCTCAGTATTTTTCCCAACAACTAACTTAAGTTAAAATAGTGATTTTAATTTATTTATGAATATAAAACAATAATTACACCTATTCACTTAAAATTACCTTGATTTTGGGGCTTCGTTTTATCTTTGTTGAAAATGACTCAAACTTGGACATGGACTAGGAATTAAAAAAATTTTAAAATAGTGACACAATGGCGCTTACACCATGAACATTTTCAGTGCTAACGGGGCTGAAAGGTAAGAAACCATAATGATGTAAAAATATTGGACAGGTGGAAAATGGGACAATCCCAAAAATTTCAATAATAGTGCACAAAGGAAGAAGAGTTGGAATTAGCAGGGTTGGATACTAGTGGGCCACACCAAGATGTTGACATGGAATACTAATATGGAGATTATGGTGCATACTCGGAGACTACAATGTGGATTTTTGAGTAATTTCAATCCCAATAAGTTACAACCATGTAGGAAATCATGTTCATATTTTATGCAGGAAAATATGGTGGTGTTAGAGACAGCTCAACCTCAGTGAGTAGCTATTGGCTCAAAGGAATAGCAGTGGGTCCTAGGATATTTCTAAGCATGTGGTAGGACGCCAAAAGTGTTAAACGAATTTCTTGAAAGTGTTAGGATCAAGGCTTCGAGCATTTTTTTGATAGCGGGTCACTTCAAGCAAGAACAATATGTAAAGGAAATAGCTTGCAAAACCAAGAGTTGACGGATCCTTTCTCTCTCATCCGATAGGATAGGTGGAAGCTTATTATTGGTTGAATATTTCACTAGAATGACATAATGTTGGAAACATGGCAAGTAGTTTTGGTTTTTTCTTGTACCCAAAAGGCCCATATATTGGTGACACATGGAACTTTCGCAAGTTGATAGTTGCAATTGATGACATTAGGATGATGTCACCTAGGTAGTGAGCATACCCTGAGGTAGAAACCCCTATTTTATTAAAATAATTTTATGGAATTATTGAGATACGAAGCTTTCAGCCTTAGCGCCAGGACATGATTCTTGGAATTAAGAAATACTAAGGGCACAAAGTCTTACAAAGGAAATAACCTCTCAGAGGATTTAGAAGCAATCACCCCACATGTCAGCCCGACACGATTTTGATTGGCCAATGCATACAATGCGTGGTCACACCTTGACACCTAATCCTGAAGGAGAGGGATACAAGATTAAAATAAGCCAAGGACTATTTTTTGTGTTGTTTCGTGACCAAGGGTGTGGAAAAAGTCATAAAGGGAATTTATCCCCCACAAGCCAACGGAGAGGTCTAGCACCTAGAGGCCTAGTCATAGGTCACGCCACCTAGTCCTATGGAGGAAGACAAGCATAGGATCGAGGGGAGAGGTGTTAAGACACAAGTGGGATAGGTCTTAAGCCTAAAGCATGAATGGTATGTACTTGCATACATAAGTTATGAAAAAATGTGAATTCATTTTAAAAGAAAAAAACATAAGTGAATTCACTTTTGAAAACAAACGTGAATTTTTAAATAATTTAATAAAATTCATTAAAAGGTTGGTAAAATTAAGGAGGGATAAGGCAATATTTTATTGATTTTATCTCATTAAAGGATGATTTGTATTATAATGTTTTTGAAAAGTTTGAAGTTCCTTTTATAAACAAGAGTAATAAGTGAAATAAATACTTTTGGAGGTATAAGTGTGTATGTCTTTGAAGTGATTTTATGGAGAGATAAGATATATGTAATATTTTCCTATTGTTATCTTCTTTGGAGCAATAAGGGATAAGGTTTGATTTTTGTTTTTTTGTGAAATTGGAGTAATAAGGTGAGTAACTTTGGATTTTTAGAGCGGTAAGGTGAAATTCATAAGTGAACTTTTATCTCTTGGAGCTATAAGTGTTTTGTAATTCTTGGAGTGATAAGTTGAATTCTAGAGCATTTTTTTGGAGTGATAAGGATTGATTTTTTTTTTTTTGTAAATTTGGACTAATAAGAAGAAGCTAGTTATTTAAGTAACATTTTTACTTCTAGGTGGTCTAGTCATTTTTTGAAGTCATTTTTCTTCCAAGAGGTTCTAGAACTTTGATTCCACGAAGATGTTGTGAAGATAAATGATTATGTACTCCAAATTTTAATAAAGCATATATTTTTTGTGGTGATTGTGTCCTAGATCCACCCGAAATTGAATAAGGGGATCTTAGGTACACGAAGGGTGTGTTGATGATGGTGCATGCTTCATGTTGTTGCTTATGATTTGTGTCTAGTTTTTAGACATAAATGATCTCATTTAACAAACACATAAATTTCAACGCAAGCAAGCACAACACTTGTAATGAAGTAGTTGCAGGGAATGATAATTAAACTCAACAGATGTATTTATGCCACTACAACACATAATCAAAGATTTTCAACATCAACATTCTACCTCAACTAGAAAATTTTCTCAATAAAATCAAGTTAATGTGTTTCAAAGCACAATATACATCAACATTCTTGAAAATAAATTTAAGAACTTGTAATCAAATTCAAATTGCATTGAATTGTAAGGGTGCATTCTCTGTTGAAACCGACATCCAAGTTTTTAATTCAGTCACAATAATTCAAACTTAATTCATTGTAGTGAGTAATTAAAATCGTTAAGCATTGTTGGGTTCCTTTTTGACAGTGTTTGACACCCTTCCTTTAAATAAAAATCAAGTGAGCACATCAAGCGTGCAAGTTTTAACTCAAGAAAACAAAAAAAACAAGTTCACATCTCCTACATGTGATCGTGAGTATTCTTTCAAAGAAAGTTCCATCAAGTTAGTAGAAAGTTCAAAACATCAAGCAAGCTAGCATGAAGTTCATCGCAGCAACCATCAAAGCAAGAAAAAGAGTTCAACTATAACACCAATCAAGCAAGTTCAAATCTACAACAAGCGAGCATGATTTCTAGTGAGTGTGAAACAAGAAAAACAAGTTTCACCAAGAGATCAAGAAAATTTCGTAGCAAGCGAGCATGATAAACTCAATCAAGCGACCTAGCATAGGTAAACATTCTCCTCAAGAAATAAAGCAATCGAGCGTGTCATTAACATCAAGCGAGCGCATTCAATCCAACAAAGTTCAAATCAAGTGAGATAGTTCAAGACAAGCGAGCATGAATTCAAGCAAGCAAGTTCACATGGCACAACACATCCGTTTGTTACAAATTATTCACAATTTGATCATCTCAAGTGTTGAAGACATGGAGAAAATAAGCAAAGAAACTCTTGTTTATATTTCATGGCATCTAAAACATACAAATGAAATGATTGAGTTCCTTCAACTAGAGCTGCAACTACAAATAAATGAATTTCAAGAGAAGAGTGATGCTTCAGTGTCTTTGAACTATCCAGATGATAAGCCATTCATCCAAAGAGCTTCAAGTGTCAAAGTTGTTCAAGTTTAACATTCTTCCAAACCAATCATCAAGCCATGGGAAGAAATTTAAAGTAACATACGTCGAAGAGGATTAGGATATGTCAAAGTTAAGGACAACTTCCATATCCCATATTATTCAGAGCCCATTAAGCTCATCAGTGTAGGATTTCTTGAAAAAATCACCTCAGCACATTTTGAGAAAGTTGTAGACAAACAGAAATTCATGCAACTCGAAGTTCTAGTCAAACTGAAATTTCCTCATTGTCAAAGAACCGGTCATATGGAAGATTAGTGTTTTGATCGCCATCCTTGTCGCCATTGTGGCAAGCTAAATCATTCATCAGAGAAATGATGCAACCCAAAACAATCAAGCATATTAAAGATAAAATATTAATAGATTTATCTGTGGGAATGATCATCTAGAGTCAAAATATTGTATTGGTTCTACAACTGAATAAAATTACACCTAGTGCAACCAAAAGTGAAAATAAGATGGTACTCTCATTTAGTTGAACAAGGGATCACACCAATGCACCACTCGTACACCTGAAGGGGGGATTTCAAGAATAATTTCCAGAGGATTGTCTTCCTTTTGGATGACAAAGGGGGGAAGTTGTCAATGAAATTGACAGTGGTTGTCAAACTGAAAGTCTCGACAAATTCGCTAGTGGGCATTCGAGAACAAAGAAGCAGTGAGCAGTTTTCAACACATCAAAACCAACAGTGAGTTTTTTTTTTTGACATCATCAGCTAGTGGGCATCAAAAAATTTTTGTCAGTGGACAAAGGATGATGATTTCACATAATGGACAGATGGATGATTTTTAAATTTGGGACATGAAGGAGTTGTCAAGCAAAATTCAGAGATGAATCAAACATGTAGTTGACTCATGGTCTCCTTAGATTGAAGTTTTTTCAGCATCCAGCTTTGGCAGTTTTTTAGGAAATGTTTTTTAGGATCAACATGAGAAGTTGGAATATGGTTCCTTGTTATTATTTTGGATTTATCATTGAAGGGGAAAATTTTATCCTCTCTCATAAAACAATTATAATTTCAAAAGAAATTAAATAAATTAAATATTAAATGTTAGGAAATTATGCCTGACTCTCTAGATTGGGTTGTTCCTCTAAGTTAGGAGTTAGTTTAGGTAGCTCCTATATTAGTGTGTGTATGGTTGAGAAATTGTCTCAAAAAAAGTGTCCAAGATAGAATGCATTATCTTGAGACATAGGCTCATCATCTATTTAATTGTAATATTACATTATTTTAATAATGAGAAAATATGTGAGGAAGTTGTGAGGCTGAAGCCTTTTCCGCCATGACTATGTTTGGGTATAAATCTGTGTGTTTTTATGTATGTTAATGGTGTGTGATTATTCAACAAAACCCCCTATATATCTGCAACAAAAATGTAATCTTCTCTATACACCAAAAATCCTAAAAAAAAATGTCAATAGGTTCACTTCTTAAACATGCCCATCTCCATTCTATTTTCTCTCTATATTGTTCTGCTACAGTAGCCACAAGTCTAATCTACAAACCAATACTCTACCTAAGAAATCTGCAGCATACTTCTGATATGCTCACTACACTCCCATCCGAACTAATGCACTGAAGTATCTCTACTCATAACTAGGTCTAAAGCATCCTTCCTCTTCGTTATCGCTTTCACTCTCCATTTCACTAAACCAAGCAGATATTAGGTAAAAAATGGATTTTATATAATATGTTTGTTGAATTCCACTTTTAGACTGGGATAAAAGATGCACAAAGTTGATGAAATATAACCATAACCATCGCTAATTGTACACTAAAGGTGTTCACACCCATTGGAGAAATCAATTAACATATTTAGACCTTATTTCATTAATTTAGAAGCTTCTATGAATAAGAAAGTAAAAATTCACTTGATGTGCATGAGAAATGTAGATAAAATTTTATGAAAAGCCTTGGTCGCATGCAGAAAAATACCAGATCTCAGTTATATTTGCACACAATATACTAAATAATTTTGGCTTGAGCCTTCCAGTCACACACATGAGGCTGCTTCCCATTGGCCAAGGAAAATTATAGGTAAAACCATAAACATTGAGCTTAATACTTTTTCCACCTACTTTCTCATCTCCATCAGCTATTTTACATGCCTCTAAATCTCTTCCAAGCTTTGTGACACCTCTAAAAATAGGAAAAATATATGTACCAAGTGCCACTACCAATTTTACGTAGAAGATAACAAATAAGAGCTTACACAGATTTCAACAATTCCTCTACTCTCGTCTAACACCACTAGAAGTTGCAACACATCTACACAATTGTATAGTACCCCTCCAACATCATCATGATCCCAGAAAACTACTCCAGTAAGTCATGAGAATATAATCAACATGAAAACCTAATCTTCCAAGCTCATAAACAGGAAGCACAAAATCACTAGCACATGAGTAACCATTACCAACACCTATAAATATTCCTACACACCATGAGAGCTACCACATAATTGGCATCAAAAACACCATGTGGTTGAGATCAATGCATAATGATACCAACATAAGGTTGACATCAATTCCAATAGAACTATCACAATGCCAACACAACTAGTTGTAACACATACTACAAGGTTGACATCAATGCCTCAACAAGATCATCACAGTGTTGACCTCATCGCCAACTAAAGCTAGTTCCAACCATGAAAAATCCCAACCCCATCTAGCTATGACCATTAAATGGAGAAATAAACTTCCAATTTTCATATTTAACCATCATTTTATCCATATTTGTTTGGCTAATAATCCATTTTATTGCATCTTTACATGGGAATATAGTAGAGTGCACATCCAAATTTTTAATTCAGAGTATTTGAATTCATATTATACTATATCATCAAGATCAACATCACCAAGGAGAATTAGCATTATTAGACATGTGCCTTTCTATAACACTTGTTATATATCCTCCTATTTGTAAACAATGTTGGTATTCATGCAACATCTCATTTTATAATATGTTGTTCCTAGGGAATCAATATCTACCACCATCTCTTTCTCTTTGTCTAGGATCACTTCAATTATAGGATCATTTCTTCTTCTGGCTATCTAGGAAGCTATATTAGGGTCATATAATTCACCCATGTCAACAATATAAAACATTAGGATTGTCATTTTCTCTTCAAAAGAAAAAAAAATGCATGTGGATATCAATAGAAAATATTCTAATATATCTTACATGCTAATGATTGCCATCTTTATGGAGTAGAATTTATGCACTTAAAAAGTATCCCCATGATTCCCTGTAAGCCATGCTTCTTATGATTTCCATAGAACAAGGGAGGAAATTTCTTTGACAATAATCTAATATAGGTTAGTATGTTATATAAATAAGTATGCTAAGCATTATAACTTATGTGAAATAGGTGTTATTTTTTTATTTTCTTCACTACGGTGAAGATTCATGACTTTTTTAGGAAAAAATCATGGTTCTCCTCCCTTTAAGTAGTGTATGTGGTATATTTTGGGGTTTATTCCTCCATTTATTTTCCTCTCACTTTATTTAATTTTAGTTGGTGTTATGGTTAGGTATACCTATGTAAGGAACCCTCAAGAAAATTGTCTTTCGATTGTGAGTTACAACCATTTTGAGAGGTCATTTTAGTAGTGCTTGGACTACCCTTAGATTGAAAAGAATCACTGATAAGGGAAATATATGTGGGTATGACTGAGGCACTACCTACAGAATGTGAAATGACTATGAAAAATGATCTGGGTAAAGGTGAGGAATGGGTGTTATTTAGATAATTGATAGATATGGGTTTTGACCCATGCTTTCGCTTTATATAAATGATCCATTGAATCCAATCATCCATGGATAATAATTTTCATGAATAAAATATAAATTTTTTTATAGTAGAGCTATACAAAAAATTGGGGAGTAAAATCATGTGGGCTTCCTTGATTCATTTCCTTGTGTTTTGTAAGGGATTCCACGGCCATGTGGAAGAATTTTGTTGGCAAAGTTGGATTTATTTTTAATGAGTGGAAAATATTGTATGTGGTAATCATAGAAATACCTTGGGATGAATGGATAGATGAAAGATGTTATTTATTTAAATTTTATGTCAGTGCTTATGGTGATTAGTTATTGTTTCCTTGTGATGGAATGTTATGGCCTTGTGTTATCCAAGAGGAATGACATATGAGACAATGATTGTTGTGATGGACAAATCAAGGGGAAAATTTTGTTTTATAACCAAAATGATCCTTTTTGACAAATTTTGACCCTTTTGTAAATATTATAACAACGTCACATCATGATTCTTGTTAATATATCATTCGTGAAAAACATTTAATCAGGCAAAATAGAGAAAAAAAATTGTCACAATGGGTGGAAAACCTGATGAGATGAAATGTGTCACAACAATTAAAAAATTTTGTAGGCATGATACATTAAACACAAAAATATTTATGCATAATACACTACAAGGTAGAAAGCTTCATTTATTCTGAAGTGCCACATCAACTCAAATGGCCTGAAAACTGGATCAATAAATATCCTCAACACATTGCAATTATCCCTTTGCAAATCCTTCATCATTATATCTCCAAAAATTCCATTTTTTTTGGGTCAATCAACTCAAAAACCTAGTTTTTGGACCCATCACACTTTATCCTTTAGCAACCTGGATTGTTTTATGTTTCATAACTAAGCACATGAACTAACCGACACATGTCTCCTTTGTTGCAGGTAGGATGGTTCTATAATTTCCAAAAAAATAAAAATTAATTTCAAATATTCTCTTTCCATAATATTATAAGGTGCTTTTAACCAGTTACTATTGATTGGGATCTTGATCTCATATCCTAGAGGTTTTATCTCTTAACCTTATAGCTTATACTCCTTCATATGTGGATCTAAGTCCTAGATTGGTAAAACCAAAACTACCCTATTTACCCTTTAAATTCACTACCTCCCATAGAGTTTGCGTTGGATTTTGGAGACTCTTAGCTATGCCTCGATGTTTTTTCTTCTTACCTAAGGATCCATTACCATCCTTGAGTTGTTTAAAGCTTGATTTGTGAATAAGGAAGGAAAATTTTGGTGGGAGACATCAACATGGTCAAGATCTATAAAAGGGTTGTAATCTTCTCCTTCATTTAATTAATATAAAATTATTTGTATTCCTATATGTATGTCGATTTGATAAATTTGTATTTCAATGCCTTCTTGACACATTATTGGATATATTAGTCTCTGTTACTTGTATCTTGTAGTTATCATGCTTGCTATAGTTGTTTTTCAAGTTCCATTTGTAGCAATTAGAGATGGAGCTAAAGTTCACAAGAATGGAGAAGAGGAGAACTTGCATTGGACTCAAGGTAAGTGTTTCTTCCATATTATAGTTTATCTAAGGAAAGCACAAGTATTGTTTTTATGTTGTTTCTAGATCAAACCACTAGATCTATGGAATTCACTTTTGTCCACATGAGACATTTTTTGGTTAAATAGTGATATATAACAGGATTGGAAAGTTTGGATCAGTGTGATATATCTAAGCAAGAGATATATTTCATGTTAAATGTATCAAGAAAGATAAACTTTAATTTTATGTAATACGATGTGACTTTCAATTGAATTTTCTCTCTTTTTCATGATGAAGAAAAATTTGGAATGATGCATTGTGTCATGAATACGGATAACCTTGGTGAAATATGAAACAAGGAAAACAAGTTACTATGTGATACAAGAATGAAGTATTTTTGCATGTTTTGTTGAACACTTAAAAAATGTTAAATGGCTCAAAATATATACAAATAAAATAAAGGGAAATTTTGACACCAAGTGAATTCTAAGGGTGAAAAAAAGAAGAAAAAATCATGAGAAAATTTAAACTAAAAGGAAAATTGCAAAGAAATGTGTATGAAGTCTTAGAAATCCAAAATAAATGTAAGGTCTGATGCTATTTTCCATTTCATTAGAAGGTAAATTAAAAATAGTATGTGGTGGATTTTTTCTAGCTCAACATATGGTAAGGAGATACAAAATTAGAATCATGGATTATTGGATTAAGTGAGTATTAAGACTAGTGTCTCCCCATGTGGATTTTTCATTGTATTGGAGCCTAAGAATGATGAGACTTTGTACATGTGTGTTTACATTATATAAATTAATAAGATTTAGGATTGATGCCCTCTATCCAATATATATGATTTAATGGATCAAATTAAAGGTGTGAATTAATTCTCCAATATGGATCTCAAACCTAGACACCACCATATCACAATCAAGGAAGACAACACTTGGAATGCATTTTTAAAGAGAAATAAATTACTCTCTTGAAGGGCCAAGGATGAATTTCTGTATAACTAATGCTCCAAATACTTTCATGAGAATTTTTCATGACATTCTAAAATATTTCATATACTCATTCATGGTTATGTATTTAGATGACATAATCATCTAATGCATGGGAGGAATATCTCAACCATTTTCAACACATGTTAGACCCTGTAAAAGCTACAAATTGAAGAATTCTGAAGTTACTATAATGATCCCTCCCACCCACTGAATCTTCACAAGCTGATGGGAGGTTTTACTTTTAATTAAACCAACCTTGAAGGTTTCATTATGGAGATGGGTTTACACAATTTCCTTCCTTTCAAAATTTATTAGAATTAAATTTTGATAATTCCATTGCATTCATCTTGTAAAGGGATTTATTGCAATATGAACTTTACTTTAATATGATTTCTAGATTGAGAATTATGCCAAATTAAATTTCAGTAAATTAAAGAGTGCCGCATGGAAATCGCAAAGCCAATAGGTTAACAACCTGGAAGCTTTAGCCATGATCTGACTGATCTTATTTAAATTGGTAGTAGGTATTTTTGTACAGTTAACATTTCCTAAGTGGGTAGTGGTAGCAAGTGTATTGGCATTGATGTCAACAGTCATGATATGATATGTGTTGGGTAGTTGGAAATTTTTGACGGTTGATAAGAGTGTTGTCATTGATGTCAATGGGAACGAGCATGGATGTTCGTGGAAACAGATGTTAGCTTTGATGTCCACTATCCTAGTTGTGATGGTAACTATGATATCATTTATTTTCTTGTTGTGTCAAAATAACGGGGAGTCCCATGGTTGCTTCAATTTCTTATAAAGAATCATCACATTAGTAGGCTAATTGAAGAAGCCATAATATGATCACTATGATGGTGTAGAGACTCAGGAGTTGGGGGCATTTCAACATCAGGATATTTTCTCATATGCTCCTACAAATGGCATAGGTTTTTAGGGCTTGGAAAAACATTACCAATTATATATGAAAGTATGTAATGGGCCTCTATATAAAAAGATATGGTCAGAAAAATTTAGGACCTAAAGTACTTAGGATAAGTCCCTGGAACCTTGAAACCATAGTAGGTTAGAAGCCCATAAGCTTATTTAAAAGGATATAGGAATACAGTGACTAGGGCAAGCAAGAAGCTTGAAACCCTAGAGGGCCTAGAAACCTATAATTCTAAAGACCCGCAATTTAGGGACCTGAGAAACACTGGAAGGTGAGCCCAGAAGAAATTTCAGTTGAGATTCGAGCATGAGTGGGGCGTCTTGGCACTCAACTCATCACTTGGACTGCAAAAAGTGTCTGAATAGACACATCCTAAGATCTAAGGAAATTTAATGATTTTTTTACGAGATTGGTAGGTAGATTAAACACTGATTCATTGAAAATATATTTTAGTCAAATCCACAATTCTACTAATGAGGGTATTGGAACTTGATGTGGTAGAAAAGTGAAACTTTTCATCCTATGAGGAGGATAAATTGTAATATGAGAGAGAAATCAATAGGTTCTCAAAGCATAAATCTACTGCATTAGGTAGAAATCAACAAAAGTAACATTTTAACAATATTTCATCAAGAGAAAGATATTTCTAGTCTTACAATATTGTCACTAAAATATTTGAAGGATAACTTTCATGGGTGATTCTCTTCCACTATTATAACATATCTTCTACCAGGAATGTTCACTATGTGAGACTAACAAACATGATAAAACACATCAACATGTTTAAGAGAGTGATAAGAACACATAACAACATGATGGTTTGCAAAATGAAACTGAAAGAAATAAGATATGGACACTCAAGTCAATTTGAAAATACACAAAAAAATTGGCAATAAGTCATCAGTAGTATCATTCCTTTTCACTCACAAAAATATTACAGATCATATGAGTCAATATTATAAAATTACGAACCTTTACATCATATCAGTTTGGAATATATATACAAAATATGATACTATTATCTCCATAGAAAAAGGTAAATTTGTTTCAAAAGTTATTACGATCTCGTGCAAGAGATGATGCTTATCTCCAATCTTAAATACAAAGTGATATATTAAAAATAAGATAAAAATCATGAAGTTTGTCTATCTGAAATGGTTGTATGAGGTAGCAGCCTATTTGAAGAGCACTCTTCTGTTCTGGTGCAACTAGTCTTTTGCAAAAGGTGTAAAAAAAATGAGAGTGACATGTGCTTGTCTCCAAATGTGCAAAAAAAAAACCTTGGTATTTCGGAGAAGACTTGATACATGACACCTTGTAATATTCCAAATCTGGAACATCTAGAAAGGCATGACTGGAAAACACATTTTCCAATAATGGCTACTATAGGAATTGAAACCAGGACCTGTATCCCTTATATCAATGCATCTAAGACCTGAATCCAAGAGGAGGCTCCAAATAAATCCTTCTAAGTTAGTTAAACAGATCTCCCACACTTAGATGTCCTCAGAAATGTGCCTGATGAGGGATTGCAACAATGTATGAACAATACATGGAACAACAATGTTATTATATAGCCATGAACATGTGAAGATACAAATAGCCATCATATTACGTTGTAGCAGCAATAATGTATACAAATTCTTGAGGAAACAATCACTCAAGTAAGGAAATGCCTCTCTCAATGATAAATGGAAAATACTGTTACATGAAGGAACCCATGGCTATACAACGCAGTTTATATGGAGACACTGCAACATAATAATATAAAATATAGGGATGTGTCAATATCATCTCAATAGATATGGGGGAGAGAGCTCTCAACCCCTAAAAACAATAATAGAACACTAATACACAATCCTTAGAAGGATTGGCTGCAATACATGTACAAATGAAAATTCTACAGAAATGCCAGAGTTGTTGGGTAGTAGCCGCAACTCTAAAAATAACTAGAGATGGCTAAATATGATATAAAATCTGAAACAAACCTCCTCCAACAAATCTCTCAAGTGATAGGCTGATCCTATCCCTGAAGATCTCTTCCTCCAATATGGTGGTGTAAACCCCCACTGAAAATGTCCACTGAAATAATGCAGTCTGGAGAATGGAATGCACTGTCAAAGATGGGAGATACTTGGCATTGCTGCCAAGATATGAAAATCATCTCAGAAACCTTCCTTAATAACCTTCCCGAGGAATAGAGACTCCTCCTCTGAAATATGAGACAAGGAATGGTGTTGTGGAACTCTCCACCGCAACACCCAACAAAACTATGTTTTACTTCAACAAAAATAACATAGTGACTAAATAAGTGGATTTGGACTTTATAAAAGATGTGGATAACGTGAAGAGAAACACTTAAAAAGGCCTCTTAATAAGGAGAGGAAATCCTAACTAGGAATCCCTCGTGGTAAAGAGCATTGCAACTCAGTTGAACAACCGGAGACTGCAAATAGTTTGAACAGACAAATATTCAATACTCAAAGATGTCCCACTATGGCTACCTCTTCCTCCTTTTATGCAAGTGAATTTCTCTTTTCCCTAGACCCCACATATTAGGGTTTCTTCCACAAAGAATATTCCTCCCTCTCAAACTTCTCTTTCTTCTCAAGCAAGTTATACCTCTTAGGCAGCATTGTTGATTTGATCAAACTTGACCTTGTCCTCATGCATTTGCCCCTTTTCACACTGGAAGGTGAAAAATTAAGCTACTCCATTGATCCCTTTCACACTATGAGGGATTTTTTTCCTACTCATGGGCCTTTTACCCATTCTATTCATCTCATAGATGATATAAGAAAAAATTAGTATTCCAATTTGCTTCATGCAAATTTTGGAATATTACAGTCCTCCCCTCTCAAAGATTCCATGTCCTCAAGAAAGTGCAAGGATAGAATGAATTATTTTCTCCTCTCACTAGAGAATCCATGTATGATGATATCCTCCAAATAAAGTGATGCTATCTCATCAATCAAGCCTCCACATTGCTCCTCCTTAGCATGCGAGTTAGCTATCAAGCCATCATCATGTAAAGGTGAAATACTCAAGAGGATAGCAAAGTGATGTCTAGAGGTCCCTTTTGAAGAATGGGATCTGAAATATAATGGGAACTATATTTCCCATATGGATCCTCCATCTGTAAGCTATGAGCCATTCAAATCACCTTCCAACTAGGAAACTCCTCGAAACTGTCCTCCACCTTTGGCTCCAACAAAGTAGGTGGGCTGAAATTCTGCACATAGTAGGCAATGTAGCCTACCCCACGATGTCCATCTCTCCACTTAAGGAAAGTGTAGAGTGTCTACTAATCCTGGGCTGCAATAATATTTCCCTCAAGTGGCAATATGAGGACTATATCTCCAAGGATCTTCCTTCCAACGCTGCAAATCATGCTGGCCCAAATATCCCCATATATAATGAGTTGTAAGTCATCAACATATGGAATTTCCTCCATCATATGGCTCACCTCATAAAGTGACAAATGTGTTGTTAAGATAACCATATCTTTTCCAATGTTCCCCTTAGAACATTTAGTACAGAGAGTGTGAGGAATTTCTCCCTCAAAGGACACATCCACACAATGTGTCTCTCTCCCAAGCATGCTCCTCATAAAGATAGAAACAATAGAGTCATAGGGAGAAAAAATGAGAATGATACTTGAGACCATGTGTAAAAAATGTGAAGGAAAATGGTCCCTCAAGTGCAACCAACGTAGCTTGACCCTCAACTACAACAGAGATTGATAAAATGAGTGGCTTTTCAACCACTTTCCTGCTGCTCCAATATCCTCATAAGTATGGAGGAAGTGAATAATGTAATGTGTACAAAGAGCATGTCCTCCATGGTATATCTCTTCCCCAAGTCCTCCTAGGGAATTGCCATTAATCATGCTTATGACCTCATCTAGACCATGTGGTTTAGATAAAATAATGCACCTCCTTGGAGCATTATCCTACACATGTATGGTTTAGGGATATGTACATACATCATATAAATGCTCATGTAAACAATAATGAATACCATTACCATAATTTCTTCTCATAAAAATGGAGTGGCTGATAGATGAGTCTCCTCTCATATCCGAAGGGAAAAGAGGTGGTTGTGCTAACTCTCTCAAAGAGTCATGTCTCTCCTCCATCTCCATATGGTCCATACATCTACTCATATGCTGATATATCTCCTACTCAAAGCCCTTCCAAAATTACCCATCCATGATGGCGTGGTATGCTCTCATAGAACAAGTGGGGCTGAAAAGGAAATCCAGATGAGCCTCTTGTAGCAACTTCTCCTTGAGCTTGGAAGCTCCAGGTAAGAATATCCTACCATGATAGAAGATGACCCTGTCTGTGACTGAATATCCCTCATCATGCAACTGGTCATCCAAGATCATGCAATTGAAAATATCCTTGGAATACTCCACCAATAGCTGGGAGTCCTAATATGGATCTATCCTCCATAGTGACAGCACTGATGATCTCTCATGAAGAACATATTTCATATGTTCATCCTCCTCTTTGACATATCCCATGTCAAAGATGCAAGTTGGAAGGCTAATATCCTTCCACTGTTGCTTCTACCACAACGTAGAATCTGAAATGGAAGTGGGTGCTGATGATGTTGAGAGAATTCTCTCTCCCTGCTTGAGTCTACCCCAGACTCCCAGCACTGTATCAAGCTATCCCAAGGTTTCCACCCTTTAGAAATCAATGAGTGGTGCCCCAACATGTGCATAATCCATCGTCCTCTGTTGGTCCAGTGGTCTCAACGACAAAATTTCTCGATGCAATGAGACATCCTCAACAAGTGATGACTAAATATGTGAATGGAGAAAACTCTCCATGCTTCCACTGTGCAATCTCATCACCTTATGAGGTGCATCAACCTCCAGTAATGAATAGGGATGTGTACTCCTCATGTCATGATGCTAGGTCTTCCCCCTACCTCCTCCTTGTGTCTCCATGATTCCACACCTCCTCAACAGTGGCACATGTAGAGCATGAGTTATGCCTTGATCTCCACACATGATATCCTTAGGACTTCCTTGCAAAGATGCAAGAAACCCTCTATTTTTAGCAAGAGCTCCTCCTTCCTCTGCATAAGGCACTAGATAATCTCTAGACATGACATCATTTTTTCCCTCAATATCTACAACATGCATGGGAAACGATCCAGTGATTGGATCCCTTTTTGAAAAAGAGATCCCCATGTTCCTTTTCTCAAAGGTGTGAAATGGAAGTTTCTCTTTCGACAAAGCATGGTGCAAGTTTTCATCCTCCTCCATGGTTTTCTGAAATGTAATTGTCTTTTCATGCAAGGTTTTTGCTTTAGTTTTCTTTTTTACCTCCACCATAGGTGTCTCATGAATCCTTCTATAAAATATTTTCACTAATGCTTTAGTGAAACTAGCATAGGATGCAATGTTTACACTTCTCAAAGAAATGGATTCAAAGGTCCACCAGGCATAGGCCCTACCTCTCATATGCAATGCTACAACTTTGATAACTTCCGCTTCAGGAATTTTGTGCTACTGCAAGAAGGTCTCTAACTCGTCCACCCAAACTTTGGCTGAACATGTAAGTAAACCCTCAAAGGTAGATAAATGAAATCTATCCTGCTGGTCTTTTTCCTTCGCCTTCATCTTGAAAAACTCTAAAAAACTAAGATGATGTCGGAATTTCTGATTTTGAGACTCATACTACTTTAGGAAATCACTAAGTGTTTTCCTCCTAGCAACCTCTTCTTCTCTTTCCACCTCTCTTCCAACAATCCTGGGGATGTGACTGCGCTGTGTAGTTTCTTCCTCACACTCCTCATGTAACAATCTAGAGTTTAATTTAGATTGAAACCCTCTTGGAGATTATTCACACATCTCCCTTCGGATCTTCTTCAAGTCCTCATGAATATTATGTAGAGATTTAGGAAGAATATTTGTAAGCTTATCCCCCTTTTCTTTTTCTTCTCGAAAAGATGGAGTGTTTTTCCTGCTTATTTTTTTGTCTCCTTCTCGATGAGAATAGGAAGTGTATGGTAATTCCTCCTCTTTATGCTTATCCTCCTTGGGGAGGTTCTTAATGGATCTGAAATATGATGAGATAAAATTCATCCTCTTCAATCTTTTGATCTCTTGGGCTTAGACTCACAGGTTGAGCCAAGACTATGCTCTGATACCCCTTTAGTATTTCAAATCTGGAACATCTAGCAAGGCATGAATGGAAAATGCATTTTCCAGTAATGGATGCTACAAGAATTGAAATCAGGACCTGGATCCCTTAGATTAATGCATATAATACCTGAATCCAAGAGGAGGCTCCAAAGAAATCCTTCTAAGTAGGTTAAACAGATCTTCCACACTTAGATGTCGTCAGAAATGTACCTGATGAGGGACTCCAATGATGTATGAGCAATACATGGAAAAAAAAAATTTATTTTATAGCCATGAACATGTGAAGATACAAATAGCCATCATATTAGGTTATAGAAAAAATAATTTATACAAATTCTTCAGGAAACAATCATTCAAGTAAGGCAATGCTTCTGTCAATGATAAATAGAAAATATTGCTACATGAAGGAATCCATGGCTATACAACATAGTTTATATGGAGACACTGCAACATTATAATAGAAAATACAAGGATATGTTAATATCAGCTCAAGAAATATGGGGGAG
The DNA here is from genome assembly GCA_034641835.2 of Pinus albicaulis. Taxonomy (NCBI): domain Eukaryota; kingdom Viridiplantae; phylum Streptophyta; class Pinopsida; order Pinales; family Pinaceae; genus Pinus; species Pinus albicaulis. The sequence continues at coordinate 1,227,108,022 of CM076575.1, forward strand.
AAAGCTCTCAACCCCTGAAAACACTAATACAACAATAATACACAATCTTTAGAAGGATTGGCTGCAATACATGTACAAATGGAAATTCTGCAGAAATGTTGGAGTTGCTAGGTAGTAGCTGAAACTCTACAAATAACTGTAGATGGTTGAAGATGATATACAATCTGAAAAAAACCTCCTCCAAAAAATCTCTCAAGGTATAGGATGATCCTATCCCTGAAGATCTCTTCCTCCAATATGGTGGTGTAAACCCCCACTGTAAATATCCACTGAAATAATGCAGTCTGGAGAATGGACTGCGTTGTCTATGATGGGAGATACTTGGCCTTACTACCAGGATATTTAAATAAGCTCAAAAACCTTCCTTAATAACCTTCCCGAGGAATAGATACTCCCTCCTCTGAAATATGATACAAGGAATGGTGTTGTGGAACACTCCACTGCAACACCCAGCAACACTACGTTATACTTCAACAGAAATAACGCAGCGATAAAATAAGTGGCTTTGGCCTTGAGCCAAGATGTGTAGAAAATGAAAATAAATCCTTCAAGAGGCCTCTCAAGAAGGAGAGGAAATCCTAAGCAGGAATCCCTTGTGCTAAAAATCACTGCAACTCAGCTGAACAACCGGAGACTGCAAATAGTCTGAACAGACAAATATCCAATACTCAAAGATGTCCTACTATGGTTGCCTCTTTCTCCTTTTATGAAAGTGAAATTCTCTTTGCCCTGTACCGCACACATTAGGGTTTCTTCCACAAATAATATTCCTCCCTCTCAAAATGCGTTGTCTTCTCAAGCAAGCTATACCTCTTAGGCAACACTGTTGACTTGGTGAAACTTGACCTTGTCCTCATGCATTTGCCCCTTTTCACACTGGAAGGAGAAAAATTAAGCTACTCCATTTATCCCTTTCACACTATGAGGGATTTTATTCCTACTCATGGGCATTTTACCCATTTTATTCATCTCCTAGATGATATAAGTAAAAATTAATATTCCAATTTGCTTCATGAAAATTTTGGAATATTACACACTTGGTAGCATCCATTGCAACTGAAAAACTCCTCCACTTCAACTGTTTGATGTCACCATCATGATAACAAACCAAAAAGTATCCCCTTTCCATCACACGCTGATATTCAAAATAATTTCTACTTTGGCAGAAAAAGTGGCTATATCCAGAAAACATCGAACATTAACCCAAAAAGCTTCTCCAAGGCATCCTTGATCCTTCATTCATCAGAGGTCTAGAATAGAGGCAAAAATCCTAATGGCCTCTTCTTTAGTCACCCTCTTATCTGACCTCTTTCTATGTGTTTGAATCTTTGACTAAGTATTTTTCTTCATTTCAATTTTATCTTCTGGGCTCTACTCAATGTTGATAATTTCATCTCTTAATTTAGGATTGGAAATCAACTTTCTATCTATCCTGAGTTTATTTTTTTGCCTAGTATGAGGTCTCTTAACATAGGGTTAGGGATTAATTTTGACCTCTTACCTCCATGGATTATTCTACTAGACTCTCCCTCCTCATCTTCTGATTATGTGTACTCAGGGTCACTGATGTCTTCATATAAGGAATAGGAGTGTATCATAGTTTTCTTTCTCTTCTTGATTGAAGAAAAAATGGAGGAAACTAGTTTAGCCAAAGTAGGATCTTGTACTATGACAGGCTTTGAAATTTTTTGTTTTCCTTTATTAAGAGAAAAAAAAACCCGCGAGAGAGTGGAATCTGTGAGAGAAGTACCACTACTTGGTTGTGCTCAAAGAGATGACTCAAGAACATGGCTTGAACTTTTCATACCAGGGTTGAATTTCACTAGTGACAAAAATGCTTCAATGCAAGAACTCCATAGTTTACTTCCACTGGTTCTTTTTCCATGAAGAGCTTCTTCTTATGTTGGCTCTGTGAAGATGAGGTTATTTTCTCCTTGTCCTGTGACATAGGCCTTTTAGGATACTTTGCATTTTTCTATTGTCGTTTCTTCTTGTATTCTTCCATGAAAGACTTTAGGGTTTGAGGTTCCCTAGATGAGCTACTACCATGAACTTCATTAACTGGTGACACTTCTCACATATGCATAGGATTTTTAGCCTTCCCAATCGAGCTTCTGGTTGGCCTTTTGCCTAAGATAGAGGTAGGGTCAATGTTGGTCGCTTTAATTGTTTTCACAATTCAAGCTCCACATAAATTGTCAACCCGAGGAAGTCTTTTTATTCCAAAGACAATCACGCACTAGATATGCTCAATTTAAAAAGCAAGAACAATGTTGTAGTAAAAAGCCACACAATTATCAATCACACAAATCTAATTATTCACACTCTGTTTAATCAAAGCTGAAGTCACTTAAGTTATAACAGAAATAATTCCTATGTTGCAGTTAAAATCCAAATAAAGGAAAATCAATCTGCAAGAAAATAAATCAATCAACCATAGTAGGAATAGGACCCTATTCCTTAATTAGGAACTTCAGCACCTGCTGCCTGGCACTAATTACACTGTAGAAAATATGACTCAAGAGACCAAGACCCTACTCCCATGAACAGGAACCTTCAGCACTTGTTATCTTGTTTCTAATCACACTGCAGGAAAAGAAAGGAAATTAGTGGGAGCAGGACCCTATTCCTTTGTACAGGAATCTTCAGCACCTGCTTCCCAGCATCATACATTCACACAATCAACAGAAATAGATTTCTCAACTTCTCAAGAATGAATGTATTAAACACATGCAGCGTTAAGGAAACAGAGTACTTGATGAACTACAGAACTGTGCAACTAGTGTTCAACAACAGAATTAAAGTAAAGTGCAAACAGCGTAAAGAATTAAAAAAATTACAGGAACAGAAGGGTGAATCTTGTGAGGAAGGCGGGCCCTTTCCCTCTCACAAGATTCCCCAGGGAAAGAATTAAATTGGAGCGCTCAAAAGAAGATTTTATTCATCTGTCAAAAGAAATGATACATTACAGATGGAGCCTAGCTCCAGTTCTCACACACAATGTTCTCCTGTAGCTTTCAAACTCGAACCCCCTACTAATGATGATGTCTCCTCTTTTTAAAGAGGAGACATCTTTTACAAGTACATGAGAGCAAATCTACGTTTATCCCAAATCTGTTCGCTTTCTTAAAACAGGACTATTCTGTTCTTCCATAAAAAGATATTGTTACAACAGAGACAACAAGAATGCTATCTTCAGAATGGTCCATGTAACCATGTCTTCATGCTGTTACTATTGTTCCACAAAAGGCTCTTCCAGAATCGCAAATTACGAATGACGGAATTTGCGTGCTTGCTAGCTGTTTCAGCAACTAAGTCAACTGTTTCAGCAATGGCCGAAGGTTCCAGCAAGCATATAACTTATCTGCGATCTTTTAAACTTTATGTTAGCAACAATCCACTTCGCTTAATGATAAAATATAAGAGTATTTTGGAATTATATGTAAACAGATTAAACATATAATAAAGAAGAGGATTTTATATACCTTGGGATAAAGTAGATGAAAAATGCTAATGGAATCCTTTTTAATCATGGTTATAAAAGTAAAACGGTGTCAAAGTATATAGAAAAAATGATACATAGTGGAGTCCTAACATCCCCCCCAGCTAAAAATGTTGCATGTCCTCAGGCAACCCCTAGTCTGAGTCAGAGTCTGAGTACTGATACTGTGCATGCAAATTACTCAAGCAGTAGCTGGAGAAGGTGGCATCTGTAGGAGCTCGGAATCCTTTATTGTTCTGCAATTGCTGCCATGTTGAAGCTTCATCTCTGCCAGCCAATTGGTAGTGACACTGATATTTCTCTGAAGGCAGCCATAAAATTGGAAAATGAAAATGATAACCGATCCAGTTTACTCCACAATGTCGAATACATCCAATGTAATTAGGTACCCTGGAAAGTGCAGCTTGAAGATTGTCAGGGTTAAAAGGGTGATAATCTTGTCTTTCTTTACATGACTGCTGCCAAAACATAGTGTTGGCCTTCAATGTAGCAGTCCCCTTTACTCTAATTTGCTATTGACACTTAAAAAGCGTTGAAGCCTGTAGTTGTTGTATATACCTATGCATTCCTGGCTTCTGTAAGAATTTATGATATTGTGCTATAAACATGGCTGGACTTAAAGGTTCTGGTCTAATCCAAAGGAGTCTATTCTCCTCATTATGACTTCTTGCAGTGAACGCAGTTTGCCAAGTGAGCTGGTTGGCCAAAAATGAAACAAATGCCTTTATTTGTATATCACCTGCAATTGGAATAATATTAACTCTTCTATTGTCGGGAATGGCCTCATTATGAAGGTAAAGTTCGCACAGCAGATGCTGGTCACTTTCAGGGGCCTCAGTAAAAGTCTCAACAAATTGCTCTGAAGTAATTAATTCATGCAGTCTGCCATCCTTTATTGCTTTTAATTGAAAATAAACTAATCGTTCAGAAAGAAAGAGAGAGTAGTTTACAGAGGGTTTGCGGGTAGCCATCAACTTCTGTACTAATGAAAACATCAAGGCCATCTTTTCCTTAGATTCCTTGACTTCCTTTTTGGAGTCCCTGAGCTGTTGCAATATCTGTTCCCAACTATCCCAGTTGGCATACATGTGATTCTGCCATGCTAACTTATGCTACTGTAGTATTGTATCTTGTTCTTCAGCATATTGTTTCTTCCATTTGTTCATCAGTTCCAATTGATTCCATGGCAGGGTCTGTGTGCTAGCATTAGAAGTGATGGGTTGGGACATTGTTTGAGTTGCTGCATTGACTGACTCAGGGCAAGATATCTATGGTTGTGTTTATGTCTGAATGGCTGCACTAACTAGCACGGGGCGAGATATCTGAGGTTTAGTTTCTTTTTCTTCATTTATTGAGAGCCCTACTGGTTCTTGTGGAGCAGTAGGGCATCCCTCTTTTATTCCAGCTGATGTAGATGCCTCAGATACTTGAATTTTAACTAGTTTGTAGCCTGCCTGCTGGTAAATATTACCACACTCATGGCACATGTATTCCTTGCATGGCTCCTTATTTTGCGTTGAGGCTGTGTGTGCTAACATATAGAGATTCAATTCTCTATCAAAAGCTTCTCGTGCCATGGTTAATTCATTCTTGTAGGCTTCCAGTTCAGACTTCAAGAATTCATTCTCCTCCAATAAAGATGTCATAGTATGTAAACCCTGTGCGCTGGTTGATTCTGCTGGGGTAGTCCGCTGTTGCACAGCCGTAGCTGGTTCTTGTGGGACAACTACAGCTGGTCTCCCGGTATCATCATGCTTGGTGTATTTTTGTACCACAGTGGCTGGTTCTTGTATTTCAGCCTCTGGGTAAGTGACTGGTTCTTGTGTGGCAGACACTGTTTGAGCCATAAACAATGTCGTATTATCCCGGGGCACTGGTTCTTGTGTGGCAGTTCCACCGGACGAGACGAGTTGGGGGGTTTGAAATGGGGATGAAGATTGGAGTTTTAACAGAATAGTGGCAGGGTCAGGGGAAATGGGAGTAACTCCTGTTTCAACAGTCATCTTCATTTTCCTTTTTGGTAGGAAATCAGAGAAGTCACTGTCTTTCCTTTTCTTTGCGGGGGAGGATTGTTCTCTGGGGGAAGGGCTTTCGGAAGAAGTTAAAATTTGGAATTTAGCCCTTGTCCGTTGTTTGGAGACTGAGACTGTTGGGGTTCTTTTCTTTTTATAAGTAGGTGGGGATGGGGGTGTTAGAGAGTCGTCACTAGGGACAGAAATAGTGGGGACGGTTGACTCTACTAAGTGGGACGAGCTTGGGGTTGGGTCAACTGGCTTTGGGGCTGAAGTCACTGGGGAGTGTGGAATATCATCCCGTTGCCCTTCATAAGGAATTTCAGGAGTATCTTGGGAACTTTCTGGTTGTTGGGACATTTGGGCCTGCTGAGGAATTTTAGGCAGCTGGGGAACAGGGAGTGGATTATTCAGAGGGGGATTTTGCTTAGCAAAACCCCTCTGTATTAACAATTGGCATAAACGATGGTGGGTGAGGGATAACATTGGGAATTTAGCCCGTCTACAATAATAAGACATGTTTCTGATACAACCAAGCAGATAATAGGGAATATTAACCATTCGACCATTTATCAAATGATTCATCAAAACAAACTGGTAACGCCCTTCGCATGTCAAGTAGTGCTTGATGATTTCTTCCACTGATGGCCATGGTCGAGGAAGTGAATGCAGACTTACACCGCGGCCTTTAAGTTCAACTGGCTCATCTGGACGAAGAAAATATTGCTGTGCATTCAGAATAACCTGCTTTCTGTTGAACCAGCGAGTCCCAATAGCTGGCAACCCTGAAACTTGAACTATGTCCTCCTCTGTTACTGAAATGCGGACTCCTTGAACCACTAAGAAATCCCCTTGAAGGTTTTGTGCAAACTCTAAAACTTGTTCCTGGTCAAATTCACCCAACCTTTCAAAATATACTGTCCATCCCGCTTGTTGGAAAATTTGATAGGCTTCGGGGAACAATTGAAGAAGATTTATGGAACCAGGCTCGTGTCTGATGGCCGACCCTCCCATGGCTCTAGCTTTGAGTTACATGCAGAGGCACAGAAGACAGTAAACACAGACTTTGATCGTGCTAGTTGTTGCAACAGAGGCTGCAAAGTCTCAATGACGGCGGAAGTGGATATGAAAAAGGACGGAGGATTGGTTAATGCGAAATGATTGTTCAGTTTTCGAAATCCCCCCCCCCTACGTATGGTGTAATGATGATTGGGCGTGTAAAGATTGTAATCATTATGAATGAAATCCTCTCTTTAATATAATTTAACTGAATTACATTAAAACCTCATACCTTACATTTTTACCTTTGGTTTAATAATTCGAAGTGTCGAGTGCTTCAAAATGGCTTAATATACATGGAAGAATCTGTAGATTTCTCTGAAATTTAGAACAGGAGTGTAACCGAATCTGCTCAGTGCTGAATAATTTTTCACCCAAAGGATCTGAAGTATAAACGTGGAGAACCAAAAAGCTTATATAACAGCAAAGAGAAATGATGTTTTAATGATGACAGGTTGCTGAAACTGGTGTTTCAGCAACGGAAAAATGAACGATACGTTGCTGAAACTGGTGTTTCAGCAACGGGAAAAATCAGAAAAATGGGATAAATGACTTGGGTCTGAAAGAAGTGGGGGAAATATTTGATAAGGGATAATTTCAGCAGTAAGGGATGGGAAATACTAGCTGAAGGAAGATATTTCAGGAATGGTAGGAGTGGGAAAAATGAAAAAAGGGCAATAATGTAGAAGTGAGGATGAAGGGATATTGCTAGGAAATGGGGTAAAATGAAGGGAACAAGCTTCTGTGATTGAAGCTTCAGATCTTCTCATGATGAATCTGTCCTCCTTAATGAGCTTTTCCAGAATCTGCAAAATGCAATTGTAATATGCCAATCCTTGACAGGGATTATTAGTGCTAAATCTAATCTAATACTAAAAATACAGTGCAGAAAATTAAATGCTGTGAGGAGCAGAAGACTCCCCTAGAAAAGATAATGAATATCAGTCATGCAAGCAGTCTTAAAATCCTCTTTAGAAACAGGGCGCTGGTATAGACGGAGCCTATGACCATTGACTAGTAGAGGTGTTTTAGAATCATCAATTGTTAAAAGTCTTACCGTTCCATTTGGAAAAACAACATCTACCTCATATGGTCCAAGCCAGCGTGTACGTAGTTTACCCTGAAAATTTTCAAACCGAGAGTCATACAACAAGGCCCAATTACCTTTTTGGAACTGCTTGTGTTTGATAATTTTGTCATGCCACTTCATCCTTTGTTATTGTATCATGGTTGTTTGATGAATGGCATCTAATCTCTTTTCATCCAACTCAAGAAGCTGCTGCAACCTAGCTGTCTGCACATCAGTCAAATCAAGATTAACAGCTAAAGCAGTTCTTAGAGTTTTAATCTCAAATTCCACAGGAAAAACAACATTTTTACCATAAACCAATTCATAGGGAGAAAAACATGTAGTGTTTCTCCAAGTAGTTCTGTAAGCCCATAATGCCTCAGGCAGCCTTTGAGACCAATCCTTCCGGTTGTCCTTCACTGTTTTAGTTAGAATGGCTTCTAATACTTTGTTTGTGCTTTCCACCTGCCCATTGGCCTGGGGGTGGTATGGTGTGGTCATTCTATGTTGAATATGATATTTCTGAAGGGTAGACTTAAAACCATGAGAATTGAATGGAGGTCCTCCATCTGTAACTAGCTCTCTAGGAATTCCAAATCTAGTAAAGATTTCTTCAAATAAGAAAGCTAGGACAGCCTCCTCATTGGCTCTAATAAGTGCTTTGGCCTCCACCCATTTAGTCATATAGTCTGTACAGACTAATATATATGTTCTTTGATTGGATGGAGGGTTAATGGGTCCTATGAAATCCAAGGCCCATCTTTCAAATGGTTCAGAAACTACCTGGGGATTTAATGGCATTTGATCTCTATGATTGGGTTGACCCATTCTTTGGCAGCTGTCACAAGCCCTTACATATTTCTTTGCATCCTTGAATAATGAGGGCCAATAGTAACCCATCCTCAGAATTTTGTGTGTTGTTCTCTTATCAGCAAAATTCCCTCCACAAGGGCCATCATGACAAGCTTTCAATATGTCATACACTTCATCTTCTCTAATGCATCTTCGGATCTCCTGATCAAGCCCAGTGTAGAAAAGACACCCGCTTATCCAGCTATACCTGGCACTTTGTTGAACAATTCTTCTCTTTTCTCTGTATGACAGGTGTGATGGTAATTTTCATGCAACCAAATAATTAGCAATATCTGCATACCATGGAGAGTGAGCAGAAACTGCAAACAAATACTCATCAGGAAAAGAATCATCTACTGGAATATCATTGTCAGTTTTTAACCGTGAAAGGAAATCAGCCACCACATTTTCTTTACCGGGCCGATCTACAATTGTGATATCAAATTCCTGCAGTAATAATAGCCATCTGGTAACTCTAGCATTTGTGACAGATTTGTTCATTAAATACTTAATAGCTGAATGGTCAGTGTGCACAAAAGTAGAATAACCAGTGATATAGTGTCGAAATTTATTAATGGCATAGATTACTGCAAGAAACTCCTTCTCGGTAACTATATAATTAAGCTCAGCAGGGGTCATGTTCTTACTGATAAAGTATATAGCATAAGGAAGATGATTTTCCTCTTGCCCCAAGACAGCTCCAATTGCAGTGTCTGAAGCATCAGAAGATATATGAAAAGGGAGATTCCAATCAGGCCCCCTCAAAATAGGAGCAGTAGACAACTGATGCTTAAGTTCTTCAAAAGCTTTTTGACAAGAATTAGTCCACTTAAATTCAGCATTTTTCATAAGCAACACAAATAATGGAGAAGCTATCTTAGAAAAATCTTTAATAAATCTTATGTAGTATCCAGCATGTCCTAGAAAACTTCTCACATCAGTTTGTGTTTTAGGAACATAAAGATTCTGAATGACCAATATTTTAGATGGATCTACCTGAATACCTTGAGATGAAATAAAGTGTCCAAGCACCACTCCTTCACTCATCATCATATGGCATTTTTCAGTACTTAGGGAGAGGTGAGCTTGTATACATCGTTTAAGTACTTTCTCAAGGTTTTGTAATGCATCTTCAAAAGAAACACCATAAGGAGTAAAATCATCCATAAATATTTCCATAGAATCATTCAGCATATCAGAAAAGATTCCTATAACAACTCTTTGAAAAGTTGTTGGTGCATTACATAGCCCAAATGGAAGAACTCTATAGGCAAAAGTTCCCCAAGGGCTGATGAAAGTGGTCTTGTCTTGGTCTTGGGGTGCAATTCTTATCTGATTATACCCACTGAATCCATCTAGAAAAGAAAAGAATTTCTTCCCTGCCAGACTATCCAACACCTGATCAATGAAGGGTAAAGGAAAGTGATCCTTTTGAGTAGATTTGTTTAAGGCTCTGTAGTCAACACATACTCTCCATTTCTTGTTTTTCTTAGGGACAATTACCAATGGGGAAACCCATTCACTGTCAGATATAGGGTATATAAATCCTGCATTAAGCAATTTCTAAAGTTATTCCTTAACAATTTCTCGTAAATTAGGATTCATTCGTCTTTGGGGTTGACAAACAGGTCGACATCCTTCTTTAATGTAAATTCGATGAGTACATAATTCAGAAGAAATACCTTTCATATCCGTGTAATCCCATGCAAATGCTTCCTTATATTCATGCAATAACTTCATTAGTTGTTGTGTTTCAGCATCTGTTAGATCAGGATTTATGTTTAATGTCTTGCCAGGTTCAATTTCAACTGTTATGCTTCTAGATGAGATGGTGGTTAATGTCTGAGATGAGTCTTCAGATTCAATCCTTTCTTGAGTATCAGTTTCAAAAATTGCAGTTAATTGATTGTGTGTTTCAGCAATTACAGAAGAAGGCTCACAAATAAAATTATTAATTATCTCATCCTCTGTATTGTCTTTGAGAGTTAAAGCTTGTCCAATAGTTAGAATAGGCTGAACAACATTATCATCATAATCCATCCACATAGAATCTTCATTATTAATTATTGGTGTAGCATGGGGATAAAGAGTAAGCTGTTTTGTTTCATAACCGTTAGAAATTGTCATTGAACCAGATCTGCAACTGATAAAAGCATCAGCTGTGGCCAGCCATGGCCTTCCTAGAATTAAGGGATGTCCCCCCAGCTTTTTTTTAGTCTGCAATACAACAAAATCAGCTGGGTATTTCCAGGATTCAACTGAAATAAGTAGATCCTCAACAACTCCTTCAGGTTTAATTGAAGAACGATCAGCCAACTCTAGAATGGTGGGTGTATCTCTGATTGTGTTATTCAGCTGTAACAATTGTGAAGTTTCAAGAGTCATTATGTTAATTGCAGCACCTAAATCTACCAGAACTTGGGGAATCATTGTTTTACCAATCTGAACTGTCACCGTAGGATGGCCGGGATCACCATATTTCATAGGAGGGGCTTTTCCGGACATTAATGCAGACAAGTCACCCATCACATGTACTGTAAGGGGATCTTTAGTTTTCCTACCAGGTTTCTTAACACAAATATCCCTTAGTGTTCTGGCATAAATTGGTACCTCTCTTAATTCTTGTAAAAGTGGAATTTTAACATACAAATTTTGCAATTCCCCTAGAATATTAAAAGCAGGTGTTTCAGCTGTTCTGGTTAAAACCAAACGCTCGGGGAATGGTGGTTCTGTTATTTCAACATTCTTGTTAGAAGGTGGTTGTGCTTTCTTATGTTTCTTAGTTTCCTCTTTATCAGAATCAGAAGAAGTTATGTCATCAATAATAGGCTCTACTATTTTCCCAGATCTTAAATGAATATCATTACATTGCATAGTAGGAAATATAGACTGATTCTGAATATCAATGACTTGCACAACTTTATTATTGGGGTTAGGATTTGGTTGCACAGGTAGTTGGGGTCTCATTTGGTTATTTGGCGGAGCATTTGATGGCAGAGGAAGTGGTTGTTGATATTGAGGCAATTGATTTGGATACGGAAGTTGTTGGCTTCTCCAATTTGAATTCCAAGGGTTAAAAGAAGATGGTTGTTGTGGAGGCCAAGGAGTCCACATTGAAGGATCAACAAAGGGAGGGTTTGATTGCTGCATGGGTGGGAAATTCATTTGATTGAAGGGTGGGTATTGCATTTTATTAAAGGGAGGGTAATTTGTTTGACCGAAAGCAGAATAATTGTTCCAACGATTAAATGGCATACTAGAGTTCATACATTGTCCTTTTGGTTGCCATTGTCTTCTTTGAGTTAGCAGGTAAACTGCTTCAGCTTCTTCTTCCGTTGGCTGTAATGCTGCCTTTATTCCTGGTAGAGATGGACATTGTTTTGTTTCATGATCTTTCTCACAAAGGGTACAAATTGGTATTTTGTCCATTGGGCATTCCCTTAGTGGATGTTTGTCTCTGCACTTCGGGCAAAAGACAGCCAGAGTTGCTTCTGCTTCAGCCTGCTTCTTCTTAACCTGCAAAGTGTCAATTTGTGAAGCAAAAGAACTTGACATCTCAGTTTTAAATTCTTCAAGTAAATTACCTATTTCAGCTCTTATTGCTCCTCCACTGGCTGATTTCTGCACTCTTGAATAGGTGGAATCTCTTGCTCTGTTTCTTGCAGCTCCCCTTGAACACCTCTTAGAAAGTTCAACAATCTCGTCATATGATTCCTTAGATATATCTCCCTTGCCAAGCATGTTTAACATATCTAAATAATCATCCCTTAAACCTCTAAGTAATATTGTTTTGCGAATTTCCTTACTTATATTCGGATGATCAGATCTCTGTATATTGTACTGCAACCTTTCTATATAGTCCTCTAGATTCTCGTCCGGCTTTTGTGCCATATTGAATATTTCATCCTTCTTTTCTCTCGTCCGGCAGTAGTCTTGATATTTAAGCAGAAATTTCTGTTTCATCTGCTCCCAAGTTGTGATTACCTGACTTCCAAGGCTCATGAACCATCTTAAAGCATTCCCTTTTAAGGTGGCTGGAAACAGTTTCAACTTTTGAGCATTAGTAACATAATCATAACTTCTGCATAATATATCAAATTCAAAAAGAAATTCATCCGGATCTTCAGAGGATAAACCATGAAAGTTAGGTAAAGCAGACAATGGAATGTTTTTCATAGGAGTTATCTCTGCAGGAAGATCACTGATAGGAAATCCCAAGGTAGAGAGGGAATTTTCATCCCTTCTTTCTCCTTCAGGATCTACACGTCCTCCACCAAAGAAATCATCATTGTTTCCTTCCATTGTTGGCTCTCCTACTGCACTTGCTCGATCGTCAAGATCTTCTACTGGCTCTTTAATGTTTTCCACTGGTCGTCCAACACTCTCTATTATTTCCTCAATGTGCTCTGCTGATTTACTAACACTTTCTTCTGACTCTCCAGCACTGACTGCTGGTTCTTCAATCACTGGTTCTTCTATATTTTCAGGACCCACAACTTCCTCTGTTTTGTAATCTGATTGAGGGGAGTGCTGAAGTTTTGATCTACGAGAACTTAATCTCTGTGATGACTCAGCCTTTGATACAATCTCATCAATGAAAGTCTTTCTTCCTCCCCTTCCTTTGCCTTTGCCACCTGTGGGGTTGGTTTTCTTCTGGGTTCCGCGTCCTCTCATACAATCTGCACATTTAAAAAGAAAAGATTAATGCTTTTGAAATCTATAATTGCCTTCCCCGGCAACGGTGCCAAAATGTTGGTCGCTTTAATTATTTTCACAATTCAAGCTCCACATAAATTGTCAACCCGAGGAAGTATTTTTATTCCAAAGACAATCACGCACTGGATATGCTCAATTTCAAAAGCAAGAACAATGTTGTAGTAAAAAGCCACACAATTATCAATCACACAAATCTAATTATTCACACTCTGTTTAATCAAAGCTGAAGTCACTTAAGTTATAGCAGAAATAATTCCTATGTTGCAGTTTAAAATCCAAATAAAGGAAAATCAATCTGCAAGAAAAGAAATCAATCAACCATAGCAGGAACAGGATCCTATTCCTTAATTAGGAACTTCAGCACCTGCTGCCTGGCACTAATTACACTGTAGAAAAGATGACTCAAGAGACCAAGACCCTATTCCCATGAACAAGAACCTTCAGCACTTGTTCTCTTGTTTCTAATCACACTGCAGGAAAAGAAAGGCAATTAGTGGGAGCAGGACCCTATTCCTTTGTACAGGAATCTTCAGCACCTGCTTCCCAGCATCATACATTCACACAATTAACAGAAATAGATTTCTTAACTTCTCAAGAATGAATGTGTTAAATACATGCAGCGTTAAGGAAACAGAGTACTCGATGAACTACAGAACTGTGCAACTAGTGTTCAACAACAAAATTAAAGTAAAGTGCAAACAACGTAAAGAATTAAACAAATTACAGGAACAGAAGGGTGAATCTTGTGAGGAAGGCGGGTGAGGAAGGCGTTTTTCCTCTCCCTGCAAGATTTAGAGAAAAGAATCTAAATTGGAGAAAAAATAAAGAGAATTTTGTTGTGTCAAAGAGGACTAATTTGTTCTGAGATGGAGTCTAGCTCCGATTCTCACACTGATGTTCTCACGAAAACTTCAAACTACGAACTTCTACAATGATGATGTCTCCCTGTAGACCCAGAGGCATCTTTTATTGGCAAGGAGAAAATCTCGTTTATCCCAAATGTAGTGGCTTTCTTAAAACGGAGACTAATATGATGCCAAAAAAAGATATTTGTTACAACGGAACAGCTCGAATGCTATCGAAACAGAATAGTGTAATAACATGTTCCTCAACATTATATTGTTCTAAAGAGAGCGCTCTTGGAAATATAAATTACGAATAGCGGAATTTGGTGTCTGTGGTACATTTTAAAACATCAAAGTCAACTGTTTCAGCAACGGCCGAAGGTTCCAGCAAGCATATAACTTATCTGCGATCTTTTAAACTTTTGTTAGCAACAATCCACTTCGCTTAATGATAAAATATAAGAGTATTTTGGAATTATATGTAAACAGATTAAACATATAATAAAGAAGAGGATTTTATATACCTTGGGATAAAGTAGATGAAAAATGCTAATGGAATCCTTTTTAATCATGGTTATAAAAGTAAAATGGTGTCAAAGTATATAGCAAAAATGATACATAGTGGAGTCCTAACAGTCAACTTGGTAGAATACTAATGAATGTATAGAGTTACATGGTGAATTGTTTAAAACAAGGGCAACATTGGTTTTCTCATGGGTGTCTCCTTTCTTGGGCCTTCCTACCCTTCTCCTGGAATTTATTCTCCCAAACCCTTCATCTCTTAAAAACCTATCGCAAGTAATTTTATTCTCTTTGAGATGATAGACAATTATAATTTTAATTATTCCTCTATGATACAAATTGTGCAAAGAGTAGTTTGGAATTTTCTATAGCTTTAGGGACATTTTGAGTAGATATTTATATAAAAATTAGGGTAGGTTTAGAGGTTTATCTCCTAAAATGTGAGAAAGGAATATGAACTGATAATGATGAACATAAGAAAACCTACCCTCAAATGTGATATATTTTTGGACTGAGCTGATAACATGCTTCCACTCGGCCTTAAAGCAAGAAACTTGAGCAACTGGATTCCACTTAACATTAACATGTTTAGGCTTAAGGTAGAAAATTGCTTCATCATGTAGCATTTTGATTTTAAACCAACGTTCACTAGTTGCAGAGGTTTGGGTAGCACAAGCTATGATGGCCTCAGAAATGTTGAATGTATTTGTTCCTAACTTGAGCTTTTCACCATCTAAACTCTCTGCAAAAGCCTCAGCTAGAGCCACATTCTCCCCAGAGAAATTTTGTAGGAATTTATACCAGGAAACGGATTTGAAATGTGGTTTACACCTAGCATATACAAATCTTGTATTTTTTGAATCTGACTTATTGAAATTTCCTCCTTTCCCATTTCAACAAATAGACTACTCACAAACACAAATGTTCAATTATGGTTGCAATACTGTCAACAAAGCCTTGGTTTGCCTGCTTTGAAAATTGAAACTGGTTGCTGGAGGAATGGTCTTTGTTTACCTGTAGCTTGCACAGAGGACATCAGTTGAGTGAAAATTGAGCTCTCTTCTTTGATTTTGTGCCTGCAATTATGGCAAGGAGTAATGGCATGTTTTGAAATAATTCAAAAACAAGCACCAAGTCATCCCACTTGGCTTCACACTCCACTTTATCATTAAATGTTAGATACCTCGTACTATGATTTTTGCTAGACTTATTTGAGGTAGCTATAGTTTAGATGCACAAGTAAATTAACCATACACTAATAATAATCCCCTTGGGTCAAATAATAATTAATATTAATTAAAATAATAATCATATTCATAGCATAGGGGTCTTCAATGACCTTCAAACATGAATGGTCCTTGCCTTTAAAGTATTTTCTACTTCTCCTACTATATGAATAACTATCTTTAACTCCGAATTGAGATGAACGAAATCTCATTGAAATAGTTGTGCTTCTCTCTGTGTAAATAATATGACTTTCAATTGTGAGAAATATTTGTTCTTCATTACATTAACATTGTGACAATGAAATCAAAACATAGGTAGCTATTATTCCAAACAAGGTGACTGCAACTTTATTACCCAAACGACGAGTAGCCTTAAGCACTAACTTAAGTTAAAATAGTGATTTTAACTTATTTTATGACTCTAAAACAATAATGACACCTTTTCACATAAAGGTACCTTGATTTTGGGGCTCTTTTTTATCTTTGTCGAAAATGACTCAAACTTGGACATGGACTAGGACATTAGAAAAATTTGAAAACATTGACACGATGGTGCTTACACCATTAATATTTTTAGTGCTAATAGTGGCTCTTATTGGGTATGAAGTACTCCTCGTGAGGATTCAAGGACTGTAGAATTAGTGCCTTAAAAACCTTTCAAACCCAGAAGAATTATTGAAAATAAGCACTAGGATTGACCATTGACCGAATGATCTCAAGGCTCACCCTATATATAGACATAAATACCATTGGGAATGGAGTTTATTGACAAATCACACTATATATTTCAATGGAATGACTCTAATAACTTAGTAAACAAAGAAATTATTAAGAAAATGAGCATTGAATGGGCCTCCAGTCAGTTTATCAAATCCAAATGTATGAGCAAAAAAGTATTGTTTTCCGAAACTTCAGCAGTTCTAAATGGACCAAACCACAAATTGTCAAACTTACCATGATTTCCATGTTATTCTCTCCTAATATCCCAACACAACACCAAGTCATTCTCCTGAAACAACTGTTGATTTTCATTTTTTGTCAAAAACATATTTGACTTTAGTCTGATACTTTTGTATTTATCCAACAATGATTATCTGATTTGGTGTGCCTCTATCAACTATAACATTCTTCTTTGGACTGGATTTTCATCATAAACTTCATCTTGTAGGAAATTCATCATAGGAAGAGCTAATTACAAAGGAATTACAACATTATCACCATATACAAGTCGAAATAGAGACATTCCAATTGATTTTTTACCACTTACTCTATATGCCCACAAAGCATGTACCAACTAAGTGTCCCAATTTCTCTTATCTTCAGGAAACATTTTCTTAATTATCCTCACCACACATTTATTGGATGACTCGACTAATCCATTACCTTGATGGTAATAAGGTGTGGAATGACTCAACTCAATCCCATATTGCTGACAAAAATTATACATCTTGGCAGACTTAAAGGCCATTACATTATAAGTTACTAATTTCTATGGACAACCAAATATTGACATAATGTTTTCCAATAGAAATTTGATAATTACTATATCAGTAGCATTCCTAGTTGGTACAACTTCAATCCATTTAGTGAAATAGTCTATAGCTACAAGACTCCATCTATGATGTCCTGATGAAGGTGGATGAATTTCACTGATGAAGTCTAACCCCCACTGCTAGAAAGGAACATTTGTTAAAATAGGAATGAGAGGTAATGGTAGAAATTTTTGTTTACCAGAAAATTTCTGACATTCGACATAGCTCCTGACTTTGGCAAAAACATCAGAGAAAAGAGATGGCCAATAATAGTCAGCTCTTAAGATTTTGTTTGCAGTGGCTCTCCAATATAAATTCGATCCATACACTCCTGCGTGTATCCTTGTCATAATCACCTGGAATTCAAATTCATAAACACATATTAATAAGAATCCAGCAGGATCCTTCCAGTAAAGATGGTCTTCGAAAATGAAATACTTCAGAGCTCTCAATTTAAAATTTGTCTTTTTAAAATTCTCCATATGAGGTGGACAGTTGAAATTTAACAAAAAATATACTATATCCTTCTACCAATCTGAATTAATTATTTTAGGATAATTAGAAATACCTTCTCCATCTTCTCCTTCAGTTGCCTCTACATTCATATTTAAAGCTTCACAGTTAGATTCAACCATCAAGCGAGCCAAGCCTTGACCTTTTAACAATTTAGTTGGTTTGATCTCGACATCAAATTACAGAATTTTGGTCAGCCATCATCCACTTCTACCATTTGTATCTAGTTGCAGCAACACCTCTTTAACAGTGATATTGCGCACAAAAGCAACTATTTTTGAATGCATCACATAAACTAGAAAATAATTCAAAGACTTATCTAGTGCATATGCTTGTTTTTCAGTCAAGTTGTACTTTAATTCAGCATCCCTTAAAGCATGACTAAAAAATGAAATAGGATTCTCTAAACCTTATTTTTTCTTATGTAGTAATACAACTGCAATTTTTAATTCTAAAGAATATGAAAAAATGATAAAATATTTTTCAAAATCTGGACTAATCAAAACTGGAGCTTTAGTCAAGGCAGACTTGATCGCTGAAAAATAATTCTTTGCTTCATCTAGTCACTTAAAATTTTCATCTTTTTTGAGAAAAACATTTATGTGTTTGGTCACCTTTGCAAAGTTAGGAAAAAAATGCCTGAGAAAATTGATTTTACCTAAAAATGACTACAATTATTTTTTATTCCTTGGCAAACCAATCTTCTAAATATCTTCTATTCTTCCTAGATCAACATCGATGACACTTTCTGTTACGATATATCCCAATAATTTACCTTCTTGGACATCAAAGGATGACCTTTTTGGGTTCAAGGACAACCCAAACTTTCTGCATTTGTAAAAAACTTGTTTCAAATGTTTCAAGTGGTCTTCATCATATTTCGAATAGACTGTGATGTCTTCTAATTAGATGACTATAAATCTGTCATTTTCTCCCATAAAGGAAATATCCATTGCCCACTAAAAGGTTACTCCTACATTCATTAGACCATATAGAATTTTTTGTACATGAATGTACCCCAAGGTTTGGTAAATGTTTTCTTTTGTATGTCTTTCTTGTCAACTGAAATTTGATTATAGCCTGAAAAGCTGTCAATCATTAACAATATTTTGGATCCTACAACCTTCTGCAAAATATAATCCATATTGGGTAGTGGAGAGTTATATTTCAATGAAAACTGGTTCACGTTGCGAAAATAGACACAAATTCTATCTCTCCATTCTTTTTTTGAACTGAGACTATATTAGCTACCTAGTTAGAAAATATCAAAGGCAAAATTATCTTTTCTTCCCATAATTTTTTTATTTATTTCTCAATGATTGGGAGCAACATGGGATTGATATATATGATTTTTTGTGTGACAGGATTTGCATCTATTTTCAAAGGAATCTTGTTCTCCATTATTCTCCTATTATAAGTTTTTAGCTCACTATAAGACCATGCAAAAATATCAGAAAATTATTTCAGCACTTTGGTATATTTTTTTCTAGTTTCAAGAGAAAGGAATTTGGACACTTTGACTAATTTTGGCTCATAGTTTGTACCAATGTTACATTATATTGTACTCTCTCCATAAAATTTGCTTTCAAACTTGAGAAAAACATCATTATTATCGAATATTCTTTCTAAAGCGACTAAACCCTTAGGAATATAATTAGTTTTCATATCTAAATTTTTTTTTCTAGCCATAGTTTTCTTAAAAGGGTTGCTATTTTGGTTTTCAACAATGTCCTGCTCATCATCAATTTGTATGTGTGTAAACTCTTCAAAAAAATATAAAAAATTTTGAATTTCAATGTCATCCTCAAACACTTTCCAGTGTTTGATGTTATAAAAAATTGAAGGTCTATTTTTATTTGAACATCATAGACTTCCTTGACATCTAGAGGAAATTTGAAATTACTAGCAGAAATATCTAGTGAATCACCCATTTGATTTTATTCTCTACTAACAAAATTTATATTAAATGCTAAAAAGTAATGCTCAATCAAGTCCCACATTTCATTCCTATAATTCTTCAATTTTGAATTTTTCACTTGCTAATTATTTCTCACCTGATTAATCACCAAAATCAATTAGCTAATCTACTCCAAAATCTTTTGGTGCCTTCATACCCAGCACAAGTACTTCATACTCAGCAATGTTGTTAGTAGTACAAAATTGTAGTTTCTATGACGTGGTTACTCTCTGCTGAGTGGGAGAAATGAGGACTACACCAACTCCTGATCCTTCTCTTGACGAGGCTCCATCGAAGTACAATTTCTAGATCTATCCTCCTTCTAAATGTTGCTCATTTTCACTTTGAACGTGTTGTTTTTCACTTATTTCAGGCTGGAAATCATTATTGTCAGCAACAGGGTACATAATTGATGACCCAAATTCCTTTTCTTCATCATATATGGGATGGTTTGAAGGATTGTGATGATCACTAATGATGTAGGCCATTTTTTTTTCCATATACAACCTTCTGAATTCCCCTCCAAACGCTGAGATGGTGGCATATGACATGTCCATCTTAAGGGTAGCTATGAATTTCTTAGACCAATATCTGGAAAGTAACATCCCTAACCTAGAAGGAATGTCAGCAACTACAATTCCCATCACTAAGCTCTTCATAGGTACATGGGTAAGGGAAACAACCAAATCCTTAATCACTCCTAAACGCTTGAATTTTTTGGAGTCAAAGGTGTAGAGGTCATGGTATTGCTTGGTGATCTCTAATCCCAATTCTTCCATCACTTTCTTTGGCATGAGATTGTGGAAAGCCCCAGAATCTAATAGAAAAATATGCAATAATTTTTCATGTATATTGAGTGATAGGTATAAAGGTTCTGAGTTATCATCATTTTGGTCTTGGACATGAAAGCCTAGATAAATAGTGGGAAGCTCATCCTCAAGGGTGACTAAATCATGAGTGAGAGGAGGCTGTAGAATACTTTTAAAGGAGTAGAATTTTGATTTTATTCAATTCATATTTTAAACTGAAATAAATTGGAACTAATTCCTTATTCTATGTAGTAATTTTGACAATTGGGGCAAAATTCTGAGATGGAGGGACCTCATTGACCTTGGCCTTCTGTTTACATTAGGGGAATTTTGAGATCTAAAATGGGCCTCCTAAGAAAAATGTACAACCAAAATAAAATTTATAAGAACCAATAGGATTCAATATGATGATGTCAACAATGGGCGATGATTCACAATATCTAAGTAAAAGAGTAAAACGATTAAAAAATAATAAAATAATAAAACTACTTTTCTAACTTATATTTTCAACATATATCCCAAATGTTTTACTCAAATTTAGAGTGGGATTACTCATTGGATTCAAAATTTAATTCCTCATCCAATGAGTACCCATGTTGCATACTTTCGATGGACCCTGCTACACGAAAAATGAGAAATAAATTAAAAAATGTGATTGCAATCATGTTTTTCATGTATTTTTGATTTCTTGTGTAGAGGCTTCTGTAGAAAGTATGAAACATGGGTACTAATTTGATAAGGAACTAAATTTTTCATCCAACGAGTACCCCTGCTCGAAATTTGAGTAAACAATTTGGGAGATAAGTCGAAAATACTAGTTGAAAAAGTAGTTTTTTCTTTTTTCCCTCTAAAATTTGATGATGTCATCAAATCGTATTTTATTATTTGCACTATTATTTTATAATTTCGTTAGGAGGCCAATTTTAGACCTCAAAATTCCCCTAATGGAAGCTTCTTTATCTGAGTCTAATTTTTGTTGAGGTTGTTGAACAAGACCTTTGGACCTCAAAGGATAATTTCTGTTTTGAAATTCTTGTTGTTTTTTATCATTTTGTACGTAAATTTTAGCATTCACATCATCAGAAATCAAACAAATCCTTGATAGATCTTCATAATATTTCAATCTCAAACATGTTGACTATGAGGTTTCTCCCACAAGATTTATTTCTTCATTTTCTTCTTCATTTTCTTGTTGTTCTTATTCAACAAAATTATTCAAATGACGCTGAAAATTTTGATCATCAACATTCCTCCTTGGGTGTTGTAGGATTTCTTGAGGCTGAAAAGGCCTCCTGAATGGAGTCATATTTCTATTGGCTTCATTTTCATTTTCTCTACCAGCTGCTTTATTTTCTACTTCTAATTTTGTCATCTTAGAGGCAAGTTCCTTAATCAAATTCAATCTCTGATCAATATTTTCTTCTGATGTAAGAGACATAGAAGAAGAAGTTTTTTCTTCTTTCATCTTCCGTTTTTCTTTTGCTGCCTTTTCTTCCTCCATTTTTAATTTATTAGAAGCCATTAGGTTAGACTACACTCCAATTGCAGCTTCTTGCATACTTATTAATATTTATGCTTTTTCAACCCTCAACCATAAAGAAAACTCAGAATCTAAAGAATTTGGAAAATTTATCATAGTTGTGGTCTCAGTAGGTTTAATTTCTTCAAGAATTTTCTAATAAATTTTATTAAACCTCGTAGTAAAATCAGCTAATGTATCATCTACCTTGTTATTTAGAGTTCCAAATTCTGTAAGATACTACACATAGTCTTTCCTATCACTCCAATGCTTCACAAATATCTCCTCCAATTCATCATTTCCTGCTATTGAGTTTGGAGGTAGACTTCTAAACCATTTACAAGCTTCACCATCAAATTTCTAAACAAAGAATCTTGAAAAAACATCTTCATGTTAAATATTATGATAGTTAGAATAACTATAGAAATCCACTAAATGTTCCTCAACAGAAACTCCTTCTCCCTCTGCAGTGTATTTTGGAAGATATTTCAAGTAATCTCCTTGGGGGAGTGGATGCAAAGGTTGATGGAGAATGAGTGGCTCATACTTGCAACCACTATTTTCTACATCCTTGTAAGGGTAGGTTGAGCCCTATTTTGTTGATGTATAGTTGATGTAGTTGTTTGGGAAATATGAATTATAATTGGTGAATTATGATTCTGATTTAGAACAGTGGAAAATTGGAAATCTTGAGCGAATTTTTCAGGCTTTGGAACTAAAAAGAGTGAATTTTCAGAAAGATGAAGAGAGGATGTTTTCACTTCTCCTTCTATAGAAGAATCAGATTATAAAGTTGTCTCTTGAGGGGATGGAGTTAATTCAACTTTATTTTTTTTAACAATGAAATGAGATAAATTGAAAGTAAGGTCTTTAGGAAAAGTCTCTTCTAGTTGAAGGAAATTTAAAATAGTCTTAAAATCTTCTTCAGTCAAGACATTCCAATCAAGAAAACGTGCAATAGCCAATACTTATTCTAATTCCCCTTAAGTCAACACAAACTCTTCTGATTTCTTATCAACACTTGAAAATTTAGTTTCTTTCTCTTTTACTAGAGCAATACTTATCTCATATTCATTAGGTGATGTGTGAGAAAAAATTTCAGTTGAGCCTATTTTAACAACATCCACTATATTTTCTAGGGAAGTAGTTTTAGTTTGAGATTTTTCAGCAGAATATTTTGAAACTAAAACTTACCTTGATTCTAAAGTAGATGAAGGTACATTTTTTTTTGGAACGTAATTTTTGTGTAAATACTTCACTGACTAAGATATGGCTTAAACTGATCTATATTTTCTTTTTCATCTTTGATTATTTTCTCTGCGTCGGAAACTGGAGTCACAGTTGGAGATATCTAATTCTCCCTTGTAGAAGGAGGTCTTGAAACCCCTCTTCCTCTTTGTGGAGTCGCGAGGTGAAAAAAATTGCAGTCTTCTTCAAGTCACCAATTCTTGTTCACCATCAAGAGGTGACTATCAGAAATTCAAAACAAGAGACTCGAGATAATACTTCATTACAAGGCCTTCGTCTCCTAGTGAACACACCAAAAGATGTTGGCACTAGAATCATCACTTGGACTACAACAACTGCCTGGCCAAAAAAATCCTAAACTCTAAGGAAATATAATGATTTTTTTATGATATTGGTATGCCGCTTAAACTATGATTCAATGAAAAGATATTTCATTCAAATCCACAATTCTACTAACGAGGGTATTGGAAATTGATGTCGTAGAAAAGTGAAATTTTGTAGCCTATGAGGAGAAGAAATTGTAAGATGGGAGAGGAAACAATAGGTCTTCAAAGTAGAAATCTATTTCATTTGGTAGAAATACAAAAATTAAAAGTCTAACAATATTTCATCAAGACAAACCTATTTCTAGTCTTACTAGATTCCCACCAAAATATTATGAGGTATAACAATCATGGGTGATGCTCTTCCATTGTTATAATATATATTTTAACAGGAATGCTCACTATGTGAGACTTAAAAAAATTATAAAACAAATGAACATGTTTAAGAGACTGATAAAAATGCATACCAACATGATGGTTTGAAAACTAAAGCTAAAATAATTAAGATATGGAAACACAAGTAAAGCTAACAATACACACAGAAAATTGGTAGCAATTCCTCAGTAGTATCATGCAATTTCATTGACAAAAAGATTACAGATCATATGAGTCAATATCATAAAGCCACTAAATTTTAATTCATATCATTTTGGCATATATATACAAAATATGATATTGTCATCTCCACAGAAAAAGGTAAATCTGTTTCAAAAATTATTATAATATCGTCCAAGAGATGAGGCTTATCCCTAATCTTAAATACAAAGTGCTATATTAAAAATAATATAAACATCATGAAGGTTGTCAATATAAAATGGTTGTATGAGATGGTATCCTTTTTGAAGACCACCCTTATGTTCTGGTGCAACCAATCTTTAGCGAAACGTGTAAAAACAATGAGAGTCACATGTGGCTTTGTCTTTCAAAAGTGAAAAATAGAACACTGGTATTTCAAAGAACACTTGATACATGACACCTGGAAGCATCCATTGCAACTGAAAAAAAATTCCACTTCACCTATTTGATGTCACCATCATGATAACAAACCAAAAAGTAGCCCCTTTCCATCACATGATGATATTCAAAATAATTGCTACTTTCGCAGAAAAGGTAGTTATATCCGGAAAACATGGAACATTAACCCAAATTTTTTCTCCAAGGCACCCCTAATCCTTCATTCATCAGAGGTCTAGAATAGAGGAAAAAATCCTAATGGCCGCTACCTTATTCACCCTCTTATCTGACCTCTTTCTCTATGCTTGACTCTTTGACTAAGTCTTTTTCTTCCTTT
The DNA here is from genome assembly GCA_034641835.2 of Pinus albicaulis. Taxonomy (NCBI): domain Eukaryota; kingdom Viridiplantae; phylum Streptophyta; class Pinopsida; order Pinales; family Pinaceae; genus Pinus; species Pinus albicaulis. Next base: position 1,227,133,017 of record CM076575.1, read on the forward strand.
CAATTTTATCTTCTGGGATCTCCTCAATTTTGATAATTTTGTCTCTTAATTTAGTATTGGAAATCAAATTTTTGTTCATCTTGATTTTATGTTTGGGCCTAGTGTGAGGTCTCTTCACATAGGGTTTAGTGACGAATTTAGACCTTTTACCTCCGTGGATGAGTCTACTATAATCACCCTTCTCATCTTCTGATTATGTGTACTCAGGTTCATTGTTGTCTTCATAGGAGGAATAGGAGAGTATCATAGTTTTATTTATCTTATTTATCGAGGAACAAATGGAGGAAACTAATTTAGTCAAAGTAGGCTCTTCTTTTATGACAAGCTCTAACATTTTTTGTTTGCCTTTCTTAAGAGAAAGAAAAGTCTGTGAGAGAGTGGACTCTGTGAAACAATTACCACTACCTGGCTGTGCTTGATTAGATGACTCAGGAACATGGCTTGAAATTTTCATACCAGGGTTGACTTCAACTAGTGAAAAAACATGCTTCGATGCAAGAAGTCCATGGTTGACTTCCACTGTTTATTCTACCATGAAGAGCTTCTTCTTGGGTTGGCTCCATGAAGAGGAGGCTATTTTCTCCTTGTCCTTTGACATAGGCTTTTTAGGAGACTTTTCATTTTTCTATTCTTCCATGAAAGACATTAGGGTTTGAGGTTCCCTAGGTGAGCTACTAACATGAACTTCATTAACTTGTGACATTGTTGGCATAGGCATAGGATTTGCAACCTTCCTAATCAAGATTATGGTTGGCCTTTTGACTGAGATAGAGGTAGGGTAAAGGTGGCAGAAAATTCATGAATGTATAGAGTTAGATGGTGAACTCTGTAAAATAGGGGAAACACTGGTTTTCTCATGGTTGTCTCTTTTCTCGGGCCTTCCTACCATTCTTCTGGAATTTATGCTACCAAACCCTTCCTCTCTTAAAAAAATATCCCACGTAATTTTCTTCTTTCTAAGATGGTATACAATTAGAATTTTAATCATACCTCTTTGATAAAAATTGTGCAAAGAGTAGCTTGGAATTTTCTGTAGCTTTAGGGACATTTTGAGCTGAGATTTATATAGAAAATAGGGTAGGTTCAGATGTTTATCTCTTGAAATGTGAGCAAGTAATATTAACTCATAAGGATGAACAGACAAAAACCTTCCCTCACATGTAATATAATATTGGACTTAGGTAATAACATGATGCCACTCGGCCTTAAAACAAGAAATGTGAGCTGTTGGATTCCACTTAACATTAACATGTTCGAGCTTAAGCTAGAAACTTACTTCTCTAGGCGGAGTTTTGATTTTAAACCAGGATTCACCAGTTTAAGAGGTTTGGGTAGCACGAGCTATGATGGCCTCGGAAATGTTGAATGTATTTCTAGCTAACTTGACCTTTTCACCATTGAATCTCTTTGTAAAAGCCTGAGCTAGAGCCACGTTCTCCCCAGAAAAATTTGTAGGAATTTATACCAACCAGTGTATTCGAACTGTGGTTTATCCCTAGCATCTATGAATCTTTTATTTACTGGTTGTGACATATTAAAATTTCCTCCTTTCCCAATTATTTAAATATATAGACTGCTCACAAACACAATTGTTCAATTCTAGTTCCAATACTTTCCATGAAGCCTTGGTTTGCCTCCTTTGAAAACTGAAACTTCTTGTTGGAGGAATTCTCTTTGTTTACCTGTAGCCTACACAGAGGACCTTGGTTGAGTGAACACCGAGATCTCTTCTCTAATATTTCACCTGCAATTATGGAAAGGAGTAATGGCATGTTTCAAAATAATTTAAAAATAAGCGCCAAGTCATCCCACTAGGCTTCACACTCCACTTTATCATTAAATGTAAGATACCTTGTACTATAATTTCTGCTAGACTTGGTTGAGGTAGCTATAGCTTAAATGCACAGGTAAATTGACATACACTAATAATAATCCCCTTGGGTAAAATAATAATTAATCTTAATTAAAGGAATAATCATATTCATAGCATAGGGGTCTTCAATGATCCTCAAACGTGAATGGACCTTGCCTTTAAAATATTCTCTATTGATCCTATATGCTTGATGAATAACTCTCTTTACCTATCAATTGAGATGGCCAAAATCTCAGTGAAATAGATGTTCTTTTCTCTATGTGAATAATATGAATTTCAATTATCATAAATAGTTTCCCTTCATTACATTATTTTTTGGACAATGAAATCAAAATAGAGGTAGCTTTTATTCTAGACAAGGTGACTGCAACTTTATTACCCAAATGACATGTGCCTTCGGCACTAATGTTGGCAATATGATGTAATATGTTGTCCTTGATGGCAACCTACTTGATGAAGTTGTCCTTGATGGAAACCTACTTGATGAGTTGCCTATGATAAGAAACCTATGTGTTAAAGATGTAAGAATGATGTATCTATAGATCAGTTCAGACGTGACAGAGAAAAGAATTCCAATAAGTGCCAAAGAAGTGATAAATATAATATGTCACAATGTATACACTACTTTTGTGAAGGCAACCCATATATGGATGCAATGTATATGCTAATTTTGTGAATGAAACCCATGTATACATTCAGGGTTAGCATATACGCAGTTTTTATGAAGATAATTTGCGAATACACGCGGAAACGAATGCCCCAAGTCGCATATGCCTTTTGTGCTCTAAAAATTATAATACCAAGAGGCATTACCAAGGTATTAGCCCACAATATTGAGCATTGTATTGTCTATTTGATCCCATCCAAGAATACCATAAATAATTGAGTGGTTTTGACTCATGGTATTTGTAAAAGATAAATATATATAAGGAGAAGAAGATCATAGTGATGGATGTGCATGCGTAAGGGTTGTTAATGAATAAATTTCTCTAAGGAATATATTCATGGATGAATTCTGTTATTAATTGATAGGTATGAGTCTATGATGCACCCATGGATATAATGATGGTTCAATATCTCTATATCTGAATATGATGAATCTCTAGTATGACCTACTAAAGAAATGATGAAGAACTGGCGCAAGTCTGCTGAAGAAAATGAAGAAATCTGGGTAAGTTTTATATATCTATCTTGTTCTACAAAAATATAAATTTACAGATATATATGCTAGTTGGTTTCAGTAAAAACGCGTATATACGCGGGTTCGCTTCATTAAAACACGTATGGAAGTTATGGTTTTCTGAAAAATACACAGCAGTATACATAGGTTGGTGTGCAGAAAAGTCGGTATGTACGTGGCTTTGGTGAAGCAAAGTAGTGTATGCTATTTGAATTAATGACTGTTCAGGGTTTATTTTGTATCGGCATATCTATTCTAATGTCTAGTTATTGAATGAATACTTCACTCTGAAGTATATCTACATGGAATGGGTTACACTTTATTGATAGATCTGAATTAATAATGCACCTATGAATAAAATGATGCATCAGGATCTCTAGACCTGAAATGACCATATATCTTCTAGATCTGTTTACAAAATATTTAGATCTGAGATGTGATGAATGTTTTCTAAAGTGAAGGGTAAGATCTAAGTTGTTTATCTATTTTGAAGAGTTGTGCAGCCCTGCAATGTTTGCATATCTATATGCATGTTCATCACAGCAAAAGCACGTATGTATGCGGGTTATTTTTAGCAAAATCATGTATGGAATCAAAGGTCAGTCTTGAAATAGTTGCAGATATATATGCAGGTTTTTCTCTGTGAAAGCATGTATATACGTAGGTTTAGTGAAGTAAAAGCGCATATGGAATCTAGGGTTTTGCTAAAGTATGTAGAAGGAAATCTCTGATGTGTTCTGTTGTATTATTGTTGTCTGTCAATGATGTCTTCATCCAGATCTGAGTTGTTTGAATAATAATTATGCTACTATTTAATTATGATTAAAGATCAGTTTTTGGTTGATTGTTTGATGATTCAATGAATGAATTGATGGAGTTATAAGTTTCATTTTGATGTTCTTTGAGCTTAAATGTGTGGAGTGGTTCCAGTCTGAAAATATGATGAACAGAGGCCTACAAGTTGTGTTAGGTTAAATCTGTTGGATCCAGTATGAAAATTGATGAAACGTGGTCGATGATGGAGCTGAGGATCGAAGCCTTCAGTGAGGGGGTTGTAGCTCCCTTCTAGTGGTAGTTGGTAAACGAGATCAGGGGGTAGTAGCTCCCTTCTAGAAGTAGCTGGTAAATGAAATCAGGGGGTAGTAGCTGCCTTCCATGAGCGGCTGGTAAATGAGATCGGGGGGTAGTAGCTCCCTTCTAGGACTGTCTGGTAAATGAGATTAGGGGGTTGAAGAGCCCTTCCAGTAGTAGCTGGAGAATGAGAGAAGGTTGCAACCTTCTACAAGTGGGTGTCTGCGTGCTGGTATGAGTTTGCACCAGTGCATGGTTGTAAGAAATTTTCTTTATAATAAATATTGAAGACAGAGACGACGACAGTGGTGGTTCTCTCCAAAATTGGGTTTCCACCTTAAATCCTGGTGTTCATGTGTGTTGCTTAAAGTCGCGTATACAATTCTATAAAGAAATAGTAAACATTTTGAGTAAGCTCTAAATACTGATTCACCCCCCCCTCCCCCCCCCTCTCAGTATTTCTCCCAACAATTGGTATCAGAGCGGGTCCTTATGAAGGAGCTTGATCACTTGAAGGAGATTCATCACAATGGGAAGGAAGTAATAGAAGAAGGCTACTCAAAGAAATAAGATATCTCAGAAAACATGTATAGCCAAAAATGAAGAAGATGAAATATTTATTGATTGTTGTTCTTGTGATTCAATTTCTTGTGCATACAATGGTGAAGATAGTGAAAACCAGAGTGAAAGTAATGTTATGGATCTAGAAGCACTAATTGAAAATCTCAAGATTAAAGTTGAATATCAACAAAGATTATTTAATGAGAGGGAATCTAGCTACAAAGATATGATCTCTAGAATGAATTAATAGATAAACAAGTATCAAAGGCTATACGATGAAGTAACCAATCAAGGTGAAGGACTTGAAGCAGAAATCATCTCTCTCAAGTTAGATCTCAAAACATCAAATAAGAAGAATGAAGAGCTTCTACAATCATTTGAAGAAGAAGGACTTGAAGTAGAAATCATCTCGCTCAAAGCAGATCTAGAAACATCAAATAAGAAGAATGAAGAACTTCTACAATCATTTGAAGAACAAGAAAATGAAATTGAATGTGCTTATTGCAATAAATTTAGTCATGAAGAATCTGAATGCGGGAGAAAAATTCAGCCAAAAGAACATATACCATTAACCTCCAAAGTATGGAGAAAGGAGGAATTACAGGTTGAGAACTGTGGCATAGCTTTATTTGCAGAAGTATAGGAAAATCAATGGTACATTGATAGTGGATGCTCAAAACACATGACAGGTGACAAAAATAAACTTCTTGCATACAATGCTCTAGAAAGAGAAAATAATGTTACTTTTGGGAATGATACTCCTGTTGTCATTAAGGGAAAAGGTTATGTTTTTCGGAAAGAAAAGGTGAAAGCTAACAATGTTATGTATGTGAATGGATTAAAGCATAACCTGTTAAGTGTAAGTCAAATGTGCGATCAAGGAACTAAAGTTGTCTTTAGCTCAAAATAATGTGTGGTACGTGATCTGGATACAGGAAAAACAATCATAAAAGGAAATAGAACACCAAGAAATTTGTATGTATTGAAAAGCTGTGAATAACAATGCTAATTGGGTAAATCTTCAAAAAATTTGTTATGGCATAGAATATTGGGGCACTTTATCTTCTCTCAAATCAACAAATCTAGCAGACTCAAAGTTGTTCGTGATCTTCCCAATATTAATTTTCCTGAAAGTACCATATGAAAATCTTGCCAATTCGGTAAGCAAACTAGAGTGCAATTTAATGCCAAGGAAGGATCAGCAAGTAAGCCTCTTGAACTCATTCATACTGATATATGTGGACCCATGAGAAAAAGGTCACCTCGTGGAGAACAATACTATATTCTTTTTATTGATGATTTCTCTAGAATGTGTTGGATTGGGTTGCTAAAGCACAAAGATGAAGCATTCGAAAAATTTTAGATCTTGAAACCATTGGCTGAAAATGAATTAGATCTAAAAATAAAATGTCTTAGATCTGATCATGGAGGTGAATATATATCAGATGAATTCTTTGATTTTTGTGAACAACATGGCATAAAAAGACAACTTTCTGTAGCTGGTACCCCACAACAAAATGGAGTAGCAAAAAGAATGAATAGAATATTTCAGCATATGGCCCAGGATATGCTTGATGATTTAGGAACATCGGACACATTTTGGGGAGAAGCAGCACATACTACTGTAAATATTCTTAAGAAAACACATGTTCGTGTAAACAATGATAAAACTCCATATGAGCTCTGGTATGGTAATCTTCCCATTGTAAACCATTTTAAAGTTTTTGGAAGCAATTTTTTTATCAAGAACAATGATGAAAAACTTAGCATGTTTGAACCTAGGCCAGATGAAGGAATATTTCTTGGTTACTCTTGTAGAATTAAAGAATATAAATGCTACAATTAAAGACTTCGGAAGATTTTTGAATGCATTGACGTTGTAATTGATGAATCTCTTTCAACTCCAAAAGGGGAAATACAAACAAAAAATGAAGATGATGATGATGTATATTTTCCTTCATCAAATAGAGATAATATAGAAGGTGAACCCAATGAAGCAGTAGAAGAAGATCTATCTAAAAAGGATCCATCCAATTATGTTCAAAATAATCATCCAGAATCTCAAATTTTGGGAGAAAAGGGATCAGGTGTCCGAAAAAGAAGAACTCTTGTAGGGTCTAGTAGCTACCTAGCATTTTTATCCACCATTAATCCATAGAATGTCAATAAAGCTAGCAAATATGAATGTTGGATTTAAACAATGAATGAAGAACTTGATCAAATTTAAAAGAATCATACTTGGGAACTAGTTCCAAGACCTCATGATAAAAATGGTAGTGGAAAAAAATGGATATTCAAAAATAAGTTAAATGAAAATGGATATGTTATTAGAAACAAGGCTAGAATTGTTTTTAAAGGGTATGCTCAACAAGAAGGTATAGACTTTGATGAAACATCTGCTCCTGTAGCTATACTTGAAGTTATTAGAATGTTTCTTGCTTTTTCAAGATTTCAACAAATCAAAGTTTATCAAATGGATGTTAAATCTGCTTTCCTCAATGGAGATCTAGAAGAAGAAGTTTATATATAAAAACCAGAAGGATTCATTTTGGGAAATGATTAAAAACTTGTTTGTAAACTTAAAAAGGCTTTACATGGCCTCGAACAAGCTCCAAGTGCATGGTATTATCGTCTCGACAAATATCTTCTTCAACATGGATTTTCAAAGGGTTCTGCTGATAGCACCTTATACACAAAAAATGAAAATAATAAACTATTGATTGTGGTTGTATATGTTGATGATATAATTTTTGGAAGTAATGAAGAGTCCATGAGTCAGAAATTTTCTTCTGTTATGCAACAAGAATTTGAAATTTCTTTACTTGGGGAGCTAACATTTTTTCTTGGCCTACAAGTTTGAAAAGCCACCGATGGCATATTTTTATCTCAAGCAAAATACCTCAAGAAAATTTTGAAGAAGTATGGGATGGAAAACTACAAACCTGCAAGTACACCAATGATAATTGGGTGTAACCTCAGTTCTCATGATGATTCTCCCACAGTGAATCAACCAGAATAAAGATCCTTGATTGGAAGTATAGTTTATCTAATCATGACAAGACGAGACATTATGCATGCAGTTGGGATTTTTGGATGATTCCAAGCTAATCCAAAAGAGTCTCACCTTTAGGCTGTTAAAATAATATTAAAATATCTACAAGGAACTCAAGACTTTGGACTATGTTATCCAAAGAATGTTGATCTCACACTTCATGCTTACATAGATGCAGATTGGGCTGGAAATGTTGATGATTTGAAGAGCACTAGTGGTCGTGCATTCTATATGGGGCCCCGATTAGTATCTTGGTTTAGGAAGAAGCAAAGCTCTATTGCCTTATCTACAGCAGAAGCAGAATATGTGGTTGTCGCATCATGTTGCACACAATTTCTTTAGATGATGCAGACCCTACAAGACATTCAAATCACATTATCACTTCTCATATCAATTATGTGTGATAATACAAGTGCCATTAGTATCTCAAAGAATCCTATTATGCATTCCAAAACAAATCACATCCTTATCAAGTATCACTTATTACATGAACAGGTGCTTGAAAAAAATGTGAAATTGGAGTATGTTTCCTCCAAGGAACAAGTTGCTGATATATTTACTAAACCTCTTCCTAGGGAAGCCTTCGAATATCTCATACAGAAGCTGGGAATTGTCTCTACCACTCAGAAGATCAGATGTACTTAAATTCATAATATTAAATTGGATATGCGGATTTCATAAAGGACACTTGCGTATATATGCGAGTTTATATACATAAAAACTCATATGGGATTTTGCTCGCACAATTTTCTAGTTCAGCATTTTCAAAACAGATGAGGTGTTGTTGGGTATATCTAGTTATGCTCCAGTTCTTACATTTCTATTTCATTCTCTAATATATTTTTGATAAAGATGCCTTGATGATTTGCTGTTGAAAATGTTCAGGATGCACAAGCTAAGGGGGAGCACTTTTCCTGTGAGAAAGGATGTATTGTTGGCATTCTAAGTGTTTGTTGTGGTCTGATCTCATGATTGAGATTCATTAGTCTTGTTTATAAAAATTCATATTTGTAATTTGATGAAAAGGTCATGTTGAGACCTATGATGTAAAATTTTTATATTCAATCATGTAAGGACTTGGTCAAATTTGTAAACCCACTTGGTTGGGTAGTTGAGTCAAACTTTGTAAGCCCACTTGGTTGGGTAGTTCAGTCAAATATGTAATTCCACTTGGTTGGATCATTGCTGTAAGTACGAGTCCTTGGTGATAGTAATGGTCATACTTGGTTGAGTTATAGAGTCATGTACTTCATGAAATTGGAGCATGGTAAATTCAGTGCACTTCAGATCTACATAACTCTTCTTTCTAAAGGGGAAGAGAAACCTTGTTTTGGTTTTGATCCACTATTTTCCATTAATGTCAAAGGGGGAGAGTATCATGGTGTTTTAATAATGGTTATGATTAATGTATCTATCTTTTGCGGTGATCAAACACCATTGTGGTTGCCATCAAGTCCAAAGGGGGAGATTGTTGGCAATATGATGTAATATGTTGTCCTTGATGGAAACATACTTGATGAAGTTGTCCTTGATGGAAACCTACTTGATGATTGCCTATGATAAGCAACCTATGTGTTAAATATGTAAGAATGATGTATCTACAGATTAGTTCATATGTGACAGAGAAAATAATTCCATTAAGTGCCAGAGAAATGATAAATATAATATCTCACAATGTATACGCTACTTTTGTGAAGGCAACCCGCGTATACATTCAACGTTAGCATATACGCAATTTTTATGAAAAGAAGTTGCATATACACGTGGAAACGAATTCTCCAAGTCACGTATGCCTTTGTCACTTTAAAAATTATAATACCAAGAGGCATTACCATGGTATTAGCCCACAACATTGATTGTTGTATTGTCTATTTGATCCCGTCCAAGAATACCATCAGTAGTTGAGTGGTTTTGACTCATGTTATTGGTAAAAGCTAAATATATATAAGGAGAAGAAGATCATAGTGCTATATGTGCATGTGTAAGGGTTTTTAATGAATAAATTTCTCTAAGGAATATATGCATGGATGAACTTTGTTATTAATTGATAGATCTGAATCTATGATGCACCTATGGATATAATGATGGTTCCACATCTCTAGATCTGAAGATGATGAATCTCTAGTATGATCTACTGAAGAAATGATGAAGAACTGGCACAAGTCTACTGAAGAAAATGAAGAAATCTAGGTAAGTTTTATAGATCTAGTCTGTTCTGCAAAAATATAAATTTACAGATCTATATAGTAGTTGGTTTCAGTAAAAGCATGTATATACGCGGGTTCACTTCATTAAAAGCGCGTATGGCAGTTAGGGTTTCTGAAATATACACAGAAGTAAATGTAAGTTGGCATGCAGAAAATCGCGTATGTATGTGACTTCAGTGAACCAAAGTAGCATATGCTATTTGAATTAATGACTGTTCAAGGTTGAGTTTGTATCTGCATATATATTTTGATGTCTAGGTATTGAATGAATAATTCACTCTGAAGTATATCTACATGGAATGGGTTACATTTTATTGATAGATCTAAATGAATAATGCACCTATGAATAAAATGATGCATTAGGATCTCTAGACCTGAAATGACTATATATCTTCTATATCTATTTATGGAATTTTTAGATCTGAGATGTGGCAAATTTTTTCTAATGTGAAAGGTAAGATCTCATTTTTTTATCTATTCTGAAGAGTTCTATAGCCCTGCAATGTTTTCAAATCTATACGCATGTTTTTCATAGAAAAAGGGTGTATATACGCAGGTTAGTTTCAGCAAAAGTGCGTATGGAATCATACTTGGGAACTAGTTCCAAGACCTCATGATAAAAATGTTAGTGGAACAAAATGGATATTCCAAAACAAGTTAAATGAAAATGGAGATGTTATTAGAAACAAGGCTAGAATTGTTTTTAAAGGGTATGATGAACAGGAAGGTATAGAATTTGATGAAACATCTGCTCCTATAGCTATACTTGAACTTATTAGAATGTTTCTTGCTTTTTCAAGATTTCAACAAATCAAAGTTTATCAAATGGATGTTAAATCTTCTTTCCTCAATGGAGATCTAGAAGAAGAAGTTTATATAGAAAAACCAGAAGGATTCATTTTGGGCAACGATGAAAAAATTGTTTGTAAACTTAAAAAGGCTTTACATGGCCTCGAACAAGCTCCAAGTGCATGGTATTATCCTCTCGACAAATATCTTCTTCAACATGGATTTTCAAAGGGTTCTATTGATAGCAACTTATACACAAAAAACAAAAATAATAAACTATTGATTGTGGTTGTATATGTTGATGATATCATTTTTGGAAGTAATGAAGAGTCCATGAGTCATAAATTTTCTTCTGTTATGCAACAAGAATTTGAAATTTCTTTACTTGGGGAGCTAACATTTTTTCTTGGCTTACAAGTGTGAAAAGCCACCGATGGCATATTTTTATCTCAAGAAAAATACCTCAAGAAAATTTTGAAGAAGTATGGGATGGAAGACTGCAAACCTGCAAGTACACCAATGATAACTGGGTGTAACCTTAGTTCTCATGATGATTCTCCCACAGTGAATCAACCAGAATAAAGATCCTTGATTGGAAGTCTAGTTTATCTAATCATGATAAGACGAGACATTATGCATGCAGTTGGGATTTTTGGACGATTCCAAGCTAATCCGAAAGAGTCTCACATTTAGGCTGTCAAAAGCATATTAAAATATCTACAAGGAACTCAAGACTTTGGACTATGGTATCCAAAGAATGTTGATCTCACACTTCATGCTTACATAGATGCATATTGGGCTGGAAATGTTGATGATTGGAAGAGCACTAGTGGTCGTGCATTCTATATGGGGCCCCAATTAGTATCTTGGTTTAGGAAGAATAAAAGCTCTATTTCCTTATCTACAGCAGAAGCAGAATATGTGGTTGTCGCATCATGTTTCACACAACTTCTTTGGATGATGCAGACCCTACAAGACATTCAAATCACATTATCACCTCTCATATCAATTATGTGTGATAATACAAGTTCCATTAGTATCTCAAAGAATCCTGTTATGCATTCCAAAACAAAGCACATCCTTATCAAGTATCACTTCTTACATGAACATGTGCTTGAAAAAATTTGAAATTGGAGTATGTTTCCTCCAAGGAACAAGTTGCTTATATATTTACTAAACCTCTTCCTAGGGAAGCCTTCGAATATCTCAGACAGAAGCTGGGAATTGTCTCTACCACTAAGAAGATCAGAGGTACTTAAATTCATAATATTAAATTGGATACGCAAATTTCATAAAGGACACTTGCGTATATATGCGAGTTTATATACAGAAAAACTCATATGGGATTTTTCTCGCGCAATTTTCTAGTTCAGCATTTTCAAAACAGATGAGGTGTTGTTGGGTATATATGGTTATGTTACAGTTCTTACATTTCTGTTTCATTCTCTAATATATTTTTGATAAAGATGCCTTCATGATTTGCTGTTGAAAGTGTTCAGGATGCACAAGCTAAGGGGAAGCACTTTTCCTGTGAGAAAGGATGTATTGTTGGCATTCTAAGTGTTTGTTGTGGTTTGATCTCATGATTGAGATTCATTAGTCTTGTTTATAAAAATTCATATCTGTAATTTGATGAAAAGGTCATGTTGAGACCTATGATGTAAAAATTTTATATTCAATCATGTAAGGACTTGGTCAAATTTGTAAACCCACTTGGTTGGGTAGTTGAGTCAAACTTTGTAAGCCCACTTGGTTGGGTAGTTCAGTCAAATATGTAATTCCACTTGGTTGGATCATTGCTGTAAGTATGAGTCCTTGGTGATAGTAATGGTCATACTTGGTTGAGTTATAGAGTCATGTACTTCATGGAATTGGAGCATGGTAAATTCAGTGCACTTCAGATCTACATAACTCTTCTTTTTACAGGGGAAGAGAAACCTTGTTTTGGTTTTGATCCACTATTTTCCATTAATGTCAAAGGGGGAGAGTATCATGGTGTTTTAATAATGGTTATGATTAATGTATCTATCTTTTGTGGTGATCAAACACCATCGTGGTTGCCATCAAGTCCAAAGGGGGAGATTGTTGGCAATATGATGGAATATGTTGTCCTTGATGGAAACATACTTGATGAAGTTGTCCTTGATGGAAACCTACTTGATGATTGCCTATGATAAACAACCAATGTGTTAAATATGTAAGAATAATGTATCTATAGATCATTTCATATGTGACAGAGAAAATAATTCCAGTAAGTGCCAGAGAAATGATAAATATAATATTTCAAAATGTATACGCTACTTTTGTGAAGGCAACCTGCGTATACATTCAAGGTTAGCATATACGCAGTTTTTATGAAAAGATGTTGCATATACACGTGGAAACAAATGCTCCAAGTCACGTATGCCTTTTTCACTCTAAAAATTATAATAGCAAGAGGCATTACCATGGTATTAACCCACAATATTGAGCGTTGTATTGTCTATTTGATCCCGTCCAAAAATACCATCAGCAGTTGAGTGGTTTTGACTCATGTTATTGGTAAAAGCTAAATATATATAAGGAGAAGAAGATCATAGTGCTATATGTGCATGTGTAAGGGTTGTTAATGAATAAATTTCTTTAAGGAATATATGCATGGATGAACTCTGTTATTAATTGATAGATCTGAATCTATGATGCACCCATGGATATAATGATGGTTCCATATCTCTAGATCTGAAGATGATGAATCTCTAGTATGATCTACTGAAGAAATGATGAAGAACTGGCGCAAGTCTACTGAAGAAAATGAAGAAATCTAGGTAAGTTTTATAGATCTAGTCTGTTATGCAAAAATATAAATTTACAGATCTATACGCTAGTTGGTTTCAGTAAAAGCATGTATATATGCGGGTTTGCTTCATTAAAAGCGCGTATGGAAGTTAGGGTTTCTGAAATATACACAGAAGTATATGCAGGTTGGCGTGTAGAAAATCGTGTATGTACGTGACTTCAGTGAACCAAAGTAGCGTATGCTATTTGAATTAATGACTGTTCAGGGTTGAGTTTGTATCTGCATATATATTCTGATGTCTACGTATTGAATGAATAATTCACTCTGAAGTATATCTACATGGAATGGGTTACATTTTATTGATAGATCTAAATTAATAATGAACCTATGAATAAAATGATGCTTTAGGATCTCTAGACCTTAAATGACTATATATCTTCTATATCTATTTATGGAATTTTTAGCTCTGAGATGTGGAAAAAATTTTCTAATGTGAAGGGTAAGATCTCATTTTTTGATCTGTTCTGAAGAGTTCTGCAGCCCTGCAATGTTTGCAAATCTATACGCATGTTTTTCATAACAAAAGGGCGTATGTACGTAGGTTAGTTTCAGCAAAAGTGCGTATGGACTCAAAGGTCAGTCCCAAAATAGTTGCAGATATATACACAGGTTTGTCTCTGTGAAATCACGTATATACGTGGGTTTAGTGAAGTAAAAGCACGTATGGAATCTAGGGTTATGTTGAAGTATGCAGAAGGAAATCTATGATCTGTTTTGTTGTATTACTGTTGTCTTTCAATGATGTCTTTATACAGATCTTAGTTGTCTAAATGAATGAATTGATGGAGTTATAAGTTTCAATTTGATGTTATTTGAGATTAAATGTGTGGAGTTGATTGAGTCTAAAAATCTGATGCAAAGAGGCCTATAAGTTGTGTTATGTGAAAGATTTTGGATACAGTATGAAAATTGATGAAATGTGTTCCATGATGGAGGTGAGGGTCGAAGCCTTCAGTGAGCAGGTTGTAGCTCCCTTCTAGTTGTATATGGTAAATGAGATCAGGGGGTAGTAGCTCTGTTCCAGGAGCAGCTGGTAAATGAGATCATGGGGTATTAGCTCCCTTCCAAGAGTAGCTGGTAAAGGAGATCAGGGGGTAGTAGCTCCCTTCTAGGAGTGGCTGGGAAATGAGATCAGGGGGTTGAAGCTCCCTTCTAGTAGTAGCTGGAGAACAAGAGAAGGTTGCAGCCTTCTATAGGTGGGTGCCTGTGTGCTGGTATGATTATGCACCAGTGCATGGTTGTAAGAAGTTTTATTTCTAATAAGTATTGAAGATAGAGATGATGGCAATAGTTTTTTTCTTCCGAATTGGGTTTCCGCCTTAAATCCTCATGTTCATGTGTGTTGCTTATGTGTGATGATTTATTCTGTTCTTACTGCATATCTTTACTGCTTACTAAACATCTGATGAATGAATGATGCAATGATCTAAGTAAAAAATTATCTGCATAGTAAGATCTCTAGACATAAGCAAGTTTGCATAAAGATATCCATGTATATACGCGAGTTGGGTAAATTAAAGTCGCCTATAGAATTCTGTAAAGAAAAAGTAAAATTTTTGAGTAAGCTCTAAATATTGACTCACCCCCCCGCCCTCTCAGTATTTTTCCCAACAACTGACTTAAGTTAAAATAGAAATTTTAACTTATTTATGACTCTAAAACAATAATGACACCTATTCACTTAAAATTACGTTGATTTTTTTCCTCATTTTTATCTTTGTTGAAAATGACTCAAACTTGGACATGGAATAGGACATTAGAAATTTTTTAAAATAGTGACACAATGGTGCTTACACCATTAACATTTTCAGTGCTAACGGGGTCGACAGGTAAGAAACCATAGTGATGTACAAATATTGGACAGGTGGAAAATGGGACAATCCCAAAAATTTCAATAATAGTGCACAAAGGAAGAAGAGTGGGAATTAGCAGGGTTGGATACTAGTGGGCCACACCAAGATGCTGACATGGAATACTAATATGGATATTATGGGGCATACTCGGAGACTACAATGTGGATGTTTGAGTAATTTCAATTCAAATAAGTTACAACCATGTAGGAAATCATGTTTATATTTTTATGCAGGAAAATATGGCGGTGTCAGAGACAGCTCAGCCTTGGTGAGTAGCTATTGGCTCAAAGGAATAGCAGTGGGTCCTAGGATATTTCTAAGCATGTGGTAGGACACCAAAAGTGTTAAATGAATTTCTTGAAAGTGTCAGGATCAAGGCTTCGAGCATTTGTTTGATAGCAGGTCACTTCAAGCATAGAACAATATGTAAAGGAAATAGCTTGCAAAACCAAGGGTTGAGGGATTCTTTCTCTCTCATCCGATAGCATAGGTGGAATCTTATTATTGGTTGAATATTTCACCAGCATGACATAATGTTGGACACATGGCAAGCAGTTTTGGTTTTTTCCTCGCAATTTGATAGTTGCAATTGATGACATTAGGATGATGTCACCTAGGCAGTGAGCATACCCTGAGGTAGAAACCCCTATTTTATTAAAATAATTTTATGTAATTATTGAGATATGGATCTTTCAGCCTTAGCGCCAGGACGTGGTTCTTGGAATTAAGAAATACTAAGGACACATAGTCTTACAAAGGGAATAACCTCTCAGAGGATTTAGAAGAAATCACCCCACATGTCAGCCCAGCAAGATTTTGATTGATGAATGCATACAATGGGTGGTCATGCCTTGACACCTAATCCTAAAGGAGAAAGATACAAGATAAAAATAATCCAAGGATTGTTTTTTGCATTTTTTTGTCACCAAGGGTGTGGAAAAGGTTATAAAGGGAATTTATCCCTCGCAAGCCAAAAAAGAGGTCTAGCACCTAGAGGCCTAGTCATAGGTCACGCCACCGGGTCCTATGGAGGAAGACAAGCATAGGATCCAGGGGAGAATTGTTAAGGCACAAGTGGGCTAGGTCTAAAGCCTAAAATCTCGTAAGGTGAATGCAATTCATTAAATTAAAAGTCACGACCATGTGGAAATCTGAATCTCCAAGTGGTCTAACTACATATGTTAGTAGTTGGATGGGCCAAAAAATATTTATCTCTATGTGCTACATTTTTCCTATATTCGATATTTGTAAATAAGTCACAGAATTGAAAAAATCAGAAGTTGGTTAGCAAGGAATTAAGGACCATGATGGAGAGATGAATTAAAGTCAATGGTTTTCATCGACTGCGAGAAGCTGAAACAAAGAGGACTGTGTTTTGAAGAGGCAATAGTTGAATCCAGAACTGTCATGCTTGAGCTTCCTTGCACACTAAGGAGAATTCAAGTGGAAATATTACCCAGTGTAGAAGCTATGATAGTGTGTTGCAAAAGCCCATTCCTAGTGATTAATGTGGTTACAGTGGCTTTGTCGTTCAATATAACTGCAATATGGAGTGCCATGAAAAGGTATTATTTTGGGAAGTATGAATGATAGTAGAGACAGAACATTTGATCATAGGGAGGAGAGTTATAACTAAGGTATGTGTTGGTCCATGAGAATAAATTCAAAAGTATGTCTTAATGAATGAAGAGCCATACTGCCAATACAAGTCAAATTCAATGAAGGGGGTCCTTGAGTGTACAGAGTGAATGAGATTTAATTCGCATTATGGAAAATGATCAAGTGGTTATCCTCATGTTTAATTGAATTATAGTGGGATTGCACTTTGATAGAACACTAGCATGGACAACCATGAAGAAGTAAGCCTAAAAGAAGTATGGAGGAAAAAAAAAAACATCTTTCCTTGGGAAGAAAAGGAAAAAAACCATGGATTTCCATTGAATAATGTGTGGGGATATAGCATTGTTGGTAGTGATCTGAGTGGTGAGATCTGAGCACATGTGTGCTACTGATAAGAGGCCAAGTGAGCCTGGGCTACTAAGAATAAGCCGAGAGTTCCTTTGCAGAAGTAGAGAGAAAAGAGTAGATAAATTTGTATGAGAGTGTATGTTCTTGGAGAGTGGACAGATCGTAGTTGGGATTGTGTATTATTGAATGTTATTGAGAAGAACAATGGGTTGCTGCAGGGTGAGAAGAGGATAGAGTGCAGTGTGGGCTAAGTAGAGGAAAGTTTGTAGAGGAGAAAATAGTTGATATCAGAAAAGGTAGTTTCCATCTACAGATAAAATTATCTTCTTATTGAGTGTGGGTCGGATCTTATGTACATGAAGTTGGTGCTTGCATATCTAGTGGGTGTCTGAAGAAATCTTGGGGATTGGTGCCTCTTATAAGTTGGCACTTGCATCAATCAAAGGAGTTGCAAGTTTTTGCTTGAAATAAATATATGAATTTGGTGCTTCATGTTTTTCCTTTTGTAAGTTTATCAGGTGTATACATAGGAAGTGAGTTTATAACAGACGTAGGATAAAATTTCATGTCAAAAAAAATAATAAAAGAAAAAATAGGACCAAGGTTAAGGGACCCTTATTCCAAACTGAATTTTGGGAAAATATATCCTAGTGGGAATCACTAAATATGTGGTATGGCTAAGGAAAATTGGAAAAGGAAATGGCTAAGTTATTACGGAGCTAAAAAGTATTTTTGTTGCATTTATTTATAGAAATAAAGGAAAATAGGAGAAAAGGAAGGGAGAAGGCCATAGGTTGCATGTGACGAGGAAATTGAGGGAAAATAATGGAAAATGAAGAAAATAGAGGCATGATTGATAAAAAGGATTATTATGATTAGTTGGTATGTTTTGTTAGTTCAGTTTTGGAGACCTCTCATTATTCTCTCTCTCCCTCATACTCTTGGATACATATTTTTTGTTGGAGAAAATCAACATTGAGCTAATAAAGAGGAAAACAATGTTCGGTGTGGAGCCCGATTATCTTCTTTATTTAGATGTATCACGTCATTGGAACCCTACTTAACAGGGTGGAAACACCTCCTATCATTTGATCACCATCAGGGGGGTCTAGTGGACCCCCCCCCCCCCCCCCCCCCCCCCGCACCACCCCCTAGGAGATGGGATTTTCGAAGCAATGACCCCGAAACTAAAAACAAATGTAAAATTTCCTTGTAAAATATTGTAATTTTGTAGTCAGTATGGTTTGTTCATTAGGTGAATGATATGATAGTACAAGTTACGTTTAATTTATTGTTTTTTTCCCTAGAAGACAACCCATCTATTATATGAGGGTATTATATTGCGTTTGTGTATGGTGTGTATACTCCAGGAGAGAAATAGAAAGGAGCACTGTGTGAGAGAGTAGATGATATTACAATGGAGTTCATGTAGGTTGTGTCTCTTAATTTTTCTAGATAATAGAAAGGAAGGGCTAGATGTTTCCATGGATGTAGCCCAAGTTGGGTGAACCACATATATATTTGTCTCTCTTATCTTATATTTTATTTATGTTTGTGTTTCCACATATTTTATGTGTTCCATTGCTCTGTAATATATAATTTTATAACAAGCAAGAAAAGGAAGGACAAGGAAATCCAAGGAAAACAAAGACCAAGAAAGGAAGAATAAGATCTAAAAGTTTCAATAGGAATACTTGTAGGTAACATATTGCATGTGTGATTTCCTAACTTGTTTGGACATGCATGGCTTATGCATGTTGGTATTTGGTTCTCTTATTTTCGGTGGCATGGTTTTTTTGATTTTTGGCAGTGGTTTTAAGCCTTGTATTCCCTTTTTCTGGATTCCATCATGTGTTGGGATTTTGATCTCGGTGTTGATATTTTTAATTTCTAGATGGATTTCTGAATCTAAGGTAGATGTGGTCTCAAGGAAAGTTTCCAAAGAATTAGGAATTCATTGACCGATTTTGGAAGGACACACATTAAATCTTGAGGGTGGTGTCTCATTTTAGGGACTAGCAATCCAAGATTGAATTGTGGTAAAGACTAAAAGATATCATGATGTAAAATTCCTCAAGGATAGAAATGGATTGTGAATATAATTCCAAGTTTGGTTTGGTTTTTTTATCGTAGCACCATTTTTGGTGTGATCACGGTATGGTGAGGGTGGAGGTGGTTTAACACCTAGATTCCCTTCATTGGTTTTGGATTGGTTTTATCCATTAGATCCCACATTTATTCTTGGAATATGGCATAGGGGTGATTGGATGAAGAGAGATTTGGCTCAGCCATGTTTATGGTTAGGTGGTATGTGGAAGTCCCAAACCTAGTTGGTTATTGCCTGTATATAATGAAATCTAAGTTATCTTTATTTTGTACTTATTAATGTTTGTATTTAATGGTTGTTATATCACTATTATTTCCATGGTTTTATGTTGGTTATAAGCATGGTTAAATGGTTGTTTCATGTCATGGTTATTTCATGTATTTACTTGTAATTATTAGAATAATGGATGCAAGACCTAATTTATGTCATATTTGTTCAAGGAAGAGGGTGGTTATCCTTATTTTAATGGATCATAAGATTTTCCATACATTCATTCTTTGTCTTGTATCCTAGGCCGATAGATTTCATTCATGCGAAGTGTTTGATAGAATGTTAGTCCCAGTTGGGGATGGTCAGGCCTAGTCCTAGAGTCGTTTTTTGGCTATTTGGCATAATTATCATGTGTTTTATGGATTATGAAAGCCACAAGAAGTTATGGGAAGTGTTTGAGATTATGGGGTTAAACATTTCCTTAAATCATGTGGATAGAGGCAGAGTATGAGCAAATGAGTCCCTAGATGCATGCATGGCTATGTTGTGGGAGTGTCCAAAGCCTCTCAGGTGCACCCTTTCCCATATCAAGGGAGTCTTTGGGGGTTTTCTTCGGTAAAATTTAGTGGATAATAGGGACAAGTCAGCTTACTGATTGGGATAGCCTCTGGGAATCCTATAACAGGTGCATGGAGTTTGTGTTATGGTTTTTCGCATAGATTCTAGTTCTTTAAAGTCACCAAGGAGGTTTAGTATGGTATTAACTTCCCTCAGCTAATGTTTATCTTATTTGGTTGTTTAATTAGGTATATGTGAGGGGAGGTGTACATTACAGGTAGTATCACAACATTGTTGCACTCTCCTTGGGAAAATTCATATGTTTCCAATATTGTCATCATCATGTATTCATGTTGGTCATGTACGTGTTTCTCATGTTATGGTCCATGTACTTGTTGCAACCTTGTGGTGTTTGTCAGGGTGGTAGTGGTGTCTCCATGGAATGGTTGACAGTGTCATTGTAAATGTGTTTTCATGAGCATATGACTAGTTATACATGCTAGGTGTTTACATGTTTTCAAGTTTGCATTAGTATGATTAAGGTTGTTAACCATGAGGTCATGGTGTATAGTTGATATTGTCATGCACTGATTCTTGGAATTGAGTTAGAATGATTTCTATATGTTCATTATGATTATGTATATACATGTATTTTGTTGATTGGTTGATCTTGCAGATGATTTATCCTCCCCAAATAATGCTACGGTACATTTTTTTATTGTGATTTCTTGAGATGTCTTGTAGGAAGAAATCAAAGATAGCTAGCAAGATGGTAGACTACAAATATTATCCTTATGAAACTGATGAGCAACATGGTGTTGGGAACTCATCTTATTTACGAGATTCTCTCACCAGTTTGAAGGAAGAGATAAGGATTTGTAAGGAAAACAATGACATAATCATATGGGCACATGAAATACAAGTAGAAGTAAATGTGGCATTCCTTCAAAAATTTTCAGGTTTGTAATGATAGGGGTCACCTCAAATTAGTTATGGACAGGAGGATGTTATTAATGGTGCATATGAAAATAGGTTTCTTGGTGGTTACATGTTGGATAGAGATTTCACAATTAGAGATGGAGGATTCTTGGACACTCCATATAGGATAGGTGACAAACACAGTTAGTATTCTAGTTTTGGTTCTAATAGGAATTATGATCATCATCACTATCATCCTTAAAAGAGGAGTGACATGGGGTATTTTTCGGATTATTTTAAGAAATAAAAGACACCTACCTTTTAAGGAGAGATGAAAAAATCACAATATGAGGAGGCATGTTTTCTTAGTATGAGGAAATTATTCAGGTTGCATGACTATTCAGAAAACATGAGATCCAGAATAGCCACATTCAGTCTCAAAGTTAAAGCATATATTTGGTGGGAATATGTGAAGATTGTTAGGGGTATTTATGAGGAGGAACTGACTTGGAGTGACTTTGAGAGGCTATTTTGGAAGAAGTATCTATCATAGAGGTACTATGATGCAAGAGCTAAGTAGTTTTACAAGTTTCAGATGGGTTCCATGAGAGATGATGAGTATACTAGTAGGTTCTTGTATTTTTTGAGATATGTGCCTTACCTGAAGGAGGAGAAGGAAAAATTTTATACATTTATCAGTGGCTTCCAATAGCATACATATATCGGATTGAGTTATATGAGCCTAGATCCTTGGAGGAAGACATTTTAAAGTTGAATCACTGTTATGAGTAGTCAAAACACAAATTTGAGCCTAAGAATTATTTTAAAAGAAATGAGAAATCTAAGGGAAGTTGGCCACCAAAGCGATAAATACTGTAAGATGCAGGTGAAAAATAAAATTTTGTTCCTTACAAGAAATTCAATACAACTAGGAAGGGACGTCGAGAGGAGTAGGCTAGAGGTGATGGTAGAGAACTGTTGTAGTAATGGATATGTGGAAAGGATCACCGTAAGAGGTATTTTCTACAGTATCAGCCTGGTAGACCCCATATCTATAGTGCACAAGAGGCACAAAAAATTCGGGATGTTTAGCATAAAATTCCTCATATTTATGTAGTTGTGTAAAATAGGAAGGTATACCATCAGGCCTCTATCGTTGATATGGAGGGTAATATTTGTGATCAATTTCTTTCTATTTTTATTTCTCAAGTTGTTTTTATAGTGATTAAACATTGGCTAGTGCAATTGGCTACAAGTACAATCAAAAGAGTTCACCATTGGGTAAGAGCTTGTAAATTTGAGTTAAATGGTATTCCTACAACAACACACTTGAACATACTTTCAATGGGATCATATAATATGATATTGGGTATGGATTGGTTATGTATTCATAGGACCAAGGTGGATTTTTATGACAAGGCCATTGAGTGTTTGGATGACGATGAGGAACCAACAGTATTACAGGGAAAGAAGAAACCCACATCAGTTAGGATGGTGACATCTATTCAAGCCAAGCGCAATCAGAGGAAAGGGTGTGTGTTATTTCTAGTACATAACCCTAGTGAAAAATGCAAGGAAGAGGAGGATGTAGATGTTTGGAGGAGGTATCCAATTCTAGAAAAGTTTTAGGGTGTGTTTCCAGCAGAGGTTTCATAGTTTCCACCTCACATGGAAGTAGAACATTCTATTGATTTGGTACTAGGGGCTGCACCAGAATCAAAGACACCTTACAGGATGGGTTTCTATTGAGTTGGTACAAATGGCTACACCAGCATCAAAGGCACCTTACAGGATGAGCACACTCGAGTTGGTAGAGTTAAATTTGCAGATGAAAAAGATGCTTGATAAGGGATACATTAGGACAAGTGTATCACCTTGGGGTGCACCAGTGTTGTTCATGAAGAAGAAGAATGAGACTCTCATATTATTCATTGATTACAGATAGTTGAACAAAGTGACCATAAAGAATAGGTACCCATAGAGAAGTTTGAGTGGACACGAGAGTGTGAAGCTAGTTTTTAACAACTTAAGCAATTGTTGACACATGATTCAATGTTAAATAACATAGATCTAGACAAAGATCTTATATTATTTACAAATTATTGAAAGAGAGGGATTGGTGGAGTCCTTATGTAGGATGGACAGGTGGTATGCTACCAGTCATGAAAACTGAATGAGCATGAACATAACTATCTGATGCATGTTCTTGAGCTATCAACGGTCATACATGCAGTGAAGATGTGGAGGAACTATCTTCCGGGAACGAGGTTTTTACTGATGAGTGATCATAGTGGGTTGAGATACTTTTTTTACCAAAAAAATCTAAATTCCATGCAAGCTAGATGGTTGGCCATGATCAATGACTTTGATTTTGAGATTAAGTACATCAAAGGAAAAGAGAACATGCTTGCAGATGCTCTTAGCGGGGGACACATGTAAATCAAATTGCAGCTATGAGCTTCTATGGGACAAATTTACACGATAGTATCTTGCAGGTAGGTCAGCAGGATGTCAATTCTATGGAGCTTAGGCACAGATTGTAGCAGAGTATAGGTATAGGTATAGGTAGTGGTACAAGTACAGGTGTAGGCATACAAGATGTGGAGTATCGTATCACATAAAATGGATTGGTTAGGTTTAGAGACACGATATATGTGCCAAATAATAGTAAGATAAACAAAGTGATATTGAGGGAGTTTCATGTGAAACCACATTCATGTCACCCAGACTATCATAATACATTTACTATAATGAATAGGCTCTATTATTGGGTGAATTTGACTCAAAGGATGTGGCAGAGTTCATGGCTATATGTTTGGACTCTTATCAGCTAAATGAAAATTTTAGGAATCTAAGTGGTCTACTACAACCTATTATGATCCATAATTGAATTGGGAGGTCATTTCCATTGAATTTATTACAGGTTTGTTGAGGACAAGGAGACAACATGATTCTATCATGGTTTTTGTAGACAAGTTTAAAAAGGTAGTGCACTTCACTCCAGTGAAGAATACCTATATATATCGATGTAGCAAAAGTGTTCATCAAAGACATAGCCAGATTGCATGGTGTTCCAAATAATATTGTGTCAGATAGGGATGCAAATTTCACTTCGAACTTTTGGAAGGATTTTGTTGCAGGTTTTGGCATAGAATTTTCCTTCAACAGAACTTATCATTTACATACAGATGGATAGACTGCGAGGGTCAGCATGATATTGGAGGACATGTTAAGGATGTACGTGATGCATCATTCGTGGAAACGGGAATGATTATCATTGTTTTAGTTTTCATACAAAAAAGATTATCAGGAGTCATTGGGGATGAGTCCATTCAAGGCACTGTATGGGAGTATTTGTAATACTCCCATCAGATTGAGTGATCCAATTAATAGAGTGTTAATAGGACTAGACATGTTGGTAGTCATGGAATAGAAAATGCATATTATAAAGAGGAATATAAAGGTAGAACATGAAATACATAATATCTATGTGTACCAGCACAAGGTATTTAATGAGTTTTAGGTATTGGAGCATGTATATTTGTGCATCACACCCAGGACGAAATTCTTAAGGATCATGTCATGTGCCAAGTTGGCACCACAGTATTGCAGGCCTTTTGAGATCCTTGAGAGGATTATAATAGTGGAAT
Source organism: Pinus albicaulis (assembly GCA_034641835.2). NCBI lineage: Eukaryota > Viridiplantae > Streptophyta > Pinopsida > Pinales > Pinaceae > Pinus > Pinus albicaulis. The sequence continues at coordinate 1,227,157,850 of CM076575.1, forward strand.
ATCAAATAGCAGTACCTCCAATAGTGAAATTCCATGATGTGTTTCATGTCTCATTACTTAAAAGGTATATAAAGGATGTTGGTCATGTTATTGATTGGTCTATAATGAGTTTTAGGTTTCAGAGCATGTATTTTGTGCATCACACCTAGGAAGAGATTCTTGAGGATTATTTCATGTGCCAAGTTCGCACCATGGTATTCCACGACTTTTTAGATCCTTGAGAGGAATATAATAGTGGAATATCGACTTGCACTACCTCCAACAGTGAAATTCCATGATGTGTTTCATGTTTCATTACTTAAAAAGTATATAAACGATATTGATCATGTTATTGATTATTCTATATTGCATGAGGATCAAGAAGGAGAATTCAAGCTGGAAGCATAGTGCATATTATAGCGGAAGTACCTCATCCTTAGGAATAGATTCAGGGAGAAGGTTAAAGTGCAGTAGAAGAACTTTGGGCATGATGAAGCTACACGAGAGATTATTGATCATATGTTGGCTATGTATCCCTCATTGTTTGCTGGTTGAGGCAAAGAAGTTTTAGTTTGATGTTTGGTATATGTTTGTCATATGTTTTGGTGATGTTTTGATATAAGTAATTTTGGATATGAATGTAAAAACCACCATGAGCTAAGTTATAAATATCAAATAAATCTCTATGGATGTGATATGTTCGTGTTATCATGCTTTTTTCTTTTGAGCAGGTTATTCATTTTAAATATTGCATCGAGCTATGTTATAAAGCTCCATGATTAGTATGTTTTCTTTTCAATGGTTTTGTTGAGATGTAGGTATGGTTTAACACTGAGGATGGTGTTCCCCAAGGGGAAGGGATCTCCAACAGACTTGAGCTAAAATTTCATGTAATAAAAAGTTAGTAAAGGAAAAAATAAGACCACGGTTAAGGGACACTTATTCCAAGATGAATGTTGGGAAAATATATCCTTGTCAGCATCACTAGATATGTGTTATGGCTAAGGAAAATTATAAAAGGAAATGACTAGGCATTAAAGAGGAAAAAAAGTATTTTTGGCACATTTATTTATGAAAATAAAGGAAAATAGCAGCAAAGGAAGGTAAAATGTCACATGTTTCATGTGAGAAGGAAATTGAAGCAAAATAATGGAAAATCAATAAAATGGAGGCCTCATTGATAAAAAAGGATTTTTAGGATCAGTTGGTACTTCTTGTTAGTTTAGTTTTGTAGCTCTCTCATTATTATCTCTCTCTCATACTCTTGGACACTTGGAATTTTTCTTGGAGAAAATCGGCATTGAGGAAAGAAGGATGAAAAAAAGAAAAGTAAGACAAGGAAAGAAAATGAAAGTAAAGATAAATCAAAGAAGAGAAAAAATTCATATTTCTTTAAGGAAGAGGAAGGTGATATTCCTTGGAATGTATCATAATAGTTTCCAGTCATTCATGATAAGTCTTGTGTTGGAAATACTGAGAGGGGGGGGTGAATCAGTATTCCTTTCAATTAGAGCATTAGTTAATCTTCAATTATTATCAGTGTTTGTACAATGATAGCAGCAAACAATATGAAAACAAATGCACACAGTTTTTAAGGTGGAAACCCACTCTGGGACAAAAACCACATAATGCTTTTCTAATAATTCTTTAATATTCAACTCGAATTGAAAATAAATCTCCAACTTCCTAGAATCTAGAAAATCATTCTTCTCCAGCTCCCACTGGATGGATGCTCCAATACTCGAGATTCTTCAGTAGTAAAATGAATGGATGCCCTAACACCCAATGAGCTACAACTCACCCTAGCACCACCCTACCACCATATAGAATAATAAAAGAAGAATGGACTCCCGTACCAAGGAAAATGGTCTACTTTATAATGATATAGAATTACGTAGAAGAAGAAGATATACTAGAAATAACCCCAACTTTGACACAACCACCTAATGATGATCCTAGACCTCCCAACATTGCCTCTTTAACCCTTGGTAGATAGATAATAGTACAATTTGTACAATAATGTATTTACAATGACTATGTACAATGATACATTTACAATGATTGTATGCAGTGCTGCCCACTTGAAGACTTCATATGATGAACTTCTTGCTACTGTTATGCACCTTGGTTGCTGCTATTTTCATGCTACCCTCTGTTGCACCTTGTTTCTCTTTGTTGCCGTAGAAATTCAGGTCCTTTGCAACCCTTGACAACACATGATCTAGCTTTTTCTTGCCTTCTAGGAGCTCGATATTGAATCTGGTGTATCTCTGTTATTTTAGATCCTCAATATCTGATTTTCGGTCTTGTAGTATTCATTTGAGTTTTCTTTCCAATTCCAAAGGTTTGATCCAATTTTTATTCTTCAAGTAAGAGTTATTCCCAGTCTCTCACAATGCCCTAATTATGGACTGTTTCAGCATAGTGCACTTGTACAACGTGCCACGTGTCACTGTTAATTCATATGGCTCTGAAATTTATAGAGGGAAAATTACATACTGTGCATTATCTATCACTTTTTATAAAATTCCAATCTGATACTCAGAGAGAGAGGTATTATGATATTACCAAGGTCACTTCTTTGAGATGAATTTCAGGAGCCTGCAAAAACCCTGACTTCCACAGATCATATCTCCAAAAATATAGCGCACCTTCATCTAAAATTTTTGTTGCAGCTTCCTCAGGATTTTGGCTTCGCATCATAAACATTTCAGCTTCTGAAACTTTGTAGAAAAAAATTTAGGGCAGAAATTCCACGATGACCTCTTTCAGATGGCCGAATCCCTTGCATAAGGAAGAAATGAAGATCACAATTTATATGAACGCTTAAGTTGAGAGGGGATTTAACAAGCTAAATTGGGAGGAATTTTAGGAGCATAAAAAATATTAATTATGACTTTTCAATGACCCATGCCCCAACCCCATGTGGTTTTAGCCCACTAACTGGGGTTACAAACTTCAAACATGAATATCTCTCAAACCGTGAAGAATTAGATGGTGTGCCATATATCAATGGAAACATCTTGACAAGTGGAAACCATAAAAAGAATTATTGACCCAAAATATATCAATTTCGTAGGTAAAAATTCCCATTCAATATTGAGTTAGCCCCTAGTGCTGCTTGGGTTGACATCAATGACAACTGTTGATCAACAATCTCCCCCTTTGGCATTGATGGCAACACAAGTACTCCCCCTACGATCATGAAACCTTTTCCTACAACATTCTCTCCCCCTTTGACATCAATGGTAAAGGGTAACTCCCCCAAAAACACAACCATCCTGTGGACCTGTACACACTTCCACTCCCGCTGATACACAACCGTCCTGCAGACATGTACACACTTTCACTCCCCCTGACACACAACCGTCTTGCAAACTTGTAATCTAATGAGAAATTGGGAGTATCCCAAGCTTTTGACGAAGATATTCAAATGCTTCATGAGGTAAAGGTTGAGTGAAGATATCATCAATTTGTTCTTTTGTACAAACATACTCAAGTTTGATATTCTTTTCAGCGACTTGTTCTCTAACAAAATGATATTTGATGGGAATGCGTTTTTTTTTTTAATGCATGACAGGATTATTGGAGATTTTGATGGCACTAGTGTTGTCACAGAATATGGGAATAGGCTCACTGAATTATACTTGAAGATCTTGCAAAGTTTTTTTCATCCAAAGGACTTGAGTACAACATGATGCTACTGCAATGTATTCTGCTTCCGTTGTAGATAACAAGATTGAAGTTTTTTTTTTCTCGACCATGATACGAGACAACCACCTAGATATAATGCTACTCCACTAGTACTCTTACGATCATCAATGCTTCCTGCCCAATCTGCATTTGTAAAGGCTTGAATAGTCAAATTTTTACCCTTGGGATACCACAAGCCATATTCTTCTGTGCCCTTTAGATATCAAAGAATTATTTTGACGGCAATAATATGTGATTTTTTTGGTGCTGCTTGGAATCTTGCTAATTTTCCAACTGCTTCGATAGCATCTGGCCGAGAGGCTGTTACATATAGAAGACTACCAATCATAGATATGTACAACCTCTGATCCACATCCTTAGATGAGTCATTGATGCTCAATTTGCAACCTGTTACCATCAGAGTAAAGATGGGTTTGCAATCTTCCATTTTGAATTTCTTGAGCATTTCCTTGATGTACTTGGCTTGACATATAAATATTCCTTTCTCTCGCTGAGATATTTGAAGCCCTAAGAAGTATGAAACCTCACCAAGTAAAGACATCTCAAACTCACTTTTCATCTTTGTAGAAAATTTCTTACTTCGTCGATCATCATTGCTACCAAATATTATATCATCCACATATACCTCAACGATTGTTAAATTATCTTTATCTATTTGTACATAAATATTTCTATCAACAGTACCTTTCTTGAACCCTTGTTGACGTAGATATCCATCCATACGAGCATACCATGCTCTAGGAGCTTGCTTGAGACCATATAGAGCCTTCTTTAACCTGCAGACATAGTCTTCTTTTTGTGATAGTAGAAAACCTTCAGGTTGTTCGATGTAAACTTCTTCTTCTAATTCTCGATTCAGAAATGTTGACTTAACATCCATTTGGTAGACTTTTATTTTTATTGAACATGCATAGGCGAGAAAAATTTGCATGGCTTCCATTCTAGCAACTGGTGCAAATGTTTCGTCGAAATTAATTCCTTCGACTTGTGCATAGCCTTTGCAAACCAATCTTGCTTTGTTTCTGGTAACCTGCCCATATTCATTCAATTTGTTCCTAAACACCCATTTAATCCCAATGACATTTGTATATTTTGGTAGTGGAACTAATTCCCAGGTGTTATTCTTCTCATTTTGATCCAATTCTTCATTCATAGCTGCTACCCAATGTTCATTCTGGCTGGCTTCCTCAAAACTACTAGGCTCAAAGGTTGCTAGAAAAGAAATGTGATCTTGTTGTGATGAACGAAGTTGTCGACCTTCATTTATGTCACCAATGATTTTATTTGATGGATGGTTATTTTGAATCCACTCTTTTGTTCTCCTTGGAGGAGCTTATTGTTGTTGTTTTGGTATATCTTGATGATCATTATTTACTTCTTCCTCATTGATAGTTGCTTCGTGTTGTACAATTTTATCTATGTATTTTTCAGCCTCTGTCTCAAGTTTCAAAGATTCTAGATCCTCATCATTACTCGCTAGAACACCATCTTCATCAAATGTAACATTTATTCTCTCCACTATCTATTTTCGTGTTAGATTATATCATTTATAGGCCTTTCTTTTTCGTGAGTAATCAACAAAGATACCTTCATCCACACGTGATTCAAGCTTACCCAAATTTTGATCTTCTCTTTTGATATAACATTTGCTTCCGAATATTCTGAAATATTTTACATTAGCTAGTTTTCCTTTCCATAATTCAGATGGAGTCTTGTTGCAATTATTTATGAGAAAAATTTGGTTGATAATGAAGACTGTCGTATCAATTACTTGAACCTAGAATGTTTCATCCAATTTTGAGTCCTTCAACATCGTTCTACCGATTTCCTATACAGTTCTATTCTTTCTTTCAACAACTCCATTTTGCTGAGGTGTTCGTGCTATTGAAAATTGCCTTTTTATTCCATTTTTGTCACAGTATTGCTGAAATAATTTGGAAGTGAATTCTCCACCATTATCTGATCTGAAACCCTTTATTTTCAAATCAGTTTCATTTTCAACCAACTCCTTGTAGATCTTAAAGCACTCAAATGCTTCAGATTTTTTCTTTAGGAAACTGACGACTGTCATCCTGGTATAGTCATCTATAATTAACATGAAATATAATTCTCTGTCTAAGATTTTTGTTTTCACAGGACCACATAGATCAATATGTATCAATTCCAATGGATGTGATGAAAAGTGTTCTTTTGTTTTAAATTGGACTTTTATCTGCTTTCCATGCCGACATGCCTCACATAGTGTGTTGGAAGGTTTTGAGATTTTTGGCATTTCTCGTACTCCTTCCTTTTTTCTTATCCTGACAAGGTTGTCAAAGTTTATGTGACCCATTCGTTTGTGCCATAACCAAATTTCATCTTCTTTAGCTAGTAGACGTGCTTTAGTTGCTTCATCTAGAACATATATGTCATTTTGAGCTTGACTTGCTGTAGCCACAATTTTACCATAACTTCCTTTCCTGATTTCACATTTTGTGGAGTTGAATAACATTGTGTGTCCTTGATAACACATTTGTCCAACACTGAGCATATTGTGATTCATGCTTTCGACCAATAGAACATTCTTGGCTATAACATCTTTGCTTCCGAGAGTGACAATACCTGATCCTATAACATTTGAAGATCCATAATTTCGAAAGGATATGGTTCCATCCTTCTTCTCTTTAAGAGATACAAATTTCTTCCTATCTCCAGTCATATGCGTTGAGCAACCACTGTCAACATATCACACATCTTTTATTTTTTGAGCCTTGAGAGAAAGAACACAATTATCAATCTTCTTCTTCTTCCATGTTCGTTCATTCTGTGGCTTCGAACATTCTTCTGGAGGATTTTCAAGTCTACAGTCTCTGGATATGTATCCAAAGTTCTGACATTTGTAACATTCCATATTTTTTGTTAAATGTTCAAATCTATTGATGTTTCTTTGAGCCCTGGGAGGTTCATATTTGAAGAATCTCTTGGAATTGTATTGGTTCCTAGGGTACGTGCAACATTCTACAGCTTTATGACCAAATTTTCCACATGAGTAACAATAGCCATGAAAAATATGTTGGTACCTGGATGAAAATATTCATTGAGGAATCATCTTCCAAGGATGTGATTGCGAATCTTGTCCAATGAAGTCTTCATGTATGTCAGATCTCATAGGTTCATTGTATTTTTGTTGTGAGAAGGTCCACCAGCTTCTTCTTCTTTGTAAGCGGGGCCAGTTACGTAGATTGTAAGATCATTGATTGTTGATGAGTTCTTTCAATGGCCTTGAGTTGTTGGCATAGTTTTGGATAGTTTTTACCTTATTCACTTCCTTACGTAGCGAGACTACTTTAGCTTCTAATGCTTCCCTTTCTTGGTTTATTTCTTCCAACTTCTTTTCAAGTGACTCTTCAATACATTTTTGTTCTTCAACCTCAATTTTGAGACCTTGAACTTGCTATTCCAGAGTATTGGAATGGATCTTCTCAGCATTGAGCTCTTTCATAAGCTTCACTGACTCCTCATAAAATTCTTCTATGGTCAACCCTTCTTCTTAATTGTTTGATACTTCTTGTTCATTTTGCTTGGCCATAAACAATACTTTCTCATTAGCTTCTTCTTTGCTGTCACTTTCTTCATCGGATGATGAGCTATCTTCTTTAGAGAGAAAGTTCCTTTTGGATCCTTTCTTTTTTCCTTTCTTGTTGAATTTCTTAAAGCCTTTCTTTCGTTCTGAGTTGCTATGACTTTTGTTCGAACATTTTGCGACGAAATTCCCAACCTCACCACAATTGAAACATATCAATGGAAGTTTAGCTTTGAATTTTCCCTTACCTAGTTTTAGTTTTCTCGTAAAGTAAAAATATTCTTCATTTGAAAGACCTTCTCCATCATCTCCCTTTTCTTCACACTTGCAGGTGCATGTCATTTCAATTGAAGGTTGTTTGTCCTCATTGGTTTGCTCAGATGCAACGAATGAAATTTCTAGATTTGAAGTACCCTTTTCTTCATCAAGTCTCATTTCATATGAAATGAGAAATCCATGTAATTCTTCCTTACTGAGTTTGTCTAGATTTTCACTGGAATCTAAGACCGATACCTTTGGGTTGAATCTCCCTGGTAATGTTCTAAGAATCTTACATACAATAGTCTTCTCATCAAATGGCTCTCCCAATCCTTCTAGAGTATTGGTTATTTCATCAACGTACTGGAAGTATGCGGCAATGTTGCAATCTTCTTTCATTCTGAGTTGCTCAAATTTTTCTCTATAGATTTGAAGCTTTGCTTCTTTGACATCTGAGTCACCTGCATATATATTCTCAAGCTTGTCCCATACATTTTTGGTGGTTTTACAACCCAACACATTATGATAAGAAAATTCAATAAGTCCACTGATAATAATATTCTTTTCTTTTGCATCATTTTCCAAATTCTTATTACCTTGTTCATACACAGTTGATGTAAATCCATTTTGCAAAGTTTCCCATACTTCGTAACCTTGCGCCAAGAGATATACCTCCATTATTCCTTTCCAAAGTGCATAATTATTTTCATTGAATAGGGGTACACCATTCTTGGTATGCTCCATGACCTCCTTCCAGCTATTAAACTGCTATTGAAGGAACCAAGCTCTGATACCAATTGTTGGAAATATTAAGAGGGGGGGGGGGGGGGGTGAATCAATATTCCTTTCAATTAGAGCATTAGTTAATCTTCAATTATTATCAGTGTTTGTGCAATGATAGCAACAAACAAGAGGAACACAAATGCACACAGTTTTTAAGGTGGAGACCCATTCCAGGACAAAAAACACCTAATTCTTTTGTTATAATTCTTTAATATTCAACTCCAATTGAAAATAAATCTCCAACTTCCTAGAATATAGAGAATCATTCTTCTCCAGCTCCCACTGGATGGACACTCCAACACTCAAGATTCTTCAGTAGTCAACTGAATGAATGCCCCAACACCCAATGAGCTAAAACTCACCCTGGCACCACCCTACCACCCTATAGAAGAATAAAAGAAGAATGGACTATCGTAGCAGGGAAAATGGTCCACTTTACAATGATATAGAATGATGTAGAAGAAGAAGATATACTAGACCATAACCCCAACTTTGACACAACCACCTAATGATGATTCTAGGCCTCTCAACACTGCCTTTTCAACCCTTGGTAGATAGACACTAGTACAATTTGTAAAATAATGTATTTAAAATGACTAAGTACAATGATACCTTTAAAATGATTGTATGCAGTGCTGCCCACTTGAAGACTTCATATGATGAACTTCTTGCTGCTGTTATGCACCTTGGTTGCTGCTCTTGTCATGATACCCTCTACTGCACCTTGCTTTGCTTTGCTGCTATAGAAAGTCTGGTCCTTTGCAACCCTTGACAACACATGATCTAGCTTTTTCTTTCCTTCTAGGAGCTCAATATTGAATCTGGTGTATCTCTACTATTTCAGATCCTCAATATCTGATTTTTAGTTCTGTAGTAATCCTTTTAGTCTTCTTTCCAATGCCACAAGTCTGACCCAATTTGGATTCTTCAAGTAATATTTATGCCCAATCTATCGCAATTCCCTAATTACGGATTATTTTAGTAGAGCACACTTGTACAATGTGCCACGTGTCACTGTTTCTTCATTTAGCTCTGAAATTTATAGAGCAAAAATCAAATACTGTGCAATAACTACCAATTTTTATGGAATTCCAATCTGATACTCAGAGAGAGAGTTATGACAATTTTACCAAGGTCACTTCTTTGAGATGAATTTCAGGAGCCTGCAAAAACCTTGAATTCCACAGATCGTATCTCAAAAACTATTCTGCACCTTGATCTAAAATTTTTACTGCTGCTTCCCCAGGATTTCAGCTTTGTCTCATAAAAATTTCAGCTTCTGAACCTTCGTAGAAAAAAGGTTAGAGCGAAATTTCCATGATGAACTGTTTCAGATGGCCGAATCCCTTACATAAGGAGGAAATGAAGATCACAATTTATATGAATGCTTAAGTTAAGAGGGGCTTCAAAAAGTGAACGTGGGAGGTATTTTAGGAGCATAAAAAATATTAATGATGACTTTTCAATGACCCGTGTGTTGAACCCTTAGTTAAACTGAGAGGGGGGGGGTGAATCAGTTTAACACATTCATGGACTTTTAAAACTTTTTCATTAACAATTGTTTACACCTTCATTTCATGTTCAACTTAACATGTGACTAATCTTAGAATGTGAGCAGTAAGCATTAATATAATGTAACAGTAGAATTAATATCAGAGCAGCAAGTATTAAGCAGATGATATAAACCAGATCAACACATAAACATCATGCATAGAGACACTAGCTATAAGTGGAAACCCATAAAGGGAGAAAACCACATCTTATTATTGTTGTGATGCAAAGGAAAGCTCCAACTCCCTCTCACCACTGATTTTTTGTAGGCACCAACCTACAAGAGGCTCCAACCTCAATTCTGCAAGCTACAACTTGCAAGGAAGCTCCAACTCCCATCAATTTTCTGCAGGCATCAACCTACAAGAGGCTCCAACCTCAGTCAGCTACAACTGACATTTTATCAAGCTACAACTTGATGTGGAAGCACCAACTCCCATCTATTTTCTGTAGGCACCAACCTACAGGAGGTTCCTACCTCAATCAGCTACAACTGACATCTATCAAGCTACAACTTGATAGGGAAGCTCCAACTTCCTTACTCTTTCAAAAGAGAAACACTTGGTGATTTACCTTGCATATCAGCTCTGTTCTGTTCCATCTGCTTTTTTGTTCAACTATTCTCATATTTTCCCTGTATCATCTCTACATCTTCTCAGATTCTTTATCAGCTTCTTCTTCTTCTCTTCTCAGCTCCTCTTTCTTCTTTGCCTCACTGCTTCATTTCTGAATTCTCTTCACTCACTCTCTCTAACCTCTTTTATGCATATCAAGTTGATAATATATATAGAGTTCATCACATGACTTTTTACATTCCTCAAGGAATTTGAAGTGAATAGTCCTGACTCTTTTCCTTCTTCCTTCTCATTTCTTTTACCTGCTCATTCAGAAAAATATAACAATATGCATTAATTTCAATACTACAGTGGGAGTTTTGTTTTCCTACCGAAGACTTTCCAATGCATCACAAATAATAAAAAATTAATTACAACATTTACATTCACATTTTAAATTACACATTTCAATTTCACTCAGCTCCTTTTCTAAATTTTGGCTTTACTGGATTTGTCTTTTCTGTTGTTGTTGAGTGACTGTTCTATATACTTTGGTTCACCTCTGTGTCTATTCATCTTTTTCCCTGTACCATTTTTCTGCTGCTATCTCTCTCTCTTTCGTTCTTGCATGCTTTAATCTTCATTGCAGATGTATAACTGCTGTACTTATAACTGTCTTTTAATATAACTGTTGTGCAATTTATCATTCTACTGCTGAACTAGAAATTTCAATAAACATATCTGGATACTCTAGAACTATGCGGAAGATTTGATAGTTTCTCATTCATCTATGGTTATGCAACCATATTACAAACGTAATATACCAATATATTATACATTTTTCTACCAGTGTTTCGAAATGCTGCATAGTATCCTTAACTTTGGCTTAAACCCCGACGCATCAACATTATATATATATGAACATAGATATACTCTTACATGCTCATGATTTCCTTGTAAAATATATTCCCCACTTCAATTTTTACAAACATTAACGCGCCGCTGACTTATATGAAAACCCAGTAGTAATATATATCCATATAACCTTTCGTGCCCTTCAACAATATTTAATCTTCGACTTGGGGGTTAAGATCTCGGCATAACACAACAATGTATATTGAACCAATAATGCGAAGGGAAATCGGGTCCCACACCCTTAATACATACCTTGTAAACCATCACATCCATCCAATGACTGTGATGATGTCTCTTCATTTTTGGTGATCCAATGAGCATAACGAATTATCGCACAACCAAATAGCACGAGAGTTAATTCTCCAAGTTCACATGATGGAGTGGGTCCCAACACTTAACTACCATTCTCATCCGACGACGGAGAACACGTCACTTTGCTCCACACGATCCAATGGATATCGCTTGGCATAGTTGCACGAACGATAATGCGCGATGGTGCACAGTGAAAGCGGTTTTGGGGTCCCTCTGTATGCCACGTGTCAGCCACACTATGGAATCGCTCCGATTTCTTGAAAACCGCTTGCCCGTCGAAGATGGTGCGATTAAAACCACTGGTTCGCTCTAAACCACGTCCAATTTTCCTCCTTCGTGGTCCCGCCCCTCTACTCCAGGTCCCGTCGTATAGTTCAACGTCAAATACTTAGTTGTGCTCAGGTTTCTCCCATTCTATTCATATTAACGTAGTTCTTCTGCATTCCGCTACTGGGTTCCATCTTCTGTAAACACACAACTTCGTGCCTCTACCTATTGTGAAATCCGTCATACAAGCCAGATTCCCAATACTCAATCACAATCTCATTCACTTTTGTTTCTCCATGAAATCATAACGCTGTTTTAATTTTTCTTCCTCCGCGTGATTATTTTAATGTAACTCAGGTTATATATAATTCGAGCTAGTCCATACTCTCAACGGAGATTGGAATGGATAGGCTTATTCCCTATTTTTGGATGCACATATACATTAAAGGGCATCTAAACTAACACAGGTCATATATATATGTATTCCAGCAAACATTCTCTATGATCAGGTGTCCATTCAATTGCATTCTTCAGCAAGTGGGTCAACCCTATCGAATTCACCATACAGAATTACATCCTTTACTGATTTGCTATCTCGTGCTTTTATAGAAATCAAATCTATTAGTCCTTTACTTAGATTTACTCAACCATACTTAACACATATTTGGAAGAGACCAGAACCCTCCAACTTTAGAGGTTTTTCAGGATGTATGAATCAATTAGAACTTCTGGAACAAATTTCCTCTCCATGCAGAGATTAGCAGTTCAGATTTTCCCATAATGAAATAAATCAGAGATTACAAGAATCGACCCCTTTTTCTCAACCTGCAATGGGTTCACAATTTCGGTTCATTCTAGAATGCATACAACTTGTTCTCTATACATTGAGTTAGGAAATTAAACAAATAGGAATATACACAATGATTGATTCTTCCTGATTATAAGTCACACTGAGTCACTAATTCATCCAATGATACAGAGTTTCACACTAACCCTACTACAGTATTTCCATTAATCCATTAGTTCCAATACACACAATTCCACAGTTCTTCATCAACATATAAAAATGAAATCAACTAAAAAACCCTCCTGGTCTTGGCCAGATATTCAATTGGCCCTTCAGTTAATTACCTTGTCTCTCCCTAGCAACTCTCTCCTTTTCCATCTCCTTTGCCTTTGTTTCCTCTTATGTCTCTGTTGTCTTTCCAGATCTCCAATCAACTAACCCTTCTAAAACTGCCTCAGCTTCATGTTTCATGCTCTCTTTTCCTTGCTGTTGTTCCAAGTGCTCCTCCTTTGTCATTTCCTTTGCCATCAATGAAAAAATTTCCAACAGTCTCCCCCTTTGGCATTGATGGCAACCCATCCACCAATAATTCAATGCTTCCTCCAAGTCTTCCTCTGTCTGGCTTCTTTTAGAAGACCCTATCTTCTGTTACTTGCTTTTCCTCCCCCTTTGAAATCAATGGAAAAGGGTTGCACATTTCCTAGAGTGCTTCCTATCTCTTCATTTCCTCTCTCTGAGATGTTTTGGCCCTCTTCTGCTGACTTTGTACCATGCTTCTTCAGACTGATGTACAAGACTTGTTGAGAGAACACTTTGAGGATTATTGAACTTGAATATACACTATAAATTGATACAATTAAAATGCATAGACTTCTTTCACTTGTATAGAGCTAAAAGTGAAGATAATGACACTTCATAGAACACATTTTACTTGCATTTTCTAATCAAGGATGCATCTCTAGATCAAGAACTAAAATGCTGAGAAGGCTTCAAATATACTTATGTCTCTTTCTGATGTAGTGAGCTAATATATTTCTATTAAGGAAGATTGTAGTTGGAATATGTCTTCTCCTGCAATACTCATCTGCAGTACCACACTTGTTCAATTATGATAATGATGCCAATATATATTTTATTTTTGTGGTACACCTTTCATGCCTGTTGGTGATGATATGAGCTAGGATCCTGACAAGGATATTACTTTTAAAGACTGAAGGTTCTTTTTGTTGATATGAAAAATGAATCAAGCAAGAGTTTACAACTTATTGTGAGATTAGGCAATATATTTTAATATAAGAGACCAAATGACTTTTACTGCTTGCACACTGTACTTTCAAAACAAATCCTTCAATGTATTGGTCAGTCTTATTTATCAATCATGCAGTTTTCTTTATGACATGAGGAGGTATGTATGTCAATGATAAATCTCTCTTTAAAGGTGGATTACCAGTAAATCCTTTGTGCTGATGTAGGATTTAGATTATTTTAAAAAACTTTTGAGATTCAGATGGTAATCATAGCTAGTCCTTTATTCTTCATATACTTTGACTGTTCTATCATAATGAACTTCCATAAAGGCATATTCAAGATGTTTAATTGAAAACTCAGCAAACAGACTTCACATAGCTTTGTAACTGATCTTTAAAAAGAGGCCTTGAATATATACATGTACCAACTTCAGGAAGGCATGAAATTATATATAGAAAAAGATATTTCTTTGGTGCACAATATACTACTTCAAGTGTAAATCAGATACTGATCCTTTAGCACTGCTACTGCCCTTTTTATGCTGAATGCAGATAACCATGGGAATTTTACCTTGATGTATTATTGCCATAGTCCTTTGATCCTGAGGACCTGTATCACACTACTGCTCTATGACAACACTTGATATTCTGTTGATAGGCATGCTACTTGTACCTAAACACCAATTGATATTACTTTGATAAACCATGCAGAGATTTCAATTCATCTTGCACATTAACCCATAATTGATGCATCCTTCATAAATTATATTATTGATCTTTCCACTGTTCACACCAACAATCATCAATATATTGAATCTGATCCTGGCATTATTTACCACTCTTGTTTTTCTGTCCTTCTGTTCCAAAGAAAGCCATTGAATTTTCCTTTCTAAGACTGCTCTTGAATCATTGCTGCTTTAAAAATCAATTTAACAGTTCTAAAGTAAAGATATTTGGGAAGGCATCTTCAATTTCTTTTCTATGAATCTTCATGGGCTGATTACTCAAGAATTTATTACTCACTTAACTGCATTTCTCCAGGTGGACCTTTCGAAAGATGTAATGCACTAATGATAGGCACTTTTCTTACTCATCCTTCTGAATGTGATACATTGTTAATTCTAGTAGTAGGAGGCATAGTGTGATCATCACTTTAATGTGCTAAAGTCTTCTTAGCTTATATGTTCATTGCTAAGGTTTCCTCTATCATCATGGCTTCTTGCTCTCTTCTCTTCTTCCATTAATCTATCAGCTACTTAATACTTCAGATGATCTTCTTTCTCTATAGTTCTCTTTTAGAGGAATTTCCTTTTTCTTCCTGATCTCATAGCTGTTCTCATTACATGGAGCTCTTCTTCGACTACTTTCATGGGGTCTATATATGAACTGCTCTCCCCCTGGGATGTTGCTTCATATTTGTCACTGGATGGATTTTTGCTTTGCTTCCTATAGTAGCTCCCCCTGAGACTATGGAGGATTCGTTATGTTATTGAGATAATAGGCTCCCCCTTTCTCTTTTCCTTCCATACTTTAATGGGGTTCTTCATAATGTCTGCACTTCTCTTAAATTCATAGTTTTGTTTGATTTTCTTTGTTTCCATCATCTGTCTAGAGTTCTTCAGTATATATGGTAGTTTACAATCCTTTTCTTTATGGCCAAGCTTGAGGCATACATAACATCTTATTTTGTCAAAGTTCATTTGAGCCGATGTATAATAATTTTCTCCCCTTCTTGAATACATTTTACAATCAACAATTTTATGTCCAAAATTATTGCATGCATAACAGTAGCCATGGAAATGATTTGTGTACCTGGTGAAAGATTGTCTTTTCCATTTGCTTGCTTGAGGGATTCTTCTCTTTTGCTCTATCCTTTGCTGGTTGGACTGAATTGGCTTTGTCTTACAATATGCTTCATTATGTCCTGGTTTATGACAATAGAAACATGTGCTATTTTTCATAGGAGGAAAGAACCTCCTTTGACATCTTCCAAATTTATTCAATTCATCTTCAGGAGCATATGGGCCTTTAGCAGCTGATTGTTTCATCTTCTCATTCTCTATCCTACCCTGTTGCTGCTTGATTCTATTTGTTTCTTCACAAATATTGTTCTTGCTGGCTTCTATTTTTGTAGTAATCTGCTAAGCTACTTCACTGCCCTTTACATCTTTTACAAAGATGATTTTCTTGTTATCTTCTACCTTGGACTTACTGGTTTCTCCTTCATATCCTATTCTAGTCTTTATGGGAGGTGACCTTTGTGCATTTATAATCTGGTCCAACTGTCCAGAGCCTTTCATTAGAGGTGTATTCATTAATAGTTCTCTTTGGGATTTTTCTAATTTCTTTCTTAAGCTCACTAATTATTCTTCCAATATTTCACATTCCTGACTTTTCTCTCTCATTTGTTGCAGTAGAGTGTCTTCTACTTTATTTTCCTCTTGAAGCTGTGTCTTCAGGCCAATAATTTCTTTCCTATATTCATATCATCTCTCATCGCATATTTGTAGTAATCTCTTAAGGTCTTTGTTTTTATTCTTCAATCTTTCTATTTCAGGCAGAGCCATGTCAAGTTTGGATTTTTCTTCAGCTGCAATTTCTTCATGGCTCTTACTACCATTCACACTAGTAGGTACCTCATTTGATTGAGCATCTTCTTTTTGACATGAATTTCTCTTTTTCTTAATTCTCTTCTCCTTCTTGACAATGCAATCCTTAGTGTCTACTCCATGCATGAAATGCAGTCTGTCCTAGATTTCTTTTGCTGAAGTTAAATCCATTATTAACTCAAGATCCTTGTTATGAAGATTGTTATATATCACACATTTTTCCTTGGCATTCCTCTGTTTTTATTTCACCGTGCGTGAGTCTTTGCAGTAACCATCACATACAAGCTTCCATACCTCAGGTTCATAGGCCATTAAAACTATTTTAACCTTATCTCTCCATTTAGGAAAGTTTGTTGTATTTAACACAAGTGCATTTTGATAGTCCATGACTCAACCAGATCTCCTTCAAGCTATTAAGATTACACCAAAGGAACCAGATTTGATACCAATTTTTGAACCCTTATTTAAACTGAGAGGGGGGGGGTGAATCAGTTTAACACATTCATGGACTTTTAAAACTTTTTCATTAACACTTGTTTACACCTTAATTTCATGTTCAACTTAACATGTGAGTAATCTTAGAATGTGAGTAGCAAGCATTAATATAATGTAACAATAGACTTAATATCAGAGCAGCAAGTATTAAGCAGATGATATAAACTAGATCAACACATAAACATCATGCACAGAGACACCAGATATAAGTGGAAACCCATAAAGGGAGAAAACCACATCTTATTATTGTTTTGATGCAAAGGGAAGCTCCAACTCCCTCTCACCACTAATTTTCTGTAGGCACCAACCTACAGGAGGCTCCAACCTCAATTCTGCAAGATACAACTTGCAAGGAAGCTCCAACTCCCATCAATTTTCTGCAGGCACCAACCTACAAGAGGCTCCAACCTCAGTCGGCTAAAACTAACCTTTTATCAAGCTACAACTTGATGTGGAAGCACCAACTCCCATCTATTTTCTGCAAGCACCAACCTACAGGAAGCTCCTACCTCAGTCAGCTACAACTGACATCTATCAAGCTACAACTTGATAGGGAAGCTCCAACTTCCTTACTCTTTCAAAAGAGAAACACTTGTTGATTTACCTTGGATATCAGCTCTGTTCTGTTCCATCTTCTCTATTGTTCATCTATTCTCATATCTTCCCTATATCATCTCTGCATCTTCTTAGATTCTCTATCAGCTTCTCCTTCTTCTCTGCTCAGATCCTCCTTATTCTCTACTCAGCTCCTCTTTCTTCTCTGCCTCACTGCTTCATTTCTGCATTCTCTTCACTCACTCTCTCTAACATCTTTTATGCATATTAAGTTGATATTATATATAGAGTTCATCACATGAATTTTTACATTCCTCAGGGAATTTGAAGTGAATAGTCCTGACTTTTTTCCTTCTGCCTTCTCATTTCTTTTACCCGCTCATTCAGAAAAATATAACAATATGCATTAATTTCAATACTATAGTGGGAGTTTTGTTTTCCTACCGGAGACTTGAAAATGCATCACAAACAATAAAAAATTAATTACAACATTTACATTCACATTTTCAATTACGCATTTCAAATTCACTCAGCTCCTTTTCTGGATTTTGGCTTTACTAGATTTGTCTTTTTTGCTATTGTTGAGTGACTGTTCTGTATACTTTGGTTCACCTCTGTGTCTATTCATATTTTTCCCTGTACTATTTTTCTGTCGCTGTCTCTCTCTCTTTCGTTCTTGCAGGCTTTCTTCTTCATTGCAGTTGTATAACTGTTGTACATATAACTATCTTTTAATATTACTGTTGTGCAATTTATCATTCTACTGCTTAACTGGAAATTTCAATAAACATATCTGTATACTCTAGAATTATGTGGAAGATTTGATAGTTTCTCATTCATCTATGGTTATGAAACCATATTATAAACGTAATATACCAATATTTTATACATTTTTCTACTAGTGTTTTGAAATGCTCCATAGTATCCTTGCCTTTGGCTTAAACCCCGACACATCAACATTATATATATATGAACATAGATATAATCTTACATGCTCATGATTTCCTCGTAAAATATATTACCCACTTCAATTGTTACAAACATTAATGCATCACTGCCTTATCTTAAAACCCAACAGTAATACATATCCATATAACCTTTCAGGCCCTTCAACAATATTTAATCTTCGACTTGGGGGTTAAGATCTCGGAATAACACAACAACGTATATTGAACCAATAATGCGAAGGGAAATTGGGTCCCACACCCTTAATACATACCTCATAAACCATCGCGTCCATCCAATGGCTGTGATGATGTCGCTTTTTTTCAGTGATCCAACAAGCATAACGAATTATCGTGCAACCAAACAGCACGAGAGTTAATTCTCGAAGTTGATGTGCTGGAGTGGGTCCCAACACTTAACTTCCCTTCTCATCCGACGACAGAGAACACGTCACGTTGCTCCACATGATCCAATGGATATCACTTGGCATAGATGCATGAACGATAATTCACAATGGCGCACAGTGAAAGCGGTTTTGGGGTCCCTCCATATGCCACGTGTCATCCGCTCTATGGAATCACTCCGATATCTTGAAAACCGCTTGCCCATCGAAGGTGGTGCTATGAAAACCACCGATTCACTCTAAACCGCATCCATTGTTCCTCCTTCGTGGTTCCGCCCCTCTACTCCAGGTTCCTTCATATAGTTCAACGCCAAATACTCCGTTGTGCTCAGTTTTCGCCATTCTATTCAAATTAACGTAGTTCTTCCGCGTTCCGCTACCGGGTTCCATCTTCTGTAAACACACAGCTTCGTGCCTCTGCCTATTATGCAATTGGCCACACAGGCCAGATTCCCAATACTCAATCATAGTCTCATTCACTTTCGTTTCTCCTTGAAATCATAACTCTGTTTCAATTGTTTTTCCTCCGCGTGATTATGTTAATGTAACTCAGGTTATATATAATTCGAGTTGGTCCATAATCTCAACAGAGATTGGAATGGATAGGCTTCTTCCCTATTTTTGGATGAAAATATACATTAAAGGGCATCTAAACTAACATAGGTCATATATATATATATATATATATATATATATATATGTATTCCAGCAAACATGCTCTACGATCAGGTGTCCAGTCAATTGCATTCTTCAGCAAGCGGGCCAACCTTATCGAATCGACCATACAGAATTATATCCTTTACTGATTTGTTATCTCGTGCTTTTATAGAAATCGAATCTATCAGCCCTTTACTCAGATCTACTCAACCATACTTAACACATATTTCGAAGAGACCAGAACCCTCCAAATTTAGAGGTTTGTCAGGATGTATGAATCAATTAGAAATTCTGGAACAAATTGCCTCTCTACATAGAGATTAGCAGTTAATACTTTCCCATAATGCAATAAAACAAGGATTACAAGAATCGACCCCTTTCTCTCAACCTGTAATGGGTTCACAATTTCGGTTCATTCCAGAATGCATACAACTTTTTTTCTATACATTGAGTCAGGTAATTAAACAAATAGGAATATAGACATTGGTTGATTCTTCCTGATTATAAGTCACACTGAGTCACTAATTCATCCAATGATACAGAGTTTCACACTAACCCTACTACAATATTGCCATTAATCCATTGGTTCCAATACACACAATTTCACAGTTCTTCATCAACATATACAAATGAAATCAACTACAAAACCCTCCTGGTCTTGGCCAGATATTCAATTGGCCCTTCAATTAATTACCTTGTCTCTCCCTAGCAGCTCTCTCCTTTTCCATATCCTTTGCCTCTATTTCCTCTGATGTGTCTGCTGCCTTTCCAGATCTCCAATCAACTAACCCTTCTAAAATTGCCTCAGCTTCATGTTTCATGCTCTCTTTGCCTTGTTGTTGTTTCAAGTTCTCCTCCTTTGTCATTTCCTTTGCCATCAATGACAACATTTCCAACACCATGCGCCAACCCCATGGGGTTTTAGCCCACTAACTGGGGTTACAAACTTCAAAAATGAATATCTTTCAAACCATGAAGAATTACATGGTGTGCCATATATCAATGGAAACATATCGATAAGTAGAAACCATAGAAAGCATTATTAACCCATAATATATTAATTTGGTTAGGTAAAAGTTCCCATGCAATATTGGGTTAGCCCGTGGTGCTGCTTGGGTTGATATCAATGACAACCACTGATCAACATCTTGTATCCTAGACCTGCAGATTTAATTCATGCGAAGTGTTTGGCAGAATGTCAGCCCCTATTGGGGATGGTCATGCCTAGTCCCAGAGTCAGTTTTTGGTTATTTTACATTGTATTCGTACATTTTATAGATTATAAAAGCTACAGGAAGTACTAGGTAGTGTCTAGGGTTATGGGATTAAAAATTTCCTTAAATTCCATGGACAATGGCATAGGTCTAAGAAGATGAGTCCCAGGACACACACATGGCTATGTTGTGGGAAGGGTTCTCTAACAAACCCGAGCTAAAATTTCATGTAATAAATATTTAATAAAGGAAAAAATATGACCATGGTTAAGGGAAAATTATTCCAAGATGAATTTTGGGTAAATATATCCTTGTGGACATCACTGGATATTTTTTATGGCAAAATAAAATTATAAAATGAAATGTATAGGCATTAAAGAGGAAGAAAGTATTTTTCACACATTTATTTATGAAAATAAAGAAAAATAGGAGAAGAGAAAGGTAAACTTTTACAGGTTGCATGTGAGGAGGAAATTAAAGGAAAATAATGGAAAATGGAGAAAATAGAGGCATCATTGATAAAAAAGGCTTTTGAGAATCAATTAGTACTTTTTTTTTTCAGTTTAGTTTCGTAGCCCTCTCATTATTTTGTCTCTCTCATACTCTTTGACACTTGGATTTTTTCTTGGAGAAAATCGACATTGAGCCAAGAAAGAGGAAAGAAAGAAAAGGAAGGACACAGAAAGAAAAGGAAAGAAAAGATAAAGCAAGGAAGAACATGATGTCATATTTTTTCAAGGAAGAGGATGGTGATCCTTCTTGGAATGTCTCATAAGAGTTTTTACTCATTCATGCTATGTCTTGTATTTTAGACTTGTATATTTCATGCATGCCAAGTGTTTTATAGAATGTCATCCCCCGTTGGGTATGGTCATGCCTAGCCTTGGAGTCATTTTTTGTTTATTTGGAATTGTCTTCATACATTTTATGGATTCTAAAAGCTACAGGAAGTTCTGGGTAGTGTCGAGGGTTATGGGCTTAAGAAGTGTCTTAAATCCCATGGACACTAGCACAAGTCTGAGAAAATAAGTCCCTGGGCACACACATGGATATGTTGTGGGAGCATTAAGAGCCTCACAAACAAACTCTTTCACATATAAGGGAGCATCCAGTGTTTTTCATCAGTAAAATTCAGTAGGACAGAGGGAGAAGTCAGGTTGAGGATTGGGATAGCATTTGGGGGTCTTGTAGTAGGTGCATGGAGATTTTGTTATGGTGTTTTGTGTCAATTCCACTTCCATAAAGACACCAAGGAAGTTGAGTCTTGTCTTAAATTGCCTCATCTCATATTTACCCCAATTTTTCAGTTACTTGGGTAGACATCAGGGGAGGTTTACATTACAAAGTTTTTGCTTCTTGCTAGTGGCTGCCAGTAAACAATCAAAGCGAGTTGGTGCTTCCTCTGAGTGGTGGATCATAAATAAATAGATGTAATAAATTAGGTGTTATTATTTACATCAAAATAAAAAACAAGCTTTGGTATTTTTTCTCCTAGAAGGGTTTCCATGTTAAACCTCGGTGTTCATGTGTATGTTTCTCATACTGTATGTGTTGATTCTATGCTTTTACCACATGATATGTTATCGATGTTAGTATGGATTTTTTCCAAGATTTAATGTTAAATATAAATTTGAAAAAAAACTCAAGTTATCCATAATACGGATTCAACCCCTCTCTTGGTATTAAAATTGTTTCAAAAAATTGGTATCAGGGCCTGGTTCATTCAAGAAAATAGTAATTTCTTGAATGCATATGAAAGGGAAAAAATGGATAATCAAGCTTGGAAAACACCAGAGGGAGTTCCATACTTAAATTGAGCAAACTATGTACTTTTAAGGATCATAATGGAAGCCCATTAAATGAATTTATATGTTCATTTATGGTGCTCCATAGTGAATGGAGAAAAGATCAAGTAGAATGATGAAGCTGAAATCTTCCTTTTGAAAAGGATATCAAATCTAGATGTTGATAGAGTAGGTCATTGTGAGAGAAATAAGGAAATGTTTGACAGACTACAATGTCTATATAGAGGAGAAATACACACAAAAACAATGGATTTTGATGAAACTTGTTGCCCAAGAAGTGAACCTAAATATGTGAAGGCTTTGCATAATGAGAAGAAGAGAAGGAAGAAGAAGAAGAAGGTATCTCAACGGAAAGATGCTAAATAGACTGAAGAACCTTCTTCAAGTTAAAAAAAATTTTCTCATGTGATTCTCGAGAGGTGTTGGCTTGAGGGTTCCTAACACAGGTTTAGAGTAATAACACAACCAACAAAACCCTCAAACTAATGGCCCTTTCGGCAGTGACATACATAGGTAGACCAAAGTCACACCCGAAGTAGTATGGGGAGGTGCTCGAACCAAGTTTCCACACCAGGAGGGAAATTTTTTTATGTGGATCCAAAAAATCTAATGCGTACTGCCTTGTATGAAATTTCACAAAACCAGATGTAATATCCCAAAATAGGGAAAATAAGAAGTATTGGGAATATGTTAAAATATTTCAAATTTGGACTGCTCAGCAATGCATTCACTAAAAAATGCATTTATAGAAATTTAATCCATAAAAATGTAAAACATCACTTGGATACATGAAATATATCCATATAGCATCTAACTCCAAGAGGAGATCAGAAAGAAATGAAACTAGGTGAGGTAAACAGACCTCCCACACTAGTGTAGCTGAAAATTACTAAAAACCCCAGACACTGCTACTCAGAAATAATGCAAAAAAGAGACTGCACAGTATTATGAGGGTTTTAACTCAGAAAATAGGATAACAAGTAGATCTACTCATATATGAATCAATAATGTTGAAGAACTGATATCTAGACTCCATATACAAGATACAAGATAACCCGGGAAGGGTTTCTTGTCATACACTCTACATACAAATGTGATCTTCAGAAAATTACTAAATAATCACTGAAACACTAAAAAATCAGAGTGTACAAGGCTGAAATATGTATGATCTGATGTATATCCCTCAAGGGATTCCTCCCATGAAAGGATGAACCTCTCAATCACAAGAAAACATTGCAACGGAGCCGCTAGACCATCCAATGAAGATGCCTCCAAAAATAAAGCATTCCCTAGATAGAAAAGCACTGGGAATGTTGGGGAAATGAGTGGTATACTACCATAGATCTGAAATAATCTCTAGACCTCTCCAAGCAGGTCTCGCAAGTTAAGTAAACCTTCCTCCAAAGAGAAACTAGCTCAGAAAGAGGGATTCCAATACCTTCCACTACAACACCCTGCAACACTGCACAATCACCTGTAGAAACTGTGCTGATGAGGTAGGTTGAAGCTTGGCCTAAAAAATGATGTGGAAAATTAATGCAAACTCTCCTAAGAGGCTCCTCAAGGAAATATGTTGGATTCTCGCTCGGGATCACCCGGTGCTAAACAACACTGCTACTCTGCTAAATAGCAAGAGGAAGTAAAAATTCTAAGCAGACAAAATAATAATCTAAAACATGAAGAATAATGATGTCATCCTCTTCATTAAATAAAATATGAGTTTTCTTTTCCTTGGCGCCACTCAATTAGGTCATCTCCATTAAAATATTCATCTCCCTCCAAAACTGTGTTATTCCTTCTTTGATTCCTGCTCCTCCACCACTCCGTTGTTGACTTAGTCAAACTGGACTTAATCGGCTTGATATTATCCCCATTCACAAATGGAGGTGTTTTATTAAGCTGTAAAGACTATCTCCCTTCACACTTGGAGTGTTTTTATTCCTCCTTAGAAGACTTAGGGGCATTTCTACCAATTTATTTACCGGTTAGAGATGCTGCTAACTCTAATGTTCCATTTAGCTTTGAGGCTAAAATTTGGGAACATTACAGTCCTCCCCTCCAAAATATTTGCATGTCCTCTAGAAAATTAATAGGGAGAGAAAAATTTATCCCCTCCTCTTCTTGTGGCCTCCCATCAATGGCCTCCATCACTGCATCAAGATAATCTTCAATAAAACTGCCACCCAATGCATCCTCCCAAGTGTGCAAAACCAAATGGTCTACATCAATCAAAGATGGAAAGTGTGAATAGAAACCTGCTTGATGTCCCATGGCCTCCAAAAAGTAGGAGTGATGAAAAACATGGTGAATGAGCACCTCCCTCACCCATGCTATCATCTAGATGAAATGCGCCATCCTAGGTAGCTCATCAAAATAATTATCAACCCCGATCTTATACAATGTGTTGGGGCTACATGGAGAGATTGGATTCTTCCATCCAAATGGTTTATCTCTCCATTTATGGTAAAAATTGGGTTGCCTTTGTCCTTGGGATGAAATAACATGGCCTCCAAGAATGGCCCAAGCTCCCCCATCAAACAATTCAGCCATGAAGTGCCTCCTCAAGTTCTTCAAGTGGTTCCTCCCACAAGAAGGAAAAAAGTGTGATGTGGCAATCATGGTTTGCCCATGGTTCCTTCTAAAATGTACAAAATGTAAAGTGGGAAGAACCATGCTCCCAATGGGCTTCTTTACTACCTTCTGCACTCTCCAAAAAATGCTTCCCATGAGCATAAGCATATCAGAAATATATGGAAGCAAAGTACAATGAAAACAAGTTGCCAAATGACAATCAGAGAGTGAATCATAGTTCCACTCATGGAACCAGTGTAGTGCATCCTTTTCATGCATCAAAATAAGAAATAACAAGTTCCTTACTAGCCACTTGTCTACTGCCATAGTCATCTCATAATATGGAAACATGGAGTTACAATATGGTGTCAAGGGTGTACACTAAGAAACATGTGGCGTCCCCCACAAACCACCAAAAAGATATCCAAAACCAATGTTACAAGTAGCTGCAAGTACATCATCATACAATATGAAAGAAGAGATAATTCTCCTTGATACATCATGCTGCTCAAACAAGGAAAATAAGTACAATACAAAATGTGAAATTATATCTCCTCCATCATGTACTTGAGATCTTGAATTGAAATGGCTCAACTGGAATCTTTCCCTCACCTCCAATGAGTAGGGAAGTGGCTGTGACCTCCTATCTATCATCGTCTAGGCTATGCATCTCTCCATATGCTGAAATATGTCATGTTAGATGCCCTCCCAAGTGAACCCCTCTGCAAAGAAAGATATGCATCATAATGCATGGAAAGGAAGTCCTCATGTGTTGCAAGTAGCAACATCTCCTTGAGACTAGAAGATCTAGTCAAGAAGACTCTTCCATGTGAATATATGACCACATCATCCACCATATACTCATCATCTCTATCTGGGTCATCGAGAATCATGCATGCACCAAGATCCTTGGAGTACTCTACCAAGAGTTGAGATCTCTTGTATCGATCAATCCTCCTAAGAGACAGCGCTGGTGATCTAGCATTTGAAGCTCTCCTCATGCTGCTGCATGCTACTTTGACATTCCCCCATGCCAAAGTCTTCCTCCAAAATCTTCACCGCTCCAAAATCCAAGACTTGTGAACCCAAAGACAAGATGTCTCTCATCAACTCTAGATCAGGTAGCCTCCCAGGTGGAATGCCTCCATGTAGTGAGACATCATTGTCAAGAGTAGATTACACATATGGTTGGGAAAACTTGCCCCTGCCCTTACAGGGAAAATCAATCTGCCTCTTCCTTTCATTAGCTTTATGAAATAGAGAATGGTTTGTGCCTCTCATCAAGTGATGCTTCTCTTCCTCCCTACCTCCTACTTCCATCTACAATGCTGCAAAATCATGTTGCTCACTGATTGTGCTTGGACCTCTATTTATGAGATCCTAGGGAACTTCTTGCAAGGAGACAAGAATCCCTCCTGTCATATCATGTGCTCCACCTCCTCTGCATGAGGTACTGGATATGCTCTAGATGTTACAACGTTGTTTCCCTCAACTCCATCAATGTGTGTGGGAAACATCTCAACAATTTGATCCCTTTGAGAAAAAGAGATCCCCATGCCCTCTTGTTTAGGAATGTGAGATAGAAGTCCTGCCTCTAACAATGTTTCATGCAAGATGTCAACTTCTCCCATGGTTTTCTAAAGTGGAGTCTCCTCCATCACATGTAAGGTTTGTTTTCTCTCAATTTTTTATTGCTCATGTGTCTTAGGAAGTTTGCCATCAAACCTTCCCACTAATGTTTCAATGAATCTTTCATAAGAGGAAGTGTTTGCATTTTTTAAAGAAAAAGATTTAAAAATTCCACCATGCATAGGCCTTATCTCTAAAATGCAGGGTTACAACCTTGATGGCTTCATCTTCAGAAATATGGTGCTACTGAAAGTAGGAGTCTAGCTCCTTCACCCAAGCTCCAGCTGAACATGTAGGCGAGCCCTCAAAAGTAGATAGAAGAAATATATCTACATCCTGCTGCTTTCTCACCTCGACTTGGATATTTTAGAACCCCTAGAAATTAGTATGATCTCTAAACCTCTCAGTTTGAGATTCATACTCATGTAACAAATCAATAAGAGTTCTCCTCTTAGGCATTCTTCCTCATTTCATCCATCTCAAGATAGATTTGGGCACTTGACTGCATTGTGCATCATGGTGTGTAGTTGCATGCTCACACTCACCATGTGAAAATATAGATTCAGCTCTAGATTCAAACTCCTCTAGAGATCCCATCTCCATTCTTATTCTCTTCACCTATCCTTGAAAGATTTGCATAGATTTTGGAAGAAGCTTTGTAAGACGGTCTTCCTTTCTCCCTTCACACACTGAAGCCTTCTCTTTTCTATCCATCTCTCCTGAAAGTATAATGGCCTGAGATCCATAGGCTGAGCCAATATTGAAGCTTTTATACAACTGTAATATCACAAAATAGGGAAAATAAGAAGTATTGGGAATATCTTAAAATATTCCAAATTTGAACTGCTCAGAAACGCAGCCATAGAAAAACGCATTTCCAAAAATTTAAGACATAAAAATTTAAACCATAAATTGGTTCCATGAAATATATCCATCTATCATCTAATTCCAAGAGGATATCAGAAAGAAATGAAACTAGGTGAGGTAAACAGACCTCCCACTCTAGTGTAGCTGAAAATGACTAAAAACCCTAGACACTGCTACTCAGAAATAATGGAAAAAAGAGACTGCACATTATTATGAGGGATTTAAATCAGAAAATAGGAGAACAAGTAGATATACTCATATATTAATCAATAATTTTGAAGAACTGAGATCTAGTTTCCTCATACAAAATACAAGAGAACCCGGGAAGGGTTTCTTGTCATACACTCTACATACAAATGTGATCTTCAGAAAATTACTGAATAATCACTGCAACAGTAAAAAATCAGAGTGTATAAGGCTTAAATATGTTTTATATGATGTATATCCCTCAAGGGCTTCCTCCCATGAAAGGATGAACCTCTCAATCACAAGAAAACACTGCAATGGAGCCACTAGACCATCCAATGAAGTTGACTCCAAAAATAATGCATTCCCTAGTTGGAATGGCACTGGGAATGTTGGGGAAATGATTGGTATACTAAAAAAAATCTGAAATAAGCTCTATACCTCTCCAAAAAGGTCTCTCAAGTCAAGGAAACCTTCCTCCAAAGAGAAACTAGCTCAAAAAGAGGGATTCCAATCCCTTCCACTACTGCACCCTGCAACACTGCACAATCATCTGCAGAAAATGAGATGATGTGGTAGGCTGAAGCTTGGCCTGAAACCTGATGTGGAAAATGAACACAAATTCTCCCAAGAGGCTCCTCAAGGAAAGAGGTGGAATTCCTGCTCAAGAACACCTAGTGCTAAACAAGATTGCTACTCTTCTAAACAACAAGAGGAAGAAAAAAATCTGAGCAGAGAAAATAATAATCTAAAACATGAACAATAATTCTTCCATCCTCTTCCTTAAATAAAATATGAGTTTCATTTCCCTTGGCCCCACTCAATTAGTTCATCTCCATCAAAATATTTATCTCCCTCCAAAGCTGCATTATTCCTTCTTTGATTCCTACTCCTCCACCATTGCGCTGTTGACTTAATCAAAGTGGACTGAATCAACTTGATATTATCCCTATTCACACATGGAGGTATTTTATTAAGTTTTAAAGAGTGTCTCCTTTCACACTTGGAGTGTTTTTATTCCTCCTTAGGAGACTTAGGGGTTTTTCTACCCATTTATTCACCGGTTAGAGATGGTGGTAACTCTAATGTTCCATTTAGCTTTGAGGCTAAAATTTGGGAACATTACACCAGATGTAATTATAGACTGGCAGTAAAGCATATGTGCGTGCCTATATAGTGATAAAAATACTTATCCCTTTCATATTCATTGATTGTTATAGAATAAAACCTTACATAGAAAGATTATTATACTTCAAAATCTAGATATAATACTTAAGCATAACAATATTTATGAATACATGAAATGTACCAATGCGACCAAAAATTATGAAAAAACTTATGCATTCAATAGAACAGATCCATATATATAATAAGAAACAAATAATGTGCATAAGAAATCTAATATAGTCACGATTACAATCATAAAAATTCAAATTTCTCCAAAATTACCTTCTTTAATAATATATCTTCAATCAATACAAAATTTCCCTTCTACACATAGAGAAGTAAAGTTCGTGCACACAGCTCAGGACCAGGTCTCCATGCACACAACCAACTGGAGCCTTTCTACCCAGACTGGCCCGAAAATCAAATCAAAATATAAGTATTTATCAACATACTCATCTATCATATCATTCATATATATATTCTTCACTCAACTATTACATATTTATGTATTTTTACATGTGCACATATCATGGTCTCAAACCATGGTTTGAGACTCATGGTTTTAATTTTTACCAATTACAATAGATAAGGGACTTTGACTAGACCCAAATCCCCTTGATATCTATGCGCAATGCTTACAAATAAAACTTGACCAAAATTTATCCAAAAATTATTTACCCAGGGGACGTTGCTCCAATAGGCCCCCAAAAAAATTTAGTTACTCATCCCGAGTCAGTATGGTTTGGCTACCTGCATCTTACCTTCGAGAACTTGTACCAAACTCTAAAATGGAAGAGTGACTTTTGTGCTTTCTGATGCAGTGCTCTACATTTATTCGACCAATTTCTGCATGGTTGGACCTTCAGCAGACAAGATGATGCTGCATTGTGTTTGTTGTAGGTTCTCGAGGGCTATATCAATTGTTTGGGAGAGGGGCATGGCCTCATATTCCCATGACTTCATTTTTTCCTCCAACAGGTGCTCTCACCAATGCAGCGTCTAAAACTCTTCTTTGATAACACAAATCTCCTATAAACGACCTAGTCTTTGGGTAGGCACTAGGGCCAGCACTGCGACTCGAATGCCATCAAATGTTTATTCTTTGGCCCTTAGCTTTGCCTTGAGCTGCGAGATGAAGGGGTTGTTTTGGAAGGAATTCCAGAGACCCGTGGCTCCTTAAAGCGACTGGATTCCAACATTCAAAGCAATAATGATGCTAGAAATCAATTATTGGACTACTATAGCGTGTTACCCACAAATTTCTAGTGGTGTTTCTAGTTGAAACTTCATCTAGATATTAGAAATATTCAACTCGAGTTTTCCATGGATGTTCATGATGTTGGATCGGGATGCCTTAACTATCCTCGTCACGCGCACAAGATCATCCTCTATGACCATATACGGTCATTCGTACCAAACACCCTCAACATCCCCTTTTGTGTAGATGTTGATGTTGTGAAAATTTGATTTGAAATCGCCTATGTGTTGGTAATGCTCGTACAATGTTGGTGATAAGCACAACTTGGACTGCACCACTTGAAACAACTCAGAATCAAACATGACCTAGAAGATTTTTTTCTTTGTGATGTGGGAAGGAACCCTCAAGTTCCACATTGTTTCATAGCATGAAGCTTCACACAGATCCGAATCAATATCTAGGAACTGGGTGTCATTGGGTGTCTTCTCACCGATGAGTGCAATCAAAAGTAGCAACCATGCATAATAGAATTGTTTCCCCTCCTCTTGCGACTTGTGCACATTTTATAGGAGCTCTGTGAAAAAATATGAAGCCTAGTTATATTGTACTCCTTTCTCTGACTTCCCAGTTAAATAAGTTACGTGGGCTGGGACCTCTTTGGTTGACACTTCATCATCAACTTGTAGTCGAGGATTATTGTGCCAAATTTCATTGCATGGTCATTGATTTCACAGATAAGGAATCGACGAGTGTTGCTCAATACCTTGTAATCCTTCTTGACTTTTTTTGCCACTTTCTTCTCTAGGAATTTTCATCCAAAGGGCACCACAGGGACCTCCCCCTGACTGGGTAGGTTTGTGATCTAATGTATCATATTAGCATAAATAGGATGTGCTATATGAGCCCCAAACAATTGCATGCACCAGGGTGAGCATTTGGCACAAAAAAATAGCATTAACTGCATTGCATCAAAATTCCAGGATGTTCAACAAATTTAGAAGCCTTGGATTTTGTAGACCTTAATCCCAGGGATTTGGCTCAACCTTGATCATTCCCTCATCATAGGGTACTGGCTCCAAGTGTATTGTGTGCATGAGCTCAGGGAACTTCTCTTGATCGGCCAGGTCCCAGTCTTCCATATTCAACAGGGGGAGCTTCACAAACATCTCCCCCTCGAATGGCACGTCTTCAGGGAGAAAAAAGGAGTTGATATATGACCAAACCTTATCAAGTTCATTCAAAATCCTTACATACACTTTGCGCGGTGCCATATACTTGGGAAACCACATGATTGGAACTACCTCCATGACCTCATCTTCCTCTGTAATTGTTTCAGGTAGGTCATCCATAGGTATATTTTGGTGCTTGATAGTGGTTAATCAAAGCTTAAGAGTCTTCTGGCGTGGTGACTTTGGGACACCAAGGACTATGCTTTCTTATATTTTTGTGGATGGGTTGTAGACACATGTGTTTCAACGATCGATGTAGGGGTCTCAGTGACCTATAGAGGGGTATCTTTGGCTGGAATCGTAGAGGGTGTGGGTTTAGTGACAATCATAATTGGTGGAAATAAATATACTAACCCTTGGTTGCATAGCTCTTCATAGAATAAGGGGTCGATCCCAAACAAAAGCTTTAGGCAACTCATAGATAGCAAAGAGAAAAAATCACATGGAAAGAAAAGGGAACTAATGAGACCCTTCCCATTATATTTATAGTGATGGTATGGCCTAAATGGTATGATGTTCATTAATGTATCGCCATAAATTTTAAAAATACTCCAAATATGGCCTAATATCCTCCTTAAATGTAGTTTAACCACTCCTCCAAACGATAATAAATTTGTATTATCTAGATTTTCTTTTTCAACAACTAGTTTTTGGCACCTCTGTTGCTTGGTCACCCTCCTAGCACAACATCTACATGGTTGTCACACCTTTCTACACATTTTTCATCCTTGTTGTGCAAACCAGCTTCCCCAATTCTTGACAGATTTTTTTACGGTCATGCACCCTCTCACAATTTTCTGGGGCGCTAAGGCACTCCTCCAGCTATATAGTCATTTGGAGCGCGTAGGGATAGGGATATCCATTTAAGGTTGTATTCAACTTCCATTTACATACCCAGGAAGATTGTTGCCTCCTAAAGTGGCCGACCAATTGCACCTCCCTCTTTGATCTCGTTAACCACATAGGGACAGAGAAAATTTATTTTGAACTTCCTAGGGTAGTGTGTGTTAGCACTAGAAAATCAGAAAAGTAAACATGGCATTATTTAATGTCAGGCAGAAGGATTTACAGGGTTGAAAGAATTTAGAGAATCTAAAAGTATTTAAAAATCTATAAGTTCTAAGAGGAAAAATCAAATTGCACATAGAAATAACTAGTCAAATGCACCTTTGCACACAAAATTCTTCGATAAGCACGCCTTTGTGCAATTTTTACTCAAAAATGCATGTAATCCTGGGAGTGGAAAAAGTCACATTCCAAGACCACAAGGAACACTCTAGGACATTGATTTAACACTTGAAACCACCTAATAACCATTTCCAAAACCTCCTTAGGAACTCAAGGGAGCACACAATGGAATAAATTTAGCACACAATGGAATCACCATCCTCTCTTGGGTCACTATCCACAATGTACTAAGAGAGGGAAGGAGGATTTGAATTCTCCGATAAAAGGCCACCAAGAGATGAAAAATAGGAGAATACATTGTTATGCTAGCCATAATTGCCCCAATAAATACCATCAGTGTGTGATCCAGAGTAGAGATAGAGGGGACTTAGTTGTTGGCCATCCAACATCTCCACTCCACCATAGTAGAGAGAGGGATACTTTGTACCAAGATAGCTCAGAAGTAAAGACACCCTTACATTAGGACTTCTAACCCCTATTTCCAAGGGCTCCTTGGAAATTAGGTTAATGTTTCATCCCCATTTCCTACCAGCACTAAATAAGAGTGGACGTAATCACCTCCGTTTGGATTATTGAAGTTGTTTGACTCTATTTAAATATTTTGTGTTATTTGTTTTAGTTTTAATTTGTGAATATGCATGTTATTTCTCTATCTAGTATGTTTATGTTTGAGCATGTTCCACTAAATTCCTTGAATCCATATATTTTCTGTTTATGATGAATAACTTAAGAGGGAAAAACCACCACTCTTAAGAAAGTGTGCTTTCATACATTCGTGCATGAAAAACACCAACACAGGATTGACGACTCCACTCACTTTTATTTCCAAGTTTGTGTGGTTGTGCCTTTTTGCAAAGACCTCTACCTTTGCTATGGAGTTGGGCTGGAATTGCCCCCTTTTCCTCCTTCACTGCCTGGCTCATCTCTAGTGACTGACTAAAGTAGAAGATCTCCCAAAAACTACTCTATGGAAAAATTACATGCATTCCTCACAGATAGACGTGCCCTAGGGCGCGCGTCCAGAGGTGACCTGCACGCAAAAATCAGGCCTATTTCATCCGTTTGCGCACAAAAACCAGAAGTGGAATTTTCTCCATTATTTCGATATTTTCCTACTTGTAAAAGTGACTGGCAGCCCATAATACATCTTCCAACACTCGTTGAGGTTCCCTGCAACTTTTTAAATCTCACTCTTAGCTACTTTTACTATTTTAGGCATTAGTTTTATTTCAAGTTGATTTTTGCAAAGTTAACACATAGTTTAAGTAGAAATAAAATTAGCTTGCATTCCAAAATATATGTTTTTAAAATTTAGGTACCAAAACGCCTAGACAATTAGCCAAAGTAAGTGGCCCAATTCCACGCATGCTTAGCTAGTTCTTTTTTCGAGCATGAAAGTCATTAGTTTAGTTCATTTTCTTCATTAGGATTTGGGGACCAGGATATAATTTTTGATAGAAGAGCAAGTAATATCTATTGTCTTTGCACCCTCTGGTTGTTAGTATGAATTCTTCGTCGAAGTGTACGAAAAAGAACCACTTTAGCTACGCATAACTAATAGCCCTAACAACAATAGAGGCTGCCAAACATCTTCAGATCTGTGATTAGTAGTTAAAATGTTGCAACAAACAGATCTATAAATGGAAAGACATTAAGCAGTAAAGTAAAGAGTTTGCTCCATGCATCCAACAGACAAGACAAGAACACGATTTTTGAATGAATTTTTATATTACAGGGCACCTGGGAGGAAACAAGAAGGTGTATCGAGATCTCCTCAATGGGATGGGTTCTTTGTAGTCCTCAGCACTTCAGATCTAAGCTTTCTCTCTCTTGTAGATGTAGAAAACCCAATGCAGAAAGTAGAGCTCAATGGGAGAAAATGATAGAAATGAGACCAAGTGTATAGATCCAGAGTGATCTAATAGGCAACAAAAGGTGAAGAATGATGGGGAAAACCCTCCTATTTATAACAAAATATTGGGTCATTCTAGATCTTGGTGCATGATTAAAATAATGTTAATCAAATCTAGATCCACCTCTACGGAATATTTTATTATTATTTGTTGGAGGGAAAGGGTGTTTGACTTGGGTCAAATCCCTTGATTAGTGAAAAATAAATAAATAAATGATTTATTTATCTTTTTAAGGAAGTGGTTGGGAGATAATCAAATAAATAATGATTTATTTGATTAATGGTGGTTGATTTGGTCATATTTAACAGGGAATATTATCTAAATAAGATTTAAATAATTATTCCTAGAAAATAACAAGATAAATATGGGTTTATCTCATTAATTTCTTTGTTTTTGGGTTAAACATGACTGGGAATAATAATTAAATTATGGTTTAATTAATTATTCCATGAGGAAAATCAAACAAATATAGGTTTGTTTAATATTTCCTTTTGGGGATTTCTAATTTAACATAGTGAAAGCAGTTTTACTTAGGGTAAAACCGGTCTTACATGGTGTACTTGGGTCCATCTAATGATAAAAGGTTAGATGACCAAAAAATGGTGTAACAGATTGCCCCCCAGCGTGCGAGTGTCAGGAGCAAATCGTATGACCGAAGTACGTTGTAAGAATACAATCACTAGACAACAAAAGGGTATGTCAGAGAGAGAAGTGGGAGGTAGATAGTGTGCTGACGGACTAGACCCTGAGGAGACGAGACTCGCGGGTGCAACAAGTCTCTTCTTATGAGAGGGTACCTGTGCTGAAGGCGGCGGGGGAGGCATACCTATGCCCGCCGTGACAAAGTACAAAAGAATAGTGTGTCCAGTAAACAAGGGACCGAACCATAGAGTACAGCTGGCATAAACAAAGGCCAGATAAAAATACAATGAAGAGTCTCACATACATGTTGTGCCTGGGATAACAGCCAGGACTAGTACAATAATATCTGAGTACATGAGATAAATACAACCCAAATGCCCCCTGTAAATGGGCAAGGGCTCACAAAATCGGACTGATACATGCAAATCATAGAGGTGCTGCAAGTGGCTAAGGCCAACATCATCAAAATCTGGAGCAGCATCAAAGGCTGCAAAGAAGAGGTCATCCGGGCATGTGGGGGGCTACCTGCAGGGCCACCCCCTCATGAGGGTTCACACACACCCGGGAATCATCAAGAGCTGCTGCTGGGTCACTGGACTGTCAAGTATACGAATCTCGATCATGCTGAAAGGAGCTGGAGAAAAAATCAAGTCACAGGGAAAATGAGAGATCTCCCTGCCTGATCCGAGGCACCGAACAAGAGTGGAAGCTGGAACCAAGGTACACCGCCCTCTAGACCTTGCTTCTGGAATGAATGTGCTGATGTCGACAGAAGGAGGTCCGCCATAGGTGAGGAAATGAGAGATCCTCAACTAAGCCACGAGAGAAAACAATAGAGCGACGGACAGACTGACACTAATGATGGTAGTGGAAATGGGAAGGACTGAGTAGCGAATGGACGACTTCCCTTGTTAGAGCATAAAGAGCATGGATGACAAGGCAGCGACTGACACAAGATCATAAGGGATAGGGGACAGTGAGACTGAAGGTCATAAGGTGCGACGCAAGAGAGGGACCAAGCAATGAAGGATGGAGAGCTATGATGGGGTATAAAGGGACATGGTATAGACTCCATGGATGCAAGGATGACTCAACTTGGATGCTCTAAACAAGGGCGACTCGATGGTGCTGCCACACGGTAAAGGCCCCAATGGGGGACCATGAAAGCATGAGTTGAAGGTGGGAACTCATGACGAAAATCGACACGAACATGGACGAGTAAGGGGGCAGTATGGTGCCCCCAGTACAAGTGTCGTAGGTGAGGAAATTCGATTTTAAATGGAGGTGAGGTAACTTCGCGTGGACGAAATGGGTCCTGGTGCAGTAGGAAAAAAAATGAAACAACAGATGCTGGCTATCTAAAAGAAAATAAAACATGCATTTCTGAGGGGAAATGCTAAGGGTAATATTTCTTAAGATAGAGTGCATTGCGAGGGTTAGGAAGGGGATGTCCTTCAAAATCCTCTAAGAGGTATGCCCCTTTGCCAAGATCCTTACTAATGATGTAAGGGCCTAGCCATAATGAGTCAAACTTCCCATGACCCAGGACATCGTGGGCCTAGTCATAGACTAGAACAAGGTCGCCTTCGTGAAAAGTGCGAGGCTGGACTTTTCGGTCATACTGAGCTTTGGTGCGTTTTTTGGCCGCTTCCATGGTTTGTAAGGCAATACGGCGGTCTTCGGAGGCACGCTCGAGCATGATAAGTCGTTGTTCTAGTGGTTGGGTGTCAGGGAGAAGTTCAACGGCTAGTTGTAGAGAAGGAATTTCACACTCGATTGGTAAAACCGCCTCCTCTCCAAAGACGAGGTGGAAAGGGGTGAACCCGGTGGCGGTTTTGACAGAGGTTCGATAGGCCCATAAGGCAGGAAAGAGCATGAGATGCCAGTTGGTTTTGTGCTTATTCACTGTTCGTTGAAGCATAGTCTTGAGGATTTTGTTGACTGTTTCAACTTGGCCATTACCTTGGGGGTAATAGGAGGAGGAATATTGGTGCTCAAAACCCAACAGTGAGGATAGCTCACGCCATATCTCATCTTCAAAATGTCTACCATGATCAGAGACCAGTTGCTTGGGAACCCCGAAGCGAGCTATAACATGGTTAAAGAAAAATAGGGCCGCGGTAGCTGTCGTGTTGTTGAACGTTGGCATGGCCTCGGCCCATTTGGTGAAATAGTCGACCGCCACGATGATATACTTGTGGCTACCCGAGGATGGCGGGCGACACTCCATAAAGTCGATGGCCCATTTACAAAAGGGACCAGTGGAGACGACCGGATGGAGGGGAGCTGGTGGAGCTCTCGCCTTAGGGGCGAAATGTTGGCAGCTGGGACAGTGTTTGACTGCCTCGATGCAATCACTGAAGAGGGAAAGCCAAAAATACCCGGCGCGCATTATTTTTTGGGCAGTAGCGAGACCGGAGAGGTGGCCACCGCAAGCGCCGCTATGGCAGGCATTAAGGACCTGTTCTGCTTCAGCGTGTGTGAGGCAACGACGAAGGACCGTATCAACCCCATGACGATAGAGGTTGTCACCGATAAGTAGGTATCAAGGGGCTTGGTGTCGGATACGTCGGCGACCCTCACGGTCAAGGTGGAGGGCGAACTTTTGGGTTCGCAAATAAGTAAGAATATCGCCATACCACGGGTCATCAGAAGTAATGGCAAACAGGTGTTCATCAGGGAAATCGTCATTGATGGGAGGGTCTTGCGATCCGGTAGGTAATTCAGAAATGAGCTCAGCGAGGGCTAAGCCTTTCTTACTTTTTGGGGTGACAAATTCAAGGTCGAATTCCTGAAGAATAACGACCCAACGGGCGTACTTCCCAGTAAGTATACGATGACTCAATAGGAAGGCCATAGGGTTGGAATTTGTCACAACCTTGGTGGAGCGTAGGAGGATATAATGACGAAGTTTTTTGACTGAGAACACGACAGCCAGCACTAATTTCTCGTCATAGGAGTATGAGACAGGGGGTCCCACAAGGTTCTTACTGACATAGTAGATCACATGCTCGATGCCATGGTCATCCTCTTGGATAAGGACTCCAGCGACCGAATAGGTGGAAGCGGAGATATATAGGATGAAGTCCCGATTAAAGTCGGGAGGGCGAATTAAGGGAGCAGATGTGAGAGCCTGCTTGAGGGCATCGAAAGACTCGTGAGCATGGGTATCCCAAAAAAATGGGATGTGAGAGCGTAGGAGTCTAAGGAACCCGTGTGCGGTGGTGGCATAGTTAGGGACGAACCGACGAAGAAAATTAGCTTTGCCTTGGAGGCTTTGGAGCTGGCGGAGGGTACGCGGGATGGGGAGTTCAAGAATGGCTTGAACTTTCAAAGGGTCAAGAGTGATACCGTCCTTAGACACGATGAAGCCTAGGAGACGGCCGGCAGGAACGCAAAAGACGCATTTCAATGGGTTAAGGCGGATATTATACTTGCGACATCGGAGAAAAATGGTGCGCAGATCGTGTATGTGTTGCGCCCGATGCTTAGAACGCGCCGTGAGGTCGTCTAAATAGGCAAGTATAATATGAGCTAAGTCGTGGAAGCAATAAGACATGGCCCGTTGAAAGGTGGCGCCGGCGTTTTTTAGGCCGAAAGGCATGACCCGGTAAGCAAAAGTTCCCCACGGACTGATGAACGCGGTTTTTAGTTGATCAGCAGGACGGATAGCAATTTGGTTGTATCCGGAGAAACCATCCATGAAGGATAGGACCTCATGCCCCGCACACTCGTCAATGATTTGGTCGATAAACGGTGTGGGGAAGTTGTCTTTGGGACAAGCTTTGTTCAAGTCGCGAAAGTCCGTGCAGACACGAATGGTGCCTTGTTTCTTGAGAACAGGAACGGGGTTAGAAACCCAAGTGGTGTATTCAATGGGGTAAATGAAGCCAGCCTGCTTGAGCTTATCGATTTCGGCTTTGATAGCGTCACATCTGGAAGGATGAATGGGTCTCATCTTTTGGCGGACTGGTTTGGCATCAGGCCAGGTGTCGATATGATGTTCTACAATGGCAGGATCGAGTCCGGGCATTTCAGAATAGGACCAGGCGAAGATATCGCGGAATTCTTTGAAAAGCTTGGTGTAAGTTTCAATTTCTTCCGGGGTGCATTGGGCACCCAAGGTGATGTATTCTTCTATTCCTGGTTTGACCGAAATGTCAATTTTGATGGTAGACGAGATATTGGCCATGTTTCCTTCTTCGAAAGCATCAGGTGCAGGGATGGGGTTTTTGAACCAATCGATTGCATGAGGAATGAAGTCTTTGGTTTCCACAGCGTATTGGTCATGGGACTGCTGTGGGAGGAAATATGCGCAATGGTGCATATCATCCCAAGGAAAGTCGGGGTTGGTCATGGCTTCCATGATGTCTTCATCAGATTGGAAGATAGGAAGACTGGAGGAAGATGGGACACCCGAGGAAGTAGTGGTGGGGGACGGGTCATCATGAGGAGAAGGGCTCAGATGGGCGATCTCAACAGATCCAAGGTCGGCTGAGGAGCGGAGGGGATCGGTAGGTTAAGTGGCCGGTGAATTATCTCTCAAGGATGATGACATGTACAAAATGGTGGTTGAGGGCTCCGTTGGCTTAATAGCGGGAGGCGGAATGTAAATGGGGGAAGGAATGTCCTCTGGTCTGATCGAAGCGGCCTTGAATTGGCGGTACATATCCAAGGAGGAACGATACTCGTCAAGGCGGGGACAGAGGTGGGTGTAATGGCCGTGAAAATCGCACAAGGCACAAGGGTGGTTTGTGCGCAAGTGTTTGAGTTTTGGGAGGGAGTCGGGGATAGTGACATAGACTTCTGGGGTATCAGAGTCGGGGAATGTCTCGTTGACCAGAAGCTTGAGGTGTGGCAATTCAGGACACATGTGAGTGGCGTGACCGACGATATCACACAAAGCACATTGAATGGCGGGCTTTGGTGGTCGTGGGGGGGTAAGAGTTGTCGGGGCGGCCTGATCCTGATGGGTTGCCCCCTTACGAGCGTTGCCTTTTTTCCGGGGTGCCGTGACGACAGGAGAAGGGTCATGTGGAGGTGCGGGAGGCACAGTGGCAATGGAGGAAGCGAGGGGGACCGGTTGAACTGGTGTCAAAGCCATGTAAGGTTTGGGGTGACCAGGAGGGGTGGCGGCTGGGGGATCAAGGTACCAGACTAGAATGCCCAAGGTCAAGTTAGGGAGGGAGAGGGTGGCCATGACGGGGACAGAATATACGCCGGGAGGGGGAACGAGGAAAGGGATCTGCCCAGCAGGGAAATGACCAGGAGGTACGGCTCCGAGATGGTTAAGGCCAGGGGGAACCAAGCCAGGTGGATAAAGGGGTTCGAGGATACCAGCTGTAGGAGGGGGGCCAGGAGGAGGAGGTCCGACTGGCAGAGATGTATGGCTAGGAGCGGGTTGCGGAGGGTAAAGGGGCGGTTGCGGACTAGCCGAAGCAGGCCGTTTGAGGGTGGCCTGAGACGATTGCATCATGCAAACATTTGACAAGCTGGGATCAGGGATAGGAGGAGGGGGAAGACAAGGAAAAGTTCCAAGCAGGGAGGAGTCCTTGTAAACGCCGGGGGAGACACTGGTCAGGGAATCGACGGTTTGCTTGTTGGCTACAGAAGAGATGGTGGTCTCGGGGGAGGTCTGAGAGGGAGGCTCATGATATGTCAACTGCTCAATGGTGACTATCTTTCCATTATGGGGGAAAGACATCTTGCGAAAGACCGCGGATGGGACAGCAGACATAGCATAGGTGTAGCTCCGCCCCAAAAGAATGTTGTAGTCGAGTGGGGCGTCAATGACTTCGACGTCAACGCAAACAGTCTTACCGGCGAGGGTGATAGGGCAAGTACGAAACAAGCCAATGGGCTGGGAGGCATGACCGTCCCACGCTCTAAGGGTGATCATGGAAGGGGCCAGCTCAGGGGATCCGAGTTGCTTCCAAACCGAAGCAGACATCACGCAGGTGGATGCCCCCTCGTCAATTATACACCGGGAAACGATGGCGTTCCGAATCTTGACTGGGATTTGGAAGGCGACGGAAGGAGGGAGGGGAGGGTGATCCGATTGAGTGGTGTCGAAAACAATCATTTGGTCGTCAGCAGGATCTACAGCGCCCACAGCAGATAGTAGAGCCTTCTTTTGGGAAGGGCACGACTGGAGGAGTTCCAGCGTGGAAATGGCCGCGGGTGATTGCGCCAAATCATCTACTATGCTATACGACTAAGCGGCTCGGCTGGAAGCAGCATTTCGGCGTAATGGTCCCTTTGGAATCTTTGGATGAACCTCAAATTTGGGTTGAGAGATGTGTAAGGGGCCACTGGATGTCGAAAGAGGCTCTGTAGAACCTGAAGAGGGAGGCTCGGGGGCAGACGGAGCAGGAGGCTTGGGGTACTGGCGAGACCGAGTTTGAAGGTGAAGATCGACGGAGGGGTTGGGATCAGAATTCATCATAAGGATCTGGTAATCAGAGGAACCAGAAAGGGAAGGGGGGGTAGCTACCTGATTGTCAGGTGGTTGGGTAGCCACGAATCCTTGCTGAGGGAAAGGATCGGTAGACACAGCTGGCTGGGTAGTGGCCACATTAGGTGGAGCATGAGGGGAGGCATGCTGTCCGCGCAATGTGGCTTGAGACTCCCACATCTGCCACATCTGGGGTAAGAGGGGACAATCGTGGGTGTAATGACCAAAAACACCGCAACACGAACAGGGCTTGTTGGTGCGAAGCGGCCTGTCCGGCTTGGGCTGACTGCCCTGTTGCTGGTTGCTGGTGCTAGGGTCCACACCGGAATTGGGTCCTCGGGTACCAGGGGCAGATTGGTTTTGGTTTCCTCTCCGCCTTCTTTGAGAAGAAGGGGGATTAGTCGCGCCCTGCTGTGCAAATACTTGCCCTGGAGGGGGATGTAGGTGTTGTTGCTGGGGTTGAGGAGGTAAGGGAGGAGGAAGCGCATATGCTGGAGGAGCTGGCGCACCAGGCTGTGGATCCGGTAATGGGTAGGGTGGGCGACATTAGGGTAAGCAAGAGGTTGGGCAAAAGGATGAGGCATGCCGTATCCTGGGTACATGTTACCGGGAGGGGAAAAAGTGCCAGAGGAGCTGGCCCCTCCCTGAGGGAGACCATAGCCCATAGGAGGTTGGGCGTATGGATGGGAAAGGGATCCAATGATACCGTCGGCGGAATGAGATGCCCCCGGGGCGTTAGCGCCACCGGGCCTGGGGATGTCAGGAAGGACGGTATAAACATAACCAGACTGAGCGTAGATCAGGTCATATTTCAAAGCTATTTGGAGGGCGGCTTCTTCAGTTTGAGGAAAATGGGAGGCGACATCTTTGCCGATGGGAGCTGGAAGGGTGCGGAGGAAGCAGTCCATATAAACCCGATCTTCGAAGGGAGGGGCTCGACATAAGCTTTGTCTTCTTCACCATTCCTGAACATGGGCGGAAAGGCGGGTTGAAGAGGATTGCTTAAAGGACGTCAAGAGCTCCGTGCTAGTGTTGTATCAGAGAGGGAGATGGAAATAGGACAAAAAGGCTTGGGCAAGGGTCGCAAAGGTGGTATGGGAAGAGGTGGCTTGCTCAACATACAATTTAGAAGCTTTGCCAATAAGTGTGCGTTGGAACAAATGAAGACGGATGGAGTCATCGATAATGGAATTGGAGGAACACCACATGTGGAAATACCGGACATGATTGGTTGGATCTTCTGACAAGGCCCTCAAACTTAGGGATGTCCGAGGGGAGCTTTGGGCATAGTGGGCCCGCTAGCATTGTGGTGAATGGGGTCACTGATCAACCGATGGAAATCGGGGAGGCCGAGGCTCGCAATGTGACGGCGAAAGACAAGGGTGCTCGTGGTAGTTCCTCGTGGCCGCCCCGCTAGGGAGGCAGGGCCCCCGCATTGGGGCCGGGAGGACCGCTAGCGCAGGGCCCCGACCAGACATAGTGAAGGTGACAGGGGGAGAACCAGGAGGAGAAGGAGGACCCGATGAATCAGGAGAGGAGTCGGAGTGCGGACTCGAAGGTGGACTGGCTCGACGACGGCGGTGCGGAGCAAGTCGATCAACCGGAAACTGAGGGTGAAGGCCAAGAAGTCTCCGGGAACGGCGCCTTGGGGGCGCAATGATGACAGGAAGAAGGAAACCGACAAGGGCAGAAAGGGACAGAATCAAGGAAGGTCAAGGGCAGATAAGGTGCGGTGACAATTGATTTTAGAGTCTTTGCCAAGCGGTGTTAACCAGGCGCTTCTTCACTTAGGGTCAGTGTGTGGCGTGCGTTAATTTTAATTTTTAAACCCTTTTCGTTTTGAGAGCAAGAAAAAGTGTGCTGCGTAACTGAAAAGAAATATGCATAGAACAATATAGATTGCTGAAAAGACAGAACATTTAACAGCTAACAATGCATCAATCTAACCCAAAGAGGCGGGCCTCTCAAAACTACTCTAAAAGAGGGCAAAAACCAAGTCGAAACACACATAAAAAGAGCTCGACAGATCTAGGGTCAAAAAGGGACAGGGATCTGGAGAACAAGGCTGCAGGAAAGGGGTGCAGATCACAGCCAAGAGACAGAGGCAAGGTGGCTGGAAAAGGGAAGGAAATCAGCAAAAACCGGAGGGGGTGAGGCGGAGGCCGTCAAAAGGAGGTCCAAACAAAACGACAAGAGGTGATTTGAAAGGAAAAGAGGCTGATTTCAAAGGATCTGAACAGGAGGTACCAGATCTGGAAAAGAGGGGGCTGAAGCTCTGAAACCGACGGCTGAAACAGCTAAGACTCTTCCACAAAAAGTGGAGGGTACTAAAGCCCTAAGGGGCTGGGTTCCCA
Organism: Pinus albicaulis; assembly: GCA_034641835.2. NCBI lineage: Eukaryota > Viridiplantae > Streptophyta > Pinopsida > Pinales > Pinaceae > Pinus > Pinus albicaulis. The sequence goes on from CM076575.1 coordinate 1,227,201,860, forward strand.
CTTAGATGAGTAAAAACAGATCAGATCTTGGTCAAGGCGAGCTGAGACAGAGGCTGGAAAACCCTGGCAGAAGCTGCAGCAAAACCCAGAAAAAGTGCAGAAAAAATGCTGGAAAAAAGTCAGGTCGCAGTTTCTGACCTGATCTGAGTTGAGGGCGCAGAAAACAGGCTGAAAAGTGCGACCTGGAGGTCCAGGTCGCAGGTTTAGGGCCAAAAAGTGTGACCCCCCTGTTCCGGTTGTCTCGGCGGCATATTTTCAGAAAAGTTGCCGTCTCAGTTGCGGCTGGTGTCGCTTACCTGCGCAATAGGGCCAGAAACACACGGAAGTTAGAAATTTTAAGTTTTTAGGGTTTTATGTGAGAAAAATGACATAAAAAGAGAAAAACTAAGCAGCTAAAAAAGAAGCCCTAGGGCCTGAAGTAGCTGGATATGCAGGAATATGAAAAACGACAGCGGTCGTAATTTAAAACCCGTGTGGAGTCGCCATTTGTTAGTATGAATTCTTCGTCGAAGTGTACGAAAAAGAACCACTTTAGCTACGCATAAATAATAGCCCTAACAACAATAGAGGCTGCCAAACATCTTCAGATCTGCAATTAGTAGTTAAAATGCCGCAACAAACAGATCTATAAATGGAAAGACATTAAGCAGTAAAGTAAAGAGTTTGCTCCATGCATCCAACAGACAAGACAAGAACACGATTTTTGAATGAATTTTTATATTACAGGGCACCTGGGAGGAAAACAAGAAGGTGTATCCATCTCTCCTCAATGGGATGGGTTCTTTGTAGTCCTCAGCACTTCAGATCTAAGCTTTCTCTCTCTTGTAGGTGTAGAAAACCCAATGCAGAAAATAGAGCTCAATGGGAGCAAATGATAGAAATGAGACCAAGTGTATAGATCCAGAGTGATCTAGTAGGCAAAAAAAGGTGAAGAATGATGGGGAAAACCCTCCTATTTATAAAAAAATATTGGGTCATTCTAGATCTTGGTGCATGATTAAAATAATGTTAATCAAATCTAGATCCACCTTTACGGAATATTTTATTATTATTTGTTGGAGGGAAAGGGTGTTTGACTTGGGTCAAATCCCTTTATTAGTGAAAAATAAATAAATAAATGATTTATTTATCTTTTTAAGGAAGTGGTTGGGAGATAATCAAATAAATAATGATTTATTTGATTAATGGTGGTTGATTTGGTCATATTTAACAGGGAATATTATCTAAATAAGATTTAAATAATTATTCCTAGAAAATAACAAGATAACTATGGGTTTATCTCATTAATTTCTTTTTTTTTGGGTTAAACATGATTGGGAATAATAATTAAATTATGGTTTAATTAATTATTCCATGAGGAAAATCAAACAAATATAGGTTTGTTTAATATTTCCTTTTGGGGTTTCCTAATTTAACATAGTGAAAGCAGTTTTACTTAGGGTAAAACTTGTCTTACATGGTGTACTTGGGTCCATCTAATGATAAAAGGTTAGATGACCAAAAAATGGTGTAACACTGGTGATCCTAGGCAACCATATGAACACTCTCTATTCATAACTCACCATATCCCTATATTTGATCACATAGATTAACTAAGAAAAATTAAAAGCGACGCATATCTGCGCATGCTTTTCTTTTGAGCAAGCAGCAATAGAACATAGTTTAAATAGGGGATTTTGAAAAGGATCATCACATATCCACATGTTCAAACTATGTGCTTGTTTAATTTTTTTCTCACATGAATCCACACCCTAATAAAATTAAAGAAAACTAAAACTAACTTAACAAAACTCACTAAATTCTCCCCACAGGGGCCACAAAAGAATTCATAGTCTAAGTTAGGATTAAGGGGGTAGGCATCCAATAAGCTACCTTGGTCATTTTTCATCTTGAAACATAGAAGTTGATTTTTTAGGGAGCTTTCAAATCCACCTATCAGTCCACGGAAAATAATACCCAAGCACGGTAGGGACCCGATTCAGAGGGGGATAGGCTTAGGCACAGTGCGTTTGGTATCAGTTGGGGCTACCTAACACTCATGTGGGACAATGGTTCTTTGTGGCCAAAATTAGGGCATCCTTTCCCTATAGGTGATGGTGTAGGAAAGCACTAGATCCTATACCCTTACCTTAGTGTATTTTCTTCGGTTAACTAGGGGCGTCACCAATTCCTTCAGGACGTTGTGCTAACATTTGAAATATATCTTCTCAAGGCCTAGTTACATTTGAGTGTGTGAGGAAGATTAGGTCTTCTAGGATTTTAGTATTATACGCAAACAACAAAAAACCATATTTTTTGATTGACTGATCACATAGGATGAATTTAAAGGGAAAATTTATTTTATCTTCTCTTTGTTTTATGTATGAAATCAGAAATTTTCTTTGATATAATATCTATCCTCTCAAATATTTTCAAAGCAATGCTTATTCGATGCTAGAATGGACCCAACGAGACTTCATCGATCTAGACGTCTTTTGTACCTCCCCCCATTATCGAGATGGGTTCCAGGTCTTTTCCATTTAGGAGCCAAATACTGAACACGACCACCATTATTGGTTCATCCTTTATAGGGGCATATATAGTTGGGAACCCTAGTCAATTTCCCAATGCCACATCAGTGAACACCCCCATAAGGTTACCACACACCACTCCTCCCACAACCCCTAGCGGGAAGAGGAGTGTTACCCATTCGGGAAGCCAAGTGAACACACAATAGGGTACATCATAGAAAAACCTTATTCCTAACTAGAAAATCATGTTTTCACAAGTCACAATGGCTACAACCTTGCAATCACCTTTTCTAGCTTCGTTAAATCTACCAAATTTAACCCAGTTGACAAATGACCCCATTCCACACAACCCCATATGGCCTCCCATTCCCATGAATCTCCATTTATACATTCCAAAGTTCAAAGGAAATCAATCGAAAGACCCAGGAAATCATTTTATGACTTCCCCCCTGTGGTGTTCGTTGAACAACATCGTTGATGATACTATTCGACTAACACTTTTTCAACGCACTCTAACCTGATTGGCAACAAAATGATATGTGGAGCAACCCTTTTCTACACATGGAACCTTTAGCGCCCTTGCCATTGCATTCCTTACCTATTATCAGTTACCCATCCACCATGATTTTGGAATGGAATTACTAACCCACTTTAGGAAAACCCCCATTGTCCATATCTCGAACCATCTCCATGAAAGGAGGTGGCATCGTATTTTTTGCAAGGCCAAACTCGATGCTCGAGTTTTGTTAGACCTATTCCTAAAAAGTCTCATCGCATATATTTATAAGGAATCCCATATCCGAAGAGGACACCATCAGTAAGGCCCATCAGCTCGAGCTGATATATATGAAGTTAGGGTATATTTACAATATCCTTCCAAATTCCTCGTGCCTACAAACTTACAAATAATTTCTAGGTGCGTCGAACTCTGCAGATGGTTTAATTGGGTCATTGACCCAAAATCACCTATGAAGCAGCATTCAATACCCCAGTTACATGTATTATTCTACGTAGAATGTATCACAACCCAGCTACCAAATTCATCACGTGCCTTCGCAAAATTTGACCAGTAGGGCATCATCATATAACCATCAGCATGGAGGACCCTATCCTATGTCTCAGGAGACCCAGTATGCAGATATACATGTTGATGAAGGACCTCCCCCCCAACAGTCATTTACATACCAAGGACTACAATATGCCCAATCCATAGCACAAGAACCACCCATGTAGAATAATGCACAGGTGAACTTCGTTAAAACCTCCCAAAACCAACTACACCAACCATATAACTAGGATAATCCAAATTATCCTCCTAACATGGTTAAGAAAAAAATAAAAAACAAGCCTAAAGGAAATCTTGGACTGGGGGGTAGCAATCAAAAACACCCTCCGCGATCTCACACTGAAGGCAACTCCAACTGAAATCAAAACTAGGAGCCAAGCAACCCCCAGAGGAAAAAAAAATGGTAATCCTTCAAACAAACCACCCTTGTTCGATCTATGGTGAGTACTGCCATTACAGTCACCATTGTCCCAACCTCCCTGAGCTAAATAAGTTGCAGAGTAACCGTGGACAAGGGGGATCCTCCCAACAGACAACAATCATGCAAGAGCCCTTCCTCCATCAAGGGCCAGTTAGCACACAACAAAAAACTCTCGACGATTTTGGAGAAAACAGTCACGAAATCTACATGAATAGTGAATAAATATGTTTTTCAACACGAATCGAAATTACGACACCACACTAGACACCAACACATCACGGGCGAGTACTAGTGCAACAAAAACACCTTTAACAATATCAAAGTTGCATATTGAACCCTTGGAAAAAATGGCTAAGGGACCAACTAGGCGAGAAGGAAACTATTCCAAAGCAGCCCACAACTATAGCATTATGGATTATTTAGCTAAATCTCCCACTACTATGTCAGCATTGGAGGTATTATAGTCATGCCCAAAGTAGCGGAAAACCTTACTTTCTACATTAGGTGCCATTGACCGTTCAAATTTGCGCCTAATGGCTTTCGATTTAAAAAAAGCCACCCCTAGGCTTCCTTCAATGGTTTCCTTTCAGATACTACTGTTGGTCCAAAACATTACTATTCACTAATGTATCATTGATGAGGGTGCATCCACATGCATCAACTCAAAGAAAATTTGGCAGAATTTAGGGTATCCCAAACTAAAGCCATCAGAGATCACGATTAAAGCATATGATGGTCACCCTTCATCCCTCGTCGGTCTATAAAAAAACATCCCAGTCTGCTTAGATGGAAAGGCGGTCCTTATATAAATTGAAGTCTTGGATGCCCAATTGGACTACAATATACTCCTTGCTCAGAGTTATATGTATGCCATGTCATATGTCACCTCCTCTATCTTCTGAACTATGATGTTCCCCCATGAATACCACATCATTAGTGTCGACCAATTGACACATAGCGAAAAGTGGCCCCTAAAAAGTACCAATGTCATTATTCCCTACGTAGACACATCTTCAAACACGCTTTCACAGTACCAAGAATATGACCCCGACAAATTGAAACCGTCGTCCATATTAGGGTCATTCCTAGGAGATCCCCCTGTTATACATGAGTCACCACCTGATGCCACAGGGGCTTTGGTGTGCATTATGTCCACATCAAGTGTTGAAGCTAGTCAAGAGATGGAAATGAGTAGTAATGACACTGAGTCCTCGTTCACATCAGCCTCTCTAGCTTACACCACCTCCTAAACCCCTTTCCTCTACCCCCCAGCTGGTTTTGTATCCCAGTAGGTCTTGGCCACCGTGGTGTTACCAATCATATATTTTTCAATACTAGTGTGGTGTTACCTATTCATCTAGAGATGAAAATCACAGTGTCCTTTACCTGCAGGAGGAACGACAATTTCCAGAAAGACTCCCAACCATCCCGTCTCCTCCCGTCAAATGTTGTGTACTATGTGATGAGCGCGATCATTTCATCATCGATTTCCCAGCTTTGGAAATGTTCTAGTGATGGTATCTATTTCATGTAGTATATCGCACTGACATGAACACCCATTATTCATGTAAGATATGCGGTGGAAATCACCTAACGTGCCATTGTCACCACCCTAGATTCCGTGCAGTGCTGGCTTGTATGTGATCCACTATAGTCTGCCTCTCTCGAGAAGATGGCTCAGACTCGAAATCTATGAACAGCTTGACAACCCAGTAACATGTGTCAAGCAGATCCATCCTCTTCCTGTCAGATGAAAAGCAACCAATCAGGGAACCCTTAGTTACACCCATCCACTCTCTACAGAGAAGACCAACATGTGTGTTATGTAAAATTCCCAATCATGTGGTCACCACTTGCCCTAACTTAACAAAATTACATCGTTGGTACCGAGTTATGCCACCAACTGAGCATGATGGGCACCCCATATCTATGCTATTTTTCCTATTATTTCAAAGAAACATGTGGGTGGAGCTGTAATTCTATTCCACAATTTCATCCTCTCATTGATGTGATTCATACATTAGAGAATAAAGAACATGATCTCCTTAAACCGTATAGAAATTATGTCACCCACAAACCAGCAACCCTGCACCAACATTGGCATGATGGGAAAACTAGAACGATGCACTAACCAAGCATGACCTAGGTCCAACCTAAGATAACATGTGGAGTATATGACTTGATTGGCCACTAGGTCAATTAGTTCAAATAATTGAAGCACCTCACAAACAATTTTCACATAGTCTCGTCTCTCCCACAGATATTTCTCTCTAACTAATAGAAAATCGCACATACTTATTATCAGATTTTTTCAAACATTAATCATACAATTAAATGCCAACATCTCCCCAAGATAAGAGCGACAAGATCAGCATTAAGTCTACACTCCTCAAAAGGGTTAGACACACCCGAGCCACAGACATGGAAATGGAAGCAGAAGACCTCAAGTTCTACAACAGATCCTTTCGAAGCGTCCACATTTGGGATGAAGAGTAGTGTTCATTCCCACACAATCTACTCAGTTGGCACAATGGTATCATGCACCATTTGTACTAGCCATAACCACGAACCAGAGGCATGCCCACTAATGAAAACATTCAGGGACTACTGCACTAGGCACAATTTCCACTGACAAGAAATTGACTGCCCCAACAGGGGACCCAACCTTTTTCTCACAAAAACTCCCATAATGAAGATTATTCCCCCACCAAAAGCTAACAACATGATACACCATATATGATTCATATCATCATGTATCAAAAATATGAATCAATTTGTCTACTCATCTAGCATAGGTGTCGATTCAGCTGCAACTACGAGAGTAGCTGTACCTACTACATTACAGGCCAAATCTGTCTACACTTTGTCAACCGCATCTAGTTCCACCACATTGATGATGGAATCCTTCTCATGTCTATCAATTATCTCCTTGCAGATTGAACCTCTTAAGAATAACCTTGCTCAGGATGAATCCCCCTTAGGATCCTTATTTCATTCATATGAAGACATCCTAGAATCCATGAAAAAAATGCAATTATCCATGGGATGCAATGCATCACCGTTGAATTATCTCCCCAAGCAAATGTCCAGTCTTGACAAGACAATAGAAGAAGAGAACTATGCGATCAAATCAAATTATTTCCTTCCATCAAGGAAAGTCGATTGGTTCAAGAATCATATCTCGACACCCGATGCATTCGAGGAAGGAAATATATCAAACATCTCACCTACCATCAAGATGAACATATCCCAAAATACTAGTAGGGTCGAAGAAATCTCACTAGGGGCAGCATGCTCTCTAGAAGAAATAAAATCTCATACCCAATTTCTACAAGAGTATCTAGATATCTTCGCATGGGACTACTTATAAATTCCTGGGCTTACTCCCACTATCATAGAGCAGCATATTGACCCTTAGCCTGACGTACCTGTTGAGCTTCAAAGATGTTCTTCTCTTCCACCACATTCCACTTCATTTCCTTTGTCCATTATCAATTTAAGGCTTAAATGATCAATAAGATTAGTTAAAATTGCTTTGAGATTGTATATAATGTCTAACTTGCTATGTTTTCATGATTTCGTTGTTGTAGTACTTTTTGACTACACCTAGCTACAGAATGCAGACATTCTGTAGCTAGTTGCCAATTTTGCAGTTGTCTTCATGTCTACGCAGGTTCCAGATGTCATCTCAAGGAAAAACACATATGGTCGTATTCCACATCATTCCCTCATCATTTTTTGCTCTCCACGAAGTTTGAACAAAATTCTATAGGTGGTTATGCATGTAGAAGAGAAGAAGTTTCCTATCAAAACACAGACTCTACAGATGTCCGCAGTTAAGCACAAGACTGTTAATAAGATTTTTAATTTTATTAGAAGTGGGAGAGACACTTATCCCTGTTTTTATCAAAGAGTATTTATGTAACTTCATTATAAGTATGATTCGGGAGACCGAGAAACTGTTGGTTAGATTTTGTTTTGTTGCTAGATTTTGGAAGGCCGTAAATACTTTGTTTTGAAGAATTTCTCCTTTAATGAAAGAGACGTCATTTTATTGCACGAGCTGAGTCAATATTGAGTAGATTCATGTGCTGATTCGGTGGTAGAGGGCCCCTACTGCCCGTGAAGCGTTGTGCATTTGGTTTAGATAAGTAGTCGTAGCTTTGTTTCATTCTCAATTTAAATAGTTTTCTGAACTTTGCTTACATTGGATACTACAGTTTAGCTTTGTTCTCATGAAGTATTCCAAAATATCACTAATCCGTAATGAGTGATAATTGTAGCAATTTATAACTTTACGTTTTTGTGTTCAATTATAATTAGTTTTTATAGCTAGTCCTATTCTCATTAATCTCTTCCAAAATATCACTAACTCTGGATAAGACTTAGCTGTGGTGTTTTAGTTTACCTGCGTATTGTTATGTTTTTTTTATGCCCATTTGCACTGAATGATACAGGAATACTTGTTTGTACAAATTATTCCAAAATATCCCTCATCTTGAACAAGACATGGCTGTAGTATTTCATAGAATTAGTTGCATTTTGGTTCAGTTGAAATACTCTGGAGGTAGATGTCATTCTAGTTTAATTCTGTCACTATATTTCAAGCTTGATAATGGTACTCTAGTTTAACTCTGTTCACTATATTAGTATCATTCTAGTTCAGTTCCAATTCATTTCAAGTTAGATAATAGCACTCTAGTTTAGTCTTAGTTCATTGTATTAGCATTCTAGTTTAGTTTTTATCCATTGCATTTTAAATTGTATTAGTTGTTGAATTTAGATACCACGGTCTTCATTATCTACAAAACTTCTTTTGTTCTAACTTCATATTAATACATCATCATCTGGACAGAAGCTAGTAATATCAGTTTAAGGCCTTGAGTATTTTGCAACCTTTTTACAATTTCACAAACAAGCCTTTTCTCAAATACTATTCTAAAAATAAATCTATAACTTTTGAATGAGGCCTAGTGGTGCTAAATTGATTTTCAGAATAGAATTAGAAGTTATTTTAGAGTAGAAATATTATTGTGCTACAAATGTTCTTTTCCAATTATGTTCCAATAAACCTTTAACCATGGATGAGATGTTGTAACATTTTAAGTTGATTGTTGACTTAGGAAAACCTCAATTGCACTAAAAACTTATCCTTTTCTCAAGATATTCCAACATATCTCTAAATGAATGAATTCGATGAGTTCATGATATGGGTTACTGAGTTCATGTTGTGATTTTTTTCCTTACTAGGAGTCATTATCAAGCTTTTCATTTTCTACTCTTTAGTACCATGCACAATTTAGAATAGGTTTTGTTCTATTTTTAGTGTGTCCAACCACTATCCTTCATCAAAATTTAGTGCTTTCCTTCTTGACATAAAACCATAAAACCAAAAACATCATAAAAAAACTAAACACAACGTAGTGAGAAATAGATACCTAGGCACATACAGTGCACCACACTTCAGCGGCTTACTATCCCTGGTTGAGAATTAATGACCTCAATTTAGGAACACTAAGTTGAGCACAACGGTACCTCCATTGTGCCAGAAACAACGTCAACTACAACCATCAAAGGTAGAAAAAATAATACGAGATATCGACAAGCTTCACAAAGTTAGGTTTATCTACCCCATTTCTTATACATATTGGGTTTCCAACCTTTTTCCTATCATGAAAAAACAGGGCATAATACAAGTTTGCACTAAATTTTAGGATTTGAACAAAGAATTTCCCAAGGAAAATTATCCCACCCCATTCATCGACTAGGTCATCGATGATTTTGCGAGTCACGAGGCTCTCTCCTTTATGGACGGATTCTTGGGGTACAACCAAATTCAAATCTGTCATACAGACTGGTACAAAACCATATTCACCACCCCCTGGGGCACATTTGCATATAAGGTAATTCCATTTGTCCTAAAAACTATTGGATCCACCTTCCAAAGGGCCATGAACTATATATTTCATGACTTGGCACACCTTATCCTCGCCTACTTGGATGACCCGACTATTCACTCCAAGAAGCACTCAGACCATCTCGAGGATCTGTGGATGGTATTCCAACGATGCCAACAATAAAGCCTATGCTTGAACACCCTCAAGTGTGTCTTCTGCATCACATAAGTAATACTCTTAGTTTTTATCATGTCCTAGCAAGGGATTCATGTGGACCCCCCCAAGCTCCAAGCCATCTAATAGGTACCTTGACCTCGAACCCTTAAGCAACTAAAAATCCTACAGGTGAAGGCCAATTTTCTGAGATGCTTCATCCTAGATTATGCCACTTGTGCTCAAGGGTTATTGTGACTCCTTCACTAGGACATGCCATTCAAATGGGATGATCATGCCCAAGAAGAGTTCGATGGGATGAAAGAAACATTGTCTTCAGCACTGCTCATTAGTCCCCCAGACTATGACAAAGATTACATCATGTATCTATTAGCATCTCAGACTGCCTTGGTAGAGTATTGATTCAAGAAGGCTCATATAAGAAGGAGCACGTAATCTATTACATTAGTAAAACCTTAGCGGGCCCAGCATTAAGATATGAGCCCAAAGAAAATATGACCCTAGAATTAATACATGCATTCCAAAATATTCTCCACTACATTATGTTAAAAACCACTACGATCATCGCGGATATTAATCCCATAAAATATCTGCTCAAGTGCCACCTAATCAACCACAAGTATGCCTAATAGATAGTCATTCTCCAAGAATACAACTTATAGTTTCACTCCCCTAAAATAAAAAAGGTGTTTGTCTTAGCAAAGCTCATTACAAACCTCCCAAGAGATACCAAGGGTTCACCAGTAAATGATTCGCTACTAGATGAGGATCTCTTCTTCATAGAAACCCATGACCCTTGTTACGGAGACATTCTCCTCTTCATACAAACTCAAAATTTTAGACCTCATCTCACTCGAGATGACCGTCAGTGCATTCACCATGAGGTCCCACGATATCTCCTCATGGGAGATGTTTTGTACCAATGGGTCATCGACACCATTTTACATCGATGCCTTACTCACGAACAAGTGGAACAAGCCCTTAATGACTACCACATAGGAGCTTGGGCTGAGCACCTCTCTAGGATGGCCACCACCAAAAAATTCCTACAGGCAGGATATTTCTGGCACTCCCTATTTCGCCATTGCATTACAACAGTCAACAAAAGCGAACAATGCTAGCTATTCGCTTATAAGGAAAGAGCCTCTCCCGCTCCTTTGCATATTTTCTTCGTCGCCGAACCCTTTGTAAATGGGGAATCAACTTCATGACTTGCAACAATGCATCGTATGGAAATCATAAATTCATCATAGTGGCTATTGATTATTTCACCAAGTGGGCGGAAGCCATGCTCACATATGACAACATCGCGGAAACTGCCACTCGATTTATGTTTAACCACGTGATTTCATGGTTCGGCATTCCCAAAGAGTTAGTCTCCGATCATGGGAAAATTTTTGAGAATGAAGTTTCCAACGAGTTATCTCACTACCTAAGATTCACCCATGAATTCGCTTCACCATACTACCCCCAATCCAACAGACAGGTATAAGTTGTAAACAAAGTCCTCAAAATGATGTTACAATGCATGGTGAATAACCATAAAACCAACTGGCATCATATGCTCTTATCCACCCTGTGTACATACCACACAGTCGTGAAGACATCCACTGGTTTTAATTGCTTCCACTTGGTATACGGGGTTGAAGCCATGATTCCCATAGAATGCGAGAGCCCGAATTTACATGTCACCATCGATCTCCTCAATAATACCCAGCCTCTACAACAATGTCTAGTCTAACTAGAGCTCATCAATGAAAGTCGACAAAATTTGCTGCAACACAATGAGGCCCACATGAAAAGGGTAAAAGGATCGTTCTACTACCACATCAACCCTCGATCATTCACTAAGGGATAACTAGTCCTCCGCTATGATGTCACAAAATAATCGCTAGCGCCAGGAAAGTTCAAAACCCTGTGGAAAGTGCCCTACATCATAAAAAATTTCCTCCTCAAGGGGGCATACATCTTGACTTAGCCAGATGGGAAATGCATCAACAGCCCTGTCAAAAACCTTTACCTCAATAAATTCTATCCATAAGGGCCAAGAAGGCCTTACCCTAGATTCAATATACACAAACCCAACCATTGTAAACTTTTGAACAAAATATTTGTTATAAAATGTGCTCGATTGTCACAATGGATTACCAACCCGACCCTTAATTCGGATTTTTTGATGGAGCATCAAGATCGTCTTAATGTTTAGCAGCAACTGCCTAGGTCATCAATCATCCAAACCGATCACCACTCTGCACCAAAGGTGTGTGCATTGGTTTAGAAACAAACAATGAGATAGAATGTGACACTATTATTGAACATATGTGTGACACTTTCCATCAGGGGTATACACCCTATATATATCTACCTTGATTCTCAATTAGTAGTGTCGCAGTTAAACCGAACATTTGAGATAAGAGATTCACATCTATTTAGAAAATGTTTACGTGCAAAAAGATTAAGAAAACAGTTTGACTACATTACATTCACACATGTGAGAAGCAGTCAAAACCAAATAGCTAATCACATAGCTAATAGTATTCTAAACTAGAATGCATCTCGAATAAACCGTCATACATAAAAAAAAACGTATATATCCATCAGCATAACAGAACCCATAATCAGAAATCAGGGCACACCATGTAGAGCTGCAAAACCCATCTCTCTCATATATATATGTCAATGTATGTGCCTGAGTACAAAAAATAGTGTCTCTGACCCATCGATAATCCCAAAAGATACACATAAAATTCATCAAAAATAAGGGAAGAATCCTCATAAAGGGTTCTTTCCCCATCTACAAAAAGACTCTAAGGTGGTGCTCCCTCAGGCAGGGAACCTGGACGCACTACCACTCCTGGTACCACTACTGGAGCCACCTTCAATACAAAGACAACCACCCGATGTAAATCTATCTGAGAGCCCCTCTCCCAGGCCATAAAGGTCTCCAGCTATAGATCCTCAAGGCCATCCAAGAACCCTTGAGTAGGCATCCCCTAGGTCAAGCGGTCCACTCGATCCTAGGCATCCTTTAGAAATACCACTCGCTCGGTCAGCTCAGCAACCAAAGCCTTTACCGCATCAGCACGAGCTCCCTCTATAGAAGTCTCAGTGGTAGCTAAGCTACTCCCCTCCCCTGAAGGGTCAGCCTCACCACCCAGTGCTCCACCTAGAGGTTGGATAGGAGATCATCCCTACCCTCTCAGATCTCCTTGTCATCGCCGAATCGGTTGGTGCCCAACCAACCGAGCCCCAGGATGACCAACCTCCCTAACGTATTCAAGAGTAACCAAATCTATGTCAGTGTCATCATAATACACATATAAACATAAATACTAAAATAAATGTACAAAGCACAAAATATGTACCTTCTGGCCCCTAAGCATATCCAGCAAACAAGACCCATGTCTGGATCCCCCGAGAAGTCCACCGCTGCATAAGGGAATATCTACAACATATGAGGGTTGGCCACAAACCAGGATTGTGTGGTGGAATTCCCACCCCACCATACCCCCACCTCCTAGAGGCATCACAGGATCCCACCTCCTCATACGAGGCTCACGTGACCCCCGAGCAGGTACCGCCACCACCGGTCTCAACAACACCACCCTCTCATACATAATGCTGCATAAAATGTTGGCATAGGTAAATAGCTTCAATCCATCCCAGACCTTGTAAAGTTGTACCAACATCCCTTCGTAACAAAAACAGGCAAAGTCGAAAAAGTGCCCGGCCCTTAGCTGGCACAAGGCACTAACCTACGGACCTGATGCTTCATGTGGAGCAGATGACCCTACCAGTCGCACAATGGCCGCCAAAGCACACTTCTCGGCCAAATATTTCATCGTAGAATTAGCTATATGCCCCTCCATAAGGGGCGCCCCACCACAATGACATGCTCAGAACTGATCAAGATCCACCCTCCTAGAGGGAAGTGGATACCAAAGAGCATCACCCTAAGATAGAAACCTGATAAAAAAGTGGATATCAATCTTGGGATGGATAGTGAGGTTGAACCCACGTAGCACAATCACCTTGCACCACATGTTCTAACACTAGATCTGGTAGCACGATCCTGTGACCGAAGAAGGCCATTCTCCACGAATTTATGGAGACCCCATCACACCAACTGTTGGTGTGCGTGACCATCAGAATCTAAGTTAGTATAGAGCTTGGGAAAGCCTCAATCCCTCCAAAACATCCTGTCATCAAAACAGGAGCACATCAACAACATAAAAAAAGCAAAAAATAGCCAAAATTTCCAAAAAATTTTGACAAAATTTCCTCGGCTCTCTACATGCCTATCCCTCAGACAAGCACAAGGAGGGTGCACCTATTCTTCTCATAGGGACAGAAAAATCCACGCAAAATCTTGAATAGGCATGTAAAAGGTGCACAAAACCTTCGTTTTGTGCTCAAAAGGCGCGCCAGTACCCTAATCGCCTACAAAATCAGGGAAGAAAATGGCTTAGAATCCATACAATCCAATATTGCATGGACCCCGGCACTCACTGAATGAAAAAATTAAAACGTAGGATGTCATGGATCTTACCTGGCCAAAAATTCACTAATCTCGAGTGCTCAAGCTGACCACAATAGCAAGAACTTCTCCGCTGAAGCCTCTGACCTCTCAATACTCAACAAACACAAATGAACCAAATAGATCCATATTCACCTATATTTTTCCCTTTTCAAAAACTTTGGAGGACCATAATGAGAGCTTATAAGGCCCAATCACCAGACCAAAATAAGCACTATGATCAGCACTCCATAATGCCCAAGGGCGGTGCCAGACATTCGCACCCCCGAAAAATTAAATTTTCAGCACCCTCTCTCATATTCTCCCTTATTCTTTTAAAAGCACATGTCTTTCAATAATATTTGGATAAAGAAGATGCTTTCACTTGGGGTATTTTTTTTTTCAATTAGTATGCAAACCATCCACCGCTCCATCCAAAGAATGTTCCAGAGTAGGTATCATTCTACCCCAAGCATGATAGAGTCCCAAAAAAACTTTTCATATCCTGACATCATTTCTCCTTCATAAATCATCCATAGTTTCCACAAATCCAACCATGTTTATCATCACCTCACCTTGCATATGATAAGCATCCTCGTTGGTCGGTATAGCCTCCCCTCCATGGTGCTCTATTGGTTCAAGAATCCTATCCCAACGCCCGATGCATTCGAGGAAGGAAATATGTCAAACATATCACCTGCCGTCAAGGTGAAAATATCACAAAATCCTAGTAGGGTCAAAGAAATATCACTCGGGGCAGCATGCTCCCAAAAAGAAATAAAATCTTATACCCAATTGCTACAAGACTATCAAGATATCTTTGCATGGGAATACTCAGTAATTCCTGGGCTTACACCCACTATCATAGAGCACCATATTGACTCTTGGCCTGACATACCTCTAGTGCTCCAGAAATAGCGTCAACTACAACCATCAAAGGCAAAAGAAATAAAACAAGAAATTGACAAGCTTCACAAAGCCAAGTTTATCTACCCCATTTCTTACAATTATTTGGTTTCCAACACTGTTCCCGTCATGAAAAAATAGGGCACAATACATGTTTGCACTGACTTTTTGGATTTGAATAAAGCATGTCCCAAGGAAAATTATCACAACCCATTCATCGACTAGGTCATTGATGCTTGTGCGGGTCATGAGGCTCTCTCCTTTAGGCACAGATTCTCAGAGTATAACCAAATTCAAATCCACCATATAGACCGATACAAAACCTCATTCAGCACCCCCTTGGGCACATTCTCATAAAAGGTAATGCCATTTGGCCTAAAAAGTGTTGGATCTGCCTTCCAAAGGGCCATGAACTATATATTTCATGACTTGGCGCACCTTATCCTCGCCTACTTCGACAACCTGACCGTTCGATCCAAGATGCGTTTAGACCATCTCGAGGATCCATGGTTGGTATTCCAATGATGCTGACAATACAACCTATGCTTGAACCCACTCAAGTGTGTCTTCTGCATCACAAAATGAATACTCTTAGGTTTTATCATGTCCTAGAAAGGGATTCACATAGAACCCCTGAAGGTACAAGCCATCAAAGAGGTACCTCCACCTTGAACCCTCAAGAAACTACAAATCCTATAGGGGAAGGCCAATTTTCTCAGATTCTTTGTCCCATATTATGCCAATTTTGCTAAAGGGTTCTTGTGCCTCCTTCACCAGGACATCCCATTCAAATGGGATGATCATGCCCAACATGCATTCAATGCGCTGAAAGAAACATTGTCATCAACACCACTCATAAGTCCCCCAGAATATGACAGAGATTATATCCTGTATCTATCAGCTTCTGAGCCCTCCTTGGCCTGAGTATTGATTTAGAAAGGCCTGGATTGGAAGGATCACATAATCTATTATGTTAATAAAACCTTAGCGGGCCTAGCATTAATATATGAGCCCAAAGAAAAGACTACCCTAGCATTAATAAATGGAGTCCAAAATCTTCACCACTGCATTATCTTAAAAACCTCTACAGTCATTGCAGATATCTATCCCATCAAATATCTTCTCACGCGTCACCTAATAAACCACAAGTACACTCGCTGGATAGTCTTTCTCCAAGAATATGACTTATAGTTTCTCTCCCCTAAAATAAAAAAGGAACTTATCTTAGAAAAGCTCATTATGGACCTCCCAAGAGATACCAAGGGATCACCAGTGAATGATTCGATACCAGATGAGGATATATTCTTCATAGCAACTGATGACCCTTGGTACGGAGACATTCTCCTCTTCATACGAACTCAAAATTTCATACCTCATCTCACTCGAGAGGACCATCAGCGCATTTTCCATCAGCCCACCCAATATCTCCTCATGGAAGATGTTTTGTACCAATGGGGTATCGACACCATTTTACGTCAATTCCTTACTCACAACAGAGTAGAAAAAGCCCTTAATGACTGCCACATAGCAGCTTAGGGTGACCACCTCTCCAGGATGGCCACAACCAAAAAATTCCTATATGCGGGATATTTTTCGTCCTCCTAGTTTTGTGATTGCATCACGAGAGTCAAGATATGTGAGCGACGCCAACGCTTCGCTCATAAATCAAGATCCCCTCCCACTCCTCTAAATCCTATCATTGTCACTGGCCAATTTTGTAAATGTGGAATCAACTTCATGACTTGCAATCCTGCATCCTCTGGCAATCATAAATGCATCATAGTGGTTGTCCATTATTTCACCAAGTGGGTGGAAGACATGCCTACATATGGAAACACCACAACAACCACCACTCGATTTCTATTTAACCATGTGATTTTCGAGTTCGGCTTTCCCAAAGAGTTAGTCTTTGACCATGAGAAAAAACTTTAGAATCAAGTTTTCAAGGAGCTATTTCACCACCTTGGATTCACCCATGAATTTTCTTTACCATACTACCCCCAATCCAATGGAAAGGTAGAAGTTGTAAACAAAGTCCTCAAAACGATGTTACATCAAATGGTGAATAACCATAAAACCAACTCGCATCATATGATCTTCTCCACCGTGTGGGCATACTACATGACTATGAAGACATCCACTAGTTTTACTCCCTTCCACTTAGTATATGGGGTCGAAGCCATAATTCCCATAGAACACGAGATCCCGAATTTACATGCCACCATCGAACTCCTCGATAATGCCCAGCCTGTAGAAGAACATCTATTCCAACTAGAGCTCGTCGACAAAAGCTAACAAAAGTCGCTGCAACACAACAAGGCCCGCAAAAAAAGGGTAAAAGAATCGTTCGACTTCCACATCAACCCTTGCTCATTCACTGAGGGGTAACTAGTCCTCTGCTATGATGTCGCAAAATAAGCCCTATGGCCAGGAAATTTTGAAACCCTGTGGAGTGGACCGTACATCATAAAAAATTTCCTCCTCAAGGGGGCATACATCCTGATTGAACAGGATGCGAAATGCCTCAACAATGTTGTCAATGGCCGTTACCTCTAGAAATTATATCCATAAGGGCCAAGGAGGCCCTTCCCTAGAGTCAATATAGAAAAACCAAACCATTTTAAATGTTTGACCAAAATATTTGTTACAAAACGTGGTCGAGTGTCACAATGGATTACCAACTCGACCCTTAATTCGGATTTGCTGACGGAGCATCAAGATGGTCTCAAAGTTTAGCAACAACCTCTTAGGTCATCAATCACCCTGACTAACCACCACTCTCCACCAATGATGTGTGCATCGGTTCAACAACAAACAATCAGGTATAATATGACATCGTTATTGGACATATGTGAGACACCCTCCATCATGGAATACGTCGTATACATATCTACCTCAGTTCCCAGTTAGTAGTATCATAGTTAAACCAAACATTTGAGATACAAGATTCACATCTATTTAGAAAATACTTGCATGCAAAAATATTAAGCTAATAGTTTGACTACATTACATTCACACATGTGAAAAGGAGTCAAAAACAAACAACTAATCACATAGCTAACAATATTATAAACTGGAATGCATCTTGGATAAACCATAATACATAAAAAATTTTTTTAAAAAAAAAGAACTTAGAAAACATATATATCCATCAGCATAACATAACCCATAAGTAGAAACAAGGGGGCACACAATCTAGAGCTGCAAAAAACATCTCTCTCATATATATATATGTATATATGTCAATGTATGTGTCTGAGTACAAAAAATAGTGTCTCTGACCCATCGGTCAGCCCAAAAGATACATATATAAGTCATAAAAAATAGGGGAAGCATCCTCATAAAGGGTACATAAATACTCTAGGGCGGTGCTCCCTTAGGCGGGGCACTTGGACCCACTACCACTCCTATTACCAATACTAGAGCCACCGTTAATACGAAGACTTCCACCCGATGCAAAACTGGCCAATAGCCCCTCTCCCAGGCCATCAAGCTCTAGAGCCATAGATCCTCGAGGTCATCCAAGAAGCCTCAAGTAGGAATCCCCTGGGTCACGCAGTCCACTCGATACCAGGCATCCTCTAGAACTACAACTCGCTCGATTAACTCAGCAACATGAGCCTCTACCGCATCAGCATGAGATTTACCAACAACAATCTCGGTGTTAACTAAGCTACTACCCTCCCCTGAAGGGCTAGCCTCACCACCTGATGCTCCACCTAGCGGTTGGGCACAAGCTCCTCACTACCCCCTGAGAGCTCCTCCTCATCACCGAATTGGTTTCTACCCAACGAACCAAGTCACAGTACGACCAACCTCTCCAACATCTGCAAGAGTAACCAAATATATCTCACTGTTATCATAATACACATATAAACATAAATACTCAAACAAATGAAGAAAACACAAAAGACGTACCTTTTGGCCCCCAACTGTATTCAGTAGGAAGACCCATGTTTGGATCCCCCGGGAAGTCCATCCTTGCATAAGGGAATGGTAGGAACAAATGAGGTTTGGCCTCAAACCAAGCCTGCGTGGTTGCATTCTAGTAATGCCCCACCCTACCCCCACGTCCTAAAGGCATCACAAGAGCCCACCTGTTCATACGAGGCTCCTATGAGCCCCGAGTAGGCACCACCACCAATTGTCTCAGTAGCACCACTAGCCCGTATATAATGCTCAATAAAATGTTGGCATAGGTAAATAGCTTCAATCCATCCTGTACCTTGTAAAGTTGTGCTAGCATCCCTTCGTAATAAAAACGACAAAAGTTGAAAAAGTGCTCGACCCCTAGCCAGCACAAGACACCAACCTGTGGACCCGATGCTCGATGTGGAGTATATGACCCTGCCAGTCACACAATGGCTACCAAATAACACCACTTGGCCAAATCCATCATCATGGAATTATCTATACATGCCTCCATAAGGGGTGCCCCGCCACAATGACATGCTTGGAACTAATCAAGGTCAACCCTCCCAGAGGAAAGTGGATACTAAAGAGCCTCACCCTAAGGAAAAAACCCAGTCACAAAGTGGATATCCTTCTCATGACAGATATTGAGGTCACACGCACGTAGCACCATCAGCTTGAGGTGCCTATTCCAACAGTGGATTTGGTAGCACAAAAGACGATCCTGCGACTAGAGAAAGCCATTCTCCACGAATTTCGGGAAACCCCATCACGCCAACTATTAGCATTCCTGACCATCAGTAGCTAAGGCAGTACGGAGCTCGGGGAAGTCTTGATCCCTTGACAACATCCTGTCATCAAAGGAGGAGGACATGAGCAACATAAAAACACCAAAAAACATCAAAAAATTCCAAAAAATTTTGAAAAAATTTCCTCGGCACTCTACACGCCTGTCCCTTAGACAAGTGCAAAGAGGTCTTACCTGTCCTTCTCATAGGCACACAAAATCCATGTAAAATCTTGATTAGGCACGCAGAAGGCATGCAAAACCTTTTTTTTGCACGCAAAAGGTGTGCGAGTACCCATATCCCCCGTGCAATTAGGGAAGAAACTAGCTTAGAATCCATACAATCCAATATTGATGGACCCTGCACTCACTAACTGAAAAAATTAAAATGAAATACATCATGGAGTTTACCTAGCCAAAAAGTTGCTAATCCCAAGTGTTCAGCCTGACCACAATGGTAAGAATTGGTCTGCAGAAGCCTCTAACCTCTCAATACTCAACAGACACAAATGAAACAAATAGATCCATATACGCCTATATGTTTCCTTTTTCAGAAAATTTGAAGGACCATAATGAGAGCTCAAAAGGCCCAATCACCAGACCGAAAGAGGCACTGTGATCAGAACCCCATAATTCCCAAGGGGTGCCACACATTTGCACCCCTGAAAAAATAAATTTTCAGCACCCTCTCTCATATTCTCTCATCTTCTTTTTAAAAGAACATGTATTTAAATAATATTGGATAAAGAAGATGCTTTCACTTGGGGTAGTTTTTTTTCAATTAGTATTCAAACCATCCACCACTCCATCCAATGAAAGTTCTAGAGTAGGCATCATTCTACCCCAAGCATGATAGAGTCTCAAAAAAAAAAATTTGCATATCCTGTCATCATTTCTCCATCAGAAATCATCCATAGGTTGCACACATCCGACCATGTTTATCATAACCTCACCTTGCACATGATATGCATCCTCATTGGTGAGTAGAGCCTCCCCTCCATGGTGCCCATCACCCAAACTAGACCATATAAAAAGTGATTCAATCGCCATACCACTGAAGTCTGGGAAGCACCTCATGCCCATTCACTTGCTATGCATCAGGTCAAGTTTTACTATATCAAATAAAATCCCTTTCTTGGATAGCCAAGTTTTACAAGAAGGTCAAAAGCACACTACCATGCCTCACGTTTTTCCTACCATACCTCCATCATCATAGCCCATATGTGACATTTTCCATCTGGTTCATCAACCTCACAAATGATACCAACCAAATGGCCCCCCACCCTCAGTAAAAAAATCCTTCCTCACAGCATCAGTGAGTGAACAATTTCATGTTCTGGGGCACTCGTCTCTGTGTTTTGTATAAAACAAACCCCATTATTTTATTCTTTGGGTAAGTGTATTGTGTGCTCAACTTAGTGTTCTTAAATTGAGGTCATAAATTGTCAACCAGGGCTAGTAAACTGCTGAAGTGAGGTGCACTATATGTGCCTAGGTATCTGTTTCTCACTACGTTGTCTTTAGTGTTTTTCTGATGTTTTTGGTTTTATGGTTTTATGTTAAAAAGGAAAAGAACCAAATGTTGGTAAAGAGAAGTGGATGGTTACACTAAAACAGAGCAAAACCTATTCTAAACTGTGTATGGCACTAAAAAACAGAAAATGCAAATCTTGATAATGAATCATAGCAAGGAAATAAATCACAACATGAACTCAATAACTCATAACATGAACTCATCGAATTCATTCATTAGAAATATGTTGGAATATCTTAAGAAAAGGACAAGTTTAGTGCAAATGAGGTTCTCCTAAGCAAACAATCATCTTACAATATTACAAAGAATCTCATCCATGGCTAGAGGTTTATTGGAACACAATTGGGAAATATTATTTGTAGCACAATAATATTTCTTCTCTGAATTAACTTGTAATGCTAATATTAATCCATTCTGTAGCTCAACTTGTCACTACTAAGCCTCATTCGAAAGTTAGAGATTTTCTAGAATATTTTTTTTGGAAAAGGCTTATTTGTGAAATTGCAAAAGACTGCAGAACAATCAAGGCCTTAAACTAATGTCACTAATTCCTGTCCATATAATGATGAATTAATAGAAAGTCAGAACAAGAGTATTTTGTAAACAATGAAGGCCGTGAAGTCTAATTTTGACAGTTAATACAACTTAAAGAACAATGGATAACACTGAACTAGAATTAAATTGATCAAACTTGAAA
Organism: Pinus albicaulis; assembly: GCA_034641835.2. Taxonomy (NCBI): domain Eukaryota; kingdom Viridiplantae; phylum Streptophyta; class Pinopsida; order Pinales; family Pinaceae; genus Pinus; species Pinus albicaulis. Next base: position 1,227,224,280 of record CM076575.1, read on the forward strand.
CACAGTGGCCACAACTAAACTAGAATGCCTTTAACCTAACTTGAAATACAGTGAACTGGAACTGAACTAGAATGCCACTAATCTAACTTGAAATACAGTGAACATAGTTGAACTAGAGTACCATTATCAAACTTGAAATATAGTGATAGAATTAAAATAGAGTGACATCTACCTCCAGAGTATTTCAACTGAACTAAAGTGCAACTAATTCTATGAAATACTACAGCCCTATCTCGTTTAGTATGAGTGATATTTTGGAATAGTTTGTAAAAACAAGTCTGGCTGTATATTTCAATGCAAATGAGCATACAACATAAAGTTTCGGAAAAAATGCAATCAACTCCTAAAATAATAGAGTTATATCTCATCCAATATTAGTGGTATTTTGGAATAGTTTGTAAGGATAATACTGACTGTAGCATCCACTGCAAGTAAGTACAAACACAGAGTTCAGAAAATTGATTAAACTAGGAATGAAACAAGGCTAAGTTACTTATCTAAACCATATGAACAAAGCTTCTCAGGTAGCAGGGGCCCTCTACCACCGGATTAGCACGCAAATCTACTCAATATTGAATCAGCTCTTGCAATAAAGTGATGCTTCTCTCATTAAAGGAGAAATTCTTCAAAAAAAAAGAGTATTACGGTCTTCTGAGATCTAGCAACAAAACAAAATCTAGGTAGTTGTTTCTCAGTCTCCCAAGCCATACTTATAATGAAATTACATAACTGTATTTGAGATAAAACATGAATAAATATCTTTCCCAACTAAAATCAAACTAGGACTCTGGTGGTGGCCTTGTACTATGATTAAGGTCATCTATACAGTCCTTGTCCTATTAGAAGTCTATCTCCTAGTTTTGGTTTCCCACGTGCATAACCACCTGTAGACTCGAGCTCAGACTTCGTGGAGAGCAAGAAATGATGGGGGAGTGATGTGGAATACGACCATATGTGTTTTTCCTTGAGGTGACACTTGGAACCTGCGTGAACATGAAGATAGCTGCGGAATAGGCAACTGGCTACAGAATGACTGCGTTCTGTAGCCAAGTCTAGTAAAAAATTACTACAACAACAAAATCATGAAAAAATAGCAAGTTAATCATTATATACATTCTTAAAATAATCCTAATTAATATTATTGATCATTCAAGCCTGTAATTGATGAGGGACAAAGGAAATGAAGTGAAATTTTGTGGAAAACAAGGACATGTTTGGGGCTCAACATGTACAAAGACTGCAAATGATGCTCTACATCCCCCCCCCCCCCACCACCTATTATTTTTTTCTCCCATGGCAGCAGCCCCTTGTCACCCTTGGTCGAAGTATCACACCCCCGCGAAAAAGCCACCATGACATTCATAACTAGTTTATACCCTCCCTGGAAGTCCTACCGACTCTAGGGATTTCCCCATCAGAAATAGTCATGACTGTCGCCAAGCTGTTGTTTATACTCCAACCTTGGGCCACTGGATACCCATCATTAGTTTCCAGTCATCCCTCACCACCATGCCTATGTTAAATCCATCAGATCTAGGATCTTGATCCTCACCATTAGTGACTCTCTCATTTAGTTGAGGCCTCCTTTTTGTCTACATCAACACATCTTTTCCAAAAAGGAAGCGGTACCTTGGATAACCTCTTTTCATAAAAGGGACATCCTCGGGTGGCACTGTGGGAGACATCATTGTCCACAGATGTCATCGATCCTCCTGAAATTTGACTACAACACAAGCTTTCATGTCAAGATTATATCACACCTTAAAACCATCGCAATTTGATCGAATTCATCGAAGACCCGCTCCTTTATAAGCATCTATGTCAGCAATTCTTAAACAGGAGGTCCCAACTAGTGTCTATGCGTACAATGTGCATTTATATGTCATACCAAGTTTACAAATATGTGTACAATTTTCCACCTATATTCAAAGAAAAAATGCGCCTGAGGGCGTCATCAACCAGCATATCACTACCATACTAGTGATAGAGACGGAATCTATATCTGTAAAATATATTTGTTTAACTATCCAAATCATCATGAGCATGGGACATGCCCGTCTCATAGAAATTTTTTATATATTGTATTATACCATTGCAGGGTTCCCGCAGGACATGGTCACTCTTCGACCTAGTGTAGGGTGTCTCCAATTCTGAGCTACGCGTAGGTCTCTCTCTCTCTCCACACAATATATAGAAAAGAAACTATAATGTATTTTGGCTATACAGTTCTTCCTGGACCTCACACATTAGCGGGCAATTGTTATCACTAGAAAATCAAACAGGAAAAGGTGACATTATTTAATGTGAAGTAAAAGGATTTACAAGGTTGAAATACATTAGAGAATCTAAAAGTATTTCAAAATCTCTAAGGTCTGAAAGGAAAAATCAAATTTCACAGAGAAATAACTAGTCAAATATGCCTTTTCATGAAAAATTCTTTGATAAGCACACCTTTGCGTGTTTTTTACTCAAAAAGGCGTGCAATCCTGGGAGTGGAAAAAGTCACTTTCCAAGACCACAAGGCACAATCCAAAACATTTATTCCACACTTGAACCTGCCTAAGGAGAGCTGCCAAAGCCTCATTAGGAACTCAAGGGAGCACACAATGGAGTAAATGTGGAACACAATGGAATCACCCTCCTCTCTTGGGTCCCTATCCATAATTTACGAAGAGAGGGAAGGAGGATTTGAATTCTCCTATAAAATTCCACCAAGAGATGAACAACCGGGAGCACATTATTATGCTAGCCATAATTTACCCAAGCAATACCAACACTATGTGATTTGGAGTAGAGATATTGGGGACTCAGTTTTTGGCCATCCAATAACTCCAGTCTACCATAGTAGAGAGAGGGAGACTTTGCACCAAGGCATCTCAAAAGTAAACACATCCTTGTATTGGGACTTAGAACCCCTAGTTATAAAGGCCCCTTGGAATGTGGGTTAAAGTTTCATCCTCATTTCCTACTAACACTGAATTATACGGTATGTAAGGGTCTTCATTTGGATTATTGAAGTTATTTAACTCTATTTAGAGCTTTTGTGTTATTTTTTTAGTTTTAGTTTAGTTTTCATGTTTGAATATGCAAGATATTTCTCTATTTAGTATGTTTATGTTTGAGAATGTTCCACTAACTTACTTGACTCCATCTATTTTCTGCCCGTGACCAAAAAATTAAGAGGGAAGAACTAGCTCTCTTAAGAAAGTGTGATTTTGTACATTTGTGCACCAAACACACCAACACAATGCATAAAATTTTTGTCATATAAAAAAACCAAATCATCTTCCTTAAAAATCTTTTGACTAATGTGCATGTCATGCCAAGCCTTTCATGCTCCTTTTATACCTGCTGATGAGAACCTGCAATGAATCAGTCCTATTCCAATGCTAACAATTTTTACAATTGTTCTTCCATAATATCCTTCTCATCCACGTTATTGGTTGCTGCAATGCACAAAATTGGGAAAATATACTCCATTGGCATAATAGCTTCTTTCCCATACACCATTCTGAAGGTGTATTCCCTATAAACTTCTTGCATGTGGTCCTGTATGCCCACAGAACCACCGGTACACACACATCCCAATAGTTTTGGTTAGAATTGAAAATATTAGTGATCTGTTCTCCAATATCTTATTAAAATTTTCTACTACACCATTTTATGGAGGGTGATATGGTGTCGTCTTTTGATTGTGAATCCAGAATTCTTCGACAATCTTGAATTATCTCATTCACAAACTAGTTTCCTTGGTAACTCATCAAGAACTTAGCACACTCAAACCATGTCAAGATATTTTAAAAAATGAAGTGCGTAACTACTTCTGCATTGTAGTCTTTTACAGGTGAAACCTTGGCCCATCGGGTCACATAGTCTGTTGCAGTGATTATATATCGCACACTTGTTTTTTTGCCAAGAGGGTTGATGGATCCGACGAGGTAAATGGACCAATTTTTAAAAGTGTACAAATTCATTTATGGGTGGAGGGGAATTTCACCGTGTACTACAAAGGTGAACTTCCAGTGGTAATGAAATGAATGATATCAGCGAAGTGGTCATCTACTACCTTAATGGAAAATAATTGTGCGTCGGGTAGTCCTTATTCCAGGTTAGTAGTCACTTCTCCATTTTCAATTCATGACAGATGGTATGCCCCAGAATTCAGTCTTACTGGTTTCACAACTACCTCAAAGCCATACTCCTAAAATTATAAGATCCATCTGTAGATCTTCACCCCCTAACACAGGCTTGTTGACTAGATAATTCAAGGTAGAGTGACCAGTAAACATCTTAAAATGACCTCGCAACATATAGTGGCACAATTTTTTTAGCGCGTAGACCACAGTCAATCCTTCCCTGTCTGTGGTTTAGTATTTAAGCTCTGCACTTGACGATTTCCTACTAAAAAATGCAATAGGGTGATCAATATCCTATTCTCCCTGCTGCCCTAAGATAGCTCCTAACTTGATGCATGATGAACTAACATGTACATGGAATTCCTTTGTCCAATCTGGAAAAACAAACATGTGTGTAGTGACCATGTTCTCCTTAAGCAAGTCAAAGCTCTTCTGGTAGTCCACGTCCCAAGAAAATGAGGCATATTGATCTACCAACTTCTCCATGGGCGTAGTGATCAACGCAAAACCTTAAATAAACTTCCTATAATATCCTGTGTGCTCCAAAATTGAGTGAAACTATTTTGCACTTACAGGAACCTCTAGGTTAAAAATAAAAACAATATTTGTTGGATCTGCCATCAATCCTTGCTGAAAAACAATATGACTAAGAAATATTCCGAAAGAGATGCAAAATATGCACTTCTTCAAGTTTTGTGAGAACTGATACTTCCGACAAGTATCCAACATAAGGCACAGGCTTGACACATGCTTATTTAATAATCCAAATATAGTTCAGTAATCAAAGTATAATTCTAACAATTTTTGGAGGTGTTCCTTGAATGGAGCTACTACGACGTGTGATAAGATAGTTGGGGAATTCTTCAGACCAAATGGCATCAATGTGTATTGAAAGGATCCCCACTCTGTCACAAATTTCATTGTTCTTCTGATCCAAGTAGATATCGATGGCTACGCACCTATTCCATTTGGACCCGAACCATCAATTCTTGCAGTTTTTCACATGCAACACAACTTACTATTTTTAACAGTTTTTCGAGTGTTGAACCTCCAGAGCCATTTTGAGGCCGTAAACAACGTTTTTTTGGCATCGCGCCTCTGGAAAATATTGGTTCCATTCCAAAACCATATTCATGTCAACAATTTTAGTCCTTGGATATATATTTCTAATGATGTATCATGTGCATCAAACGGAGATAGTATGCCAAAGTTATGACCGCGGGAAGTTGAAACACTAATTTACCCAAATAGGGCCCATAGTTTTGCCTCTTCATATCCTAGTGTTAGGTTTTTGGAAGTTTGGAGTTCTCCATTGTTTTCTCAATAATAAATAGGCCCTCAAGCCTCATTGTAACATATTTTAAATTTCTGTAGCCACCACATCTCTTCTCAGAGATTCACTACCAGCACCCTAGCTATTTTTTTCCATTATGTCTGTAAACATATTTTTGTTATTTGATATTAATGAAATGAAGCATTATTTTCACTGCATCTCAATGTTTATGGTTATTTTTGTATTATGTTGCATTCCTGTATAAATCTAGATCATTGGTATCAGAGTGGTCTTCTCTTTCTTTCTCTTTCTTTGGATGTCTCCAACGCGGTCAAGGTATAAGGAGTTAGGGCTTGATCTAGTTGAACCCTTGCAAGATCAGCCTCATAAAACCCATTGGCCTCCCATGGTGGAAGAAAAGAAAGACAAGGGAGCAAGAGATCCTATCAAAATATTGCTGAAGGAGGCCCTTGACAAAAAAAGGAATGAAATGATGCATAACTTTTCTCAGATCCTTCAACGCCTACCAACCTATGGCACATCTGCATCCAACAGCCACTTTGGAGGTGCCACTACCTTCAAGGTATAGGTAAACTTTGAAATTTATGTATTTGAAAGAAAAATAAATGCAGACGATGTAGATAGATGGTTTAATTTGCTGGAAGGGTATTTCTTTCTCCATGATTTCTCTGACTGAGAAAAGAATAGTTTTGCACTCCTCAAAGCTGCCCCCCATGTCAAGGACCAGTGGGAAACCTAGTGTGAGCAAGATGATTAAGGGGAACCCTCTCCATTCTTGGCTACACCCACTTTGAATTCATTATGAGATGGAATCAAGGAAAACTATTACCCCATGGGGAGCTATGAGAACAAATACATCCAATGGACCACAATGCAGCAACAAAAGTATCAAGATGTACATGACCTGATGAACCTGTTCCATAGCCTGCACACAAATTTTGCTATTAAATATTCAGAGATACATTTGGTGCTCAAGTACTGCGGTTGTCTGCACAAGCAAATTCAATAGGAAATGGATTTCCTCGACATTACATCGCTTGGCATGACATACTACTATGCCGCCAAGATCAACCAGAAATTTAAGCAGAAGAAGCAAGACTTCAGATCTACGAATCCAAAATTTTCCCCTGAACTAAAGAAAAAGGGGCAAGGCAAAAGCAGTGTGACTCAAAACAACACCAAAAATCCAAATAAGGACATAGGGAAGTGGTGTGAATTTCATAACAACTCCAGTCACAACACAAATGAGTGTCGGGCCAAATGGTCATTGGTGGTTGAACTAAAGGAACCTAAATCAGATGCATTTTCTAATCCTGAGTCAGAACTAGACAAAGGAAATGAAAAAGGGAAGAATATCATTGATGTGAATCTAAGTTCCATTGTTTCCACAACCAAGATTGAGAGGAAGGATCCAGATGAGGGGGAGCACCTCTTCCATTTGCAGATGTGGGTGAAGGGTTCTCTGCTGCAATTTCCTATCGATAGTGAAAGCCAAAACAACCTCATTTCAGAAGAGGTCATGAAGTGGCTTGACCTAACGACCATAGAACACCAATATCCATATACCATCAGGTGGCTCCACCCAAGGAGAGATCTCCGCATCCGCCAACAGTGCCACCTTCCGTACAATATCAAGCCATTCATGGAAGAGGTATTGTGTGATGTTGCTCCTCTTGATGTAGCTAATGTATTATTGGGCCAACCATACCTGTGGAGGAAACATATTGTGTATGATTCTAGGTGTCATGTTATTCTTATTACTTTGGGAAATAACTTGTACAGGATACTGGAGGTAGTATCGCCTCTTGTCATCCCTTTGACTACTGCAAAACAATGCAGTAAGATTGTTCCCCAGACCAGGAAATTTATTTTCGTTACAAATCACTCAAAGGGAAAGAAGAATATTGTGGCCAAAACCTCAAAACAGGGCTCCCCATCACAGCTGTAGCAGATGGACAAAGTCAGGGAGGAATACGAGGAAATCTTATCCTCACTCTCAGAGGTTCCTCTACACTGTCAAGACAAGCACTCCATTGATCTGACCCCTAATGCACCGCTGCCTGATGTTGCCATACCTAATGCGACTACACAAATAGAATCCACACATTTACTATCTAAGGCTAGTAAATAAAAAAAATTTACCAAATGCATCTAGCATGTCCACTCGCAGGTCCATGACATCTTCGACAAATCTAATAACCAGTTCAACAAAAATTTTCTCATCTCCTGGAAGATCTCAACCCAATGGGGACCATTTCCTCCTAAGGAGGGAGGAATGATCCTGGTGGATATTAGTGGCCACCCACCTATTCCATTTGGACCCACACCATCAATTCTTGCAGCTTTTCACATGCAGCACAACTTACTATTTTTAGTAGTTTTTCGGGTCCTGAACTTCTGAAGCTATTTTTAGGCCCTAAACGACGTTTTTTGGGCATCGCACCTCCAGCAAAGATGTTTCCACTCCAAAATTGGTGTTTGGGGCAAAAATTTTAGTCCTTGGAAAGATATTTCTAACGATTTATCATGTGCATGAAACGAAGCTAGTATGCCAAAGTTACGACCCCGGGAAGTTGAAACACCAATTTACCCAAACAGGGCTCATAGTTTTGGCTCTTCATCTACTAGGGTTAGGTTTTTGGACGTTTAGAGTTCTCCATTATTTTATAAATAATAAATAGGCAATCAAGCATCATTGTAACACAGTTGAGAAGTATGTATCTGCCACATCTCTTCTCAAAGATTCGCTACCAGCACCCTAGCTATTTTATTTCCATTATGTCTATAAGCATATTTTTATTATTTTATATTAATGAATTGAAGCATTATTTTCACTACATCTCTATGTTTATGGTTATTTCCATATTCTGTTGCGTTCCTGCATAAATCCGGATAAACTTCTATCCTCCTACACAATCCTTATCTGATGGTATCTAGAGAATCCATCTGTGAATGAGTAGGCCTCCTGCCCACCCTCATTTTCCAGTATTTCACCAACGAATGGATTTTGGAATGAGTCATGCACACAAGCATCATTCAATTTGTGTAGATATACAAAAATATGTATTTCTTCCTTGGTATTATTTTCTTGAATCACCATAAGGCTTACCCAATGAAACTCCACTACTGGTTCAATGATCTTTGCAACAACCATTTTCTCCAACTCCTCTTTGACCTTCTTCTTGTATTTGGGATTCAACCTATGTGAATTTTGCTTCACGGATTGTGCATATGGTTTCAAGGTGATACTAATTAACCCGAGGTATCCTATAATCCCATTCAGTTCAGAAAAATTCATAGGAAACAACTCCTGATATTCATTTAGTAGCTCGGTGAACTTTCCTACCATGTCATCATCCCAGTCATATCCTATATTTGCTAATTTTACTTCTTTCTTTGAGCCAATATTGACTTGTATAATCCTCATAGAATACCGTAGGCCTAGAAACTACATGTTTTCCTTTAGGCTCTGGAATAAAAAAATTTCTTGGGTATTCTTCATTATATTTAATTGATATATTTCGATATTCCATGATGACCCTAATCTTCACGTCTCATGTTGGTAAAACACGTTCCACTGATGAATTTGTGGTGTCAAATATGACTTCCTAAATATCCTGCAGTGCCTCATCAAGTCATTTGAACCAACTTTGAAAACTAAAGGTTAGGAAAAAACTTTTTGTTAGTGCAATCCATTAAGTAGTTCCTCGGCACAAATCAGTTTCGAGGAACCATTGCGTAGGCACCTTCCCTAAAGTATGGATGAATATATGCACCCATTTTGGATTCGGCTCTTTGCCCCGTGTTTCAATTCATCTAGCCAGATGTTTTCACAGATCTCCTTGTCCAAAATAGATCTCTCCTATTCTGGTACTTGTTTGCTCAAATCACGATGAACCATACAGGTATATTATCCCCAGTTAGACAAGTTACCTTTGCGCATCTCACACCAGCATGTTGGGGTTTACTGTAAATATATATCAAACGCATGGAACCAATGTGCTTCTGGAACAAAATTTTCAATTACTTATAAGAATATATTAACATTACTCAGAACATCATGATAAGGAAAATCTCATACCTCTGAGGATATGCAATGAAGAGATTTTGTCAGCTGATTGCAGTGCAATGGAGATACTTCATGAAAACTATTTTTCCAGTTTTCCATCTCCTCGTTTGAATCTTAAAATAATGAACTATCCTTTCCCCGATTAAGCTGGCCATCTACTTTAGGGTTGATCCAGTCTTCATCCCGCGTAGTTAACTTGTAAATATGGTCAAAATTGTTATGAGGAATATATGGATAAAATAGTCTTCCATGAGTGTGGTGTTCCTTCAATCAAAACAATAGAGGAAAGGTAAATGATTTTCTCTCTTTAATAAACATATAAATAGAATATGAAGATACTTACTTGTGATCCTTCTCTCTTGTTCTTCTTCTTTCTTTGTGTTTGTCGCTTTCGATCCAACTGAACTCGCCAGATCAATACCTGCAATTAAAACTAGAAGGCAGCACATGGTGATACAAATATACAATATCTATTTATCATAACCATATTGAGCTGAATAAATCTGAGAATATATGTACATATTGAGAATTCATTCATAAGATACAAATGCATATATGGGAGAACAAACAAATATCTTTATTGCAGTACTAGGAGGGATATATTACAACTACTCGATCAATTCACTATCAACCTGCTCCAACTTCATCCCATCCTCATCGCACCAAGAATAAATCCAACAAAATCATAGAAGTTCAACTCTCCAGGAATTGAGAATCCAACAGCATAACGCTACATAAATTTCTTCCTCCCTTGCACTTAGATGAGTGCTCAATTTATAGGGAAATTGTAGGTAGTTTATCAATCAATTATATTGAATGTATTTCTAATAATATATGATACATTTTTATAGGTTCAATGGTGATGGATGAAAACATGTATTCCACCTATGATCTCTTCTAGAAGTCACTGGGCATGTGCAGATTACTAGAAAAATGATTATTTCACTCCCAGGATACCAATGCACCCTTAAGTGGTAGGAATTTCTTTATAGAGCACCCTTTCATGGTGGTAAGTGCATCGCAATGCACTTAGGCCCATTCAAAGTAGCATTAATGATGAGTAAATGGGTTATTTTAACTATACTTCAAACATTGAAACTCTCATGAATTAAAGCCATCAGTGGAATGAATTATCTAGGGCATGCAGAAACCAAATTAGGGGATGATAGACCCTATTTGTAATGAATTAAGGGATGATATATCCTATTCATACTGGTCTTAGGGATGATGCACGTATTGACCTATAATAAGTGCCCCCTAAAGCATGAAGTCAAAATAATGATAATATTTGGATGAAATTCTTTACGGTGTGATGAGTAGGATCTAAAGTAGAAAGTGACCTGCATCAATTTGCAATAAATTACATCATTATATCTTGTACATCTTGGCCACGAAATGCTGAGGGAGGCATACCCATGCTCAAAACATAAACTATCATAACACATACATAAATCAGAAATTCATCTATAGATATAGACATGCCTACAGATATAGGCCCATGATAGGATGACCATATGTATGTAAAGCCATCGTATGGATGATCTGGTACAATTCCTGAAATTGCAGCCATGGCAGATGAAACTAGATCTGGGGTCTTCTATCTCGTTTACTCGATCATTGAAGTACAAGTCTAACCATGAGAATATGTGATATGAAGTCGAACATGGGAAGACATTGTTTGATTACCAGCCAATGATGTAAGTCGTTAACATACATGAGAGAAACCACCGTTGATGTTAATGGTTCTCAAGGTACTGCAGTACAATTTTCAAGGCATGAATAGATGATTTTATGTCAAATTCCAAAAAAAATATCTCAGTCAAAGTTCTGTGATGTCAACCTATCACTGGAAGCAAGAAACTTGTCATTCATGTAAGAAATTTCGAAGGCACTGGAAAGGTGTTTCTAAGTCAACTTCCTGGATGCTGAGCTGATGTCGCTAGGAAGTGACTCATCGCAGATACGACATGAAACAATAGTAATGATTTTGGAGACAGAATGTGACTTAATTAAGGAATATTCAGGGATGGCAGTAATGAAAATTAAGTTTTATGAGTATTGCAGAAGATGAGGAATTACTAGATGACTTCTCTTGAACATATCGACGAAAATGAACGGATTGGCAGCATTCACCCAAAACCGAAGTGATGGATGGTATGTGTTGTACCTATTTCCTGTCAGTAGTCCTTGCCTACAAAAACTACACTAGGAAACCAACTCAACTAGCTTTAGGTTCAAGTTGGCCCTTTAACTAGATGGGACTCCCTTAGTTGTTATGAGGCCTTGTTTAACGTTGTTCACTATCACTGAACAACAACCTTTGAAGCACAATAGCCAAATTTATGGTTTTAATTTTTGGTGGTTGTATATCAATAAAAATACTTAATTATAATAAAATACCTCTCTCACAGGTTGCCTTCTAAACGTGTCAGCTTCTAGCCTGACAAAATGACTTGATTTGTATAAGATTTTGATTGAAGAATGTAGGGATATTTCCAATAATTGAGCAGCTAGACTGACTACTTAATAACTAGGGAGATTTGGATGTGTGTAGAAGATTTCTACAACCCATGAAGACATATTCAAGATAACATTTAACGAAAAACAAAAAAAAAAATTCAAAAAGGGGCTAAATCAGACAGACAGTCTGATATACTAATATATTTAAAAATTATAATTCTGTAGGGTATTTCAGAGAGATCAAAACCCAATCTATCCTTACCCAGCTCTTATATGCAAATCTGAACATGTGCAGAAAAAAAATATGGAAATGCTGGAAAAACATACTAGAAACACAAAATTCTGTAAAAACTGGAGCTGGAAGGCTTCCATTAGAAATCTGATTAGAGAAACTATTACAAAGTGTCAAGTGTTGGCATCAAAAGTTGACACTTCCTTATTACAAATGATTAAATATATAGAAATTACAATAAGCTAGTCACTGCTATATTTTAGGAAAATAAAACAAAAAATTAATCAATCTATCTAAAATAATTAAAAGAAAAAAGTCATGGATGGACTCTCCTTGAAATCTGCAACATCCTAACCATTTCTAAATTCCTAATAAATATAAAAAGGCTCACAATCCTAGCTACTGAACAAATTCCTACTAATCTCAAAGCTAACCTAACATCTATTAACCAAAAGAAAACAATGTACGAGCTTATTCATCCTATTTTAGATTACAAGGAAATGTGTTGCTGACATTTGGAAGGAGAAGAAGAATTTTTTTATTAAACTAATAGATTTGGAGGGCTTTCAAATCCACTTGTTGACTCATCCATGTCACTTGTTGCTATCGTCACAACTGCCCTCAAAATCTGGAAATGCATTTGCCACTTTCCTAACTGTTACAATGATTTCCACCTATGCCACATTTCAATCTCTGCTGGAGGTGAAATATTTTTTACTGTGAGTTGGTTGGTTTTCATACATGTGAATGTACATTATTGCATGAGAAACATCAATGAAAATATCTAGTCTAGTTTATTTTTGTGGGGTGAATGTTGTGCTAAAGACATCGTTTGGACATTTTAGAAAATTGAAATAATATGTTTACTAAATATTTATGAAGCAGCAAAATAATAAAATTTGGCATCTTCTAAAATTATTCATCATTCATGCTTGGACTTGTTACAGGGACTAACCACCTAACCAAATGGGTTGTATAGTTGAGGCATCGAATAACCCCTCTGCCATTGGGACCATCAAATTCACATTCACATTCAAAAGTCAATGCTACCTGTCAAGTACTCATGTGATCTTCCTTGCTAAAAAACTTGTCTATGTCATTGGCCCAATAATGCTTCCCAAGGCATATCTCCAATTTCATGCATTTTTTTTATTCCCACGTATCGAGGTGCATAATATTCTCCCAAAAAATCTGCAACTTCTTTTATATATATTTCTCTATTGCAGGTCTACATTCATAGTAAATAAATGTCAGAAGGAAATTTATTCCACACCCACATGGAGGAAATGGAGGTTCTGATAGAGATATTCATGTGTAATACACTCATCAATATGTATGCCAAGTGCGGTAGGATGGACTACGCTCACAAATTTTTTGATGGAATGTCTCAACGAAATGTGAATGTGAATTTGGTGACATGGAATATGATGATATCAGGGTATGCAAGGCATGGGCCTACTGAGGAGGCGATACGATTGTTTCACCAAATGAAAGTAACAACGATGGAACCTAACCCTTTCACTTTTACTAGTGTTCTCTTGGCTTGTGCAAAACTTGGATCCCTCAAACAGGATATGGAGATTGATGGAGAAATTCTTCAAAAAAACTTTCAATCTGATGTATTTGTTGGATTTTCCTTGGTTGAAATGTATGCTACATGTCAGAGCATTCACAAACCATGCCAATTGTTTGATATAATGCCTTTGTGTCTGTGGTGATTTCGACTCTGACATCAAATTCATCTCCAATATTTTTTGCCGAGAAATTATTGTGAGGGGTTCATACAATTGTCATCATTTCGAGGATGGTTTGTGTTCATGTGCAGATTTTTGGTGAATGCTAAGTAAAAAAAAGTTGTGGACAAAAATGCACAACTCGATCTTTGGTTTTCAAACTTCCTGAATGACAAGGAGTAATTGGTGAATTTGGTATCTGCAATGCCATTACTTTGTGTTGCTCATCCCAAATAAATCCATAGAAAGAAAGCTTCCATTAAGGAGAAAATAAAAATTTTCCATAATTGCAGCAGAGATGCCTTTGTAGACATTCAACCAATCTATGGAAGATCGAATATAGTCATCTGTCACGGAAAATATGGCCTTCTGGATTTTTGAAACATAATATGAGAGCGAATTCTCCTTCACTTCTGACACCAATGCAGTTGTAGAAGCTGTGAACACACTATTACCCACAAATACTTTAGGTAGAAGTAGGTTTACCTTGGAGTGTATGTCCACTGCAAATAACACAGTGGATTTATGTGTGAGTCATGGATTACTGCCTTGATGAGAATATGAAAATTTTGTATATTGAATGATGGTTGGTTGAAGACAAAACACTCTGCAACATATTTGTCATCTATGAATCCGCTCCCATATTGAACACACATCTACACCGATGATGACAATGACAGACAAACCCATCCATGAAACCACTAATGGATTCAGAGGGGACCTGCAATTGTAATATGGTTTGCTGCTTGGGGGTACGAACTACTTCATATGATGCCACGTACTTATTCATTGTTTTGCAAAAAAATTAATTTTGGACCCCCCACAAGCTATAAAATATCGAATGACCCTAGGGGTTCGAAATTGAATGGAGACTGTCCTTCATAAACTAAAAATGTTTGATTGGACTTAGGCTTAAAATATAATTAATTTTATAATATAATTTTAATTTAAAACAAATATTTCTGTAAAAATATAATTATATTTCTATAAAAATAATATATTTTAAATGAAAATTAAAGGAATAAACCATTCAAAAGCATAAATAAAGCTCTCAACATTTTTATCTTGACAATTTTTTACCGAAAATTAAAAATTTTAGGTGTGCCAAAATATGTTACAACAATATGAGCACCATAGGTATGATAAATCATCAAGAATATTACCCAACCCAAAGCCACAGAGATGAAGTGAAAATTTCGTGTTAAAGAGCGACTTGCTACCATAAAGTGTTTTGTTATTTTTCCCATATTTTCCCCAGTCATTTCTGACTAGTACATCTTTTATTTTTTAACAAGCTTGAGGAGGGTAACATATGCTTGATCTATAATTCCACCCTTCGGGTGAATCCATCACTATTTGATGATTTAACGAGTCTATAGATAATGAAACTCAATCTTGTCATGATCGGAAAATTTCGTCGCTATTTGATGTTTTAACGAGTCTAACGATAGTGGAAACTTGGCCGCTTTTCATGTTTAGAGAGTTTTAAAAAGGGATGAAAAGAAAATTCCATGAGTCCTTTTTGGTAAATTTGTCACTCATGTCCGAAAAAGTGTAAAATGATACCTGAGAAAACATCTTAGCCATGTTCTGCTAAGGTGTTCCTTTTTCTTAAATAATCTATCTCAGTTTGGAAAAGAGTTAAACTTATACCAGGTAGATGTCTTTTCATTTCCTTTTACGATCTCGAAAATATAAGTGCTCGACAATCTTTTCACATTAACGAAGTATGAAAAGAGCTAAAAGAAGACTCCAAGGGGGTTCCCTTTTTTATGTTTAACAGAACTAGAAAAAGTGATAAAAGTATGCTTTGTGGTAAAATCATTTTTGGATAATTGTGCACTTCAAAGTCACTATATCAGCTGTAAACTTGTTCAGAGATCCATCAAATGGATTAAAAATACTTGTTTCATAGTAGAAATGAACAAAAACTATAGTCACATCATTAAATATGATTAAAATAATCAAAATGACTAATAAAAATAATTTTTTACCATTTCATTTTACCATTCCATAGTTACCATTTGAAATTTAGGAGCTCTGAACATGTTTTTCCCTCGAACATCAAAAATCAATTGTGACAATTTCATTGGACGATTTCTTGTGCCGTTTGATCCAGGTTGTATATCTTAATGTTCTCTTCCTTTTAGTGTCACTTTTGTTTCATTTCATGCTGAATTTTTTGGTTTTTGAGCCCCCCTAGTGTAAATCTATTGTGTTCTAAGGGAAACACACCCATGCATGTCGAAACGTGTGTTGAAAAGCACTCAAATTGAAGCTTGGATTCTCTGAAGTCCTATGTCTATGGACTAGGGGTACGTTGAGTGGATTTTACAAATTTTATTCTTTCTTTGTTGTAAACAATTTCCAATTTTTTTGCATGAAATAGATCCTAATGAAGCTTATGGTTGGATTTCGGGTATTGATTAGATCAAAATGACCACTACATGGAAAGAAAGAGAACATGAAGAAAAATACATGATTTCCCTAAATGATCCTGGCACTGTAAGATCCCTCAAGGATTGTGGGTTACCTAGGTATTTCATATTATCGAGGATGAGAGAGCATCTTGAACTGTTAGAGTTCTTGGTTCATTCATGGGATCCAGCATCTTAGGAATTTCATATTCGGGACAAAGTTCTCCCAATATTAGTTGAGGATGTTTACTTTCTCACTGGATTATCGAGACACAGCTCTCTTGTTTCCCTCATGGGATCTACTCATGGAGGCGAGACAGTGAAGGAATATATATGACAACATTGTCAGCCAGGTACTAAACCCATAAAATATGGAAAGATAAACATTCATGATGTGCGCGATTTGCCTCTGACAAATATCCTTTTCAATACTGCAAAGATGGTTGGCTCTATGATAGTACATGTCGCAAAAAAATCATATATGCATTATGATCTTGAGTGTCTCAAACCAATAGTGCTCAACAGGGCCGAAGGAGTACTCGTTCAAATGAAAGAGCAACTGACTAAAGTAAAGGGTTGCAAAATAAAAAAATTTAGTTGTGGCTCGATATTTGTTGGAACAAGGTCCCCTAAAAGTACGGATTTTAAACAATTTTGTACATTTTTGGTTTTAATTAGTCTAACGTAGGGGTTTTGGGGTGGGTCAAAGCCCCAAATGCATTGTAATGGGTGAAGGGTAGACCAAGAATATGCAAACCATAGTTTGCACACCATTGGAAGCGTAGGCTTAGTCAATACAAATAGATGAACATTTTGAGTCTTAAGGCAAGAAATAATTAAGTCTAATGCTAAGTGAAAATTTTTAGACCTACTATTGGGTCGTTAGGGTGAGGACTCCTGCTGGCTATGTGCATAGAGATCCTTAGTACTATTGTGTGTGGACCCTACCGGCTGTATGCACAGGATGTGTCTGATTGTATTAGGTTTTGGATGCTAATATATGTGGATATGGTTAAGTTATTTCGGTGTTATCTAATCTGATGTATTACTGTTGATGCAAAATATTGGGATCGGTTGCAATTAATGTTATGTTATTTGTTTATGCTGTGAATCTGTCTATGTTTTGGTATAACAGTAATTTATTGATGATGCATTATTATAATGTGTGGTAATAACTGTTGATACTCACATGGATTCAGAGTTATTAAATAGATCTATGCACAATAATAGCTCTGTATATTGTGATTATATTTTTAACAACCCTGCGATTAGATCTGTCTGGTACGAACTTGATAGGTTGCGAGCTTGGATCTGCTTGACCTACCTACTGTCTCTTAGGGTGCAGAAACCTGGTTCCAGCACCCTCCCATACTGCTTCGGGTGAGGCTTTGTACTACTCAAGTAGGTGACTGCTGAAAGGGCCAGTAGTATAGGGGTTTGTTGGAAAACCTTATCCTAGAAACCTGGGCCAAGACCCCTCGAGCCAACAAATGGTCCCGTTACAGGTTAGGAGGCGGGACGTGTTGACTCTCCCTGGGGAACAAAGTGAATTGATGACTCGACTAAAGGGCCACGAAATAAGCAGTGTTCTCAATGAATAAAATACGACGAATATACTACACCGATAGAAGGGGAACTCGATCAAATCATAGATTTGGTTAATTTGGCTATGGAAGAAAAATGGTTGGCTCAAGAAGAGAAGAAGAGAGCCGCAGTTGACACCCTTTAGGCCGAGCTCTGGTCTCTGTAGTTGAAGATGGACACACTGCAAACAAACATTATTCAAGCATGAACAACCTCGGTAGCTAGCAATGCAGCACTTGTTACAACATAAAGTCGCCTCTGCTCCCTGCTAGGCACAACCCTCCTAGTAAGTCCACCCAACTTAGGAGCGCAAGTCCAGGCCTGTGCAGAGGTCTAGCTATATCTGTCCAGATTGTCGCATGAGGCATTGGAGGTTCTCCACACCTCCTTGTTTGAAGAAATTCAACACTAGGATCATCGAGTCCACCAACAACTCAGTGTAGATGATCAGACAATCAAGGAAAAGAATGCTGAAGTTTCCCAGGTCCAGGCTACCTATACCCTTACCACCCCACAACAAACGGAGCTGGAAAAATTAATTAGCAGACTCTACATGGATGTTACAGAAGAAATCCTAGCCACAGACACCCCCCAGGCCAAGATTAAGGGGTTGGTTGCAACATTAAAGGCCTCCATGATAGAGATTCATGTGGTCAAAACACAGATGGAACAGCAGATCACAGACTTGCAGGCCAAGTTGTAGCCAGAGACATTGCTGGTAGTACGGGCTCAGCAAGCTGCGCTGGTTACTACAACTACAAATGTGATTATAGGACAGATTGATCAGGGTGCCCAATTGCTGGATACAACCATGCAGTTATGGACCAAGGTACAACGCAACCTGATCCTGCATGAAATCTACTAGGACCTGCGACAAAAGGAAGAAGTTTTTAAAAAGAGAATCCATACAGGTGAAATAGATTATAGAAGAGAGGAATAACTTGTTACTGAGTTTTTTTTTAATAACCCAACATTTTGGACTTTCTAAGTGAGTACATCATCAGGGGTAGATGTCCAATGTACTTTGAAATGTTTGACAGAAATAGGGAAAATGAATAAAGGAATAAATGGTGAATGATGAGGAGATTATAAAGGTCGGTTTTGAAAGATAAATAAAAAAATGCATCTGAGTGTAAATTAATTGTAAATGTAATTTAACTCTAAAAAATTTAATATGAATTATGAATTTATTTAATCTTATGTCTTAATTTGAAATAATTTATAATTAATTTATAATTAATAAATCTACTAAGTTTATTTTAATTTATTTTAAAAAGTTATATAACTAATTAGAATACTAATTTGTTTGATTTGATTTGATATATATTGAAATAATTTACCTAGTTAATTAGTCTACTATATTATTTGTTTAATTTAATTTAATTATTATATATCTATTTATATTTCTAGGAATGTAGTATAGGTTATAATCGGAGTTGAATCTTTTCATGAATTAAAGTAAATTTTATTTAATTTGTTGAAATTTATTTATTAATTAATTCTAAATTTTATTTAATAATAATAATAATAATAATTATTATTATTATTATTATTATTATTTTAATAATCAAGTTCCATTCATGCCAGTTATTATTAGTTTTTTCTGTCTAGAGAGGATTGATGTATTAGGGGTTTCCACGTGTTGCTAATAATGAGTCCATTGTCCCGATTTATGTTGTTCTTCTTTTTTTCTATTTCGATGGCTTCTTTGATTTTCCTCTTTAGGTAATGGTCCTCTTTAGAGACAAGCTTGACATCCTCCATTCGTATGTAATGTGAGGATGAGAAGACATGCTCCGCTAAGGCGGATTTGGCCATTCTGTTCTGAGATAAGTCAGCAGCATGCTCTTTTAGTCTAATGTTAAGGGATCTACCTGTTTCACCAATGTATATGTTACCACAAGAGCAAGGTATAACATAAACTCCTTTTTGTAGCCTAAGATTTATAGGGTCCTTAGCAGAGTCTACCATATTTAAAATAGTATTAGGGGGAGTGAAGGATATTTTAATGTTATGTTTGTTGAGAATTCTAGAGATTTTATCAGTTTTTCCTTTTATGTAAGGTAAAGAGATTTTAGGGATGTCAAAGGCTTTTTTAAGTTATTTTTATTAAGGGTTTGGTGAATGGTTTTGTTGATGACATGTTTATTATATCCATTTTATTGAAAGACATGGCGAAGATGGTTTAACTCATGTTCTAGGTGGTGGGAGTCTGAAATTCTGGAAGCCTCGGTTGTTAGGGTTTTAATGATGCAAAATTTTTGGATAAGATGGTGATGTGAGTCAGCATGAAGGTATCTGTCTGTGTGAGTCTTTTTCCTATAAAATTTGGTGCTAATTTTTCCATATTTGTTTGTTAAAAGGATGTCTAGGAAAGGTAATTAGTTGTCTTTTTCAATTTCAATGGTAAATTTGATGTGATTTGAGAGTCTATTAATGTGGGCTAAGAAATTATGTAATTTTAATATACCATGGGTCCATTTCACAAAGATATCATCTACATATATTTTCGATTCTTCGGGGGTGAATGGGAAGGATTTGAGGGCCATTTTCTCAAAATGTTCCATGTATATGTTGGCAATAATAGGAGATAGAGGTGAGCCCATAGCTACCCAATGATTTTGTTCATAAATAATTCCATTGAAGGTAAAAAATAAGAGTTAACACATAACTTTACGAGGTCTACTGTCTCATTATCTGTGATAGTTTTTAAAATGTTAATGGACTCATCTATAGGAATCATAGTGTAAAGGGAGACAAATTCAAAGCTTACCATGAGATCCTCGTCTTGCATGTCAAGGTTTTTTGTCCATTGAACAAAGGATGCAGAGTCTTTGATATGTGACGAGGTGTTTCCAGCAAGGGGGCGAAGTGTTTTGGCAAGGTATTGTGCGAGGAGATAGGTAGGTGAACCAATGGTGTTGACTATGGGTCTTAGAGGAATGTCTGCTTTATGAATCTTTGGGGCACCATATATTCTAGGGGTGATGGAGCTGGAAGGGATGATTCTCTTTTTTATGATGGTATCAAGAGAAGAATATTTTATTTTTTTGGTTACTTCTTTAAGAATTTTAGCACTAGGATCTTTATTTAAAATTCTGTAGCAACCACTGTTGTTTAGGTGATCTTCCATTTCTTTATTGTATTCAGCCCTGTCCATTATTACTGTTGCATTACCTTTAGCTGATTTAAGGATTATTATATTTTTATTATTTTTTAGGTTTTTTAGGGCAATGTTTTCTTCTTTGGATAAGTTACACGGAGGAGGCTTAGCATTTTTAAGGATGTTAACAGTTTCTTGTCTTATTTCTTCAACATCAATAAGGCTAAGATCTCTTATGGCAACTTATATGTTGCTAATTATATTTTCAACGGGAATTTTATTAGGGGTGATGGAAAAATTCAGACCTTTATGAAGAAGGGACAAAGAGGCTTGGTCTAAATTAACGTTGGATAGATTTACTACGGTGGGGTTATTAAATCCTTTATTGTCGAGGGATGGGTTAACGTTATTCAAGTGCGAGATGCTAAATGGGACAGAGGTAGTGGGGGATTCTAAAGGTTTAGATGTGTGATTTATCTATTGAGAGGTGAGGTCTCTAGGTCAAGAGTTAAAAGAGATGGAGGCTGAGTTATTAGGTAGGTTGGAGATGATGGGGCAAGAGTTACCTGTTACACAGAAGTCGATTTCTCTGGCAGAGACATTGAGACCGCTTAAGGCTGAATTCTTCATCGCATTATTAATCGTAGGGATATTATCCTCAATACCTGTGCTATTGCATTCGAACCGATCTGTGTGCAGGGCCGTCAAGTGCATGTCATCGAAACTCATGTTTACTGGTGCATAAATGTGAACTTCATCGACAACATTATTGACACCATTTAATATTGAATTCTTCGCCAGATCTACGTGGACATTTTCAAACAGTACTTTCTACATGGGAGGGACTGTCATTTTCACACCATCAGAACTCAAGTTAATTGTTGCAGAGCTGTGAACATTGTTGAAACCGTTTGCTATTTTTGTCAGATCTGTTACACAGAAGTCAATTTCTCTAGTAGAGACATTGAGACCACTTAAGGCTGAATTCTTCGTCGCATTATTAATCGCAGGGATACTATCCTCAATCCCTATGCTATTATTTTAGAACCGTTCTGTCTGCAGAGCCATCAAGTGCACGTCATAGAAACTCAAGTTTACTGGTGCAGAGATGTGAACTTCATCGACAGAATTATTGACACCGTTTGATGTTGAATTATTTGCCAGATCTATGTGGACATTATCGAACAGTACTGTTTGTGTTGGAGGGACCATCATTTTCATGCCATCGGAACTCAAGTTAACTAGTGTCAGGATGTGAACATCATTGAAATCGTTTTCTATTGAAACCTTCATTAGATCTGCATGGACATTAATTTTTCAAATATTATCTGCAAAATTAGTGATATGATCTTCAAAAAGTTCCATATGCGAGGGAGAGAACATCCTATGTGAGCCATCAGAATTCATTAAATTGACTTCATCCTTCACGCGGAGGAGACTGGGAACATGGTCAACGTTTTCAGTGTGTGGGCTGTTTGGGCATGGGAGAGAAATGGAGGAGAGGTCGAGAGGTTTATTTGTAGAGGAGAGTGCCATCGGCCGAGTGCTAAGAGAGATAGGGGCGGAATTAAAGATCAGATTGGGTAGATTGGAGTGAGTGTTGATGTCAACCTATGTAATGAAATTTTTGAAACTTGATGTTATGTTGGGGTCTGCTACACAAAATCCTATGATGTCATCATTAATTGTTGTGCTAATGTTTTCTGAGGGAGGGATAATCAAGGGTAGGTTTAATACATCGGAGTTCATGAAGTATACTCTGCTCTATATGTAGAGGTGATTATAAACATTGGTGTGAGGAGAGTTATGGATATTACTCGAGAAGTGGCCTGAGAGGGACGACACTGAATGATGAGAATAATGGGATAAACGTGAGATTTTCTTGTCCTTTTTCACTGTTTCTTTGGAAATCCATTGATCAGCTCTTGTGAAGGTGAGGGCATCTAATGAACACCATAATTCAAAGTATAGCGACGAGGCCAATAAGAGATGTAAGCTCATCAATTGCTGAGAGATTTTGATAAGGCACAATCTAGTGGTTTTTATTTGTGATTTAATTAAGGATTCACTTAGTTTATTGAATATTGGCAGGTTGCGACCATGATTGAGAGGATGTTTACAATTGGCGAAATGAGGAGTAATTTTACTTTCTATGCAATGTTTTAAAAAACATAGGTTTGAAATGAGTTTAGCCCTAGAAAATCTCAATTTTTCAAAGAGGGTGGCGTTGTCCATCAAATCCCTTCCATGGTAGGATTGAATGTTTTTAAAAAGAGAATCCATACAGGTGAAATAGATTATAGAAGAGAGGAATAACCTGTTATTGAGTTTTTTTTTTTAATAAACCAACTTTTTGCACTTTCTAAGTGAGTCCATCATCAGTGGTAGACATCCAATGTACTTTCACCTACCTATCTCCTTGCACAATACCTTGCCAAAAAACTTCGCCCCCTTGCTGGAAACACCTCGTCACATATCAAAGACTCTACATCCTTTGTTCAATGGACCAGAAACCTTGACATGCAAAATGAGGATCTTATGGTAAGCTTTGACATTGTCTCCCTTCACACTATGATTCCTATAGATGAGGCCATTAACATTTTAAAAATTATCACAGATAATGAGATAGTAGACCTCTTAAAGTTATGTGTTAACTCTTCTTTTTTTAGCTTCAATGGAATTATTTATGAACAAACACATGGGGTAGCTATGGGCTCACCTCTATCTCCTATTATTTCCAACATATAAATGGAACATTTTGAGAAAATGGCCCTCAAATCCTTCCCATTCACCCCTGAAGAATGGAAAATATATGTAAATGATATATTTGCGAAATGGACCCATGGTATATTAAAATTACATGATTTCTTAGCCCACATTAATAGCCTCTCAAATCACATCAAATTTACCATTGAAATTGAAAAAGACAACCAATTACCTTTCCTAGACATCCTTTTAACAAGAAAAAATGGAAAAATCAGCACAAAAGTTTATAGGAAAAATACTCACACAGACAGATACCCTCTTGCTGACTCACATCACCACCCTATCCAAAAAATTGGCATCATTAAAACCCTAACAAAAAAGGCTTCCAGAATTTCAGACTCCCACCACCTAGAACATGAGTTAAACCATCTCTGCCACGTCTTTCAACAAAATGGATATAATAAACATGTAATCAAAAAAACCATTCACCAAACCCTTAATAAAAATAACTTTAAAAAAAAGCCTTTGACATCCCTAAAATCTCCTTACCTTACATCAAAAGGAACAACTTATAAAATCTCTAGAATTCTCAACAAACATAACATTAAAATTGCCTTCGCTCCCCCTAATACTATTTCAAATATGGTAGACTCTGCTAAGGACCCTATAAATCCTAGGCTACAAAAAGGAGTTTATGTTATACCTTGCTCTTGTGGTAAGGTATACATTGGTGAAACAGGTAGATCCCTTAACATTAGACTAAAAGAGCATGTTGCTGACTTATCTCGGAACAAAATGGCCAAATCCACCTTAGCGGAGCATGTCTTCTCATCCTCACATTACATACGAATGGAGGATGCAAAGTTTGTCTCTAAAGAGGACCATTACCTAAATACAAAAATCAAAGAAGCCATAGAAATAGAAAAAAGTAAGAACAACATAAATCGGGATGATGGACTCATTATTAGCAACACGTGGAAACCCCTAATACATCAATCCTCTCTAGACACAAAAAACTAATAATAACTGGCATGAATGCAACTTGATTATTAAAATAATAATAATAATAATAATTAAAAATAAATATATATAAATATTTAAATAAAATTAATAATAAAAATTAATAATTAATTAAATAAATAAATTTCAACAAATTAAATAAAATTTACTTTAATTAATGAAAATATTCAATTCCGATTATAACCTATACTACATTCCTAGAAATATAAATAAATTTATAATAATTAAATTAAATTAAACAAATAATATAGTAGACTAATTAACTAGGTAAATTATTTCAATATATATCAAATCGAATCAATAAAATTAGTATTCTAATTAGTTATATAACTTTTTAAAATAAATTAAAATAAACATAATAGATTTATTAATTATAAATTATTTCAAATTAAGACATAAAATTAAATAAATTCATAATTCATATTAAAAATTTTAGAATTAAATTACATTTAGAATTAATTTACACTCAGATGCATTTTTTTAGCTATCTTTCAAAACCGACCTTTATAATCTCCTCATCATTCACTATTTATTCCTTTATTCATTTTCCCTATTTCTCTCAAACATTTCAAAGTACATTGAACATCTACCCCTGATGATGGACTCACTTAGAAAGTCTGAAACATTGGGTTATTAAAAAAAAAACTCAGTAACAGGTTATTCCTCTCTTCTATAAAAGGAAGAAGTGTTCAAGCATCTAGAAGCCACGATGCCTACTTTGATTCCTCATCAATGATTAGCACGACTGTGAACTAGCCATGCCCTTTGGGATGATATCAACAAAATCTGCCAGAAGAAAAAGACTGTTAGTTACTGTCTTAAGCCATGGGATGATGAAGCCCTCAAGCTCTCCTAGGATATTAATGTCACCATTAAACAATTGAACCAGAGTCTAGAGAGCATTACAACTGCAAAAGAAGGACCAACTTCACAATAGTTTGTAGATATTTCCCAAAATGTTGTTGCTTAGAATGAAGGAGTGCTACCCCCACTGTTTGAGGCGATAAAAATACTGTATGCATATGTGGAAAACCCACCACCAGAGTGACTCAGTACAAGTCAGAAGATTGTGTTGGGGGACTATTGGAATAGGGTCCCCTAAAAGCTATGAATTTTTTAAATTTTTTATATTCTTTTTTCTTAATTACTCTAACGCGGGGGTTTTGTGGTGGGTATAAGCCCCAAATTCATCGTAATGGGTCAAGGGTAGACCAAGAGTCTACAAACCACGGTTTGTGGACCATTGGAAGTGTAGGCTAAGTTGATATAAATAGATGAACATTTTGAGTCTTAAGTCAGGAAAGAATTAAGTCTGATGCTAAGGGTGAATTGTTAGATCTGTTGTTTGGTGATTAGGGTAAGGAATCTTGCTGGCTGTGTGCACAAATATCCTCAGTCCTGATATGTGAAAACCCTGCCAGTTGTGCGTGCCTGCTGTGTTGGATTGTATTGGGTTTTGGATGCTAATATATGCGGATATGATTAAGGTATTTCAGTGTTATCTGAACTGATGTATTACTGTTGATGAAAACTATTGGGATCTCTTGCAATTACTATTGTGTTATGTGTTTATGATGCAAATATGTCTATCTTATGGTATAAGTGTAATCTATTGATGATGCGTTATGATAATGTGTGCTAATAACTGCTGATATGCATGTGGATGTGGAGTTACTAACTAGATTTGTGCACAATAATAGCTCTGTATATTGTAATTATACTGTTAAGAACCTTGCGAATAGATCTTTCTGTTATGAACCTGATAGGTTGTGAACTCTTGAATTATGTACTCTCTCTCAGGGTGCGGAAACCTGGTTCCAACACCCTCCCATACTGCTTCAGGTGAGACTTTGGCCTGCGCAAGAAGGTCACTGCCGAAAGGGCCATTAGTATAGAGGTTTGTTGGAAAACCTTAACCTATGAACCTAGGTCAGGCATTGGGTACGTGGATTGGCCGCATCCGGGCTCTTGAACCTGCTAAGGATGCCGCACTTTGGCCACTACAATATCACAGACCGTCTATCACGTCAGTTGCTCACCCTAGTTCATGATGGCTGCTTGTGGATGTAGTATCGCATCCCCATCGATGCTGCACTCATTCACTGAATTATTGGTCTTCCCATGAAAGTAAGAGACCCACTCGAGTGCATTCATAAGAAGTATGAGGGCGAGACTGTTGAATATGTGCGCAAAACCTACCATGTGGAGAGAAATACTCGAGGCTTCATAATCAAATCCGTTAGTGACCCTAGTACGTAGTTGGGTACCATCTTTTTGGCATTCAAGATGATGCAAAAATGCCAAGTTGCCACTACCCTTGCATATGTGATTTAGTTAGCAGGCCAATGCGGGAAAGGGGTCTTCTTCAATTGGTCCTAATACTTGTGCGATGAGTTTTTGGTCAATGTCCGAGAATCCCAGGAGCATGGACGAGCCTTTTGTTATTCTTGGTTGTTGCTTCTCATTGTGTTGGCCACCTAGGAAGCACCTGAGGAATCAGTCCTCCCTGAGCTCACCCAAGACATGTGCAAAGGGACTCGTTATACAAACTTGTGGGACTCTAAGGATGTGCAGTGCATCGAGTAAAACCAAGTATTCTGGGTATTTTTTCAGAGTGGGCTTGCGACAACTATCAACTCTTGGCCATGTCTGTCACCAACCATGTATGATAAATATAAAAGCATTGCTACTTTCTAGGTGACTATGCATAATGTCCAAATTCAAGGCCGTAAGGATTCTGCATGGGTTTCGATCCCCTACATGCCTGCCGATGAAGAGATTGATCGGCTAGTTGCGTAATGGCCTCCTCACTGGAAGCTTGGCTTCAAAACAGGTGTGAAGGGCACTGAAGGGACAAGAACACCGAAGGTAACCCTTCATGTCATCACCAAGGACACCGATGAACCAAGTAAGAGCACAGGGAAGGGAACCGAACCTGCATCACAGAAGGGTTCGCAGCCCAGTAAGGGTATGGGTGAGAATGCCGAAGTAGCAGTATAGAAGGATGCATAGTTGGACCTCAGCACTGGAGGTCAAGAGATGGGAGGTGTTTAATCTCCCTGTAGAACAAAGCGAACTAGTGAGCTGACTAAAGGGCCATGAAATAAGCAATTCTCTCAACGAATAGAATGCAACGAAACTATTACACTGATAGAAGGGGACCACGAGCAAATCACAGATGTGGTTTCTTTAGCTATGGAAGAAAAATGGCTAGCTCTGGAAGAGTAGCATAGAGCCGCGGTCGACACCCTTCAGGCTGAGCTCTGAGCTCTACAGTTAAAGATGGACATGTTACAAAAAACATGATTCAGGTACGAACGACCACGACAACTAGCAGCGTAGCATTTATTACAGCAAAAATTCACCTCTACTCCTTGCCAGGCACAACCCTCATGATAATTCCACTCGACTTAGGAGTGCAAGTCCAAGTTTGTGCAAAGGTCTAGCTAGATCTGGCCAGATTGTTGCATGAAGCATTTCAGGTTCTCCACACCTCCTTGTTCGAAGAAATTCAACATAGGGATCATCAAGTGCACCAGTAGCTCAACGTAACTAATCAGACAATCGAGGAAAATAATGTTGAAGATTCCTAGGTATAGGCTTCATGTACCGTCACCACCGTGTAACAAATGGAGTTGGAACACTTAATTAGTAGACTCTGCATGGATGTTACAGAAGAAATTCTAGCCATGGCCACCCCCCAGGCCAAGATTGAGGGGTTTTTCATAGCATTAAAGGCCTCCATGATAGATATTCAGGTGGTCAAAACGCAGATGGAACAACATATCGCAGAGTTGCAGGACAAGTTGCAGCTAGAAAAATCATCGAAAGGACGGGCCTAGCGAGCTATGTTGGTTACCGCAGCTACAAATGTGATTACATGACAGATTTATCAGGGTGACCAATTGCTGGATACAACCATGCAGTTGTGGACCAAGGTATAGCATGACCCAATACTATGTGAAATCAACTAGGACCTATGACAAAAAGAAGAAGTGTTCGAGTAGTTATAAGCCATGATGCTTACTCTTATTCCTGGTCAACGATTAGCATGAATGTGAACTAACCATTCCCTTTGAGATGATATCTATGAACTCCATTAGAGGAATAAGACTCTTAGTGACCATCTTAAGCCTAAGGCTGATGAAGCCTTCAAGCTCTCCCAATATATTGATGTAGTTGATAAAAAATCAAACCAAAATCTGGAGAGCGTCACAGCTGCAACAGGAGGACAAAATTCTGAGAAGCTGGTAGATATTGCCCAGAATGTTGCTGCTCAGAGTGAAGGAGTTCTACCCCCACTGGTTAAGGAGATCAAACTGCTACAGGCACTGGTCGAGCAACCAGAACCATAATGACTTGGGACGAGTCACAAGATTGTGTTTGGGGACTGTTGGAATAGGGTCCCCTAAAAGTTACAATTTTTTTCAATTTTTTATATTTTTTTTCTTAATTAGTTGAACGCAGGGGTTTTGGGGTGGGTCCAAGCCCCAAATTCATTTTAATGGGTCAAGGGTAGATCAAGAGTCTGCAAACCATAATTTTCAAACCATTTGAAGAGTAGGCTAAGTCGATATAAATATATGAACATTTTGATTCTTAAGGCAGGAAAGAATTAATTCTAATTCTAAGTGCAAATTATTAGATCTGTTGTTGGGTCGTTAGGGTAAGGACTCCTTCTAGTTGTGTGTACGGAGACCCTCAGTCTTGTTGTGTACAGACCCTACCGACTGTGTGCACAGGCTGTGTCATATTTTATTGGGTTTTGGATGCTAATATATCCAGATATGGTTAAGGTATTTCGATGTTATCTGGTCTGATGTATTACTATTGATGCGAACTATTGGGATATGTTGCAATTACTGTTGTGTTGTCTGTTTATGCTATGAATCTATCTATGTTATGGTATAAGTATAATCTATTGATGATGCGTTATGATAGTGTGTGCTAATAACTGTTCATATGCATGTGGATGCGAAGTTATTAAATAGATCTATGCACAATAATAGGTCTATATATTGCGATTATACTATTAAAAAATCTACAAATAGATCTATCTGGTATGCACCTGATAGTTTGTGAACATGAATATTCTTGACTTACCTACTCTCTCTCAGGGTGCAGAAACCTGGTTCTAGCACCCTCCCATACTAATTTGGGTGATACTTTGGCCTACGAAAGTAGGTCACTGCTAAAAGGGCCAGTAGTATAGGGTCTTTTCGCAAACCTTGACCTCCGAACCTAGGTCAGGATCCCTTGAGCCAACAATATTTATTTCATTTATTTTAGACAGAGTTCCATTGATGCAGCCATAGCATGTGACACTAAGCATTTCTAGTCCTAGAGATCCTCAGATGCAGAGATGGGTTGAATTGATCGCTAGGCATGTTGGTAAAACGATTATCATATTTTCTACTACATTCTTTTCCTTCCTCTAAGAACATAACATCGCCATAGAGGATTATCTGTACTTAAGCGTAGATTTTCATGGAGATCCAAAGTTGATTTTACGAGATGGCACTCAATGGGGTGCAATGGGTAAAAATGTTTTAATCATGTTTTTTAGTTTAAGGTTTCTACATGTATTTTTATTTTTTATTTTTTCCAAGACTAAAATAATTTTTTTATGTACACATATGTGGGTCACGTTCGACCAGTGGGTCGACCAAAGCAGGCAGTAGATGAACCAACAAAGAGGAATACTGGGAGAGAAGTCCTTTGGGATTTATATTTGATCGAGACTATTGTCGAGTTGCAACAGAATCTTGAGGGATTGACTCTTGGGATACCATATGTATGGATCGAAGAGCTACCTATGAGGCTACAACGCCATAGTATTTGTGTTCCTAGCCGTTGGAAGAGACTATTGTGTAGGATAGTTAGAGCAGTTTCTTGTTATCATGAGCATTACTAGTTTTAATTTTGACATTTTTGTATATATTTTGAGGTCAGATGAGCAATGTGTCTTGGGTACATATTTTTTTAAAACCTAAAATACTATCTATTTTCATTTACAGTTTTCCTATCTTTAATGTGTAATCTTTTTCAATTGTATGATGTGAATTGAAAATGTATCTTTACATGTGTTTCACATGTCTGTTTAAAAAATATTTCGCTAAAGAATCAGTTAATGTGTTAAAATTTATGGAAATGTGTTGATATTGAATGTAATAAATATGTCTTTTGAAAATTTGAACTCTAAGGAACATACAATGATTTTTTGGATTTCAGACGGCATAGACGCTAGTAAGTTGTAGTACGAAAATATGTGAGTCTAACCTAATGATGATTCGGTTAATGCTAAGTGAATTGGAATTAGAGAGAAGTTCGATCAATGTACTATACTCAGTGATAATTTTCGTTGATTGACCGATATGAATCCCTTGAAAACTCCCTAACTCACCACCTAGAGTGAAAAATGGTCCATGCTGCAGAATATAAGGTCTGTGTACTATGACTAGCACCATCGGAGTACCCAATGAATGGTTCCAAATATTCAGAAATCTGAGATTAAATGTAAAGTGGATTACTAACTTCAAGAAAAATGTTAAAAACAAAATAAGACTGTGAATTCAAATCAAAGTATATATACAATATGATACAAAATTTTACTACTCTCTATTAAGCATAGTAACACTTAAGATATAATGCATTTCGAGGCTGCGCCAACAAAATTACATCATAATAAACTAAATTGTAGGTGTCCTTAGCCAGAAATTCTTTGACAATCTAAGGGCCATGCCATAGTGGCTCAAATTTTCCTGTTCCTATCAAATTAGCATCCTCATCATAAAGCAAGACTAGGTCTTCCTCTGAGAAGATGCGAGTCTTGACATTGTGGTCATATTTCACCTTGATTCATCTCTTATGCACTTTGTTAGCCAATGCAACTTCACGACGGGTTTCATCTAGATGGATGAGGTTTAAGAGACGTGATTCTTCATTAGACGTATTAGGTGACAATTCAATAATAAGTTTTAATGATAGAATTTCACATTGGATTGGTAAGATAGTTTCCAGACCATACACCGATTGAAAGGGAGTGAGTACAGTCACATTTCTCGCCAAGGTTGGATATGCCCATAAAGTTGAGTACAAGATTAAATACCAATTTAATTTGTGAACCCATATCATTCGTTGAATCATTCTCTT
Organism: Pinus albicaulis; assembly: GCA_034641835.2. Taxonomy (NCBI): domain Eukaryota; kingdom Viridiplantae; phylum Streptophyta; class Pinopsida; order Pinales; family Pinaceae; genus Pinus; species Pinus albicaulis. The sequence continues at coordinate 1,227,256,186 of CM076575.1, forward strand.
AAGGATCTTGTTAATGGTTTCAACTTGTCCATTATATTGTGGATAATAAGGGGTAGAATTGTCATGTGACACTCCTAATTTGGAAGTCAAATCATTCATCATGCTATTGTGAAAATTACTACCATGATTTGTAACTATAGCTTGTGGTACACAAAGGGCATAGTTGGAGGAGAGGCACACTTGTTGAATGTGCCCTTGGGGAAAGGAGTTCCCCATTCTTTTTGCATTTCATGCTTCAATGGGAGCATGAGATTTTTTATGGCCACTATGATAGATCACTTGTCTCTTTGTAAAGTGAGCCATATTTTTGTTGGTAACATGCCTCTCATATGTATCTGGGAGGATATTTTCTATGGATTTCCAAGATGGGAGGTAGTCCACTTCATTTGGATGATATCATGGAGATGGGAGACTATCATGAATCATGAAAATCCCCATGATTGTCATCACTTCTATCTTGAGGAGGCCATGGATCAACAAGAAGGTTTCCACAACAGCCTTCCATTCCTTCATGATGAGAGCCCTTGGGTTTATTCACCAAAGGCCAACTTGCATATTGAGGGAGGGCCACTTGAAGAGAGAGCTATTGTCAAAGATTTAGAGCAATGGTGGAGACTAGTAGATGAGGAGGCCACAAGAGAATAAGGGGATGTTTTGCAGCACCCTTGTAGTTTCTTGAGGAAAAGCAACATTTGGGAGGGGGAGACTGTAATGTTCCTAAATTAGCTTCAACTAATAGGAACATTAATTTTTCACTGTTTATTTTTGCATTTCATGATTGATGAATATATTTTAAAGGAGGACATGTAAAACTCCTGAAAACCAAGAATAAATCAATGCCTATGTGAACAAAGACATATCTGGGCTATGTAAATTATATCTTGCAAGTGTGAATGGGTTAAATCACAAGAATGGGTCATCTTTGACCAAGTCAAACAATGCAGTCTAGATGCATTGAACCTCTTTGAGGGACAGCGTAGTTCTAGAAGGAGGATCTAATGTGAAAATTGTTAAGTGATTCAAGGGGGTTTAGGGTTTGGAAAGAATCCTATCTTATAAAAGGAAGAGGAAGGCAGCAAGGAAAGGGTTGTTAAAGATTATCATTTCACAAGGAATTGTCGCTAGACATCCCTTGTTGGGCATTCCTGTTTAGGAATCCCACCTCCTTCCTTGAGTAGCTCTTGGAGGAGAATTGTGCTAAAATTTTCCACTATGAGGCTTGCACCAAGCTTCACCTTACAACTACAACACTTATCTTATTGAGGGTTGAGTTTTCCTTGTGAGTTGGAGCAAGTAGACGACTAGATCTGCTCAGATCTAGATGATAGTAGTGGCTCTTCTTAGTGAGTGTGTCTTTTATCCTCTTGAAAGAGTTCATTAGCTAATTGTATTTAAGATCTACATCTTGGCATCATGCCAAATAATTCTCAGAAGCTACAACACTGTTCCCCTCCATAAGACAACGTTATTTGCAGATCTACAGCTACAGGGTGTTTTGCCTGCGTTTTGGAGGAGAGATATCCGATGTTGCGGTTCTTCCTCTCATTGTGGTGATCCATGGATTTACCATCCAATCCATGTTTGTTTCAGATATGAAATACTTTTTAATGGTATTATTCAGAAATTATGAATCATTCTGCAGATTTGAAGTCTTAGATTTCAGATCTACTTCCAGTGCTTCATGTTTTGAGCAAAACCCCAAGGGGAATGTATAGATCAGCCTTTCTTGTACATGGATTTGTATTGGATATATATTTTTATGTAAATATCTGATATAGATCCAAAGAATCAGTAAACTGCTACTTCAGCCCTGAAAATAATGTTGTCATGGTTATGCATTCTTTTGTCATGATTGTAGCACCTCATTTCTGAGGATTTCTCCTGTATTTCTTCACTCTTTTTTTCTGTAAAATGTATGAGTTATGCCTTTGATCTGATTTATTAATGATCAGACCCTATTGCAGCTAAACCCTTCAGAAAATTACGCTCTCATGCTTCAGTAACTTTCTGCATAATTTAAGCCATGGGAAATCAGGGTTTTCTAGCCTAGTTAGGAAAAGAGGAATTGTTTAATATAGAAAAACGCCTTTTTTTTTTTAAATTCGACATGGGAGTCCCCCATAACCCTAGATATCATATACAACCACTTTCCCATCTTATTTTTACGTAAATATCTGAAGACATTTGTTTTAGGGCCTAAATCACCTCTTTTCCCCACCGTTTTCCTTTTAAAACACTGTATAAAGTTGTTGTTGTATATTTTATTGAAGGATAAATGATTTAACATCTGTGTAAGACATATTTTTGTAGCTTCACATTGGTAATAACTTAGATTTTTCCCAATATTCTAGTTGTTCCTTAGTTGGGAACATTACAGTCATCTATTGAATCTCCATCCATTCGTTAACTAGGAATCAATATTATAGCTTGTTTCATTTGTTGCTAGACCCACTCTAGGGCTAGTGAGATCACCTCTATCCGTAGAGGGGATTTATCTCACCAAAAAATTGGCGACTCCGCTTGGGATCAATGTGACTTTGTCTTGCATCCATTAGGTATTATTTTTGGTCTTTGCTTGCTTACTTTTCCCTTTATGATTATTTTGTTAAGTCCAAGACCCTTGTTCATCCCCAGAGGATCACATCTAACTTCTGTCTTTCCATTTTTCCTTTTTTCCTAATTGAACTTGGTTGGCGCACTTTTTGGTCAGACAGTCGCACCAACTGGCACTTGTTGCTAGTCTTGCGCCTGTGCCATCCCCTGTTTGATGTTGATTACAACCAAACAGGCACACCGACCCCTGTAGGTTTTAGCATTTGGTACTTTTTGAAGATTTTCGGTTAGTGCTTGTGCTTCTGGGTGATTTTTTGATATGTTTTGAGTGCTTTGGGATTGTTTTTTATTGTGATCAACTTCCTTCCTTCAATTGTTTGTCTGTTTCCTATTAGCATCACAACCTTAGGGTTTTTATGTGCTTTGGTATGCTGAGCCTCTTGTAGGAGTTGGGTCTTTTGTTTCACAGTCAACTTCATTCCTTGTTTGGTTGCATTCAAATCCCTTGATATGTTTGAGTGATTGCATTGTTTGAATGATTCTTGCTTCTTTCATTCAATTTTTCTTCTTGTCACTCCGAGCATAGATCACACTGCTTGCATGGCTCTGTTTGGAAATATTTCTTCGATTTGAGAGATTGCAATGTTGGTTTGAGTTTTTGTTATGTTTGTTTTGGGTTGATTGAAATTATTTTTCTTCAAATATCGCATTAGCATTCCCGAACTAGTGTTTTGGTCTGTTTTTCATGTCATTTAGTGCACTGTTTTCTCTATTACATTGAAAAATCAAAAAGATTGTGCTTGCATTATTGTTTGCATTGTGAAATTGAAATTATTTTTCATATCTAGCATTGGAAAATTCTAGGAAAGATTTCTCATTTTCATTAGCCTGCATCAGATATTGTGGTGGATGCTTCTGCGTGTTCTTACTATTTTCTATCACTTGAAAACTCCTAAATTTCTCGTAGATAGCTTTTCATCAAATGGAATGGTATCTTTTCGCATGTAGCTTGCATTTAGGGATTTTTGAGATCCAAAATTAGGCAAGAACTTGGAATTGAAATGTAAATAGAAGATCAAATTAAAATTTACTCAATTAACCTAAGGCAACATTGAAACCTAACAAAACATCTAGCATTCTAAGTTACAGATGTGTTCTGGAATCTTTATACCTAGCAGTTGTCACTCGCCATATCACTTCAGACAATGCTAGTACAGACTTGTTCTCCCCGTACCGTCCACTATATAAAGGGATCCCCCTCTAGGTTGCAATCCTTTTATCTATAGGAAGCCGAGTCTACCGCCTTGTAACCATGATAAACCAAACATAGCATTCGGGGAGACTACCTACACGTACGTCAAGTCCTTGGTCATTATTATTTCATTTGATTACCAAGGTCTATATGGCAGTTCACGGAAAGCTGGTACACCCTTTTACCTAGACTACCTGAGCAATCATTTTCGATCTTTACTGACTCCATAGATTTTAAAAGATCATCGAGCACTTGACCTCTCATGCTCGTTTTCAACCTAAAAGTGATAGAGTCACCTCTTGGCTGTTTCTTGACTCTTAAAATATGAAATGATATAGTTTTGTTTCAATGTCTTAAAAATTAACTGTCCACAAAATATTCCTAGTTAAAGTTAGCTTCCTTAGCGTTGTTTTAAGGTTGTTTCTGATGGTCACATTTCCAGAGTTCACTAACCCAGGAATCCCTTCCAAAGGGAATCCTGGTCCTTTTCCTTCTTTTGGGAATGTTGGTGCTCCTTATATGGCAACATTGTCCCTTCCTCGGTTAACTGTTCGGTTTCCTGTGTGGTTATTTTCAACCTCGATGGTCCCGAGTGCTCCGGCCTTTGTTTTACTATCTCCTCCATCTGAACAACATTATGTTGATTCTAAAGTGGACCTCTCCCCTTCTTCGTCTATCTCTTCATCCTCAACTTCTACTTTTCCTAGTGAAATTCTGGATTCCGGTAACTAGGTGGCTAAGAAGAAGAAGAAAAAGACAAAGAAGAATAAGTCAGATAAGCGGGAGGCTAATACTGCAGCTATTGTGCTTACGAAACCTTCGTTGCAGAACCATCCAAGATTCCACGGAATGTAAAATTACCTTGCATGCTCTGCAAGGGTAACCATATGCTTCAAGACTTCCCTGGCATTCCCAAGGTACTTGACGCATGGTCTGATAGCCGTCTGCCGTTGCTTTTGGCTTCTGAAAGTCATATTGGTAACAGATCTTCGACTAGCTCTGATAAGACTCATAAGAAATAGGGTACGATTACCAATCCCTATAATTTGTGTGAAGGGCATCATCCCATTCACATTTTTCCATACATGGATGAAGCTAAGAGAGTGTTGGCCAACTCTACTGTTTCTGCACCTGGCCTTTTGGCTGGTTATCAGAAGTTTTCTTCGAATCCTTTGCTAGTTGATACCACGATTGGTCAAGCGTCATCCTTGGTTGATCCCACTCCCCCGGAAATTAATATTTAGGAATTGGTTCCCAACCAACCATTGGATGTGGAATCAATCGACTTGAATCCGCTTATGGTCCATCAAGTTTTTTTTGTTGAGAGTGGATCTCATCCCCCCCATGTTCTTCTTGTTTCATCACATTCTTCAAACTTGCAGAAAGATTTGTCTGTCCCTGTAGTGAAAGAATTTTCTCCTCCTAATCCCGTGATGGAAGTCCAGGAGAGTTCTCCTCTTGCTCCGATAACACCAGGGGAAAACCATCTCAGTTCAATGGTATCCCCTCCAAGTAGTTTGGTCACTTCCTTTGATTGGAGTCAATTTTCCAGATACCACCTTTCGTATTATGTGCCTTTCGAGATAATGGTACAAACATTTGATTTGGTCATAACCAACACTATTATAGATGAAGGCACGTCTGTTAGTATTGTGTTTTCAACTACTTCGCAAGCTTTTGGTTCTCCATCGCTTCTGCCTGTTACCTAGAATTTTTTGGCTTTTAACAAATGAACCAGTCAATCGTTAGGGATCCTTCCAAAGTTTCCTGTTACTTTGGGAAGGAAAACTATACATATAGATGTGATGGTTGTTCCAGTCCCCTTAGATTTCAATTTACTTTTGGGGCATGACTATACTGATGTCATGGGGGAATTTGTCTCTTCCCTTTTCCCTGTGATCTATTTTCCACACAAAGGTCGGATCGTGACCATTGATCATCTTTCATTCGTAGGTCTTGACATGATATCTGGTCCACCATCATCCCTTCTAGGTCTTTATCCGCCAGTTTTATCATTTCCATAGGTTAATTATGTGGCTACCTGTCCTATAACCACATTTAGTGATGGTGCCATTGTGCATCGCATGCTGGGGGCATTGGGTCCTGAATTTCAAGATGTTGTTCTCCCATCAGATGTGAACCTCTTCGAATCCATGACCTATTATTCATAAAATGAAAGGTCTTCTGAAGATAGTTCATCTTCTATGTCAACCTCGTTAAAAAATGAATTAGGTCTTGAGGATGGTTTGTCTCCTATTTCAACCTCGTTAAAAAATGGATTAGCTAAGGAGCATAGTTCTTTTAATGTGTCAACCTCGTTAAAACAGTGAAACACTTTCCTTTTCAATTCGAGTCTTTGATCAGATCTCGTAAAATCCCAGTCGAGTCTTTCTCTTCATCGCGTAAATAAACCTTCACTCCCTCTATTTGTTTACTCATGTGCATGGATTGAAGCTTGGGGGGCATGCAAATCATTTCTACCATAGTTTGTTTCCATTTCAAGCTTGTATAAAAATGAAACCATTCTTATTTTACCTCTCATGATTGCCATTTTATTATCGTTTTTTTCCAGATGAACCTTGTTTTTCTCATTCCATCGTCCCTATCTTCTTGGCCGATCATATGCCTTCACTTGGTTGTTTTACCCATTCCTGAGGAACCACTGCAATGAGTGGTCTTGTTAGCCAGCCTCTTGACCTTTACCTATTCTGAGTAATTCCACCATTTCCAGAACCAGTAGCTACCCTTAATACCACTCGTTCCTCCAGGAGGAGTCATCTTTTAGCTCTTTTCTAACTCTCAAAAATTGAAAACATTTCCGAGACTCTTGTCATTTTGAACTCATTAAATGGATACAAAACGATATCTACCTAGTATACGTTTACCCCTTTTTGAGGCCCGAATAGATTATTTACAAAGAAGGAATACCTTAGCCTATCACGACTAAGAGGTTCTCTCAAATGCCATTTTCTACCTTTCTAGATCTAAGAGACTATTTACGAAAAGGGCCTTGCTGGAGTTTTATTTTTTGATTTCTTTTCAAAATTTATAAACATGAAAAGATGTCGAGTTCTCCCTTTGTCAGACTCATTAAAAACTGATGACATCGGACTCCATCGTTATGATGTTATTTGAGTTCCTCCTTCCTAGGGCTCGTAAAATGTACTAGGTTGGAATTTTCCGAAGGACAAACTTACATCACAAGCATATTCTATCCCCTTCAATCTTGTTTTCAAAAATAATTGGGGTACTCACCAGAAATGGCGGGGGGAAATGGAACCAGATTGTAGTCATGTTGGTAGTATGTCACACTTGAACATGGCACTTGTCTGCATTCGTGTCGGGTTGGGAACATCTCACTTCATCATTTTTTTGCCTCTAGCATGGTGACTCAATTCAAGGTACATGCCCCCAAGCTTTAGTCCATGCACCTGATTAAACAGATGGGTGGAGTGAAGGTTTAGATACAAGATCAAGAGAAAGAATTTCCATGTACCTCAAATTGAGTCACCATGCTGGGGGCATGCAAATCATTTTCGACATAGTTTGTTTCCGTTTCAAGCTTGTGAAAAAATGAAACTGGTTTCAAGAAGAGTTTCTAGATTTCAAGCTTGTGTAAAAATAAAACCATTTTTATTTTACCTCTCGTGATTGGCATTTTATTAGCCTATTTTTCTAGATGAACCTTCTTTTTCTCATTCCATCGTCCCTATCTTCTTAGCCAATCATATGCCTTCACTTGGTTGTTTTATCCATTCCTGAGGAACCATTACAATGAGTGGTCTTGTTAGCCAACCTCTTGACCTTTACCTGTTCTGAGCAGTTCCACCATTACTGGAACCAGTAGGTACCCTTAATACCACTCGTTCCTCCAGGAGGAGTCATCTTTCAGCTCTTTTCTGACTCTCAAAAATTGAAAATAATGTCGAGACTCTTGTCATTTTGGACTCGTTAAATGGCTGTGAAACAATATCTACCCAGTATATGTTTACCCCTTTTTCGGGCTGGGATAGATTATTTATGAAAAAGGAATACCTTAGACTATCGTGACTAAGAGGTTCTCTCGGATTTCGTTTTCTACCTTTTTGGATCTGAGAGACTATTTACAAAAAGGGCCTCGCTAGAGTTTTCTTTTATGCTTTCTTTTCAAACTCTCTAAACATGAAAAGATGTCGATTTCTCCCTTTTTCAGACTCATTAAAAATTGATGACATTGGACTCCATCGTTATGACATTACTCGAGTTCCTCTTTCCTAGGGCTCGTAAAATGTACTAGGTTGGATTTTTCCAAAGGAAAAATTTACATTGCAAGCATATGCTATCCCCTTCAATCTTGTTTTCAAAAATTATTAGGGTACTCACTAGAAATTGTGGGGGAAAATGGAACCAGATTGTAGTTGTGTTGGCAGTATGTCACTGTTGAACACGGAACTTGTTTGCATTTGTGTCGGGTTGGGGACATCTCACTTTGTCATTTGTTTGCCTCCATGGGTTTGGGTAATATCTTTTAACCAATCAAATGCTCTTTGCCACATCACCATGACCTCAGATCCCTTCATGTTAAATACTTCCAAATCCAGTGTCGTGCCGCTGATATGTTCAAGATAAGTTTTTCCTCTGAAATTTTCAACCTCCCTCTAATTCTCTATTGGTCCTAATTCAAAAACATCATATTCCTCTGTCTCATGTCAATGATGTGGGAAAAATTATGGCCCACCTTCGATTAGGTCACTTTGTGTCAACTTCAGCTCATCATCCAAGAATCTGATCTAGAGACACCCTTCAGGTACCTTAGAGCTTGTATGCCTCAATGGCAGGTTATTCGCATTTGACACGAGGTCCACATCATTGGCCTTCGATCGAATAACTCTATGGGTGTTTGATGTCAGATCACTGTTCACATCTCGTGGTTTGTACCTTTTGTACTTTCAAAGCCATTTTCATTATTGGTGGTTTCTCTCGCGTCCGTTAACGATTTTCATCATTCACTAGTAATCAGCATATTTTCTTGCATGTTCGACTTCAGCTCACATATTTGCGTTCTCAAATTTGTACTTTGTTTGGGTCGAGATGGAGTGCAAGACCCTAGGCTTTGTCTGATGAAATCCAGCCTACAGGTTCTTTATGGATTACTATGACTTATTACATGACTCTTCTGATTGGATGGCTGCGACCATACCTGAGACTATTTTTTTATGCTTATTGCTAGATGGTTGTTTCCATACCCCGGGTCTCACTTTTTATGTACTCTATTATGGATGGTTTCACCCATCCCACAGGTCATGTATCATAAATATCAGTTTTATTTGTACTTGCAGGTTTTTTGACAACAGTGTTTGGGTCGAACGCATTCTCATAAAGAATTTCACCCCTCCCTCTCTCTTGGACCTCATGCTTTAGGAGGCATCTGTTACACAACATTTTGTCCCTGTCTCTACAATCCCTTGCCCCACATATTGGAGGGTCATCCCCATGACCTATGAGTAGTGTCGTACTTTGGAAACACCTTCTTTTCATCCTTCTGCATAAGGACATAATCTCTCCTGATGAACATTTCCTCAAAACGAACACAAAACCTACATTTTGGCCTTGGCACGGGTTTCCAGTTCGCCCTTCGCATGGACATGGAAAATTTTCACTAAAGCCCGTGCCACTTGGCACTCTGTCTCAGTGCAGTGCCCGCGCCAAGATGTTTTAGGAATGTTCTTTAACAAATAGAGGAAAAATTTTCCTTCTAACCACCTTAGGGATGAGTCACTGGAAGTGGTTAAGTTGATCAGCCATGGATCTCCCTCTTTAAGAAGTGGTTTCCACCTCCATGGAACACTCCTTGAATATAGATCTCCCTTCCACAATTATAGGGATCCTAACCTCTCCCTCTCCCTCTATAAAAAGAGGCCTTCTTCTTTTATGAAAGCTAGTTGAACATATAGCCAAGGAGCTGAACTTGGAGAAGAATACTATAGCTGAGTAATTGCCATTGAGAAGGTAGAAAAAAGGAGAACTCCGTAGAGAGAGTCTCGGCCGAATTCTCGACGAGCCTTTGTGAGACGTGCTCCACTTGAACCCTGTTGGAGGAGACCGTAACATCAAAGCTTGGTTGTATTCTTCCTTTCTGTTGGGGTTCCCATGTTTTGGCTAGATTTGCAAGACCAAAATATGAGACAACATCAGAACCACTTTCAGACCTCAGGATCTAGCCCTCTTGGGTCCAGAGAGGGATCTCTCTATATGAGCAAAGGCTTTTGTCTTTGAAGCTCAAAGTTAAGACATTAGGCTAGTTATGGGCACAGGGTTTGTTTGTTTGATTTTTTTTTGGTTGTTAGGAATTAGGAAGGAAGGGTTTAAAATGAGACAAGGTTGAGCAAAGAGGATTTTAGGTAAAGGAGAGATATTTCAGGGAACATTCAAGACCATTGGGCAAATGGAGTCAGGAAAGGGTTTACTTGCTATTCAATATGCAGGCTTTCAATTGGGCTAGTCATCTAAATCATTTGGATCTTAAAGATGATAGTGTGGCATGAAAGGTAGAAAGAAAATGAAAGGAAAGGAAACCTCTGAGGTGACCTTTTAGAAATCAGATCTAGGGATAGGACGTACCATTGAACAGCCTGTGATCCACAACCTGAAAGGTAAACTCTTCAGACAAGGAACTTTAAAGATTTAGAACACGAAGTTAAAGACCTGAGATCAGAGAGAGACTTTGAACTCTCAATGCTTCGGCCTCCAGCTTAAGGGAACTTATCAGATTTTAACCAATAGAAAAGGATCCTAGTGAGACAAAAACCAAATTCTATACCTCCCAGTGTTCCCAATTCCTTCAATTAAACCTTAACAAGAACATCTGAAACACTGACCTCATTAATTCATACATCAGCTAGTGATATATCTCACCACTACACTGGTTAAATCAATTGAAATCAATCCTTAGATACACATATAGCAGAAAAAAATTAAAGACAGGGAGAGAAGAGACATAGGGTACCTATCAAGGGTAAATCCTATGCCACATTTCTGATGCATGCCAGAAGAAATGTAAAGAAATGAAATAAAACACAGAGATAGAAAACATCACCAGCTACTTTAAATCAGGATCCAAAGAAATGTTCTTGTCATATTAAGACAAACACTAGTCATGTACAACATTTCCAACAACTTTGAATATTCAGTCTGGATACATCTTCCTCAGCCTATCTTACAACTTCACACAGAGACTGTGTCTCAAGGAAACAACTTGCAAGTCTCAGATATCCAATCAAAAACCTTTACAATGAGTTCCTTCATGAATTTTATAGCTGAAGAGAGCAGAGGAGGTAGGTGAAAAACTAAATGAAGCATTAAAACTTAGAAAAGAAAGAGGCTCGAAGCCCATTCTGTTTAAATTTTGTGCATTTATCTATGGCACTCCTTTGGTGAAAGAGTGGTCTTCTCCAGGCTTCCATTTACTTCGGTATGCCTCTGATGTACTTTGGCTGCAACACTCTGGTGAATTAATCAAAAAGTAGATTAAGGATTCAGGTCTACCATACCGTGCAACAAATGCATTCTGGAATCATAGGACTATCTTCAAGGCTAAGATCTCTTCAGGAACACGGTATAGAATGAAAGCAGCATGGGCACTTTTTCCTTTCACTGGTAGGGACATTCCGTTGATGGTGACATTGATATATATCATTTTCTGTGTATTGGACCTTCTGAGCGGTCCACGATGTCTTCGGACTGGTACCTTTGCCTTCTAAATCCATGAAAAAAGGCTAAAATATATTCTATTATGTGCCTTAAACTCTCTGCTGCTCCAGTATTATATTTGTCTATGTAATCTGAGCTTTAATGGCACTAGATACGTTTTGCAAAGTTTGAACTCTGTCCTTTAATGAAATTTATGTTGCAGACACCTTTACAGACATTTTCCTATAATATCAGGCTCTAAATTCAGCTTCTTCTGTGCACTGTGCCACTACAAAGTGCATATGAATCATGGAAGTTTTCCGCTTGCCTGTAACCCTGAAAAACATGAAAACACGTTAAGAAAAACATGCATGGGGAGAGTGGTGTGGATGACTGAAAAAATGGCAATGTGGCATGGATGAAGATGATGAATGCAGAGGATATTGTGGAGGAACATAGTGGATCAGAGGGAGATGCTTTGGAGGATGGCGAGGTGGAAACTTTAATGTAAAACATTAAAATTTGACCATTGAATGAATTATAAAGGGGACAGATGAAAAAAGTAATGAAAACACGTGGAATGGCTGATGTGGTGGGACCCGGTCAATGACAGGGCGTGGATTTAGTCTGGACCGTCCGATCTCAGGAGGAGATCGATGGCTGAAAATGCATCGGGGGGTGATGGACAGTGGGCCAGGGGTTGTGTTTGCCTTGGTTATCGTCCGAGCACCTTGTGGGCGCGAACACCATCGGATGGTTGGCCACAGATCAGATGGTGTACAACAATATCGCGTCGGATCTCTGGATGAACGTTAACGCATGATGGAGGGTGGTTTCTAAATAGTGACAGTGCCACATGTCCCGCGATGAGTGGAATCACTCTGAAATGAAAAATATCGCCAGCCCTCTGAAGGTGGTGCGATGGAAACCAACGGGTTTAAACAGTGCTTTGGTGTGAGGACCCCCGAGGTGGGTGAACTTTTGAACGTTGATTCAGCGGGTTAAATGGACAGTTGTGATGTGATTGGGTAGTGAAAATGGTTGGGGACCATGGGCGCAATGGGATTGCAAAGACCGTCAGATCCGTGTAGATCGACGACGAACCTTGCCCCCGATACACATTTGCGATGAGTGCTCGTCGAGCTAGCGCTAGGTTCTAGCGCCCAGGTCACGTGGGGGGGGGGGAAATTAAGGGGGCTGGCCTAAAGGGGTTGGGCATTAATATTAGGTGGAAAGTGGGTTTTTGGCCGATTTTTAATGAAATTAAAGGCCAAAAAGGGGTAATGATAGAGGGAGAAAGGGGCTATTTGGCCAAACGAAGGGATATCATAAGGCTTAAGTAGGGTTTAGGGAGGATTTAGAGGGTTAATGAGGGAAATTTAAAAGGGGAAAAGGGGGGTGGAAAGTAGGGTTTAGTGGGAATAAAATAGGAGGAAATGGAGGCTTAATGGAGATGGAACAAGAGGACCAAGAGGCCTTTTGGGCATTTTTCTTCACAACAGAGAAGCTTTATAACTGAAAATAGTAGAGGGAATTTCAGCAAAGGACAAAGTCACAAGGAGGCTTCAAGGATGATGTTTTTTCAGGGGAAATGCATGCCTTGAAGACTGAAACAACATTTTATCCCCCTGTTTGCTTGTCAAAAATTTATAGGGGGTTAACAGTGGATCCACATGGGGATGGCTTCTTCTTTAAGGAGTCAAGAATTCAGAAAATAAATCTTTGGTGTAGGCCAGATTCCTGGTACTTGAATCATTCTTTTCTTATCTTGGATCAGCTACCACAAATCATGAAGAAAATACAACAATAGTAAAATTCTCCCAAACAACTACCTACCCACACTATAGTCCTAACATTTTTCTTCTGGGTGCATTTGGACTTGCAGACCCTTTACATCATCAACTTTTTACCAGCAAGAAAATAAACCTATTCTACTTCTACCCTTATTACTCCATGAGACCATATTAGATTGTTGGCCTCATAGATTCTCTACCTAAACTATATCTGCTAGGATTAAACTATCTAGCAGATTTCTTCTCTATATTCTAAGACATAAATTGAAAAAAAACCAAGGCAGGATTAAATTGTCTAGCTTGTTGGACTTTGCAGAAATTAAAAACAAATAACTACATGCTCACATGTTGAGCTTTATTGATCTTTCCTACCTACCCTACTCTACTTGGAAATCTCTAAATTTTTAGGTGATACAATAATGCCAATGCAGCCAGTCAAGCAGTAGAAAAAAAGGGTAGGAGAATTGACTGCCTGTCAGAGATAACCACAGGGCGTTCTGTTGGTGGTTCCTCAAAACTGAGGTCACCATTAGTAGTGACCACTCCTGATGAATCTGGCCCATGCTAAGGATCAATGCTGGAGTATTTGAGAAAATTAGGGCCTCCATATATTCTGCCACAGGATCAATGAACACATGATGTACAAGTTCTTCTTTTAGGCCTTCCATGATTGGTAGGCTGTCTTTATCCTGGGCAGATTTGATTACTGCATCCTCCACTGCATCTTCAAAGTGGCTATTAAAATCCTGACCACCTTCCTCTTACACATCTAAAGGCAGTGTAATCTCCTCTCTCTTAGGGGGCGAGAGACTTTCCAAAAAAGCTCTTGGGTCTCTGAACTGGTATGATTTCCCTTGTGAGTTTAGAAACTCGATCTCAATTTCATACCTTTCCACCAGCACTTCTAGAAAAACTTTCTTCTGAAGATGATTATTGAATCTTGAGATGGAATGGAAAACCTTTGGAAGTTATTTTCTTCTGAGTTTAGCCAGTATATCTGATATTCCATAACAAAACTCTTCAAGGGGACTTAACTCAGAGTCTTGCATTGGTGGGGATGATGTTGTAATGTGACTGGTCTCCTAGTGGATTCATGTCAAAAAAAATATAATCAGTAGCCTACTGATCACCAGTGGAGTTTTTTAATCATTTTGGAATTTTGGAGTCGCTAGGTGGATGATTCAATATTTTGCTGTCCACAGTGATTTACCAAATCAAAGCTTTTGGTCTTGTTCCCCAGTGGAGTCACCATTATGTTTGGGTTCCCATGATTTGGCTAGATTGGCAAGACCAAAAGATGAGACAACATCAAAACCACTTTCAGACCTCAGGATCTAGCCCTCCTAGGTCCAGAGAGGGATCTCTCTATATGAGCAAAGGTTTTTGTCTTTGAAGCTCAAAGTTAAGATATTAGGCTAGTTATGGGCATAGATTTTGTTTGTTTGATTTTTGTTTGGTTGTTAGGAATCAAGAAAGAAGGGTTTAAAATGAGACAAGGTTGAGAAAAGAGGATTTTAGGCAAAGGAGAGATATTTCAGGGAACATTCAAGAACATTGGGCAAATGGAGTCAGGAAAGGGTTTATTTTCTATTCAATATGCAGGCTTTCAATTGGGCTAGTCATCTAAAGCTTTTGGAACTTAAAGATGATAGTGTGGCATGAAAGGTAGAAAGAAAGTGAAAGGCAAGGAAACCTCTGAGGTGACATTTCAGAAATCAGATCCAGGGACAGGACGTACCATTGAACAGCCTATGATCCAAAACCTGAAAGGTAAACTCTTCAGAGAAGGAACTTTAAAGATTTATA
Organism: Pinus albicaulis; assembly: GCA_034641835.2. NCBI lineage: Eukaryota > Viridiplantae > Streptophyta > Pinopsida > Pinales > Pinaceae > Pinus > Pinus albicaulis. The sequence continues at coordinate 1,227,271,258 of CM076575.1, forward strand.
ACACAAAGTTAAAGACCTGATATCAGAGAGAGACTTTGAACTCTCAATGCTTCGGCCTCCAGCTTAAAGGAACTTATCAGAGTTTAACCAATATAAAAGGATCCTAGTGAGACAGAAACCAAATTCTAGACCTCCCAGTGTTCCCAATTCATTCAATTAAACCTTAACAAGAACATCTTAAACAATGACCTCATTAATTCATACATTAGCTAGTGATATATCTTACCACTACATTGGTTAAATAAATTGAAATCAATCCTCAGATACACATATAGTAGAAAAACATTAAAGGCAGGGAGAGTAGAGACATAGGGTACCTATCAAGGGTAAATCCTATGCCAGATTTTTGATGTGTGCCAGAGGAAATGTAATGAAATGAAATAAAACACAGAGATAGAAAACATCACCAACTACTTTAAATCAGGATCCAAAGAAATGTGCTTGTCGTATTAAGAGAAACGCTAGTCATGTACAACATTACCAACAGCTTTGAATATTCAGTCTGGATACATCTTCCTCAGCCTATCTTACAACTTCACACAGAGACTGTGTCTCAAGGAAATAGCTTGAAAATCTCAGATATCCGATCAAAATTTTTTATAATGAGTTCCTTCATGAATTTTATAGCTGAAGATAGCAGAGGAGGTAGGTGAAAAACTAAATGAAGAATTAAAACTCAGAAAAGAAAGATGGCCAAAGCCCATTCTGTTTAAATTTTGTGCATTTATCTATGGCACTCTTTGCGTGAAAGAGTGGTCTTCTCCAGGCTTCCATTTACTTCGGTATGCCTCTGATGTACTTTAGCTGCAGCACTCTGGTGAATTAATAAAAATGAAGATTAAGGATTCAGGTCTGCCATACCATGCAAAAAATGCATTCTGGCAGCATAGGACTATCGTCAGGGCTGAGATCTCTTCAGGAACACGATATAGAATGAAAGAAGCATGGGCACTTCATCCTTTCACTGGTAGGGACATTCCGCTGATGGTGACATTGATATATATCATTTTCTGTGTATTGGACCTTCTAAGCAGTCCACGATGTCTTTGAAATGGTACCTTTTCCTTCTAAATCCCTGAAAAAAGGCTCAAAAATCTTCTATTACGTGCCTTAAACTCTCTGCTGCTCCAGTATGCAATCTGAGCTTTAATGGCGCCGGAGAGGTTTTGTAGAGTTTGAACTCTGTCCTTTGATGAAATTTATGTTGCAGACACCTTTTCGGAAATTTTCCTGTAATATTGGGCTCTAAATTCAGCTTCTTCTATGCATTGTTCCACTACAATAGCGCATATGAATCATAGTCATTTTCCACCTGCCTGTAACCCTGCAAAACACGAAAACACGTTAAGAAAAACATGCATCAGGAGGGTGGCGTGGATGACTGCAAAAATGGCAATGTGGCATGGATGAAGACGATGAATGCAGAGGATATTGTGGAGGAACACAGTGGATCAACGGGAGATTCTTTGGAGGACGGCGAGTTGGAAATTTTAACGTAAAACATTAAAATTTGACCTTTGAATGAATTATAAATGGGACAGACGAAAAAAGTGATGAAAACACGTGGAATGGGTGACGTGGCGAGACCTGATCAATGACGGGGCATGGATTTAGTATAGGCTTTCTGATCTCAGGAGGATATCGACAGCTAAAAATGCATCGGCGGCTGATGGATAGTGGGCCAGGGGTCGCGTTTGCCTTGGTTATCATCCGAGCACCTTGGGGGCGCGAACACCGTGGGATGGCTGGCCACAGATCGGATGGTGTACAAAAATATCACGTCGGATCTGTGGACGAACATAAACACCTGATGGAGGGTGGTTTCTGAACAGTTATTGGTGCCACCTGTCTTGCGATGAGTGGAATCGCTCCGAAACGAAAAATACTGCCAGCTCTCCGAAGGTGGTGCAATGGAAACCGACGGGTTTAAACAGTGCTTTTGTGTGGGGACTGCCGAGGTGGGTGAACTTCTGATCGTTGATTTAGTAGGTTAAATGGATAGTTGTGATGTGATTGGGTAGTGAAAATTGGTGGGGACCATGGGCGCAATGGGATTGTGAAGACCGTCAGATCCGTGTAGATCGACGACGGACCTTGCCCCCGATACACATTTTCGATGAGCGCTCTTCGGGCTAGAGCCAGGTTCTAGCGCCCGGGTCACGTGGGGGAAAAAATTAAGGGGGCTGGCCTAAAGGGGCTGGGCCTTAATATAAGGTGGAAAGTGGGTTTTTGGCCCGTTTTCAATGAAATTAAAGGCCAAAAAGGGGTAACAATATAGGCAGAAAGGGTCTATTTGGCCAAACGAAGGGATATCATAAGTCTTAAGCAGGGTTTAGGGAGGATTTAGAGGGTTAATGAGGGAAATTTAAAAGGGGAAAAAGGGGGTGGAAAGTGGGGTTTAGTGGGAATAAAATAGGAGGAAATGGATGCTTAATGGAGATGGAATAAGAGGACCAGGAGGCCTTTTGGGCATTTTTCTTCACAACAGAGAAGCTTTATAACTGGAAACAGTAGAGGGGATTTCATCAAATGAAAAAGGCACAAGGAGACTTCAAGGATGATGTGTTTTCAAGGGAAATGCATTCCTTGAAGACTCAAACAACATTTTAGCCCCCTGTTTGCTTGTCAAAAATTTATAGGGGGATAACACTTTCATTTATTAATATACTTGACTATGGTGTTGGTTCCATCATTGTGTTATGTTTATTATATCATGAAATTTATTTAGTCCTTTTCGACTGAATAACAGTTACTAATGTGAATTAGTATGTTGTATATTGTCATTGCTTCTTGTGTGTGTGTGCAGGTGTGCGAGCGTGAAGGTGAGAAAATTGTGATCTGTCAAACCAGGAGCGAGAGGCAGCCACTCTTTCCATTGACAACAACAATGTAGGACCTTCGGTAAGTCATCTATCGAATCTCCATCCATTCATTAACTAGGAATCAATATTATAGCTTTTTTCGTTTGTGGCTAGACCCACTCTAGGGCTAGTAGGATCGCCTCTATCCGTAGAGGGGATCTACCTCACCAACAAATTCGTCATTTTTTTGCCTGCACTGGTTTGGGTAATATCTTTTGACCACTCATGTTCTCTTTGCCACATCACCATGACCTCATATCCCTTGATTTCAAATACTGCCAAATCCAGTGTCGTGTCGCTGATATGTTTAAGAGACATTTTGCCTTTGAAATTTTCAACCTCCCTCTGATTCTCTATTTGTATTGATTCACAACCATCATATTAATCTGTCTCGTGTCGATGATGTGGAAAAAATTATGGCCCACCTTCTATTAGGTCACTTCCTTTTGACTTCATCTCATCATCCAAGAATTTGATCTAGAGACTCCCTTCAGGTACCTTGGAGCTCGCATGCCTAAATGGCAAGTTCTTCACATTTGATGCATGGTCCACATCATTGGCCTTTGATCGAATGACTCTGCGGGTGTTCGATGTTAGATCATTTTTCACATCCTGTGGATTGTACCTTTTTTACATTCAGAGCCATTGTCATTATTTGTGGTGTCTCTCGCACCTGTTAATGAATTTCATCATTGGCTGGTAATCAGACGATTTTCTTGGATGTTTGACTTTAGCTCACATATTCACATGCTTGAATGTGTACTTTTTTCGGGTCAAGATGGAGTGCAAGACCATGGGTTTTGTCTAATGAAATCGAGGCTACAGGTTTTTGTGGATTACTATGACTTATTACATGACTCTTCTGATTGGATTTCTATGACCATACCTAAGTCTATTTGTTGATCCTTATTGTTGGATGGCTGTGTCCATTCCTCGGATCTCACATTTTATGTACTCTATTATGGATGGTTGTGCCTATGCCACATGTCATGTATCATAAATATGAATTTTATTTGTACTTGCAAGTTTTCTAACAACAGTGTTTGGGTCGAACGCATTCTCATAAAGAATTTCACCCCTCCCTCTCTCTCGGACCTCATGCTTTAGGGGGCATCTGTTACACAACATTTTTTCACTGTTCCTGAAATCCCTCACCCTGAATATTGGAGAGTCAACCCTGTGACCTGTGAGCAGTTTCATACTTTGCAAACACCTTCTTTGCATCCTTCTGCATAAGGAAATCATTTATCTTGTTGAACATTTCCTCAAAAAGCACACAAAACCTATGTTTCAGCCTTGGTGATGGTATCCAGTTCACCCCTCGTGCTGATGTGGAAGATTTGCACTAGAACTTGTGCCACCTGCCACTTTGTCACAGTGCAGTTCCCATGCCAAGCTGTTTTAGGAACGTTTTAAAAAAAATAGAGGCAAAATTTTTCTTCTAAACACCTTAGGGATGACTCACTGGAAGTGGTTAACTTGATCAACCATGGATATCCCTCTTTAGGCAGTGGTTTCCACCTCCCATGGAACACTCCTTGAAGATAGGTCTCCCTTCCATAATTATATGGATCCTAACCTCTCCCTCTCCCTCTATAAAAACAAGCCTTTTCCCTTTATGAAAGGTAGCTGAACATATAACCAAGGAGCTGAACATGGAGAACAATACTATAGCTGAGTAATTTCCATTAGGAAGGCAAAACCAAGGAGAACTCCATAGAGGGAGTCTCGTCTAAATTCTCGATGAGCCTTTATGAGACGTGCTCTGCTTGAACCCTATTGGATGAGACCACAACGTCGAAGCTTGGTTGTACTCTTCCTTTAATTTATTAATATACTCGACTATGGTGTTGTTTCCATCATTGTGTTATGTTGATTATCTGATGAAATTTATTTATTCCTCTTCGACTTATTAATAGTTATGAATGTGAATTAGTATGTTGTATACTTTCGTTGTTTCTTGTGTGTGTGTAGGTGTCTGAGTGTGAAAGTGAGCGGACCATGATCTGTCAAAATAAGAGCGAGAGGCAGTCACTCTTTCTGATGACAAAAACAACGTAGGACCTCCAGTAAGTCATTTATCGAATCTCCTTCCATTCGTTAACTAGGAATCAATATTATAGATTGTTTTGTTTGTGGTTAGACCCACTTTAGGGCTAGTGCGATCACCTCTTTCCACAAAGGGGATTTACCTCACCAAAAATTTCACGGGGATGACCCTCCAATATGTAGGGCGAGGGATTTCAGGGACGGTGACAAAATGCTATGTAACTTTGGGCGAATATTGATTTGATTGTAACTAGATAATCCATCCATAAACTTAAATATTTCATATTCAACACATTCACCAACAATTTAGTCGATAAAGGGTTTAGGATAATTTTCCTTTGGACAAGCAAGATTGACATCTTGATAATCAACACACACTCTTATTGTCCCTTGTTTCTTAATGAAATTAACAATGCTAGAAACCCAATCAGTAAGAGAAATAGAGTAAATGAAACCATCACGCAAAAGTTTTTCAACTTCTGCTTTAATGACAACAACTTTCCTCAAATGAATAGGATGAAGGCATTGACGTACTGGTTTGACATCATGGTACATTTTATTTGTGTGTTCAACAATAATAGAATTTATGCCTGACATTTCCTCATAATACCAAGCAAATACATCTCAGAAATCATGAAAAATAGAGCGATAATTTTCAAGTTCGGATGAAAAATAAGAAACGTTGACATGAATTTTTTATACAACGATAGGTTTAGTCTAAATATCGATAGAAATCATTTCTTCAATATTTGATAAGTTCCACTTCGATTCTATGGCATTAATTGGAACAAAATTTGAAAATTAATTAGAGATTGCAGGGTGATATAGTTCAATAAGATTATCTTCGTTGTAATATCGAAGACATGAATGATGATGATAATCATCCCATGGTTCTGCTTTTGGCATCATGGATTCCACAATTCTGTCATCAGTCAAGAATGTGGATGAAAAAGGATCAGAAGAAGTACCAAAATATAATCAAATATCAACCAAAATGATCGACAACGATGGATCAAGATGCACTTGCAAGACAAGAAAATTGATTGTTATACGAGCTGAATTAGGCTTGGCGACATAAATTCACCCAGCGTATCTACTTCAGAATTACTGGTAATCTTCCTTTAGTCATATGAAGTGGAAGATATCATGAAACAGGTCTCTATATTCACAATTTATGCTGATGTCACAAGCAACAGTAATGAAAAGGTGCCCATTAAGGAATAATCCTTAAAGAGATGAACACCAGTGTTTTCAGGTTCTAGCTGGGGTGTGTGGACTAACAAAATTCTTCCAGATACCTAGGAACCATAGGAAAATAAGGATACTTGATTAATGACTGTGATAACACCTTTATGAGGGAAGGTGACCATTCGAAAGTAAGTATAAATGATCAAAGTCATAGTGTAAACCCATGGCCCTCCAAGTGATATGTTGTAGTAAAGGGGTCTGTCAATGATCTCAACTTCAACAGTTACAACATTTCCCCATAGTTCAAAAATTAGGTTACTGATAATACCATAGGGGTTATATGTACGACCGTCAAAAGCTTTCAACATTGTGGGAGATTGAGATAAGTGAGGTGAGCCAAGTGACATCCAAAAATTGATAGACATGATACAAGTAGATGATACTTTGTCAATAATAATGTAATGAATAAGGTGATTTAGATAATTTATTTGGATTGAAAATGCTAATTTGGCTGGAAATTGTGGCACATAGGCTTTGTGATTAAAGATTACAAGATTAGAATCTATCAGTTCGATTCCACCAACTACTGACAACAAATGTTGCTTCTCGGAGGGACAATTTTGAAGTACCTCAAGCATCGATAGAGCTGAAGGTGAGTGAGCTAGATATTCAACTATATAGTAATTTTGAGCTACACGAGCTCGAGGATTGAGTGTTGATTTGTGGATGACTCTCTTTCATGGCTTTAATGTTAACTCTGGAATAGAAGGTGGTGGAATTGATTTAGTAGACATATTCATGGTCAAGGTAGTAGGTTGAATAGTAACTTGACTACCATAATATTTATTTTATGTAGACACCAAAACATCAGTTTTTGGCTTTGTGATAGATAACATAAGAACTTGGGAATTAGAAGTGGGATCTGTAGCAACCATGTTTGTGTCAGGATTTGGAAAAGGATCTATCAACATAGTAGATGTAGGCGAAGTCTTAAGAAGCTTTGAGACATTGGAGTGGTGAGGAAAGTCTCAGGTAAATTTCTCGTCATTACATATCAGGCAAGGGTAATGAGGCTTCTAAGAATTTCCATATTGTTGATGAGATGATCATTCCTACTGGGGTGAATTTTTCTTTTTCTTTGCTTTCCTCTTTTTCTTACTTCCAGGTTGCTTGTCACTTTTTCTTTTGTTAGATGACACAACATGTATTTTAGAAGAAGGTGCAGGATTAGTTGTATTAGAGGTGCGAGTGTTTGCAGAACCAATCATACCTTCGATAGCATGAGAGTCCTTACCAAACGAAGGAGGAATAGTAAAATTTGATCACAACGTGTTTGGAATTTTCTCATAGGGTGTTCCAGACTAAGTATAAATCAAATCTAATTATTGGGCACGAGAAATGACTTGATTTTTAGTGACGATGCCACCTTTAGCTACATCCTTGGTGATATATGGTAGCAAGGACTTAATAAATGATGCATCTTAGAGTTGATCAGGAAAAAATGTTTTGACCATTCGAAAATGATGACACCACTCATGAATATGATAAAAAATGTGAGTAGTAGTTGTCTCTTTAAAGTTGGTCAATAGTTTCATTCCAGTTTCATATCATATGGGTAACTAGAGGTGGGCTAAAAAGGTAGTGGCTAAGGCAGTGAAGTTATCAAATGTAGCTCGTGGTAATTCAATATACCACTTAGAATCCAGACCAGTAATTGTACATTGGAAAATACATTATGTAATGGAGTCATCATTTAAGGAGTTTGATGGGCACCATAAATGATAAGTGATAACATGTGCTGACAGGTCTTCTCAAGGGTTTCCATTGAATTTAGGAATTTTTTATGGTAATTTCTATGGAATCACCAACCACCAAGGAGAATAGATAATGGGATCATTGGTAAGCTAGTTTAAATCATATAATTCTAATGTTGCAACAAAGGGAAATTGTTGATTCAAGTCAGGTTGAGCATAACCAGGAAAGGATGGAATTCCTTGAAAAACAGGCCTTTGGGAACCAGCATAAGGAATTTTCCATTGGTAACCCAGATTGGGTTATTTTGATGACCAAATTCTTGAGGGATCTGTTGAACAAGACTTGGATAAGCTTGTTTTTGTTGAAATTTTTGTTGTGGCATTTAAGGTTGTGGCTACGAAGGTGATTTCCCGCCATTATTATAGCCCAAAATAGAATATATTGGACCTAGTTGTGAATAGGTAAGACCAGTAGGAGCTTGTGACATCCCATAAAATGGTAATATAGCCCGTGGTTGTAATATTCCAGATATGGGTGGTTTTTGTAAACCAGCCAAAGGAGGTAGAGTCTTAAGGCCTAAGACATGAGGGTAATGGGTTGAAGGAGCCAACTGAGATCGTTGAGGTACAACCAAATGAGCCCGTAAATGGGGTAATGAAGTATTAATAGGTGCGGTAGATGTAGGCACAATAGGTTGAACTGGTTGGTATGAATGCACAACCATTTGTGGTTGAACGGGAAGGTTAGGATGCCACTGAAAAACATTCATTCCAACATTTGGGTGACCATAAAACAATGGATTATTGTCAAAATGGGTGGACATAGGCTCCCCCCCAGCATGAGAAGTATAATAAGATGGAATATATTTATCTCCAAATGGTGGGAGTGTAGTTGAGATTGAACTGGATGGAAGGTACCCAAATGGACTAGCTTGGTGCTGAAATAAAGATGTGTATAAAGGATCAAATCATTTAGTAATCATTAGAGATGTACTAGATAAAATACCAGAATATGACATGGGTGAAGTCCATGGATTTCAAGAGGCACCAGAGTAGGTTCTAGATATTGATTGGTAACCCAATGGGATGGGTGGACCACCATAAATATGTGACTTGGGTGACGTGGTAATCGATGGAGTAGCAGCAGTAGATGTTATCGCAGCTGTAACATATGGTACATATAGAGGTATGGACTCAGACATGGTCAAATGACCCATTTAATACCCTATAGGATCTATGGGAAATTGGATTGAAATAGGATCAACTAAAGTACTGTAAGTTAATCAAGGAAAATACTCGTAAAGATAAATCCCTGAACCTAAATGAGTTGTATTTGAGGGTATTTCTTCTTGAGGTCCTTCCTCAATCAAAATCAAGCTAGGTGGAAATTTTTTTTCGTCAGGCTCGAGATATATTTCAGGTGGCTAACTATGTGATAGAAGGGAAGACTCAATGGCTACGAATGAATGAGGAGTGACTGATACAGGAACAACTAATTGTCATTTAAATTCGGGATCTATATGTTCTGGTAAAATAAAAATGGGATTTGGATCAACTTCCAGTTGAAAACGTCAGGTTCTGGATGTATAGTTGTATTGATTGGAATTTTAGTGTCCATAGGTATCAATGATGACTTTGTTTCACCGATAGTAGACAAACCAGGATGTGTAGAAACAACTCGAGATGAATATGGTAGATGTGATGAAGACTATGCACTAGAGGTACTAATGGTACTGAATTTGGTAGAACAAGGTCACCTTCGCTGACCAAAAATGGCTTCTAGTGGTAAAGACGGTTTAAGTGTTATTCTACGCGAACGACGGGGAAATTTTTTTTCTTCTTCCACGATAACTAATTCAGTTTATTACAAAAAGAATAAGTAAATAAAAAATTAAAAGGGTGATACTAGGAAAAAGGATTACCAAGTAATTTTGAATTGTAGAATACCTCTGGGCGAACCAAGAAGTACATGCAGGAAATATCCCTGAATGTTGTGCTCAGTGTATCACAAGTTACAAGGTGACTGATTTGGTTACCTATAGATGGTAAGAAACCTAAAATTTTCCTCCCAAATATACCCGAAGGTACGTGGATGATCTCTGATATACTTACGTATGTGGAGCGAGATTTCACACTTAAGATGTATCGCAAACAAGTTAGCAACAATTGTTATGCTTAATGACACCAAAACACTTCTCTAGCCTAGACCTTTTAAGTGTTATTGTTAATGGTACAATGATTTTTCAGGTTGATTGAGGTGAATTGTATGTTGATTTTGCTTAGCAATTTATCTTCCAGGTTCACCGTGAGATGTAATGGGAAATTCCTAAAATGAAAACTAAATGAGAAGCACTTTTTTCAATTTAGTTTTTCAATGAACACCTTAGCTACTAAAAGGATAGAGCAATCAGATTTTTTAGCGTAGGTCAAAGAGCACAAACTAAATGCAGATTTCCCTAATCTATTCCTATGCAATCCTCACAATATCTAAATGCATATGCATGTTTTTATTTTTAGTTTCGTTTAATGTGAATGATTAAAAAGAAACTAAATGCACAAATCAATCAAACAATGTTTTATTTTTTGAGAAATGAGGACTAAAACAAAAATTTCATCTTAGGAAATGAATATTGAAACGGAAAATTTCCTTTTGAAAATAGAGAATTGATATAATGAAAAATTTACAGCTTTGGATTTAATATGACAATGATAAATAAAACAACGAATAAACATTGAACAAACAACTATCTAAAGGAGGAATATCTAGCAATGTTTATAGGTCTCTAAGGTGAAATAGGCATATGAGAATATAGCAAGAAATAGGATGAAAATGAATGCAAAAGAAAAATTGTGATATAATTTGGCTGGATGTGGGGCAACGCACCCCTTAAGGGCTAGCATTGCATTGAAAAGCACCCCTGAATGAGATACAGTGCTATGGAGAGCACTATACCCTGACCAACAATGTGTTGGGCACAATGAAGCTTGAAGATCAAGTAGGCTAAACACACTTCTAAGGAAAAAAGTACATTAAAATGATTGAATAGATGAAGTAAATTGTACAAATGGTGGTTAAAAAGGACAAAAACACCAACAATGATGGATTTTTCCTCAATGGAGTCACCAATTTCTTATGAGGAATTGTAATCTGTATATAAAGTAGTCTTCCATGAGTGTGGTGTTCCTTCACTTAGAAAAACAGAGGAAAGGTAAATTATTTTGTCTATAAAATAAATAGATAAAAAAAATATGAAGAGACTTACTTGTGATTCTTCACTCTCCTTCTTCTTCTTTTGTCGTTTTTGTCTCTTTCGATCCAACAGAAATTGCCAGATCAATACCTGAAATTAAAAACAAAAGATAACACACGACGATACAAATATACAATTTCCATTTATCATAACCATATTGAACTGACTAAATCTAATAATATATGCACATATTGAGAATTCATTCACAAGATACAAATGCATATATGGGAGAAAGAAAAAATATCTTTATTGCAGTATTAGGAGGGATAGATTCCAACCATTCGTTCAGTTCATTGTCAACCTACTCCAACTTTATCATGTCTTCATCACACCAAGCATCAATCCAGTAGCATCAAAATACTTCTGCTCTCCAAGAATTGTGAATCCAAAAACATAACACTACATAAATTTCTTCCTCCCTTGAACTTAGATGAGTGCTCAATTTATAGGGGAATTGTAGGTATTTTCTCAATAAATGATATTGAATGGCTTTCTAATAATATATGAGACATGTTTCTAGGTTCAATGGTGATGGATGAACACCTGTATTCGAAGTATGACACCTATGATCTCTTCTAGAAGGCACTGAACATGTGGATATTCCTAAAACAATGATTATTTCTCTCCTAGGATACCAACGCACTCTTAAGTATTGGGAAGTGCTTTGCAGAGCACCCTTGCATGGCAGTAATTGCTCTAAAATACACTTAGGCCCATTCAAAGGATTTTTGATGAGTCAATGGGTCATTTTAGATATTCTTCAAACATTGAAACTCTCATGAATTAAAGCCATGAGTGGAATGACTTCTCTAGGGCTTGTAGCAACTAAATTATGGGATGATAGACCCTATTTGTATTGAATTAGAGGATGATAGAACTTGTTCATACTAGTCCTAGGGATGATGCCCAAATTGACCAATAACAAACATCATCATCTATGTGCACCGGCTTGGTGTATTTTTCTCCTTTTGCGGGGTGCAAGGGGACCACAACTCGGGTTCCATTACTTTCAAACACCATAATTTTGTGCTTGATGTTAATGATGACGTCCATATAGATAGCCTAATCCAGACCCAATAGCATAGGATATGGGTTGGTATCATCAAGAATTTGGATAAATTCAAAGTTTCCAAGCACCTAGACTCCTTAAACATCCACGACTACCTGTGATAGCCTTCCTAATGGGATAATCTTTTTTTGGTTCACCATGCGCAGTTGAATAGTGTACCACTCCAAATTTGGTTCTCCCATTTTTTTCCAAGCCTGCATTTGTAAGATATTTTCATTAGACCCTAAATCCAAGATCACCTGATCCATTTAGTAAGCACAGATCAGTGTAGTTAAGCGCATTTCTTGTCCAGTCCTCCTTTTGTTCTTATAAATATTATTGGCAACCTTCTACTATATCAGGGGTTGTTCTTTCTCTGCGCAGTGGTCTTTTACTTCTTGGGGGTTCTCAATAGCCTTATTATTACATTAATATTTAATACAGTCCTACTGGAATGTATTTAACTCTACATCTCCTTCGACCATGTCCATAGTCTTTCTTGATGCTTTAGATGTTGATGCACCCGTCTTTGCGAAATCATTCTTTGCTTCTACAAAAGTCTCCTCTTCCCTATGTAATTTTAATCCTTCCCTTTTCTCAGGTGCCTTTCGGATCCAGTGATCATTATCAGGAATTTTTCCATTATCTTCACCATTTTTTGCACCGCTTCTAGTGAAAATATTCACACTTGGTTCTTCTCTGCACAACTCATCTCATGCCATATAAATATTTTGAGTGGGAGTATACAGTTTATTTTCCTGCATCCTTGCAAATAATGCAGGGCAATATTTAATAACATGATCAAATTATCTACATTACTTGTAGGATTCATGTGTTGGGTTTGGAAAATCACGTGCGTAATGACCAACATCCTTGCAGTTATAGCAGATGATTTGTCTCCTTCCTCGACTAGCTCCTCCTCCTCTTCCTCGACCTCTGCCTTGGAATCCACCATGTCCAAATGGAGGTGTAGGGGACCCTAGTTCCTATTCTTATGACTACATCCTATACCAACTCGGTCAATCATTAAATCGAAGCTATGACCGTTCTTTCCATCATGTCTAACTGATCAGAAAAATTTTCAAAAAGGTTGCTTAAGCTCAAGGATATATTTACAATTCCTAGGGTGCAAGTCTGTTGTGTGCCTAATCATGGCTTGACAAATCGTGTGCCATAATGTGGGAGTTGCACTTGGTCCTGCCACACTCTTAATCAGGCTTGGTCCTCTGGTTGTTAGATAGTCATTGTATAAAGGGCACTGATATTTATGATGCTCTTCAACTTTAAAATGTATACACCATAAACCTACGCATATGTCATTCCCAATCTCTGTGCACGGGATTTGTATCTCTAAGTGTAGTGCAACCAGTTGGTTTTGAATCTGCTAAGACCCAACTTGTGCAGCTAAGATAGGTGAGGCTTCTAATTTTAGTGCAATCTCCATAGCTTCAAACTTCGTCGTGAACTTATGTTGATTTAATTACTTATGCAGATGCAATATCAACATGAAAATGAACCGTTATTTTTTGTGCATATCATCAATAGTAAATCCTCCATCTCTGATGGTTCACTTCAACTGTTGATCCACCTCCCATACAGATTCATTTTCTTCTTGGTGGATTTCCTTTAATTCAGCCACACATTGAGCATATGATTTCATATTTTTTAATTTTTCCTTCAATGCATCCTTCATATTCTCAATCGTTTCATTGTGGTTCATTACTTCATACCTTGTGTACCACTCCACTACGCATTCCTTAAATGTAGTAGCAAACAATTCTTTCTTAACATTATCATTATTGATTTGTTGTGTTGTACATACAACGTCTGTAAAAAAATAGAATTGGTCTGTGTCTTCATTCCCGATATTACAAAAATTAGGTAACTTCATGGAGGCATCCATATCATTGTCTGGTGGTGGAGGTGAAAGTGGGGTATATGTATTCTTAGAGCGAGATTATTTTTGAAGTGGAGTGGATGGGATCTTAACTATGGCTGACAACAAAATAATAGACTGATCTTGTGACTCCTCTTCTTCTTAGTGCATAGATTCAGTAGAGCTATTGCTTTCAGACTCCTCATCACTGTCATATTTAACTTTGAGAGGGCTGTACAAAAAACCTTCTTCTAGATATACTCTGTAAGCACTTCCACTGTGTCTAGGCAGACCTCTATAGGACATTCACTCAATATGGTTGCATAGAGTACCCTTTTCACATAAAAGAATTTTAATCTAGAGTTTTAGTGATTGTATGAAGTTACCTATAGGGCCCTTAAAAAATCACCTTTCAGCTACATAATACGAAACAAATGTATCAATAGTGAATTCAATCACAAATCCTTCGAGAATATTATCAATCCAATGATCTATCGCGTGGGTAATATTGTTGCTATATTTCTCCAATAGTTGTAGTAACTCTAGGGTCCACTTAGTGATCGCGTTATACTTTGCGCAGGTCTGGAATGCAGCAAGCTAAGACAACCACTCTTGCAACATGGTCACAAAGGAAGCAAAAAAAATTTAGTGGAACTTGGTGTAGATATATCTTTGTGCCCAAACTTTGGCAAACAATTTAGGGTTTCTGTTTTCTTGGATTGCAGATTCACATATCTTCTTGTCAAGAAAATATTGCAATTCGTTATTTCAAGGGTATCACATCAACTCTCCCTCAAAATGATTTTTTTCCTGGAAACGGAACAATTTTTTGGCTTGAGGGGTCGTGACCAAGGTTCGGAGTAATTTCACAACCAGAAAAACCCTCCAACTATTGGCCCTTTCGATAGTCATATGCTTGCATAGACCAAAGTCTCATCTGAAGAAGGATGGGGGGGTGCTGGAACCAGGTTTCCGCACCTTGGGGGAGAATTTTGATGTGGATCCAACATATCTAATTCCTATTGCCTTGTGTGCAACTTCACAAAGCCATATCTAATTACATACATATAGTAAAGCAGATGCACACACCTAGATAGTGATAAACATACTTATCCCTTGCGTATTCACCGATTTTTACAAAATAAACCCTTACGCATACATATTATTACCATTCAGATGTAATACTTAGGAAGAACAGTATTCACACATAAATTAAATTTACGAATGTAACTATCAATTATGGAAACACAAATTCATTCAACAGAACATATCGAGATCTATAATAAGCAACATATAATGCACATAAAAAATATAAGATATTCATGATTACAATCATATAATGTTATATTTCACCAAAATTTCCTTCTTTAATAACAAATCTTCAATCAATACACTATTTCTCTTCTACGCACAAAGTGTAATATTCCTATTTAGGAACAGCTCATGAATCATACACTAAAATATGCATTTTTAGAAAAATTTGTTTTAGAATAGGAAAATAACTCTTGTATCCTTTAAATCAGACAATATACAACCTAAATCCAAGATTTGAGCTGAAACAAGTAAGACTAGGTGGGTTAAACATGTCTCCCACACCTAGTTATCTTCAAGAGAAGGCCCAATGAGGGGCTGCAGCAAAGTAAAAAGCCCTACTGAAAGTGAAAAGAGCTATCAATGCATAAAATGTTCTAATAGACACCCAAAAAATTATTTCAAGTACAGCAGAATCTTAGATCTGAATTTAGGATCCAAAAGGTGGGGAAAAGCTGTGATTTTGACCCTAAAATAGGTGTATTCAGAAATATTCATAAGCTTAAGGGAAACGGTGGGAGGTTATTTATGATTAGGTAATTAGGGACCTATTCTCTAAATTTTATCTCAAAAAAAGGTTTCTAGCTATGTTAAACAATTTCTCCATCCCCGGATATGCTTAAAAATGTTGATTTCCCACTACTTTGAGTATGCAGAAAATGGTTAAAGCATGCAGAGCATAATTTATGAAGAAATTAGACAAAATATGTATGAAAAATCAGATCTAAAGTTTATTATAACATATAATTATTAAAATAGAGATTCAGCTCCTTCTATACATCAAATAGATCACCCGGCAAGGGGATTTCATGAAGGGTCTCCATATAAAACTTCACTGATCAATAAGGAGGTTCACTGTATCTAGACACTGCTGTTATTTGGTCATGTTGACTTAGTCAACCTTCTTCATTCCTTTTCACACCTAAGTGTATTTTACTGAAATGGCCCAGATTTTTCCATGTTCACGTTAGGCATTGATTTATTTTTCTAATTAGGACTTTTAGAGTTCCTCCTTTACACTTTTATTCATGAGTTAAGCAAACTAAAATTAAAATGCAACATTCCCATTAGCTGCACAAATTGGGAATATTGCAGTCTCCCCTGGAAAAATGTTTCTTGCCCTCAAGAAACTTTGACTGTATATGCAAACCATCTATTCCCCTCCAAATGGCATCCACATAAGGAAGGCTTCCTCCATTTTCTGCAATAGGTCATGTATGTTTGGTTCCAAAGATGTCTTCCATAAATGCATGAGATGACTTCCAACTGTAAGGTTAGATGTCCTCTTATTATCATGAAGTACAAAATGACAATTACATGATGTCCAACACCATCATAAACACATGAGAGACATAAAATAAAGTAGCTTCTTCCATAAAGGAAAAGCTTCATCATGCAATAACATTCTTCCATCCATGTTTTATGAACTTGATTAAGAATTTTTATGCTTTCATTCTTAGCCCTATTGACCTTGTTGGATCCAAACTCCATCATTCCAGTGTTATGCAAAATAAGAAGTGAAGGAGCAACATGGGTGGACAAAGATGTCAAACCATATTCCCCTAATAATAACCACCGAAGCAAGGCCCTTTGCTGCCATCCTCCATCTCCTCCATGTAAGATGGGCAAGCCAGGCTTTCCAAAAGATGATGCACATGCCTCTCTTTGCTGCAATTAATCTTTGATATATAAGGCATGAATCAGAAAATGATGAGTTATGGGGTGGTCACCATACTCATTTAAAAGAAACCAAAGCAACAAGAGGTCTTGTCGCCTTCTTTCATCCTCATGTGCATCATCAAACCAAACCATACTAATGGACATATGATATGTCACATCAGCCCAATACAAAGTATCATCATCAATGCACATCATGAGATCAAGATGCCAAATTTTACACAATGAAAAAAACATAGACATAGGAGATGTCATGTGGTGGCCATACTCTTCCAGTGAAACAAAATTAGACATGCCTTCTCTTTCTGAAACATATCATTGAAATCCAAGGCATGATTGAGAAAATGATGAGCTATTGGGTAGTAACCATACTCACCCAATAGCAACCATAGCAACAAGGACTTTTGCAGCCTTCTTGCCTTATGAACATGTGGATCATGGAACAATAACACAATGATGGACATGTAAAATTCCTCATCGACATAGTACAAGAAATCTCCCTCATACCACATCATGTGGGAGTCATTATTCCTCCCAAGACAAATTTCATGCATGAAACATCCCTCCAACAGAAAGACATGTCGATAAATGAGACATATTTCAAACATGGGTGAATACATGGACATGAGATTTAACATGTGATGTCCAAAATCTCCTTTAAACAACCACATCAACCATGCTTCCTTTTCATATAATCTATTAATGATGCATAAAGCATGAGATGAGAGAATGAGAATCTTTGGTCAGTGATCATGCTTACCCCAAAGAAACCAGTGTTTCCATGCCTCCTTATTCATTTCATGATCATCCTCCAAGGCAAAGATCAGAAAAATATGTGCCTTTGGAGAGTGATAGGAGTCTCCCAAGGGCAACCAGCGTAACCAAGCTTTCTGGCCCATATATGTCTACAAGTGATCATGTGATCTCTTTCTCATCATCCTCATCCACTCACTCCAATATGGAAGATGAGTGATGTGCTACATAATCATGGCATACTCCCTTTGTAGGATACCATCTCCTTTGAACCAATAAAGAACCTTGCATCTCATGAAATATTGAAATGCATCTTTGTTGAGATCTCTTAGTGGGACCTTTCTTCCATCTATGGCCTTCCAAAACTAGTGAGGCTTTGAATCTGTAGTAAGTAGAAGTCTCTCTTTGAGTTGTAGCATGCTCATTGAGAGAGTGTCATCTAGAGGGGAGAAAATGCTTCTCATCTCAAGATGTCTACTCTTCATCTTATTCTTCTCCACTGCTTCAAGGTTGAAGATGCCTCTAGAATGCTCCAAAAGAGCTAAAGCCTCTTTGTCACAGTCACTAAGTGACAACGTTGTATATTTTCAAAGTGATGCATGTACTGTCTCAAAGCAAGTTTCATTACTAATCTCATAATCATCCATTGAACATAGGATAGTACTAGTCCCCTTTCTTGAGACCCTACATATCAACCCAAGAGATTGAATGTAGCTCAACAATAATGCATAGGGATAGTTTCCAGTCTCATCCTTGATTAAATCAAGGGTCCTCTGCACTGTGACATGTATTTTCTTCAAATCAGCATTTTGACTTAATCCTTGGCTATGCATTACTATTGAAACAATATGTGCTGAAATTTCATGCATACCTTTGATCAACTGATATGTGGGAACCTCTTGACAGAACACAAGAGTTCCTCCATGTGGATCAATGATGCCTTAAAATTCTAGCAAGAATGATGGTCTTCTTCCTTCAAGCATACTAGCACTGGTATCTTCCTTTTCATCTTGAAACCCTTTAGGAGTTTCTTTGCATCTCTCTCCTTCATTGCTATACCTCTCAACTTCTTCAAAGAAAGTGAGCATAGTAGATCTATGAGGATATCTAGGATTCTCCGGTCCTCTAACTTGTTGATAGGAAGTGCTAGGGCTTCATTCTTCTTCTGGAAACCTTATCTAGGTCTCACTGTAGCTTGCTTCTTCTCGAAACCCTCTAGGAGTATCGGTGCATCTTCTTTCTCTCTTCTGATTTACCTCTTTGGACAGGCTCTTCTTAGATTTGAACACTGATAAGAGTAAACTCCTCGTCTCCATCATTCTGATCTCTATTTCTTCTCTTCTCTTCTCTGATACCACTATAAAGTTACCTTTTCAGGAATATCAAAATTCTATTCCAGAGATTGACTGCAGGGGCATTTATTGGATATGTCACCTTTGAAAAAAAGATGAGATCCAAAGGCTAACTAGCCATCTGTAGACTCTGTCTATAGAGATTGAAATATTCCTCCTTCATGGATTCAACAATTTGGCTTGAAGCCACAGGCTGAGCCAAATATCTTGCTCTAATACCACTATAATATTCCTATTT
Source organism: Pinus albicaulis (assembly GCA_034641835.2). NCBI lineage: Eukaryota > Viridiplantae > Streptophyta > Pinopsida > Pinales > Pinaceae > Pinus > Pinus albicaulis. The sequence goes on from CM076575.1 coordinate 1,227,290,616, forward strand.
ATGAACAGCTCATGAATCATACACTAAAATATGAATTTTCATAAAAATGTGCTTTATAACATGAAAATAACTCTTGGATACTTTAAATTAGACAATATACAAACTAAATCCAAGATTTGAGCTAAAACAAATAAGACTAGGTGGGTTAAACAGGTCTCTCACACCTACTTATCTTTAACAGAAGGCCCAATGAGAGGCTGCAGAAAATTAAAACACACTAATGAAATTGTAGAGAGCTATAAATGCATAAAATTTTCTGATAGACTCTCAGAAACTGATTTCAAGTACAGCAGCAACTCATATCTGAATTTAGGATCCAAAAGGTGGGGAAAAGTAGTGATTTTGACCCTAAAATAGGTGTATTCAGAAATATGTGTACAATTATGGGAAATGGAGAGATTTTATTTCATATTAGGTCATGAGGGACCTATTATACTAATTTCATCTCAAAAAAATCATTCTAGCTATGTGAAATAGTTTCTCCATCCCCGGATATGCATAAAAATGTTGATTTCCCATTACTTTGAGTATGCAGAAAATGGTTGAAGCATGCAGAGCGTAATTTCTGAAGACATTAGAGAAAATATTTCTGAAACATCAAATATAATTTTTTTTATAATAGATAATGAAGTAAATAGAGATTCAACTCCTTCTATACATCAAATAGATCACTTAGTAAGGGGATTTCATGAAAGAACAAGTACAAGTATCAGATCTATAGAATATGGATCTGAAAAATGTAGAATCATTGAAATTATGAATAGATGAGCTGAAATATACAAAATTACACAAGAGGATGAAGTACAAACTTTCCAGAAGAAGGGATGGCCCTTCCTGAAGGAAATGAGCACTGAACTAGGGTAGAAACCCTACTGCAGCAATGCACTAGAAAATAAGGAAATTTCTGAATTATACTGGGGAGTTGATGTTGGAAGGTCCTTTGGCCTGATGCCAAGATCTAGAACTAAAGCTCAATGCTTCCTCACTAATCTTCCAGAGAAAGGAATGCTCCTTTTTCTGCAAAACTATAATTGGAAGTGGTGTTGAAAACCCCTCACTGCAACACCCAACAACACAATATTATTCTGCAGCAGAAATAACGCTGTCTTGATGGAGGATGCTTGGCCTCAAGCCTAGATGTGAGGCATTTCATAACATACTCCTTCAAGAGCTCCTCGATCAAGGAGGAGGAATTCCTAAACAGGAAATTCCTCTCTCTAGCTAAACAACTAGAGATTTTGAGTTTCCCAAGCAATCTCAAAATCGAATTATCTTCAACAACCTTTCCTTGTGTCCTTCCTCTTAATTTTATAACCTTAGGGCTTAGAGAACCCTAAACCACCTCCAATTATTTAACCCCTTTCACATGAAGGGTCTCCATCTAAAAATGCGTTGATCAATAAGGAGGTTCAATGCATCTAGACACTGTTGTGATTTGGTCTTGTTGACTTAGTCAACCTTCTTCATTCCTATTCACACGTAAGTGTATTTTATTGAAATGGCCTAGATTTGTCCATGATCAAATTTGGAATTGATTTATTTTGCTGATTAGGAGTTTTAGAGTTCCTCCTTTACACTTTTATTCATGAGTTAAGCAAACTGAAATTAAAATGCAACATTCCCATTAGCTGCAAAAATTGGGAATATTACACAAAGAAACAGAGTCCCTACACACAACCAACATGAGCCTTTCTCCTCATTTACTCAGACTGATCCAAAATTGAGATCAAACATAATAAACTATAGATCTGTTCATCTATCACATCATTCATATATATCTTTTTCACTCAACTATTACATATTTATATCTTTATACATGCACACATACTATGGTCTCAAACCATGGTTTAAGACTCATGGTTTTCCCTTTTACCCAAAAAAATAGTTAATGGAATTTAACCTGCCCCAAATCCCCTTGATATTTGTGCGCAGTGCTTACGGAAAAACGTTGACCAAAATTTAACAAAAAATACTTTAACCAAGGGACCCTAATCCAACAAGAGGTTGATGGTGAATCAAAAGAGATGCCATGCTACTTAGAAGGTAAGATATTGTTTGGTGATACCTGTAAATAGATAGATCATTTAGGTAATAGATGTACATATTTATTTTCTAAAGATAAATACATTCATACATGTAGTAGTTTTTAAGAGATATCTACATCTACAGCAATAGCTAATGAGGCTATATTACAAGAATAAGAGAGATCCTAGGTGTGTTCATCCATAGGAGATAATAAGAGTACCCTTGATAGTGTTGAAGAAGGGATACTCCTAAGACCCGTGGAAGATCCTATGGTCATGGAAAATAATCTATATATTTGTGGTGACTCAGCTAGCACCTATGATAGTGAAGAGAAGGATAATTATGAAAGGATATTTCTTAGAAATAAGTTTATCTCTAATCTAAAAGAGATCAAGGAGATATTAGAAGAAAATATCAGGAAAAGGGAGTGGTTGCACAAGTATGAGCTTAAGAATGAGAATTTGAGAAAAAAATTGTTTATCTAAATGCTCAACAAGAAGGGGCTAGCAAATTGAATGAGAGGCTAACCATTCAACTAGGTGATAGAGAATCTCATTGTAAGAGACTGCAAGTTGAAGTAGTCTCATTGATACATGATCTAGAAAATAAAAATATATAAATGTCTCAACATCAAAAACATGGGGTGAGAATGAAATTGTTTGATGGGATGCCTGCCAATCATATATCCCCTATTTTCAAGATTTTATTGGGTTTTAAAGAAGAACCAAGCTCCAAGGAGGAAAATTTTGAAATGCAAACCACCCATGTAAAGGTATTTGAAAATTCCAACAACAACAACAAAGGAAAACAAGTCGTTGGACAGGAACAACAGTAAAGGAAGAAGAAACATTAGGGTGTTGAGAGAAAGCATCAAAGAAAAAATAATAATAACCAGAGGTAGAAACACCAACAACATAGGTTTTCTCTAGGAAACGATTCAAGAAACTATGGAGGTCACATGAAGAACCATAAAAATTCCCTTCCCTCTCGAGGAAAAATCCTTAAAATAAAAGGTATCTTTCTCTATTAAAATAATTTTCATGGTTATTGTTTTTCTTGTAACAATTTTTAGAATAAGTCCATATACTGGAGATGGCATGCAATAAAATGATATTTTTTGCGTAGCTTGAACCCAAGAATACACAAAGTGGTTAGGAGAAGGCACGTTGGTAGTTATGGAGGCCTTAACAAGAATGTTGGAAAATATGATAATTCCTCTGCCCCATTGGTAAGCTATGCCAAATGATACAATTATGGAAATCTTGGGGACAAAATAGCAAGTTTCTTATATGAGAATAAAAACCATGCTTCTTATCATATGCATGCAGGTCTGACATCTCGAGTTTTGAAGACAAAAAGAAACAATAGAGAAAATTAAATGAGTTTGTCTTCAACGCTATGTATCAAAAGTATTTTTGAATAAAGGAGGAAGAAATACCCTTCTAATTTCTAGTTACAACATATGCAAGCCTCAAGTGAAGAAAGCTATAAATAACCCAATGTTTCCTCTATAACAAAGGGAGAAAGGCATCACGAATACTTGGGTGAATAAATAGGAACAAATGGAGTTTCCTCTACCCATGCGCAACCCATAAAAAGCCAAAACTAAAGAAAAGGAGGAGAGGCTAGAAATAAATTCTCCTATCAAGACTCAACCATTGTGTTATCACTCAGATTTTCCTTCAAGTTGTTGGAAGAGGAAAGGGGTCCGAGGTAACCACAAACCAAATTTTAGGTACAAAATCTAGCCAATCTGTACCCAGAGAGGGCTCTCTCTGTAAGATTTAGCTTGGTTTTAAAAGATATTAGGCTAGTTACGAAAGTCCAGGGATTTTGATTGAAATTGGGTGATGAAATTCTATAGCAGAGGGTAAGACTGAGTAATTTAGTCCATTGGGCTAATGGAGTCAAATAATATGGCTTAACTGGATTTATTTTCTTAACAAGGGATGGTTTCACAGGGCAAGGTAATCAAATAAGGAACAATTAAAGATCTTAAATAAATGGAATGGAGTAGAAATGGGTGAAGGGAACTTAATAATCCTTCAATATTTTCGAAAGAGGGAAACTGAATGATTATTAACAAAGAGGAATTAAAATTTATTTACCAAATAATCAGAATGGAGAAACTAGAAAACAAGAGCAATTAAGAATTCACTGTTTAAACTAGTCTAGAAGAAAACATTAAGAACAACAACGATTGAAAACAAATTGCACTTAAGCACTTTTCGAATTATTCCTTTTCGTTAATCATTCAGATATGAAACATAAATGGTATATTAAATAAATATAAACTTTAAAACATAAGAGATAGAGGACTTATTGATGCGTTTTTTATTCAAGAATCCTGTGAAAAGTCCTTTGCATCAATTCCTGATTCAGCTAGCCATGCAAAAATTGTCCAACAACACCTTATTCCAAAGTAATAAATATTACAGCAAAATCTATGAATTTCACCCCCCATCAATACTCGAATTGAGGAAGTATTTATACAAATAATTATAAGAAATATCTCCTAACAAAATGAGATATAATCTAGGATGACTCATGGATATATTACAAGAAAATAGAGACAGATAGTCTGGTAGATAAGAGAAAAGATAACCGATGTTTTGTTGTTTCCTTCTTTTGAGAATGTGCTGGAGGCAGACCCTATGATTGGGCTTGTTGTTGTCCTCTTTAGTAATTCTATGTTGGCTGCTCTGTTTTACTGATACTCTTTACCTGTATTGATACACTTTTACTTCTGTTCGATCTTTTTTTATCCTTTTTTATCATGTCTTACGTTAGTAAATAATCAAATTTCATATAAGGATAATATTTACAAAAGTTCTAACATCTCTTCCCGCCATTTAGCTTACGATATTCTGGTTCTTTGCAGCTTCCTCAGAGTTTCATCTGTCTCTGTATATCTGAAGAAAGTAGGCTGAAGTGGGAATAAACTCTTTACCTCATGCTTGAGATAAAACAAATTTTCCAATCTGTTATGAAGAATTTCGCCTGTAGGCATTGCTGCTGCTACTGATGATGAACTAGTTGAGGAGCTGGCCTGATTGTGAGCGTGCTTGTTCAATTTCTGAACATATTTTTCCAGGCTCATAATTTTATCCTCTGAAATTGAAGTACTCGGCAATCCTTTACTCTGCAAAATATTGAATCTCTCTGTAAAGGCATTGACTTCTTCCTGCATATCAGAGCATCTTCTTTCTAGATTCTGCATCAGATTTATTTTAGTAAAAACTCTTTTAATCTCCAAAATTGTTCCTGTTCTGTCTTGGATGCCTAGCTCTTCAAGTTGATATCTGTTCTTGATATTCAAAAAGTGTATAAGTTCATTGGCTTCTTCAGGCATGTTTCCTAATTCTTCTCTTTCCTTTAAAATTTCTTCCAGAGCTAATTTAATTAAATCATTTTGCTCATAGATTATTTGGAATGATGGCCAAACATCTTCTATTGACTGAATGATGTTGTCCCAAAGATTTTCTTTTATTTCCTTTAAAGGCTTCTCCAACGTGAGATCCTTCTCCAATGCTTTCACCAATTTTTCTAATCTGTTGACCTCTCTTATTTTTTTTGTAACAATTATTTTCGAGAGATCATATTTTTGTTCTAAAGTGATGAATTGTACCTTTGTTCTCCGGAGCTCTGTTACTTTGAGTTTCAATTCTTCCATTGATTTTATTAATTCTTCAGTGCTTAAATTGGAAGTGTTAACTTGTAATAATTCTGTTGGTTGACCTGTTGTTGTTGTACTTGTAATTACTTCTGCTGTAGATGCTGGAATGTTTGCCTTCTTGTCTTTCAATGCCTTTTCTAGCTCTTTTTCAGTTTCATTAAGTTTCTCATTCAGTTTCAAGAGTAAATCCATCAATTCTTCTTCGGAGTTTTTCTTTATGATTTCTACAGTTTTTGGATGCCTTGAAGATTGCAACTTCAACTGTTTCCTTAAGGCTGCAATATCATCATCTTTCTTCTTAATCAAGGCTTATATACCTTTGACATCTTTGGGATTATGACCCAATCCAATAATTATTTCTTCCAAAGTATTTATTCTGTTTTCCTTATCCTGAGAAGAGGCTTTTTCAAGATGCAATTGAGCATTAATATTCTCCAAAGAATCTTGTAATTTTTGGATCATCATTGATTTATCAGTCAGAGTAGAATAAATAATTTCACCTGTTTGTTTATGCAGCTCAATCTGATCCAAAGGATGAATATCCTTTGCTATGACTTCAAAATTGGTTCTGATATAATCTGTAGCTATTTGAGGCTATTGCACTTTGGGTTTGAAGTGACTTATTACCATTTCACCCTGCTGGATGTCATAGGATGACATCAATCTTTGTTTATTTTTAGGAGCCATCATCAAATATTGATTGTAGAATTGAAGTCTTAGTGGATCATTTCCGACCTTTATACTTATGAATGTCCTTTTAATATCCAAGGCATCCTTTACCAGTGGCTTGAAAGAAAATACTTCTATACTTTGATGCCTTTGTAGCTCTTTTCTCTGAGAATTGGTGGATGTCCCACTGATTGTATATGTTTGCTGACTACCTAATTCTTCTCTCCTATGAATATCAGGAATTTCTTGAACATATTCTACTTCTGGAAGAGGATTTAATTTTTTTCTTTTAACATCAGGTTGTTCTGAAGATCCACTGATAGGGGTAGCTTCTTCTGCTTCTCTCTTTTTACCCTTTTCTACATTGAGAGGAGTTTGTAAAACTGAAATTTCTGCCACATTAATCTGAGTAGGAGAAGTCTATATTTGGCCCTGTTCCTTAGAAGTTTCAGGCCGTTCTATCATTGTGAATTTTTCTGTAACTTGTATACCATCCTCTTTCTCCTTCCCTTTAGATGCTACTGTAGCTGATGCATTGATTTCCTGTAAATTTTTCTGAGAAGTTCCAGCAGAAGAAGGACCAATTCCTGGTCTTTGCACCTGTCCAAAAGAGTCTAGGTCAAGTATTTTTTCAAGGTCTTTCATAACATTTTCAACACTGACCTGTTCACTATCTTGTTCTATCAATATTCCTTCCATCCATTCATCCATATTGGCATATTGTTCAATTTCTGGAATCCTATGATGAAGGTATGGTGACAATTTTTTTTCCATCCTCCTATCACAAATAAAGCTGTTTGGGTCATAAGGTACCCAGTAGAAATTTTTTTACAATTTAATATAGTCTTCTAGGATCCTTTCAGCTTCTTTTCTTGCATCTCTATAATTGCAAACAAAAGGACCTAATTGACTCTTCATTTTGAGTTGAGATTTTTTCTTTGCATTGCAAAAATGGACTATATCTGAATTTATCATCTGTCTAAAATACTCTAAGGCAAAGAGCCTCATTGGGGCATATTTTGGTAACTTGAAAGGACATAGCTCACACCCATATATTCTAATTTTTGTATGATTCCGGTATAGGTACCAACCACCTATCTTGTATTTCTTTGAGAGTTGGAGAATTTTCTTCATGTCATTATTGACCCTAGGAGGGGAGACTCCTATTAATAAAGTGGTTGCAGGGTGCACAAATAGGTCAATGAACTCATTGTAAGAATAAGGAGAATCAGAGGAATTATGAGTGATTGCAGACCAAAATATTACAGACCTAGGATTTCCTTTCGCATCAATTTTATTGACATGGAAAGGGAAACTCTCTGATTGATAATAAAGCATGAGATGGTATATAACAGAGGAATACTTAAACACTCTTTCATTTTCTAATATCATGAACTGATCATGGATTTTATCAGCTATATAGGAAGAAAAATCGTACTTGACAGTAGGGGGCTATCTAGGGGTAAAAATTGACAAAAATACTAGGGTTAATTGATCAACATATTCACTAGTATTGAAACCCATTATAGAGGATATCATATTCAGAATGAGTCTACCCACATCAGTGAAAAAGGTATATCCATAAGGGGGAGAGCCTCTGGGTTGATGTTCTGGCAACATGAAAGTTTTTCAAAGGCGATTTAACTCTTCTTGGGATAAATTGGCCGATTTCTCAAGTAAATTTCCCATGGAAAGGGGAGTCAGGGCTTGACTAGGCTGAAACTGTAACATTTCATTGATAGACTGAGCACTTATTATGAAAAGGAAGATTTGAATCGGGGACAAGACTGCTCGTTGACTGGGATTATAAGTTTCATGGCAGTAACGGATTATTTCAGGAAAAATATGGACTGAGGGAAGAAGATACATGGGAAGATTGGATTCCCATAGTCCAAAAATGTCAGAACCATTCAGGTAGTTATTTCTGCAGTGGCAAAAAATTCGAAGAGGATTTTCACTGAGGACGAGGTCTTTAATTTGGAAATCCCTATTTGCAAGAGGTAGATAGTCTAAATCTCCATGAGGGGTATTCAGGGGTGCAACATTCAAAGCCACAGGAATTTCGATTTCTGCTTCTTGCGGATTCAGAAATGAATTCGGGTTTTGATGAAAAAAAACAGGCGCAATCACAGGTTTGGAAATACAATTGCAATTTTAGGGATTGAGGAATAAAATGAAGACTAATCTTGAACCCTGTTTCAGTTTTCTTGTGTGGAATATAAACAAAAACCAAGATTTTGCAGAGTTCAATCGGGAATTTGGGTAAATACCTATTTTCCCAGAAATAAACAGTGACAAAAATAGGTGTTGGCTATGCTGGACGAATTCTAGATTGCTTGACTGCTAATTTCCTCAGCAAGGTGGCGGTTGACAATCTTCACAGTTGGTTTTTGAAGTTTTTCATGGGACACTGGTCATTGTACAAAATAGTGAAAATGACGCGCGTTGGTGTTTTATTTGCAAAGTCAAAGGTTGGTGGGTTTTTTATTATTTTTTTTAATGGATGACGTGAGCAAGTACGGTGGCTTCATCATGGGAGGCAAGCAATAAGTGGTATTCATTGCACAGCTTTTGGGGACGGGCAGTTTTCAACGGAGGGCGAGCGATTCCATACGATACACCACACGTGGCACGACACTATTCAGAAAACCGCCCGGCCATCGCGCATTATCGTTCAGACGTGGAGGCGCAGCGATATGGACATCAACCGTAGATCTCAGATTGGTCGATCGAACGGTCTTCAGGAAGGGAAGATGACAGGAAATTAGTAATGCGGGCCCAATGTAATTTATTATGAAATAATCGCATCGGGGGGAATTATGTTGGTGGATTAGGTTATTAATTAACCATGAGGGTTAATTAATCCCTTTATATGGCAAAGTGTCGGGTTTATTTATTAATTGGAAATTTTCAACAAATTAATCACAATTAATACTTATATGGTTATTTTTAAACCAAAGGGGTGGTATAATATATTAATTTGGGAATTTTATTAAAATAATACGGGGATGCGAAATTTGTATGGATTTAAATAATAAGTTAGAAACTAATATGGAAAATGAATAAAAGCGCTAAGTATAAAACATTAGGTTAATGTATTTAACTTATGCTTGAATGAATAGGGTTTTTATGAAATATTGCATAATTTTCCTAAGTAAAATGGGATTTCACTTAGGAAAAGATATTTTAGAAGTGAATGAATGCCATGATGAATGGTTTTAAGTACTTATGCTTTTCCAATTATTGGGCCGAAGGTCCGGTCCCTCCAAAAGTCAAGGAAATGCCTTGAGCCCCTCTAATTTTCAAATGCTTTAGTACTTAAGGGAAATTAGTGAAATTTTTAGGGAACAATGAGAAGGGAAGTTAATAATTTTAACTTTGCTTTACTTGAAATTCTTCCAATGTAGTGTCTGCCTTTGCACTTGTGATGAAAGTAAATATTTAACACATCCAGAGTCATTATCCATCACATGTAATTCTGCAACAACATCTACCTACCCTACCTACTTTACCCTACCATTTTTTCTTCTTTATTAGGGTGCATTTAGACTGCAAACCCTTATCACACTTTTTATTTTTACATGTAGAAATCTATATAATTCTAACCTTATTACATCCAAAGGCTCAGATTAAACTGTTGAGCTCATTTTATTTACTCTACCTATCTACTTATCTGCCAAGATTAAATAGTTTGGTCAGATTTTATTCTCTATCTCTAAAACATAAAATTGAAAGATGAACTAGCCAAGCTTAAACTGTTTGATTGTTCATAAATTGTGGCATAAAATACAAGTTGCACACAATTTGTTTATTTACATAAGCGTAAAAATTAGTGGCATTTAGACTTGCTCACTTTCCTTGGCCTTTCTTTTGGTGGGGTTCATTTTTTTTTAAACTTTTTTGGCCATTTTGTTTTTTTTTTTACCCTTTGATTTTTATTTTAGGGTATACCCGCTTTACATTTTTTAAATTTTTTTGATTTTTTGACAATATGGAAAACCTTTGCAACAAGAAAAGGTATGAACATATTACATAGCTCATCAAGTCAATCATGATATATGACACCAATTTATATAGGAATCTAACATTGGCTCCACTTGGGGATGGCTTTTCCTGGTGAAAAGTCAAGAACAGCAGGTCAGTTGTCCTCAGAATGATTTTGACTGAACCATGGAATCTTCTTCTGCTTGTTACTTTATTTTATGTATGACAGTAACACTTCTGAAGCTTAGGGCCTTCTCCTTAGGCTTCAACTCCAGTAAGTTACTATCCACTCAAAACTGTAACATTACAAAGGATATAGTATGTATATGTTAAAAATTAGGATATCCTAATAAATAGGATCAAAGTAATGTTTCAACATTCAACCATTAACTGATCCTTCTTCAGTTTCTCTACCATCCAATTTTCTTAGAAAACATTTATTATTTCCTTGTAAAGCATGAATAATATAAGGTCCTTTCCACAGGAAGTCAAACTTCCCATGTTTTCCCTTATCCTCTCTTCTGGAATCCCATCTTAAAACTTTGTTTCCAATTTGCAAATCTTCTGCCTTGGTCCTTTTATCAAATATATTCTTTAGTTTCTTTTGCAATACTTGGGATCTCTAATATACTTCCTCTCTGGTCTATTGCAAATTGATAGTCTGATTTATTCTCCTTTGAATATCATTAGGTTCAACCTGAGCTTCTTGAAGTAATTTCATCACAGGAACCCCTATAGACGAAGGAAATACAGCCTCAATGCCATAGAATAACTCATAAGGACTATTCCCAATATATTTTTTGGTGGTGAGTTTGTCTGCCCATAATGCATTTGTAAGTTTCTTGTGCCAATTTTTCTTGTTTGCCTCCAATAATTTCTTAATAATATTAATGATACTCTTGTTGGAAGATTCAGCTAGTCCATTACCTTGAGGGTAATAGGCCGTGGAATGGCTTAAGGTGATATGATATTTATTATAGAAACTTATCATCTTCTTATATTTGAAGGCAACAACATTATCAGTTATAATTTTCTCAGGACAGCCAAATCTTGATAGTATATTAGTTTCTAGGAATCCTATGATCACAATGTCATTGGCTTGTTTGGAAGGAATTTCTTCTATCCATTTGGTAAAATAGTCTGTGGTAGTGAGGGTCCATTTGTGTTGGCCAGAAGAGGGAGGATGGATTTCTCCAATGAAATCCAGGCCCCATTGTTGGAAAGGTTTTTCAGTGGAAATTGGTTTCAGGGGTAAAGGTAATAGTTTTCTCTTGCCTTAAAAAATTTGACATTTATGGAAAGCAGTGACAAATTTCTTTACATCAGAGAACAAGGTTGGCCAATAAAATCCAGCTCTTAGGATCTTGTCTGCAGTTTATTTCCAATAAAGGTGTCCACCACAGTCTTCTGCATGGAATTCATTGAGAGTCTTGTCAGCTTCATCTTTTAACAAACAATTCAATAGAATACCTTCATGATTTTTCCAAAAAAGAACATTATCTAAAATATAAAACTTTGAAGAGGTCATCTTTAAAAGCCTTTTCTCTGTTCTGGATAACCCTGGAGGAGCTTGTAGGTTTAACAGTACATAAATTATATCAGCATACCATGGTGAATCTAAGAAGGCCTGGCTGATTTGTGGAGTCGCCATCTCCTGTTTTTCATCCAGTTCATTAATATCCATGACTTGGAAATTTGTTTATGTCATGAGTTGAGCCAATCCCTGTCCCTTTATAAGCTTTGTAGGTTTTATTTCAATATCATACTCTAATATGGTAGCAATCCATTTACCTCTTTTTCCCTCAATTCCATCTTGAGTTAACATGTCTTTGACAACAACATTTGGTACATAGGCTATCACATGGGAATACAATATGTAGATTCTAAAATCTTTAATGGCTTTTATAAGTGAAAAAGCTTTTTTTTCCATGATGTTGTATTTTAATGATGCATCCCGTATTCCTTTACTAAAAAAAGCTATAGGTTTTTCACATCCTTGATCATCCTTCTGTAATAAAATAGCTGCTACAGTGTGTTCTGATGCAAATGAAAATATTATGAAATCTCTATCAAATTGTGGACTAGTAAGAACTGGTGTTCTAGTCAAAGCCATTTTAATTTATTCAAATGCTTGTTTGGCTTCAACTAGCCATTTGATAATTGAATCATTTCTTAACATGTTAGTAACAAATCTAATTAATTCAGCTAAGCTAGATATGAATCTTCTCAAAAAATTGTTTTTTCCTAGGAAAGCTTGAAGTTCTTTAACATTTCTAGGGTGAGGCATCTGCAATATAGCTTATATTCTAGCAGGATCAATTCTAATACCATATTTGGAAATGATATGGCCCAAGAGTTTACCTTCTTCAAGACCAAACAAGGAATTCTTTGGATTTAAATAGATACCATACTTTCTGTATTTTATGAATACTTTTCTGAGATGGTCCAAATGCTGCTAATCTGATTCAGAAAAAAAAGTTAAATCATCCAGATATATAACAAGAAAATCATGAATTTATTTTGCAAATGTGATGTCCATTGCTCTTTGGAAGGTTTCTCCTACATTTTTAAGTCCAAATGGAATTTTAACGTACTTGAGTGTGCCCCATGGTGTTGTAAAATTTGTTTTTTCCTGATCATCAAGATGAACCAGAATCTGGTTGTATCCTGAGAACCCATCTAGAAGAGAAATCCTAGAAGCACCTACTACCCTTTGTAAAATGTGATCCATTTTAGGAAAAGGGTAATTATCCTTCAAAGAAACCTTATTTACATTTCTTAATTCAACACATAATCTGATCTCTCCTGTTTTCTTCTTGGTAGGGACTAAATTAGACACCCACTCTAAAAATCTAATAGGAGCAATTATCCCGGCTTCATACATTCATTTGATTTCTTTTTCAATTAAAGGTAGTAGTACAGGGTTGATTCTTCTGAGTTTCTATTTAAATGGTTTCTGATTTTCTTTCAGAGATATTGTATGCTGAATTATAGAGGTGTCATAAGATTTCAAGTCTTCATAACTCCAGGCAAAGACATCCTGGAATTCTCTTATTAGTTCAACATATTTTAGTTTTTTATTAGGGGACAAAGATTTAGATAACTTTATCAGTTTAGGATTTTCTTCAGTTCCCAAATTATATTCCTCAATATCAGATTTCAAAGGTTCCATTTTGGGTTTCTTTAGAATATCGTTAGAATAAAAAAGATCTTCCAAAGGAGTTAATCCTTTAGGAAAATGATTATCTTTTAAATTAATGATCTCAGATTCTTATTCTATAATCTCATCAACCTCCATTTGTTTGATGTCCTGCATTTCTTTTTTGGTGAACTTTGTTCGATGAAGCATTTGAATTGCAATTTCTTCTAAAATTTCTATTTCTTGTTCATTTATTTGATTAGATTCAATGAATGTATCTTCATCTATGTTAGTGTTAGAAAATTCATTCTCTAAAGTCATGAAATTGTTAATTTGATTGTCATTTGAAAACACTTGCCAATTCTTAAATTTTTTTGGAATGGCTGGTCTATGTCTAATCTCAGCTCTGAACTGATGATTAGGTTCGAATGGTAATTTACAAGTGCTAGAAAACATTGCAAGACTATGAGCATGAAAATTTTGTTTTCTTGGGATTTTAGCAAGCTGAGTCTAAAGAAAAGTATTGAGAATCTCTATAATTGTTCCTCTATATTCTCTCAGTCTGGGATCATTTTTTAGGAAGTGTCCTTTGATCTGTTGAATGATTAAATCGAAATCCCCTATGACAGATACTCTAATTGCTCCTAATCTTTTGACCAGTTTGAGACCTAGAAAAAGAGCTTCATATTATGCCATATTATTGGTGCACTTAAAATTTAATCTGTAGGCATGGCCTTCAGCATGATCATTTTCAAGATTATGCGCCCAAACTCTAGCTCTTGCTCCTAATTTATTAACAGAACCATCAAATTCTAAATTCCAAATAATTTCATGTTCATAATTAGTATCGGGAGTTTCAAGAACTTTCTTGACAGTGAGATCTGGTTTTTTACTTTCTTGTTGTTTTTCTTGAGTATCTAATGTTTCATTGTCCTCAGAGATTTCCTGGATTTGAACACTATATTTTCCATTTGTAGTTTGTTTTGGTTCTGCTGTTGGAGCTTCTAATTCAGTAGGAGGATCAATTTCAGCGTTGTAAAGAATAAATGAGTCCATATCAGAGTGTACTGAGTAGATGGGAAAATTTTCAGGTTTCTCCTGACTACTGACTACATATTTCATTAAAGTTTCTCTATATAGTCTCTTAGGTTGACCAAACACTAAAATACTAGCATATGACATGTCCAATTGAAGAGATCCTCCAAGATTTACACCCCAAGATCTGGACAATAGCATACCATATTTTGGAGGAATATCTGCTACTGCTATGTCCATCAAAATTGTTTCTACAGGGTATTGAACCAATGAAACACACAAATATTTGATTAGTCCTAAACATCTCACCTGATTTGAATCAAAATAAAATAGGTCTTTGTATGGTCTGGTGATGTCTAGGTTTAATCTCTCCATTACTGCCTTGGGAATTAGATTGTGAGATGCCCCAAAATCAAGCATGGCATTATGAGTTATTTTATCATATATGTTCAAACTCACATAGAATGGAGGAGTTCGTCCACTTCCTGGTTTTCCATTTACTTCAGGGCCAAATAATAATCTAGGTTGGTCATCAAAAACATTTACTAAGTCATCACCTCCAGTAATATTAAGTGATCTATTGATTTGACTTTGGTAGACATCATGTTTAGCTAATTCAGACAATGGAACATCGATTTTTAATTTTCCTACTTCAACTTCCAGATTAAAAGGTTTTTCTGTCTAAGTTCTTGTATTTTGAACAGTTGGATTCTCTTTATATTCTATGTTTTCAGTATTTTTCTCCTTCTTAGGAATGGGGTTGTGGGTTGAAGTTATTTCCGGATCAAATTTTGGAGGTTCCTCTACATTTCCTTTGGGAGGAAGAGTATTGGAAAGTTGTCTATTATTCAGTTGACTATCAGATACATCTTCAAATATTGGGTTGGCGGGATTAGGATCTGATCTAGAAAGAATATGTATAGGGGTAGTATTGGTTTTACCTTTGAGGGGCTATTTTTTAGCTTTCTGTTTATTTGTTTCTGGGACATCAATTCTTCTGCTACTAAAATTATATTGCTTGTGAACTTCGTAAATGGCTATATCATATCCTTCCTTAAAGTCAAATGATTCTCCTAAATGGGTTTGAAATTGCTTAAGAATGTGAGCTTCTTGATCATCTTGGGTTAAGAAAACTTCTGGTTCGTTCTTGCTTTCAGTCAAGTTTTTTATTTGAGCATCTTCAGTTGGTTCCTCAGAAGTTGAGACTTCAATATAATTTTCCTGGAATGGGGGCCAAATATTTTGGTCACGACTAGTTTTTCCAGTATTTTGATTTTGGTTCCTTCTGAAATTCGGATTTCTCCCAGTATTGCCTGGTTGACCATCCCAAGGAGATTTCCTTTCTATTGTTTCTACTCTATCTCCTAGCCTTTCCATCCCTTTAATAATAAAATCTAGTTTCTTTTCAAAATCTGAGGGTTCTTCATTTAAAGGCATTCTCTTTTCAGCTCTGGCTCTAGTTCGTTTCTCTATCAGGTTGCCTTCAACACTAACAATTATACTTTTCATTTCTTCTAAGGTTTGAGGAGGTCTTTCCCTAAGCTAATACGCCATATAAAAATCAAATCCATCAGGGAATTTAATTAATACTGAATCTGGAGGAGGTCTAAGGTTTTTGGGAATAACATTGTAAGCATCATTGAACCTGGTGATGTAATCTTGCACAGTCTCATTTGGTCCTCTCTTTAGTTTTCCAAAGTCTGATAAGATTTGAAGAGGATCTTTCTTCTTTTCCCATCTGTTTAAAAATGTCCTATAGAGAGCTTGCAAGTTAGTAACACTATTTGCAGGAAGGGATCTAAACCAGGTTTTGACTTCTCCAGTAAGACTTTGGACAAATATTCTCATTCTTACATCATGAGCATCTATTTCATAAATTTCAAAATAATTGGTCATCTTTTTAGTATGCTGTTGTACAGTGTAGGTACCAGAACCATTGAAAGGAGTAATTTTACTTTGGTAGTCTTGGGGCATAGCCCTTAGATTGGCTGGTAATAGCAAAGGAGCATACATGTTTGCCATTGCAGGAGGTAGTGATGAAATAACAGGTGAAGTTAGTCTATGATTAGTGGATGGAGGAGTAGAAGGGGTATTTTGAGGTTGAGATGTTTGAGGAAATGTTGTTGAAATTGGAGAGGCTGAAGTAATCACATAAATATTTGATGTTCCTTCAGAGCTAAGCTCAGATTGTATGGAATTTCGCAAATTTTTATCAAGATGTGAAGTAACAATTCAAATTGTAAATATTAAATAAATACTAGGTCTGGAACCAAATTGGACAACTCAGATTAAGAAAAATTTATAAATAAAGAGGTTTCAAATTGCTCGTCAAAAGGTTCGTCCTCAAGGTAAATCCACTTCACAGGACAGGATATTGATCTATAGAGAGGTTGAGAGCTACTAGAGTTTTCTTGACTCTCTTTTCTCCTAATAATCATGGAGATTAGATTCGGATTTTCAAACACAGGTGGGGGATTTGGATCAAGATTAGCCCTGGTGTAATGAGTCCTTTCTGAAGCCAGTTTTCTAGGTGATATTTTTTGGTTTTTTGTCTAAATGGAATGAGCAATAAAACTTCTACAATCTCTTTAAGAGGTTTAAGATTTTGGATTTAAAATTTCTTAAAGATTTATTTGACTAGAGGAACTGATCAAATGTTTGAAACCGAATGTTCAGTTCATAAACTAAACTGGAGATAGACTGAAGCATCATTTATTTACTTATGCAATTTCAGAGCAAAAGTAGTTCAAAGGCTACCTGGCTAACTTCAGACTCCGTCTGTAGTTTATAAAGTAAACAATAGTAACAATAAAATTATTCAGTTCCCGAGTGGAGTCGCCACTATGTTATCACTCAAATTATCCTTGTAGTTGTTGGAAGAGGAAAATGGTCCGAGGTAACCACAAACCAACTTTTAGGTACAGAATCTAGCCAATCTGTACCCAAAGAGGGCTCTCTCTGTAAGATTTAGCTTGGTTTTGAAAGATATTAGGCTAGTTATGAATGTCCAGGGATTTTGATTGAAATTGGGTGATGAAATTCTATAGCAGAGGGTAAGACTAAGTAATTTAGTCCATTTGGCTAATGGAGTCAAAGAAGATGGCTTAACTGGATTTAGTTTCTTAACAAGGGATGGTTTCACAGGGCAAGGTAATCAAATAAGGAACAATTAAAGATCTTAAATAAATGGAATGGAGTCGAAATGGGTGAAGGGCACTTAAGAATCCTTCAATATTTTCGAAAGAGGGAAACTGAATGACTATTAACAAAGATAAATTAAGATTTCTTTATCAAATAATCAGAATGGAGAAAATAGAAAACAAGAGCAATTAATAATTCACTGTTTAAACTAGTTTAGAAGAAAACATTAAGAACAACAACAATTGAAAATAGATTGCACTTAAGCACTTTATGAATTATTCCTTTTCGTTAATCATTCATATATGAAACATAAATGGTATAGTAAATAAGTATAAACTTTAAAACATAAAAGATAGAGGACTTATTAATCCATTTTTTATTCAAGAATCCTGTGAAAAGTCCTTTGCATCAATTCTTGATCCAGCTAGCCATGCAAAAATTGTCCAACAACACTTTATTCCAAAGTAATCAATATTACAGCAAAATCTATGAATTTCACCCCCCATGAATACTCCAATTGAGGGAGTATTTATACAAAGAATTATAAAAAATATCTCCTAAAAAAATGAGATATAATCTAGGATGACTCATGGATATATTACAAGAAAATAGAGACAGATAGTCTCGTAGATAGGAGAAAGGATAATCGATGTTGTGTTGTTTCCTTCTTTTGAGAATGTGCTGGAGGCAGGCCCTATGATTGGGCTTGTTGTTGTCCTCTTTAGTAATTCTGTGCTGGCTGCTTTGTTTTACTGATAATATTTACCTGTACTGATACACTTTGACTTTTGTTCAATCTTTGTTTATCCTTTTTTATCATGTCTTACTGTAGTAAATAATCAAATTTCATGCAAGGATAATATTTACAAAAGTTCTAGCATCTCTTCCCACCATTTACCTTCCAGTATTCTGGTTATTTGCAACTTCCTCAGAGTTTCATCTGTCTTTGTATATCTAAAGAAAGTAGGCTAAATTGGGAATAAATGCTTTACCTCATGCTCAAGATAAAACAAATTTTCCAATCTGTTATGAAGAATTTTTCCTGTAGGCAATGTTGCTGTTGCTGATGAACTAGTTGAGGAGCTGGCCTGATTGTTAGCATGCTTGTTCAATTTATCAACATATTTTTCCAAGCTCATAAGTTTATCCTCTGAAATTAAAGGACTTGGCAATACTTTACTCTACAAAATATTGAATCTCTCTGTAAAGGAATTGACTTCTTCCTGCATATCAGAGCATCTTCTGTCTAGATTCTGCATCAGATTTCTTTTAGTAAAAACTCTTTTAATCTCCAAAATTGTTCTTGTTCTGTCTTGGATGCCTAGTTCTTCAAGTTGATATCTGTTCCTGGTATTCAAAAAGTGTATAATTTCATTGGCTTCTTCAGGCATGTTTCCTAATTCTTCTCTTGCCTTTAAAATTCATTCCAGAGCCAATTTAATTAAATCATTCTGCTCATACATTATTTGGATTGATGTCCAGACATCTTCTATTGACTGAATGATGTTGTCCCAAAGAATTTCTTTTATTTCCTTTAAAGGCTTCTCCAATGTGAGATCCTTTTCCAATGCTTTGACCAATTTTTCTAATATGATGACCTCTCTTGTTTTTTCTGCAACACTAATTTTCGAGAGATCATATTTTTGTTCTAAAGTGATGAATGGTACTTTTTTCTCTGGAGCTCTGTCACTTGGAGTTTCAATTCTTCCATTGATTTTATTAATTCTTCAGTGCGTAAATTGGAAGTGTTAACCTGTGATAATTCTGTTGGCTGACCTGTTGTTGTTGTACCTGTAATTACTTCTGCTTTAGATGCTAGAATGTTTGCCTCCTTGTCTTTCAATGCCTTTTCTAACTCTTTTTCAGTTTCATTAAGTTGCTCATTTAGTTTCAAGAGTAAATCCATCAATTATTCTTCATATTTTTGCTTTATGATTTCTGCAATTTGTGGATGCCTTGAAGATGGAAACTTCAGCTATTTACTTAAGGCTGCAATATCATCATCTTTCTTCTTAATCAAGGCTTCTATACCTTTGACATCTTTGGGATTATGACCCAATCCAATAATTATTTCTTCCAAAGTTTTTATTCTGTTGTCCTTATCCTGAGAAGAGGTTTTTTCAAGATGCAATTGAGCATTAGTATTCTCCAAAGAATCCTGTAATTTTTGGGTCATAATTGATTTATCATTCAGAGTAGAATAAATCATTTCACCTGTTTGTTTATGCAGCTCAATATAATCCAGAGGATGAATATCCTTTGCTATGACTTCAAAATTGGTTCTGATATAATTTGCAGCTATTTGAGGCTGTTGTACTTTGGATTTGAAGTGACTCATTACCATTTTACCCTGCTATATGTCATAGGTTGACATCAATCTTTGTTGATTTTTAGGAGCCATCTTCAAATATTGATTGTAGACTTGAAGTCTTAGTGGATCATTTCTAGCCTTTATACTTATGAATGTCCTTTTAATATCACAAGCATCCTTTATTGGTGGCTTGAAAGAAGATACTTCTGTAATTTGTTGCCTTTTTAGTTATTTTCTCTGAGAATTAGTGGATGTCCCACTGATTGTATATGTTTTCTGACTACCTAATTCTTCTCTCCTCTAACTATTAAGGATTTATTGAACAGATTCTACTTCTGGAAGAGGATTTAATTTTTATTTTTTAACATCAGGTTGTTATGAAGATCCATTGATAGGGGTAGTTGCTTCTGCATCTCTCTTTTTACCTTTTTCTACATTGAGAGGAGTTTGTAAAACTGAAATTTCTGCCACATTAATATGAGTAGGAGAATTTTGTATTTGGCCCTGTTCCTTAGAAGTTTCAGGTTGTTCTGTCATTGTGAATTTTTCTGTAACTTGTATATCATCCTCTTTCTCCTTCCCTTTGGATGCTACTATAGATGATGCATTGATTTCATGTAAATTTTGCTGAGAAGTTCCAACAGAAGAAGGACCAATTCCTGGTCTTTGCACCTGTCCAAAAGAGTCTAGGTCAAGTATTTTTTCAAGGTCTTTCATAACATTTTCAACACTGACCTGTTCACTATCTTGTTCTATCAATGTTCCTTCCATCCATTTATCCATATTGGCATATTGTTCATTTTATGGAATCATATGATGAAGGTATGGTGAAAATTTGTTTTTCATCCTCCTATCACAAATAAAGATGTTTGGGTCATAAGGTACCCAGTAGAATTTTTTTTTCAATTTAAGATAGTCTTCTAGGATCCTTTCATCTTCTTTTCCTACATCTCTAGAATTGTAGACAAAAGGACCTAATTGACTCTTAATTTTGAGTTGAGATTTTTTCTTTGCATTTCATAAATGGACTATGTCTGAATTTATCATCTGTCTAAAATACTCTAAGGGAAAGATCCTCATTGGGACATATTTTGGTAACTTGAAAGGACATAGCTCACACCCATATATTCTAATTTCTGTATGATTCCAATATAGGTACCAATCACCTATCTTGTATTTCTTTGAGAGTTGGAGAATTTTCTTCATGTCATTATTGGCCCTAGGAGGTGAGAGTCCTGTTAATAAAGTGGTTGCAGGGTGCACAAATAGGTCAATGAACTCATTGTAAGAATAAGGACAATGAGAGGAATTATGAGTGATTGTAGACCAAAATATTACAGACCTAGGATTTCCTTTGGCATCAAGTTTCTTTACATGGAAAGGGAAACTCTCTAATTGATAGTAAAGCATGAGATGGTATATAACAGAGGAATACTTGAAAACTCTTTCATTTTCTAATCTCATGAACTGATCATGGATTTTATCAGCTATGTAGGAAGAAAAATCATACTTGACAGTAGGGGGTTGTCCAGGGGTAAAAATTGACAACAATCCTAGGGTTAATTGATCAACATATTCACTAGTAATGAAACCCATTATATAGGATATCATATTCAGAATGAGTCTGCCAACATCAGTGAAAAAGGTATATCCATAAGGGGGAGAGCCTTTGGGCTGATGTTCTGGCAATATGAAAGTTTGGCAAAGGTGATTTAACTCTTCTTGGAATAAATTGGCCAATTTATCAAGTAAATTTTCCATGGAAAGGGGAGTCAAGGCTTGACCAAGCTGAAACTGTAACATTGCGTTGATAGAATGGGCAGTTATTGGGAAAAGGACGGTTTGACTTGGGGAAAAGACTGCTCATTGATTGGGATCATAATTTGCATGGAAGTAATGGATTATTTCAGGAAAAATGTGGATTGAGGGAAGAAGATACATGGGAAGATTGGATTCCCATAGTCCAAAAATGTCAGAACCATTCAGGTAGTTATCTCTGCAGTGGCAAAAAATTCGAAGAGGATTTTCACTGAGGATGAGGTCTTTAATTTGGAAATCCCTATCTGCAAGAGGCAGATAGTCTAAATCTCTGTGAGGGGTATTCAGGGGTGTGACATTCAAAGCCATGGGAATTTCCATTTCTGGTTCTTGTGGATTCAGAAATGAATTTGGGTTTTGATGAAAAAAATAGGCACAATCACAGGTTTGGAAATACAATTGTAATTTTAGGGATTGAGGAATAAAATGAAGACCAATCTTGAACCCTGTTTCATTTTTCTTGTGTGGAATTAAAACAAAAACCAGGATTTTGCAGAGTTAAATCGGGAATTTGGGTAAATACCTATTTTCCAGGAAATAAAAAGTGACGAAAACAGGTGTTGGCTATGGTGGATTAATTCTGGATTGCTCGGCTGCAAATCTCCTCAGCAAGGTGGTGGTTGACAATCTTCATAGTTGGTTTTTGAAGTTTTGCATGTGACACTGGTCATTGTAAAAAATAGTGAAAATGACACACGTTGGTGTTTTATTTTCAAATTCAAAGGTTGGTAGGTTTTTTATTATTATTTTTAATGGATGATGTGAGCAAGTACGGTGGCTTCGTCACGGGAGGCAAGCAGTAAGTGGTATTCATCGCACATCTTTTGGGGACGGGCAATTTTCAATGCAGGGTGGGCGATTCCATATGATACACGACACGTGGCGCGGCACTGTTCAGAAAACTGTTTGGCCATCGCGCGTTATCGTTCAGATGTGGAGGCGCAGTGATATGGACGTCAACCATAGATCTTAGATTGGTTGATCGAACGGTCTTCGGAAAGGGAAGATGACGGGAAATTAATAATGCGGGCCCAATGTAATTTATTATGAAATAATCACATCGGGGGGGGGGGATTTTATTAGTGGATTAGGTTATTAATTAACCATGAGGGTTAATTAATCCCTTTATATGGCGGAGTGTCAAGTTTATTTATTAATTGGAATTTTTCAACAAATTAATCACAATTAATACTTATATGGTTATTTTTCAACCAAAGTGGCGGTATAGTATATTAATTGGGGAATTTTATTAAAATAATACGGGGATGGGAAATTTGTAGGGATTTAAATAATAATTTAGAAATTAATATGGAAAGTGAATAAAAGTGCTAAGTGTAAAACATTAGGTTAATGTATTTAACTTATGCTTGAATGAATAGGGTTTTTATGAAATATTGCATAATTTTTTTTTATAAGTGAATGAATGTCATGATGAATGGTTTTAAGTACTTAGGCTTTTCTAATTATTTGGCCGAGGGTCCGGTCCCTCCAAAAGTCAAGGAAATGCCTTGAGCCCCTCTAATTTTCAAATGCTTTAGTAGTTAGGGGAAATTAGTGAAATTTTAAGGGAAAAATGAGAAGGAAGGTTAATAATTTTAACTTTGCTTTACTTGAAATTATTCAAATGTAGTGTTTGCCTTTTCACTTGTGATGAAAGTAAATATTTAACACATCTAGAGTCATTATCCATCACATGTAATTCTGCAACAACATCTACCTACCCTAGCTACATTACCCTACCATTTTTTCTTCTTTATTAGGGTGCATTTAGACTGGCAAACCCTTATCACTCTTTTCTTTTTACATGTAGAAATATATCTAATTCTAACCTTATTACATCCAAGGGCTCAGATTAAACTATTGAGCTCCTTTTATTTACTCTACCTGTCTACTTATCGGCCAAGATTAAACAGTTTGGTCAGATTTTATTCTCTATCTCTAAAACATAAAATTGAAAGATGAACTAGCCAATCTTAAACTATTTGAATTTTCATACATTGTGGCATAAAATACAAGTTGCACACAATTTGTTTATTTACATAAGGGAAAAAAGTAGTGGCATTTAGACTTGCTCACTTTCCTTGGCCTTTCTTTTGGTGGGGTTCATTTTCTTTTTCACTTTTTTGGCCATTTTTTTTTTCACCCTTTGATTTTTCTTTTAAGATATACCCTCTTTACATATTTTAAATTTTTTTTTATTTTTTGACAATATGGAAAACCTTTTCAACAAGAAAAGGTATGAACATATTACATAGCTCATCAAGTCAATCATGCTATATGACACCTATTGGTATAGGAGTCTAACACATTGAAGGTCTAGAAGAAGAAAGAGGACCATATAATCTTTGGGAGTATATACTTTGTTTCTCTTGATTGAAAGAAGATAATGACATAAAAGTGAGGAAAAATGAGTTAGATGCAAGAAGCTAGAAGGAATAAACAAAGAGGTCCATATGATTTTTGAAGGTGTGGTCGAGTCCCCATGTTGATTGCAATAATTTTTTTGTTTATTTAAAATGTTTCATTATTCAAGGAGACCAGAAAGAGAAACCATAATGGTTTCAGAGGGAGTACAAAAAAACATATTATGTTGTGGGAGAAGGTGAGCTACAATAAAAGTGTGGAATAAAAAGTAGTGCACAGCCAAGTCAGGCCCATAAGATCTTTCCCCACGCAGATGCAGGAGATCAGAGAACATTGGCTCAAGGGGAGTTGCTATGGTAGAAGTAGCAGGAAATAATTTTGTTAGCCTGAAGAAGAAATATTCTTAGGAAATGAAAGGTTTTCTTCTTGGGTGAAAAACCCCTCTTTCATTTAATTTGTGAATTTAATTTTTCCTAGGAGTCTTGTGTTCATGAAACACAATGGGTACAATGTTTGAATGTCCCTTAAATTTCAATTGTTATCACTATGTAAATTGGTATTTTAGGCTCGTATGGAGAATCCTTTTGTGAAAAATGGAATAAGTTGTGATGGGTCATGCAGAGGAGATAAAGCCATTGGTGGATCATGCAAGGAGAAGTTTGGAAGAAGCATAAGGATTAGCCATAAATTTGGAAGAAGTGATGAGGTATTTCCATCAATGCCAAATGGGGATATAGGTTGACTATTGGCATTACCTAGTTGGCTAGTGGCAGTAAGTGTGTTTGCATTGATGTAAAAAATAATGATGGGAAATGTGTTGGGAAGTTGACATTTTCTGACAGTTGGAAATAGTGTTGGAATTGATTTCAACCAAATTAGCTTGGATATTTGTGGCAGCAGATTTTGAAGTTGATGTCCACTAGCCTAGATGTGATGGTAATTGGGCTAACATTGATGTTCTTGATGTGCTAAGATGAGGATGAGTCCCCATGGTTACTAAAATATATTGTAGAGAATAATCACATTAAAAGGCTAATTTCAGAAGTCATAATATGATCACTATTATGGTTGGGAGACTCAAGATTTGGAGGAATTTTTGCATGATTAGGAGATTTACTCAGATGCTCCTAGAAATGGTATAGCTGGATAGATATTGGAAAGATATTTCTAATGGTATGTGGAAATCTGAAAAAGGCCCTTTCGATCGAAAGTTATGGTCAGACAAATTTACGAGGTGGAGTTCTTAGGAGCAGTCTGAAAAACCTTGGAACCCCATAAGGTCAGAAGCCTGAAATCTTATATAAAGGCTACGGGATTAGATTAAATCCACGAAGCGGGAATATCAGAACCCCACAAGGCCCAGAGCCCTGAAAGTTTTGAGGCCCAAAAGTTCAGAACATGAGAAGGCCTTGAAGGTGGAAGCCAAAAACAATTTCAGTTGCGAGTCAGGCATGAATGGGGCTGACAGCTAAGAGACCAGACTTGCATGCAAATGGTCCATAGGTGGAAAGTGGTCCAAGCCCATAACTTTCAATTATAGAATTGAAAGGAATAAGAACGGTCATTATAATCGTTGCACACTAGTGGGATATCCCAGGATGTTGACGTGAAATGCTGACATGGATATTCTGGGGCATACCCATATATTATAGCATGGGAGTTCAAGGGATTGCAATTAAAATAAGTTATAGGCATGCAGGCATTTAGGTTTATATTTTATGTAATGAAATAAAGAAATTATGGGCATAAAAGGTGGGTTAAAGGTGACCCAGCTTCAGTGAGTAGTTATTGGCTCAAAGTAGTAGCAGCAAGTCCCAAGAGAGAGCTAAGCTAGTGGCAGGACCCTAGAGGTGTTGATGAATTTCTTAAAAGTGTCAGGATTGAGGGCTTCAAGAATTAGTTTGGAAATAGGTCACTTCGGGAATAGAACCATTTACACAGGAAATAACTTGCAAAACCAAGGATCGTGGGACCCTTTATCTCTCCTCCAACAAGATAAATGGCAACACATTATTGGTTGGAGATGATGTCAGCATGACATGATGTTGGACACATGGAAAAAAAATTTGGTGTTTTTGGGTACCCAAAATTCCTATATATGGGTGACACGTGGACCTCTCATAGCCCAACATGTGCCATGTATGCATATCCCGGAGGTAGGAACCCCCATAACATTTTGATAAAATAATTTTCTGGAAGTGTCAAGATAGGGACCTTCATGCCTTAACACCAAGACATGGTTCTTGGAATTAACAAATACGAAGGACGTGGAGACTTATAAAAGCCTAAATAAGCTCTCATAGGCTTTAGAAGTAGTGGTGCCAAATGTCATCACAATGGGCTTTTGATTGGCCAATGCATACGATGGAAGGTGCCACCTTGAAATGTAATATTGAACAAGAAATTTGGAGGATAATAATAATCCCAAGACATGATTTTTTGTTACTCTATCACCAAGGGTGTGAAATTTTTTATAAGTGGATTTTAGCCCTTGCAAGCCGAAAGAGAGATCTAGTTCCTAGAGGCAAAGTCGTAGATCATGCCACCTGGTCCTATGGATGAAGACACGTAGAGGAGCTAGGGGAGAGGTGTAAAGGTACAAGTAGGCTAGGACAGAATCTCATTAGGTGAATGAAATTCATTTTATAAAAATCCATAATAGTGTGGGAGTTTAGGCCTCTAGCTAGAGTAATGGCATATGTCAGTAGATGGATGGATCGACAACTCTTAGGATCAATACATGAGATTTGGCTTAGGTGCAATATTTTTAAATATGCCACAGACATGAAAATGTCAACAGTTGTTTAGTAAGGCAGAAAGGACCACAATGCATAGAGGCATTAATGTGAATGGTGTTTGTCAACCGCAAAAGGCTAAAATAGAGAGGACTACAATTTGAAGAGGCATCTGTTGAATCGAGAATAGTAATGATTGAGCTTCCTTCCATGCTAAGGAGAGTTAAATTCAAAATCCTTCCCAGTACAAAAGCTATGATAGCATGTTGCAAAATCCCATTTCCAGTGACTAATGTGGTTATAGTGTCCTTGCAGTTTGATATAATAGTAGTATGGAGTGCCATGTAAAAGTATGTTTTTGGGAAATATGAATGCCAACATAGATAGATGTTTTTATCACAAGGATAAGATACATTCCTAAGGTACATCTTGGTCCATGAAATTAAATTCTAATTTATTTCCTAATAAATGATAAGCGATACTGCCAACACAAGCCAAATTCAATGGAGGAGTTTCTTGAGTGTGTTGGGTAACTAAGATTTAATTATTAGTATGGAAAATGGTCAAATGGTTATCTTCATGTTTAATGTGGTCACAGTGGGCTTGCACTTTGATGGAGTAGTAGCATGTATTGATCAGTGGTTTTCATTGATTTCAACCCAAGCAGCACCAGGGGTTATCTTGATCTTGCATGGGAATTTTCACTTAACAACTTACTCTATTCTGATTCAGGGATAGTTTGGATGGTTTATACTTGTCGAGATGTTTCTTTTGATATATGGCACGCCATGGAATTATTCAGGATTTGAGATATATTCGTGTTTGAAGTTAGTAACCCTAGTTAGTGGGATAAAACCCCATAGGGTTGTGGCATGACACTAATCATTGGTTGTGTTCATTGAATAGTTAATAATTAATAATTTTTTAAGCTCCTAAAATCCCTCCAATGTCCAATTGTTGAACACCCTCTCAACATAATAATTTGTATAAATTTTAACCCTCATATCCTCCTTATCTAAGGATTTCTCTACTTAAAACAGGTCATTGTGGAATTTTCGCTATAATTTTTTTTCTACAAAGCTTCAGATGTTGAAAAGAAAAACCCATCTGATCCGAAATCTTGATGAAGGGCATGTCAAAATTTCATATATTGGTTCGCTATGTTTTCATAGATATTCTCTGAGGACGTTAGGGTTTTTGCAGGCTCCCGAATTTCATGTCAAACATGTGACCTTTGGAAAATCATCATAGATTTCTCTATGAGCATTGGATTCAATTGTTTTTAAAATGATAGGAGGAGGATGGGCTATAGTTTTTTGGGTATTTTTTTCAGGACCAAAGGTTTAAATAGGGACACTTGAAACTTTTTACAAGCTCGCTTTATTGAAACATTCTGTAATCAGGTCATCATAGGAGATTGGGCATAACTATTTCTTGAATAATCCAATATTGATCAGACCTATGAGTTTGGAAGGACTCAGAGGGATACCATAGGACATAATTTCAGACTTGGGATATTTGAAATTAGATAGATACATCATATTGAATATTGAGCTTCTAGAAGGAAAGAAAAATATGCATTCATGTATCCCTGAAATAAGGACAACACATCAAGAGTCAACGGTAAGTATGCTACAACAAGGTACATATGAATAGTGATTTAATTTTAATTTGACTACCATCTCTGACATGTATTTTTTCTGGAAATTGTAAGTATTTTTTATGTATGTTTGGATTTTGAATATTACTGTAACATACGGTTTGTAGGACTGTGTAACTATTTTGTTTTAATATTGGTTTGGGTCTTGTTCATTAATGTATGTGCAGGAAGGAGGACACAATAGGACAGCTCAAACATATATTAGAAGGACAGTGCAATGCCAAAGTACCATTTCTTGAGGCAAGAACAAAAATACGTCGAACATTTCCAGTGTTTAAAGAACCAGTATCAAGTCAAGTATCGAGTCTTGTCAAAATTTAGTATTGTAAAAATCATCATTGTAAAATTGTAAAATAGTAATTATTGTAAAAGAGTTAATCTGCCAAGAATTGGAGAGGCATTGTTTGGATGTATACGTGTCACTGTGTTAGGGTCCCGTGATTTGGCTGATTGGAAAGCCAAATGACAGTGTAACATCAAACCAATCTTTGGAGCCCAAGGACCTAGCCTTCCTGAACTCAGAGAGGGCTCTCTCTATATGTGTAAGGGATATCTGTGTGTTTTCTTATTGCATTCTGATTTTAGGCTAGTTATGAAGTAGGTTTTTTGGTTTTTGTTTTTAGGTTGTGAGGGATGAAACTGATCAAAGATATAAGATAGGTAAAAAGATGTCATATCAACTGGGCTATGGGGTCTAAGAGGTCAAGAAAGCTATCAGATGGTGATGCAAGGTTGTTGAAGGGCCGATTTGATTCGAGGTAGAAAGGATCTTTGGGAAAAATGGAGTAAGATGGACATCAAGTTTGTGAACAAAAAATGATTTCAAGCATAACTAGTTTAATAGCTGACATGAACATGGTAGGGAAAACCATTAATCATGAGAAATGTAACTATAAGCTAATCAATACATAGAAATAAACATTCAAGCCATGCATAAAGATATATAACTCTCTAACTTTGACAAATGGCTATTAGATTTTGGGGAGATACACTTAAGACATACAAACAACTCAAATCACTATGCCAGAATGCCTAAACACAGCACTTCAAGTTATGGGGCACTTTGAAAACAAGATTTCATAGTCTTAGGCAAAGGGCAAGATCAGAACATGACTTCCTTGGTTCAACAAATGACAATCTAATCAGTCAAAGAGAAATTTCATGGATGGAGCTATGGCTAGCCATGAGTAAGTAGGGCATACCATAAATCATACTTAGCATGCATAAAACCATGAATGAAACAAGCAAAAATATCATTAAGTTACTAAAGAGCAATCAAGAATTCTTTAATGTGACTAAGAATGAAGAAAACATGAAAGCTATGAAGAAACAAGAAATTTGAGGTGCCTCCAAGGGCATGTCTCAAATTTGTTCTCTACTATCCTATAGCAAGAAAGAAACATGGATTTATGAATGAAAACTAGGAAACAAAACAAAGAGAGAGACACTATGCCATTCTACCAAGTCATGTAATCCAACAACAATCCTCTTTCATCATCCAAGAACATCCAAGAGACTATCCAAGAGCATGAGAAAAGTATTTCTTCCAAAGCTTATATGACCATATATTGCTTCTATTCATCAAGTTCAACCTTTTTTACAATGAAATCCTCTGGAATATATAGACCAAAGTGAGGAAAACCTCTTAGTTCAACTTGCAATCTCATTGGCCTATCCAAAATATCTTATTTTGTCCTTGAGGCTTTGCAAAGCCCAAGGCACAAAATATCTCATAAAATATCTTAAAAATGCTAAAAGAGGGAAATAAATTGACTTTTCATAACTTCTCATGTGCAAAAATAGCTAAACGCACATGAGGAAAAAGCAGTTTTGAAAGGTTCAATTTTTACAAAAATACTCAAAAAATACATCAGCAAAAGGTCCCCTGACTTGCCGGCAACTTTTGGAAGTCTTCCTGATGTTGAAATGGGGCTCATGATAGCTCGTTGGAAAGATCTGAGTGTATAATTTTTGGAACAACCTGAATTTTCCCAATCTGATGCCTAGAAATCCTCCAAAAATAGGCCTGTGTGTAAAACACCAAAAATTAAACCTTGCTGATAAACCGGACAGAGTGTAGAAAAAGCGAGCATTTTTTTCCATTTCGGGGGAGAAAATGATCTTCAAATGTCCTGAAAATCGCTGATTATGTGCTCTTGAAAATATGGCATCCAATGATACCATTCTCATCCTTTGATAATGCCCCAAACTGAAATGGAGATGCCCATGGTTTTTGGCCAAAAACCCAAAAATGACAAAAAACCAAAATATGTAGAATTTCGCCCAAAATTGCCGAGCATGACCCTCAAGGGTTCTCAGCAAAATGTTGTGAAGTGGAGGCCAAGATTTTAAGTCTTGATGTGTCTTCCCTCAATTTTTGTGTCAGTCGCTTCCTTTTGGCTTCCTTGAGTTTTTCTTGAGAAACCTTCAACGTCCACTGGGCAAACTGATTTAGCTTTTTATAATGCCCGTCATTCACCTTTGAAGGTCGAATTCCTTGTTTTCCTTCTCCAATTTCTTCTCCAAGTGGTCATTTACTCTCTCAAGTCATGCCTCTCTATTTTTCTCTATCTCTTGTTCGAACAATGCAGTGAGAGGGGTAGATTGGAGAAGGGCATTTTCCTCTTCTTTTTGCTTCTCAAAGGCCTTTTTTAGCCCCATGGTTCTTGGCCTCTTTCGCCTAGGCTGATCTTCCCCTTCACTTTCATCTAACTCACCCATGAGTTCTTCCAACCTCACTTGGGCTTTGGAGGCCTCCTTCTTGTATTTGGTTGCCCGTGTCTCATAAACAACCATATGGACACTCATTTGCTTATTTTGGATTTGTAAAAATTAATTGAAATTCATAACTCTATGAAGATCATCCTTCAAAGCATCAATTTGGCTTTCTCTATGGATCAAGAGGTTTTCTAAAATTCGGGCCTCATTATCACTATCATCGCTTTGGATTTGGATGATGTTGAATGCACTCTCATGTTCATGACTGCTTTCTTTCTTGCCCTTTCCTTTGCTTTGGGTGGCTATTCTACTGCTCTTCCTCCTGGGAAAATCAATCAGGGGATTCTTGAGCAATTTTCCTTTGCTTCGGAGGGCCCTAGTCACATTTGGAGTGACAACTCTAGGCACCCTTTTCTTTTCTGTCTGGGGTTTGGCGACTTTCGAAGAAGAGAGCATGGCCCCTTGCCTTGGAGACGCAGCTAGCACATGCTTCATGGGTTCCTTACCCTTGTCACCTTGCCCTTTTTCTTCTTGAGGCTGTTGTCCCTCATGTTGTGGCTAATGTGTAACATGCTGTGGCTGCCCTTGTTTATCACTCTCATGGTGCCCCTGTTCAGCACTTTCATGCTGCTCCTGCTCATCATGATGTAGTTGTTGTGTGTCATCTTTTGACCGCCCCTGTTCATTACTCTCATACCTTTGTTCAACATCTTCATGCTGCTCCTATTCAGCACTATCATGCTGCCCCTGTTCAGTCTCCTTTGGCTGCCCTTGCTGCTCTGTATCACCCTCATCATAAGTCTATTGTTCTTCATCTCCTTTCTGCTACTCATCATCACTGTGATATTTTTGTTCGATGCTTTCTTCCTCATCCCCTTGCTGCTGCCCATCATCACTTTCTTCTTTTTGCCCATGTCCTTCTTCCTCCTCATGGCCACTTTCTTCTCCTTATTCATGTTCCTTTTTTTTTCTGTAGTAAACTTGAGCTTTTTAGGAATAGGTCTGCTAGAATAAGGTGAAGGATGGTGAGTAGGAGGTGTAGGGGGTGTATGAACTGGAGGGACAGTGGAGAAATCTGGATGGGTGATGAAAGTATCCCAAGAGACCTCTCTCTTTTCCAACTGATGAAGAATGATGATTTTGATGAGAGAGTGATGGAAGAGATGAGCTATTTGCTCTGAAGGAGGCTTCTTCTGAATAGTGGAGGCCATTTTCTCAATGCTCTTGTGTAAGAATAAAGGACGATTTAGCAATCTGGCCCTAGTGAAATGCATGAGAAGTCGAATGTGATATGCATAAACTCAGGATAATCTTTGCTCACAAGTGAAGTATTTCATGATGATCTTCATGAGGGGGCATAGCTGGCTAAAAGATATCAGAAAGGGAAAATAGAAGGACATGAATCTTTGTGCTCAGGCTTTAGAAAGGGCTTGTAATCTTCTGAGTCCAAATGGCTTTGTTTAAACCATTTCCCACCAATATAGGGGATTTTAGTGGCCTTGGAGATGGATCCTAGAGATAATTTGAAGTCAAGGCCTGCCAGCTTGAAATTCTTGTCTCGAAACCTCAAAGTGCAAAGGTGTGTCAAAGGAGAAAAGCTCTTCACCTCTTGCACCCTTTGACAAAAATATAAACACCCGACCTCATGGAAATTGAACAAGACTGATGGGTGGGAATTCACTTCTTCAGTGTAAGTAGGCTAAAATCTCTTATGCAATCCACTCCTACCATCCTTCCTGGGAGGCATCTTGTTCTAGATGCTCTCTGCAAAACCAAACTGCCTCAAAAAGTTTTTCAAGAATTTTTTCTCAAACAAAAATTTGTCTTCTTTGTCAGTCACTGTTTGATCAAGGAAAATTTGCCTCAAATGCTGTGTGAAATGTTTTCTTTGATATTAGGTCTCTGCTCCTCCCAAAACACTGCCTTTCCCCTTTGTATGCCAATCAACAAATAATTTTAATAACAAGCACACAGTCAACTAAAATGTATACACAGTCAAGTGATTTTCGGTGTTTGGGTAAGATCACAGAGCTCTTGATGTTTTGATGTAAGCAAGGTAGCCTAGTATTTTAGACAGGGGCAAAATACTCCTCCTAATCAAAAACACCTTCCTTGTGTTCACTATTCCTCACCCACAGTTAGACAGAAAACCTCCAAACTGATTTAATAACTTCACTCACTAAATTCTTCTTTATGGAACAAAAGAGAAAACACTGGTTTTTTCTTTTTTTACCACACAGAGGAGACTTTTTAAATGAAAAAACACTTATACAATGATCACTGTTGTTTGAAATTAGGCCCACTGTTTCACTTTTCAAACCCTGTCTTTCCTCCCTTTAAACACTGCCTCCACCTTTCAACTTGTTTTGACGGCATTTTTTCAAGCTTTTTGACATTGATAAAAACCCACCACCTTACTTTCAACTAATTGTAACAATATTCTTCAAACATTTTCACCCCAACACACCTCGATTTACACTGGAAGTTTCATTTTTTCACCATCATTTAGTCTTTGAAAAACGCAGGATCAATCACCCTTTTAGAAATTTGAATATACCCAGGAGGCACATAAATACCTTGAAAATCAATGGCAGTCGTTGTTTGAGGGGTTTGAGTAGCTTTCAAATATTTTGGAGGCATTTTGATGGTTTGAAACAAGCGCAGCATGTTTACTATGGAAGGCCCCGCGCAAAGAGAAGTTGTCGGGTCACTGATGGGTAGTCGTGACCGGCGCCTACAGGCGCGCTACGCGACAGTGAAACCCTTTGGAAAAACTTCGCCTGAATGCGTCGCGCAACTCTACAGGTGCGCTGCGCAGTCTTCAAGCTTGAAAAATCTATGTATTTTCCCGAAAACTCCTTCTTCGGTCTTGTGGACATCCAAAGGGGAGTGTTGCCTTGTGTTTTGAGAATGTCAAATGGCTTGCAATGGTCTCCTTATTCTCCTTTGAACGCAAAAAGCCAAATACCCTTGAGTTTGACTTGTGAGGGTTTTGAAGGCTCCTTTCTTTAAAACCACTGACTTTGTTTCTTTGAAAACAAAACCACAATGACTTTGAACGTGCTATAAGGGGCTCATACTTTTAAATAATGTTGGCAAAAAGGTTGTGCATGCTATCTAGCCAGTTTTTGCAGATATGACTCTTTCCTCTTGTAATAAAATCATCCAAGGTTCAAACTCTTTTCACTGTGCTTTATTATTAGAAAGGAAACTCTGCCACTGCTGACCCTTTAATGACATCTTCAAAATGGGAAATCTGCTCAAAACATACCAATGAGTGGTAAAGCATCTTTTGCCATTTTGCAAGGAGATGACCTATCTCTTTAAAGCTTGATTGACCGCTTATGTTCCTTATGATTATATCTGCTTGTTAGAGGGAATATAGCTCAAATCCGTATAGGGACTGCAAATGTATTCTCCAAATGATGCTTCTCTTTGACTGTGAGTGAGGCCTAGTTGTATTCACCTGAGCTTACTATCATCTGTCCATCAAGAGGGCACTTCTTCTGAAAACTTCTTCTCTACTCAAACTACAATAGCAAGGTACCTTTGACCAATTTTCATAACGATAATGCCTTCATTTGTAACAGTGGCATGCATTATTGGCTTGAATGTTGTTCCATGATTTTTGAAACTCATGTCATAATCCTTCTTACATATTTATGAGCTTGTGTGTTTAGTTGCAATGCCTTTTGGGAAAACTAAACTCAAATTTCCTTCTGTCCACTATGATGAGTAATTTTGAAAGGAAATTATTTATGAATAGAAATAATAGTACCTCTTGAAAAGCAATCCTCACTCTTAGTGGTTTCCCTTGTACATGATGGCAGAGGTCAGTTTGGGATCAAGACCCTTTTGAATCCTTTGGCCATCAGCTTAATAATATTTCTTCATTGATGATGAACCCATTACTTCACATTGTAACTAAATAATAGAGGAAATTTTGTAAACAATTTTTAAAAGCACTTCTACTCTGTTTCTTCCTTTAATCATCATTTTATTTCAAAAACCCTTAGTTGTTGTCTCACTGTACTTCAAAAATTGTCTTATAGTCAGTGAAATTCTTAAAATAAAACTTTGTACATTGGCCCTCTGCTTATAGATGAAGGAGGCGCTCTTAACCCTTTACTTATAAAATGAAGGAGTTTCTTCAGTCTTCAATCCCTCTACTTATAGATGAAGGAGGTTTTTTTAGTCATGCCATCTCATCAGCCTTTAACAGTGTTATTTTTCCTTTCACTGTCTTTTCATGTTTTGACTGTGATCGCAGGAGCTTAATGAAACAACTCTCTGCTCTGTAGCTGTATCCCATGCTCAAAATCACATTGAAAATCAGCTATCTTCTCATGTGGAACCGAATACTGTCTCCTGGGAATTCTGGTATACTTTTGTTCCTTAAAGATCCATTAAAACACTATAAAACCACCTAAAATCAGTTTGACCTATGGTACATGTATTGCTGAGACTTGAGGGTTTATGAGTGGTGCGACCTAGGGTTGTAACCAACTTTATTTGTAGAATGGGAGGTCTGTTATGACTGGTCTGTAGTAGATAGAGGTTCTTTGGCTTTAGGATAGTTTTCCAAGCGAGAAATGACTAAAGCGCCACTACCTAACTTAGGGGAGACTTCTTTGGACAAATTTGGATTGTTTTCTTTAGAGCCGATGGACAAGCTAGTATGGCTGAGGCTAGATAGGACTTAATAATGGGGTTTCATCTTGTCATGGGCGGATTGAAAGGTAAGAGGGCAAAAAAGTTTATGGGTGTTTTCTAGCCGGAAAAATTGACAAATTTTTAGATTAGCTACTAGAAAACTTGACTGTTATAACTAGTCATCACCAACAAGTGAAAAATATTGATGACTAACAGTGGCTCCATTTGGGGAGGGCAGCTCCTTTTCAGGAGTTGTCCAGAATTTCAGATATTTGCCTTATGAATACTAGTGCCTTACCCATTGGCGCAAATTTCATTTCTTCCTTGATGCTACTTCTGAAAAATGACAGCATGATTAGCATCAATGATATTTCTGCCTACCCCACTATCTTTCCTAACATTTTTTCTTCATTTGGGTGCATTTGGACTAGCAACCCTTTTGACAATATATATTTTTTGAAAAATGAACCTATCTAGTTCTATACTTATATCCACCAGGAGTTTACATTAAACTGATGAACTCCTTCATTACTCTACCTATGCTAGATCAACTGTCAAGGTTAAGCTGTTTGACAGGATTTTGTTCTCTAATCTAAAACAGGAAATTTAAAATGATCAAATCAGGGTTAGACAGTCTGATTTGTCATGTACTTGCGGCATTAAGGACAAGCTGCACACAAATATTATTTTGCAAAAAGTGAAATCTAGAAAAATGGGGCTAGGATGCACAATTTGTTTTTCATCCCCGCTTCCCTCTTTGGTTCTGTTTTGAGCATGTGGAACCAGTATCTTTTCCTAATCTACTCTCTTTGATAAGTCAAGCTTACACAATTTTGACCATCTCTTTCACTCAATAACTTATCAGTAAATAAATTTAAAACATGTTTAGCTATGATTAGGCTAGATAACTGAACAAGACATTTGAGCACTAGTAACGACATTTAGACTTGCACGCTTTCTGAATGACTATTTTTTAACATGGGGCCTTCTTTCTATTTTTCAAACTGCCCTCTTTTTATATTTTTCTTTTTTTTTTTGAATTTTCTGTTTTATCTATTTTTCAAAAAGTGGTATATACAATGATTGAAAATGTTTTAAACTCAGAAATATTGGAAATGGCGAAATTTAAGCATCTTATCCTTGTAAGGATCTCCTACCATTCTTGGCCCATCTATTTCCTGGAAAGAAAAATTGGGAAAGTTTTCTCTTGTAAACATGACATAAGGATTCATGCATGAATCTCTGAACAAA
The DNA here is from genome assembly GCA_034641835.2 of Pinus albicaulis. NCBI lineage: Eukaryota > Viridiplantae > Streptophyta > Pinopsida > Pinales > Pinaceae > Pinus > Pinus albicaulis. Next base: position 1,227,327,795 of record CM076575.1, read on the forward strand.
CCTGTATCTTCCCGCTGTACCTCTTGATACCTCTGATTTCCACTCCTTCCTTTACGGTACATCTTTTTCAAGTAATGTATATATTCTTTTTCATTCTTGAAATATATAATGACATCATCAAGGTATGTCAATATGCAAAAATTCAAGACTGGAAACATGGCTTTTAGGAACACATTTTTTGTATCCAGTGATTTTGCAATTTTGAGTCTGAAACTGGAACTACTTCCAGCGTAGTGGAAAAAATATTTGAGCTATCTACTTTGCAAGGGAATCATTTGGCTATAACTTGAAACATCATCTTGCAAAGACATATGATTAAAAGCACTTATCATCGATATATCATGGTATTGGGTAGGAAGGATAAAATTTCTGTTACAAGGATGTGTATTAGAGTTTCTAAAATAAAAACAGATCCTATGACCAGCTAGTTTATCTTTGATTATTATTGATTGGTTCAGATTGTTATATTTCCTTTTGTCGAAGTTGTTTCTTGGAGTTACGGTAGTGGCATAGTGTTTCTCATTGTTTTCTCTTTATGAAGTAGTATTTTGCATGATATTTCCAATCCTAGCAGTTCTAAGTCTTTGGTGGAATGACAGAATATTAGCCAGTTCAAGTAACTCAAGTATACTTGGACTGCAGTTATCATCTTTGCTCATAGGAATCTTATCAGGAATTTTTTTCTGGATTTTGAGCTGTTATGGCCACAGTAAAGGTTTCATTTGTAGTGGTAGAGTTATGTGATGGTAAATCCTTGAGGTATGGCAAAAACATTAAGCTTCCCTGTTCTTGAGTTCCAAAGAGGTTTGTGATATGTAAGTCTTCTAATGCCTTTGTTCTAAAAATGTTTCTTGATGTTACTGCTGATGTTTGACTAAGGTTTAAGTGATTTTCTTGATAATACATAATGGTGCGTGATTCTTGCTCTATCTCTGTTTCAAAAGGAACACACTTGCTTCCCTCAAGACACAGTTGTTCATGATCATCGTAGTTTTGAGTGTCTAGTTCATCATAGAGAACTAGGGGCAGCTGATGTGGTGGGTCTAAGTTTGTTTCAATTTCTTCTGACTGTCCTTCAATGTCCTCATCAGTGTACAAAATAAACGAGTTCATGTCGGAATGCATGGAATACATTGGGATGTTATCTAGCCTCTCTTGGCTATTGATCATGTATTTCATGTGTGACTCTCGATAGAGTATTCTTGTTTGGTCAAACACATGAATAGTGGCATAGGACATATCCAGTTGAATATTTCCTTGGATTTTGGCTCCCCAAGATCTGGATAGAAGCATTTCGTACTTGGGAGGGATGTTGTTGTATGGATTAATCTGTCTTGCAGACAAGACCGATCTCCCTAGTACTAAAAGTATCTAGCAACAAACAACCAAATAGACTAATATTTCTCTAAGCATATATGATCTATGAAAAGCTCTATATAGGTGTAAAAGACTTACCGTTTGTCTAGTGCTTGTTTGAATTTGTTGTTATCCCTCGCGCGCTTGAAGGAGTTTCGCTTGTAAACCTGCAGTCACAAACAAGCAAAGTATTACATAGCACCTATCTAGAAATCATCATAAACCATGCTTATCATAGTGATCAAGGAATATATGAAATAAACCATTGATTGAAAGCTTATTGAGAAAAATGAGTATATTTGTATTAATTTCAAAAGAAGAAAATCCTTACAACCTGAGCCTTGATGTTGCACAGGAATTTCCGGGTTCCAAAGCAGGAGTCTCCTTTACTTTGATAAGCTCTGCACTCCTCCAACCAAGACAAATAGAGGTATGTAATCTCTCCTCACAAAATTCTTAGTTAACTGATTCTAAATCTCAACAGCACTTAACCTCAAATATTCTTAAGCTTCAAATCCCCTTGAGGCTACCCAATGCATCTTTTTATAGTGGAAAAGAGGAGATTTTCTATTCCAAGTATGAAGGGATAGAATCCTCCTTCAAAGGGATAAGCTCCTCACATCAAGGGGTTAGCTCCATAAGGTAAGGGATTCATGCACCTCACAAGAGCGGTTCTGCCACCGCAAGATCCATTCTAGAAGCTTCCGGAATTTACTTTAATTGAGCTTTTTGGGATTTACTTGCGCCTTTTTAATATTACAGGGGTCCGCACCTATAACTGTTGAGGATTGCAACAAGAAACAGTGAAGGAGGCATCCTGAAACATCATTCCTGATCCAAGTTGGAAAATGATCACCTAAACTAGGTGGGGCCCACACAGGTGATTTTTGTCGCAAAGTCTATTTTTATACATATGGAGCATGGTCCAGGGGTTGCAGTATGTTATTATTGGATGATTGGTCATGTTGGTAAAAATAGATGGACATCTACTTTTAGACATACAGGTCGAAGTCTATTTTTATACTGCCTGTCTAAAAATAGAACAGTCAAATATTATTAGCTCTTAATAATATTTGGACTATAAACATTATCTTATTCTCTTGGAGCACTTCAGTTTGATGCCTGGATGTGGCACATGCAGCTGACAGAAGGAAATACGCTTTTCCTAGGGTTTAAGTGAAGCTATTGCATAAAGACTTCAGTTAGAACTCATGTGAGAGAGTTTGGTGGAGTTGATTGAGGAAGTTAGTGGAGTTGTATTCAGTTTAACTAATCTAAACATAGTTGAGCTTTTTGTATCCAAGTTAACTAATAGATACAATTAGTGAAAGTGGTGTGAATTAATTATTAATTAATTCACTAATTATAAACTCATAAATCAACTAAAGAATACATCAGTTAACTTCAGTGCATGGACAGTTTCAGTGGAGACCAGTGCAGAAATAGGTGAAAGAGTAGGTTAACTATCGGTTGTGACTACACTGTTGCTATTTGCAACACACAGATAGGTGGAGTAATCAATGAGGATTGTGCAGTTCAATCCAGGTGGTTTATCTATATAAAGAGACCATCCCATAGCATTGAAACATGCAATTCAGGTTGGCTATCAAGTGGCTAAAGGTTGGAGCATGAGTTTTTCTAGATCTAGCTTGATAGTGTGTAGCAAGGGAGGTAGTGCATGAGAGCTTGCAGAGAGATTTGTACTATGATTGTTACATGATCTCTATGACATGTATAATATACAGATAGTTTGGGGTTTTCAGCTTTAAGCTTTCCCATGAAATACTGTGTTCATATGTGTGAATTTTTTATGGATTTAATGTGTGCATGCAATTGATGATCAATGGTAGAAGAGATTTTGTATTATGCATGAAGCTAAAATAGTGTGTGATCAGGAGAATCTCGGTGGATAACATATCATTTATTCAAATTTCTACAATAACAATGATAAAGTGCGTTCAGGAATGTAGGAAAGCTGAACATTGGGTGCGGGACCGCAGGCAAGATAGCCAGAAAGTGCGACACCAAAGTTTAGGAGACTTTTAGGAATTTTTTCTGATTTTCAAGGCTTGACATGAGGAACTGATATGTCAGACTTGAAAAAGGGGGAATTATGATAATAATGAGCTCATACTTATGGAAGAATGTCAGGATGACAATTTTTAGTGTAACAGATTGCCCCCTAAAGTGCAAAGTCTGGAATAGATGAAACCGAAGTCTGTCATATATGAAGAGTGCAGTACTTTATCATTTCAAGGATCATCCTGTGGACACCCCAGTCAGCACCTGTAAAAACATTCAATGCAAAATATATATGTATACATATCATCACTGAGGTAGAGATTCCCATACTCAGATTAAACTAACTAAAAACTGATTCAGTTGTTCTGATACAGGAATGATTTTGAGTACATCACAATATATACATGTGTGAACACAGTATGGGCACAGCCATCTGTTTATAAATAGTCCATTGTATAAATGAAAATAAAATTCCTCGCAGCCTAGATGATAGAAACTAGATCCAGGGTCTTTATTTCCATATCTCGAACTAGTACGATTATATCCATGTGAATGAATGTGTCGAAGTTGAACATGGTAGAAACCACTTGATTACTAGTCAATGATGTAAACTGTTAACAAGTGTGAGAGTAACCACCAGTAATGTCAATGGATATCAAAGTACCCAGTACAATCCATGAAATGTGAATGAATGAGCTAAAGTTGAACATTTCACGGAATCATTCGATCGAAGGTCGATGATGTAACACATCGTCGAAAGTGAGAAACCTGCCATTAAGGCATGCAGATTTCAAGGTACTGACGATTTCTAGATCAACTTCCTAGATAATGAGTTGTCGTCGATAGAAAGCTATCCGTCGTAGGCAAGCCCACAACACGAAATCATAGATCAAGTTTTGAAAATATATTGGCAAGGACTGACTCAGGGATGGTCAAAATGGATGACATATATTTTACAGATGAATGGTTTATTTGAACTATCCTCTTGAACACATAACGACACTGCAGATGGCTTGGCGACAATTGACCCAAAGCTAATACCTAGAAATCGGATGAAAATTTTCAATGAGGTTTGATTAACTGTTAGGCAAAGGATTTCCCAACCCAGGTGACTGAAGGTGTCGTGTTCAAGAGTGGTTGACTAAATTTTCAAAGAATCAAAATACAACAAACACACCCATTTTCCTCTCTTTTCCCCCACCATGTCTGGCAAGTACCTCTTTATTTTTGACAAGCTTGAGGAGGATAACATTTGCTTGTTTATAAGCTCATCCTTCAGATGAGTCCAACTTAGTTTAAGATTCGAAACCTAAGAAGGAGTGGTTCGTTCCTATTTGAAATTGAACTTGTCCGTTATTGTTAAATTTTAGTGAGTCCAGTATAGGAGAAACTCAGTGTTTTTCAATTTTAGGGAGTCAGAAGAAAAAAATTAAGAAAACTCCATGGGTGTACTTTTTCGTAAATTTAGTCTCTCAGGCCTGAAAAAGGATAAAATAATGTGGGAGAGAACTCTATTGACCGTAATTAGTCAACGTATACCTTTTTCGTAAATAGTCCATTTCAGTCCGTAAAAGGGGTAAAATTATATTGAAGGGACGATTATTCATTTACTTTAACGAGTTCGAACAATCAAGTACTCGGCGATATTTTCATGTTTAGAGAGTCTGAAAAGGGCTTAAAAGAGGACTCCAATGTTTCTCTTTTTTGTGAATTTTTGAAAGAGTCCGAAAAAGTGATAAAAGTATGCTCTTTGTTGAAAAATGATCAACTCTCCTGAAAAATCCAATTTCTGCACAAAAACTTGAAACATTACACATACATGTTTAAGATGAGTAAAAATGCTTCAAAAATATCCTTTTTAAAGTGAAAAATAAATAAATTAAAAAATTCATCTATTCAAAAAAAACTTATAAAAAGGACATTTTCAATTTCATTTTTACCGTTCAAGTTCAGAGTGAAAAGTAGAAGCTTTTGGGTAAAAAGTTCCTGTGAAGATTCTGGAAAATCCGTCCGTTGAAATCAAGAACCATCAGTCCCAGATAATCCACGACCTCTTAATATTGCATTTCATCCATTTACAATTTGTTTTTAGGCTTTAAATTTTATTTTTAAGGAAAAAATATGGTTCGAAAATCGCCCCTTGGGGTCCGTAGGTGACACACATGGTACCTGCGAACCCGACTTTTTTCACAAAGAAAAAATTCACGGGTCCACACTTTCCTTACAAAGTGCGTACGTTCCTACGCACTTTTTACAAAGGTAAAGTGCAGTCCCCACGCGTTTAAATTTAAAACTCAAATTTCTCTTTTGCTGCCCAAAATGTTTCAAATTAGATTATTCTAATATATCTTTTTATGTCTTGTAGGATTAACAAGATGTTGATTTGGAGAGAATGTGAGCATGAGGACGTGGATGACGTCGTAATGCTCCATATGCCCATAATGCAAGCATTAAGAGTGTGTGGTTTATATAAATTCTGGGCCATCCAAGGCATGAGAGCACAGGTAGAGTTCCTGACATGGCTGGTAAACAGGTGGAACGTGTAGGACCAGTGTTTCATTATTGGCGGCCACCGGCTCGAAATCGAGCTAGAGGAAATTTATTTTCTAACTGGTTTGTCCAAGAGGGGCGAACAACTCTCCTTGTTTGGGACTAGGCCAGGTGGCCAGACTGTCGCTAGTCTTCGGCAAGAATTTTGTAATGATGAAGCAGACCCCAGGGGCAAACGGATTGATATAAAAAATATCATCCGTCCCAAGCTGAAAGTTATTACACTTACTATTACCAGACTGTCCAGGAGCGCAACATTGCATGTAGCTACTGGTTCTCAGATGCGCATTGCTGTGGACTGTTTTCGCGGCACCATTTTCAACTGGTGTGATGCTCTGTTGGATAATATAAAAGGCCAATTAACTAGAGCGAAAAATGGGAAACTGAATAACTTTGGATATGGATCCATCGTCATATCCTTTGCTCTAGAGAGGATTCCTATGCTAGCTCCACAGAGTATCCCTGTTGATGTCGGTCGACTTAGAGAACCTAGGATGGGTCGTTGGTCCGCACTGATGGCCCATCACGGTATTGAGGGCTTTGAGATTGTTCGATTTCCTTCTTCATATTTTCATTGGCTGGATCGCCAACATTTTGTCATAGAGGACTTTCCATACACCGGGATAGATTTCCGCGGTGACCGAGAGATGACTCTCCCAGCAGGGGAACAGTGGGATGACTCAGGTAAAAAATCTTTCTTCAACAGTTTCTAAGTTCTAAAATTTTTTATTTTTAAATCGTCTTGAAAATTAATAACCAAAAGTTTTTTGAATACAGATGTGGGCCCACGGTGACCAGCCTATCTCCAACCTTATGAAAGAGGACAACCAGTTGCAGCTGCACCAGCTCCAGCAGGCCAATCAACAAAAATCTTGACTGATTTAGAGCATCATCTAGAGCGTTTGACTCTAGATATTTCAGAGAAAGACATAGATGACATTCCACTCATATTGCAGAGATACGTGATTGGTGTTCTAGAACCTTTTAGGAGGTTCCTGTGTAGGGTGGCTCGGGCAGTGGTTTCTTATTGTGATCACCATCAGTGATGGGATGATCATATTGTAGACTCATATTTTTGATTTTTTGTGTTATCATTTGCTGATCATAAGGTGTTTCCAACCTATGATCGAAGATAATGTATATTTTTTTAAAACACTTTTATACTATGATATATATATCACTATTTACTGGCTATCTGCGTACATTTTATGAATGTTATTTGTTTTACTATTTCAATCACTGCAAATTTTGATTTATCATACTAGAAGCAACTGCGTCTACTAATGTATTTAAATGTCTTGGAATATGTTCATATTCAATGTATTCAAATTCACGTTCCAAGAGACGAACTCCTAAAAATAACCATAACAACACTGGATTTATAACAGCATAAACCCTGTTAAGCTGTAATACAAAAAGTTCAGAATCCAATGTCACAATCAAACTCCGAATTCCAAATGATATGGAATCAGATAATAAATCAACCACTGCACTATAATCGGCAATGTTATTCATTGTTTGGCCAAGGCTTACTCCATACATGGAAACTAACTCGTCAGAGGGTGAATAGATAACCGAAGCTGCGGAAGAAATTTTCCGTGTACTACGACAAGCACCATCAGCAAAACCAATGTAGGTTTGAAGAGACGTTGACATCTGAAATATCAAGAGTAAAACTCAGATAAGCAGGAATAGTGATAAAAACACACTTCTAAACTAGGCACACCTTTCTAATCTAAGACACACCAGCAGTAAGGAAATCTAACCTAAAAAATAAAATATCTCCACACTAGGTTTAAGCATAATATCGCTTCAGATATAACCCATTTCTGGGCTTATCTAAAGGGATACCATCAAAATCTATCAGCTCATAGGCCCCTTTTTCCATCTTTCGCTTAACAATGAAAGGAAAATGCCACATGGGCACGAATTTCCCAGCTCCTAGCTTATCGTTGGCTTGATCATAAACTAAGACTAGGTCTCCTTCTGAAAAATTTTGAGGGGTAACACTTCTATCATACTGAGCTTTTACTCTTTTGACATGAGCCTCATTTTCTATTGCAGTGTTTCTCCGATTTTCATCCAATTGAGCGAAATATAAAAAATGTTTCTCCTCTTCAGACGTAGTTGGGAGTAACTCTATGGCTAATTTCAAAGATGGAATTTCGCATTCAATCAGAAACACAACTTCCAAACCGTAAACGAGTTGAAAGGGAGTGAAACTAGTTGATGTTTTGACTGAGGTTCGATATGCCCAAAGTGCTAAAAATAACATGGAATGCCAATTTTTCTTGTGAATACCAATAATTTGTCTGATCATGGTGACTAAAACTTTATTTATGGCTTTGACCAGACCATTGGCTTGCGGATAATATGGAGTGGAACTATCGTCGCGCAGGCCAAGCTGTTCTATCAGTTCAGTCATCATGACATTCTGAAAATGGCTTCCATGATCAGTAATAATGACTTGAGGAACACCGAACCTAGAAATTATGTGATTAAATACGAAAGTTGCAGTAGTCTTGCCGTCAACCGAAAATGTAGGCATTGCCTCGGCCCACTTAGTAAAATAATCTACTGCTAAGATAATATATGCATGCCCCTCGACCGAGTGAGGGTTACATGTAATAAAATCGATACTCCATTTTGTGAAAGGACCAACAACAATTATGGGATGAAGAGGAGAGGGTGGCGCGCACATCTTACGATCAAAAAGATGACAATTGTGGCATTTCCGGACTGCATAAATACAATCTTTGAATAATGATGGCCAGAAATAACCAGCACGCAATATCTTTTGGGTTGTGGCATACCCAGACATATGACCGGCACATGCTCCAGAATGGCAGTCATTTAAAACCTTTTCAGCTTCTTCATGAATAAGATAGCATCGGAAAACAGAATCCACTCCATGACGATAAATTTTATCACCAATAATATTATATTGTTGGGATCGCAAGATTTCAGGCTGAAAAGATTGGGTTTGGAGATAAATGATAATATCTCCATACTATGGATCAAGAGTACTGATAAGAAACAAAGATTCGTCCACAATGGGCTGCTCTGCCACAGTTTCAGTATTAGTAGAGGGGAAATCACACATTAGTTCTGCAAATACCAAAGATTTCTTTGCCTTGGATTTCTCAAAATCCAAGTCAAATTCCTGTAGGATGAATATCCATTTGGAATACTTTCCCCCTAGAAATATTTTGGTCAAAATGTACATCATAGGGTTTCAATCAGAAATTACCGTAGTTTTTCGTAACAATATGTAATGTCTAAATCGTTGGACAGCTTGAACAGCTGCCAAGGCCAATTTCTCTACATGTGTGTATTTGATTTCAGTCGGATGCAGATTCCGACTAAGATAATAAATCACATGTTCAGCGTTAGATTCGTCTTCCTGAACTAAAACCATCCCAATAGTGGAATGAGAAGCAGCGAGGTACAAAATGTAATCCTGGTTGTAGTTGGGAGGATGCAATAACGATGCATGGGTTAATGCATGTTTAAGTGCATCGAAAGACCGATCAGCGATCTCATCCCAAAAGAATGGAATGTTCTGTTTCAGCAACCGGGTAAAACCTTTCGTAAGCTTGGCATAGTTAGGAATAAATAGACGTAAAAAGTTTTCTTTCCCCTAAAAACTTTGGAGTTGGCATAAAGTCGAAAGAGGAGGTATTATGACAATATCTTCGACCTTTGACGGATCGACACGAATACCTGCTTTCGAGACAACAAATCCCAGTAAACGACCCGACTCGACACAAAAAACACTTTTTTTGTGGATTCAGCCGAATTCGATAATCCCGACATCTCATAAAGATAACACGTAAATGTGTGAGATGGTCAGCCCTGCGTGATGAATGAGTAGGTAAATCATGACGGATCAATTCCTGGCATTTCTTCATAGGACCAGGCAAACACATCACGAAATTATTGAAATAGGGCTTTATAAGTTTGAATTCCATCTTCAGTACAGCAAGCACCTATATGAATGTTTTCAATTATTCTAGGTTTGACTGAAATGTCAATTGGAATAGTTCAAGAAATATTTTCCAAATTTAACTCAAAATAATGATTTTTCAATGGATTCTGCGGTTCCTTGACATATTCAGCAGTAAATATTGAAGCGAAATCATCTTCAAAATGATCTAGTTCAGGTAAAAATGAAGATCGGTGATGTAGATCTTCCCATGGTAAATCATCAACAGACAAGAACTCACGAATCTTCTCATCAGTATGAACAAGTTCAGGAAATGCCGTTGTAGTTGAACTAGATATAGAAATTGATTCCTCATGGATCCCATTCACTGGATCAATTTCGGTTGAAGAGGGGTCGGAAAATGACTATACAGCCTGATATGCAAGTTCAAATGGACTCAAAGGCATCATGTCATCAATTGAATATAACTCGGATTCAGAAGGTACGATCCAAGGATCATCAAACATAACAGAGTCTGACGAAATCATATGAATAGTTGCAACAGAAGGAGATACGTTAGGAGGAGGAATGGCAAAATTTCCTAGCAAACCAGAATCTTTAATCAAACCTACTCCAACATCCTTGTACGGGATAGTCGCTTTACCAACATGCTGGATTGTTTCTGTAGAGGCTGGGTCCGAAGAAAAATAAGTTAACTGATCTATTGTAACAATCCTTCCTTGATATGGAAATTTTATGAATCGGAAGATCGAAGAGACAACAACAGTCGTAGAGTAAGACCAACTACAACCCAGAAGAAGGTTGTAATCAAGAGGGGCATCAACCACTTCCACATCTAGATTTACAATTTTACCTTCAACCCCTATGGGTAAATCATGCAAAATACCAAAAGGGTGGAAACCTCGACCATCAAAAGCCTTAAGAATCTTCGGAGATTGGTTCAGTGTAGGAGAACCAAGTGATTTCCAACACTGAATCGACATAATACATGTTGAAGCTCCCTCATCAATCACAGTTCGATAGATCGGTCTGTTTTTTACTGTCACCAGAATCTGGAAATCCATTTGGTGAGGTAGGCGAGGTGTTCTATTTTCTACATCGAATATTATAAGCTTAGAATCCTAAATATCGACAGCTCCTATAGCAGACAAAAGCAATTTACACTGTGCTGGGCATGATTACAGCACTTCCAAAGCCGACATCGCTGAAGGAGAAATAACTAAGTCTTCAATAATGTTGTAATTCTGAGCATCCCTTGCATGTGGATTGAAAGCTGATTTACGAAGAACACCTTTAGCAGGCGGTTTGATTATTAAGTCTGCGTTTGGTTTCTTGATCTGTAGCAGACCAGAAATAGGAGGAGGTGTAGTTGATGTATTTGCATTAGAAGATTCTGCTTCTTTACCATCAACAGGATTCTTAGTACCATAATCTTGCGATCGCATTACAATCCTTACATGAGACATCATCAAAATTGGTTCTTCTGAAGCAGTCGAGGTAGAACCAACCATCTTACTATCTTGAGTCAGAAAGGGATCCTTCAAGACAGCAGGTTGTGAACCTTTGACGAATTTCGCAACCTCGGCCTGATGTGGGCATTCCTTAGTAAAATGTTCTTCGTCACAAATGTAACAAGGATAACGTGGTTTACATTTTTCATCATTGGATTCATTTTTATTAGTTTTTTCTTTCGAATTATTTTTGTTTTTATTCTTCCCTTTCTTTTTACTACTGGATTTAGATTTAGCTGTAGATGTCTCCACAACATGAATATCGGCAGAAACTTCGGGGGAAGATTCTCCTTTTGGGGAATCAGGTAAAGTTATAATTGGAGAAGAATTATTTGAAGAATTCTTCTTACTTTTAGTATTAACTGTAACAATCATACTATCAGCGGCATGACACCCCGAAGGAGCAGCAACTATTTGACCTTGTTTTGGAAGGTCTGGTATTTTTTCATGTAAAGTACCCGACTGCATGTAAACGAGGTCAAGGTACTGAGCTTGAGAAATTACTTGCTCTTCAATAACAACACCAGCCTTAGCTACATCTTCAGTAATCTTGGGTAACAATGATTTAACAAACCATTCTGCCAAAATTTGATCGGGAATATAAACTTTCACCAAATGTCTCCTACGTCGCCATTCATGAATATGATCATAAATATACGTAGACGTGGATTGTTTCAGCGAAGTTAATAATTCCATGCCATTGTTGTATCTGACAGGAAACTGAAAATGATTCAAGAAGGTAGTTGCTAACTGACTGAAGTTATGAATTGAGCCTCGTGATAACTCAATGTATCATTTGGCTGCAAGACCAATAAGAGTTCTTTGGAAAAGACATAAGTGAATCGAATCATCAATGATTGAATTAGACGCACACCAAAGGTGATAATTCATGACGTGATTTGATGGATCCTCTCTTGACTTACCTTCAAATTTCGGTATATCACTGGGCAACTTATGCGGCATTGGCGGCCAATACAGACAATAAAAAATTGGATCATTCGTAAGGCGCGTCAAATCAGGTAAATCCAAAGTTGCAATAAATGGTAACTAATGGTTAGGGTCGCGAAAACCTTGAGTAGCCAAAGAAGTTCCAGGAGACGGATATCTAGGATAACTTGGAATTGGATTTGCATTAGGAATTTTATAACCTCCTGGAAAACCAGGATTAACCAGACCGAACTGGGGTTGTTGAGGCTGTTGATAAGTATAGCCAAGGTATGGTTGATACTGATAGTTTGGATTTTGTGTATAGGGACCGAATTGTGGTTGTCCTTGGTACGGTTGATACGTGAATTGCGGTTGACTTGTGACAACTGTACTCGTACCGGCTTGTCCCGTAGGCATCTAAACCGAAGTCTGAACCGAAGATCCTGACTGGGGTACAGAGACTTGAGGAATTTGCACGGATGCAGGGATAGAAAAACTCGAGGTTACAGACACTCCAGAAGCAGGTGTTACAGGTTGAACAGTCATAGTAGTTACAGCAGTTTGAGGCGGAGTCTTAGGAGAACTAGGACCAGCTTGTTAAACAGTACTAGATGTAGAAGGTTGAATAGTAGGCTGGACAGGTTGCTGAGTTGGACCAGAAATTAAAGGTTGTCCAGACTGATAAGGCAAATGCACATTAGGCTACATACGATGTTGATATGGGGATGGATCCCACACCATATTCATTCCAGGGTATTATCTCGTAGACGGTTGAACGTAAGGACCATAACCTGGTTGAACGTAGGGTTGATAAGTAAGTGGTACATTTCCGGATCCTTCAATAGATGGTTGACCATAAGGCTGTTGGAAACCTTGAATTGGGTACTGACCTTGAGGTTGATAACCCTGAGGTGCATACTGAAGTTGGGGTTGATAAGGACCCTGAGGAGCATATTGAGTTTGGGGTTGACCTTGGGGCATATACTGTCCTGAAGGTTGATACCCTTGAGGTGTGTACTACCCTTGGGGTTGTCCCCCAAAATAATATGACTCCACAGTTTGTCCTGGGACAAAGCTACCTTGAGGTTTCCCCCCAGGCGGTAACTGACTACCTTGAGGTTGTCCCCCATGTAGTAACGGATTTCCCTGTGTTGGCCCTCCAGGCGGTAACTGACTGCCTTAAGGTTGAGGATTCGAAATATTACTAGACATCATATAGATTTTCTCTGCGTTCAACGTTTCAGTTTTAACACCATTAAAACTAGATGACAACACTTGTTCGATTGGTTGAGGAGATGCTCCTGAGAAAGTAACAGACAGAGCCTGATATCCCGAAGGAACAGAAGGACCACCGTGTAAAAATGATTCCGGTGTCTGGGAAAACATGGATGAATCTCTGACCATAATGGATGGCGGATAGTAACCTCTGGGTGTTGGATGAAATGGAACTTGAGGTGGAGAAAAAGCAGACCCAGATTCTCTAAATTTTTTATTAAAGATAGATACCAAGCACTAGTTCAAATAAGGCTGTAGAAAATAGATTCACGCTCCCTAAGATTTAAGGATTGAGGGGAGTCAGGAAGAGATATATCTTCATCTGGATTAGTAAGTTATTCAATGGAAATAAGACCAGCTGGAAGATCGTCAGTGACGATATTTCTTACCCTAGGTGAACCAAGATCGCTAGAAGTTGGTGAAATAAATCCTGAGGATGTTTCCAAAATAGAAGGTTCAGTTTCAGGTTTAGAGATTTCAGGTTCGTCAGCCAGTTCACTGGAAGCAGGAATACTACCAGTAACTTTAGAAATTGAAATCGGTTCTTGAATGTATTCTGTTGTAGGTATTTGATGATCAGGATGAAAAATTATAGAGGAAATTCCAATTTATTTTGATCTAATCCTACCACTACTGGATGATACCAGAGCACGAAGCCCTTCAAGCTGACTTGGTGAATATTCAAGGGGTTTCCCTTGTAGTCTTCAGGATTGTCTCAACAATTCCGCCACGATTAAAGATTAACTAATCACACGCAAACAAAGAAAATTTCAATGAAAACACCTAAATTCTGTAAAGAAACAAACAGTTGAATCACACGCTTAAAAATATAAGAGTTAAAACCACACACAAACAGTAACTTTCCATACTAAAAACACTAGTTGGTGATGAAATCCAACTTAGTAGAAATTTAACACAGAAAGGGCAGTTGGAACAGTTACCTCGACAACCTGCTTAATGAAACAGACTAGCACAAGTTTCCTCATAAAACCATCTCGTGTGAAGAGAACCCCCCAGAGAGTCCAAGTGAGTCTAGTCGATGTCTGCTCCAGGTACAGTGATATCTTTCCTTCACCGTCACCTTAGGAAATAATCTTAAGATAATGGACACTAAGGTTACCAACAGTAACAAATATAACTGGGGGAACAGTCTACGATCCGATTTCACACGCAAGGGTAGAGTAGCAAGCTCAATCCCCTTGAAGGATCCTCGACATGGTTAATCCGAGGTTTACCGACAAGTGACCCCAGGCTCCTCGATAATGGTTAATTAGAGGTTTACCGTTTGTAATACGCACAAAATCTTCTATCTTCCCCAATGAAACAGAATTGATTTTCTCAAAGGTTTGGACATGATCTCGTGATTGAATTCTTTAAGAGAAGCTTCCCATATTATACAAATTACAATTGGATTTATCTCCTACCGCAAGATTTGTCTACTTGTTTATTTTTACTACCTTGGAGAGTTAACTATTCTCTACTCCAAGATACTAGCCTAAGCTATGTTGGTGATAAGAACCCTAGAAAATAAAAAGATTGCTAGATGAATTTTAATTAAGCGTTAATTTTAAGAGTTGTTCCTTAAGTCAATGGGTGCAGAAATGAAACTCTGATGGTGTGAAGACTCAATTTCCAAAAGACACTAAAAATGCGCCTAAAAATGATAATCAAATTGTTTTCTTTCAATGAAATTCTAATTAAGGAAAAGTTAGAGAATGCAAATCTTTTAATAAACGATTCCTTCTTTAAACATAAATAATATTTGAAAGAAAATATTTTTGTCTTTTCCAACAAATGATCAAAGCTCACAATAAAAATCCATTTACTTTCCAAAAACTTGAAGCTACAAAACAATTTTCCTTCAAAAGAAATCTAGAAATTTTAAAAGCACTAAAAACTACAAACTAATTTCGAGATCTACAAAGTTTAATAGCACTCAAAACTACAAACTTTAATAATGTAAATGAATAAAAGCTTTAATATTTTTTTGAAGAATGTTTTACTTAGTTGTTCAGCAAACTAAGGATCTATTCATATAGAATAACAAACAGATCGAAAACACTCAATTATGTTTTTATAAAAAATGAAATTCAAAAACCAATAACAAAGTTATTTTTCGAAGATTTGCAAAGAAACAGGTAACTCTATTTCTCAATAAAGGATGATTTCACAATCAGGTCAGATCCAACAAAAAGACAAAAAAGACCAAGGTAATACGGCATACTTCTAAGTGTCAAATGCTTCAAATCGCTACAAAGACCAAGTGAAAAGCAATCCAAAACGCAAAACTTCTAGAAAATCATCAAAACACCAATACTGCTGAGATTTATTAACAAAAACCTTTTGACAGAAACAATCATCAATCTGGGCAGAAAACAAAAACAGAAAATAAAAATAAAGATGAACTAAAGAAAGAAATCTGATTTTTTTCAAAACTTTAACAGGGTCCGCAGGCTCCAAGATATCACATGTGCGGTCCCCCACTGTTTACACAGGAAAAGAGCGAAACTGCCCGCACTGTGAAAACAAGGCAAAGTGCGGTCCCAGGAAAAACTAGAGAAAAACCCAAAGGATTTCAAAATTTTCAAAACAGAGAAAACCTAAGCTACCCAGGCAGATGTCAATCAATCAAAAACCAAGAAAAACGTTTCCTCAAATCAAAATAAAAGAGAACCAAAAACAACAAGTTCTTTCCCTAGTGGAGTCACCAATTTGTTGTATGGATTAATCCGTCTTGCTGACAAGACCGATATCCCTTGTACTAAAATTATCTAGCAACAAACAGCCAAATAGAATAATGTTTCTCTAAGCATATATTATCTATGAAAAGCTCTATATAGGTGTAAAAGACTTACCGTTTTTCTAGTGCTTGTTTGAAGTTGTTGTTATCCCTCGCGTGCTTGAAGGAGTTTTGCTTGTAAACCTGTAGTCACAAAAAAGAAAAGTATTACATAGCACCTGTATAGAAATCATCATAAACCATTCTTATCATAGTGATCAAGGAATATATGAAATAAACCATTGATTTAAAGCTTATTGAGAAAAATGAGTATATCTGTATTAATTTCAAAAGAAGAAAATCCTTACAACCTGAGCCTTGATGTTGCACAGGACTTTCCGAGGTCCGAAGCAGGAGTCTCCTTTACTTTGATAAGCTCTGCACTCCTCCAAAAAAGACAAATAGAGGTATGTAATCTCTCCTCACAAAATTCTTAGTTAACTGAGTCTAAATCTCAACAGCACTTAACCTCAAATATTCTTAAGTTTGAACTCCCCTTGAGGCTACCCAATGCCTCTTTTTATAGTGGAAAAGAGGAGGTTTTCTGTTCCAAGTATGAAGGGATATAATCCTCCTTCAAAGTGATAAGATCCTCACATCAAGGGGTTAGCTCCATAAGGTAAGGGATTCATGCACCTCACAAGAGCGGTTTTGCCACCGCAAGATCCATTCTAGAAGCTTCCAGAATTTACTTTAATTGAGCTTTTTGGGATTTACTTGTGTCTTTTTAATATTACAGGGGTCCACACCTATAACAAAGATAAAGTGCGTTCAGGAACGCAGGAAAGCCAAACATTGGGTGCGGGACCGCAGGCAAGATAGCCAGAAAGTGCGACAACAAAGTTTAGGAGACTTTTAGGAATTTTTTCCGATTTTCAAGGCTTGACATGAGGAACTGATATGTTAGACTTGCAAAAGGGGGAAGTATGAGTAATAATGAGCTCATACTTATGGCAGAATGTCAGGATGACAATTTTTAGTGTAACAGATGTCTGCTACCACTATGTCCATGATTAGATGTTTTGCAGGTATTTGGGCCAAACTGAAACAAAGGTCTTTGATCAAACCTAGGCATTTGACTCTACTCGAATCGAATGAATACAAGTCTTTGTATGATCTTGTGATTTCCAGGCCTAATATTTCCATTACAACCTTCGGCATGAGATTATGCGAGGCTCTGGAGTCTAGCATGGCATTGTGAAGGATTTGGTCATGGATATTCAGACTGATGTAAAAGGCAAGAGTGGTTCCTTCTTGGAATTTTCCTTCTATTTTCGGACCAAACAACACTTCAGGAGTGTCATCAGCTAGATTAAGGGTGTTCGCATCATTTCCTATATTTAGGACCTTTAACACTTGGGATTTATAAGAGCCTTGGGTGATAAGTTCAGTGAGAGGCATGGTGATCTTTATTTTGGCAATCTCTCCCTCAAAACTGAAGGGAATTTGTAGTTAAGACAGGTTTTCCTCAGCTCTTTTAGCCATGACTTTCTCTATGCTCTGAGTTTGTTGGCTTTGTTTCAGGATTTTTTTTGCCACAGCCACCTCAGGAATCTTTGTGGAAGTACTAGGAGCATCTGAGTCAAGACTAGTTTGGGTAACTCTATCTTTGTTTCACCATGATTTTGTTGTTGTTCACTGCTTTCTTAAGGATGGTATGAGGGGTTCTAGCAGTGTCTAAGCTACCTTTCTTGGAGTTGTCTTGATTTTTTCTACTTCTAAGGTCATATTGCCTGTGAGCTTCTACTATGGCATTCTGAAAATCTATGGTAGGATCGTCTAGATCTTCATAGTTGGTTTCATCCTGATTCGGAGAGAAGAATGCTTGTTCTTATTCTGTGAGGTACACCTCACTCTCATTATCAGACCCTATGAGGTTCAAATGATTTTCATCAATGGGTTCTATATCCTTATCATCTTCTTCCACATAATTTTCATTAAATGGTGGCCTAATTTGTTGGTCATTTTCCCTTGGTTTGTTTTGAGGCTGTTCCCTCCTAAAATTTTGGTTTTGGTTTTTGTTTGGAGGGTTTGGCTGGCTGTCCCTAAGAGGGGTCTTCTCACTTATCTTTTCCCAAATTTTGGCCATGGACCTGACTATATCATCTATTCTAGGATCTAACGGAGGAGCTGAAGTGGAGACCTCATCCTGGTAGGTCACTTTCCTTTCTGATCTAGTCCTAGCTCTTCTTTCTGCTAAGTTGGCTTCTGCCCTTATGGCTACTTTTTGCATTTCCTCTAAGGTAAGGGGGTCCTTGTCTCTTAGCTGATAAGTCATGTCTGGATCAAAACCCTCGGGAAAATTTTCCAAGGCTAAACCAAGTGGGGGTTTAAAGTGAGGCGGGAGAGCGTTATACACACTGTTGAACCTAGTGCAGTAACCCTAAGCACTTTCCCCATTTTCCCGTTTTAGATTGTTATATTCTGACAGGATTTGAACATGATTTGATTAGGGTTATTTTGGATTTCCCACTTGTTTATGAAGATTTGGTAAATTTCTGGGAGATTGTGGATTCTGTTTGGAGTTAAGCTCTTAAAACATTTTTTGGGTTCTCCGCCCAGGCTTTGGGCGAACATCCTCATTCTGATGGTCTCGTCTTCTATTTCCATGTATTCAAAGGCATCACTAATCCTATCTACATGCTGTTGAGATGTAGTAGTCTCATCTCCGGTAAAGTGTGGGATTTTGGCTTGATAGTCATTTTGTAAGGGATCCAAAGGCTGAGGCAACACCAAGGGTGCATACCAAGCTGCCATGACGGGAGGTAATGGATGATGTACAAAATGAGGGTTTGCAGGATGAACTGAGGTGGTTTGAACAGTAGTGGTTTGGATAGGTGTGGCAAATGTACTTCGACTAGTGAACTGGTTTTGAGCAGATCTGGAATGGTAGAAGCCAAAGTGATGGAGAAGCTGAAATTCGGGAGGTGTAGTAGGTGAGGCTTCTCTACTAGGACTCTGTGGTAGATTTAGGGGCTCAAAATCATCAAAGTCTATCTTACTTTGTGACTTGCTTCTAAAAAGGGTTTTTGCTGATTTTAAGTCAAAGGAGGAATCCTGCAAGGAATTGAGATTTTCAGGTACTGATCTTGCTTTATTGATGGACCTATCGATAGCTAAATTGCCAGTTTCGGGAGCTTGCCACAGAATCTTCTCTGGGTCATCTACTATGATAGGGGGATTTGGGTCGGGATGAGATCTGGTGTTGATTCTTCGTGAAGCCAGATTTCGGGTCTAGAGTTTAGAGAGGATGGTATTTGTGAATGTTTCGGATGAATGGCCTCTCTAGGGTTTTAACACTGTTACCGATGAAATAGGTAACCGCACTGTTACCTACTTTTTTTTGGTAGCATAAAAAGCACCCGATTTTGAAAAGTGGTGATGCAGAATCACCTTCTTCTTTTTTTAAGCACATTTTTGACACTCTAATATTTTTATTTATGAAGTATGAATATTTGTTTTAAAATGTTAGTGATTTTCATGCTAATTTTGAAACGTATTGATCTAGCATCAATTTTTTTTTTAGAGCGGTGATTTTCATGCTAATTTTGAAACGTATTGATGCAGCATCAACCTTTTTTTTAGAGTGGTGATTTTCATGTTGGTAATAAAACACAAAACATAGATAAAAAAATATATATAAAAACAATAAAAAAACCAATAAAAATGTAGAAAAAAAACAAAATTAACTCGTAAAAATAAAAAATTTAAACAAAAATAAATAAATAAAACAAAAAAAAACAAAAATATTGGAAAATTATATCAAAAGAAATGACAAAATTTGAAAAAAAAAACACATAATTTAAAGAAAAAAACAAAAATTAACAAAAAAAAAAAAAAACCATCAAAAACATTTTTTCTAAGTTATTAAAAAAATCCATATAATTAAAAAAAAATTTAAAATAGAAAATTTAAAAATAATTTAAATTACAAAATTAAAATTTAGATAAAAAAAATTAAAATACAAAAAGAGAAAAAAGTTAAATTTAAAAATTTAAATTAAAAAAATAATAATAAGAAGAAATCAAAAATACAAATTTTAAAATTAACAAAAAAAAACAAATTAAGAAAAGAAAATATTTAAAATTGAAAAAGAAAATTATAATAAAAGAATTATAATAAAAAAAGCTATCATTAAAAAAAAAAAAAATTGAAAAAAACCACGTGCAAATAATTAAAAAACAAATATCCATAAATTTTCTGTTTTTTTTTTTTTAAATGAAACAATTTAGAAATTTTAAAAATGAAAAACCAAATAAACTAAAATATTTAAAAAAAAATTAAATTAAATTAAAATTTAATAAATTTAATGAAAAAATTTTAAATTTTAAAAAATAATTAATCTAAAATATTAAATTTAAAAACAAAATTAAAAAAAAAAACAAAAAACAAAAAACAAAAAAATTAAAACAAATTAAATTTAAAATAAAAAATTTGAATTAAAAAAAAAAATTAAATTTTTTGAAGTTAAAAAAAAAAAAAAAAAAAAAAAATCAAATTAAAAATAATATATTAAAAATTAAAAAAGAATTTTTTGATCGTAGTGGTGCCGCCAGTTGGCCTCCCACCCAGGTGGCGACGAAGGCCAGCCACTGGGCGAGCGGGGAGGTTGCATGTAGCCTCCCCGCCCGCCCAGCGGTCGGCCTCCGCCGCCACCTGAGCAGGCGGCCGATTCCTGGAATCACATGCAGCTTGCCGACCTGCCCAGCAGTCGTCCTCCGACGCCACCTAGGTGGGAGGCCGATTCCGGGAATCACCCTCCCGCCGTGGGAGGCCGATTCCGGGAATCGCCCTCCCGCGGCGAGAGGTCGATTCCGGGAATCACCCTGAGGCCGATTCCTGGAATCGGCGTCCTGCCTAGCGGTCGACCTTCACCGTCACCTGGGCGGGAGGCTGATTTGCGGCACCACCACGATCAAAAAATTCTTTTTATTTTTATTTTTCTTTTTCTTTTTAATATATATATATATATATATATATATATATATATATATATATATATATATATATATATATATATATATATATATATATTTTTAATTTGATTTTTTTTAATTTTCTTTTTTTAATTCAATTTTTTTTTTTTTTTTTTTTAATTTAGCTTTTATATTTGAAATTTAATTTGTTTTAATTTTTTTTGTTTTTTTTTAATTTTATTCATTTTTGTTTTTAATTTTTTTTTTTAAATTTTGTTAATAATTTTTATTAAATTTTGTTTTTTTTTTATTTAATTGATTTCTTTTTTTTTAATTTTTTTTTTTTTTTATTGAATTTTATGTTTAGTTTTTCCATTTAATTTTTTAAAATGTAGTAAATTTTGTATTTTTTATAATTTATTTGAATTTAATACTTTTTAAAAAAAAATTATTCTTTTATTATTATTTTTTTAATTACATAATTTTTTTTTTTCAATTAAAATTGTGTATTTAAAATTAGATTTTTTTTAAAGTTAAACTTAATATTTTCAAATTAATTTGTTTTTTATTTTATTTTTTATTTAATTTATTTTTTTTCGATTTTTCAATTTTAATTGATTTCTAAAGTTTTTTAACTTTTTATTTTAACAACGTTTTTTTTTTCTTTATATTTAAAATTTATTTTTTATTTCAAAATTTATTTGTTTATTCATTTATTTATTAAAATTTAGTTATTTTTTTTTAATTTAATAAAAACTAATATATATATATATATATATATATATATATATATATATATATATATATATATATATATATATATATATATTATTTTTTATAATTTAAATTTAATATATTTTTTAAATCTATTTGTTTTTTTAATATATATTTTTTTTAAATTTAATTTCTATATTTTATTTTTTATAATTTCTTTTTTTTTAACTGGTTTTTCTTTTAATTTAATATTTTTATTTTTTTATTTCTATATATTTTGAAATTTTAATCTTTAAATTTATTTTTATTTTTTATTTTTTTCTTAAATTTTAGGTTTTTTTTTTATTTTTGAATTAAAATTTTTATTTTGTTTTTATTTTATTTTTTTATTCCTATATATTTTTAAATTTTAAGCTTTAAAATGTTTTTATTTTTTAAATTTATTTATTTTTCTTAAATTTTAGGTTTTTTTTTTAATGTTTGAATTTTAAAAATAAAAAAAATGTTATTTTTGTTTTTAAAAATGTCAAAAATATGACAATTTTTTTTTTTTGTTATTCCAACATCAACCAGTTTTGTTTTGAGGTTGTTTTTTCAATTCTTTTTCCAAGAAACAATTTTGTTTTTAGCATAATTTTATAAAATGTTGAAATTTGACCTTCGAAAGAAACCAAGTGCGTTTTGGAATACACTTTTTTTGTTTTTGGGGTGTTTTTTCATGTTTTTTGAGTCTTTTTGGGCTAGAGTTCCCGTTTTGAGGTCAGGTTACCTATTTTATCAATAACAGTGTTTTTTACTAATGTGAAGGGTGGACTAGCAGAGTCGTTGGGTGGATTTCTTATGAGAACTATGGCCCACCACCAACACTATCAAAGATGCTTTGGGAAAAAGTTTTATAGCAAACTTTGAAATGGAAATTTGCAAAGAAGAGTGATTCACTTGGTTTCAACAGTCTGCCAGGCTGTATGGACAAGCTAATGGTTCTGTTGGCAAGATGGCTTCTGCTTACCTGCTATGCTCAGGTGAGGCTTTCTGAATCGCTAAGTTATACTTATTTTGTCACTGATTACAGAGGTTCCACCCTAACTTTAAGTTTTTGGAAGGGTGAGTTAGCAGAAAGGTATGGTTTATGAATTTTTTGGTCTTTTATGGAGTTTTTAGGCCTACTGGAGACTAGTGGAGTTACCAGGTGGAACTTGGTTGTTTTTATAAAGACGTAGCTATGGTCCACCACCAATAGCTAGGGAAAGCCAATCTGGGAATGTTTTGGGGTTTTTCTGAGATTTTATGTGTAGCCTATGGTTTATTAAAGTATTCTAAACCTATTTCATCACTTTTCTAGAGTGGTGGTAACAAAAAGAGTTTACTCTAAATGGTTCTATGGACTGCTTTCCTGTTTAAGTTTTAAAGACTAAAGAATCTACAAGAGTTTGCTAGACTGTTATGTACTCAGTTAGTCCCACCGTGATCGCCATTATGTTAGGGTGGCGATGAGGTGGCTCAATCGGATAGTAGCCCGGAGTTTAGTAAAGTATGTAAGGTCTACTAGATGCTAGTGGAGTCACCAGGTGGATTTTTAATTGTTTTGAGGTATATGTATATGGTCCACCACCATTACTGACAAAAACCAATATAAGGGATTTTTTTGGGGTTTTTCTGAGTTTTTATGTAGTCCTAACGTTTGCAAGAGTGTCCTACAGTTGAGTCGTCATTTTTCTAGGATGGTGAGATAACCAGATTCTACTCTTCTGAGTTTGACTGAGATTTTGAGATTTCCTAAGGGATACCTAGGATGTTTTGACTCAATGTCCCACCGTGATCGCCATTATGTTAGGGTCCCGTGATTTGGCTGATTGGCAAGCCAAATGACAGTGTAACATCAAACCAATCTTTGGAGTGCAAGGACCTATCCTTCCTGGACTCAGAGAGGGCTCTCTCTATATGTGTAAGGGATATCTGTGTGTTTTCTTATTGCGTTCCGATTTTAGGCTAGTTATGAAGTAGGTTTTTTGGTTTTGGTTTTTAGGTTGTGAGGGATGAAACTGATCAAAGATATAAGATAGGTAAAAATATTTCAGATCAACTGGGCTATGGGGTCGAAGAGGTCAAGAAAGTTATCAGATGGTGATACAAGGTTGTTGATGGGCCGATTTGATTCGAGGTAGAAAGGATCTTTGGGAAAAATGGAGTAAGATGGACATCAATTTTGTGAACAACAAAGGATTTCAAGCATAACTAGTTTAATAGCTGACATAAACATGTTAGGGAAAACCATTAATCATGAGAAATGTAACTATAAGCTAATCAATACATAGAAATAAACATTCAAGCCATGCATAGAGATATATAACTCTCTAACTTTGGGAAATGGCTATCAGACTTTGGGGAAATACACTTAAGACATACAAACAACTCAAATCACTATGCCAGAATGCCTAAACATAGTACTTCAAGTTATTGGGCACTTTTAAAACAAGATTGCATAGTCTTATGAAAAGGGCAAGATCAGAACAAGACCTCCTTGGTTCAACAAATGACAATCTAATCAGTCAAAGAGAAATTTCATGGATGGAGCTATGGCTAGCCATGAGTAAGTAGGGCATACCGTAAATCATACTTAGCATGCATAAAACCATGAATGAAACAAACAACAATATCCTTAAGTTATTAAAGAGCAATCAAGAATTCTTTAATGTGACTAAGAATGAAGAAAACATGGAAGCTATGAAGAAACAGGAAATTTGAGGTGCCTCCAAGGGCATGTCTCAAATTTTTTCTCGATTTTCCTATAGCAAGCAAGAAACATGGATTTATGAATGAAAACTAGGAAACAAAACAAACAGAGAGACACTATACCATTCTACCAAGTCATGGAATCCAACAACAATCATGTTTCATCATCCAAGAACATCCAAGAGACTATCCAAGAGCATGAAACAAATATTTCTTCCAAAGATTATATGACCTTATATTTCTTCTATTCATCAAGTTCAGCCTTGTTTACAATGAAATTCTTTGGAATATATAGGCCAAAGTGAGGAAAACCTCTTAGTTCAACTTGCAATCTCATTGGCCTATCCAAAATATCTTATTTTGTCCTTGAGGCTTTTCAAAGCCCAAGGCACAAAACATCTCATAAAATATCTAAAAAAAGCTAAAAGAGGGAAATAAATTGACTTTTCATAACTTCTCATGTGCAAAAATCGCTAAACGCACATGAGCAAAAAGCAGTTTTGAAAGGTTCAATTTTTACAAAAATACTCAAAAAATACGTCAGCAAAATGTCCCATGAATTACCGGTAACTTTTGGAAGCCTTCCCGATGTCAAAATGAGGCTCATGATAGCTCGTTGGCAATATCTGAGTGTCTAATTTCTAGAAAAACCTAAATTTTACTAGTCTGATGCCTAGAAGTCCTCCAAAAATATGCCTGTGTGTAAAAAACCAAAAATTAAACCTTGCTGATAAACTGGGCAGAGTGTAGAAAAAGCGAGCATTTTTCACCATTTCGGGAGAGAAAATGATCTTGAAATGTCCTAAAAATCGCTGAGTATGTGCTCCTGAAAATATGGCATCCAATGATACCATTCTCATTCTTTGATGATGCCCCAAACTGAAATGATGATGCCCATGGTTTTTGGCCAAAAACCCTAAAATGAAACAAAACCAAAATATGTCAAATTTCACCCAAAATTGGCGAGCATGACCCTCAAGGGTTCTCGGCAACATGTTGTGAAGCGGAGGCCAAGATTTGAATTCTTGAGGTGTCTTCCATCAATTTTTGTGTCGGGCGCTTCCTTTTGGCTTCCTTGATATTTTCTTGAGAAACCTTCAACTTCCGTCAGACAAACTGATTTAGCTTTTTATAATGCCCCGTCATTCTCCTTTGAAGGTCCAAGTCCCCGTTTTCCTTCTCCAATTTCTTCTCCAAGTGGTCATTTACTCTCTCAAGACATGCCTCTCTATTTTTCTCTATCTCTTGGTCAAACAATGCAGTGAGGGGTACAATGGAGAAGGGAATTTTCCTCTTCTTTTTGCTTCTCAAGGGCCTTTTTTAGCTCCATGGTTCTTGGCCTCTTTCGCCTAGGCTGATATTCGCCTTCACTTTCATTGAACTCACCCATGAGTTCTTCCAACCTCACTTAGGCTTTGGAGGCCTCCTTCTTGTATTTGGTCACCTGTGTCTCATAAACAGCCATATGGGCACTCATTTGCTTATTTTGGATTTGAAAAAATTGATTGAAATTCCTAGCTCTATGAATATCATCCTTCAAAGAATCAATTTGGCTTTCTCTATGGATCAAGAGGTTTTCTAAAATCCGAGCCTCATTATCACTATCATTGCTTTGGATTTGGATGATTTCAAATGCACTCTCATGTTCGTGACTGCCTTCTTTCTTGCCCTTCCCTTTGCTTTGTGTGGCTATTCTAGTGCTCTTCCTCCTGGGCAAATCAATCATGGGATTCTTGGGAAATTTTCCTTTGCTTTGGAGGGCCCTAGTCACATTTGGAGTGACAACTCTAGGCACCCTTTTCTTTTTTTTCTGGGGTTTCACGAATTTCAAATAATAGAGCATGGCCCCTTGCCTCGGAGAGGCAACTAGCACATGCTCCTTGGGTTCCTTACCCTTGTCAATTTGCCCTTTTTCTTCTTGAGGCTGTTGTCCCTCATGCTGTGGCTGCCTTTTTTTATCACTCTCATGGTGCCCCTTTTCAGCACTTTCATGATGCTCCTGCTCATCATGATGTAGCTGTTGTGTATCATATTTTGACTGCCCCTGTTCATCACTTTCATACCTTTGTTCAACATCTTCATGTTGCTCCTGTTCAGCACTATCATGTTGCCCCTATTCAGTCTCCTTTGGCTACCCTTGCTGCTCTGTCTCACCCTCATCATAAGTCTATTTTTCTTCATCTCCTTGTTGTTGCTCATCATCACTGTGATGGTATTGTTTGGTGCTTTCTTCCTCATCCCCTTGCTGTTGCCCATCATCACTTTCTTCTTTCTGCTCATGTCCTTCTTCCTCCTCACGGTCACTTTCCTCTCTTTCTTCATGTTTCTTTGTTTTTTCAGTAGTAAACTTGAGATTTTTAGGAATAGGTCTGCTAGAATAAGGTGAAGGATGGTGAGTAGGAGGTGTAGGGGATGTATGAACTGGAGGGACAATGGAGAAGTCCGGATGGGTGATGAAAGTATCCCAAGAGACATATCTCTTTTCAAGCTGATGAAGAATGATGATTTTGATGAGAGAGTGATCGAAGAGACAGGCTATTTGCTCTGAAGGAGGCTTCTTCTAAACAGTGGAGGCCATTTTCTCAATGCTCTTGTGTAAGAAGAAAGGAATATTTAGCAATCTGGCCCTAGTGAAATGCATGAGCATTCAAATGTGATATTCATAAACTCGGGAGAATCTTCCCTCATAAGTGAAGTATTCCATGATGATCTTCATGAGGGGGGCATAGCTGGCTAAAATATATGAGAAAGGGAAAATATAAGGACATGACTCTTTGCGCTTAGGCTTTAGAAAGGGCTTGTAATCTTCTGAGTCCAAATGGCTTTGTTTAAACCATTTATCACAAATATAGGGGATTTTAATGGCCTTGGAGATGGATCCTGGAGATAATTTGAAGTCAAGGCCTGCCAGCTGGAAATTCTTGTCTCAAAATCTCAAAGCGCCAAGGTGTGTCAAAGGAGAAAATATCTTCACCTCTTGCACCATTTGACAAAAATCTAAACACCTGACCTCATGGAAATTGAACAAGACTAATGGGTGGGCATTCACTTCTTTAGTGGAAGTAGGCTCAAATCTCTTATGCAATCCACTCCTACTATCTTGCCTAGGAGGCATCTTGTTCTGGATGCTCTATGAAAAACCAAACTGCCTCAAAAAGGTTTTCAAGAATGTTTTCTCAAACAAAAATCTGTCTTCTTTGTCAATCACTATTTGATCAAGGAAAATTTGCCTCAAATGTTGTGTGAAATGTTTTCTTTGATATTAAGTCTCTGCTCCTCCAAAAAAACTGCCTTTCCCCTTTTTATGCCAATCAAAAAATAATTTTAATAACAAGCACACAGTCAACTAAAATGTATACACAGTCAAGTGATTTTTAGTGTTTGGGTAAGATCACAGATCTCTTGATGTTTTGATGTAAGCAAGGCAGCCTATTATTTTAGACAGGGGAAAAATACTCCTCCTAATCAAAAACACCCTCCTTGTGTTCACTATTCCTCACCCACAGTTAGACATAAAACCTCCAAACTCATTTAATAACTTCACTCACTAAATTATGCTTTATGGAAAAAAAGAGAAAACATTGGTTTTTGCTTTTTTTACCACACAGAGGAGACTTTTGAAATGAAAAAAGACTTATACAATGATCACTACTGTTTGAAATTACGCCCACTGTTTCACTTTTCAAACCCTGTCTTTCCTCCCTTTAAACACTGCCTCCACCTTTCAACTTGTTTTGAGGGCAGTTTGTCAAGCTTTTTGACATCAATAAAAGCCCACCACCTCACTTTCAACTAAATATAACAATATTCTTCAAACCTTTTCACCCCAACACACCTCGATTTACACCGGAAGTTTCATTTTTTCACCATCATTTAGTCTTTGAAAAACACAGCATTGATCACCCTTTTAGAAATTTGAATACACCCAGGAGGCACATAAACACCTTGAAAATCGATGGCAGTCGTTGATTGAGGGGTTTGAGCAGCTTTCAAAGCTTTTGGAGGCATTTTTATGGTTTGAAACAAGCACAACATGTTTACTATGGAAGGCGCCGTGCAAAGAGAAGTTGTTGGGTCATTGACGGGTAGTCGTGACCGGCGCCTACAAGTGCGCCGCGCGACAGTGCAACCCTTTGGAAAAACTTCTCCTGAACACGCCGCGCAACTCTACAGGCGCACCACTCAGTCTTCAAGCCTAAAAAATCTATGTATTTGCCCTAAAACTCCTTCTTCGGTCTCGTGGACATCCAAAGGGGAGTGTTGCCTTGTGTTTTGAGAATGTCAAATGGCTTGCAACGGTCTCCTTATTCTCTTTTGAATGCAAAAAGCCAACTACCGTTGAGTTTGACTTGTGAGGGTTTTCAAGGATACTTTCTTTAAAACCATTTCCTTTGTTTATTTGAAAACAAAACCACAGTGACTTTGAACGTGCTATAAGGGGCTCATACTTTTAAATAATGTTGGAAAAAAGGCTGTGCATGCTATCTGGCCAGTTTTGGCAGATATGACTCTTTCCTCTTGTAATAAAATCATCCAAGGGTCAAACTTTTTTCACTGTGCTTTATTATTAAAAAGGAAACTATGCCACTACTGACCCTTTAATGACATCTTCAAAATGGGAAATCTGCTCAAAACGTACCAATGAGTGGTAAAGCATCTTTTGTCATTTTGCAAGGAGATGACCTATCTCTTTAAAACGTGATTGACAGCTTCTGTTCCTTATGATTATATCTACTTGTTAGAGGGAATCTAGCTCAAATCCATATAGGTACTGTAGATGTATTCTCCAAATGATGCTTCTCTTTGACTGTGAGTGAGGCCTAGTTGTATTCACCTGAGCTTACTATCATCTGTCCATCAAGAGGGCACTTCTTCTGAAAACTTCTTCTCTACTCAAACTACAACAACAAGGTACCTTTGACCTATTTTCATAAGGAGAATGCCTTCATTTGTAACAGTGGCATGCATTATTGGCTTTGAATGTTGTTCCAAAATTTTTGAAACTCATGCCATAATCCTTCTTACATATTTATGAGCTTGTGTGTTTAGTTGCAATTCCTTTTGGGAAAACTAAACTCAAATTGCCTTCTGTCCACTATGATGAGTAATTTTGAAAGGAAATTCTTTATGAATAGAAAAAACAGTACCTATTGAAAAGAAATCCTCACTCTTAGTTATTTCCCTTGTACATGATGGTAGAGTTCAGTTTTGGATCAAGACCCTTTTGCCTCCTTTGGCCATTAGCTTAATAATATTTCTTCATTGATGATAAACCCATTACTTCACATTGTAACTAAATAACAGAGGAACTTCTGTAAACAATTTTTAAAATCACTTTTGCTCTGCCTCTTCCTTTAATCATCATTTTATTTCAGAAACATTTAGTTGTTGTCTCACCATACTTCAAAAATTTTCTTACAGTCAGTGCAATTCTTAAAATCAAACTTTGTCCATTGGCCCTCTTCTTATAGATGAAGGAGGCACTCTTAACCCTCTACTTATAAAATGAATGAGTTTCTTCAGTCTTCAATACCTCTGCTTATAGATGAAGGAGTTTTTTTTAGTCATGCCATCTCATCAGCCTTTAACAGTGTTATTTTTCCTTTCATTGTCTTTTCATGTTTTGACTGTGATCGCAGGAGCTTAATGAAACAAATCTCTGCTCTGTAGCTACATCCCAGGCTCAAATTCACATTGAGAAGCAACTGTATTCTCATGTGGAACCAAATACTATCTCCTGGTAATGCTGGTATACTTCTGTTCCTGAAAGATCCATTAAAACACTGTAAAACCACCTAAAATCAGTTTGACCTATGGTACATGTATTGCTGAGACTTGAGGGTTTATGAGTGGCACGACCTAGGGTTGTAACCAAATTTATTTGCAGAATGGGAGGTATGCTATGACTATTCTGTAGTAGATAGAGGTTCTTTGGCTTTAGGATAGTTTGCCAAGGGAGAAATGCCTAAAGTGCCACTACCTAACTTAGGGGAGACTTCTTTGGACATATTTGGATTGTTTTCTTTGGAGCTGATGGACAAGCTAGTATGGATAAGGTTAGATAGGACTTGATAATGGGGTTTCATCTCGTCATGGGCAGACTGAAAGGTAAGAGGGAAAAAAAGTTTTATGGGTGTTTTCCAGCTGGAAAAATTGACAAATTTTTAGATCAGCTACTAGAAAACTTGACTGTTATAACTAGTCATCACCAACAAGTGAAAAATACTGATGACTAACACACTATTGGATAATTTTATTTTTGGGTTGCAAGTCATAATGTCATTGGTTAGTTGAATAAAATAACTATGAATCATATTGTATCATCGATCATTTTCCCTTGTACGGGAGTCCACACCCTTCTCTTATTTCTGATCATTATAGGGTGGTAGGGAGGTGCTATTTTGGTGCATGAACTCACCTACAAGTTGGAGCTTGTGAACACTTCAGGGTGGTATGTCAATCTAGGATGTTGGGGCATCCATTCAGTTGAATACTGAAGAAACCAAATCATTTGGGAGTCCTTCCAGTGGGAGATGTAGAAGGATTGTTTTCTAAAATTCTAGGAAGTTGTACCTTTCATTTCAGTTGGGGCTGAATATTGAAGGATTTATTTGAAATGAGTTTGGTGGTTTTTACCCAGAGAGAGTTTTCCACCTAAAATTCATGTGCCTATTGTGTTCTATTATTTACTATTGTTACCAGATAAATATCAAGAATAATTGAAGAGTAAGTAATGTTATTGTTAGTATGAATCTTAATTCCAAGCGTGAAAAAAAATACAACTTTAGTTGTGCATAATAAACAACCCTAATAGAAAAAATGGCTACCAATATCCTCAGATATGAAGTTAGGTGATTAAGATAAATTTTGCAAAAATATATATCTATGCATTAGAAGATATTAAGGAGTAGAAAAAACAAGATTTACTTGATGCATCCAATAGACAAGACAAGAATATGTTGAATGTATTTTGTATTAATGGCACCTGGGAGGAAAACAGAGAAGGGTGTTACCAATTCTCCTCAATCGGATGGGTTCTTGTAAGTCTCAACACTTGAGATCTAAAATTCCTCTCTCTTGATGGTGTAGAAAACCCAGACAAAATGGTAGCAAAATATGACTATGATGGTGGATAAAAGTCAGACCAAAAGTATAGATCTAGAGTGATCTTTAGGCAACAAAAGGTGGTAAATGAATGGGAAAACCCTTCTATTTATAACAAAATATTGAGTTTGTCTAGATATTGGTGCATAATTAAAATATTATTAACCAAATCAAGATCCAAATTTTATGTAATATTTTATTATATTTGTTGGAGGGAAAAGGAATTCGACTTGGGTCAAATCCATTTATTTGTAAATAATAAATAAATAAATGATTTATTTATCATTTTAAGGATGTGGTTGAGTAATAATCAAATAAATAATGATTTATTTAATTATTGTGGGTGATTTAGTCATATTTAAAAAATACTATTATTTAAATAAGGTTTAAATAATTATTCCTAGAACAGAATAAGATAAATAATGATTTATCTAATTAATTTACTTATTTTGGGTTGAATATAACCTGGAATATTAATTAAATTGATGTTTAAATAATTATTCCTCAAGGAAAATAAAAAAAATGTAGATTTGTTTAATATTTCCTCATAGAGTTTCCTATTTAGACCATAAACAACTTAATAAAGGTGGTTTACTAAGTTATTTTAATAGTGAAAGCAATTTTACTTAGGGTAAAATTGGTCTTACATGGTGTGCTTGGGTCCATCTAATGATAATAGGTTAGATGACAAAAAAATGGTGTAACATATTGCTCCCTAGTGTGTGAGCATTAGGAGCTAATCCTATGACTGAATTACGTTGTAAGAACTCAATCACTAGACACCGAAGGGGAAGTCAAAGAGAGAGAAATATAAGGTAGACCAAAGTGCTGAGAGGACTAGACCCTGAGGAGGTGAGACTTACAGGTGTGACAAGTCTCTTTTATGAGTGATTACCTATGCTGTAGGTGGCAGGGGAGACATAACTATGCCCACCGAGACATAGTAAAAAGAATAATGCGTCCAATAAATAAGGGACTGAAAAATATAGTACATGATGGCATAAACATGAGCTAGATAAATAACATGATAATGTATCCCACATACATACTGTGCTTGGGATAATAGCCAGGACTTGTATAATAATATCTGAGTACACGAGATACAATTACAACCCAGATGCCCCTATAAATAGGAAAGGGCTATGAAAATATGACTGATACATGTAATAAAAAAAGGCACTGCAAGTGGTTGAGGCCGACATCATCAAATCTATGGAGCCAAATCAAAGGATGAGATGAAGAGGTCATACGGGCATGTGGGGGGCTATCTGTAGGGCCACCCCCTCATGAGGGTTGAGACATCTCACACACACCTGGGAATCATCGGTCCAATCTACTGCATCACTAAACCATCGAGTATACAGATCTCGATCATGCTAAAAGGAGTTGGAGCTGAGAAAAAATCAAGTCAAAGGGCTATAAGGAGTCCCTTTGCCTGATCTGAGGCACTGAACAAGAGTAGAAGTTGGTGTTGAGCTCCAAAAATGTTCTTTCTTCCACCACATTCCATTCCATTTCTTTCATCCATTATTAATCCCAGGCTCAAATGATCAATGAAATTAGTTAAAATTTCTTTAATAATGAATATTGTGGCTAACTTGCTATGTTTTTATGTTTGTGTCATTGTAGTACTTTTTGAACTGAAACTAGCTACAGAATGCAGACATTTTGTAGCTAGTTGCCAATTCTGTAGCCAACTTCATGTTTATACATGTTCCGGATGTCATCTTGGAGAAAAGAACACATGGGTGTATTCCACGTCATATCCTCATCATTTTTTTCCCTCCATGGAGATTGAACAGAATTCTGTACGTGTTTAAGCACGTGGAAACTTAAACTAGGAGGTAGACTCCTAACAGGATAAGGACAGTCCAGATTTTTTTACGTGATCATGATCAGAGTCCTAGTTTAGTTTCTATTAGGAAAGACAATAATCCTCGTATTATCTCAAGTTCTGTTATGTAAATTTGCTATAAATATGCTCGGGAAACCGAGAGACAAAGGTTAGATTTTGCTTAGATTTTATGTTTGACTGTTAGATCTTTGAAGTCCGTGAATACGCTATTTTGAGGAGATCCCTCTTTAATGAAAGAAGCAGCATTTCCTTGAACGCGTTGAGTCAATTTTGAGCTAGATTTCTTGCTACTCGGGTGGTAGAGGGCCCTTGCCTCCTGAGCGACCTTGTTTATACAGTAGATAAGTGTTTTAATCTCGCTTTTATTTCTAGTTTTAGTTTCGCTTTTATTTCATCTTTTGTTCATATTTGTTTATATTTACTATCACATCCAAACTTACTCTAATAAACCCTTCCAAAATATCATTATGAATAATAAGGCACAACTGTGATAGTGTAGGTTTAGTTGCATTTGCTTTCGTTAGTTATCACAGTTAAGACTTACTCTAATAAACTTTTCCAAAATATCATTATGATGGATAAGGCATAACTGTGGTATTGTAGGTTTTAGTTGTTAAATTTTAAACCAAGTAGCATATCCAATCTTAATCTTACAAAGCTCTTCCAAAATATCATAACAATGAGTAAGAAGTAATTGTGGTGTCTTTGACTTTAGCTGTATTTGTTTTCAGTCTTGTGTTTATGTTCAATTACTTTGAATGATACAGACATACTCGTTCTCACAAACTCTTCCAAAACATCATTCATACTGAACGGGATGAACTGTAGAATTCCTTAGGTTAGTTGCATGATAACTTATTTATAGCACTCCGGAGGTAGAATGCATGTGGTTCAGTTCTGTCATTTCATTTCTAGTTTGATAATGGCTTTTAATTTAACAATGTTCACTGTAGACTAGAAGTACCCTAGTTTAGTCTTAACTTAGTTCACTGTGTTAAAATTCCAGTGTAGTTGCCATCCATTTCATTTCGAATTGTATTTGTTGTTAAATTTAAACACCACGGTCTTCATTATTTACAAAACTTCTTTTGTTCCAAACTCATACTAACACATAATTATCTGGACAAAAGGTAGTATCAGTCTAAGGCCTAGAGTAATTTTGCAACCTTTTTACCATTTCACAAACAAGCCTTTTCTCAAAGACCATTCTAAAAGGAAATCCATAACTTTTGTGTGAGGCCTAGTGGTGCTAGATTGAGTTGCAGAACAAAGTAAGAATCTAGTTTAGAAAATAAATCTTATGGTGATACAAATGTTCTTTTCCAAATATATTTTAATAGACCTTTAATCATGGATGAGATGTTGTAACATTGTAAGTTGATTGTTTGACTGTTTAGTTAGGAGAATTTCATTTACACTTAGCTGCCCATTTCTCAAGCTCTTCCAAAACATCTTTAATGAATGAATTGGACAAGTTAAGCTCATGTTGTGATTTATTTTCTTGAAGTCATTATCAAGCTTTGTAATTTGCTAGCCATAGTTTAGGCTTTGTTTTGTTTTAGTATTTGCATTTGTAATTTGTCATCCATAGTTTAGGCTTCACTCTGTTCTTCAACCAGTATTTTCTTTCCACAAGCATTTAGTTCTTTCCCTTGTGAACATAAAACCATAAAAATCCAAAAACATCATAAAACACTAGACACAACGTAGTGAGAAACAATTACCTAGGCACATATAGTGCACCCAACTTCAGCAGTTTACCAACCCTGGTAGACAATTAATGAACTCAATTTAGGCGAATAGGTTGAGCACAAAAATTTTGGCACCGTTTCCGCATAAGTGTAACTAGGTAGCCTTGTTTCTTAACTCCAAAAAAAAAAAAAAAAATTATGCGTAGAGAGAGAGATTCAAGGGGTAGATTCATAAGAAGTAGCAACAGAAGCTTGATCCCTAGAACACCACTTGTTTCATCTATACCAAGAGCCAGTACACCTCTAACTCAGACCCATAATCCATCATTTACTGATCCTAGAATCCTATAGGACTTAAGATCAGATATTCCATTAGAAAGACCTCCCATTTCATCCACTGAACCTGCCTTAGAAGAGGATTCAAGGACCTCTGTTAGAGACACAAACTTTTCCACTTCCTCAGAAGAATCAACTATGGTAGAAGAAGGGGGAGGAGGAGTCTTTAATGGAGAACACACATTATTTGGAGGAGGTAGAGGTAGAGGTAGAGGAGAAGGAGGTAGAGGTGTAGAAGGTGAAGGGGCTAGAGGAAGAGGTAGAAGAGAGATGGGAATCTCTTTTGGGTTTCCTATAGTAGATGAAGAAACCAATACAACCATGAAAAAAATTTCACCGCCTGTCCTTCCAAACTTCTATGGACTTAAAACTGAAGATGCTGAAACATTCTTATTTGAATTTGAAGTCCTATGTAGAACTTATGACTACTTACAAGATGCTCAAAAACTTAAACTATTTCCTTCAACATTGAAAGGAGCAACATTGAAGTGGTTTATGAGTTTGATCAATAGTTCTATTAGGACATGGGAAGACATGAAACAAGAATTTCTAGAGAGGTATTTGGATTATTGTATGCTAGTCAATCATAAGGAGGAAGTGTTTAAGATGTTACAAAAAGAAGATGAAAACTTGGAAGATTTGTTGGAGAGATTTCATTACAACATCAAAAGAGCAAAAATGGAAAACTTAGATCAAGAAACCTTAAAAGCTCTCTTGTTGAAAAAAATTAGGGATGAATGGTTGGATATCCTTAACATGATGGGAAAGGGGATATATCTCAGCTCACATTACCTGAAATAGCTGAGTTATGTATCAACCTTTCAAGAGGTAAATCTAAAACTATAAAAGGCCCAAGAGATCCTGCTCTTGCAAGGGTAAGTAAGTCTACTTATGAGACAGTAAGTAGGGCAGAGATATGGCATATGCTTGATGAATTCAAATATGATATCTTGGGGAGTCTTAGTGAACAAATAAACACCCTTAAGTTACAAAACAAGCAAAAAGCTGAATCTGATTCTTTAGAAATCTTTTGTCCCATATGTAGAAAGAAGCATGCCTTAAGAGAGTGTCCTTTGGATGCAAAATTTGTAGAGACCTGTGCCATTTGTTTAGAAAAACATGAGACCAAGAGTTTTCCTTCACTTCCTGGTCTTAAAGCTATCTTTCAAGAAGAAATTCCTACAAGTGCCACAGAATATCTCAATTTTGTCTCTAGAAGGCCTTGGCAAGGACCCCAAACACAAGGATTTCATGATCAAATGTATAATCAACCTCCACCAAATTGGAATTCTTGGAAGAAACCTTGGCCCCAATTTCAAAATCAATCTCAAGCTTGGGCACAAGGGGCACAAAATCCCTATGGAAGATACTCTCAGTACTATTAGTATCCACCATCCTATCCACCCTATCCACATTTTCCTCAACAACAAAATCCTCAACAAAATCCTCAAAATTTACAACATCAAAATCAACCACTTCCATTACCATTTCCTCAAAAATCAAATCAGTTTCCTGCTCAACCCATACCAAACCCCAACAATAAAAATCCTTAGAATAAATATATGATAGAAGGCCAACAGTTTCCAACTTATTTAATTACTCCTCTAGACCTTACTGATGTTAAAATTAGGTCTGGAAGAATACTTGAAAGGAGGAAATATTCTGTGATTATACAAGAACAAGACAACTCTGAGGGAGATTCTCTACAAGAAAATAAAATTCTTGAAGAAGACACATCTTTTCAGGACCCAAACATTGAAAAATCAAAACAAAAAGAACCAATAATCTCAACTCTTGTATTAGAGCATCCATCAACATCCACTCCTACACCTCCCTTTCCACAAAGATTACAAATTGACAGAGGTGTAGAAAAAAAAATTATGGTGCCTAATTATGATTTCCTAGATGAGCTAATAAATGTTTGTATTAAGATTCCATTATTACAAGCCATCAAGGAAATCCCAATTTTAGCAAAGACAATAAAGGAGTTGAGCATGAAGAAAACAAGAAAATGAATAAGAGAGACAAAGAAAATTCAACTGGCAGGAAAAATAGCAGACATTATGATGGGTAAGATTGCTATTCCAAAGTATCTAGACTCAGGAAATCCAGTTGTCAAAATTCACATCAATGGAATTGAGATCCAAAACGCACTCATTGATTTAGGAGCAGCAATCAATATCATGAGTAGACAAATCATGGATAAACTGAAACTTCCTAATCGTCTCTTTACACCCACATTATTACAATTAGCAGACAGATCTGTGATTAAACCTGATGGGGTAATAGAAGACATTCCAGTGTCCCTAGATTCTTGGGAGTACCCTGTGGATTTCATGATCCTAACTCCTAAGAATAATCTAGGAGGACACCCTATTATATTAGGAAGACCTTGGTTAGCTACAGCTGATGCTTTCATT
This sequence comes from Pinus albicaulis, assembly GCA_034641835.2. Classification (NCBI taxonomy): domain Eukaryota; kingdom Viridiplantae; phylum Streptophyta; class Pinopsida; order Pinales; family Pinaceae; genus Pinus; species Pinus albicaulis. Next base: position 1,227,365,930 of record CM076575.1, read on the forward strand.
AATTGTAGATCCGGTGATATGTACATCTCTAATGGTAGTTCAACTAAGAAATTCACTTTGTATCCTCTAGCAAGGACAATTATATATTTACATGATACTCAATGGATAGAGGATGAAGAAAACTTACAACCTCTCTTCACAATTTCAGAAATTAGTGAAGATAGTCAAATTCTGAATACTTTAGAAAATTTTGAATCATCTTCGGAATATAAACATGAACCATTTCAAGAAGAATCCAACATTAAGTTTTCGTCATCAAGACAGATGTCTCTTCATTCCATGGATAAATTTGGCAGCTCTACAAATGAGATATTTCCAGGAAAAACTTTAAACATAAACAAGAACCTAGAAAAATCTCAACAAGAAGAGTTATTCAAGATATTACAGAGACATTCTTCTGCATATGCATGGGAGTACACTGATATGAAAGGGATAAGTCCTAAGACTTGCACTCATCACATCTATATAGAGGAAAATTGTAAACCAATCAGACAACCTCAAAGAAGGATGAATCCAAATCTTAGAGAGATTGTTAAAGAAGAATTGCAGAAATTATTGAATGTCAATTTCATTTATCCTATTTCAGATAGTCAGTGCGTTTCTCCTTTGGTAATTGTGCCAAAGAAAAATGGTAAATGGAGGGTATGTATTGAATACCGAGAATTAAACAAATATACTCTTAAAGATCATTTTCCCTTACCTTTCATAGATCAGGTGTTAGATAACTTAGCTGGCAAAAAGTACTTCTCATTTCTAGATGGGTTTAGTGGCTATAATCAAATTCAAGTAGCACTTGAGGACCAAGACAAAACCAAATTTACCTGTCCTTGGGGTACTTATGCTTACCGATTATTTCCATTTGGATTATGCAATGCACTTGCAACATTCCAAAGGGCAGTATTAGGAATTTTTTTAGATCTAATACATGATTGTGTAGAGGTATATATGGATGATTTCACAGTTTATGGAAACACATTTGAAGAGGCTTTAGCAAACTTGAAAAAAGTTTTAAAGAGATTTCAAGAAGCAAATCTTTCACTTAGTCATGAGAAATGTTTCATGATATTTACTGAAGGTATTGTTTTGGGGCATCATATTTCAGGGGATGGGATTAGAGCTGATGAGTCAAAAGTTGAAGTCATCTCTAACTTATCTATTCCAAGTTGTCAAAAAGATGTTAGGAGTTTTCTAGGATTTACAGGATATTATCGGAGGTTTATAGAAAAATTCACCAAGATAGCATCTCCACTCTTTAAATTGCTTACCAAAGACTATGAATTCAAATGGAATTCTGATTGCTAGTTAGCCTTTGAGACCCTAAAAAAAAAAAAATTTGAAGCACCTATTTTAAGGGGACCTAACTGGAAGTTACCTTTTCACATTTCAATAGATGCCTCAGATACAACTCTAGGAGTAGTATTGGGACAAAAAGACCTGATTCCTTATGCCATTTACTATACCAGTAAAAATTTGACTCCTGCAGAGTTAAAATATACTGTAACTGAAAAAGAGTTTTTAGCTGTTGTTCATGCCATAAACAAATTCGACACTATATAACAGGCTATGAAACTTTTATTCACATAGATCATTCTGCAATTAGATACTTAATGAACAAATCAATTACTAATGGAAGAGTTATAAGATGGTTATTGCTTTTACAAGAATTCAATATTACCATTCTAGATAGGCCTGGAAAACAAAACACAGTAGATGATTTCCTATCTAGACTCCAAAACATCAAATATGACACTCCAGTTGAAGATCAATTTCCTGATGAATATCTTTTTGCAATATCTACTCAGACTCCTTGGTTTGCTGACATTGCTAATTATTTAGTTTCAGGGAAATTTCCTTCAATAATGAATGCAAGAGAGAAAAGAAAAATCATTTATGACAGTGCAAAATATTCATGGGTTGCTAATGAGTTGTACAAGACAGGTCCAGATTTGATCATTAGGAGATGTGTTCGTGAAGATGAGATGCCCGAGATTCTCAAAGCATGTCATGATGAACCTTGTGGCAGACACTTTGCTGATAAGAGGACAGCCTATAAGATCCTTAATTTAGGATATTATTGGCCATCCTTGTTTAAAGATGCTAAAGAGTATGTCAAAAGGTGTGACAGTTGCCAAAGGGTAGGGAAACCTTCTCCTTCAGGTGAGATTCCATTACAACCTTAGGTACATATTGAACCTTTTGAAAAATGGGCTTTGGATTTTGTAGGACCTATTAGTCCTCCATCAAGACAAAAAATATATATATTAGTTTGCACTGATTATGTTACCAAATGGGTAGAGGCCAAGGCATTACTTTTTTCTAATTAAGCATCTGTAGTTAATTTTCTTTTTGAGGATATTTGTACTCGTTTTGGTGTCCCAAGGGAAATTGTTACAGATCAAGGAGCTCAATTCACATCAAGGCTAGTGGAACAAATGATGGAGAGGTACAAAATCAGACATAGAAAATCTACTCCCTATCATCCACAAGAAAATGGTCAAGTGGAATCTACTAATAAGGTTATTGAAGGGATCCTAAAAAAGACTGTCCATTTACATAGAAAAGATTGGGTAGATAGGCTTCCTGAAGCCTTGTGGGCCTATAGAACTACATGGAGAAGCACAAAAAACCATACTCCTTATGAACTTGTTTATGGAAAGCAAGTTTTACTTCCCATAGAGTTCCAGATTCAAACTTTCAAAATGGCAGTTCAACTAGGACTTGATCTATCAGAGGCACAAAAGCATAGATTGGAGTAGATTAATGAATTGGATGAGATCAGACAAGATGCAGTTCAGAAAACCAGTATAGTCCAACAGCAGAGGGCTAGATGGCATGACAAGTACATCAAGGAAAATAATTTCAAAGAAGGTGACTGGCCTCTCTTGTTTAATTCAAAGTTCACAGATTTCCAAGGTAAATTTCAAACACATTGGCTTGGGCCTTATGAAATTGTGAGAATTTTTGACAATGGAGCAGTAAAAATCACGACAATAGATGAAGAAGAGGTTACTTTTCTTGTGAATGGTCATAGATTGAAGTTGTATCACAAACCACTCTCAAGAGAAGAATTTGTCAAGAAGTTCCAAGAAAACAGTGATGTGAAGTTAATGAAGAAGAATCTTTCTTCTTCATCAACTTAATTGAATTTTATGAAGTCAGAAATATAGAAAAATAAAAAATAAAAAATAAAATAAAAATAAAATAAAAAATAAAGTATAGACATGAAAACCAATCACTGATTGGCATGTTTATATAGAAAAGATGGAGTGAAAATCAGAATCTTTCTGATACTCTAACTTTTCCATTTTGTTTTTTTTCTTTTCTGTAAGCAGCTGTTACAAAATTATAAGTTCATATCCATTTCACTTATGATCCATCTCATTTCATTTCATTCCATCCATATCATTCATTCATTCATACTTTACTTCATTCCATATTTCATTCATCTCATTCCATACTTCATCCACCTCATTTCCATTCCAGAATTTAAAATTTGATGTTTTTTTGCAATTGAATAATACACAATAGAAAATTGCAGGGTACTTTTCCACTCCATTTCATAAATTATAATCCATCCAACTCCATCATTCACTTCATACATATTCCATTATACCATATTTCATAATCCATCTTCATTCATTCCATACAACATTCCATTTACATTCCAAACCACTCCATTCCATGATTCAAGTTCTCTACAGGTACATCATGCAATCAAACAGACATTCTGCAGCCAATCAGACTTTCTGCAGCTAATCAGACTTTCTGCAGCCAGACAGATATTCTGCAGCTACAGAACCTGAAGACACTGACCAACAATTATTTGATTTTGTAACAAAATGTTCCTGCACATCCATGAACAAGTCAAGATCAAGAAGGCATATGAAGACCACAAGAAAATCAAAGCAAAGGCAAAGGTATGAAGTAATTATAATGCCACATCATGAAAAATTTTGGTATATTTTAGCTATGAATAATTCAAAAATTCGTTTTGATTAATTTTATTGATCATGCCGAATAAACCTTCCGCAAAAATTTGGATAAAAATCATTCTATTTCACCATTCCAAAACCCATATTCGATCATCATTTAAAAAAAAATTAAACGGTTAAAGTGCTGAAGTGATTGAGTTAATCACGTCACTAAGAATTTAATGATGATTTTTGAAATATCTCCGCGGTATTTTCACTCATTGATTCTTTTTCTTCACCTCACCTCATTAATTCATTCCGTAACCATTCCTTATCACTCCTTTTCACAGCCGACTCTTAACCATTTCATTCTGTAGAACAAAGTTATATCTGTAACAACTGTTGTCACCGTGAAACAGAGGAAACATTTGGGGAGAAAAAACAACTCGTTAATGGTCATTCTTACCATGAGCAGAAGGCTGGTGAATTGAAGATTGAAGAAGAGTTATGGGCCTCATCATGAGAATAGAACCAGTTGACACTAAATACTTGGAAGGCTACCCTCAAATCCGAGAAATGTTGCAACAATAAGGATGGCTACAATTCCTTGAAAAATTTAGTGGCTCCCACAAAGAGGTTACTAAAACATTTGCAAGGTCATTCAAAGGAACCGAGGTTGAGGTTGGAGATATTAAGTTCACTGCCACAGAGGATTTTATTGCAGAAGCAACAGGACTCCTTAGACAAGGAGAAAGGTGGTTTAAGAACAGAGAATTCCATAACGAATCATGGAAGTAGATCCTCAAGTCACCAGGTATGGATATCACTGTGTTTAAAAAGGGTATCCCTAGTTCTGCATTAAAGAACAAATGGAGAAAGATGTTTCTTATCCTACAAAAATTCATCACTTTTGAAGGTAGATATGGTACTTTCTATGTTTACCATACTAGGTTGATAATGCATTTCCTAGAAGAAGAGCTTAATTTACCCTATTTCTTGCTTAAAATTTTAAAGAAAATGGCTTCAAGTGTCCAAAAGAGAATTCAATTTCTGGAGACAACTTTATACCACCATGGGTTAGTCAAGATTTTGATTGAGCATCATTTGAGCAAAATAGGGGATGATTGGGATAACTTCTTGGTGAGAAATCACTTTCAGGAACCAAAAGAACCTTCACCTGAACATGAACCTACAAAAAGAAGCAGAAGATGGAGACCCTCCAAAATTGAAATTGGTAAGTCAATACAAGAAAATAGTGAAGAAATGATCTCTGAAAAATTAGTTCAGATTAAGGAGCATCTTAATGAAAAGAGAATCATAAGAAGAGTTGCCAAAGAAAAAGGAGAAGGGCCATCTCAACCGAGGAGGAGCCACAGACTAAGGGGTATAATAAGGAAAACAAAAGTTAAACAGACTGGGGTTATAAACATAGAAGACGAAGAAACACCTACTGAGGAGGATTTTAACGAAGAAGTTCCAGAAATTGATCCTGCACAGCAAGAAATTTACAACTATGTTGAAACATTCGAGAGAAAAGCTTCAGAGAGTAGGGACATAACCCCTAGTCCTCCACTGTCCGAAATTGATGTGCTAAGAAGAGATAGGTACGAGCTCGAAGTACTTAATAGACATATCAAAACTGAGAATGATATTCTGAGGGAACAAGTTAAACTAAAAACCAGTATGAACTCAGCCCTATCTCTACAAATGGACAAAGTGGAAAAGGCTAATGAAAAGTTGAAAAAGAGGAACAAAAAGTTAATCAGGGCACTTACCAATTTAAGGTTCAAGTTAGTCATCAGAAAACCCAGAAGGCCTTTAACTACTAGACAAAGCAGAAGAAGAGGATTGGATGTTCTTGCAGAGGTCTCTGAGTTCATGGAATAGTTACATGAGGACATGCAAGAATCTAGCAGTGGGGGTATGTTGAGCTCCAAAAATGTTCTTTCTTCCACCACATTCCATTCCATTTCTTTCATCCATTATTAATCCCAAGCTCAAATGATCAATGAAATTAGTTAAAATTGCTTTAAGAATGAATATTGTGGCTAACTTGCTATGTTTTTATGTTTGTGTCATTGTAGTGCTTTTTGAACTGAAACTAGCTACAGAATGCAGACATTCTGTAGCTAGTTGCCAATTCTGTAGCCAGATTCATGTTTATACACGTTCTAGATGTCATCTTGGATAAAAGCACACATGGGTGTATTCCACGTCATGTCCTCATCATTTGTTGCCCTCCATGAAGATTGAACAGAATTCTGTGCGTGGTTAAGCACGTGGAAACTTAAACTAGGAGGTAGACTCCTAACAGGATAAGGACAGTCCAGATTCTGTTACGTGATCATGATCAGAGTCCTAGTTTAGTTTCTATTAGGAAAGACAATAATCCCCGTATTATCTCAAGTTCTGTTATGTAAATTTGCTATAAATATGCTTGGGAAACCGAGAGACAAAGGTTAGATTTTGCTTGGATTTTATGTTTCATTGTTAGATCTTTGAAGTCCGTGAATACTCTATTTTGAGGTGATCCCTCTTTAATGAAAGAAGCAACATTTCCTTGAATGCGTTGAGTCAATTTTGAGCTATATTTCTTGCTACTCTGGTGGTAGAGGGCCCCTGCCTCCTGGGCGGCCTTGTTTATACAGTAGATAAGTGTTTTAATCTCGCTTTTATTTCTAGTTTTAGTTTCACTTTTATTTCACCTTATGTTCATATTTGTTTATATTTACTATCACAGCCAAACTTACTCTAATCAACCCTTCCAAAATATCATTATGAATAATAAGGCACAACTGTGATAGTGTAGATTTAGTTGCATTTAATTTTGTTAGTTATCACAGTTAAGACTTACTCTAATAAAATTTTCCAAAATATCATTATAATGGATAAGGCATAACTGTGGTATTGTAGGTTTTAGTTGTTAAAGTTTAAACCAAATAGCATAGCCAATCTTACTCTTACAAAGCTCTTCCAAAATATCATAACAATGAGTAAGAAGTAACTGTGGTGTCTTGGACTTTAGTTGTATTTGCTTTCAGTCTTGTGTTTTTGTTCCATTGCTTTGAATGATATAGCCATACTCGTTCTCACAAACTCTTCCAAAACATCATTCATACTGAACGGGATGAACTGTAGAATTCCTTAGGTTAGTTGCATGATAAATTAGTTATAGCACTCCGGAGGTAGAATGCATGTGGTTCAGTTCAGTCATTTCATTTTCAGTTTGATAATGGCTTTTAATTTAACACTGTTGACTGTAGACTATAAGTACCCTAGTTTAGTCTTAACTTAGTTCACTGTGTTAACATTCTAGTGTAGTTTCCATCCATTGCATTTCAAATTGTATTAGTTGTTAAATTTAAACACCACGGTCTTCATTATTTACAAAACTTATTTTGTTCCAAACTCATACTAACACATAATTATCTAGACAGAAGGTAGTATCAGTCTAAGGCCTAGAGTAATTTTGCAACCTTTTTACCATTTCAAAAACAAGCCTTTTCTCAAAGACCATTCTAAAAGGAAATCCATAACTTTTTTGTGAGGCCTAGTGGTGCTAGATTGAGTCGCAGAAGAAAGTAAGAAGCTAGTTTAGAATAGAAATCTTATAGTGATACAAATGTTCTTTTCCAAATATATTTTAATAGACCTTTAATCATGGATGAGATGTTGTAACATTGTAAGTTGATTGTTTGATTGTTTAGTTAGGAGAATTTCATTTACACTTAGCTGCCCATTTCTCAAGCTCTTCCAAAAAATCTTTAATGAATGAATTGGACAAGTTAAGCTCATGTTGTGATTTATTTTCTTGAAGTCATAATCAAGCTTTGTAATTTTCTAGCCATAGTTTAGGCTTTGTTTTGTTTCAGTATTTGCATTTTTCATTTGTCATCCATAGTTTAGGCTTCACTCTGTTCTTCAACCAGTAGTTTCTTTCCACCAGCATTTAGTTCTTTCCCTTGTGAACATAAAACCATAAAAATCCAAAAACATTATAAAAAATTAGACACAACTTAGTGAGAAACAATTACCTAGGCACATATAGTGCACCACACTTCAGAAGTTTACCAACCCTGGTTGACAATTGATGAACTCAATTCAGGAGACTAGGTTGAGCACAAATATCTAGAACCAAGGTACACCGCCCTCTAGACCTATCTTCTGGAATAAATGATCTAATGTCGACAAAAGGCAGTCCACCATAGGTGAGGCAATAAGAGGTCCTCAACTAAGGCACAAAAGAAAATAGTAGAGCGACTGACAGACGGACACCAGGGGTGATGATGAAATGGGGGGTACTAAGTAGTGGATGGACGACTTCCCTTGTTAGAGCATAAAGGGCATGGATGCCCTGGTAGCGTCTGACACAATATCATGATGGATAGGGGACAATGGGACTGGAGGCCATAATTTGCGACACGAGAGAGGGGCGAAACAACGAAGGATGGAGGACTATAGCGGGATATAAAGGGACTCAGTATAGACTCCATGAATGTGATCTCAAATTGGATGCTCTAAACAAGGGCGACTCAATGGTGATGCCACATAATAAAGTTCCAATGGGGTACCCTAGAAACATGAGTACAAGATGGTAACTCACGACAAAAATCGACACGGTCATGGAAAAGTATGGAGGAAAAGTGGTGCCCCCAGTACGAGTGTTACAAGTGAAGAAATTCGATTTTGAGGAGGGGTAAAGTGACGCTTCCTGGATAAAAATTATCCTGGTGAAGTATCAAATCACTTAAAAACTAACAGATACCCATTTGAGGGCTCGATGAGAGCTTTCCAACAGTACATATGGTTCGTCAAACTGAGCTATAATTTGGCCGCAGTAGTTGAATGAAAAATCATGGGTTTTCTTTTAATAAAGCATTTTCCCTCCAAATTCACTCATTTTCATGTGGAGCTGTGGTGAATTTATAGAGGAGAGAAGGCACTAAATCTTGCGCAAAGCGTAGCAGACAAAATGACCATTGGAATCAAGATCTAGCAGTTGCAGGTAAGAGGCCTAACCCTACTCTTTCATATCAGTGGATTGAAAGTTTACTTTAGGTCCCCAAAGCTCATGAACAGGCTAGGTCACACTTTTAGGGGTCTGTTCTACGACCTGGGTAGCAGGTTCTGGGAAAAAAATTGTGACCTATCCCTAGAAATGACCTGAAAAGTGTGACCTGTTGGAGAGAGGGGGTTTCAGTGCTATTTTTTGCCAATATATAAGATTTTTATGGTTTAGGGGCATACATGACCCCAGGAATGTTGTGGTCATGAAAAAATGTATTTAGAAAAATGGGAATCCAAACACATTTTAATGATGTGGTGCGCCATTTTTTTTCGTTATGGTTATGCAGTTTGAGAAAGGGAATGAAGGATTACCAATATATTTTGGTACTGAATATATGAATCAAATGGAATTTAAGTTTCTAGGTTGGCATACATGGTGTCACTATTCCAAAGAGAGGATTTGGAGATAATGAACTGGTGATCTCCTAGAGATCCCATAGGTTGGTCAAAAACAATGTCTAGGGGACTGTTTTTCTGATGTAAGATGAAGGAATGATGAGGGGTATCATACCTAGAGTGATATGATGTTATATGGGACTCTAGAGGTTCTTCTAAATAGGGAAGAATGATGGTACTAGAGTAAACACAACTAGATGCACTAGGAGAGTTATGAAGAATTTCTTCTCCTGGTCTCTCAAATATGGGTTCCCCCTTACCCTAACATTGGGTGTCAATGTAATGGCCACAAGGTGTATGTGGTTCGAATGCATGGGTTCGATGTAAGGGGGGAAAGATAAAGTCAGGGGTGGTAAATAATTCCATAATGTGGTCATTATAATAGAAGATGGGGTGACTAGTGGAAGAAACATCACTTGACGTGGCGAAGCTACTTGACTCATCATCATGAGAAGAGAGGTTCACATGTGCATCATCACAAGGGGTGACAAAAGAGTAAGCAGATAAAGGATCTACCGATGTTGAGCCTAGGGTAATCGTTGAAGGGAGGTCAGGCAAAACATCAGGGGAAGTCTCCAAGGGGACTTCCACCGAGGGTCTCATGGATGATGATAGGTAGAAAATGGTGGACGAAGGCTCTGCCATCTCAACATCAGGAGGGGGAATGTCAATGGGAGCATTCGTGTCCTCTGGTTTTGCCGAAGAAAAATGTGCAAATAAGGGAGAGATGGTCTCATTGCACTTGGCCTCGTATTGGCGAATTGCTGCTAGAGGGGTGCAGAAATCATTGATGCGGGGACAGATGTGAGTATAGTGGCCATGGAAATCGCACAAACCATAGGGGTGATTAGTGCACAAATTTTTTAGTTTTGGGACTTAATCGGGTATAGTAACATAAACCTCAGGGATATCAGACTTCAGAAACGTCTCATTCACCATGGATTTAAGGTGAGGTAACTCTGGACAAGTATGGGTGGCGTTACCGACAACATCACACAAAGTACACTAGATAGTGCATTTTGGCGACCGAGGATGGGCAAGGTTTGTCGGGGTGGCCTTGTCTTTGGTTGCCTCCATGCGAGCTTTACCCTTCTTACCCGAAGCAGTCGCGAAAGGAGGTGGTTCCTGTTGAGGTGGCTGAGGCACTGTTGTAGCGGGAGAAGTCATGGATACCAGTTGAAGTGGGGCAAAGCAAGATAAGGTTTTGGTTGACCAGACGAGGTAGCGGCTAGAGGATCAAGGTACTAGATGGGAATCCCAAGGGCCAGGTTAGGAAGAGAGAGAATGGACATGATAGGTACCATATATACTCCTAGGGGGGGAGCTAGGAACTGTATCTGACCAGAGGGTTAATGGCCAGGCAGGATGGATCATAAATGGTTAAAGCCTAGAGGAAGCATTCTTGGAGAGTAGAGAGGCTCATGGATACGAGATGAAGGGCCAGGAGGAGGAGGTCTATAAGGCTAAATCAAAGGGCTAGGAGTAGGCCGCAGAGGGAGAGGAGGTTATTGAATAGATGAAGCAGGCTGCTTGAGGGCAGCCTGAGACAATTGCATCATGCAAACATTCGATGAGATGGGATTAGAGACAAGAGGAGGAATACCAGGGAATGTACCAAGCAATGAGGACTCTTTTTAGACTTTGGTTGAGAGACTGGTCAAAGGATCGATGGTTTTCTTATTGGCCACCAAAGAGATAGTGGACTGAGGGTACGTCTGAGACTTCGGTTCATAATATGTCAACTGGTCAATGGTGACTATATTTCCTTTATGAGGGAAGTACATCTTGTGATGGATAGTGGATGGGACAATAGAAATCGCATAAGTGTAGCTATGACCCAATAGAACGTTGTAATCTAAGGGGGCATCTATGACTTATACATCAATGCAAACGATCTTTCCCGCAAGAGTAATAGGAAAATTGCGAAAAAGTACAATGGGCTGGGAGGCGTGGACATCCCATGCTTGGAGAGTGATCATGGAAAGAGCTAACTTAGGTGATCAGAGATGCTTCCAAACTTAAGAAAACATCACACAGGTCGATGCCACTTCATAAATAATGCACTGGGAAACGTTGGTGTTCCGGATCTTGAATGGGATTTGGAAGGTGACAGAAGGAGGGAAAGGAGGATGTTCTGGTCAGTCAACATAAAAAAAAATCAATTGATCATCAGAATGATCTACAACACACATGGCAGATAGTAGAGCTTTTCATTTTCAAGGGCACGATTGGAGGAGTTCCAGCGTTGAAATGGCAGTAGGAGATTTCGCCAAATCATCTACTATGCTATACGAATGGGAAAATTTTCCAAAAGCAAAATTTTGGCATAGTGGTCCTTTATGGATCTTGGTATGAACCTATGCCTTAGGATGAGGGATCTAAAAGGGACCATTATGCGTCGAAAGAGGCTCTGTAGAGAATGAAGGAGGCGGCTCGGGGACACACGTAGTGGGAGGCTTGTTGTACTGATGTGACCAAGTCTAAAGATTGATGTTTATGGTTAGCGGTTGAGCATAGTTCATCACGAGAATCTTGTAATCAGAGGTACCATATGGAAGAGGTTGAGTGGCTACCTATCCTTTAGGTGGTTGGGCAGCCAGAAATCCTTGGTGAGGGAAAGGATTAGTAAGCACAACCGGCTAACTAGGCACAACATTGGGAGGGACAGAAGGGGAGGCTTGATGTTCTCACAAAATTTCTTGAGACTCCCAAATCTGCTTCATATGTTGTAAAAAGTGACAATTATGCATGTAATGACCATAAAAACCACAACGAGAACAACTTTGGTTCATCGGAATAGGGCTGTCCTGCTTGGGCTGAGTGCCCTATTGCTGGTTAGCAGTGTTAGGTGCATTATTTTAAGGATTAGGTCGAGGATTATAGAAAGCATATTTATTTTGAGTGCCTATCCTCATCTCTTTTGAGGGATGAGGATTAGTCGCGTCTTATTGTGCATACACCTACCCCTGAGGGGGTGGTGGTTGTTTTTGCGGGGGTTGAGAAGGCAAGGGAGGCAGAGGTGCTAATGCTGGAGGAGCTAGAGCACCAGGCTATGGGTACGGATAATAAGGAGGTTGGGTGAAATTGTGGTAAATGGAGGTTTGACAAAAATAGGAGGCATGCCATATCCTGGATACGTGCTACCAGTAGGGGGGAAAGTACAGGAGGTGCTACCCTCCCCCCCCCCAACCAAGAGGAAGACCATAGCCCATGGGAGGTTGAGAATATGGATTAGAGAGAGCTCCAATGATACCTTCGGCAGCATGAGGTGCCCCTGGTGCATTGGCACCACCTGGTCTAAGAAGATCAGGTAGAACGGTATAAACATAACTCGACTGAGCATAGATCAGGTCATATTTTAATGCCATTTGGAGACTGGCTTCTTTGGTTCGAGGAAAATGCGATGTGACATTTTTACCGATAGGAGGCAAGAGAGATCTCAGGAACCAATCCCTATAGACACGGTCTTCACAGGTAGGGGCTTGAAATAGGCTCTTTCTTCTCAGCCATTCCTGGACATGATCAAATAGGTGGGTCATAGAATATTGACAGAAAGAAGTCAAAATTCTGATACGAGTGTCATAAAAAAGAGGAAGTTGGAAATAAGAAAAAAAGGCCTCAGCAAGATTCGTAAAGGTGGTATGAGAGGAAGGGGCCTGAGCAACATAACAATTAGAAGCTTCACCACTAAGAATACGTTGGAACAACTGAAGATGGATAAAGTCATCAGTAATGGAGTTAGATGAACACGACATGTGGAAATATTGAACATGATTTGTAGGATCTTCTATAGAAAGGCCTTAAAATGTGGGGATGTCGAAAGGGAGCTTAGTCGGCATAGAAGGCCAAATAGTGTCATGGTGTATAGGGTCATTTATCAACTGGTCAAAATCGGGAAGGCTAAGGCCTGCCATGAAGGAGAGAAAGGGTGCAACTGGGGTAGTGTCCGTTGCGGTCCCACTAGTGGTATTCCCATCATGAGGTCCGGGGTTACCACCAAAATTAGGTCCTGCACCAAACATGGTGAAGGTGACAGGGGGAGGACTGAAGGCAGAATGAGAAGGAGAACCCAATGAACCAGAAGAAGAGTTAGAGTGCAGACTCGGAGGAGGAATAACTCGAATCCTACGTGGAGGAGTAAGTCTTCCTACCAGAAACTGAGGATGAAGGCCAAAAAGTCTCTGGGATAAATGCCTTGGTGACAAAATGATGACAATACAAACATGGCACAAGGGAAAAAGAGACCGACAAGGGTAAGGAGGTGTAGGATCAACTGATTAAAATGTCAAAACAAGGGTAGAGAGGTGCAGGATCAATTGATTTCAATTTTTTAGATTCCTTACTTGGCAATGTTAACAAAGCCCTTTTTCGCTTAGTGTGTGTGTAAAGTGTGTAAATTTTAATTTTTAAAACCCAGACATTTGTAGAGAAAAAGAAAAAGTGTGTTGTGTAACTGAAAATAAACCTGCAGATAACAATATTTGAAACTGAAATAACAGTGAATAAATAGTTAATAATGCAATAATCTAAACCCAAGGAGGCGGGGCTTTTAACAAGTAGTCTGTAGGTGGGCAAAACCTAGTCAAAACACACCAAAATAGCCAATAGATATAAGGTTGGGAGGGACAGGGATCTGAAGGTCAAAATATGATGGAATGTGGTGCAGACAACAACAACAAATCAGAGGAAAAATTGTTGTAAATGAGGTGGTGAAAGGCTATCTCCTAGAGGGAAATGGATTGAACCCTAGAGGAAAAGCCAAAAAAAGCTAAATGAGGTAATTTGAATGGATAGAAAGTTGGTCCGAAGTGGATCTGAAGGTGAGGTATCAGATTTGAAAAATGGTTGAACTCTCTGAAAATTTCAGATAACCTGCTGCAGATAAAAATCTTCCACAAAGTGTGGAGGGTATTGAAGCCCTAGGGGCTAGGTTCCCACTTATTTAAGTAAAAAATAACAATTACAGGTCCAAAAGGGGCAGAGACGGAGGTTAGACAACCCTGAACGAAGGCCCTAGAAAACCTAGAAAAATTTCAGAAAAACTCCTGTAAAAAATCTAGTTCGCAATTTCTGACTTGTTTGAGGCAGAGGTTGCAATTTTTGGGCTGATTCCCACTTCCTGAAGCTCCAGGTCATAGGTTTTGGGAAAAACAGTGCGACCTGCACTTCCAACACTCTTGGTAGAATATTTCAGAAAAATTTTCGTCTTAGCTGCGGCTGATGTCTGTCACCTGCACAATAGGTCCGAAAACACACGAAAGTTAGAATTTTTATTGTTTTAGGGTTTTATATGTTAAAAAAAATATCAAGAAAAGAAAAAACAAGAGGCTGAATAGAAATCCTGGGGTTTGAAGCAACTGGATATGCAAGGATCAGAAAAAACAACAGTGGTCGTAATTGTAAAACTGTGTGGAGTCGCCAGTTGTTAGTATGAGTCTTAATCCCAAGTGTATGAAGAAATACCACTTTATTTGTGCATAAAAATTATCCCTAACAACAAACGTGGCTGCCAATATCCTCAAATCTACAGTTAGGTGATCAAGATAAACGCTGCAAAAATCTAGATCTATGCATTAGAATACATTAAGTAGTAGAAAAAAGAAGATTTACTCCATGCATCTAATAGACAAGACAAGAATATGTTGAATGAATTTTGTATTAATGGCACCTGGGAGGAAAACACAGAAAGGTGTTACTAGTTCTCCTCAATGGGATGGGTTCTTGTAAGTCCTCAGCACTTCAGATCTAAAATTCCTCGCTCTTGATGGTGTAGAAAACGTAGATAAAAATGGTAGCAAATATGACTATGATGGTGGATCAAAGTCAGACCAAAAGTATAGATCCGGAGTGATCTTTAGGAAACAAAAGGTGGTAAATGAATGGGAAAACCCTTCTATTTATAAAAAAATATTGAGTTAGTCTAGATATTGCTGCATAATTAAAATATTATTAACCAAATAAAGATCCAAATTTTATGGAATATTTTATTATATTTGTTGGAGGGAAAAGGAATTTGACTTGGGTCAAATCCCTTTATTTGTAAATAATAAATAAATAAATGGTTTAAGTATCATTTTAAGGATGTGGTTGAGTAATAGTCAAATAAATAATTATTTATTTAATTATTTATGGGTGATTTAGTCATATTTAATAAAGAATATTATTCAAATAAGGTTTAAATAATTATTTTTAGAAAATAATAAGATAAATAATGATTTATCTAATTAATTTTCTTGTATTGGGTTAAATATAACTAGGAATATTAATTAAATTGTTGTTTAACTTATTATTCCTTGAGGAAAATTAAAAAAAATGGATATTTATTTAATATTTCCTCATAGGGTTTCCTATTTAGACCATAAACAACTTAATAAAGGTGGTTTACTAAATTATTTTCATAGTGAAAGCAATTTTACTTAGGGTAAAATTGGTCTTACATGTTGTACTTGGGTCCATCTAATGATAATAGGTTAGATGACCAAAAAATGGTGTGACAACTATGAAAATATTTAAAAGTGATAATTAATAAGGAATATTGATTCAACCCCTTCTCAGTATTTCCAACAACATGGAGAGACATGTAGAAGTAATATTCCAGGTAGTATGGAGGAAAACATAAATAATATCATTCCCTAAGCATCAAAGGAAAAAAAGAAATAATTTCCATTGAAAAATGTGTGGGAATATATTAGTGTTGGTAGTGAGTAGAGTGCAGAGATATGAGTCGGTGTGCACCGATGAGAATAGGCCACGTGTACCTAGGCTTATAAGAACATTTCAAGAGTTCTTGTGCAAAAGTAGAGGGGTGAGAGTAGAGAGCTCTATGTGATAGTGTATTTTCTTTTAGAGTGGAAAGTGTGTAGTGAGATTTGTGTATTAGTGGATGTTGTTGAGAATAACAATGGGCAGTTGTAGGTTGAGCAAAGGATAGAGTGTGGCATGGGATGAGTAGAAGAAATTATATAAAGGAGAAAGTATCTGATATCAGGAAAAGTAGCTACCATGTTCAAATAACATTAGTTCTTTATTGAGTGTGCATTGGAGCTTGCATATAGGAAGTTGGTGCTTCCATATCTAGTGGGTGTCTAAAGAAAGCTTAGGGGTTGGTGCCTCCTAAAAATTCGTGATTACATAAATACAAGGAGCCACAAGTTGGTTCTTGAAATAAATATGGGAAGTTGGTGCTCCACATGGTTCTTGTCATAATTTAGTCATGTGTCTACAAAGGAAGGGAGTTGGTGCTTCCCGCTAGTGGGTGGTAGTAAACAATCAAAGGGATTTTATGCTTCCTATGAGTGGTGTCCCACAAAAAAATTGATGTAATAAAGTAGGTGCTCTTTTTTACATCATAATAATAATAAATATTTTGTGGTTTTTCTCCTGGAAGGGTTTCCACGATAAACCTGAATGTTCATGTGTTTTTTTAGTGTCAATATGTTCAGTGATAAAAATTATCCTTCAATTTATTTTCTAGTAGTCCTAGGTCAAAACTTTTGTCTTCTAAAACAAGTTTTCAAATAAATTTTGGTCACTGCATATGGTCTAGGTCAGAAATTTTTCTCCCCTCATTCCATCCATAGCCATCTGACATCTCAGAGGTCATGTCACTCATAGTCATTTAGAGTCTTACGTTATTCACTCCATCTCGATCTAGGTTTGTTGTCTATGTGTCCTTGTTTTTCCACTGAAAAGTCTAAAAATGTCAACAAAAAGGGTGAAAAAGCCTTCATTTTCATCATATCAGTATTTTAAAGGGAGTTAGCATAGTTAGGGAATAAGGTAAGATGATTTTTCTTATTTTGAATCTTGTTTCATTTTCAAATTGTTCCAAAAAGGAAAAACTATCCTCAAATTTTCTTGTTTCACTAAAAGACAAAAATTCATTTCAAGATGTTATAAAGAGGAAAAAGAAGGCTTTCTAAACTCATTTTTTCTTTTAATGATTGGTACAACTCCTCTCTTACCTCAAGTTTGTTCCATAATTGTCAATGTTTCAAATAAAATCAAGGAATTTGCTTCAAAAATACTTTGTTACGCATCTGAAGGGCTTTGTTACACATCTGTAGGGCTCTGCTACGCATCTGGGAGAGTGTGTTATGCATATGGGAGAGAGTTAATTTTTTGGTATTTTTCTCCTAAATCACTCATCCAAGCTCCAGGATCATTTCCATGAGTTTTTAAAGCTTCTTCAATAGTAAGTAAACACCTCATATCATCCTTAAGTCAATTTATCAAGCATAGTCTTGATTTTCTTTCTTACCACATTTTTCACTACGTTTTCACTTCTTCCTATCATTGAATTATTTTAGTGGACTAAACCATAACTCTATCATCTAATACTATGATACACCTTCCCCATACCATAATATATCATTCCCTACCATTCAAAACCTCCCTTCACTTCATTCCCATAAAACCTTAAAATCCTACTATTTTTCTATTACAAAATTAGGAAATCCCTATGTTTTCATGATTTGATCAGCCTATTTACAGCCATTTAACCAAATTTCACATTAATTTTGAAGCCAACATAAAACCCTATCTCCTAATATTTTTGTGAATTTTTCTTGGCTTCACTACCCTTCATCTCACCCTCCAAAGCTACCCTAGCCCTGTCCTTCATTTTTCCAGATTTAGTGCACATACCTAATATATCATAAACACCTAGGGTTTATCCTTATAATATATATTATGGAGAGAGAAAAAAATCCACAGAGGAGGGAGCCAAAATAGAGTTGATTCCTACACATTATGATATTCTATGAGAAAATCATGGAAGAAGACTGTCATATCCAATTGACAAGCTTATTTCCCACTAGTTTCAATATTGTAAAGGCCATCATTGTAGGTGTAGAGTTAAAATTATCGGTAGATGTGATTTCTTAAGAAACAAGTATACCTATTCATGGAAAAAAGTGGTTTAAGGGCATGGACATAGAACTTGAAAATTAAAAATTGTTCCTCAAAACTTATTCTAGAGAAAACCATGAGTACATATTCCCTTTCAGGCACCTCCTTCACATATATGCTACTTTGATAAGGTTAATTATGAAATATTTCACATGTGAAAGGAGATTATATAGGTTGTATAGGTACCATATCATATTATTGATGCACTTTACCTCTACTAAACCACTTGACTTGCCACATTACTTGTACAAAAGTTTGCTTTGAATGACCGAGAAGATTCAGAGTAGAAACAAAGATCATGACCCAAGTATTTTCCACCATGGTTTGGTCAAAATCATTGTTTTGCATCATCTCTCACCCATCAACATGACTTAGGAAACCTTCATGGAGAAATTAGTAGCAACGCCCATCGTTAGTCCTCATGTCATGCATAGCACACCATCACCATAAATATCAACACAACTAATGGAGGTTGGCTCTTCGAGCATGGAAACTCAGATTTCAAAGGCTCCTAGGATTGTTTAGATTACTCACACCTATGATAAGGGAAATAGATAGTTATTTTCTCCCAAATCCATCAAAACTATATCTAGACTTGATACTATACCTGATAAAAGATAAATAGAGGAGAAAGCACTCATGCATCAGATTGAATCACCATTACACCAACAGGACGAAAAAGCACCCCTAGATGTTGACATGGCATAAAAATTTGATGATAAATAATTTGAGGAGATCATAAAGCATAAGGGTGAGGAAATAACAGAGTTGAGGGAGATTTTCTCCAGTACAAATTCCAATATTACATTCCTACAACAAGAAAATCTCCAGTTAAAGGTAAAATTGCTTCTCCAAGACAAACCTAAAGTACATGTTGATACAGAAAAGGGAAATGGAAAAGAGATTTTAGATGATTATGAGATAGAGGATTTATAGGTTGAAACAAAAATAATAAAATGAAGGAAAATGGGCCTCAAAAAGGCTCTTCAGAGAGAAAGATAATCAACAGCTCCTAAACCACCTTGGCAAACCTTTGATGAGCTCATTCTTGATGAAATCAACCAAGATAGAGAGTATTGGTTTGATCAGGTCAATTGGCACCTTAAGACATTGTTGAAGAAATCAAAGAAGAAAAATAACCTCTAGAGTCATATGTCCAATCATTATTTCACAAAAAACAAAATTTCACAAATCAGGCTCAAAGAGGTGAAAAAGAAGCTTAAAGAGGCTCAAATGAAGCTTAAAGAGAATGAAAAATTATACCTCCTTGCCGAGGAATATATGGATGTTTAGCCCACCCTAAACAGGAATTATAGAAGGAATTTTGGACAAATTTGAGCACTTTTTTGCATTTTTGGTGATTTTTGCACTAAACTGGAGTTCTAGCCTCCACAGATGCATAGCACCAAGGTGTTAATATTTTTCCTAGGGAACCTACATGATGAATCACTTACATGGTTGGTGGAATTTTGATGAGTAAACCATAGATAAAGAACCCTTTTTGTATGACAAGCTCTAATTTGGAATAAAAATCCAAAAACCACAATTTTTCTATGCTATTACCAATATTTTTGACCAAACGTTATGCATTTGGAGTAATATTGGGAGAATAGATTTTTAGAGGCCTTCCCATGGGTGATTTTTAAAAATGTAAGATGTTCTCGAAACTAGACACATAAGGATAGTTGACCTATCTTCCATATTTTCATTTGGAGTCCTAAATGTTCATCAAAATCAGTTCGAAAAAGTTGTTACACATTTGTAAAAAGGTGTTACGGATATATAAAAAGGTGTTATGCATCTCGATAGGATTCTTCATGACACTTGTCAAGCCCCAAAAAAGTCATATTTTCGAGGTTTTTCTGTCCTTTGAGCTGTTATTTGAGTAATTGAGTTGTTTTTTTATTCTTATCATGAGGAAACATGTAGTTTAATCTCAGGGACACACACTCCTACTCATTAGTTGAATTTGAGGTAATGGTTTCTAACCTCTCTATATTCTAGGAAGTGACTCATATTATGTAATTATGATGCATTTTGGATGGGATTTCAACCCCATGCAGTGTAATTTTTCATATTTTCTATAAGTAGACCCACTTTAGTATTTTATTGAGTTGGATAGTATTTTTTTGGAAGTGGAGCTATTGTACAAGGCTTTTGGAATGAAATCAAAGAAAGTGTTGCAGAATTTGTGTTGAGAATCCTGTGGTATGCCTTGGATAATTTTTTCTTTCCCTATATGTTTATCTTATGATGTTGAATGATATGTTTTCCCTATTTCATATACATTCTTTTATGTGTTTATATTGTCATTTTATAAGTAGAAATCATGGCTTTTCATGCTCTATCTTAAGAATATTTACATTATATGTTTATGTTTTTCTAAATTAATGAATTCACCTCAATGATCATTCATATTTTCTATTATTTCAACGTATAAAAAATGAAAAACTAAGCATTCTTTAAAGCTATCTACCTGGCCTCATCTATTTCTCTACTACTTTACCTTGAAATTTGACCTAAACCCTAGACCTAGTCTCCTTATTGTCATTCCTATTGAGCGCTGAAACACAAAAAAATACCCTATTTACTAATATTATATACCTAGAATAAGATCATTAGATATTAAGTCATTCCATTGGCTACAAAGTGACATTGAGAGAGACATCTCTAGTCCTTGTAGGGCTAGCTACCTAACCTAAAGCATAGTCTCTGGTTAGCTTCCTTCAATCCCACTCTCAACCTTGGGAAGTTGGGGGGAATGATAACATTTTTTGCGTCGTTTCTAGGGAGAGATTGAAAAAATTTACCTAGGAATATTTCCTTAGTCCTGTGAATTTTAGACTTATGAGAGAAAATTTATAGCATTTGAAACAGGTTGAGTTCTGAAATTAGAGCCAATGTCCAAATTCCTATCTAAGATGGATCCTAAAAGACATACTACGTCAAATCGATACTGAAATCCCTCACAAATTGTAAATGACCCTCAGAGTCTTTCAAGAAATAATAAAACTAAGTCTCATAAAGTTGGAAGAGCTATTCCTCCACTTGTTAAATAAAGTTCCTTTCCTACGAGATTTTCTTCAGAAAATTTATCCTATAATTCAAAATTTGAAACATTTGTTTCAGAAAATATATTTAATCTTATTGATTTTGAGACCTTTGTACCATTTTTTGAGTCTTCTTATTCTAAGGTTGATAGTGAAGTCTGGTCTATTTCCTACAAAATTAAAGGCTTCATGGATAAATTTCAAGAAACTTCAGAAAGATCTTATTTCCAATACCAGCAACACGCTTTTGTTTCACCACTTGTCATTAAACCTTCTTACACGTCTACATTATCATCTGTTTCTTTCATTCCATCATTACCTCTGTAATGTTTTACTCCATCAGCACCTTTACAACCCCCTCCATTGATCATGGCTAGATTCTCTTCACTGATCCTACCCCAACAACTCATGACACTACATCAAAATTATGGTAAAATATTTCCCTTTTTCTATGGAACATCAGAGGTCACTTCTTTCCAACACATTTTCAAAGTCATTTATTTTAGATATCTTGAAGAGATTGACAATGATGGTGCCAATATGTGCATCATAGCACAAAGTTTCTCAGGAGAGGTTAAAAAATTGTTCCACTCTCGCATAGATGTTTCAATAGCTACTTAACAGCAACTGATTGACTTGTTCATGAAAAAATGGGAGGAGAAGAAGAACCCATCATAGATATTAGTTGAATATAATGCCTTGAAAAGGAATCCCAATGAGTATGTGAAATAATTTACAACTACATTCAATAAAATATATGATTCAATTCCTGAGAATATCAAGCCTCCTATAGGCCTTTCTTTAATTCATTACCCTGATGTCTTTCATCATGACATGGGTTACCAGCTGAGGGAAATAAACCCATCAACTCTTGAAAAAAGGAAAAGAAACGAGTGAGTGTGGAAGCTAATTTGATCATCAAAAATTCTAAAATAAAGATGAAGAAAAGGGTCACAATCAAAGAGGAAACATGTAATTCACATGAGGGAAAATTAGAAATATTTATCAAAGCCATGGACAATATGATGGATAAATTTTCCATCGTTGATATACAAGTTGAACCCTCTATTACAAATCCAATTTTCAGGGGTCAAAATCAGCAGACACAGTACAAGATCAAGCAAAGAAAACAAAGGTGGCAGTATCCACAAAAGCAGTAGAAAATTCTCACTCCATTTTAGTAGAACTACACAGAAGGTCCAGATGAAGAATATGAATAAGAATTTCTGGCAAGAATAATTTATTTGAGGAAAATCAGCAACATACTTTCCTCACTGAAGAAGATTAGTTTTCTGCAGAAATTTATGCACTGGATGATCAACAATATTTCTTGTCAAATGACGACATTATATTCATACAAACAAAACATTATTAGAGGGGATATCAAAATGCTCTTACTCAATTACAGAGGTAGTGTGGTTTTAGGGGTAGTAATGTTACTATAACCTCCAATTAGAAAAAAACATTTCTCAAATAGATGCTCATTATAAATAAATTTCCACTCCAATTCAAAGAAAATAAAAATGACATGTTGTGCCTAATTATGCTAAATGAAATGAAGCTTCTGCCAAAGGTCAGAAGAAGGATAAAGAAATATAGGATGGAGGATAGAAGAAACATATTTCACACAAAGATCAACACAAGAAGAAATATGCATCATTGAAAGAGGTAGAAAAATATTCTGCCCTTTTTAGTCTTGAAAATGAAATCAAAAAGTTGAAAGTTTCCATTCGTATAATTGAAATAGTCAAGAATGACCAATATAAGTTTCAAGTATCTAAGTTTCATAGGGTGAATCAAATGTCTGAGATGGTTAATGTGAGTGATGGTTACCTGAAAATTCTATTTGGTCCTTCTTTTGATGGAGATTTAGAAGATAGTGAGGTCCCTCATTTTTATCTTAGCCTCAAAATCTATGTTTTTGTCCTCCATAATCCCATACTTGATTCTAGTGCCTCTCATAACTTCATGCCCAAGGCCAGTATGGACAAATTAAGCTTGTATATTGCAATATCTTACCATGATTTTTATCCATTTGATTAAGGGAGGGTGAAATGTCTTAGCCTCATTAAGGACCCAATGGTGTCTTTAGAGAACATCCAAACTAAAATGTCCTCATGGATGTTGTTGTAGTTTATATCCCTCCTCGATAGGAATGTTGGTCTTTCGGTCATCGGGAGAACATATTAAAGGTACCTTGCAGCTTGAATTTTCATATGCTATGTAATATTCCCAATTAGCCCAAGCTAATGAGAATATACAATTTTATTTCATTGTTCTTGTTGCATGAATAAAATTGTAAAGGAGGATCAATAAACTCCTGGAACATCAAAATAAATCAATGCCCCATGTGAACATGGCTAAATCTGGGCTACTTTAATAAAGCCCCTTATGTGTGAAAGGGATTGTAACAATTTACTAGGTCAACAGGACCAAATCCACAACGTTGTTCAGATGCAATGTACTTCCTATATGCATAGCGCAAATCTAGTTGGAGGCTACACATGTGAAAGGAGCTACATGTTTGAGATGGTTTATGGTTTTGAAAGGCTTTTATCCTATAAAAGAAAGAGGAGAACAACAAAATAAGGTGAAAACATATTATCTTGGAAGGATTTTTATATTTATACACTTATCATTCTCTAGTTTTTTAGCTGAGAATAGTGTTGTTTAGCACTCGGGTGTTCTCGGTCAGGAATCCCACCTCTTTCCTTGAGAGGCCTCTTGGAAGAGTCTTGCATTTATTGTCCACCATCAAGAATTTTTCCAAGCTTCTACTTCCAACTAAAACGCAGATCCTGTTGAGGTTTTGGTTGTCTTTGTAAGCTATAACAAGTGGAGGCTACATCTATTCAGATCTAAGCCATTCTAGTGCCTCTTTTCACTCGGAAAGTCTTCTATCCCATTCACAAGACTGTATTGGATCATCAGAGCTTCAGATCCATACCTTGGAATCAGGCCAAAATTTCCGTCAAGTATACACCGCATTTTTTCTTCCAGGACTGTATTATCTGCAACAGGAAAGTTGCAGGGAGTTTTGGCAACATTTGAGGAGTGATCTCTAATGATGAGAAATTTTCCCTCACTGTGGTGATCCATGGATTTCTATTCTTATCCATGTCATATTTAGATCTGATCTGAATAATCTTGTATAAGCTTTAGGAATTCTGCAGAAATCTGCAGATCTGCTGCATGAGATCTTAGCTCTACCCCATATGCTTCCTGTTTTGCTAAAAACCCCAAGGGGTATGTAAAATAGAGAGTCTAGTGTATATATTTGATATAGATCTAATATTTTGTACACATATATATTCTATATCTAAGATTTAACCTATACTTGTTGTTTACTCATAAGAATAACAGTGTCAAGGCTTTGAAGTGAAATATATTATTGCAGCACCTCTTTTAGAGGGTTTTTCTTCATAAAAGTCTCCATCTTTCTCATGTACACTGAATGGGCCACATTGAAAATATTATTTACTGTTGTATAAGATATTTTTTAGCTATCATATTGGTATCTTTCTATTTTTACCTAAAATTTCATTATTTTCTTGGCAGTGTTACTTTGTGTTGCTACAGTCCCTCTTTGGGAAGTTTCCAAGCCATACTGGGTGTGGGAGATTTGTTTAACCCACCTAGTTTGATTTGTTTATCATCTCCTCTTGGATTTGGATCTTAGATTAGAATATATAAGGGATAAAAGGGCTGATTTTGGTTTTTGTAGCATACATTCCTGAAAAATTCCTTTTTTAGGCATGCCTTGATAGCAGTCCCAATTTTGGGATGTTACATGCTACAATTCTAGTCTTTGGGCAACTTAGAAAACTATACAAGGAAAGTAAAATAAAGTAAATGATCAGTAATAGATAAAATCCTAATAATTACCCCATACGTGTCATGCACACATATTTAGAGTCCTTTTTCTTATTCAATGATGAATGTTCAACATCTTCACAAGTATTTATTGAAGAGAAAATTGAAAATTATGAGTTTTCAAATTCCATTTTAGAAATTGCAAATGCAGAAAATCAAGAAAATATTCCAAGTGGTTTCGAACCAAGCACATAAACCCAAAAAATATATGAAACAATGAAAGAAATAGAACCTTTTAGTATAGCAGAACTCCTGAAGTATCAAATGAAGTTCAATCATCCAATTTGCAGCTTCCTAATGAAGAAAGTGGTTTGTGGACCATGGACTTCGATGGAGCCTTCCGAAAGGAAGGGATAGGCATTGGAGTGTGGATTCAAATCCCTATAAATAATTCACTTAATATTCCTCCCAATGTTTGAATGTCCTCTTACAAGTTAGCATTCGGCTGTTCGAACAATGAAGTAGAGTATGAGGCATTGATAGTTGGTCTGAAAATTCTCAGAAAGTTAGGTGACAAGAAAATTTCTGTGTATGGTGACTCCGAGCTGGTAATAAAACAAGTGAAAGGGGAATACCAGGCCAAGCATCCTATAGTGAGAGCTTATATAAATGCAATGTTATATATCCTTGAGACCTTCACCGAGTATACTTTTTCATTGATTCCAAGGGACAACAATGTTATTGCTGATTCTCTTTCCACTTCGGCCAACATGTTTAAAATTCCATTGTATCCTAATAAGAAGTATGAGATAAGCATCAAACACCACCCTGTTTTTCCAGATAATTTTCAATAATGGCAGGCATTTCAAGTTTATAGCCATATCAACAACTTATTACAGAGATAAGAGGAATTTTTGAATTCACAAATGAATAACTAGTGCTATGAAGATAACCAAGAATTCCATTAAGCAGAAATCCAAGTACTTCAACGGAAAGATAAATCAATTCCAGGAGCTATAATGCCTTTGGAGGAGCTTTTTGATCAAGAAGATGTTGCACAAAAATCGACCATGCTACCAAAATAAGTGGGAGTGGAAGAAATCAATATTGGCACTCATGAAAAGCCAAAGATGGTTAAGATTTCAAAATCCTTGAGCTCAGAAATTAAAGGTAAATACGCATCCCTCATGTCTCAGCTTTATTATGTATTTTCTTGGGAATATTATGATCTAAAAGTGCATGATAAGTGTAGAATATAGGATACAATTCCCTTAAAGCCAGATCAAAATCCTTTCCACTAGAAATTAAGGAGAATGAATCCGAATTTGTTACCTTCCATTAAAAATTAGGTAAATAGATTATTTGTTTTTGGTATTATAGCTCCACTTGACTTCTCAATTTGGATGTCTAATTTGGTGCGAGTAAGGAAAAATACATGAGATATACGTTTTTGTATAGATTTCTGAAATATGAATAAATTGTCGTTGAAACACAATTACCCATTCCCAATGAAGGATCATATTCTGCAAAGAGTAGTTGGATCTTCCAAACTTTCATTTCTAGATGAATACTCTGGGTATAATCATATTTTAGTACACTACGATGATCAGGAAAGAAAAATTTACAACACCATGGGGTACCTTCATGTACAACAAAATTTCCTTTGGATTGAAGAATGCAGGGGAAAATCTTCAGTGAGAAATGGATCTTGTTTTCTCCAATGAAAAGGATGCATTTTTGGTCATCTATATTTATGACATCACTATTTTTTCCAATACATATGAGCAACACCTACAACACTTGAAAACAATTTTTCAGAGATGCAAAAAGTTTGGCATATCATTGAACCCAAAGAAGGGAATTTTTTCTATGGAGGAAGGAAAATCATTGGGCCATATCATATCAAAATATGGTATTCAGATAGATCCTTCAAGTATTGAATCAATTCAGACCTTGTACTATCCTAAGATCAAGAAGGAAATCCAGTTATTCAATGGAAAAATCAATTTTTTAAGAGGGTTTTTTCCCAATTTTGTTGAACACTTGAGGAAAATTACTGACATGCTAAAGAAATATAGTGAAGTAAAATGGTATGAAGAGGCAAAGAATTCATTCAATCAAGTGAAATTGGCTTTATATCACGCTCCTATTATTATTAATCTACATAACACACTTTATTTCATCATTTTTTCATTTTCTTCAGAGCATACTCTATTTGATATCCTTATGCAAAAGGAAAATCAAAACAAAAGAGGATGAAGTATTCCCTGAGGTATCTGAAATTTTTTCTTCATTACAATGGTATGCTGATATTGTTCATGTTTTGAAACACTTGAAACCTCCTCCTGGTGTTAGTGTCAATATGTCCAGTGATCAAACATGCTCTTTCATTTTATTTTCTAGTAGTCACAGGTCAAAAAATTTATCTTCTCAAACAAGTTTTCAAATAAATTTTGGTCATTGGATATGGTCTAGGTCAGAAATGTTGTTCCTTTCATTCCATCCATGGAAATTATCATCTCAAAAGTCATGTCACTCATTTTCATTTAGATTCTTAGGTCATTCATTCCATCTCCATCTAACTCTAAATCTAGGTCTCCTTGTTTTTCCACTGAAAAGTTAAAAAATGTCACCAAAGAGGGAAAAAAAGGCTTCATTTTCATCAAATCCATCCTTTAAATGGATTTAGCACAAGTAGTAGAATAAAGTAAGACACTTTGTTTTATTTCAAGACTTGTTTCATTGTCAAATTTTTCCAAAATGGGTTGAAAGTGAATTTTATCCAAAGTTTGATAAACATTATAAAATATGTGCTAATAAGCCTAATGTTCAAGTTCATTATGTCTCTATCCAAAGTTTGGGGGCATCATGCACTTTATCCAATTTTTTCCGCTCAAGTCATAAATTTTGAAAACGACAATTTTTTTTCTCTATTTGTGGTTAAATTTCAGGCTCCTCTAAGCCACTAGATCTTTCCTCCATCAGATCAAAGATCAATAAGCCTCTCCTCCCTGCCCCCACCATCCTACATTTCTGGGCAGGGGGTTTCAAAAAGGTGGTTTCCTCCAGCCAGTCCCACGTCAACGTGTCAGCACAACATCATTTCAGGCCCTCCTATTAGGGCAAGGAGTCACTCCTTTTCTGTATAAGGAGTAAGCCTTACACATAATAGTTCATTTTAAAGTTTAAAAGGGGTTGGTTGAGTGGTGGGATGGCTTCTCAAATATTTTGAAATGATTTTTATATTCTTTAAAACTTTCATGCATTTGAAAAGTATAAATTGTATGGTTAAATTGGTAGTATAGGGAGCAGTATACAAATGAAAGAAGATGGATAGCTGGTACCTATTCTAAGAAATATTCCTATCCTAAATCAGTCACATAGCTATGATGATGACTCTTTACACAACCTTTGTTTACGCAAAAAAAAATATATATATATAAAATATATTTCATGTATAAAGTATTCCAAAAATCCTTTATGAAATATTCATTGACATGTTCTATAACACAAATATAAATTGGAGAAAATTGAAAGTAGATAATTTACTATTAAAACCATTAACAGTTTCTTACTCGCAGCTTAATAGTTTCCAAATTTCATATTTTATAAGGATTTAAGAAATAAAAGAGACACAACACACATTAGATTTTCCTTTGGTCCCAAAATCCTCCAGCATGACGTAGAAAAGAATTTTTATTAAATTCAGTCCTTAGGTAGGCCAACATCCAACCTGGAAATGGCCTTTACAAGTGGTATATATAGCGATACAGGCACCAAATAAATCTCTTCTAAAAATAAGGACACATTACTTATAACATTAAATAGGTGTAAAAAGACATTACATCTCGATCCCATCAAAATATAACCGAAAGGACAGATGGAAAAGAAAGAAGAGAAGAAATCTAGGCTGAAATGTTGATTGCACTGTTATGTTGCCCCTTTTTCTATTGATTTTTTTCCATGTGTCTTTGGTCTTTTAATAACCATGTATATCCATTTAATAAGACCTTCAACAACCTCATAACCACCTTTCACCATCACTTTTTATATCCATTTGGTTATGGGTTCTTACCCATGTTTAACTGGCTCAGAAAAAATTACTAACAGGTGTCAAAATTCAATTAAAATAGATGCTACTGGAAATTCCGGTAAAATCCTTTAACTTCCCAAAAACTGGAATGCTACCAGAATTTTCGGTAGTGCTCTGTTTATTTTTCAAAAACACACAGAAAATTCTGAAAATCCTGTGCATACTTATACTCTGTGACACCAAATCTGATGTTCAAAATTGTGACTGATAAGCAAAAAGGTACTTGTATCAAAAACCTTTTTACCTTCCTTCTATGTGGGCTGCAGCTTCGGCAAGCTTATCCTAGTTTTTTTTATAGTCAGCAGCTAATCTTGATCTGGCTTCTCTTGTGGCTACTTCCTTGACAATGGCTTTCTCCTCATTACAACCCTTTTGTATATTTATTCTCTTTGAGGGCTCTAAGTGTTACTATGAAGGGGATCTATTTTTCTTTTTCTTCATGGATTTCTCTATTTTTACCCTTGAGGCTTACCTTAAATATCAATGACCCCTATTATTAAGCTTGGATCATGTAGATCCTTGGACTTAAGCCTAAACTTGTTGTTGTCTCTAGTATGCATCTTTTTGGTACCAACAACATGTTTGGCTTCCTACTTCTTCTTCTTACTACTGATATCACATCCAACATCCTTGAGGAGTTTTTCATTTGATTGTGTAGGCTGATACTCTTTTTGCATCTTATATTGAATATATTCTTCTATAATTTTCGATAGCACCCATGCTTTTGATTTATTTGCAGTTGCATACCTTCCTCTTCGGGATCTAGTGTAGACATTAGGAAAATGAGGAATATGGGGCACTATTTTCATATATTTGGGTTTACTTGCTAAGGAAATCTCTCCTTTTCCAACTTTCTCTTAGATTTAACTGCAAAAAACTTTTCTTTCTTACCCTTTGCCTTCTTATAGATGTTTTATTTTTTTCCCTTCCTCTTTTTTCTTCTTTCTTGAGGCTGAGGATGTCATTGTGAAACTGGAGTTGTAGGTGCAAGTTGTCCTGCCCTGTAAAATAAAAAGTGATCCCAAGTTTGATTTATCTTTCCTAATCATTCTTCAACTATAACTTTGATTACATCTTGATGTTACAATCTATACTCTGAAATAGTAGTTTGTGTTTGGACCCTTGTTGGCATCTTCATCAGGATTTTCAACAAGAAATATGGCAGATTTAATGTATTCATTCTTGCAACATGAAAAAGAAACCTCAGGTAAAAAAGGAACACAATTGTATACTAATTTCACAAGTGAGGCTTATATTGATAAGATTAATAGCTTTTTCCCAACCATTCTTAAGATAGCTACTTCGAATTCCCTTATTCCAATTTGGATCTTTGTGTGCATATTTAAGGAAGCTATTGAGATATCCTCCTATGATAACCTGCCCTTTAAACCACCTCTCTCCTTCCTGTGGCAGGTTAAAGGCTTTAGCAATGGAGTCTTTAGAAACCTGCAAGGTAAGGCCTTCAATTGTGGCTTCTTATCCACTAAAAGAGTTAGAAAAATCTTGAGCTACACCTGAGTGAGACATCCCTAACTTGGTGCATAGAGAATACCACCCTAACTGGATAAACAAGCTTCTTACCCCTGAATTTTCATCCATTAGGTCTGCACCCTATGGCTCAATTCGATTCATTTTTCCACGTGTTATAGTCATATTTGGAAATTAATGAATCTATCTTTTCAAACTAATAGGTGGAAGAGTTGGAGGAGTTTTACCTTGCAAGTGTTTCTTGTATTCACCTTTGGAATCTTGTCTAAAATCTAGACTCCTCCTCAAACTATGAATTTAAGGAATTTGATCTTCAATAGCTAAAATTTCAAAGGATAGCGCTCCTCATTTTTTAGTGGTTTTAAAAAAAAACTATGGTTCATCACCCCATGAAAATCAATCTTCATCATGGAAAATATCCCTCACTGTGAAGTGCACCATGTGGTAGCCATAATTACCTTCATTTGGTCGTGTATTTTCTTACAGAGAGCTCTAGTTGGCTTGACACAAGCGGATATGTGACTAATAGTCACCTTTGATGTCTTTTTGTTAATTGGAACTGTTGTGCGACCATCCATAAGGTTATGGAGTTAAGCGTTATGAACACGATCTCCTTCGTTCAAAAAAACACATAGTTTTACATACGTTTAACTGACTTGGGGTTGACAGGTAGACAAGATTAACAGTTAAGTCCAGTACTGCGGGTTAACACATAGGATTAATGTATATCACGACTTGAATTTAACTAAACTAACTGCATAAGACACCTATCATGAGATGTGGAAACATTTAATAAATATTTGAGGCATATTTACATTACAACACGTGGCTTAGTAAAAGCAGATGTGCTTTTTCATTTTATTTAAAAAGAAAAAAATTATTATGCTTCTGGAATATCTGGAAACATTGTAATAAAAAAAATATATATATAGAAACAAGAATATAACAGACTATCTAAAAATGCTAAAATTGGCACTTCCAGAATTTCTGGTAGCGACCAATTTTTTTTTGAAAATTTTGAAGTTTAATCCTGAAAACAAAAAATATGAAATGGACTCATGACTTGGTAAATATTTGTGCTAACATTGGCTCCATAGGGGATAAAGCTCTTCCTACGAGGCTCTAAGAATATTTTGTAGCTTCATTTCAAGTTCATTGGGCTATGGAGTTTGATTATGAAACACACCGGTATTTATAGTGAACTTAGGCTACAAAAGTGTTAGTGAAAGAATTTTTTGAGAAAGCGCCCATTAAATGGGCCTCTAAAAAAATGTGTTCCATTAAGATGTTGCAACTCAAAACTATTATTCTAAAGAATATTTGATTTTCTGAAAGGGCCATGCCATAAAACCTAAAAGTTGGAATTCTTACCTAGATCTTGATGTTGTGCATCCCATTTCAAAACTAGATATCCAATCTAAAAAATTTCTTTTTTAGTTCCTTTATAAAAAAAATGCTTTAGAGCTCGCTGATATTTTCTCACCAAATCATATTGTTTTTCTCACTTTTGATACCCTTCTATGATTTGATAAATTCACCTGGTTATAACATTTGGCTCATCTTCATGATCTTGCAGAAATTTAGCTATAGAAAAGGTTAATTGGAATAGAAAAACAACACCAGTTCCATAAATCTACACATAGTCTAACTTCACCACTTTTCTTCCTTACTAGAACTAGATTAGAAACCCAATATGAGTATCTCAATGGAATTATTATTTACGAATCCAAAATTTTCTTCACTTCCTTCTCCACCACTGGTAACAATAGTGGATTGATTTGCCTTAATTTCTTCTAGAAGGGCTTAGTATCATCCTTTAAATGGTATTATATTGCTATATTGGAGGTTTCTGTGGTGTATTTTTTTAGATGTGAGACTTGGAATATCCACAATAGTCATTTTTAGTCTACGTTTCGAGTCTAGATCTAGACTCCAAACGTAGACTAAAAATCACTACTATGGTATTATATTCTCAATGATAGTTGTACCATATGTCTTAATTTCTTCATATTTCCAGGAAAAAACATCAACAAATCCACAAAAGAGCTTGTGGTATTCAACCTTTATTTCTTCTGATAAATATTTTGACAACTTCACATACCTTGGTTTTTTTTTGTGCCCAAATTGAAATGTTCGAGTTTTTCTTCAATTTCATACAATTGTGGTTTGATTGAGACATCATTGTTATTAAAGATCTTCTCAAGTGGGATAAACCCCTTGGGAATTTGATTGGTAGGAAGCTAAATGATAGGTCGATCATAAATATGTTTTGAAGATTTTTGGTTTCTTGCAAATCAACATCATCCTTCATGAGATCTTCATATTGATCAATGTTTAGGACATCAAGATCTATATCAAATTCAATGAATATTCCTCTTGTTCATATTCAAAAATTTTACAATGCTTGACATTATCAGGAATTCTAGGTCTCAACCTAACTTACACTTCATATTTCAGCTTCATAGGTATTGGATTCTTGAATGAACTTGATGAAATAGAAAGTGATTCAAACAAAATATTACTTTATATTGGGACAAAAAAAATGTTAAAATCTAGGAATGAGTCTTATACAATGCTCCATACTGGATTATGGTAATCTATGAGTCTGGGATGATTAGTTTGATAAAAATTTCTAATTTTCCAAATAATAAGGTCAACATCTCAAAAAACATAAATTTGTGAGATATTTATGTCTTTTTCTATTTTTAAACCAATCAGCAGACCTTCATGCTTAACCACATTGTTAGTTTCCTGAAAATCAAGTTTGAAAGAAAAATTGGAGCTTTATGTCAAAGGAGAAATGATAATTTTGCATGCACCGGCTCCTTATTTAGAACATGAACCATCAAAGTACATTTTCCCTAGTTTAGAATCTTCATGAATGATCTATTTTTCATCGTGCTTCAAAATATCAAAATTTTCTGTCGATAGGACATCATTATCCATATGTAAAATGCTTGAACCAAAATTAGATATTCTAGCATAAAATTGATGATTAGTGGAGTATTTTTTGTCACTAATGATATATGCCACCTGAGCTTCTCTATAAAGTATTCCTTGTTCTCCTCCAAAAACAGGGACAATAGAATAATTAAAATCCATTTGCAAATTTCCTCCCAACCTTATAATCCATGACCTAGAAAGTAACATGCTGGACCTAGGGGTAATGTTAGCTAGGACAATATCCATCACCATCCCTCTCATGGGTAATTGAAGAAAGGATTAATACAAGGTATTAGATGACACCAAGGCATTGAAATTTCCAGGAATAAAAGGAGTAGATATATTGGTATTCTCAAGTTACTTCAGTACCTAGTTCATCCATGACTACCTTGGGCATTAATTTATGTGAAGCTCTAGAGTCCATTAGGAAATTATGTAACATCTTACAATGAATATTCAGAGATAAATAGAAATTAGGGGTAGAATCATCTATGTCCTCTACCAATGGACCTAAAATAAAAGTGGGCTGTCATATTGAAGGTTAAAATAATCATAGGGTACTTCAGTAGGTGGAGGTTGAAGAGATTTCATAATTTTTTTTTTGAAATCATCATTTTTCATGAGCTCTACAAGAGGAATAATATTTATCTTTTTTATTTATTCTCAAAATTTAAAACAGGGGGTAGTTTGTCAGAAATTTTTACCTCAAGTGAAGGAGTATTAATTTCTACTGGAATTTTTGGTAATATATGTTCAATAATTTGCATTTCTGCTGGAATTTTGACTGCGTCCTTATTATTTTTTTGTTGAACAACGGGCTTTGGATTATCATCAATATTATTTGATCTCAGATTATATCTTCTTTGATGATTATTTGCAATCATGGAATGATTAGGAGCCACTTCATTATTTTGAGTATATGACATGAAATCCTCATACTCTGCTTCTGTAAGATGAATCAACCCTTCTTTGTCTCTCATAAAATTGATATCAACAACTTTCTCCAACCTTTTAGCTTTCTCTTCATCTTCAAATATAGCGTTCTAAAAAGGGAGCTAAACTTTTTGATCCTCAACATCTCTCATTTCTCACTGTAAAATTTAAGGAGAAATAGGTCTTATAAATTGATGCCTATTAGGTTGATCAAATGAAACATTTATAGTAGTAGCCAGTCTTGCTTCTATCTTGATATTGGAAATCTTAGTAGTCAATGACTTGACCATCTTGGTCATCCCATATAACTTAAGATCTATGTTTGAATTTTATAAAGTTCCATAAATCTATACATAGTTCGAATTTACTACATTTCTTCCTTACTAGAACTAGATTAGCAACCCATCATGAGTATCTCAATGGAATTATTATTTAAGATTCCAAAAGTTTCTTCACTTCCTTCTCCATCACTGGTAACAATAGTGGATTGATTTGGCTTAATTTATGCTAGAAGGGATTAGTAGAATCTTTAAATGGTATTATATTCTCAATGATAGTTGTATCATATGTCTTAATATCTTCATATTTCTAGGAAAAAACATCAAAAAATCCACGAAAGAGCTTGTGGTATTCAACCTTGATTTCTTCTAATAAATATTTTGACAACTTCACATACCTTGTTAGGTACCTATATTACTAGTATAGTCCCTTATTTTGTTAGTGTAACCCCCTTATTGTTATTATTGCACCCCTATAACCCCCATATTGTTATTATTGTTCCCTTAAATTATTATTATTAGGTCGGCTAGGATTACATTGTGGCCCCACTAGGATTACATTATGGCCCCATGGACCCCTATATATAGAAAGGAGGTTTTGTAATTTCTATAATGCAAGAATTTTTTATTCATGTAATGTATTGGAGGTTTCCCCCCTCGAAGTGGCTTAGTTATAAGGCGTCGATATCTATTTTCTTCTATTTTTGGAGATGGCTTCACAACATTTGGTATCAGAGCTTTGGATTCTAGGGTTTCGCTACTCGAAACAGGTCATCATGGAATTTTCTCTATAATTTTTTTTACGAAGTTTCAGAAGCTGTAATTTTTAGGGTGTGAATACAAAATTCTAAGGAACATTGTCGCAAAATTTTAGAGCTTGGTTCGTAATATTTTCAGAGATATGATCTGTGGAAGTTAGGTATTTTTGCAAGCTCCTCAATTTAATCTAAACATGTCATCGTGGAATTTGCGCTATAATTTTTTTTCTTCGAAGGTTCAGAATTTGAAATCTTTAGGGCGTGAAGCTGAAATTCTGAGGAAACTTGTCGCAAAGCTTTAGAGCTTGGTTCACAAAAATTTTGGAGATAGGATCTGTGGAAGGTAGTGTTTTTTCAGGCTCCTGAATTTCATCTCAAAAAGGTGATCGTGGGAAAATCTTCATAACTCTCTCTCCGAGCATCAGATTGGAGTGCCATAAAAATTGGTCGCAAGTGCAGAGAATGTAATTTTTTTTCTATAAATTTCAAAGCTAAAAGACGAAACAGTGACATGTGGCAAGTCATACAAGTTCGCTCTACTGAACCAGTCCATAACTAGGTCATTGTGGGAGATTGGACATAAAATTGTCTTTGAGAATCCAAATCAAGTCAGACCTGTGGTATTCGAAAGATAATTCAGAAGGATACCTTAACTCCAAATTTCAGATATTAAAGAGCTGCAATCACAGAGATAATCCAATTTCAATATCGAGCTCCTCAAAATCAAGAAAAAGGTGTGTATTTTTTTTTCCCGAATTGCATAAGTCTTGTTTGAAGAATTAATTTGAATTGATTCCAAGGGAATATTGTAGAATAGATATCAGTATTGGGTTCTAAAAAATTCCCCTTAAAAATAATTCAATATCCATTAATCCTTCAGAAGGCTCTACTACGACTCATGAAGATGAAGAATTGCAACATGATCTATCAAAATTACAAGAAAAATTGCACCAAATGTCGCTCTCGCAAAGAGCAAAAAAAAATGAAATGGAAGTTTTGAAGAAAGACGTGGAAGTGAAGATGGATGGTTTGAAGAATAATATGGATGGTTTGAAGAAAGGCATGGAATATAAGATGGATGACATGGAAGCTAAGATCGATGAAAAAATGAAAGACAACATGGAAAACATGAATAATGATCTAAAAGCAGACATGGAAGGTTCGACGAAGTTGATACAATAAATTTTTCCTAATGGTGAAAAGACAGTAGAGGAAACTCATGATGACAACAAAATAAATGTTAATTGTGACTTCATAAACTCTAATGTTGGTGAGAAGAACCACAATATTCCAAAAAAATGGATATGAAGAAGTTTGATGGAAAGGATCGTGTAACATGGATAATACAGATGGAGCAATATTTTGATCTCCATAATGTGAAAAACACACAAAAGGTATGCATTGAAACTTTACATTTAGAACAAAATACATTTGTATGGTATCGATGGCTTTGCTCCCGTAAAAAAAATGTCACTTGTATGTTATCGATGGCTTTTTGGAGCAACACCTTATTTAGAACAAAATACATTTGTATGGTATCGATGGCTTTTTGGAGCAACACCTTATTTAGCCAATTGATAAATCTCAAACAAAATTATTTAGGTATAAATGGAGACTTCCCAAATATTTAATATAAACTAGTATTCCGCAGGAACATAGGATTGATTCTTCATAGTGTTGATTGATTCGTGTAGCACCTATAATTTTATTCATTGTAAGGTAGCCAAGGAATTGAATTGTTTCCTATACCCAGCACCAGAATGTCAAGTGATGGTTGCAAATGGAGGAACTATAAATTGTTCTGGAAAATTCCATAATATCAAGCTAACCATGGGGGAATATGTATTGACTAGTCCAATGTTTTCCATTCCTATGGGAGGTATTGATGTTGTACTAGGAGTACAATGGTTACAATCTTTGGGGACGGTAGCTTTTAATTTTCAAGAACTTTTCTTGAAATTTTTTTCAGAAGGAAAGGGAGTCGAATTACGGGGTATTGCGGGGAAGCCAGGAAGGATAATAAGCTCTAATGTCATGACAAAGATTCTAAAGAAAGAACAGCGAGGCGTAATTGCACAATTATGCTCACTAGAAGTTCCAACATCAAAATCATCTATTTCTGCAGATCTCCAACAAGTCTTGGACAATCATTCCAAGGCGTTTGAAACTCCCAAAGGACTCCCACCTATTCATGATCATGATCATGCTATTCATTTGATTCCAGGAAGTGTTCCTCCAAACATCAGGCCTTATAGATATCCTTATGTACAAAAGAGAAAAATTGAACGTATGATTGCAGAAATGTTAGAGGCGGGTATAATTCAACCTAGTCAAAGTTCTTTCTCTGCTCCTGTAGTATTGGTACACAAGAAGGATGGCTCATGGCACATGTGTCTGGATTGTAGGGAGCTCAATAAGGTCACCGTTAAAGATAAATTTACCATTCCTGTGATTGATGAATTATTGGATGAATTACATGGAGAAATTTATTTTACCAAGTTGGATCTTTGTTCAGGATATCATCAAATTAGAATGAAGACTGAAGATATTCCAAAAACAACATTTTGAACTCATGAGGGTCATTATGAATTTTTGGTCATGCCTTTTCGCCTTACCAATGCACCTTATAAATTTCAAGGGTTGATGAATTCCATTTTGAAAGCCTTCCTTAGAAAATTTGTGCTAGTATTTTTTGATGATATACTACTCTACAATAGGTCTTGGAAGGATCATGTTGAAAATGTTGACAGGGTGCTCAAACTACTGCAGGAGAAACAATTATATGAAAAAACATCAAAATGTTTCTTTGGAGTACAAGAGGTGGAATATATGGGTCATATTGTATCTCACGAGGGTGTCAAGGTAGACCCTAACAAAATTAAAGCCATTAAGGAATGGAAAGTCCCGACAACCATAAAGCAATTGCGAGGATTTGTCGGGTTAACAGGGTATTATCGCAAGTTTGTTAAGAATTGTGGGAGAATAGCAGCACCTCTAACAACATTATTGAATAAAGATGCATTTTCATGGACTCCTGAAGAAACTAAGGCCTTTGAACATCTTAAAGAGGCAATGTGCCTAGCACCGGTCTTAGCTATGCAACTTTACAAAAACCTTTATTGTGGAATGTGATGCCTCAGGAAATGGAATTGGTGTTGTTTTAATGTAGGAAGGAAGACCCATTGGTTTTTAAAGTAATCCAATCAAGGGAAAGTATTTACAGAAACCTATTTATGAGAAGGAAATGTTAGAAATACCGCATGCACTAAATAAATGGTGAACTTACTTAATGGGAAGACACTTCAAGGTAAAAATTGATCATGATAGTCTTAAACACTTTTTGGAACAAAGACTATCTTCAGAAGAGTAGCAAAAATGGGTCACAAAGATGTTGGGTTGTGAATTTGAAATAGTCCTCAAAAAAGGGAATCTTAATGTTGTTGTAGATGCACTCTCAAGAAAGAATGAAGAGGTGGAAGCATTTCTTTGTGCCATTTCTATTATCCAACCAGATTGGATAACCGAAGCAAGAGATGAACGGAAGAAGGACAAAGAAGTATGGACACTCATTCAAAAGTTGCAGCAAGATCCTAGTACATCTGATATATTTAGTTGGAAAAATGATTCTTTATGGTACAAAGATCACTTATATCTTTGTAAGAATTCCCAACTAAAACAAAATATTCTTTTGGAATTGCACACTTCTCCTTTAGGAGGACACTCGGGATTTTTAAAAACTTACCAGACGGTGAAGAAAGATTTTTTTTGGGATGGCCTTAAATCTGATATTCAAAATATTGTGGCAGAATATTTGGTTTTTTAGCAGAATAAAGTTGAGACAATTAAGACCCTGGGACTTCTACAACCTTTATCCATTCCAAGTCAACGTTGGGAGGAGATTTCAATGGATTTTATCACAACTTTACCTAAGTCCGAAGGAAACAGTGTCATCATGGTGGTAGTTGATAGAATTACCAAGTATGCACAATTTTGTGCATTATATAATCCATTTAAAGAAAGTACAGTTGCTACTACATTTATGGACACAATTCAAAAGCTACATGGAAACCCAAGGCTTATTGTGAGAGACCGAGATCCCAGTTTTAATGGAAATTTTTGGACGAAGTTATTTTCTTGTTTGGGTACTCAATTAGCTCATAGCTCATCTTATCATCCTCAATCTGATGGTCAAACTGAGATAGTAAATAAATTTTTGGAAAGATATCTTCGTTGTTTTGTATTTAATAAAAAAACATAATGGGTCAAGTGGTTACCTCTTGCTAAATGGTGGTATAACACTTCCTTCCATACTGCAGCAAAAATGACCCCATTTATGGCACTTTATGGATATCATCCACCATCCATCAAATCATATTTAATAGAAAATTCGAAGGTTCAAGCAGTGGAATATCACATAGAGCATCAACAAGAAGTTCTCCAACTCTTAATGGATAACCTAAACTTGGCACAAAATCAAATGAAACAACAAGTAGATCAACATTGCAGCGAGCGAAGTTTTGATGTAGAAGACTGGGTATTTTTACCGCTACAAACATAAAAACAAATGTCCCTCAAGCAAGCTAATAAGGATAATAAATTATTGCCAAAGTACTATGGTACTTACAAGGTGTTGCAAAATATTGGTACTATGGCATACAAATTGGAGCTTCCTGCCTCTTCACGAGTGCATCCAGTTTTCCATGTTTCATGCTTAAAGAAGGTTATAGGTGAAAATCTTCCAGTTCAAACAATATTTCCAGAAATTGACGAGGAAAGAAAAAGCATATAGGAACCTGAAGTGATCACAGAAACAAGAACTCGACAGCTATAAAATCGATCAAGTTCAGAATATCTCATCAAGTTGAAGAACTTACCCACTGAATATTCTACATGGGAGGATGAGAATTTTATACAGAAGAACCCAGAGATACTCAAGCATTGATGAAAACACTTTTTTGAAGTGAGGGGCATGTTAGGTCCCTATATTACTAGTATAGTCCCTTATCGTGTTAGTGTAACCCCATTATTTTTATTATTGTACCCCTGTAAACCCCATATTGTTATTATTGTGCCCTTAAATTATTATCGTTAGGTTGGCTAGGATTACATTGTGGCCCCACTAGGATTACATTGTGGCCCCATGGACTCCTCTATATAGAAAGGAGGTTTTGTAATTTGTATAATGCAAGAATTGTTCATTCATGTAATGTATTCGAAGTGGCTTGTTTCTAAGGCATTGATATCTCTTTTCTTCTATTTTTGGAGCTGGCTTCACAACATACTTTAGTTATTTTTTTTGTGCCCAAATTGAAATATTCCAATTTCTCTTCTATTTCATACAATTGTGGTTTGATTGGGACATAACTGTGATAAAGGAGCTTCTCAAGTGGGATTAACCCCTTGCGAATTTGATTGGTAGGAAGTTGAATGACAGGTTGAATAGAAATTCATTTTCAAGATTTTTGGTTTCTTTCAAATCAACATCATCCTTCATGAGATATTTATATTGATCAATGTTTAGGACATCAAGCTCTATAATAGCTTCAATGAGCCTTATAATCTCCTGATCATATTCAAAAACTTTACAATGCTTGAAATTATCAAGAATTCTAGGTCTGAACCTAACTTCCACTTCATATTGCAGCTTCATAGGTATTGGAATCCTGAAAGAACTTGATGAAATAGAAAGTGAGTTACCCAAAATATTATTTTATATTGGAACAAAAGAAATGTTAAAATATAGGAATAAGTCTTCTACAATGCTCCATATTGCATTTTGGTAATATTTGAGTCTAGGATGCTTAGTTTGATAAGCATTTCCGATTTCTGAATAATAAGTTCAGCATCTCCAAAAATATAAATTTCTGAAATATTCATGTCTTTTTCTATTGAAGAGCTTCATACTCAACCACATTGTTAGTTGCTTCAAATTCAGGTTTGAAAGAAAAAGTGGAGCTTTATTTCAAAGGAGAAATAAGAATTATTCATGCACCAACTCCTTATTTAGGACATGAACCATCAAAGTACATTTTCCATAGTTTATAACCTTCATGATTGATATGTTTTTCATTGTGCTTCAAAATATCGAAATTTTCTATCAATAGCACATCATTATCCATATTTAAAATTCTTGAAACAACATTAGTTATTCTAGCATAAAATTGATGATTAGTGGGTCACTAATGATATATGCTAGCTGAGCTTATCTATAAATTATTCTTTGTTCTCCTCCAAAAAATGGACAATAGAATAAGTGAAATCCATTTTCAAAGTTCCTCCCAACCTTGTAATCCATGAACTCGAAAGTAACATGCCAGACCTAGGAGGAATGTCAATTACGACAATATCCATCACCATCCCTCTCATGGGTAACTGAAAAAAATGCTTACTGTAAGGTCTTTGATGACACCAAGGAATTTAACTTTCCAGGAATAAAAGGAGTAGAGATATCAGTATTCTCTAGTTACTTCAATACCTAGTTCATCCATGAATACCTTTGGCATTAAATGATGTGACTCTCCAGAGTCCATTAGGAAATTATGCAAGATATTATCATGAATGCTCAGTGATAAATAGAAATGAGGGGTAGAATCATCTTTGACTTCTACCAATGGACCTAAAATAAAAGTGGGCTTGTCATATTGAAGGTTAAAAAAATGAGAGGCTACTTCAGTAGGTGGAGGTTGAAGAGATTTCATAAATGTTTTTTTGAAATCATCATTTTTCATGAGCTCTACAAGAGGAAAAATAATATTTATCTTTTGTATATCATTCTTAAAATTGAAAATAGGGTGCAGTTTTTGAGCAATTTTTACCTCAAGTGAAGGAGTATTAATTGCTACTGGAATTTTCAGTAATATATGTTCAATAATTTGCATTTCTGCTGAAATTTGATTGCGTCCTTATTCTTTTTTCATTGAACAACAGGCTTTGGATTATCATCAATATTATTTGATATGATATTATATCTTCTTTGATGATTAGCTGCAATCATGGAATGATTAGGAGCCGCTTCATTATTTTGAGTATATGACATGAAATCCTCATACTCTACTTTTGTAAGATGAATCAACCCTTCTTTGTCTCTCAGAAAATTGTATAGAAAACTTTCTCCAACCTTTTAGCTTCCTATTCATTATCAAATATAGCATTCTACAAACGGAGCTGAACTTTTTCATCCTCAAAATCTCTCCTTTCTCGCTGTAAAATCTGAGGAGAAACAGGTCTTCTAAATTGTTTCCTATTAGGCTAATCAAATGAAACATTTCTAGTACTAGTCAGTATTTCTTCTATCTTGAGATTGGAAATCTTAGAAGTCAATGACTTGACCATCTTGGTCATCCCATCTAACTTAGGATCTATGTTTGAAGTTCCCAAAGTTCTATAAATGTACACATAGTCCGACTTCACCACTCTTCTTCCTTACTAGAACTAGATTAGCAACCCAATATGAGTATCTCAATGGAATTATTATTTAGGAATCCAAAAGTTTCTTCACTTCCTTCTCCATCACCGGTAACAATAGTGGATTGATTTGCCTTAATTTCTGCTGGAAGGGCTTAGTAGAATCTTTAAAAGGTATTATATTCTCAATGATAGTTGTATCATATGTATTAAGATATTCATATTTCCAAGCAAAAACATCAACAAATCCACAAAAGATCGTGTGGTATTCAACCTTTATTTCTTTTGATAAATATTTTGACAACTTCACATACCTTGGTTCTTTTTTTGTTACGAAATTGAAATATTCCAATTCTGATTCTGTTTCAGATAATTGTGGTTTGATTAAGACATCATTGTGATCAAAGAGCTTATCAACTAGAATTAACCCCTTGGGAATTTTATTGGTAAGAATATGAATGACAGGTTGATTAGAAATTTTTTTTGAAGATGTTTCGTTTCATGCAAATCAACATCATCCTTCATGAGATATTCATATTGATCAATGTTTAGGACATCAAGCTCTATAGCAGCTTCAATGAATCTTCTAATCTCCTAATCATATTAAAAAAAATTACAATACTTGACATTATCAGGAATGCTAGGTCTAAGCCTAAATTCCACTTCATATTTCAGCTTCATAGATATTTGAATCTTGACTGAACTTGATGAAATAGAAAGTGAGTCAGCCAAAATATTACTTTATATTGGAACAAAATAAATGTTAAAATCTAGGAATGAGCCTTCTACAATGCTTCATACTGCATTATTGTAATCTCTGAGTCTGGGATGCTTAGTTTGATAAACATTTCTGATTTGCTGAATAATAAGTTCAGCATCTCCAAAAACATAAATTTCTGAAATATTCATGTGTTTTGCTATTTTAAACCAATCAGCAGAGCTTCATACTCAACCACATTGTTAGTTGATTCAAATTCAAGTTTGAAAGAAAAAGTGGATCTTTATTTTAAAGGAGAAATGAAAATTATTCATGGACGAGCCCCTTATTTAGAACATGAACCATCAAACTACATTTTCCATAGTTTAGAACTTTCATGACTAATATTTTTTTCATCGTGTTTCAAAATATCAAACTTTTCTGTTGATAGGACATCATTATCCATATGTAAAATGCTTGAACCAAAATTAGTTATTCTAGAATAAAATTGATGATTAGTGGAGCCTTTGTTGTCACTAATGATATATGCCAGCTGAGCTTCTCTATAAAGTCCTCTTTGTGCTCCTACAAAAAATAGGACAATA
Organism: Pinus albicaulis; assembly: GCA_034641835.2. Taxonomy (NCBI): domain Eukaryota; kingdom Viridiplantae; phylum Streptophyta; class Pinopsida; order Pinales; family Pinaceae; genus Pinus; species Pinus albicaulis. Next base: position 1,227,410,276 of record CM076575.1, read on the forward strand.
TAATATGTGAAATTCATTTTCAAAGTTCCTCCGAAAATTCTAATCCATGACCTAGGAGGTAGCATGCCAGACCTAGGAGGAATGTCATCTACAACAATATCCATCATGATCCCTCTCATGGGTAACTGAAAAAGGCTTACTGCAAGGTCTTTGAGGACACGAAGACATTAAAATTTCTAGGGATAAAAGGAGTATAGATATTCGTATTCTCTAGTTACTTCAATACCTAGTTCATCCATGACTACCTTAGGCATTAAATTATGTAAAGCTCGAGAGTCCATTAGGAAATTACGCAAGATCTTATCATGAATATTCAGAGATAAATAGAAATTAGGGGTAGAATCATCTTTCTCTTCTACCAATGGACCTAAAATAAAAGTGGGCTTGTCATATTGAAGGTTAAAAAAATCTAATGCTACTTCAGTAGGTGGAGTTTGAAGAGATTTCATAAAGTTTTTTTTGAAATCATCATTTTTCATGAGCTCTACAAGAGGAACAATAATATTTATATTTTGTATTTCATTCTCAAAATTGAAAATAGGGGGTAGTTTGTGAGAAATTTGTACCTCAAGTGAAGGATTATTAATTGCTACCATAATTTTCAGTAATATTTGTTCAATAATTTGCATTTCCGTTGGAATTTTGACTACATACTTATTATTTTTTCATTGAGAAATAGGATTTGGATTATCATCAATCTTATTTTATTTGAGATTATATCTTCTCTGATGATTAGCTACAATCATGGAATGATCATGAACCACTTCATTATTTTGAGTATATGACATGAAATCCTCATACTTTTCTTTTGTAAGATGAATGAACCCTTATTTGTCTCTCAGAAAATTGATATCAACAAATTTTTCCAACATTTTAGCTTCCTCTTCATCTTCAAATATAAAATTCTGCAAAGGGAGCTGAACTTTTTTTATCCTGAACATCTCTCCTTTCTCGCTATAAAATTTGAGGATAAATAGATCTTCTAAATTATTGCCTGTTAGGCTGATGAAATGAAACATTTCTAGTATTAGTCGATCTTGCTTCTACCTTAACATTGGACATCTTAGTAGTCAATGTCTTGACCATCTTGGTCAACTCATCTAAATTAGTTTCTATGTCTGAATTTCCTGAGGTTGAAACTTCAACTTTTTACTGATTTTTTCTCTGTCAATCCCTCCTCTAAGCCTATTAGCTACTAACACATTAGATTCTACCTCCAATGCATTTTCCTGCATTTGTGTTAATGTTGTAGATCTTCTTTCTCTCAATAATAAAAAAAATTAGGATCAAAGGCACCAGCATAATTGATTTAGGTTGAAGCTTCAGTAGGCTTTATTTCAGTAGGTATTTTTTTATACATATTATTAAATCTCCTATAAAAATTAGAAAACGATTCTCCTTCTTTTATTTTCTTGGACCGAATTTAGTGATATAATACAAAAAAAAAATTCTAATCACCCCATTACCTTAAAAATGTACCATACAAGGTTTCAATTCTAGTGATGCTACCAGTTGTGAAGGACCTGAACCATTTTCTAACATCACCCTCAAGACTCTGAACAAAAAATCTCATCCAGACATCTTCATGCTCAATATTCATATTGTTAGCATAGGCATAAAATAAACAAGGTTAGATTTCATTTTTGGGATTCAACTGCGTTAAGTGAGTCACTCATCTACGTTAATTAGCAAGGTGTTATTAAGTTGTTACATCTCCCTCACCACTTAAATTAGGTAGGTACTTGGGATAATCTCTTGCAGGTAATGCATTCATAGGATGGGTAAAACTAAAGGTGAATACCTTGAAGCAACAATTGCATCCATTTGGTTAGGGTTTGGTTTGGACCTTCCATGGTGTGAGTTGATGGAATTTGTGGAGAAAAGATAGGTGGATTGTCTTTAGGGACAACCTTGAGGAGTCCTTCGTCTGATTGTGTATGTTAATACTCTTTCTATATCTTTTGTTGAATATATGCTTCCAGAAATCCTGGTAACACCTGCATTTTTTATTTATCTGTAGTTGTAGAGATTCCTCTTTGGGCTCTAGTGTAGACATTAGGAAAAGGAGGAACAGGGGGATTTATTTTCATAGATTTGGGTTTACTTGTTGAGGATCTATCTCCTTTTTCCAACTTTCTCTTAACTTTAACTGTAGAGACCTTTTCTTTCTTACCCTTAGGCTTCTTATAGATGTTTTCTTTTTTGGCCTTTCTCTTTCTTATTATTTTTGCAGGTTGGGGATGTGGTTGTGAAACTGAAGCTGTGGGTGAAGGTTGGCCTACCCTGTAAAATAAAAAGTGATCCCAAGTTTGATTTGTGTTTCCTAATTCTTCTTCATCTATAAATTTTTTTAAACCTTGATTATACAAGATATACTTCAAAAAAAACAGTGTGATTTTGGACCCCTGCTGACATCTTCGTCAGTATTTTCAACAAGAAATATGGAATATTTTATGTCTTCATTCATCCAACATGAAAAATAAACCTCATGTGATAGAGGAGCACAACTGTATACCTCCTTTCACAAGTGAGGTATATCATAATAATCTTAATAGATTCCTCCCATTCATTCTTAAGATAGCTTCTCAGAATTCCATTGGAAAAATTTAGATCTCTGTGTGCATCTTTGAGGAAGCTATTGAGATCTCCTCCTTTGATAACCTATCATTTAAAAAATCTCTCTCCTTCATGTGGAAGTTTATAGGCTTCAACAATGGAGTCTTTAGAAGCTGCAAGGTAAGGCCATAAATTGTGCCTTCTTTTCCATTAAAAGAGTTAGTAAACTCTTGAGCTACTCCTGAGTGAGAGCTCCCTAACCTGGTGCATAGAGAATACCACCATGACTATATAAACAAGATTCTTACCCTCGAAGTTTCATCCACTAGGCATGCACCCTGTGGCTCAATTCAAATTATTTTTCCACCTATTATAGTCACCTTTAGAAGATTAATGACTCTATTTTTTGAAACTGATAGGTGGCAGAGTTGGAGGAGTTTTACCTTACAAGTGTTGTTTGTATTCAGCTTTGGAATCCTTTCTGAAATCCAGAATCCTCCTCAAACTATGACTCTAAGCAATTCAATCTTCAACAAATAAAATTTCAAATGACATGGCTCCTACTTTTTGGTGGTTTTAAAACAAAAATATGGTTCATCACCCCATGCAAATCAACCATCATCATGGAAAATATCCCTCACCATGATGTGCAACATGTGGTACCCATAATTAAATTCAGTTGGATGCGTATTTTCATATAGAGAACTCCACTTGGCTTGAGACAAGCTGATACATGACTAACAATCACCTCCACTATATTGTTATTAATTGGAAGAAATTTATAGTAACATTGATGTGCAACCAAAACAATGGTTATGGCATTGAGCATGATGACCATGATCTCCTCTATTCAGAAAAACACATAATTTGACATATGTCTAACTCACTTAGGGTTTACAGGAATATGTGATTAGAATTTAAGTGCATTACTACGGGTTGACACATAGGCCTAATATATATCACAACTTGACTTGAACTAGATTGATTGCATATGACACCTATCATGAGATCTGGAAACATTTAAAAGATATTTGAGGCATATTAACACTACAACACATGGCTTGATAAGAGCCGATGGAATTTTTCATTTTTTTTTTTTTAAATAGAGTATGCTTCTAGAATTTCCGATAGCATTGGAATAAAAATAAAAAATATAGAAACACGAATATACAGATTGTCCAAAAAGACTAAAATTTACGCTTCCGGAATTGTCGGTAGCAACCAATGTTTTTTTTTTTTTTTTTAATTTTGAAATTTTTGAATTTTATCCTAAAAGAAAAAATATGAAATGGAATCATGACTTAACAAAGAACTGTGCTAACATCTCCCCATCATACAACATCTTACAACTCCTCCCCACTCTCCACACCCCCCCCCCACCTTGAAATCCACCAAATCAAACTATTTTCCAATTCTCCTTCCCATGCACTCCCCTTCCCTCTCATCTCGAGACTCTGTTACACATATGGAACTTTTTTATGCATCCATTAGTGACTTGTTACACATCTGGAAAGCTTGTTATGCATTTGTAAACCCTTGTTATGCATCTATTAGTACGTTTCATTTTCAATATTTTTCTCCCAAAAAATTCATTTAGGCTCCAAGGTCATCACCATCAGTTTCTACAACATCAATTAAGCACCACATTTCTTCCTCATGTAAAATTATCAAGCATTGTGTTAGTTTTCTTGCTTACCTCCTTTTCCACTACATCTTCACTTATGTTTATCATTGGATTATTTTAGTGGACTAAACACAAATCCTACCATTCAATACCCTCATACACCTTCCCTAGACCAGATTATATCCTTCCCTACCATTCACAGCCTCCCTACCCTTCATTCCCATAAAAAAATAATTTCATATTATTTTTCTATTACAGAATTAGTAAATCCCCGTGTTTTCCTAATTTGATCACCTTATTTACATCCATTCACCAAATTTCACCTATATTTTGAAGCCAACATACAATCATACTTCATGAATTTTTATGGGAATTTCTCTTGGCTTCACTACATGTCATTTCATCTTCCAAATATACCTTAACCCTATCCTTTGCTTTTATAGACTCATAGTCCACATACCCGCTCCATATAAACACTTAGGATTTATATTTTGATATACATTATGGAAAGTGAAAAGAAAGTCCACAAAGGAGGGTGCCACATAATATTTGAGCCCTCTACCTTACAAGAATTCAATGCATCACCTTATGCCAAAGGATGCTTTGAGAGGTCTAGATTTTTGATATTCTGTGAGAAAATCATGGAGGAATGTTTTCATCTCCAATTGAAAAGCTTATTTGCCACAAGTTTCAGTATGGTAAAGGCCATCATTGCAGGTGTAGAGCTCAGCTTATCAGTAGATGTGATTTCTTCAGTAACAAGTATACCTAGTCATGGACAAAAGTGGTTTAAGGGAATCGATATACACCTTGAAGATTACAAAATGTTCCTCAAACCTCATGCTAGAGAGAACCTTGAGTACATATTTCCTTTCAAGCACCTCCTTAACATATATTCTCTTTTGATGAGGTTAATTACAAAATATTTCACCTCTTGAGGGATATTTACAGGTTGTACATGTACCATATTATATTATTCGTGTATTTTAACTCTACTAAACCACTTGACCTACCATATTAATTGTACATAAATCTGGTTAGGATGAATGAGAAGGTTCAGAGAAGAAACAAAGATCATAACCCAAGTCTTTTCCACCATGGTCTAGTCAAAATAATTATTTTGCATCACCTTTAAGCTATCAAGATGACTTGGGAAAATTTCATGGATAAAGTAGTAGCAACTCCTACCACTAGTCCTCCTATCAGGCATAGCATGCCATCACCATCAATATCAACACAAGCAATGGAGGTTGGCTCTTCCATTATGAAAACTCAGATTTCAAAGTCTCTTAGGGTTGATGAGTTCACTCACACCTATGAGAAGGGAAAGAGACAGGTCTTTACTCCCAAATTAATCAAAAGTGTATCTACACTTGACATTATAGTTGAACAAGGAGAAAGAGAGGAGAAGCTACTTATGCATAAGATTGAATCACCATTGCACCAAAATGATGAAAAAACTCCCTTGGAAGTTGAGGTGGGAGAAAAAGTTGAAGTCAAATTAGATGAGGAGTTCATTAGCGATAAGGATAAGGAAAGATAAGAATTGAGGGAGATTTTATCCATTGCAAATCATCAAATTACTTTCCTACAACAAGAAATGTGACAATTGAAGGTGAGACAACTGATACAAAGTAAAGAAAAGGAAAACCTAAAGAGATATAAATATAAAGGGAATCAAATAATAGATGTTTATCAAGTGCAGGATATGGAGAATGAAACATAGATAAGAAGGCCAAAGACAAGAAGCCTTAAGAGGGAATTGGAGCTAGAAAGACAGTCATCCCATCCACCTGAACATTTATCCTTTGATGAGCTAATAACTATGGAGATAAATCAAGACAAAGAACTCTGGTTAGGAAGGGTGAATGAACATTTAGAGAAGCTTTTGAAGAGAGCCAAAAGATAAAACAACCTCTAGATACATATGGCCAATCACTATTGTACTAGGAACAAAATTTCACACATCAGGCTTAAACAAGTGAAAAAGAAGCTCAAAGAGGCTAAAATCAAGGCAAAGGAGAATTATGGTTTATATTTTTTTTCTGAAGCTTCATTGAATGTTTATCACATCATCCACATGTGCTAGAAAATAAATTTGGAGAAGTTTTGAGCAATTTTGGTATTTTTAGTGATTTTTGCACTAAACTGGAAATTCAGCCTTCACATATGCATAGCGCCAAATTGTTATGATTGTTACTAGGTCATCAAAATGATGAATGTGTTACATCCTTGGATGCATTTTGATGAGTAAATAACATATTAGGAACCCTTTCTGCATGAAAAGTTCTAGTTTGGAAGAAAAATCCAAAAACCACCATTTTTCTATGTTTATGCCATTATTTTTAACAGTCTGTTACACATCTAGAATAACCTTGGGAGAACCAAATTTTGGATGCCTTCTCATGGGTAATTTTTAAAAATTAAAATTTTTATGGAAATTAGACACATAGGGATAGTTGACCTATTTTTCATGTTTGGATGTGGAGTCCTAAAGGAGCTGAAAATCAGCTGCAAAAAAGTGTTATCCATTCATAAAAATTGTTACACATCTGCATAGGATTCCTTAGGACACTTGTCAAGCCCAGAAAAAGTCATAATTTAAATTTTTTGTTTTTCTTTGAGTTCGGTTTGGATAAATTGAGTTTTTTTTTGCCTCATATCATGAGGAGACATATAATTAAATGTGGGCGACACACACTCTTAGTCTATAGATGAATTTGAGAGAATGGTTTCTAAACTCCGTCAATTCTAGAAGGTGAATCATCTCATGTATTTATGATGAACTGTGGATGGTATTTTGAACTTATGAGGTGTCATCGAGAATATTTTCTATAAGTAGACCCTATTTAGTATTTTCTTGGGTTGGATAGTTGTATTTTGCAGTGGAGCTATTATAAAAGCCCTTTGGAATGAAATCAAAGACAATGTTGCAAAATTTGTGTTGATAATCCTATGGTATGATTTGGAGTATTCATTTTTTACTGTATGTTTATCTTATGATTTTGAATGATATTCTTTTATATTTTATATACATACTTCTATGTGTGTGTACTGTCAGTTTATAAGAAGAAAACATGCCTTTTTCATGCTCTGCCTTAATAAGATTTACATTACATGTGTTTATTTTATTCTAAATGAATGAATTCACCTCAGTGCTCATTAAGACTTTATATCATTTCATCCTATACATAATGAAAAACTAAACATGCTTTCCAGCTACCTACATGGCCTCATCCATATATCTAGAACTTGACCTTTAAATATGACCTAAAACCATAGACTTAGTCTCCTTACTGTCATTCCTATCTAGCACATAAACACCAAAAAAAGAACCTATTTTCTGATCTTATATACCTAGCATCAGAACATTAGATATGCAATCATTTCATTGAATGAAAAGTGACATTGAGAGAGCCCTCACTAGTCTTGGTAGGGCTAGCTACCTGACCTAAAGGTTGGTCTATGGTTACCTTCTGTTTCCTTGAGGGGTCCTAACCCAGGTTCAGAGGTTAAGGTTTTCCAACAAACCCCTATACTACTAGCCCTTTTGGCAATGACCTAGTTTCGCAGGTCAAGGTCTCACCCAAAGTAGTAAGGGAGGGTGATAGAACTAGGTTTCTACACCGTGGGAGAGACTAGGTAATTTAAGGCATATTTGTGTTGCAAATTCTTAGTTTCCCATAGAATGATTCTATTCGCAGCTCTTTTAATAGTATAATCATCACATAAAAATAAAAAATATATTATCATCAATAGATCTAATCAATACATTCTCATACACATGCGCATTAGAAAATACCATCATAGAACATTATAATCATAGCCAATTCTAGATCACAGATACATTCACAGCTTAAATAAATATCACAGATGTGCTTCAGTAGCAAACACAATCAATCCAGACAGCACAATGATACATCAAATATACTCTGCATTCATTAGCATCAAAGATCCTCTTACAACTCAAACATAGCCCATACACACAACTTAGCAGGGTCCACACAGAGCAGGACTGGGGATCTTCATGCACACAACCAACAGGATTCCTTACCCAAAGAAACCCAGACAGATCTTAACAATTCACACATAGAATCAATCTTATATCCTAATTACTTACTAGACCCAGCTATCTATGTATTTATAATATCATAGCCTTTCCTATCCTATGGTCCGCAAACCATGGTTTGCAGACCCTAGAGCTACCCTTTAACCCATTACAAAAAATTAGGGGCTTTGACCCACCCCAAAACCCCTACACATGACTGACTATTACAAAATTATACCAAACACGTAGGTTAGGGAACCCTATTTCAAAACCTTCCTTCATCCCACTCTCACCCTTGGGAAGTTGTGGGGAGTGATAACACCTGACTTGACTAGTAATAAAGCTAGATATTTGAAGTTAAAATCTATCATGTATTTCATCCTTAATAATGTCTTGTATTGGAAATATATAGGTGGAGTGTTGTTGAATATTTGTCTTATAATTTAGAATTTGAAACGTCTTTGTTCATGTCTAAGTCTGAAACCTTTCTTTCAGAAACTATCTTTGATCTTATTGATTTTGAGACCTTTATAGCATTTTTTGACTCTGCGTTTTCTGAATTTGATAGTGAAGTCTAGTCGAATTTCTACAAACTTAAAGGCTTGGTGGATAAATTTCAAGAAAGTTTAGAAAACACTTATTTACAATATCAACAACAAGATTTTTCTTCACCATCTATCATTACACCTTCTCATATAGCTACATCATCATCTCCTCCTTTCATTCCATCAATACTTTCGGAAGTTTTCACTCCATCAACACCTTTACAATCCCCTCCATTAATCATGTCTAGATTCACTCCACTTTTTTTACCCCAACAAATCATTGCACTACCTCAGAATTATGGCTAACAATTGCCCCTTTTTTATTGAACATCAGAGGTCACTGCTTACCAACACATTGTCAAAGTGTTTGATTTCATAGATCTTGAAGAGATTGAAAATCATGAAGCTAATATGTGCATCATAGCACAGAGTGTCTCGGGAGAGGTGAAGAAATGGTTTCGTTCTGTCACAGGTAGTTCAATAGCTATTTCACGTCAGATGATTTATTTTTTCATAAGAAAATGAGAGTATAAGAAGATTCCATTGCAAATATTAGCTGAATATAATTCCCTGAAAAGGAATCCAAATTTTTTTTCCCAATAATTTATAGCTATATTCAATAAAATATATGATTCAATTCGTAAAAATATCAAGCCTCCTCCAGGCCTTGTTTTACTTCACTATCCTGATGGTTTCGATCTTGACATGGCTTATGAGCTGAGGGAAATAAATACATAAAATCTTGAATAAATGCAAATAAATGTGGTAAGCATGGAAGCTAATTTGATCATAAAAAAGTCTAAAATAAATATGGATAAAATGGTCACTATAAAAGAAGAAACATCTACTTCATCCGATAGAAAATTACACACCTTGATCAATACCATGGAGAAGATTATGGATAGAATATCCATCATTGATAGATATTGCAACAAACTGTGGAAATCAACATCGGTGATAAATATTTTAATTTATTTGTGTATTTAGATGCATTATATTGAAAATAAAAATTCTACAAATACTCATATTCATTTTTATCACCAATATGGAAAAATTTCTTGAAGATCATATTTTTTTGGCTTGCGAGCTTGATGAAATTTATGAAAACGAAGTTGGGACAGTCATGTTTTGAGGGACCAAAAGTGAATATTTTTAAAACTTGTTTCTATCCTAAGTATCCCTCGATGTATACTTTCCAACCCAATTTTAATCACTCCATTTGGATTTGAAATGAAAAAGTTAGAACCAAAACATTGACAGGGTGTCTGGTAGGCAGTTCAAGAATAGAGTTGGGACACTTAGTTTTTGGAGGCCTAAATGACTATATTTTTAAAACCTGTTTCTATGGTAGATTCCTCTATGAATATAGTTGAAAAATAAATTTTAATCACTCAATTTTTATATCGTATGAGGAATTTATGTCCAAAATACTGACTGCCCAACATAAATCAACACTCTTGAAACTCTGTTTTCTCGGCTGTTCACTAGCATATTTGACCCATCAATTCTCCTTTTCCTCAAAACCTATTTCTATTGGAGATCAATAAATGAATATAATTTAATCTCCAATTTGAATTGATTCAATCTGCCATCAAATGAAAAATTTATGCTTGAAATATCAACTGTTGGTCTAAGCTGGAAAATCGAAAATGACTCTATTATGCAGGTTGTTCTAAGAAAATTTGACATATCATAGCATTGAATTTTTAAAACCTATTTCTATTGGAGATAAAAAAATTAATTAGCTCTCATTTGGCTTTGGAATCACTCAAATCGGACGAAAAATAAGGAATTTATGATTGAAACACTGTTGGTTAGCATGATTGGCCACTGCTCTCCCATAGGTAATAAATTAATTTTACTTTGTCCGTGGATTTGTTCTACAAAGTAACTACTTGCTAGTTTTTTTGCATAATTCTTGGATTAGGGGAGCCCGCACACCTCTCTTTCTCCATGATTTAATGTTTTATTGTATGTATACACTCATTTTTTGCAGGTCTTAGCAGAACAAAGAAGGTCAATTTATGGACGAGCGATTCTTGAAAGAAATTTTAGTGAAACAAGGGCATTTCATCCAGTTCATTACCTAAAAAATTCATAACAAGAAGAAATGAAGAATGGGTTTCCATTTGAAGATTCATGTCATTGCTGCCAAAACATTTTTCAAAAAAGATTATTTTTTTTCCATTACCAGATTGATATTCCCTTAGGAAATAACATCATAGCTGTTGTAACTTAATAAAGTTTTGTCTCTTTTCTAATTTCTTTTATGTTTTTGTGTTTCAAGTGTTGATCCCTTCAAATTTTAGTTTCCGATCCATTGGAAATTGAACAATAAGGACCCCACCATGCAAATTTCAGGAGGAAATTCTTCGGCAGCACAAATTCTATAAAAATTTACTTTTTCTTTAGACCTGTATATAAATTTTCCTTTCTAAGTTGATTGGATTTGCTCGACAATAGATTGTACATTATTTTTGTTCTTTCCTCTATTTTTTTCCTTCGTAGTTCCCTATAAAAATTTCTATGTGCATTTTCTTTGTTGTTCCCTACTTTCTTGTGTGCCTGTATTTTTCATGTTGTTCCTCTTAAGGAATAGTTGTTGTTCCTCTCAAGGAACAGTAGTCATCCCTCTTAAGGAACAAAAATCTTGCGTGCTTATATTTTTTTGTTGTTCCTCTTAAGAAACAACAGCCATTCCTGTAAAGGAATAGAACGTTTGTGTGTTTCTTTTTGATGTTCCTTTCAAAAGGAACAACATTTTTGCAGATTGTTTTTGCTGCTCCTCTTAAGGAACAAAAATTGTTCCATCTAAGGAATAGCACTTTTTGAGTGCATTTTCTTTTTTAACAGAATTTATAGGACTTTTCTGAATTCTTCGGGACTCTTTGAAAGGAAAACATAAAATTTATGCAAGGATACACAAATTAGAGGTTACTGGAATCAGCTAATCAAGAGAAATTGTCATTTTTAACAAATTTTTTGTAGTGATAAGAAAAAGGAAAGAAAACAACCATCTATATCACTTTGTTGTCTTTATTTTCACTAAAATTAATATGATCGATTATCTTTATCATGTTGGTTCTTCCCTAAATTCTCATAACTCTCTTTGATTTTTATTTCATTGAATAAGAATAAGGGCATATTTTCTCTATTGAAATGTTTAGACTTCTTCCATCATTCCTACTCTTAAGGAGTGTTGAGCCACCCTTTATATATAAATAGGGAAGTGCTATATGTAAAGAAGAAGAAAAAGAAAAATCTCTATATGATTACTAACAATTCTATGATATGGCAGATGGAGGATAGGGGGTCTCATCAAGAGCCAACCTACCATGATCATAAGGGAGTAGTGAAGTGACATTCCCATTATGGCCACAACACCAAGGATATGATCCAATGGACAACTTAGAAAAATAAAAGTCCTTGGAACAAGAGGTCACATCACCAGCCGACCCGCCCACCTTTCACTCCTTCATGGTGAATGGCATTGTGATTCATTTGGTTCCCAAGCCAGCATAGTGGCCTCCATTATGACATCACACAACGCTTCCCTAGGCATAAATAAAGGATAATGGTTCTAAGGGTGAGAAAAAAACTTTGTCAATGTTATAGACACCCGTGGGAAACAGAGCTCTGCTGATGGTATTGAAGTCATATTTTTCACAAATCAATAGTAATGATAAGCCCTTTTCTTATATATTTATCTAATATCAAATGAGAGTATGTTCCTAAACCCTTTTTTCGGAACCTCTTATGCATGAAATTTATTTATAAATCAATCATAATAGTTTATGTGGATAATGAACACATAAGTACTTTTTTCACATCAGTTGTCCTTTTCCCTTATTTTCGAATCATTACATAAACATTTTCATATCTACTCATGATTTCAAAATATGCATTGATTTCAGTAATGCAATAATTTGTTGATCATATCATAAGTATGTATGCATTTCCATGCTGTAAAATTGCAGTGCAGTACGCTGCCATAATTTGTCGATTTTCCACAATATTTCTACTGCATTTCTACAGAATTTTTGTTGATTGAACTTTTGGCATACATCTTATCTGTTGCTCTTCAAAATTAAAACTCTGGATTTAAGAAAATTGCATGAAAAATCGTGATTTGTTTACAGGAGAAAAACAAGTATCGGGGGGAAATTCTATTCATAGCACGACCACACTATTGCAACTAACAGAAAATGCTCGCGCAACTCGCGAATGTGCACAATTCTTCAGACATGATGGTGCTTGCATGGCTTCTACCTTTTGCATCACTTTCAGTATCCACTCAGCCTACATCAGCTTCAACAAAGGCCAGCCCCTACATGTCGTTCCACATTTTTTTAGAGGTAACACTTGAGGTAAAATAGCATAATTTTCTGATTTATTATGAATTTAGGAGAATTTCATGAAAATCCATTGAGCATTATTTATCGTCATTCATTCTACATCTTTACCACTTCCCATTTTCTTAGAGACATATCATCTTTCAGTTTGGGGGAGTGTTGCTTTCTTTCATTTATTTCTTATGACCATGTCAGTAATTTCCTTTATCATCCATTGATATTCTTATTCATTCTCAACACCTCCCTTATTCCATGTTGTTTTACACCAAGCATCTATTTCAACAAATTGTAGCAACCACCTCTCTTTGTTTTCTAGCATTGCATGAGGACATGCTAGTTCTTCATTTTGGGGGAGGAATTGCTACACATGATGGATGTTTTCTACTTTATTTCTTGTTTAAGGCATACCATTTCATTTTTATACAGTGCAAAAATTGATTTGCATATATCTTCAAAACTATAAACTGAATTCTCATGATTTCTACATAACAAAGAGGTATCATTAAAATACACAAACCCAAATAATTTCATGCTAAATTAGTTCATAAAATTTTAAAAATTATGCACTATCACCTATAACCATTTTTTTTATATCTCATGATCCATGCATCAAAACGATCTGATTTTTGAGAAAATGGTTAACGAAGTTTGTTGTTACTTATGTCACATTTTTCTACAACTTCATATACATATAGTTGAACGTCAACTCTAAAAATTGTTACGCCTTCATCAAGATTGCTAAAATTTAATATTCATTATTTCAAGAAAAAATTCATTTGTTCCATCCATTTCATGAGTTGGGATGAACAATTTTTTTTTTCTTGGTTAACACATGGGTTTTTTTCTTTGGGTTGCATGAGGACATGCAATATATTCAGTTTCGGGTTGCATGAGGGCATGCAATATATTCAGTTTGGGGGTATCTTGAGCCGCTAATATGACCACTTTTTAACACCTATTTCATCCATTTCTACTCTTATTTATCATGTAAATTATTATAATTTATTATATAAATCCATTTTATAATTACTTATGCTCTTCTGGATAAATATTATTTCTTCTCCTTTATTTTTAATAAATTGATGATTATTATGCATAATTTTATCAATTATGGTTTATTAATATATTTTGTAATAGCACTGACCATTTTAGCCTCCAAGATATTTGCTATATTGCAGATTTGATCTCCAGCACATCATTAAATATTCCAACTCAGAAATTCGCTGGAATAAGAAGCGATAGTTTTGCAGTTGATATTCTGGACAAATGGAGAAGAGTCTGGAAAATCCAGAACATGGGTTTTGTCTAGAATGGACCGAATTAACTTTATTGAATAATGGTTTGCCCAAATTTGGCTTGTATTGAGAGAAACAAAAGGTTATTTGAGAATAATTTTCTCAGATTTACTGTTGCGGCCGTCCTCCAAATTATCTCAGCTGCAAATCCCAATTCGACTAGTTCCTGTTGAAAGATTGATAGAAATATATTTTCTTGTTGATCAAGTTGTTGTGAACAATCCAATATTGTTATGAGGGATTGAATTTACTATTTACATTCTCCTCTTTTTGATTATAAAAGGAGAAGCACATATTGTCGTGGGGAGAACAATGCATGATTATTGAGTTTATTTTGTAACTCCGTAATTCCTCGACTCTCGTGATCGAAGAGAAACTAATGTAAACTCTATTTATGTTTGATTAATACAAAAATGTGTTTCTATTCCATTTCTTAACTCTGGAGTAAAGCCCAGTGGCGTTTCACCGATGGTTGAGGGCCCGACCCTAGTGGATCGATCCGCTGTTTGTATCTCTATCTTTTCATTATTATTGTGTGACAGTTTCTAATTGTTTTCATTATGGTTTGCAAGTAGTGGTTTATTTTTCATTGCTTATTTAATATTTGTGTCTTAGATTGGTGAATTGCATTTCCGTTGGCATGTTCCATTTGCTGTCTCATTTGATTGCTGCTCATTTCAGATTGCTAATCAAGAGAGTTTGTTGTCGATAGGATTTGTTGTATAATAGAATTTGTTATTTGATTCCATTAATTAGAGCTTGTTGTTCAGATTTATTAAATAAGATTTTCTATTCAATTCCTTTGATTATAGTTTATTGTTCATTTACATTTCTATTCAATTCTAGAGCTGTTGTTCATTTCAGTTGATTAATTGCAAAGAGTTTGGTTTTAAAGAGTTTTCCTAGTTTACTTTTATTATTAGCTTTACTTCAATTTCTATTTCCTTTTAATTTCTTTAAAGCAGGATTGTCAACTATAGATAATACTGGTTATTGCTTCCACGTTCCCAGATTGATTGTTTTGTTCCAGTTTGATTTCAATTGCATTAATTTCTAGAGGAATGAGTTATTGCTACTGTATCCTTGATTGATGTTTTCCGAGTGAATGATTGGATTTCATAGCATTTGAGTTTATGTTATTGTAGTTAGATTTATTTTCCAAGCAACCATTTACTCTTGTATTTAGAACATTGTACTACATATTTAGAACACTTTACGACACTGAACATGTGAGATAAATAGGTGTTAAAAATATACCTTTTATACCTGAACACCAAGCACATCAGCAAAAAGAGTGACGAAACAATGACAGGTACGAAAAATGTTCGTAGAACAGAACTCTCTCAAACCACAAGTAAAGTTCAGTCATCCGATTTGCACCTTCCCGATGAAGAAAGTAGTTTGTGGACCATGGAATTCAATGGAGCCTTAGGAAAGAAAGGGGTTGAAATTGGAGTGTATATTCACAGACCTATAAATCAGTCACTAAAATTTCCTCCAAATAGTTGAATGTCCTCTTACAAGTTGGCATTAAACTGTTCGAACAATGAAGCAGAGTATGAGGCTTCGGTACCTGTCTTGAAAATTTTGAATAAGTTAGGTGCCAAGAAAATTTATGTGTATGGCGACTTCGAGATGGTAATAAATAAAGTTAAATGGGAATACCAGACCAAGCATCCTAGGATGTGAGCTTACCGAATGTAGTGTTATATATCCTCAAGACCTTCACCGAGTATACTTTGTCATTGATCCCAAGGGACAACAATGTTATTGTTGATTCTCTCGCCACTTTGTCTAACATATTTAAATTCCATTGTATCCAAATAAGAGGTATGAGATAAATGTGAAACATCGCTGTGTTGTTCTGGATAATATTCAGTATTGGAAGATCTTTCAAGATGAAAAAAATATTAGCAACGTGTTACAGACAAAAGAGGAATTTCTGAACTCACGAATGGATAACCAGTTCTATGAAGGTGGCCAATAATTCCATGCATTAGAAATGAAATTACTTCAGCTGAAAGAAAAATCCATTGCAAGAGGTCTAGTGCCTTAGGAGGGTTTTTTTTTATCAAGATGATGTTGCATGGAAACTGACCATGCTACCAACAGAAGTGCGAGTGGAAATCCTCAATCTTGGCACTCTTCAAAATCCAAATATGGTTAAGAATTCAAAATCCTCCAGCTCGGAAATGAGAAGTAACTACGCAACTCTCATGCCTCATTTTGCTAATGTATTTTCTTGGGAATATTATGATATGAAAGTATACGATAAGAGTATAATCCAACCTAAAAATCCCTTAAAGTTGGATCATAAGCCTTTCTGCCAGAAGTTAAGGAGAATGAATCCCAAGTTGTTTCCCTCCATTAAAAAAGAGGTAAATAGATTATTTACTATTGGTATTATAGTTCCACTTCTCTTTTCAAATTGGATATCTAATTTCGTGCCAGTAAGGAAAAAGACAAGAGAGATCCATTTGTGTATAGATTTCAAAAATATGAATAAAGTGTCACTGAAAGACAATTACCCACTACCAATGATGGACCATATTCTGCAAAGGGTATTTGAATCTTCCATACTTTCATTGCTTGATGGATACTTTGGGTATAATCATATTTTAGTACACCTAGATGATCAGGAAAAGGAAACCTTTACAACACCATGGGGTACCTTCATGTATGCTAAAAATCCCTTTGGAGTGAAGAATGTAGGCGTGAATTTTTAGCGAGAAATAGATATTGATTTCAGCAACGAATAGGATGTCTTTTTGGTCATCTATCTTGTTGAAATTACTGTTTTTTCCAAGACATATGAGCAACACTTATAACACTTGATTTTTTTTTTCAAAGATGTATAAAGTTTGGCATATCTCTAAACCCAAAGAAGGGTATTTTTGCTATCGAGGAAGGTAAATTTTTGGGCCATATCATATCAAAATATGATATTCGGATATATCCTTCAAGTATTGAAGAAATTCAGACCTTGGACCATCCTAGGAGCAAGAAGGAAATCTAGTCATTCAATGGAAAAATGAATTTTTAAAGAATATTTGTGCCCAATATTGCCAAACATTTGAGGAAAATTATTGACATGTTGAAGAAAGATAGTGAATTTAAATGGTCTAAAGAGGCAAATAAGTAATTCAATCAATTTAAATTGGCTTTATTGCATGCTCCTATTCTTATTAGTCCATATTACACACTTTATTTCATTATTTTTTCATTTTCTTTGGCGCATAATCTAGCTGTTTTCCTTATACAAAAGAAAAATAAAAGCATAGAGTAGACCATCACCTTATTTAGTAGAACCATAAGAGACACAACTTAAAATAAAATATAATTGAGAAACAGGCCTCGGCCTTAGTCAAATAATTGAAGGACTTTTGAGTCTATATTCTCCACTCTAATTTCATTACATATGTCCCAAACGCTGTTGTCAAAGATGTGCTCATGCAGAATGATCCTGAAGGATGGTGTGGCAAATGGATCACTGATCTGTTAGAGTATGACTTGGAAATCAAGCCTACAAAACTGATCAAGGGACAAGGCCTGGAAAAGCTTATGGTGGACTCAAATCTACATGCTTTAGACATTAATTTTATTCTTGCATTGTATGAAGAGAAAGAGGCTAAATTATTACCTAAGGTATATGATTTTTTTTCTTCATTTCCATGGTATGATGATATTGTTCATGTTTTGAAACAATTTAATCCTCCTCCCGACTTGCCGAGTAATAGAGATAAATCTTTAAAATTGAAATCTCTCAGGTATTCATCCTTAAAAATGTCTTATATTGGAAAGATTTGGGTGGAGTGTTGTTGAAGTTTTTGGTTGAAGGAGAAGTTGAAAAAGTGATGAGTGACTTCCATAAAGGTGATTGTGGCATTCATCGTTATTGGGAAACTATAGCAAATAATATTTTGAGGGTGAGATTATATTGGCCAAGTCTATTCTCTGATGTATATAAAACAGTGATGAGCTTTCATGAATGTCAAATCTTTCATGGAAAGAGAAAGATTTTTTCTTTTCCCTTGAAATCAATTGAAGTGCAAGCTCCATTTTAGTAGTGGGATCTTGATTTCATTGGCAAAATCCATTCTCCATCATCAGCCCTGCATAAGTGGATACTCACTGCTACTGATTACTTCACTAAATGGATTGAAGCCATTCCCACAAGGCAAGCTACTGATACTTTCATTATTCATTTTTTAGAAAAAAATATTTTTTCTCAGTATGGATGTCCATATAAAATCATTATTCACAATGCAACCACCTTTAAGTCCAATAAAATGATTGAATTTTCTGGTAAGTATCACATTAAGCTTGGTCATTCTACAACATACTATCCTCAAGGCAGTGAGCTGGCTGAATATTCAAATAAATCTTTAGTGAACATCATGAAGAAGATGTTGCAAGAGAAAAAGAGAAATTGGCACAAAAATCTCACCAATGGTCTCTAGCCAGACAAAGTTAGCATGAAGAGATCAGTCAACATGTCACCTTTCTAGCTTGTGTATGGTGTTGACACAACATTCTGTACTTATTTAGTTGTATCCATGATGAAAATTCTGCAAGAGATGAATAGTGAACCAAATGATATCCAATGAACAATCAACCAAATGATTCATCTACAATCATCAAGAGTTGATGTTTTTAGTCACACTTCACAACTCCAAGAGAAAATAAATAGTATTTATGATAGGAATACCAAAGCTAATTATTTTAATCTAGGAGATTTTGTTGTTTGCCGGGATGCCTGAAATGAAGACAAAGGTAAGTATTATCACCAATAAAATTTTAGTTTTTCATCATGAATGTCATTAGGCATAGGTTTTATTGTCTTTTTAAATTAATACATGAAATTGATAAAATTTTGTGAATTGGTCATAATATTAAGTATGAAGAGTCCCACATGTCATTCCATCATGGTAAAATCCATAGAAATCTATAAAAAATCTCCATGCATTGGTTTAAATTTTTTTTTAGCCACCTATCTATTTTTTCTGGAGTTTGCAGTGAATTATATGCAAAACAAGTGATTTTCGCTATGAACTCACATGACAAGTTCGTAGCGAATCTGCCGAATTTCTAACTGAATTCACCACAAAATCATGTTTTTTTCAAGAGGTATGGGGATTGATAAGCTGTCATTTTTTAATGGTTAGGAGTCACTATGTCACATGCTAGTGTCCCATAATTCCAAAGTCTACAGATAGAATCCCAGAAGGCCAACATCAAAACCGCTTCAGGCCTAGCATCTAGCCCTCCTAGATCGAGAGAGGGATATCTATGTTATATATAGCTTTGTTTATTGGGAATTTTAGGCTATATATTAGTGAATAGAGTTTTATTTGAAAATATTTGGTTGAGACAACAAAAGGGAGGCCATTGAGCTCTGTATTCAAATAGGTGTAAACGTATTTAAATGGATGAATAACTGGGTTCATGCGTGACCAAGCAAGCTATTCATGTCCACATATATTCACATATTGTGAAATGGAAAAGGATAAGAGAGTAAGGTTGAATGTGAATGTAGAGTAGAACCTATCTAAATTCTGCATTCAAATTTTAGAGGAAAACATAGATACTGTTTGAAGAATGTGCAGGGTGCCCAGTGACAAATCTTGAACAAAACTTTCTTATCCACAATAAAGAAATAAAACAATGCTGAAATAAAATAAACCATATAACATGAAGACATACATCACCACAAAAAAACATAACACAATAATTTGGAAATATTAGTGTTCTTTCATTCATCCAAAAAAGTGTTTATAACCAGATGAGCCTTTTACAATGGCTTTCCCCTTCAGGTCTACTCCTGGTCCACCTAGATACTACTAATGCATGCAATATTTAACTGAAACTTCATATGTTACCTTATCTTCTTTAGTGATTTTCATTAATTACATTCAGGCCAAAATTGGACAAGTGGAATGATATAGACGGTGATAAGATAAGTCTGGCTAAGATGGTGGCTGTAGTAGTTCTTTATTGTTTACATAGTAAGAAAAACTTGAATATTTGGATCATGAAGAGGCCATGATAAATAAATATAAAATCTAGCCCTACTCTTTCATAAAACCATTGATGGATAATTAAATATGGAGCTTCGCAGGTTGATTCAGCTGATCTGATACTTGTGCTAGTTGTCATGATGGCCATTTTGTTTCTAACTACCTTTGTCTTTACTACGTCGGTTATTGTTGTAGTGAAGTGTGAAATGGAATACCATCTGCTCCCTTTAGAAAATATAGAAGTGATTTCACCCTTTGGATGGAAATGGTGTGGAATGACTATGTGAGGCAATGGTGGCGGGAGACAATGTGGAGCAGCGGTGGCAGGAGTCGTTGTGGCACAGTGGTGGTAGGAGTCGGTAGGTAGATGTGGAGAAACAAAAGCGGGAGTTGATAGGTAAATTCCGAGAAAAATGGTTTTCGGGGGCGGGGGGGGGGGGGAGGTAGCAGAGTTGTAGGTAGTATCAGAGCAGGGGTGGGGTGCAAAGTATTAGGGACACACCAAGTTGCATTCTTGATGGAATTAAATACCACCCATTTCGGAACCCCGCCCCCCCTGTTAAAGTTTGGAGGCTTAAGGGGGGTCGAGAAGAGATAATGACGGTCAGATGTGGGGCGAGGTAAGGTGGATGAGCGGAGAGGTGAGTGGATTTTAAAAAGGTGGGGATGTATGATGTGATGGTGGGGTCAAGTAGCGGAAATGTTAGTGTAGTTTAATGAGGGGGGAGTTGAGAGGTTTATTGGGTAGTGGAGGGTAATGCGATAGGATGTTGGGGTAGGGGTGGATTTTCATTAAAATCAATGTTTTGAAACCAGCTCCAAAAAGAGAAGAAAAAAGATCTAAACGCCTTCGAAATAAACCACTTTGAGTGGGAAACCTCCAATACATTACATGAATGAACAATTCTTGGATGATAGAAATGACAAAACTTCCTCTCTATATATAGAAGTCTATTGGGCCACAATGTAATCCTAGTGGGGCCACAATGTAGCCATAGCCGACCTAACAATAATAATTTAAGAGCACAATAATAACAATATGGGTGTTATAGGGGTACTACAATAATAGGAAGGGGGTTACACTAACAACAATAAGGGACTATACTAGTAATATAAGGACCTAACATGCTCCTCTCCTTCAAAAAAGTGTTGTCCTAAATGCTTGAGTAGCTCTGGGTGCTTCTGTATAAAATTCTCATCCTCCCATGTAGAATCTTCAGTGGGTAAGTTCTTCCATTTAATGAGATACTCTAAAATTGATCGATTTCGTAGCAGTAGAGTTCTTGTTTCCATAACCGCTTCAGTTTCCAATATGGTTTTTCCTTCCTCATAAATTTCTAGCATATTGTGTGAACTAGAAGTTTGTCCCCTATAACCTTTTTTAAGCATGAAACATGGAAAACTGGATGCACTTGCGAAGTAGGAAGCTCTAATTTGTATGCCATAGTACCAATATTTTGCAACATCTTGTAAGGACCATAATACTTTGGCGATAATTTATTATCATTCTTAGCTTTCTTTAGGGATATTTTTTTGTATGGTTGTAGCCATAAAAATACCCAGTCTCCCACATCAAAACTCTCTCACTACAATTTTGATCTGCCTGTTGCTTCGTTCGACTTTGTGCCAAATTTAGGTTATCCTTTAAGAGTTGGAGAACTTATTTTTGATGTTCGATGTGATCCTCCACTGCTTGAACCCTATAATTTTCCCTTAAAGAAGATGTGATGGACAATGGATGATATCCATAAAGTGCCATAAATGGGGTCATTTTTTCTACAGTATGGAAGGAAGTGTTATACCACAATTCAGCAATGGGTAACCACTTGACCCATTGTGCTTTCTTACTAGATACAAAACAACGAAGAAAGCCTTCGAAACATTTATTCACTATCAATGTTTGACCACCTGATTGAGGATGATAAGATGAGCTATGAGCTAATTGAGTACCCAAACAAGAAAATAATTTTGTCCAAAAATTTCCTGTAAGAATGGGATCTCTGTAACTTACAATAATCTTCAGGTTTCCATGTAGCTTTTGTTTTTTTTCCATAAATGCAGTAGCAACTGTACCTGCTTTAAATGGATGAGATAATGCACAAAAGTGTGCATACTCGGTAAGTTTATTAACTACCCCCATGATGACACTCCTTCCTTCAGACTTAGGTAAACCTATGATAAAATCCATTGAAATCTCCTCCAAACGTTGACTTGGAATGGATAAAGCTTGTAGAAGACCCAGGGTTTTAATTGTCTCAAATTTATTTTGCTGGAAAACCAAACATTCCACCACAAACTTTTGAATATCAGATTTAAGGCCATCCCAAAAGAATTCTTTCTTCACCCTGTGGTAAGTTTTTAAAAATCTTGAGTGTCCTCCTAAAGGAGAAGTGTGAAATTCCAAAAGAATATTTTGTTTTAGTTGGGAATTATTGCAAATATATAAGCAATCGTTGTACGATAAGGAATCATTTTTCCAACTAAATGTATCAGATGTACCAGAATCTTGCTGCAACTTTTGAATGAGTGTCAAAACTTCTTCCATTCATCCCTTGCTTCAGTTATCCAATCTGGTTGTATAATAGAAATGGCACAAAGCAATGCTTCCACCTCTTCATCCTTTCTTGAGATTCAATCTGCAACAACATTTAGCTTCCTTTTTTTGTAGATGATTTCAAAGTCATAACCCAACATCTTTGTGACCCACTTTTTTTGCTCTTCTGAAGATAGTCTTTGTTCAAAAAAGTGTTTAAGACTATCATGATTAGTTTTTTCCTTTAAATGTCTTCCCATTAGGTAAGGTATCCATTTCTTTAGTGCATGTAGTATTACCAAAATTTCCTTCTCATAAATAGCCTTCTGTAAATAATTTCCTTTGATTGAATGACTTTCAAAAGAAATGGGTCTTCCTTATTACATCAAAACAACAACAATTCCATTTCCTATGGCATCACATTCCACAATAAAGGTTTTTGTGAAGTTTGGTGTAGCTAAGACTGGTGCTAGGCACATTGCCTCTTTAAGATGTTCAAATGCCTTAGTTGCTTCAGGAGTCCATGAAAATGCATCTTTCTTCAATAATGTTGTTAGAGGTGTTACTATTCTCCCATAATTGTTAACAAACTTGCAATAATACCCTATTAACCCAAGAAAACCGCACAACTGCTTTATGGTTGTGGGGACTTTCCATTCCTTAATGGATTTAATTTTGTTAGGGTCTACCTTAACACCCTCGTGCGATAAAATATGACCCAGCTATTCCACATCTTGTACTCCAAAGAAACATTTGGATGTTTTTGAATATAATTGTTTCTCCTCCAATAGTTTGAGCACCCTGTCAACATGTTGAACATGATCCTTCAAACACTTACTATAGATTAGTATATCATCAAAAAAATACTAACACAAATTTTCTAAGGAAGGGTTTGAAAATGGAATTCATCAACCCTTGAAATTTAGAAGGTGTATTGGTAAGGCCAGAAGGCATGACCAAAAATTCATAATGACCCTCATGAGTTCGAAATGTTTTTTTCGGAATATCTTCAGTCTTCATTCTATTTTTTTGATATCCTAAATGAACATCCAACTTGGTAAACTAAATTGGTCCATGTAATTCATCCAATAATTCATCAATCACAAGAATGTGAAATTTATCTTTAATAGTGAGCTTATTTAGCTCCTATAATCCAGACACATGCACCATGATCCATCCTTCTTGTGCACCAATACTATTGGAGCGGAGAAAGAACTTTTACTATGTTGAATTATACCGGCCTCTAACATTCATGCAATCATATGCTCAATCTCACTCTTTTGGACATAAGGACATTTGTAAGGCTAGATGTTTGGAGGAACACTTCCTAGAATCAAATGAATAGCATGATCATGATCATGAATTGGTGGGAGTCCTTTGGGAGTATCAAACACATTAGAATGATTGTACAAGACTATTTGGAGATCTAGAGAATTAGATGATTTTTATGTTGGAACTTCTAGTGAGCATAATTTTGCAATTACGCCTCATTGTTCTTTCTTCAAAAGATTTTTCATGACATTAGAGCTTATTATTTTTCCTGGCTTCCCCGTGATACCCCATAATTCGATTTCCTTTCATTCTGAAAAAAAAATCAAGAAAAGTTCTTGAAAATTAAAAGCTACTGTCCCCAAATATTGTAACCATTATACTCCTAGTACGACATCAACACCTCCCATTGGGATGGAAAGAATTGGAATATTCAATACATATTTTGTCATAGATAGCTTGATATTATGGAATTTTCCAGAGAAATTTATAGTTCCTCCATTTGCAATCATCACTTGACATTCTGGTGCTGGGTATAGGAAATAGTTCAATTCCTTGGCTACCTTACAATGAGTAAAATTATGGGTACTACCCGAATCAATCAACACTATTACCTTTTTCTTCTTGATATGTCCTTCTATCTTGAGAGTTTGAGGAGTGGTAATTCTTGCCAATACATTACATGATATGGTCAGACTTATTTATTATTTTTCTACGGTTTCTTCCTGGTGTATATCCTCTTATTTTGAAGTTTCTTGTTAATTTTCTTCCTCCTCTTCACAATCTATGTAAAATAATTTATTCTCAGCACACTTATGACCTTTAGTGTATTTGCTATCACAACTGTAGAAAATCCCTTTTTCTCTTTTTTCTTCCAATTGTTGTGGTGTCAACCTTGTAGGTTATGGAAGTTTAGGAGTAGCAACATTTCCATATTTATAGATGTGAGTGGTAGGCTTCCTTGTTGCCATAATTTTAAATTCAATTTTTCTTGCCAACCTGAAGGCCTTCTCTAATGAATCTGGTTCCCAAACACAAACTTCATGTTGGATGTTATCCTTTAAAGTCCCTATAAAGACATCGATCCTGTGTTCCTCTCGAATATCAGTTACCCGTATATTAAATTTTTGGAATTCCTCAATGTGCTCCGCCACTAAACCATTTTGTTTGAGATTGATAATTTGGATAAATAAGGAGTTTCTCTTTGTATCGTCATAATGTGCTATCATTTCCTCCATAAAAACTAACCAAGTGACAATTTTTTTATGGGAGCAAAGCCATCAAAACCATACAAATGTATTTTGTTCTAGATGTAAAGTTGAAATGTGTACCTTTTTTTTTTGCACATTATTGAGATCAAAATATTGCTCCATGTGTAGTATCCATGTGTTACACAGAAATTTGTCACCGTCCCTGCAATTCCCCATCCCGCACATTGGAGGGCTTATTCCGTGACTTGTGAGCAGTGACATGATCTGAAAACACTTTCATGGCATTCCCCTAGACATGGACTTTCATTCCTCTGAAGACAACTCCTTGTGAAAAACCCTAAAAATAGCCTTTTTATCCTTGGTGCAACTTCTCAATGTCATACCCGTGCCAATGGGGAAATCCTCCAAAGAGGGCATGCCAACTGGCACACTGTCTCAGTGTTGTACCCATGCTAGGCTTAATAAGGAGTGTTTTTTTAAAATAAATGGCGGAAGATTGACTCCAACAAACTCCTGAACTGGACTCTAAATCGAGTTGGGATGTTTGGCTCCGGTTCTCCATGTAGAGGAAGTAGTTTTCCACCTCTCATGGAAGCTTCCTTGAGGATAGGGCCAATCCCATGATTGTAGGGATCCCAACTCCCCTTCCACCATCTATACAAGCTTGCCATTTCCTTTTGCAAGCTAGTCTCCAAGAGCCTTCATAGCCTAAAGAATGCTGCAATAGTCCTCATAGAGCCAAATCAATAGCAAGGAGATTGACGATCGAAGAGAGGCTTGTCCCCATTCCTGATGAGCTTTACCAAGATGCATTCCACTGATGACCCACCAAAGGAAGATTTAGCGTCAGAGCCAGGTTGTATTTTCCTTTGTATGAATTAATGATAAGCGACTTTGGTTATGGTTCCACTCGTATTGTTCATTATGATCATGAGTTGTGTCTTCTCTGACTGATACATAATTGCATATATCGGGTTTTACGCTTGTGTTTGCCATGTTTATTGTGTGTCCAGGTGTTCGATCGTGGAAAGCGAGAGGATTGTGATCTGTTGGATCAAGGAGACAGGAGCGCCATCTTCTCTACAAACAACATCATTGGACTTGAGGTAGGCATTCATCGCAAGTTGGTCTATTGCAATTAGGAACTTGCACCTTAGCATGGTATGATTGTTGCTAGACCCGATCTAGGCTAGTAGGGATCGCCTCTATCTGCAGAGGGGATTTACCTCTACAACAAATTGGAAGCTCCACTGGGGAGTTAGCTTGTTGTTTGTTTTATAAACTACAGACGGAGCCTGAAGCTAGCCAGATAGCCTTCGAAATGCTCTTTCTCTGCATTAGCGAAAGTAGATGAATGCTGATTCAGTCAATCTCCGGTCTAGTTTATGAACTAAACACTTGGATTATTGTCTTGTCTTTTGGTCGATTCTCGATGTTGCTGGCTTGATCAGCTCTTTTGGCTGGCTCTTTTCCTGTGTTTGGCTTTTATTTTCAGTTTCAACATCACTAGTCTACTTCTTGGATTGCTCCTTTTTATTTTTCCATAGTAAACTCGACTGGCGCACTTATTAGCCTGACAGTCGCGCCCATTGGCGCTAGTTTCCAGTTTACTACCCGCGCCAATCCTCTTATGGCGCTAGTTTCTACCTGAAAGTCGCGCCAATCCTAGAAGGTGCTAGGGTTTTCTCTATTTTGAGATTTCTGAGCTTGATCTGTGTGTTTGGTTTTATTTTTATGACTTCTAGAGTGTTCTGGAGCCTTGTTTGACTGACTGTGACCTTCTTCCTTTGGTTGTTTGCCCATTTCTATTGATTTTACATTCTATCCCTAGGGCATCTAGGTGCTATTGTGCATCGAGCCTCCCTTGGGACTTTGTGGTTTCTATTTGTGCAGTCAACTTTGTGATTGCTTCTCTACATTCGTTTAGTGGTTTTTTATCATTTCATTGCATTATTTGAATGATTGGCTTCTTCTTCATTCAAATTCCTCCTCGTCTCGTTTTGGGCCTAGATTACATGGTTCATTTGAGTCTTTGAGTGTCTTTTGATTTGTGGGACTTTTTGTCAATTTGAGGTCTGATTGTGTGCTTGCATTGAGTGAAATTTTATTTTTTTTCTCTTTTTCTATCACTTCTCAAATCGCTTCTTATTAGTTTTCATATTTTTTTAGTCCACTTTGGTCTTAAACATTGGAAATACAAAAAAAAATCTCTTTTGCTTTCATTGGTTAATGAAAATCGAATATTTTCTGTGTTATTAGTGATTTTTAACTTTGAAATAAAATATTTTAGTTTCCATTAGCTGCATTAGAGACATTATTGGTTTTTTTCTGATCATTTTGTTATTGTGTGAAAAGCTCTTAACTCTCTCGTAATTAGCTTTCATCGAATGAATTGATATTCTGTGGCATGTAGTGTGCATTTAGGAGATTTTTAGAACATAACACTCGCTAGGACCTGAAAACTGAAACATAATTGAAGATAAACATTAAAATTTATTCAATTTACACTAAGGAAACATTGGAACATTAACGAAATATTTAGTGGTCTAGGCTAGAGAAGTGTTCCGGTGTCTTTAAACCTAGTAGCTGTCGTTCGCCTCTTGGCTTTAGATAGCACTAGTATGGATTGGTGCTCCCCGTACCGTTGGGTATATAAAGGGAGACCCCACTAGGTTTATATCCTTTATCCATAGGAAGTCGATTCTACCTCCCTATACTCGTGATACACCAGACACAGCATTTGAGGAGATTACCTGCACGTACGTTAAGTCCTTGGTTGATTTCTCCTTCATTTTGAGACCAAGGTGTATAATGCAGTTCACGGTTATTTGGTACACCCTTTGCCTAATATTCCTGAGTAGTCATTTTGATCTTATTTGACTCCTTAAATTTGAAAATATCACCAAGCGCTTGTCCTTTCATGCTTGCTTCAAAAATGAAAGAGATAGAGTCATATTTCATCCGTTTCTCGACTCTTAAAACATAAAACGGTGAAGTTTCTAAGTTTCAATGTCGTAAAATAAATCACCCGCGATCACACACCCTATTAGATCTTTCTTGTTGGCCGTTTGATTGTGTGCCTTGGTTTTTCAGCCCGTGTGTTGTGTTTGATCTTTTCCTTTCGTCATTATTGTCACAGTGGTGGAACCCTCAGTTTCGTCTACTGGTAGTCCATATACGGACGATTCATCAGAGGTCTCGCAATCTCCTGCTGAATATCAACAACCCATTTTTTCCAATTTTCCTGATGGGGGACTGGTTCTGTTTGAGCCTCCCTTTGGAGGACCAGTGGAGTTCAATTTGCCCTTATCTGACCCTCGGTCTAGATTTGGAGTAGGGAAACATTTCCCTCCTCTTACATCGGGTTCGCCTTTTCTAGCTGCTGTTATTCCTCGTACTCCTCACCGTCTATTACGAGTTCTAGCGGTAGGTTCAAATATGAGTGCATTTAGCCATTCTCCTAGTGAGGAAATCCCCATGTCTGGTGAATATTACCAGTTGTTCCCAGAAGACAACCCCGAATTATCTATCATGTCTTCGCCCGGTCCTTCACTACCAGTAGGGTATAGATCTTTGAGTCAGATTATGAATGCTGTCACCTCTATGGGGATATCAAATCCTTCTATGAGGCTGGTTATTCCTTCATTGGGGATGTCTCCTAGGACACCCATCATGTCATCCCCTCAGGTCACTTCTGTACCCGTTAGGCCCACTATTTGTGTGGCTGCATCTACACCTGTTGTTACCAATTAGTCTGTAAGGACCACATCGCTTCCTGAAGACGTCTATATAGCATCTGCTATGCCGGAGAACATCTCTCCTGAAGAGTATCGATTTTCCTTACGACAATCAAACCCCGAGGTCAGACAATCCTCTCAAGATCCCAACCACCCGTATTATTCGCATTATGCACAGGATGATATGCTCGTGTATGTTTTTCCATACCAGTACGATGAGTACAGGAATCCTTTACATTTACCCACTCCAGAGGCTCACCTTCATGCTCAAGGTTTTCCGTCTAACCAGGCTGGGCAGTCTTATAACCCGCAAGGACAACCTTTTCAAGGTCAACCTTCAGGCCAGCCTGGCTATCCTTATGACCCGCAAGGACAACCCTTACCAGGCTACCCTTCGGGCCAGTAAGGGCCATTATATGGTCCGTAAGGACAGTATTACAACCCTTTAGGTCAACCTATGCAGCCTCTTTCTGGATTCCAACATGGGCAACCTCAAGGACTCACAGGTCAACCGGGGTACCAACCAGGGCCAGTATATGGTCCTGGGGGGCAAGTCCAACCTTCCCAACCCATGCAACCTCAGTATCCTATTGGTCCGAGTGTTGCACATCAACCAGTATCATATTATGGTCCTGCAGCACGTCAAACCAGTTACCAGCCACCACCAGGCTCCATTCCAGCTCCAGGCCAACCGGCCCATCCAGTACAACCTGGTGTTCCACAACAGCCAGGTCAACCTATGCAACCGGCAAAACCTGTACACCCGGGGCAATCTGTTCAACCAGGTCAGCATGTTCAGCCAGGTCAACCTGTCCAACCAGGACAGCTTGCACATCCTGTCAACCCTACTCAACAGCTGATTTACTCAATGCCGCAACCGAATCAACTGGTACACCCTAATTATCGCGCTTAGCAGGGTCCCAGTTATTAGTAGCCCGCTCAACCTCAAGGCGGTTACTACCCTCATGGTCAATCTTGACTGACTTATAATCCTCCCCAAG
Source organism: Pinus albicaulis (assembly GCA_034641835.2). Classification (NCBI taxonomy): domain Eukaryota; kingdom Viridiplantae; phylum Streptophyta; class Pinopsida; order Pinales; family Pinaceae; genus Pinus; species Pinus albicaulis. The sequence goes on from CM076575.1 coordinate 1,227,440,464, forward strand.
GTTCCCATTATTACACTCAACAACCCAGCTATACGTATATTCAGCAGCCTAATCCACAGACTGCTCAAACGAGACCGACATATAATCAGGGTCCATACTCTGGTTATCAAACACCGTACACTGGTTACCAGCAACCGAATCAGACTGGTTATATGCCCTATACCCCTTATGGTTAGAATCCTTCGAGACAGAACCCATGGGGGCAAGGATACACTCAACTAGAGTGGAGTACAGGTACAGGTCCTTATCGAGGGCCTGGCATGTCGTTCAATCCGCAATTGCTGTTCTTGGCTACCTTGGAGTTACTGGACGTTTCTAAATTAACCAGTGATCTGATTCTTCACAATCCTTATTGGCCTCCGGTTCCGACCAAGGTACCCGGCGACTGCCCTAAGTTTGAAGGTAAAGATGGTGAAGACCCCCAAACTCATGTAATGACCTACCATTTGTGGTGTTCATCTAATTCTTGGGTCGATGATTCAATTCGTCTACATCTCTTCCAGCACACTTTTACTAGTTCTACCACTAAGTGGTATATTGAACTACCCCGTGTCATCTTTCATGATTTCAATACCAATGGCTTTTCTGACCCACTTTTAGTTACCAGTTCTCTATGAAGCCGAGACACATCTCCTCACTTCATTAAAGTAGGATAAAGCCACCCACATTTCTGATCATATTCATGAGCGGTGATGTCATCGTAGGTTGATCAAGTTTGATATACCTGATCAACTACTAACTCATTGGTTCACCACATCCTTTGTTAAAAAAATCTCTCAAAATATTGCTATGGGGACATGTGTGACCAAAGAACATGCCATCGTGCATTCCCAGTATCTTGATCAGGTATACTCTTAGTCCGGCACGCTTTATGATATTTTGACTGATGCTCCATGCCCGGGAACCTATAAAGCTCCACCTACCCTGACGGTCGATGGTGTTATTGGTTCCGTGCCTCGAAATTCTCGAAAATTTTCAAATGGGAAGCAGAAGTCCAATTCTTCCAATAATTTTGCTCTCCCTATTCCTCAAGATTCTGGAAAGACTGCAGGGGTCAACGTCGTTCAGGCTAATCCTACGGAAAAAGCCTCCAAAGGAAAGAAGAAGGGCAAAGGAAAATCAAAACCTGATGCCCCTAAACCAGAGTCTTCCAAACCTCATACTGAGGACGGTTCTCAATGTAAACCGAAGTACCCCTGCCTTATTTGTGAAGGAGATCATTATACCAAGGATTGTCCCCGACGATCTGAAATTAGTCAACTTCTCAAAGGCTCCAAAGGGACTCTGATATTTCTTAAAGAACCTTTCCCCTCTCAGTAGACCTAGATGGTTGAATAGCCTTCACCATCTGCACCATTTGGGTCCTAGGTGTTTATGATGAATGGTGCTGCACCTGTCTCAATTGCTACGTGTTCAAAGGATTATGCTGGATCACATCAAGGGGCTGGGAAGGAAGTTGTGGATGGCCCACCTCCTCCTCCTATCTCCGGTCCTTTGGAAATTGAGAAGCCTACTGCTAAACCTATTGCGAGGCCACCTTCTAAAGGTGTTCTGCGAAGGTCTTCCTACAATCCATATGCTCATGCCGCTCAACACTACAGTATTGTTGAGGATTTGGCACAATAACCTTCTGTTGTGTCCGCATTGGAAGTTCTTCAAAGTTTCCCTTCGCAACGGAAATCTCTGTTGTTTTCGATCGATGGAATCGATCCCACTGATTCTAGTCTTCTCACCTTCGACCTAGAAAAATTTACCCCCCGACTTCTGCATCAAATTGCTCTTGTGATACAAGTCGGGATCAACGGTCTTAACATCGATAGGGCCGTTGTGGATGAAGGTGCTTCTACATGTTTCATGTCATCCGCCAGCTTGAAGGCCATTGGCTCTCCAATGCTTTCATCATCTCCAAATTCCTTAGAGGCATTCGATGGCTGGGAGTCGAAACCCCTGGGTGTTCTCGAGAGTTCGTCAATTACGTTACAGGGGAAGACAGTCAACGTAGAAGTAGAAGTGGTTGACGCAAAGCTTAACTACAATCTGCTTCTCGTCCATAGTTGGACTCACACTATGCTATACATTCCGTCCACCCTCTTCTGAATTATTAAATTCCCTCATGAGGGAAAAATCGTTACTGTGGATTAGTTGTCTTTCTTCACCTCCACCTCTGAGAACAACGTTCCTTACATGGATCAGATCCCAAATCCCCCTTATAGTGTAGGACCCAGTGTCTTCAAGGACCCCGTCCTCATGGGTATTTTTCCCGCGCCACCACCATACACCGTTCAAGTTAATATGATCTCTAGGTCTGGCGACCCATGGATCATCCCTTCCCCTAAACAAGTGACTAATTTTGGAGAATCGATGCCCCTAACTCCAGTAGAGATTAATTATTGCGAAATCGTCACCACATCCGATCCTCCTCCTTCTCAACATGCTCCCTCGAGCATGGCTTTAGATATCTATTCTCAATCCCCCTGGCTCGGCGAGGCCGACTCGCCTGATCCTCTTAAAGAGATTTTTCCTTCTGACGAAGCCATTGTTGAAACAATGTCTCTTGAAGAGATGCCTTGGAGCGATGGGCATCATCGTTCCTCCTTCATGTCCAGCTTGGGGGCAATGTTCGATTGTCTAGAGCATTTTTCATCTCAGGTTCCTACTCCCCCTCTCCAGACACCTATATTGACACACAAGGTCCTTTCGGAAGGAAACATGAGCAAAATTACTCAAACCATTCCAATCGACATCTCCATCAAACCGGGGATAGTTGAGAACATACATGTGGGAGTGAATTGTTCTCCTAATGAGATACGAGTTTATACTGATCCTTTCTATGAATTCAGAGACGTGTTTGCTTGGTCCTATAATAAAATGCCTGGGATTGATCCCAGCATAGTAGTGCATGAGATTCCTACCTATCCCGGTGTGAAACCCGTGCGCCAATGCCTACACCCAATGCATCCTTGCAAAGCCGCTACCATTAAAGAAAAAGTTGAAAAACTTCTGAACGCGGGCTTCATTTACCCGATTCCCCTCATAGAATGGGTCTCAAATATTGTCTGTGTAGATACGAAACCGGTACTATAAGAGTCTATGTTGATTACCGTGATATTAATCGGGGCCTATCCTAAGGACAACTATCCCATCCCCTTCATAGATCGAATCATTGACGAATGTGCTAGGAGTGAAATTTATTCCCTGATGGACGGCTTTTCGGGGTATAATCAGATAAATATTTTACCTGTCGATCAACACAAGACTGCACTCATCTGTCCGTGGGGTACCTTTGCCTATAAAAAGCTCCCGTTCGACTTGAAGAATGTTGGAGCTAATTTCCAGCGTGCTATGTCTTACGCATTCCACAACATATGCCATATCGTTCAACCTTATCTAGACGATCTCCCAGCTCACTTAGCTCGAAGAGAGGACCATGTCGAACACCTCCACTAGATTTTCCTTCGCTGTAGACGCTATAATATCTGGCTTAACCCTCATAAATGCATCTTTTGCGTGGATTCTAGCCATATTTTTGGGTTTATAGTCTCCAAGGACGGGATTTGCCTCGACCCTCTAAAGGTCGAGGCTATTGTTAATCTCCCATCACCCTCCTTGTTACACCAATTGCAGAGACTGCAGGGAAAAGCTAATTTCCTTCAATGCTTTATACCAAACTACGTGAAATTGGCCAAAGGATTCACACGTATTTTAAATAAAAATGTTCCATTTCACTGGGACGATTTTGCTCAACGATCCTTTGAGAAGATTAAGACGTTACTTGTTAATGCTCCGTTGCTTCATCCTCCAAACTATCACCGTGATTTCACTCTATATTTGGCTGCTGCGTTTAGCACCATAGCTATGGTTCTAGTGTAGGATGATGATGATGGAAATGAACATGTTTTTTATTATCTATCATGAAATATTCTCGACACAAAAACACATTACACTCATGTCGAGAAATTGGCACTAGCCGCAGTTCAAGTTGTGCAATGTTTCCACCACTACATCTTGCTCCGTACAGTAATCGTGGTTTCGGATTGCAACCCCATGATGTACATCCTATCTTGATAATTACTGGGGGGAAAATACTTGAAATGGATCATTATCCTTCAGGAGTTTGACTTAGAGTTTAACACTGCTAAGTCGACCAAATCACTGGTTTTTGCGGATCTCATTTGCTCCCTCTTGACAGACTCCACCCCATCTCACTTTGAGGAACGTATCCTGGATGAAATCCTCTTTCTTATCAGTACTCGCAATCCATGGTACATTGAATTTATTGTGTATCTTCAAACATAAACGTTCCAGTATGAGTTAACCATGGATGCCCGATGTCGGATTCGGCATCAGTCTCAACCCTACCGCATTGTAGGAGATACTCTATACTGGGTTGGAATAGATTCGGTGCTCCGCTGGTGCATGACCCTGGAAAAGGCTGAAAAAGTCTTGAATGATTGTCACAGTGGCGCCTGTGGCAATCACATGTATGGATATGCCACCGCCCAGAAGATTCTGCATGTGGGCTACTTCTGGTCGTCGATATTCAAAGACTGTATTGTTGCAATCCGAAAATGTCATGCTTGCCAGGTTTTTCAGCACAAGATGCACACACCACCTCTCCCTCTGCATCCTGTCATTACTGTTGGCCCCTTTGCAAAATGGGGCGTAGATTTCATGACGTGTAACCCTCGTTCGGCCGAGGGGCATGCATATATAATCGTCGCTGTCGACTACTTTACTAAGTGGGCTGAAGCGATGCCTACATTAGCCACCAACGGTAAGACAACTGCCCAGTTTATTTTCAACCACATTATTACACATTTCAGGGTCCCTCAGGCCATTGTTACCGATCATGGTACTCATTTTCGAGATTACATGATGGCCGAGCTGACATCAAGATTGGGCTTATGACAGATAGCTCAACGCCATATTACCCCCAGGAAAATGGCTAGGTGGAGGTTGTGAACAAATTTTTGGTCACAATGCTTCAACAAACAATTGGTATTCATAAGTCCAATTGGCATCTCCAATTTTTATCAGCTCTATGGGCCTACTGGATGTCAGCAAAGGGTGCGACTGGATTCACACCATTTCAATTGGTGTATGGTCTGGAAGTGACTCTTCCAGTTGAGTGCGAAATTCCTTCTTTAAATTTGGCTGTGGAACTTTTGCCCGAGACTTCTCCTGAAGAAGAGCATCTCTTGTATTTGGAACGGCTGGATGATACCCACCGCTTGGCTGCTTTACTCATTTAAGCACACAAGAAGCGGGTCAAAGCCCAATTTGATCAATCTGTATCTCCACGTTCCTTTGTCGAAGGGGACCTCGTCCTCCTATACAACCAAGCGCACGACAACTTGGAGCAGGCAAGTTCCAACCCATGTGGCATGGGCCTTACATAGTAAAATGAGTATTGAAAAATGGGGCTTATCAGCTCATTGATTACGAAGGAGTTCCATTAGCGCAGCCTAGAAATGGGTTGTACCTTAAAAAATACTACGCTTGAAGTTATTTTTATCGTGTGGTGTGTGTACATAGGTGTGTATATTCATTTGTGTGAAAGTTTGGTGTGGTGTGCAATGTAAGCATTTTTCTGCTAATCGGGTCTTCCTGATTGTGCAGATGTCTATTACTTTATTTGTGGGTTTCATGGATGGTGCCTCCCATAGTACCGGGAATCTGTCCTCGACAGCCTGGGTAATCTATGATCCTGCTGGTGAGTTGGTTAATTTTCAAGGTGTGTGTCTAGGGCCTACCACAAATAATGTTGCGGAGTATAGTGCTGTTTTAGAATTATTAACCAAGGTTGTTAACCTTGGCATTCATGCATTGCTTGTGTATCTGGACTCACAGCTTGTAGTATTACAAATTAACGGTCATTATTTAGTAAGAAACCCATCCATTTTACGTCTGTATCTACGTATTCGTTTACTGGAAAGAAATTTTGATTATATCACATATCAGCACATACCCAGGCATATGAATACATTAACAGATGAAGTAGCTAATTTGGTTTTAGATAGACATTTGCACAACTTATAAACAAAAACATCATCACATGTAAAAAGATCCGTTCAGAAATAGATATATAGATATATGTGTCGAATAGTTTGTAGTACATCACTTAAAGTCCAAAAAATATACATGTTTGTCTGATAATAGCCGGAGACAACATGTCTCTCAAAAAATATGCATATGAGAGCCCTAAATAAGCTAATCAGCGTGGTGCTCGTGGTACCATGCCACCGCGCGCACCAATCGCCTCAGCAGTCTCATAAGGTGACTAGGCACCCCCACAATGTGTTGCTGGTAAGCTAATGGGATGTCTGCTAGCCATGCATAGCCTAGAATTCCCTAGGAAATGCCCTCCAGGATCTGGATCAGCTCGCTTCCTTCACCACCCTTATCTTGAGGGTCATGTACAAGATGGGTCCTCCGCGCAATGGGCAACATGCCCGCGGGCCTCTTTGGGCCAACGTCAGCATTCACATAAATTTGTTGTTAGAACAGACATGTATTACCAAAAAAATCATAAATACATAAAAATCAAAACGAGAATCATACTCGGCTCAAAAAGAGGATCTCTGGTGAAATCAGTCCCAGCATAAGGCCAATCCTCAACCATGATCAATTGACGGGGTAACCGCCCAAAGAACTTGGGTCTCCAAGACATCTGTTGACCTCCTCCTGACCTAGGCATAAGTGCTGCCGAGCGAGACATCCTTGGATCCCTCAGTATCGGCTCAGCAACTATTGCCCCTTGGCCTTAGAAAATGGGTAGTCGTTCCAGGATGAATGACACCAGAATGGAACTGTAGCCAAACTGCTTTAGTTTGGCTTGCTTGCATCTTGTTAGCTGCCTCTTGATATTTCTTGTCACTGTTGTAACCCAATCAAACAGTGTAGGATTCATACACTTGGAGGCTAGTATGAGTTGGGCCTTGGTTGCCTCATGTGGAGCTTGTGATTCTGCAGCTCATGTAATGGTATGAAGCACTACCCTCAGTGCTGGGTCGCGGATAGTGTGGATGTCCACCTTCCCACTTCCCGATCCTGTTCATGCCCCCTGGGCACACTCTTGCCATTACCATATCCATTTTCTCTTCGGAAGGTCTACTACCGGTTATGATTGGCACTGGACCTCTGCGCGACAATCCGGTTATAAAGTAAACATCAGAGACCTCAAGAGCTAATACTTGGTCTCGAAGTTTGAATACTTCCTCATTTTCATCCCATATGCTAACCAAGTACTATAGCAGCTCAGGTTGAGCTCGTAATCATGGTGTAAGGAAGAATTTTTTGAGTCCACAATTCTTGAGTGCATTCATACAAGCTTCGTTTTCCATAGCCATTTCATCTTCCTCCCCATGTTCCCTCTCCTTCCATTCGATAACCATTGTGCCCGAATACCTACATCAACATGATTAAAAATGCATTGTTAGATCTTTGTTGCATTTGAAAATCCACATGGATGGTTCACATTTGAGAAATCTAAAGCAGAAAACCATGTTGCGCCATTGGTGTGACTATTTTCCTAACAGTCGTGCCAGTTGGCGCGACCCCTTTGTGATTAAAAGTCCATTGGCGCGGGTCCGTGCCCGATACCGTGCCAATGGGCTGAGCCCTAAAATTTCAAAAGGTCTCCTCCAGAGGTCTAATGCACAATGAAAACTTGTAAAAAATGGATTAAAATGGAGCTTAAGGGAGCGCCTTTTACCTGGAACAGACGACGATCTGAATGATGACCCGGATCAGTCGCAATCACCTCTGCAAGTTTGTACACAAACAGACCACTGTTGCTCTCCAAGTGAGGTAAAAATTAAAAGTAAATTTGTTTTACCTTTTGAAGCCTATTTATAACTTTTCAAGTGAAAAATTAGGTTTTAAAAGCCATTTTTCTCAATATTTTAATATATTTTTGTCAAAAAATGGATTTTACACTTGCTTTTCTGTGCAACGATAGGTTTCTTCGCAGCTTCGACGATGATACGAGTTGTATTTTATACTTTTTCGGACTTGGTAAAAACACGAAAAAGTCATTTTGGAGTGATCTGTCAGCGCTTTTCTGACTCTCTAAACATGAAAATATTTCCGAGTCCCTTGTCGTTTTGATCTCGTTAAAGTGGTCCCGAAATGACATCTACCCAGTATACGTTTACCCCTTTTTCAGGTTGGGATAGATTACTTACGAAAAAGGAATACCCTAGCCTATTGCAACTAGGAGGTTTTCTCAGACATAGTTTTCTACCTTTTCATATCTAAGGAACTATCTATGAAAAGGGACTGTTGGAGTTTACTTTTCTTCTATCTTTTCAAACTCTCTAAACATGAAAAGACGCCAAGTTCTTCCTTTGTCAGACTCGTTAAAACCTGATGACATCGGATCTAGTCGTAATGACGATATTCGAGTTTATCCTTCCTAGGACTCGTTAAATGTACTAGGATGGATTCGTCCTAAGGACGAACTTATATTACAAGCATATGTTATCCCCTTCAAGGTTGTTTTCAAAAATAATATGGGTAATTGCAAGAAATGGTGGGGAAAAATGGAACCAACATCATTGTCGTGTCGGCAGTATGTCACTCTTGAACATGGCACTTCTCTACATTCGTGTCGAGTTGGGGACATCTCATCTCGTTTTCCACTTGCCTCTGTGGGTTTGGGTGATCCCTTTTGACCTCTCATCTGCTCTTTGCCTCGTTATCATGACCTTTTATCTTTTGATGTAAAATACTGCCAAATCCACTGTCATGTCGTCGATATGTTCAAGAGAAGTTGACCTCTGCAAAATTTCAAACTTCCTCTAATTCTCACCTGATCTTGATTCAAAAATACATTATGTTCCTCTGTCTCGCATCGATGATGTGGGAAACATTATGGCCCACCTTCAATCAAGGTCACTTCCTGTCGACTTCAGCTCATTATCCAAGAAGCTGATCTAGAGACTCCCTTCTAGTACCTTGGAGCTTGCATGCCTCAATGGCAGGTTCTTCATGTTCGACATGAGGTTTTCATCATTGGCCTCCGATCGAGTGATTCTATGGGTGTTCGATGCCATCTTACTAATTCACATGTCGTAGATTGTACCTATAGTACCTTGAGGACCATTGTCATTATTGGTGGTACCTCTCACATCTGTTAATAGCTTTCATGATTGGCTGGTAATCAGGTGATGTTCTTGCATGTTCGACTTCAGTTGACTTATTCGCATGCTTGAACTTGTACTTTGTTCAGGTCGAGATGGAGTGCAAGACCCTGGATTTTGTCTGTTAGAATCCAGGCTACGATTTTGTAGATTATTTTGATTGGTTACATGACTCACTAATAGGATGGTTGCGACCATACCTGAGTCTATTTATCGATCCTTATTGGATGGCTGCGTCCATGCCTTGGATTTGGATTCTTGTATACTCTATTATGGATGGCTACACCCATACCACATATATATCATGTATTTGAGCTATCAGTTGTACTTCTCTACGCAGGTTTTCCGACGGAAGTGTTTTCAGTTGGACACGTTGTTGTAAAGCATTTCACCCCTCTCTCTCTTTCAGGCCTCATGCTTTAGGGGGCATCTGTTACACAAAAAATTGTCACCATCCCTGCAATTCCCCATCCCATACATTGGAGGGTTTATTCTGTGACCTGTGAGCAGTGACATGATCTGAAAACATTTCATTGCATTCCCCTAGACATGGAGTCTCATTCCTCTGAAGAAAAATCCTTGTGAAAAACTCTAAAAATAGCCCTTTTATCCTTAGCGCGACTACTCAGTGTCATACCTGTGCCAATGGGGGGAATCCTCCAAAGAAAGCATGCCAACTGGCACACTGTCTCAGTGTTGTATCCACACCAGGCTTAATAAGGAGTGTTTTTTAAAAATAAATGGTGGAAGATGGACTCCAACAAACTCTTGAACTGGACTCTAAATCGATTTGGGACGTTTGGCTCCGATTCTCCATGTAGAGGAAGTAGTTTTCCACCTCTCATGGAAGCTTCCTTGAGGATAGGGCCAATCCAATGATTGTAGGGATCCCAACTCCCCTTCCACCATCTATATAAGCTTGTCGTTTCCATTTGCAAGCTAGTCTCCAAGAGCCTTCATAGCCTAAAGAATGCTGCAATAGTCCTCATAGAGCCAAATCAATAGCAAGGAGATTGATGATCGAAGAGAGAGGCTTGTACCCATTCCCGACGAGCTTTATCGAGATGCATTCCGCTGACGACCCACTAAAGGAAGATTTAGCGTCAGAGCCAAGTTTTATTTTCCTTTGTATGAATTAATGATAAGCGACTTTGGTTATGGTTCCAATTGTATTGTTTATTATGATCATGAGTTATGTCTTCTATGACTGATACATAATTGCATATATCGGGTTTTACGCTTGTGTTTGTCGTGTTTCTTGTGTGTGCAGGTGTTCGATCGCGGCGAGCGAGAGGATTGTGATCTGCTGGAGCAAGGAGATGGGAGCGCCATCTTCTCTACAAACAACAGTGTTGGACTTGAGGTAGGCCTTCATCGCAAGTTGGTCTATTGTAATTAGGAACTTTCACCTTAGCATGGTATGATTGTTGCTAGAATCGATTTGGGCTAGTAGGGATCACCTCTGTCTGCAGAGGGGATTTACCTCTACAACACCATGTTACGGGATTCTTGCCATCAAACTTCCTCATATCCATCTTTGGAATATGGTGGTTCTTTAATCCAACATTAGAGTTTATGAAATCATGACTAACAGTTATGTTTTTCTCATCATGAGTTTCATCTACTATCTTTTTTCCATTAGGAAACATTTATTGTATCAACTTTTCCAAACCTTTGATGTCTACTTTTAGATCATTCTTCATGTTTTCTATTTTTTATCGATCTTAGCTTCCATGACAACTTCCATGCCATCCATCTTATCTTCCAAACCATTTATCTTAGCTTCCATTCCTTTCTTCAAACCATCCATATTAGTTTCCATGCCTTTCTTCAAAACTTCCATTTCATTTTTTGTTGCTCTTTGCAATAGCAAAATTTGGTGCACTTGCTCATGGACTTTTGACATCTCATGTTGCATTTCCTCGTCTTCATGAGTCATAGTAGAGCCTTATGAAGGCTTAATGGGTGTTGAATTATTTTTAGGAGGAATTTTAGAACCCAATACTGATATCTATGCTCAATAGGCCTTTGGAATCACCTAGAACTTATTTTTCAAACAATATTTATGCAATTTGAAAAAAAATACACACCTTTTTCTTGATTTTGAGGAGCTCAATATTGAAACTAAATTATCTTTGTGATTTCAAATCTTCAATATCTAAACTTTATCCTTGAAGTATCCCTCTAAATATTCTTTTTAATTCCACAGTTCTAACATGATTTGGATTCTTGAAGACAAAGTTATACCCAATCTCCTACGTTGACCTAATTATAGACTAGTTCAGTAGAGAAAAATTGTACAACCTACCACGTGTCATTGTTTCCTCCCTCGGCTCTAAAATTGATATAATGAAAACTAAAATCCATGTACTTGCAGCCAATTTTTACAGAATTCCAATCCGATGCTCAAAGATATAATTATGAATATTTTCCCATGATCACCTCTTTGAGATGAAATTCGGGAGCCTGAAAAATACCTACATTCCACAGACTATATCTCCGAAAATATTGCGAACCAAGCTCTGAAATTTTGTGAAGATCTTCCTGAGGATTTCTTATTCGCTCCCTAAAGGGTTCAACTTCTGAAACTTTTTAGAAAAAAATTTATAGTGAAAATTCTACGATGAGTTGTTTAGGTTAAAGTCAGGACCCTGCAAAAAGACATAACTTCCACAGATCATATCTCTGAAAATATTGCAAACCAAGCTCTGAAATTTTGCGATGATGTTCCTTTGGATTTAGGCTACGTACTTGAAAATTTTCAGCTTCTGAACCTTTATATAAAAAATGAGAAACAATGCCACGATGACCTATTTGGGGCATCAAAACCCTAGAATCCAAAGCTCTCATACCAAATGTTGTGAAACCACCTCCAAAAGGAGAAGAAAAAAGATATCTACGCCTTATAAGTAAGCCACTTTGAGGGGGAAACCTCCAACACATTACATGAATGAAAAATTCTTGGATGATACAAATGACAAAACCTCCTCTCTATATATAGGAGTCCATGGGGCCACAATGTAATCCTAGCCAACCTAACAATAATAATGTAAGGGGACAATAATAACAATATGGGGGTTACCGAGGTACAAAAATAACAATAAGGGGGTTACATTAACAACAATAAAGGACTATAATAGTAATATAAGTACCTAACAATCAAAATTAGGTTAAAGGGGCATATGGTAAATTAAATAATATATGATAATATTTAAATGCCCTAAATTCATAGCATACACATTAATCATATGATATGGTGGATTTGGTAATATAAAGTCAGATAACCCTTTTGTTTATGATTTTTTAGCATCTAGAATAAGTTCTAAAGGATTTTTCTCCAGAACAATTCTTTATGCACCTTTGACCTGTACTGGGATTCCCAACCTAGGTGAAAAGTATTGCTTTGCCCCTTTTAACCAACATATCCTTCTGTGGAAATAAATGACAGCCATGTAATATTATTTTCAATGATCTAAATAGAAATAATCAGTCACCTTGAGATATTGTGAATTACATGAGTCTAAAAATTGCTCCAGCCGGGGATGGAAGCATCGGAGGAGGTGCCAAGAACACCATAGAGTAGTGGCTTGATCCATTGGGGTCGGTATAAAACCTTTGTGGCTGAAAATATTCAAGCTGAAATCTGAAATCTCTGCAACTGAATTCTGGGACACACTGGAACAGAAAACTAGAAATAAAAATTGAAACAAAAACTGGAAAGATGCTTAGAGTATTGAGCTTATTTTCACACCTACCTACTCTAGTCTGATCAAAATTGTCCCATCAAATAATAATTATATTTCCAATGTAACCATTCAAGCAAACGAGTGCTTAACTGATTCTTGTTCACTTTCTTGAAAGACGGAAAAAAGGAAAATAACCACTCCCATTTTAATTTCCATTGGACATAAGTGTTCAAAATTTTCCAAGAATTCTACATAAAACCTTTCATGGAATAACATACTCCTTCTTTAGATGATTCTAAGAGGCCATAAAAAGGATCTTGGAAAAACACTTGGTGTTGAGGATTCAAATAACAAGCTTCATCTAGGACTACTCTTTGTTCCAATTTATTATGCTTAGGATCATTCTCAAGGAGAATATCTACACATTCTTCATGATTATCTAATATGAAATATTCATTATATACAAAGATGTTGTCCTCAAGAAAATCTAATATATCTTGACTCGGATTGCTAGCTTCCACCTGAAGATCATCATTTTGATGAGAAAAAGTAATTTCTAGCAATAAGCCTTCTTGTGAATGTAAAATAACCTCAACATCAATCTGTTATGCATTTGTTTCTTCATGAGGAACGACTTTAGTACATAAATCATCAATAGAAAAAATAGAATTGGTCACATGATAAACTAAATATTTAGAGGCTGGCTCCAGGCCTATAACCTGATTAATTTGTTCTTCAGTTAAAGCAGGAGGAAATATTTATTTTCTTTGAATTAAAAAACATTTTTTTTCTTTCTCTCATGAATATTGATCATGATACTTAATATCTTCTTTAGTTTTATACAAAGGAGCAAAGGAATTATCATTTGTCTTCACAGAGAGATCATGGGATTCTATTTTCATTTCTTGATTGATTTCATCTCCAGCTAACTTATCTTGCTCATCATGACAATTAACTTAAGAATGAAATCCATAAATTGCTTCTATGAGATCTTCATCATTGATATCTCCTAGATATTCATCAATACTTTTAAGGTATTGTATGAAATCCTCAAACTGATCACAAAAATTTTCCACTAATGACAAGGATGGAAAATATTCTTTATAATTCTCATAAAAAGTTTTGTGGAAATATTTTAAAGAAAAATAACTACCAGGGTTTAAACCTTCATACCATTTCCTCACTTTTCCTTATAATGTTTCCATGAACATCTTCATGTGGCAGTCCTCATGCCATTCAACTTTCAACTTCCATGAATGTATATGAAATTTAATGAGATGTAACAAAGCATCATCAACATTTTCATCTTGAAAAATAGGAAGATTTGTTTGCCAATTTACTTGAGGCCTTTTTTTGGGAAGCCTAGAACGTAATCTCTATTCATTAGAGCATATCTCCTTGCAACGGATCCCATTTTGAGCTTGTGGAATCACCAATGAATATCTATTTCTGGATTTTTTTTCAAATGGACTCGCTAGGTGAATGGAACATCCTTATGGTGTCTGGTCAGTGTCCACCATTCGTAATCAAATCTAAACTTTGATGTACTTCTCTGAGGAAGATAAATTTGATTCTTCCCCAATATGGTCGCCACTGTGTTAGTGCCTCGTAATTCTGAAGGCTAAATACAAAATCCCAGAGGGCCAACATGAAAACTACTTCGAGCCTAGGATCTATCCCTCCTAGACCTAGAGAGGGATCTCTCTACTAGATAGAGATTTGTTGATTGTGCATTTTAGGCTAGCTATTATTAATAGATGTTTGTTTGAAAATTTGCGGTTGAGACAACAGAAGGGGGGCCATTTGGCTATGGAGTCAAATAAGTGTAAGCATATTTAAATGGATGAATAAATGATATCATGCATGACTAAAAAAGCTATTCATATCCATTGATCTTCACAGCTTGTGAAATGGAAAAGGATAAGATAGTAAGGTTCAATGTGAACGCAAATAAGACCTGTTAGCATGAATATTTTGTCGAAGTGTACGAAAAAATACTACTTTAGCTATGCATAACTTATAGCCCAAACATCAAATATGGCTGCCAATATCTTCAGATCTGCAGTTAGTTGATCAAGACAAATTCTGCACAAATCTAGATCTATGCATAAAAATACATTAAGTAGTAAAGATAAGGTTTTTTTCCATGCATCCAATAGAAAATACAATAATAATATGTTTTAACGAATTTTATATTAAGGGCATCTGGGAGGAAAACAAGAAAGGTGTTTCCAATTCTCTTCAATGGAATGGGTTCTTGAAAGTCCTCAGCACTTCAGATCTATCATTTCACTCTCTTGTTGGTATAGAAAACCTAGAAAAACATAAAGCTCAAAGGGAGCTCACAAAGTGAAAAACAGAAAATTTGACAATGATAATGGCTCAAAGTCAGACCAAGAGCATAGATCCAGAGTGATATAATAGGCAACAAAAGGTGACAAATGAATGGGTAAACCCTTCTATTTATAACAAAATATTGGGTCATTCTAGATCTTCGTGCATGATTAAAGTAATATTAACCAAATCTAGATCCACCTTTTATGGAATATTTTATTATATTTGTTGGAGGGAAAAGGCATTTGACTTGGGTCAAATCCCTTTATTTGTAAATAATAAATAAACAAATGATTTATTTAATATTTTAAGGAAGTGGTTGAATGATAATTAAATAAATAATGATTTATTTAATTATTTATAAATGATTTAGTCATATTTAATAAGGAATATTATTTAAATAAGATTTAAATAATTATTCCTAGAAAATAATAAGATAAATAAGGATTTATCTAATTGATTTCCTTGTTTTCGGTTAAACATGGCCATGAATAATAATTAAATTATTCTTTAATTAATTATTCCATGAGGAAAATCAAACAAATATAGATTTTTTTAATATTTCCTTTTGGGGTTTCCTGTTTAGACCATAAAAAACTTAATAAATGTGTTTTATTAAGTTATTTCACATAGTGAAAGAAATTTTACTTAGGGTAAAATTTGTCTTACATGGTGTACTTGGGTCCATCTAATGATAATAGGTTAGATGACCAAAAAATGGTGTAACAAGACCCTATCTAAATTTTTCAATAAAATTTTAGAGGAAAACATATATACTGTTTCAAGACTGTACAAGGTTCCTGGTGAAAAATCCTGAAATTTTTTTTTTCCACGGTAAAGAGATAAAGCAATGGCGAAATAAAACAAAGAAGATAACATGAAGACATACATCACCATAAAAAACATAACACGAGAATCTGGAAACATCAGTGTCCTTTCATTCATCCAAAAAAGTGTTTACAACCAGATGATCCTTTTACAATGGATTTTCCCCTCAGGTCTACTCCCAGTCCTCCTTGATACTACTAATGCATGCAATATTTAACTAAAACTTAAGTCATTTACCCTATATTATTCAATGATTTTCATTAGTTACATTCAGGCTAAAATTGCACAAGTGGAACCATCCAGGTGATGATAAGATAAGTCTGGCCAAGACGGTGGCTATACCAGTCTATTATTGATTACACAGTAAGAAAAATCTGTCTCTTGGGATCACGAAGAGCCCATGATAAAATAAATCTAACATCTAGCCCTTCTCTTTCAGAAATTCGTTGATGGATAATTAAATCTGGTGTTGCGCTGGTTGATTTAGTGGATTTGATTATCATGCTGGCTGCGATAATAGCCATTCTGTTTCTAATTTCCTCTGTCTTTATTGTTGTAGTGAAGTGTGAAATGGAAGACCAACTTATCCCTTTAGAACATACAAAAATGACTTCACCCCTTGGATGGAAATGGTGTGGAACGACTACGTGGGGCAATGGTGACAAGAGACAATGTGGATCATTAGTGGCAGGAGTCTTTGTGGCACAATGGTGTAGGGATTTGGTAGGCGGACGTGGAACAACAACAGTGGGAGGTGATAGTTAAACACAAAGAAAAACAATTTTCCGGGGAGGAAGTGGAGTGGTATGCAGTATCAGAGTGGGGGGGGGGGGTGCGAAGTAGTAGGGACATGCCATGTTTCATTCATAGTGGAATTAAATACCGCCCATTTTGAACCCCCCCTCCCCCCCTAAATGTTAATGTTTGATGTCTAAAGTGGGGCCGAAAAGAGCTGATGTCTGTGAGATGTGGGGCAAGGCAAGGTGGATGAGCAGAGAGTTGAGTTGAGTTTAATGAGCTGGGGATGTATGACGTGATAGTGGGGTAAGGTAGCGGAAAGGTGAGTGTAGTTTAATGAGGGGAGAGTTGACAGGTTTGTCAGGTAGCAGAGGATAATGTGACAGGATGGTGGAGTAGGGGAATATTTTCATTAAAATCAAACTTAGGGTGATGGGGCATATGGTAAATTAAATAATATATGATAATATTTAAATACCCGAAACTCATAGCATAGGAATTAACCATATGATATCATGGATTTGGTAATATAAAGTCAAAAAACCCTTTTTTGATGATGTTTTAGAACTTAGGATAAGATATAAAGGCTTTTTCTCCAGAACAATTCTTTATGCACCTTTGACTTGCACTGGGATTTCCAACCTAGGAGAAAATTGTTTCTTTGCCCCTTTTAAACAAAAAATCCTTCTGTGGAAATAAATGACAACCATGGAATATTATTTTCAATGATCTAAACAGAAATAATCAGTCACCTTGAGATACTGTGAAATAAAGGAGTCTAACATCACCATGCACCTACCTGTTAGGATTTATTATTCAGTGTATGACATGCTTAGCATGTTGGAAATATTTTCATTGATGGCAAAGGAGTAGAAAGGAGCAGCAATAGAATTATCATTAGGGAAAAAGGAGCAGATCAAGATCAGCTGGAGTATAAATGATAAATAAGGAAAAGAAGGAAAAATTACAGTGGAGGAGCATAAAAGAGGCAAAGGAGCAACATTATGCAAAAATGAGGCAAGGAGCAGCATTGTCAAGTCGTGAAATCTATGGTTAGAATAGTGTAGGTCAAGGGTCGAGTCATGTAAATTCAAGTTCATAATTGTGTCGTGGATCATATATCACAATAAAAGCATGAGGAATATCTTATAAACACAGAAATCATAAAAACTACGAAGTGCGATATGGTGACATGGCTAGATTATATGGTAGTTACGTAACCAATGACGTGGCTGCTAACATGGCAGATGAACTGTACCTGACCCCACAAATCGTGAATAAATATTGATGACATGGCATGTGAAGTGGAAGATTTTTTGGTATATCATGTGGTAGTGACATCGTACCCCCAGTGGGACCTAATCTAAATTTGGATCAGGGCCAAAAATTGGTGCAACTCGTTTCATCAAACTCCGAGTTTGTATTACTAAGTTATCATGTGTTGTTCGTTTTCCAAAACAAGCAAAAAGAAGTAGAACAATTACAAGACTAATGTGGCAAGTACATGCAACATTGCAAGGAATATTCTCTAGATTGCATTCAGTGGCACCATGACAAGTGTCGTCTTCAGATTCGCTAGATGGGTTAAGTGAATAAAGAAATTTTCCAATGACCTCAAATTATTTCTAAGTTGGAATTTGAATTTTTTTTAGGGGGTTGGAGTGTAACCCAACCAGAGGGCACCACATGTCCTCTCTAGTTGGCCATCTCCTAACCCTGAGGTTGAATTTCAAGTTATATCAATATTGGACTAAGGTTATGATTGAATTATTTATTATGTTAATGTTTGACATTGGATTTATGGTGAAATATATATACACATATATATTGATATATATATAATATATACCACTGTTTCAAAAACACATTTCGACGGACCTAACCAGATCTGGAGGATACACTAACTACATATGGTGGAGGTTTTAGAATGGCCAAATCGATAAGTATGGAAGAGGAGTTCTATTATGGCATCGTGTAAAATTATTCTAGCAGAGTGGGGGGTCAAACGTCTGACCTCACACTTGCCAATCGATCGCCATACCATCTCATCTATCGGGTAGTTCTTACCCCATACATTCTCCTCACAATTTTAAATTTTAACCGCCTGACCGTTGGGGGTTGGAGGGGTCCATCCCCATCACCATGTGACTATAAGCATGCAACCAGGTGCTAAAACCATCGAAACAATAGATTTATATAATTGTGATTAACTAAGGTTAATACATGGGATTATGACGTTAAACCGTCATTAGAGTGTAAAATGCGCTTAACAATTAAACATGTCTTATCCGCCTGTAAGCGCGCTTAGTGCTAATTAATCCAATGATTAAGTTGGTGGAATTTTTAGAGGCGTACCAATTTTGGTGGGAATTCCAAATTGAGAATGTTAACTTGTAGTTTCTCCAGTTTTGGTGGAGAAATTGGGGAAAATTTGGTTTACGTCATAACTCACTCAATTTTGCGGCCAAATTGAGCTCAACAAAAGTCATTCTAGGCTAATTGGCATGTTGGGAACTCAATGGAGCAGGTTGTAGAGGTATAAAAGGTCATCCACAAGTGTTTCAGTGCATTTGAATATTTTTAAAGGCTAGGGCCACCAGGTGTTGGGGTCATTGCCAGAGCACCTAGAGTCCAAATTCAACAAACAAATAATAATTTTTGGGATATTATGGTGTTTTAAGCTCATTGGAATAGGTTCCAAGAGGTTATGAAGCTTGTAACAGAAATTTGAGCACACTTGAAGGCACACACTATGAAGCTAATACAAAGGCACACACTATGAAGATGGACCAAGGAGATGTAGCCCAATAGGGGTGAACTCCTTTATGAAAATTTTATGTGTTAAGCTATGTTATGTGTGTTTGTTATGTTTAATATTTCTTCTATTTTGTCATTTAAATTATGCTTTTTTTAATCTTATGAAAAACACATAATTTCACCAAGTTCAATGATTTGAAAATCACATGCCCATGAAAAATCTTATGAAGGATAGTTAAAACAAAGAAAATAAAATTTTATATATGAAATGAAACTAGCACAAAAATAACTAACAATGATTTTCAAATCAAGTGTTTCATTCTTGTTTTACTTCAAGGGTTTTTAACAGTGAAAATTTAGTGATTCTTACAAGATTTATATTGCAGAGAGGAGAAGGGAAGCTACTGATAGCTAGTCATAAAGTTAGTACAAGAAGGAAGAAGGCCGAGAAAGCATCATCCTTACCCAAAGGACCAATTAAGGCAACACTTGAAGCACAAGAGGAATTATTTTCATAAGAGGCTGAAGTGATTGAAGAGATACAAGTTGCAGAGATTGAGCTTGAATCTACAGAAAAAATTTCATGGCATGAAGCTTTGTAAATTGTTGTGAAGTTCTTTAATTCATTACATTGTGATGGAAACATAATTAAGTGGTGATTCTAAACCATCATCCTTCACAAGGCTATGTGAAAAAGAGATGAAGCATGATATATACATCAAGACAGATATGGTGCAACATCTGTATGAAGATATGTGGGAGAACACTAAAATTCAAGAGAAATTGGTTGCTATGAAGAAATATAAGCAAGAACTTCTTCAAAATTTGCATGAAATGGAGACTCAGCTCCATGATGCCAAAGAAGCGTTAGCCAAGCATGTGCTTGAGGAAGAGGTAAATAATTAAAATTTGACTTCAATTTCCTCACAATATAAATCCGTAGGTTCATTTGAAAAACACAGTAGAGGAACAGGGTCCAAATTGATGATCAAAATGGGCTATGAAGGTAATGGATTAGGAAAACATGCAGAAGGCATAGTTTAGCCAATTATGGTTGAGGAATGCTCTAAGTATTTGGGTCTTCACTATGGGAAATTTTATGCAGAATGTTCTAAATCCATGAAGGCACTTGAAATAGTTCCAAGAAGGACTTTTGTTGCAGGTTCAAACCCTCAAACATGCACAATTTTTATTCAAGATGAATGCAATTGTTTGAAACCCATGTTGCAGCATGATGCTTGTAGACATGCATCTTATGGAAAGACACAGAGTTGTGACATATCTAAGGACATGAACATTGTTGGTGGTATTCAAAATATATTTGGAACCTCTTCATGTTCATCTTCTCAAGAAGGTGGAAAAGATGGAAATTCAAAGCAACATACAAGGTATAATTCTTCTTATAATCAATTTTTTTATGATTATGTTAAGCTTGACAAATATGCATGCATGAATGGGAGAAAAGTTTGTTGTTCATAATGTGGTTTATATAACCATCAAGTTTCAAGATGCTAGAAGAGAATGATAGCATACAGGAAATAGTAAAATCAAAGGCGACTTGAACAGAAGATGCAAAATATTTGCACTCATTTTAGAGGAAGGGACATCTCATTGCCCAATTTTGGACATTGTATCCAACAACTCATCCAAAGCATTTGAAGCAAGTGGATAGAAATACTGGCGAGAATGGTATAGGAGATTCCATCATTGATGTGAGTCAAGATGATTCACAAGAAGAGGATGTTCAACACGAAAAATCTCCATTGAAGTGGTTTGGTAAGAAATGGCTTGATTTCTTGACCAAGTAAGGCATGCATTTAATTTGTACATAAATGAAAATTTTAGCCTTATGTATGCATGAATTTCTGTTGAAATTATAACAAGTTGCAACATATTATTACAACTTGTATGATGCAAGATTGCATAAGAATGTTTTTCGGTTGAAGGCATTTATTTTGTTGTAAAATTTCACCAAGATGGTGTAAAATATTGGTATCTCACTCATTTATGTTGCAGAAATTTATCATTCATTTCAGCTCTTATGATCACTCATATGTTTTGGGGTTTTTTACTTGTTCATACTTTAAAGAGAGATTTGAAGAGTGTACATATGCATGAGATTTTGTATATGTAAATGGATAACTTGCGATAGGTTCATTATAAATAGATGCATGCGTGAGTGTTGTCAATATGTATCATTTCATATCAATTTATGTCGATTGTGTCACACACATTTCATATATATTTATGTTGAATGTGTTTCACATTTCATGTCAACTTGTGTTGTTGATGTCACATGATTTTTTTCAACTATGTTTGTCGATTATGTTGATCGACTTATGTTTTAGTCAATGGTATTTGTCGATTGTCAGTCGATATTGGATACACCAATGTGCAAGAATATTTCCATGTAATTTATGTTACAGGAGGTGACAGTCATTGCTTCCAAGGAGAAAAAATGAGGTGGCCGTCATTTCAATTCTTGCATAATGTTTTCTTTTCAAGATTGATTGTGTGTTCTTGTGACAAGATATCGCAAGAAATTTTATGTCCATTCAGTGAGAAGTGGAAGAGATGAAAAGTGTTTTGTAGCCATTGAAGAACAAGCTAGTTTCTTGTATTGATAGTAATATTTCACTCATATTTCATGTTTAATTTGGATAAGAGGATTTACAAGAAGAAGCTTGTATGCCTTTGTTGCAAGAGGGACTCCATTATCAATGGGAAGGCTAACAATGTTCCAAGCACATAAAGATTGATGTGGTACAACTGGATATGTATGTGTCAACAATAGTCAACAATATTGAAGTGGGTCAGCATCCAGAGAGCAGTGGTTGGGAGACATAGCCAGTCGCGATGCAAGGCATGTCAAGATAATTGTCAAGTAAAATCAGTTGATATAACTTGAAAGAAGAAGATTATTGAAGCTCAAGAAGATAATTATCAGCTTTCGTGGGTCCAAAATCCCGTCAGTGGGAAAGTGTGATAAGAATTTGGAATAGGGCCTAAAATTAGCTAAAATTCCAAAGTGATCGGAATTGCTTCAAACCTAATCCCAATAGATTTCGTCGACCAGATTCTGCTACAACCCAGTTCATAAAAATCCAAGTTCGTATGGCTAAGTTATCGTCTATTTTTTATTTTCCAAAACGAGAAAAAAATGAGTAGAATAGTTATAGTGATGATGTGGCAGGTATAGTCAGCATTGTAGGGAATTATCGAGATTGTAGCCAGTGGCATTGTCACAAGTGTCATCTTCAGATTTGCCAGATGGGTTAAGTGAAGAGAAATTTTACAATGACCTCCAATTCTTCCTAAGTTGGAATTTGAAATATTTTTAAGGGGTTGGAGTATAACCCAACTAGAGGGAGCTACGTGTCCTCTCTGGTGGGCCATCTCCTAACCCTGAGGTTGAATTTCAAGTTATATCAATATTGGACTAGGGTTATTCTCGAATTATTTATTATGTTAATGTTTTACATTTGATTTATGGTGAAATATATAAATATGAAAATCTGGAGGATACACTAACTACATATGGTGAAGGTTTCAAAATGGCTTAATCGATAAGTATGGAGGAGGAGTTCTACTATGGCACAATGTAAAATTATTGTAGCAGAGTGGGGATCAAACCTCTGACCTCATGCCCGCCAACCGACTACCATACCATCTCATGTACTGGGTAGTTCTTACCCTATATGTTCGCCACACAATTTTAAATTTTAATCTCTTGACCATTGGGGGTTGGAGGGGGCCAACCCCCTCCCCATGTGACAAAAAGTGCACAACTAGGTTCTATAACCATCAAACTAATGGATTTATATGATTGTGATTAATTAAGGTTATGATGTGGGATTCTGACGTTAAACTGTCATTAGAGCGTAAAATGTGCTTAACAATTAAAGATGTCTTATCTTGTCATAAGCGAACTTAGAAATAATTAATCAAAATATTAAGTTGGAATAACTTTCGGAGGTGTGCCAATTTTGGCTGGAATTCCAAATTTAGAATGGTAACTAGCAACTCCTCAAATTTTGGAGGACAAATTGGGGAAAATTGGCTTAGGTCATAACTCACTCAAATTTCAACCAAATTGAGCTCAATAAAAGTCATTCTAGGCTAATTGGCATGCTGGGAACTCAATGGAGTAGGTTTTAGAGGTAGAAAAGGTCATCTACAAGTGTTTTAGTGCATTTGAATATTTTTGAAGGCTAGGGCACTAGGTGTTGGGGTCACTGCCAGAGCATCCAGAGTCCAAATTCAACAAACAAATAGTCATTTTTGTGAGATTATAATGTTTTAAACCCTTTGAAATAGGTTCCAAGAGGTTTTGAATCTTGTAACAGAAATTTGAGCACACTTGAAGCTAATACAATGGCCAACACTGTGAAGCTAGACCAAGGAGATGTAGCCCAGGAGGGGTGAACTCCTTTATCAAAATTTTGTGTGTTAAGCTCTATTATGTGTGTTTGTTGTGTTTAATATTCCTTCTGTTTTTTCATTTTAATTATGATTTTTTTAAACTTATGGAAAACTCGTAATTTTATCAAGTTGAATTATTTGACAAACACATGGCCATGAAAAAACCTATGAAGGATAAGTAAAAAAAAGAAAATAAAATTTTATATCTGAAATGAAACTAACACGTCAATAAATAACATTCATTTTTAGATCAAGACCCAAACCCTTTATCTGAAATCACATATTGTAGATTGCAAAGCTAAGGGGTGATACCACTCATGAACCACGTTGAAACGATGAAAATACGAAGTGCAATAAAGAGCTCATATGCGATACATTTCAAAGACAAAGTCTAAAGGATTTGAATTCCGGTGTGTGATCCAATCAGATATTGCAAATCAAAAATCTCAGGAGGAATAACGCACAAGAAAAATTATGAAATGCGATAAAGTATGTCGCATTTGATTTTATTCAGAGTTCCATTGTAATGTGTTTCAATTCTAGTTTAACAGAAATTTATGAAGAAAGTCCGAACAAGGGCAAAAAGGCTCGGGTAAGTGACCCGACGGATAGAAAATTGAAAAGAAAGTAGAACATTGTGGTTATGAGGAGATAATCACTATGGGTTGAGTCAGGCTCATCAACACTCCAGGTAGTGTTAGGTGTTAAGATTAAGTTGAAGGTTTAACACTGTGGGCATGAGCAGAAGAGGCATAGTCAAGAAAAATGATATTTGGTGGTACTATTGGAAACACAATAGATGGTTCGAGTGGGGAAAAAGGATTTTTTACAGAACTTCTATAATATAGAAATAGAAACATAAAATATAGTGACAAGAGAAGAAAGGAAAAATGCACAACGAGCCAACACCTGAAAGGAATGAGTGAAATATTGTTGTAACTGTAAATATATTTTTTATTTTTTATTTTATGTGATGCAAGGGCAAGTCTCTGTAGGCATAGGGAAAACTCCAATGAACATTGTAATGATTATTTCTGATGTAATAACCTAAACTAAAGTGTGAGAAATCAAATGGGTGGAAGGCATAGGAACAGGCCCTTTCACTTTGAATTCCCTATAGAATGAAAAAAATCATGTAGTTATCTATATAAAACATGTAAAAATAGTGTGCATATGGTGTGCACAAAGGTGAGAGGGGTAAGAGAGAGTGGATGGATGAGAGAGAAATGATGTACACATCCAAAGCTGATATGAAGCAGATATGAAGGTTGAAGAGGCAACAATGAAGAAAGAATATAACAGAGATGATATCCATGTAAACCAAAAATTTATTTTTTTATTGTAGTTCATGGGAGTTGGTGCTTCCATTTCAAGATTTAGCTTTATAGATGTCCAGTTGGAGTTGGTTGAGGTAGTACCCTCTTGTGGGCTATATCCTACAAAAAATACATGGGAGTTGGTGCTTGTGTTTTAAGTTGTAGCTTGATAGATGTCCAGTTGAGGCTTCTCGAGGCAGGAGCCTCTTGTGGGTTGTAGCCTACAGAAAAAAGATGGGAGTTAT
This sequence comes from Pinus albicaulis, assembly GCA_034641835.2. Lineage (NCBI taxonomy): Eukaryota > Viridiplantae > Streptophyta > Pinopsida > Pinales > Pinaceae > Pinus > Pinus albicaulis. The sequence continues at coordinate 1,227,465,933 of CM076575.1, forward strand.
AGCTTCCTTGCAATTTATAGGTTGTATTATTTGAGGTAGTAGCCTCTTGTAGGTTGGAGCCTACAGAAAATCATTTGTGAGAGGGATTTGGAGCTTTCCTTTGCATTAAAACAATAATAATATGTGTTTTTCTCCCTTATGGCTTTCCACATTTATATGTTGTCTACGTGCTTGATAATTATGTGGTGATGTGATTTTATAATCTGATTAATTACTGGTTGTCCACACATTCATTTTTCTGCTTCATTATGTATTATCTTGCTTATAAAATGAACTATTTAATGGGTGTAAATAAAATTGTTTTAGTGTCCATGAATGTAATAAACTAATTCATCCCCCCTCTTAGTTTATATAAGGGTTCATCAATTGGTATCAGAGAAGGTCCCTTCAGTAACAATTTAACAACTAGAAGGAGGTCCTAAGTCCCCAAAATGGCTAGCATAAAAGGATGCTCAACCAATAAAGCCCCATTTTTTACGAGCACAAAATATCGCTTCTGGAAAATAAGAATGAAATCCTATTTGATGTCTCTTGGAGTAGAATTTTTCACTGCTATGTTAGAAAAATATGCACCAAAGGATAGAAACACTAAGAAAGAATCCAAATAAGAATTCATAGCTAATGAAAAAGAAACGAATTCTCTCCTGAATGGTCTAGGTGAGTCATAATTTATCAAAGTAATGCATAGTAAAACTGATTTAACAATGAAAATTCATCAGTTAAAAGGTTATGAAAAATTGGATAGGATATTGAATGCACAAATATCAAATATCTCCTCTTGTAAATACTGGGATAGGATATGAAGGAGAATCCAACATGTTTAAGGTAGAGGATAAAAAATATATTACTATTTTGAAAGATGTAATAAAGGAAATGAAAACTGTCATCAATCTAAGATTATTTCAGCTAGAATACTGATAAAAGAAAGGATCAGATTGTGTAAGAACCTCAAAGATGAGATTGCCTCCATGAATAACTCAGAGAATGAAAACATTATGAGGAATCAAAAAAAAGTATTAAAGAATAAGAAAATGTGGGAGCATGTTACTTTAATGACATTATGAATCCACCATAGTCATAGGGCCAGTTTCTTTAGGAAGTAACACAAATATCCAACGAGTGATAGAGAAGAAGCAACATCCCAGGGGGAGAGAAGTTCATAAAAAGTCGCCATGAAAGTTGTCTAAGAAGAGCTCCATGGAATAAGAACAACTAAAATCTTGGAAAGAACATAAAAAAGTAGTAATACAATGATGGACTATGTATATTCATGCAATCTCAATGATTTTCAAAGGCTTATCCCAACAATGCTTATGCACCAAATAGAGAAGCAATCTCAGTCAAGTATGTGGACAAAATGTAGAATGCTTATGCAGAACTCTATTAATGCAATAATGTAAATAGACTAGAAAAATGTGTAACTATTTTCCATTGATGTCAAAGGGGGAGGAAATGCAAGTAGAGGAAGAAAGAGACCTCTTAGAATGAAAGGGGGAGGATGTGTTGCCATCATTTCCAAAGGGGGATACTGTTGGATATATTGTCATTGATGGAAAAGGAGTAGAAAGGAGCATAATCAAAATTATGATTAAGGACAAAGGAGAAGATCAATATTAGCTAGAGTATAAAGGGGAAATAAGGAAAAGAAGACAAAAGTATAGTGGAGGAGCAGAAAATAGGAAAAGGAGTAGCTTTATGAAAAAATGAGGCAAGGAGCAAGATTCTCAAGTCATGCACTCTACGTTCAGAACAATTCAAGAGTCAGGCTGATATATGCATTTAGAACAATGCAGGTCAAGGGCCGAGTCATGTAAATTCAAGTTCAGAACAGTGTAGCAGATCACATATCTCAATAAGAGTAGGAGGAATATCACACAAACACATAAATCACAGAAACTGCAAAGTGCGATATGGTGACATGGCTAGATGACATGGCAGTGATGTAGGCAGTGACATGACGGCTGACATGGAAAATGATGTGCACCTGACCCCACATATCACAAATAAATCTTGATGATGTGACAAATGATATGGAAGATGGCGTGGTAGATGAAGTGGCAGTGACATGGCACCCTTAGTGGGACCCAAACGGTTTATCCCAAATCGCATATCAAAAATCGTAAAGTTAAGAAGGGATAGCAATAATCAACCATGTTGAAATGCCAAAATGTGAACTATGATAAATACCTTGGATGTGATATGCTTCAAAGCCAAATACTAAAGGATTTAAATTTTGATGTGGGACCCAATCAAATATTGAAAATTGCAAAGCTCAGGAGGAATAGTGCACAAGAACAACACTAAAATGCGATAAAGGATGCCAGATGTGATTTTATTCAGAGTTCCATTGTAATGTGTTTCAATTCAAATCTAAAGAAGGTTTATTGAGAAAGTCTAAATGTGGGCAGAAAGGCTCGAGTAAGTGACCTGACACAGAGGAAAGGGCAGAGAAAGTAGAATGTTGTGGTTATGAGGATATAAGAACTATGGGTCAAGTCAGGATACGAAACAGTCCAGGAAGTGTTGGGTTTTGAGACAAAGGTGAAGGTTGAATGTTGCATGTGCGAGAATAAGAGGTAGAGTTGGGAAAAAGCAGATATTATGGCACTGTTGTAAATGTGACAGTTGGGTCGAGTTGGGAAAAAGTTGTTTGTGTAGAACTATTATAATATAACAGGATAAACAAAAAATACAGTGACAAAAATAGAAAGGAAAAATCCACATCGAGCCAAGAGCTAAAAGGGCTGAGTGAAATATTGTTGTAACTGTAAATATATTTATTATATTTTATTGTATGTGATTCAAGGGCAAGGCTCCAAAGACATAGTAAAAACTCCAATGAGTGTTGTAATAAATCTAATGATTATTTCTGATGTAATAACCTGAGCTAAATTGTAAAGAATCAAATGGCTGAAAGGCATAGGATCATGCCTGTTCACTTCGAATTCGATGTAGAATACAAACAATTATGTAGTTATCTATATAAAACATGTAATATCAGTGTGCATAGGGTGTGCACAGAGGGTGAGAGAGGTAAGAGAGAGTGAATGAATGAGAGAGAGATGTTGTGCACGTCCATAGCTGATACGAAGTAGATATGAAGGTTGAAGAGGAAGTAGGGAAGGAGTATAACAGGCTTGATAGACAGGTAAATTAGCGAAGCATTTTTTATTGCAGTGCATGGGAGTTGGTTCTTCCATTTCAAGTTGTAGCTTGATATATGTCCAGTTGGATTTGGTTTAGGGTGAAGCCTCCTGTGGGTTGTAGGTTATAGAAAATACATGGGAGTTGGTGCTTCTGTTTCAATTTGTAGCTTGATACATGTCCACTTGAAGATGGTTGAGGTAGGAGCCTCCTGTGGGTTGTAGCTTATGGAAAATATATGGGAGCTGGAGCTTCTTTGCAAGTTGTAGCTTGCATAATTTGAGGTAGTAGCCTCCTGTAGGTTGGAACCTACTGGAAAATCAATTGTGAGAGGGATTTGGAGCTTTCTTTTGCATGACAGCAATAATAATATGTGTTTTTCTCCCTTATGGGTTTCCACTTATATATTTTGTCTATCTGTTTGATGATTATGTGGTGATCAAATGTTTTAGTATGATTAATTACTGGTTGTCCACACATTCAGTTTGTTGATTCATTATGTATTATGTTTCTTATAAAATTATGTTCTTAATGGGTTTGAAGAAAAGAGTTAGTTTCCATGAATGTAATAAACTGATTCACCCCCCCTTCTCACTTTAGCTAAGGGTTCATCATTGCAATAATTACATCACCATCATTCTCCTGCTTTCCTTCCCTTATATAGTCATCATGCATTCGAGCCTAATCACTTACCTTGTCAATCCCTATTAGCTGCTTCTAACACCTTTTACCTTTTTTTCTAAGTATATCTCTAGCTGATGTCATAGGTTATTTTCCACCATATTTCAACAAACAACTTGTTTTCATCTCAAAAATTTCCAGGAGTCAACTTTCAAAGAAGACAACATTGTTTTGGAGGAGATGAAAACATATAAGAAAACCAAAAAGGGATTTTTAGCGGTAAAGTATTAACCCATGAACCCAAAATTGGTCATGGAAGACCCTAGTGTTGCAGGGGCCTTCATCAAAGTTGGTTGCATGATATTTTGTCAGACGTTACAAGAGATTTTTTTTGTTTTTTGACTGTTCGAGCAGCCAACTTCAAGAGAATTTTATGGGAAAATGGAGATGAATGCTAAAAAACTGAGATGATTTATTTCTAAGCACAAATAAAAAAAATTAACCTCTTTCAATTTTCTCATCGGTGTTACAAATTGGGAGATTGAAAGATGTATTTGGGCTCTATTTTCAGAATGTGTTTTTTCTTGTTTTAGAATTTTTTTTTAGAATGAATATTCCAGACACTTGGAGATATTTTTCAAAAAAAAGAGAGAATTTTTTCTTTATAAAAAACTGATTTAAAAAAAACTCCTCCCAATTTGCAACCGCTATCAAGGATTTAGAGATAAGAGCTCATTTATGAGCCCTAGTGTTCAGAAAAAAAAACTCCATTTTTATTAATATATTAACTTATTGAAGGTGAAAATGTTGCTTCTTGAGGAGGGTTAAAATTATTTTGAACCAATTTTTCCTTATAATGCTTCATTATATCATATTACATATCCATAGACATTTTTTGAGGTGGAAATTTAAATTTTCAAAAGATGCTGCAAATTAGGACAGTTCATAGCGTGTCTCAGGCTTGAAGCCTAGAAATCACTACGAACATGATGTAGGTTTAATTTTCCTATAAATAAAAGGTGTTTTCATGGAGGAGGAACTTTAAGGTTTGTGTTTAGCTATAATGACTCAGTTGACAACCTCATATTATCAAAGGGAGAAAATAGGTGGCAGAGATAGGTAAAATAAAATTGCTACAGACTCTCGCTATTAACTTGCATTAACTCCCCTATTTATGCAGCGACCAAGTTTTTGTAGCACTTTAGATTTTTAATGGTCTATTGGAGGTAATCCAGACACGTGGAAAGATTAAAGGAAATCAGAGGAATGTTTTGGTGGAGGCATGCTATTCAAAAAATTAGGAAGATAAGACTCCTGACATGGTGGGTGAAATTATGTTTTGGTCATGGTTAGTGCCACCCAAGCACATGAATTTTATCGATGTAAATATGAATTATTTCATTTTTTTGATGTCATAAATAGGTTATAGAGTCCTATTAGGTCTCCATTTCCTAAATTTAGTAGCTTTCAGTTTTACTTCCATGCAATTTTCTTATCGTTAGATTAGGTGTCAGCAAAGAGACTCGATGATCTAGCCATGTTGGTAGATCCAATGTAAAGATGCTTAAGCCTATTAGTAGGTATAATATCAAAGAATAGAATGTTGAATGATGTTGGCTATAGAATTACTATTGTAAATATTTTCTTATCAGTAATATACAATGGCTGTTGGTTCTTTCTTCACCTAAGATTCATCTGATGTTTTCATGAGAACTTGTATTATGTATCTGGATATTTTGTCTTTAGTAATTTGATGTTTGATTACGTAAATTTCATGTACATCATTCTTTAAATTCCTTCAATAATTAAACTGTTATGTATCTGTTTGTTTTTCCTTTTCATAAAAACATCTATATGCCTCAGTTTCCACATGAAGAACCGTGTCACTGATTTTCTTAACAATGACTCCATAAGCCTAGTGGTACTAATATCTATACATATTTCACCTTCATACAACATACTTAAAAAACATTTTACAGAGTTAGCCACATGTGGAATTTCATTTGAATAAAATCATTTTTATATTTGAGAGAGCCCTCTCAAGCTAAAAGGGCTAATTTTAAGCTAGAATTTGGTTTGAAAGAGTTACTATAGGTTGTCTCGTGGATAAGCCTATTTGTAACAACTTAGTGATAACATTTTGGTGCGTCCTTTGAGATTCTAAAGACATATTTTCCAAAATTTTGTTCTCAAATAGAAATATTGAACCCTTGAAGGTAGTAGGAGATTAAAAAATTCAAAGGTTGTACTTCTACCTCGACGACTCCATTCATGAAGAATTCAAAAATTCATGGCTTCATGGTAACACTACTGGGAAATGAGAGACATAGATGTATCTATAATTTATTCAAGGTATGCATGTGTAGAATTGTCAAAAATTTATGGATTTCCAAATATTTTTCCCACGGATGCATATTTTTTAAGGATTCGTCCAAAATTTAATTGAGAAAATTTGTGTTTGACTTTGAAGCATATATAAAATTTTCTTGATGTTACTGAGCTTCTTAGAGTTAGACATTGTTGTATCTCAAGAAAAAATCCCTTGGTTGTGGTAAGGAATTAGCGCTTAAGACATTTTATAAATGTATGTCACAAATACCATATCAAATGGCCTTTGTTTAACACCTTTGGAATTCAGTTACTTAATACTCTCAATAATCTGATATAATGAAAGCATTCAAAATGCCATAAAATTTTGATATTTGAATGGAACGAAAATAATAATTGTAAGAGAAACTCAAAATCATATGTTGAAAACTCAGAATCTACCACTTTTAAGTTTCATAGGAAATTCATGGAGGAAGAGAGAACTTAAAGAAATATGTTGTAAAAACATAATCTATCACTTTAAAGTTATATCAGGAGTTTATGAAGAGAGAAGAGATGAGGTGAAGGTGTGAAAATTACATTTATTTAAATCTTACTCACAAATGTAATTAAGAGACCAACTGCTACATTACTTCACTTCATTCAAGGAGGAATAGTTACAGAGCGAAACAGGAAAGACCTATCAACATCAACATGTGTAGGAAACTTGATCTTCTTTCATTAATTTCTAAGAGAATTTAGTCATAAAATAACATTCATCCAGAGGTCCAAAACTCAGAAACTATTTTATTTATTTCTATCTCCTTAAATACATCAGAGTAGTTAGTAATTGATGAATTTCTTGAACATTTCGACTTCCTAAAATGTTAAGATTACTTATGCAATTATAATAAGAAAAAAAAAATGAAACTTGGAAATATGGTTTGATTTTATTAGTATAATGTTGTTGATGTGTCCTCCTGGAGTGCTGAGGTGTCCTTTATTTTTATGATGCAACAACTACACTGTGGTGTAGCGACGCCTTAGTGCCCGACTCTGATCCAACTGTCGTGCTTCCAATAGCGCACCTATATGTTATTTTTTCTCACTCTACCGATGTCTCTGTGCTTCAAACTCTACCATCATATTAACTACTACCCAACTCTACCTTTTCTCCTTTGATCTATGTCGGGTCACTTACCCGAGTACCTATATCATTTTTTTCATGTTTCGTGATGACCGAGGTGTTTCACCGACTTTACTTTATAATCTTGTTTTTCTTCCTCTGACACAATTTAATAAAAAAATACCTTTCCGCTGGATCTAAAAACATTTGGAGTTCAATTTTGAAACCACATCGCATCCACCTGCATAATGCATTTCATTATTTTTATCTTTTTTATGACACTTATCTTCTAAGTCTTGTAATGTGCGCTATGCGATTAGGCACCACCACTTTGCATATCGCACTTCGATGAACATAACTCAAGCCCTTTGCACTTAACGGTTAAAACTTGTGATGTGTGGTATGCAGACCACATCACCACATGCTCTTCGACGAGCTTAAATTTTACCTTCTATGCTTATTCACTAAAAATTGTGATTAGAAATTTGTGATCGGGCCCCACTGCATCGCACGTCGCACTTCGGTGATTTTAAATTTTACCTCCCGCACCTATCCTTTGAAAATCTTAAGTTTTTAAGGGAAATGTGCCCTTTCTCTGCCTCTTGAACCGTTCTAGACATGGACGAGCCTGAATCAATCCACCTTGACATATTATCATGTAATGTTAATGTACCAACATATAAATTAAATTTCTTCTAAAACACGCACAATTTTATATTTTCTATCATATACGTTTTTTTGGTGATTTTAAAATTAATTCAAAGGTAAATGCAAATGAGACACAACATCTGGTTCCACCTGAGGATAGTGCATTCTTCCACGGAAGTGCTAATAACTGCAAACTAGTGCCCTTTCCATTAGGCATGGAGTCAAATATTGCTTGATGACATATGAACAATGAGAAACCCGATATTTACAATGGTGGAGTGTCGACTTTCAATTTTCAAAGTAATGCTTCAGATACTACACATTCATAGGCATTTGTGCTAGTTCTCCATCTATATCTTCTAAAATGAATGTGTTATTTGACATTTCTCTAGAGATTCTGTACAGACCATACTAGAGAGGGTCAAATTTACCACGCTTCCCCTTTTCTTCTTCAATATCACTTTGGACCAACACGTCTTTCATAGCAGAATTAGGAACATAAGAAGTTATTTGGGACTAGAACACATAAGTCCTGAAGGCTTTTGAGCTCAGCATCTCTGAGAAATTTACTAAAAAATGCAATTGGGTGCTCCTTACTGTCTTCATTTTTCTACAAAAACACATCAGAAATAGTATTTGGGGATGCAAATGAGAATACTTGAAAGGTATTTTGATAGTCTAGATTAATCGTAACAGGAGCTTCCTGCAGTGCTTCCTTTATTCTAACAAATGCATCTCTTGCTTCCTTATCCCATTTCACTTCTTCATTTTTCTTCAACATATATGTTATAATTGTCATGATCTTAGCATAATTTGGCACACACCTCCTCAAAACGTTTATTTTTCCCCAGAATATTTGGATATAATTATTAATTCTGGGCAAAGGAATAGTCTAATTAGCTTCCACCCTTGCTTGGTCAATCTTTACTCCTTGTTTAGAAACTATGTGCCCCAATAATTTACCTTCTTCTAAGGTAAATAAATATTTATTGGGATTAATGACAGACCTAAATTTCTGCACTTTCGAAATTTTTTTGAGAATGCTCCAAGTGTTTTGCATCTGACCCTAAGAAAATAGTTACATCATCCAAATATATAACTACAAACCTGTCACCAATGAAGGCTATGTCCATGGCCCTCTGAAATTTTGCACATGTTATCATAAGTCCAAATGGCTTCCTTCCACACATGAAGGTGCCCCAGGGCATAGTGAAAGTCGTCTTCTTCTGATCATATTTTTCCACTTCTACCTGATTATACCTAGAAAATGCGTCAACCATAAACAACCTCTGAGCTCCTGTGACCCTTTATAAGACATAATCCATTTTAGGGAAAGGATAATTATCTTTTAGAGATGCTTGGTTCAAGTTCCTGAATTCTACACACAGTATTATCTCTCCATTCTTCATTCTTACAGGGACCAGATTGGAAACCAAGTCTGAATATATTAGAGGGACTATAATTTTCTCGTGGAAAATTTTCTTCACTTCTTTCTCAATTGGAGCTAACAACAAGGGATTGATCTGCTTAAGCTTCTGTCTATATGGTTTGAGCCCTTCCTTCAATGGAATATTATGCTAAATAATTCTTTTTCCATTGTTTTTTAGTTCTTCATGTGACTAGGCAAACACATCCATATACTTCTTAAAAAGATCAATGTACCTTTCTTTGTAGCTTTTTGGAACCCCTTTGAAAAATTTCACTATTTTGGGCTCCTGCTGAGTTCCAAAATTACAATCTTCCGTCTCTTCTTCTTGATGTGTTTTCGCTGAATCAATAGCCACTTCATTAGCATTGAATAATTCTTTCAAGGGGAACCAACCCTCTAAGGAGCACATTATCTTTCAATTGGATAATCTTATTTTCACCTATTGACTGATTGAGGTTTCTTATTTTTGTTCTCCACTCTGTTTGTTCTTCCTCTTGGTCTATCTAAGCATATTAAAAGTTTCCAACCATTGTCAGGAACTGATTTATCTGTTCATAATCATCAAACACCTCCCAATGTTTCACATTGTCAAGGATAGAAGGTCTATGTCTAACTTCAATTTCGTACCTTAGCCTGGGATTTATGGGAGGTTTGAAGGTGTTGGCTACAAGTACGAAAGAATCGGCCAATCTATTTTCCTCCCTCATGATATACTGAAGATTAAAGGCTTCAAAATAGTTTTCTATTAGATCCCAAACTTCATTCATGTACCATATTAATCTTGGATACTTGGTTTGACAATGATTCTTGATCTGTCGTATTGTCAACTCAGAGACACCATAAATTCAAATACATTGAACCCCCATCTGTTTACCAATTTGAAGGCTTGAGATTAAGGGCTCATATTCAGCCACATTTTTTGTCGAATCAAATTCTATTTTGGAAGAGAATGGCATGAGGTTACCTTCTGGTGATATTAGCAAGAATCTGACACTTACATTTTCCATGGAGTAGGCACCATAAAAGTAGCACTTCAAAATATTCTTTGAGAGCAGCTCGTTATTTAAAACTACTAAAGAGAGTTTCTTCCCTGTGTCTTCAGAAAATTTTTCATCTTCATGTATCATGAAACAAGAAAAATATTCTATTTCTTGAGCATAAACAAGGGAATTTCCTGCATCTTTCTTAGAGGTGGTCTTCACAAACCTTGTTTCCCTGTAAAAACTCCTTTCTTCCCTATTAAAAAATGGAGTGATAGAATAAGTGAAATCCAACTTTAGTACACCTCCCAAATTAGGTCCCCAAGAACTTGAAAGGAGCATTCCAAACCTGGCTGGGATGTCTGCAACCACTGCATCCATGACTATACTCTTTGTTGGGATTTGTGGCAATGAAACTACTATGTCTTTAATCAACCCAACACATTAAATCCTTTTGGAATCGAATTAATACATGTCCCTATAAGTTTTGGTAATCTCCAGGTTAAGCTCCTTCATAACAGATAATGGCATGAGGTTATGGGATGCTCCCGAGTCTAGCATGCAATTATGTAGAGTCAAATCATGAAGAAACATAGAAATATAGAAGGGTGGGAAAAAATGAAATACATCTTCTACATGAGCGCCGAAGGTGACAACTAGATTTTCTTCTTGTAGGTTCAAAGTGTCACTTATATCTTCCACCCATGTGAGATTAATAAAATCTGAAATTTCCTTTTTTGTAAGTTGGTATTTTAGCCAATTCTAGAATAGGTACTTTAATTTTAATCTTATCCAACTCTTTTGCCAAACTGAAGGCATGAGTTTTCTTAACAAATTTTTTAGGTTCTTCTTCACTCTTTATAGAATCTACTGCTTATTTGGGTACAGGAACAACTCTCTCCAAAATATTAGTGTCAACTGATTTGTCCTGGGAAGAGTCAGCCTACTTCACATTTGTTCTCTTAAGTGAGTTTGTAGGTTTTTTCCCATTACTGACCTGCTTCACAGGGTCCTTTTTTTTTGGAGTCGCCATTAGAGGAGAAATGGAACCTTTTTGGTCACCTGCATTATCCTACACACTAGATATATTTCTAGACATTAAATCATAATTTTTATGTAACTTAGCTTGCATGAAGTATGTGAATTATCTATAGTATTCATCCATCTCATATTTATCAAAATATACTTCAGCTTCAGCATATTCTCCCTCATAATATTCCTCTTCTTCCTCTTCTATTGAGGACATAGTAAATACCTAATCCCTGGCCTCCCTTTGGTCATATTCTATTGGATTTTTGGGTGCTACTTCTATATACAATGGTTCTTGAACCTGGTCTTGATCTCTTCTCTCCCTCTGCAAAATTTCTAAGGGATTTCCTCTGAATTGAGGTTTGAACCCCCCTCGATTTTGTTGTACTTGTCTTTGGGAGTTTATATTTTCCAATTCCATCTTAGATATATTATTTGTCAAATTTTTTATCACCCTTGAGATATTTTCAATCCTCAAATGTAGTGCTGATTCTTTTTTTTCTTTCCCCTTCTCTTGGACTAGTTGTTTCCCTTTCGCGTTTCCATCTGCAGTCATATTAGCTTCAATATCTAAATCATATGTCTTTATCTGTTAAATAATAGGGGATATTCTCTCTCTCAATGTAAAGATAAAATCAGCTTCAAAATCCCCAACAAAACTACCTTTTCTCCTATAGGAGGGGGCTTCATCTCTATAGGAAAACTATTGTACAATTTGTTGAATATTTTCACAAACTCAACAATGTTTTCATCCAGATTTCTTTTAATGGCAGTAAACTCTGTCAATGAGTAACCATGATCTCTATTCACTCCTCATCTCTGAGTGAATTGAGTTTCTAACTATTCCCAGTCATTTATGGGATGCAATATTCCCAATTTTTAGCCTGAAGCTGAAAGGAACATTATAGTTAGCAGTATTTCATTTAGTTAAATAAAATGGGTAAGGAGGCCCCATAATATTTGAGAAGGAACAATAAATTCTCCTCATGTGAAAGTTAGAAGAATAAGGTAGTTGATTTGAGCACCCCATGGTGTGAACAAGATTGGATCATGCTTGATCTAGTCATCTCGACCAAAGTGAACTAAGCTATCTAGATACATTGAACCTTCTTGAACAACACAGTTTTAGTGGAGGCTCCACTTGCATGAGCTAGGTGGCAAGTGTAGATGGGACCCATGGTGAGATGATTTCATTTTCTATATAAGGAGGATATGACATCCCATTTTAATTATGCATTAGCTTATCATTTTCGTTGGGTCTGCAAATACTTGCATACCAGGGTTGTTTAGTAGGGTTGTACTGTTCTTGAACCCAAGGGTGTTCCTGGTCGGGAATCCCTACCTCATCCTCAAGGAAGGAGATGGTTTTAAGCTACATTTCCTCATTATTTCATTTTTCCAAGCTTCCTCCTGCATCTACAACGTTTTCCTATTGGGCAGAAAATTTTGTGTTGCTGGCTGCAGCAACAGAGGAAATCCTAGAGTCATTCTTTCATTTGTTCATTAGTGGAGATCTTGTATATTATTTGGAGGAGCAGCAGGGGAGACTCCTGAGAATAATTTAAGATCTTTTGAAATAGGCCAATCATTCACCATCTATCATAGTGCAGTCTATGGCCGGAACTGTGTTATTTTCAGGCAAGCAGTGTTGGGAGAGTTCATAGAGCTCATCGGGAGGATTATTCTTGACTAGAGGGATCAGCCTTCTACTAAAGAGAATCATTGGAGGAGGGAAATATATATTTCAAATATTCCATAGCCTCATCATATGTATTCAATGTTATAGTGACATATTAACCCTAGCAGTTAATTGTCACATTGTATTTTATCCAACACTTCTAGCAATCCCTCCTGGATTGGCTAGAGATTTTTTATTGAAGCCTATTCTTCTATTCTTGGGAGTTTATTATATATTGCAGCAATATTTCATGTATATGCATCTATACTAGTATCTACTCTAATATAGGCAGCCTTTTCACTACTCTTCGGCATTTTTTTCAGTTGCAACAACTCATGTATTTCATAGTTTGATCATTGGAGGTTGATTCCGGTAGCTTGAGTGGCTTGTCCCTCAAGATATTTCTGTATATTTTAGCTGATATATTAATAAGAATGATGGTTGTATTATATTCCATTTATTGATATGCACAGATTTGAAGAGTTTCATGATTATTCTCATGTGTTGCTATAACTCACTCTCTAAGCATTTTTTCAAGATACTGAAGGGAAGGAGATCTGTTTAACCTTCCTTGAGGGATTTCTTTGAGCTCAACTTCTGGAAGAGATGTTTTTAATGAGTTAAAAAGGGGATCGAAGACCCCTTTCAGCTTATTTTTACATTTCCTTCCTTATACAGCGTCCTCATGGACCATATTGTAGAAATTCCTCAAAAAGGGATATTACAGCGGTATCAGAGCATCAGTATTGGCTTAGCCTGTGCAAAATATTTAATGCTATTAGAAATAGGATATTCTCTCCAAGAATAGAATATTTACATAGGAAACAAGAAAAAATGAATTACAGAAGATGAGGGCTCCCTTCTTCTTTTCTAGACCATGGAGTGTATCATTGAAGACCTGGAGGAGAAAGAAAGGGAAAACTGGAAATATGTTCTGAAAGGGTTTGTGGATGAAGCAAGCCCTATTTGTGACCACGTTGGATGTGAGAATTCAGCCATACATGTAGATCCACAGTGCAGTTCATTGCCCACTTGCACTACAGGGAGAATGGAGGAAGAAGATGAGGCCACTAGAGGAGCAGCGCTGCAACTCAAAGGTATGGCTCATGGTTGTTGGTTTGAAAATTCTATTTCATGTGACCATTAAAATGTAGAATCATATCATGGATTCACTAAAGGGTTTGTGACAAAATTTGATGAAATCCACTATGAATCTCTATGTATCAAAACATCAAACACTTTGCATGCATTGGAGGGAACCATGAAATAGACTCCATTCCATATTTCTGAATGGGATGTAAACATGTATGATGGCTTGATAAGGGCAAGATCCCTATTATGTGATGGGACATATTCCATTTTTGAAGTCATGAAGGTACTTCCTTCAAGAGATGACCAAGATCTAGGGTCTCTCCTTCATGATGAGGTAAACTCAATTATTGATGGGGAGGATGAGAATAAGAGATCTAACATCGCTATCCCATTGGGAGGAGATCCATCACCATATGGAGGTGAAAGGGGAGCCATTGCTTCTATTAGAGTAGCCCTTGTTTATTTTCAATGAGTTCAAAATGTTTCAACATGTGGAAGCCAAGGAAAAATTTCGGAGCCATATGTAACAGTTTTTGGGGATTGTGATATGGAGGAGGAAGAGAAGGATCAACATAAATGGTTGAAACACCATTTTCTATTCTAGAAATATTTTACACCAGAAGAGGAGACTGTACTACGTAGTGAAGAGAGGGAAAAATCAGTCCACTCAAACACATAGTCCACTTCTAAACTTGATGTTTCACTATATGGAGGAATTCCACCTAGGAGGCCACCTGATCTAGAGTCGATGAGGGGCATCTCGTCATTTGGCTGACCACTCTTGGATTCCAGAGAGGTGAAGACATTGGAGTATTCCAGCATAGTGCAGAGAGTTTGGGGTAAGCCTAAGGATGAGGGAGACACTCTGTCATTTTCAGTATCACCCACTCTCATCAGTTATATTGCACTGACATAGTTTGCTACAGGGATGGAGGATGGCATATTCATGATGCAGGATGACTCCTCCATATATTTGGAGAGGAAACTTCCTTTGATGAAGGACTCTTTCACACATGTGAGTGGATGGAGGCCACTCATGCTTACTTTGACCCAACTTGGGAGATTTCTTGTGGATGGAAACTTCTCATGGGGGGCCAACTTCCCAAGGACACCATCACTATTTGAGCATGAGCAGTTGCATGATGGGCATGGCAGAATTTTGGAGGATGAATTTGGCATGGGGGATGTCAAAGTAGTAGGTAGAAGCATGAGAGGGGTACCACATTGTAGAGTACCAGTGTCATCCCTGAGGAGGGTACATCCAGGGCGGAGGTCTTAACTCTTGGTAGAGTACTCCAAGGATATAGGTGCATGCATGATTTTGAATGAACCAGATGGAGATGACCGGTACATTATTGGTGGTATGGTCATCTATACCGATGGAAGGGTCCTCTTGACTAGAGTTTCTAGTCTGAAGGAGAAACTATTGCATGCAACACATGAGGGCTTTCTAGCTATGCACTTCGATGCATATTTTTCTTTGCTAGAGGAGTTCACATGGGAGGGCATACAACATGATCTATATCAGCATATGGAGAGATGCATATCCTATATTATTTTAGAGAGGTTGGCACAACCACTTCCCTACTCATTGGAGGTGAGGGAGAGCATTCAGATGAGCCACTTCAGCTCAGGGACCGGAGTATATGGTAAAGAAGTTATCTGTTTTCATTTTGATTTACCTTTATTTATTTTATATGGGCAGCTTGATGAGCTAAGGATGATCACATCTCCTTATGATCCTTATTATGATGTACTTGTGGCCCATTGCAGCAATAGGAGTGGCTATTTTCATAATGGTTTGTGGGGGAAGCTGCATACTTCTTGGTGTTCACATTTGGCATTGATTTGTATTTTCATGTTTCCATCTTATGAGATGTTTGTGGCAGCAAAAAAGTGGCTGGAAAATAACTTGATATTTTTAGTTTTTATGCAATTAAGATGTGCACTACGTTGGTCCCATGAGTGGAGAAGTGACCCACTCTCTAGTTGTCCTATGACAACTTGTTTTCATTGCATATTGCCTCCTTGTATTGCTGATGTTTATACATTCACAAGGAGCACTACCGGGAGAGTTTTGTATATATTGGGACAACCCATTGGGATCATTACTCCCCCCATTTTACATGCTTTATATTGTAGGAGACACCATGGGAAAACCATGATTGCCACACTACTACTTTTCTCTTCTTGTGGGAAAAATCGCTTGGAGAACTTGAAGGGGCATCTCATGGCTGATTTTCTTGATGGGGGAGCTTAGGAAATTCTTGGAGGCCATACAATTTCAGCCCAAGGACATAGGTATCCCAATATGTACCACAAATGGAGGGAGAAACACCTTGGGAATCAAAATCCCAACTCTCCATTCAGCCCCAACATAGTGCATATACCCAGGGTTGAGATTTCTATTTGGATGATAGCATGGATGAGAGAATCATCATTGGGGACAAAATTTTCCCATGCATGTCATCACTCCTACCTTGAGGATGTCATAGCACAACAAGAGGGTTTCCACCTACACCTTATATCTTTCCATGAGGTGCATCATTCCAGTTTGCATATTTGGAAGGAAGCATTGGAGGACTGATTTATTGCATACTTTGATGAAATATGGTGGGGTCTAGTGATGAGGAGGCCACAAGAAGAGGAGGAGGAATTTTTCTCTACCTTGTAGTTTATTTAGGACAAGAAACATTTTTAAGGGGGAGGACTGTAACCTTCCCAATTCTTAGCCTCAAGCTGAAAGGAACATTATAGTTAACAATATTTCATTCAGTTAAACAAAATGGGTAAGGAGGCCCCATAATCTTTGAGAAGGAAGAATAAACACTCCTTGTGTGAAAGGAGGAAAAATAAAGTAGCTGACTTGAGCACCCCATGTTGTGAATAGGATTGGATCATGCTTGATCTAGTCATCTTGACCAAAGTCAAATAAGTTGTCTAGATACATTGAACCTTCTTGGACAACACATTTTTAGTAGAGGCTCCACTTGCATGAGCTAGGTGGAAAGTGTGGATAGGACCCATGGTGAGAAGAGCTCATTTTCTTTATAAGGATGAGATGGCATCCCATTTTCATTATGAATTAGCTTATCATTTTCATTGGGTCTACAAATACTTGCATACCCAGGTTGTTTAGCAGAGTTTTAGTGTTCTTGAACCCAAGGGTGTTCCTGGTCGGGAATCCATACGTCATCCTCAAGGAAGGAGAGGGTTTTGAGCTCTATTTCCTCATTTTGGCATTTGACCAAGCTTCCTCCTGCAGCTACAATGTTTTCCTATTGGTAAGAAAACATTGTGTTGTTCGGTGCAGCAACAGAGGAGCTCATAGAGTCATTCTTTGGCTTGTTCTTCATTGGATATCTTGTATATTCTTTGGAGGAGCAGTAGAGGATATCTTGTATATTCTTTGGAGGAGCAGTAGAGGAGACTCTTGGGCATCATTTAAGATATTTGGCACCAGGCCAATCATTCACCATCTCTCACAGCACAGTCTGGGGCTGGAACTACATTATTTTCAGGGAGGCAGTGATGGGGGAGTTCATAGAGCTCATCGGGAGGATTGTTCTTGAGTAAAGAGATCAAACTTATACTAAAGAGCATCATTGGAGGAGGGAAATATATATTTCAGTTCTTCCATAGCCTCATATTATGTACTCAGTGTTATAGTGACATATTAACCCTAGCAGTTAATTGTCACATTGTATTTTACCTGGCATTTCTAGCAGTCCCTCCTGGATTTGCTAGATATTTTGTATTGAAGCCCATTCTTCTATTATTGGAAATTTCTTGTATATTTCATAAATATTTCATGTATATGCATCTATATCAGTAGCTACTATAATATAGGTAGTGTTGTCACTGCTCTCTGGCATTTTGTGTAGTTGAAGAAACTCATGTATTTCATAGTTTGGTCATTGGAGGTTGATTCCGGTAGCTTGAGTGGCTTGTCCCTCAAGATATTTCTGTATATTGTAGCTGATATATTAATAAACATGATGGATGTATTATATTCCATTTATTGATATGTGCATATTTGTACAGTTTCATGAGTATGCTCATGTGTTGCTGTAACTCACTCTCTGAGCACTTTTTCAAGATACTGAAGGGAAGGAGATATGTTTAACCTTCCTTGAGGGATTTCTTTGAGCTCAACTTCTGGAAGATATGTTTTTAATGAGTTAAAAATGGGATCCAATCCCCCTTTTAGATTATTTTTAGATTTCCTTCCTTATACAACGTCCTCATGGACCATATTGCAGAAATTCCTGAAAAAGGGATATTACATGGGATCACTTGGTAAACCTTTGAAACATTTCCTAGCCTCTCCACTTAGAGACTACAAAAATAGTGTCAGCACAACATCAATATGTTGTACACTTAAATTCTTAGAAAAACTAAAAAACAAGGAAGATGTTGTTCTGCAGTTACTTCATATTCTCCGATGAAACAAGGAAGTAATTTGAGGTATTATTGAGGCATGGCATTCATTGGTTGCAAAAGATTTAGTGGTGCATATCTATCCGTTAAGAAAGTTGGTACTACCATATTAACAACTTGGTTTATTGTTCCTTGGGTAGTTGAGGTTGATGAACTTGCTGTGAAAGTGAATGGCGGTGGATGAAAAACTGATATGGGGGTAGGCTGATCAACAATAGTATAGGGACCAACAACTATATTTGGTTGAGCTTTAGTGGAGGTAAAAGAAACATACTCAAAAGAATGTTCTTCTAATTGAGGTTCTTGAAAATAAATGGGTGTGGAAGGAGTGTCTTGTTCCACTAAAGGCAGTTCCTTGGAAATATACTCAAATAAATGGTTATGGGAACTGCTACCTAGAGTAGGCAATGCAGGATCAGGTATTGAAGGAGTTTCAGGTTTTTGAGCCTTTTTAGAAACCAATATTTCTGGATCTAGCAAATCAGGGACTATATTTTGTGACGTTTCTGACCACATGTGAGGACTTTTGAAATTAATAATTTTTAAAATAACAAACACGACTGAATATTTCCTCCTCACTGAAAAACCAGAGGAAATTATGTGAAAAACCAAGTGATTATAAACTTTGATTCTTCATCACCGAAAATAGCACCAGAAAATCTTGTATCTCAAGAAAAAATCTCTTGGCTATGGTAAGGAATCAATGCTTAAGACATTTTATAAATTTATGTCACAATTACCATATCAAATGGCCTTTGTTTAACACCCTTGGAATTCAGTTACTTAATACCCTCAATATTCTGACATAATGAAAGCCTTCACAATGCCATAAAATGTTGATATTTGAATGAAATGAAAAAAATAATTGTAAGAGAAACTCAAAATGATATGCCAAAAAATCAGAACCTACCACTTTTAAGTTTCAGAGGAAATTCGTGGAGGAAGAGAGAGCTTAAAGAAATATTCTCTAAACACTGAATCTATCACTTTAAAGGTCTATCAGGAGTTTATGAAGATAGAAGAGATGAGTTGAAGGAATGAAAATTAAGTTTATTTAACTCTTATAAATGTAATTAAGAGACTGGTTGCTACATTACTTCACTTCATTCAAACAGGAATAGCCACAACGAAAAACATGAAAGGCGTATCAACATCAAAAGTATAGGAAACTTGGGTCTTATTTGATTAATTTCTAAGAGAATTCAGTCATAAAATAAAAATGATGTAGAGGTCCAAAACTCAAAACCCCTTTTCTTTATTTCTATCTCCTTAAATACATTAGAGTAGTTCCTAACTGCTGAACTTCTTGAACTCTTCGAGTTCGTAAACTCTTAAGATTACTTATGCAATTATAAGAAGAAAACAAACTGAAACTTGGAAATATGGTTTGATTTGTTGAATCTAATTTTTCTGATGCATTCTCCCATAGTGTCAAGGTGTCATTTCTGGTTGTAATGCAAAAAATTCACCGTGCCCGACTCTGACCCAATTGTCATGCTCCCAATAGCACCCGTGTACGTTCTTCTGTCCGACTTTGTCGATGCCTCTGTGCTTCAAACACTTCAATCATATTAACCACTACCCAAATTTTCATTTTATCCATTGATCTGATTTGGTTTTCTTACCCGAGTCTCTTTTCCATGTCTTGCCTATTTCTTCATGACCAAGGTGTTTCACCAAATTTACATTATAATATTCTTTTTCTTCCTCCAACACGGTTTAATAAAAAAAATACCTTTTCTCCGGATCTGAAAACCTTTGGATTTTTCTTTTGAAACCACATCGCATCCAGCCACACATTGAATTTCTCTTTTTCTAGCTTGTCTCTGACAATTATATTCTAATTATTGCGATGTGCGCTACACGATCGGGCCCCACTGCATCGCATATCACACTTTGGCGAACATAACTCAAGGCCTTTTCCGCATACCGCTCTTTTCCAAACTTAACTTTTACCTTATGTGCTCATTCACTATAACTTGTGATTGGTGATTTGCAATCGAGCCCCACCGCATCGCACATTGCACTCCGATGATTTTAACTTTTACCTCCCATGCCTATCCTCTGAAACTCTTAAGTTTTTAAGGGAAATGCGCCCTTTCTCTACTTCTTGAACTGTTCTACACATGGACGAGCCTGACTCGACCCACCTTCACATCTTATCACATAATTTTAATGTACCAACATATAAATTAAAGTTCTTCTACAACACACAAAAAGCTATATTTTCTATCATATATGTTTTTTTCGTGTTTTGAAAATTAATTCAAAGGTAAATGCAAATGAAGCACAACAAACATGTGTAGAAATTATATGCACTAAGCATGCATATGTCCTAGATCCACCTGATCTCACACTATTTAACTTTATGCAAGATACTGAATCATTCCACCTGTTAATATTTTGCGGAAAATTAACTGTATAAATAAAAGTAATCACTCATAACATAGTTGTTTTTAACCGAGAAAGCCTGAAGCTGAAAACTCCAACTATATATTATGTATCATGGAATCATATGGAAATCCTCATACAAAGCTTATCAAGCTCTCAGTACGGTACAATTGACATACACTAATCAAGAACAATCTTGCAAATCCATACACTGATCTGCGCCCTCATGCTATTTTGCCTCCACTGCGCAATCCCTACTAAAGAATAGCTCTGAATGAATTTGAATTACTATTTACTTGACGATGCAATCCTCATTGGCAACTCCAATGTGTGTCTGATGAAATAAATGCATCACTATAGTCACAACAGATAGTACATCCTGCCCTTTCACCTATCTCCCCACTAGGTCTCCACTAAAACTGCCATGTAGTGTAGTTAATTGTTATATTGTTCAGTTGATTAATGAGTTATTATTTCTGAGTTAATTAACTAATTAATTCACTCCACTCTCATTAGTGTATCAATTAGTTAGATTAGATACAACTAGCTCAACTGAGTCTAACTGAGTTAAACTGAATGCAACTCCATAACTACTTCTTCCAACTGTGTCATAACTCTGCCACTTGAGTTCTAACTGAGTCCTCCATGCATTAGCTCAAGTAAACCCTTGAGAATTGCTTAATTCCCTCATTCCACCAATGTGCCACATTTGTGCACTGAAACAAAGTGCTCTAAGAGAATAAGTTGTCATTTAGTGTTTGATTATTATTAATAGCTAATAATAATCAACATGCATCTATTTTTAGATCAGCGATCTATAAATAGACTTCGCCCAAGATTCTAAAAATAGAATTTCATCTATTTTTCCAACTTGATCAACCATCCACAAATAGCATCCTCCAACTTCTGAAATATGATCATCATGTCTAAAAGTAGACTTGCGCCAAAAATAGCTTGCTGGCCCACTTAGTGAAGGCGACTCTTTTCACTAAGGTCATCATCTTGTTGAATCTCGACACTCCCTCTCAAAAAGATAGGGATTATCCTTCACCCCGATCCTGTCTCTATGGTATTCAAATTTTCTCCTGGTGAGCACCTTCATCAGAATATCTGCATCTCGATCCTTCGTAGGAATGTACTAAAGCAACATGATCTTCCTCTGCACAAAATCTCTAATATGATGATACCAGATATCAATATGTTTAGATCTATCATGAAACACAGGATTAACCGAGATTTTAATGCAATTATGATTATCACAATGTATCACTGTGGGATCTAAATGTGAACCGAACAAACCAACCAGAATCTTCCTCATCCTGATAGCCTCACATGCAGCTTGACTTGCTGCCATGTATTCCACTTCCGCTGAACTCAGTGCCACGAATCTTTGTTTTCTACTATACCAAGAAACTTTTGTAGATCTGATACTGAAAATCCCTCCTGGTGTCCTCTTTCTGTCTGTTGGGCTTCCTGCCCAATTTGCATCCATGAAGCTATGAAACTTCGCCTCATCCGTCTGTCTGTACCATAAACCATACTCAAATGTGCCCCTGAGATTTCTTAGGACATGCTTTCCTTCCTTCCAAAAGAGCTTGGTAGGCTTAACCATCGCTTGTGAAATCTAGTTCACTACATAGCATATGTCTGGTCTTGTATTGACTAAATACATGAGCGAACTCACCAACTACCGATAAAAAGTGGCATCCATTACCTCTGCTGATGTAGCATCCTCTTTCTTCCAATTTCCTAGAAGAGGAGTGTTGATAGGCTTGTAGCCTTGGATGTGAAACTTCTCTAGTATCTCCCAGGCATACTTGCCTTGAAACAAAAACAGTTCACCTTCCCACTGCCATATTTCCAATCCAAGGAAATAATGAAGGAGGTCCAAATCCTTCATCTCAAACTCCTTTGCAAGATCTGCCTTGCATGAGTGTATCAACTGCTCATCACCTATTAGTATTAAATCATCAACATAAAGTACAATGATTAAAACTTACCCTCCACCACAATCTAGTACAGGTTTGCATCTGCCTCACTCTTGGTAAAGCCAAGTCTAGTGAAATAGCTATCGATCTGAGTGTACCAAGCACGGGGTGGTTGTTTCAGCCCATACAATGTTTTTTTGAGCCTACACACATGCAACTCACTGCCGAGGATCTCAAATCCTTCAGGCTGCTCAATGTACACCTCTTCCTCAATGATCCCATTAAGGAACATAGTCTTCAAGTCCATATAATGAATGTACCAACCCATCTACGCCGAGAAAGCAAGGATGGTCTATACGGAAGAATACCGTGCAACAGGTGCAAAGGTTTCTTCATAGTTAATCCCTTCAATCTTTGAGAAGCCCAGGGAAAAAAATCTTGCCTTATACTTCTCAACACTCTTATCAACAGCCTGCTTTACCTTGTAGATCCATATTGATTCTACATCTAATTTTCCGACAAGCCTTGGAACAATCTGCCAGGCACTATTTCTAAAAATGGAGTCATACTCCTCCACCATGGCATCTACCCATGTGGGCTCTTGCACTGCTTCATCAAAAGAAGATGGCTTTGTCACGTTAAAATTTCTCATAAGAGCCATGTATCTAGTAAATTAGTCAGGTGACTATCTCTGTTTGCACTGTGATGTAGGGACTCCTACATTCTATGCCGCATCAAGCTTTAGTCTCTCAGCTTCTATGGTATGCTTTATGCCTTGTCTAATGTTTGGTTCTGCATGAGTGGACTCCTCCACTCCATGAATCTCCTCCTGTGGCTGATCCACATCTAGAGGCTCATGTTTGGGAACATGAAGTTCCTCCTCCACATGTAAGTGTAGCTCCCTCTCGAGAGATAACTTCATGGCTTTCACCTCATTGAATTTTATATCCCGTCACACAACAGTCATCCAACCATCTGGAAAATACACACGATATTTATGGGGTGTTTCCGTGTACCCCACAAATATCCCAACCTCTGCAGTCGGCTCCAGCTTCTTCCTCACGTCCTTTGTCACGTGAATGTAAACAAGCGAGCCAAAAATCTTCAAATGAGAAATATCAGGCTTCTTACCAGTAAAAGCTTCTTCAAGTGTACTCATTCCAAGTACACTATGAGGACAATGGTTTTTCACATAAACCGTATTGCTCCATGCTTCTACCCACAAGTGCATCGATAGGCCCTCATCATGCAACATCGCTCGTGCAGCACCCATGACCATTCTATTCTTTCTCTTCGCAACGGCATTCTACTGTGGGTTATGAGGCACTATGCATTCTCTTTGAATTCCTTCTTTGCTACAAAAATCTTTCAATTCGCCCGAAATGTATTCACCAACATTATCATCTCGTAGAGATTTCACTTGCTTCCCTGACTCCTTCTCCACCAATGCCTTGAACTCACATAACTTTGAGAACGTTTTGCTCTTATTTTGCATGAATAAGATCTAGTATCTACGCAAATATTCATCAAAAAATATAACATAATACTTGTGTTTTTCTATTGAAGCAACTGAGAATGGTCTACACACGTCTGTGTGAATTCTCTCTATGATCACCGAAGCATGGTTCTCCTTCTCATGAAATGTGGTCTTCACAAGCTTACCCATAGTACATCCCTTGCACTAATCTAAATACACAAGAGTACCTTTGGGAAGTCCCGTATAAATTTGCTGCAAAATCTTCAAAGCACCATGGTGAAGATGGTCCAATCTCCTGTGCCATAATTTGACCTCATCCTAGCTCACCACTTCTTCTGCTTTGCTCACCATTACAGCGTAGCCATCTAGCCCCAACTTGTAGATATTGTTAATTCAAACCCCTATATTCTTGGTTTGACCCATTGTTTTATGTCAAAGGAAGGCTTCTCCCTCACTGAAAACAACATTATAACCCTTGTCTTCCATCATTGCTACTGAGACCAAGTTCTTCTTCAGACCTGGAACATGCATAACATTCTTCAACAAGAATGGATTACCAGACTCCCTCTTAAAGGTAATTGTCCCAATTCCAGTTGCACTGTATCGACCATTGTCACCCATCTCTATATGCATCTGGAGGTCCTTCTCCTCCAATTCAATAAACAACTCTTTGTCTCCCATAATATGGAAAGAGGGACCACTATCAAGATACCACACTAATCCCATACAGATTGAGACCAACCATGTGACCAAAGAGAAATCAAGTTCAAATTGCGAGGCTAAGGCCTCTCTAGTTGCAGATCCAACAAAATTCTTGTTCTTCTTCTTCTGTGGACAGTTAGGGGCGAAATGTCCATGTTTATGACAGTGAAAACACTTCACTTTAGACAAATCCTGCTTCTTGCCTTTAGCTTTAGATTTTGAAGGATTTTTCTTCCCCTTACCTTTCCTTGCTTTGGTATCCAAAGCGCAATTCTCCTCATCTTCATTCTTTGATGAAGATCCATCCTTGGTACCCCACCTTATCTCCTCCTGCACAATATCCGTCCAAAGTCACTCCCATCCCGACAGTTTCTCATGTCCATTGATAGAGTCTTTGTAGCTATGCCAACTCTTCTGAAGCCCAACAAGAGCTAAGCTCACCAAGTATTCTTCATCAATAGTAACCCCCACACTTCCCAATTCATCCTTGTAGTGGACAAACTTCGTGAGGTATTTTGGAATACTATCACCTTTCTCCATTTTTATTTTTCTGAGCTTGTCTTTAACTGCCAACTTCTTCTAGTCACTTATGCTTTGGAAAAAAATATGTGAAAGCCTTCCACATTAAGAATGGGGTTGCTTTCCCATGAAGTTTGGACACAATATGGTCCTTCACACCTTCCAACAGAATCCTTCTCATCTTTGTTGTCTTCTTTTGCCATGCGTCAAGTAATGCAGCATCGCTAGATCCTAGCTTAGGAACATCGCTATTGATGAAATCCTTCAATCCATTATCCTGCAAAACTGCCTCCATACTGTCCTTCCAGGCTATGTAATTCAAGCTCCCATCATTAGTGTGAGTCTGTCCGTCGCTCTATTGTTTTCTCTCGTGCCTTAGTTGGGGACATCTCACTCCCTCACCTATGGCGGACCTCCTTCTGGCGACATCAGCACTTTCATTCCAGAAGCCAGGTCTAGAGGGCGGTGTACCTTGGTTCCATCTTCCACTCTTGTTCAGTGCCTCGGATCAGGCCAAGGGATCTCTCATTTCCCTTTGACTTGATTGTTTCTCCAGCTCCTTTCAGCATGATCGAGATTCGTATACTTGATGGTCCAGTGATCCAGTAGCAGCTCTTGATGATTCCCGGGTGTGTGTTAGATGTCTCGACCCTCATGAGGGGGTGGCCCTGCAGGTAGCCCCCCACATGCCCGGATGACCTCTTCTTTGCAACCTTCGATGCAGCTCCAGATATTTGATGATTTTGGCCGTAGCCCCTTGCAGTGCCTCTTCGACTTGCATGTATCAGTCAGATTTTGTGAGCCCTTCCCCATTTACAGGGGGCATTTGGGTTGTATTTGTATCTCATGTACTCAGATATTATTGTACAAGTCCTGGATGTTATCCCAGGCACAACATGTATGTGGGATTCCTCATTATATTTTTATCTAGCTCATGATTATGCCAGCTATACTTTATGGTTCGGTCCCTTGTTTACTGGACACACTATTCTTTTGTACTTTGTCTCGGCGGGCATAGGTCTGCCTCCCCCGTCGCCTTCAGCATAGGTACCGTCTCATAAAAAGAGACTTGTTGCACCTGCAAGTCTTGTCTCCTCAGGGTCTAGTCCTTCAGCACACTATCTACCTCACATTTCTCTCTTTGGCATCCCTTTTTGTTGTTTAGTGATTGAGTTCTTACAACGTACTTCGGTCATACGATTTTCTCCTGACACTCGCACGCTGGGGGGCAATCTCTTACACCATTTTTTGGTCATCTAACCTATTATCATTAGATGCACCCAAGTACACCATGTAAGACCAATTTTGCCCTAAGTAAGATTGCTTTCACTATGTTAAAACAGGAAACCCCAAAAGGAAATATTAAACAAACATATATTTGTTTGATTTTCCTCATGGAATAATTAATTAAACCATAATTTAATTATTATTCCCAGTCATGTTTAACCCAAAATCAAAGAAATTAATTAGATAAACTTTTATTTATCTTATTATTTTCTAGGAATAATCATTTAAACCTTATTTAGATGATATTCCTTGTTAAATATGACCAAATCACCCACAAATAATTAAATAAATCACTATTTATTTAATTATCTTTCAACCACTTCCTTAAATAATTAAATAAATCATTATTTATTTGATTATCTTCTAACCGCTTCCTTAAAAGATAAATAAATCATTTATTTATTTATTTTTGACAAATTAAGGGATTTGACCCAAGTCAAATACCTTTTCCCTCCAACAAATATAATAAAATATTCCATAAAAAGTGGATCTAGATCTGGTTAACCCATGCACCAAGATCTAGAATGAACCAATATTTTGTTATAAATAGGAGGGTTTTTCCTACCATTCTTCACCTTTTGTTGCCTATTAGATCACTCTGGATCTATACATTTGGTCCCATTTTTCTACCATTTGCTGTGTGAGCTCCCTTTGAGTTCCATTCTTTGTGTGGGTTTTCTACACCAACAAGATAGAGAAATATTAGATCTGAAGTGCTGAGGAATTCCAAGAACCCATCCCACTGAGGAGAATTGGATACGCCTTCTTGTTTTCCTCCCAGGTGCCCAATTAATATAAAAATTCTTTCAAAAATTGTTCTTGTCTTGTCTATTGGTATATGGAGCAAACCCTTGTTTTTTCTGCTTAATGTCTTTCCATGCATAGATCTGGTTTTTGCAGCTCTTTTATGTTCAACTAACTTCAAATCTGAAGATATTGGAAGCCACTTTTGTTGTTAGGGCTATTAGTTATGCGTAGCTAAAGAGGTCCTTTTTCGTACACTTTGACAAAGGATCAATACTAACAAATGGTGACTCCACACGGGTTTTAATTTACGATCGCTGTCGTTTTTCATATTCCTGCATATCCAGCTACTTCAGACCCTAGGGTTTCTTTTCAGCTGTTTATTTTTCCTATTTTTATGTTGTTTTTCTCACATAAAACCCTAAAACATTAAAATTTCTAACTTTCGTGTGTTTCTGGCCCTATTGCGCATGTAAGCGACACCAGCCGCAACTGAGATGACAACTTTTCTGAAAATCTGCCGCCGAGACAACCAGAACGGGGGGTCACACTTTTTGGCCCATAACCTATGACTTGGACCTCCAGGTCGCAGTTTTCTGCCCCTTTTCTGCGACCTGCACTGAAAACAGGTCAGAACCTGCGACCTGTCAATTTTTCAGTGATTTTTCTGCAATTTTGCTGGGTTTGCTGAAGCCTTTGTCATGGTTTTCCAGCCTCTGTTTCAGCCCGCTTTGACCTGGTTTTGATCTGTTTTAGATCATCTAAGTGGGAACCTAGCCCCCTAGGGCTTCAGTACCCTCCACTTTTTGTGGAAGAGTTTTTAGCTGTTTCAGCCTCTGTTTTTCTGAGTTTCAGCTCCCCCTTGTCCAGATCTGATACCTCCTTTTCAGATCCCTTTAAATCAGCCTTTCTGCCTTTCAAATCACCTCTTGTCATTTTGTTTGGACCTATCTTTAGGACCTCCTCCCTGTCCTTGCCGCTTTTTGCTGATTTCCTCCCTTTTTTCCAGCCACCTTTCCTCTATCTCTTGGTTGTGATCTGCACCTCTTTTCAGCAGCTTTATCCTTTAGATCCTTGTCCCTTTTGACCTTAGATCTATTGGCTTCTTTTCCGTGTGTTTCCCCTAGATTTTTTCCTTTCTTTTTAGATTAGTTTTAAGAGACCCGCCTTCTTGGGTTAGATAGATGCACAAGTAGCTGTTAATTTTCTGTTATTTCAGCATTATATATTGTTCTCTGCAGATTTATTTTCAGTTACACAGCACACTTTTTTCTTGCTCTCAAAACGGAAAGGGTTTAAAAATTGAAATTAACGCACGCCACACATTGACCCTAAGTGAAGAAGCGCCTGGTTAACACCGCCTGGTAAAGACTCTAAAATCAATTGTAACTGCACCTTTTCTGCCCTTGACCTCACTTGATTCTGTCCCTTTCTACCCTTGTCGGTATCCTTCTTCCCATCATCATTGCACCCCCAAGGCGCCTTTCCCGGAGACTTCTTGGCCTTCACCCTCAGTTTCCGGTCGATCGACCTGCTTCGTCCCGCCATCGTCGAGCCAGTCCTCCTCCGAGTCCACACTCTGACTCCTCTCCTGATTCATTGGGTTCTCCTTCTCCTCCTGGTTCTCCCCCTGTCACCTTCACTATGTCTGGTCCAGGGCCTAACGCTGGTGGTGCTCCAGGCCCTAATTCCGGACCTGGCACTAGCGGAACCGCCACAGGAACTACCTTGGCCACACCCTTGCTGCCGTACATTGCAGGCCTCAGCCTCCTCGATTTCAATGAGTTGATCAACGACCCTATCCGCCATGATGTTGGTTGGCCTGCTATGCCAACCAAGCTCCCCTCCGACATCCCTAAGTTCGAAGGCCTTGCTGGAGAAGATCCAACCAATCATGTTTGATATTTCCACATTTGGTGTTCCTCCAATTCCATTACCGATGACTCCATCCGTCTTCGTTTGTTCCAACGCACGCTTACCGGCGAAGCTTCAAAATGGTATGTTGAACAAGCCACCTCTTCCCATACCACCTTTGCGACCCTTGCCCAAGCCTTTTTATCTTATTTCCAGCTCCCTCTCCGATAAAATACTGGCACAGAGCTCTTGACTTCATTCAAGCAAACCTCTTCGACCCGCCTTTCCGCCCATGTTCAAGAATGGCGATGAAGACGAAGCTTATGTCGAGCCCCCCCTTTTGAATATTGGGTTTACATGGACTGGTTACTTTGCACCCTCTTAGCTCCTATCGACAAAGATGTCGCCTCTCACTTTCCTCAAACTGAAGAAGCCGCCCTCCAAATAGCCTTGAAATATGACCTGATCTACGCTCAATCTGGTTATGTTTATACCATTCTTCCTGACCTCCCCAGGCCCGGCGGTGCTAACGCCCCGGGGGCATCTCATTCCACCGACGGTATCGTTGGAGCCCTTTCCCATCCATACGTTCAACCTCCTATAGGCTATGGTCTCCCTCAGGGAGGGGCCAACACCTCTAGCCCTCTTCCCCCTCCCGGTAGCATGTATCCAGGATACAGCATGCCTCCTCCTTTTGCCCAACCGCCTACTTACCTCAATGTTTCCCAACCTAACCATTACCTTTATCCGCAGCCTGGTGCGCCAGCTCCTCCAGCATATGCGCTTCCATCTCCCTTGCCTCCTCCAAACCCACAACAGCACTTACAGCCCCCTCCAGGGCAAGTATTTGCACAGAAGGCAGAGAGGAAATCAAAACCAATCTGCCCCTGGTACCCTTGGACCCAATTCTGGTGTGGACCCTAACACTTCCAACCAGCAACCAGGCACTCATCCCAAGCCGGACAGGCCACTTTGCACAAACAAGCCTTGTTCGTGTTGCGGTGTTTATGGTCATTACACCCATGACTGTCCCCTCTTACCCTAGATGCGGTAGATGTGGGAGTCTCAAGATACATTGCGCAAACAACACGCCTCCCCTCATGCTCCTCCTAATGTGGCCACTGCCCAACCAGCTGTGTTTACTGATCCTTTCCCTTAGTAAGGATTCATGGCTACCCAGCTTCCTGATAGGCAGGTCGCCACTCCCCCTTCCCTTTCTGGTTCCTCAGCTTACCAGATCCTTATGATGCACTCTGATCCTTCCCCAACCGTCGACCTTCACCTTCAAACTCGGTCTCGCTAGTACCCCAAGCCTCCTGCTCAGTCTGCCCCCAAGCCTCCTTCTTTAGGTTCTACAGAGCCTCTTTCGACACCTAGTGGCCCCTTACATATCCCTCAACCAAAAGTTGAGGTTCATACCAATATTCCTAAGGGACCATTACGTCAAAACGCTGCTCCCGGTCGAGTTGCTCACTCGTATAGCATAGTAGATGATTTGGCGCAATCTCCTGCTGCCATTTCCACATTGGAACTCCTCCAGTCGTGCCCTTCCCAAAAGAAGGCTCTACTATCTGCCGTGGGCGCTGTAGATCTTGCTGATGACCAAATGATTGTTTTCGATGCCTCTCGATCGGACCATCCTCCTCTTCCTACTTCCGTCGCCTTCCAAATCCCAGTCAAAATCCGAAACGCCAACATTTCCCGGTGTATAATTGATGAGGGGGCATCCACCTATGTGATGTCTGCTTCAGTTTGGAAGCAACTCAGATCTCCTGAGCTGGCCCCTTCCACGATCACCCTTCGAGCGTGGGACGACCATGCCTCCCAGCCCATTGGCCTATTTCGTAATTGTCCTATCACCCTCGCCGGTAAGACTGTTTGCGTTGATGTCGAAGTCATCGACGCCCCGCTAGACTACAACATTCTATTGGGGCGAAGCTACACCTATGCTATGTCTGCTGTCCCATCCGCAGTCTTTCGCAAGATGTCTTTTCCCCACAATGGAAAGATAGTCACCATTGACCAGTTGACATATCATGAGCCAAAATCTCAGACCTCCCCTAAGTCGACCATCTCTTCTGTAGCCAACAAGAAAACCGTCGATTCCTTGACCAGTGTCTCCCCCGGTGTTTACAAAGATTCCTCCCTGCTTGGAACTTTCCCTAACCTTCCCCCTCCTCTTGTCACTGATCCCAGCTTATCGAATGTTTGCATGATGAAATCATCCCAGGCTGTCCGTAAGCGGCCTACCTTGACTAGTCAGCAACCTCCCCCTCACCCTTTGCAACCCGCTCCTAGCCATTCATCTCAGCCAGCCAGAACTCCTCCTTCTGGCCCTCCCCCTACAACTGATATCCCTGAACCCCTTTATCCTCCTGGATCGGTTCCTCCTGGCCTTAACCATCTTGAAGCCGTCCCTCCTAGTCATTACCCTCCTGGGCAGATCCCTTTCCTAGCTCCCCCTCCTGGAGTATATTCTTTCCCCGTCATGGCCACCCTCTCTCTCCCTAACTTGACCTTGGGCATACCGGTCTGGTACCTTGATCCCCCAGCCGCCACCCCTCCTGGTCACCCCAAACCCTATATGGCTTTGAAACCGGTTCAACTGGTCCCCCTCACTTCCTCTGTTGCCACTGTACCCCCAGCACCTCCACAGGACCCTTCTCCTGTCGTGACGGCTCCCGGGAAGAAAGGCAAAGCCCGCAAGGGGGCCCCTAAAGACAAGACCACCACGACTGACCCGGCCGCTTCTCCGCCCGCGAAGCCTTGTGACTTATGTGATGTCACCGGTCATGCCACCCATGCTTGTCCCGAGTTGCCCCGTATTCAGCCCATGGTTAAATTCGCGTTCCCCGAGCCTACGGTCCCTAAAGCCTCCATTCCTTCTTCGTCCGCAACCAAGAATCCCAAGACTCTCCGCACCAACAAGCCCTGTGCTTTGTGCGGTGTTCATGGCCATTACTCCCACCATTTTCCTCACCTGATGCATTACCACACCTCTTTAGAGGTGATCCAAGAGTATGAGGTTGAACAAAATCAATCCGCCTCTCCCATCCTCGCACAATACGCTTCAGGTCAGCCTGAGGATCCCGCCGCTCCCATCAACATTCCCCCCCTGATGTTCAGATGACGGAGTCTACTATAACCATTCTTTACCTATCCTCCTCTGCGAGACACTTGGAGCCTAGCCCCTCTGAATCCTCCCCTGTTGTGTCCCTTGACCACCCCTTTCCTACCCATACACGAGATCACTCCACCCGTGTCTCTGTTGACCTCTGCAGCCCGAGTCCCCACCATACTTCCGATAGCCCTCATATACCACCCTCTGATTTGTATATGAGTCATATTCATCCTGCTCCTTGCACTCCCTCCCGCGGTTGTCACCCGATGACTTCTGTGCACTCACGCTGCCATCATTGCCTCTCCTCCCCTCATTTTTTGTCTTGTCACACCATTCCGCAGGACCCCCGTCCACACCCTTTATCGGTTACGCCGATGGTGCATGTCGTTACTCCAGGAATCTAGCCTCGACAAGTTGGGCCATCTTCACCCCCTTGCATGCCCTTGTTCTTTCTAATGGGGTATGCGTTGGTTCTGCCACCAAAAATCAGGTCGAATATGATGTAGTACGTGGTCTCTTAGCCGATGCCCTCTTTCATCGCATCCTCCATCTGCACGTTCGTTTGGATTCCATACTTCTTGTAATGCAACTAAATGGTGTTTATCGTGTGCATAACCCAGTGCTGTTTAGACGCTATTTACGAGTGAAACTCTTGATACGTGCATTTGAAACCATAACTTTCAACCATGTACCTCGAGAACAGAATCACTATGTAGATAGTATTGCAAACCATGTTCTAAATTGGCATTTATCACACACATTTCATACAAGACAATAACATTCATAACCATCAAAAAACGATGCATATCGATAATATGTGTCGCAAAACATGTGTTTAGAGTCCATCTACTCTGATACATATGACATGCCCATAGCATGTTACAAAAAACCCAAAATTGGGGGCACCACCTGCCCTTTTACATACATAATAGGGGGCACCACATGCCCCACTCCTAATCACTATCTGGAGGATCCCGGGCCAATGGCTCTGCTCCTGCAGCATGTAGATCCTGCATCGCCTGACCGGCCATCGCCATGCGCCACATGACACCTCGCCATTCTGAGGGTAGACCAGCACATGGCTCTATGAACTGGTCGTCTAAGTCCTGCCACCCGTGCTCTGATACTCCTGTCAACAACATTTAGCATCTACAGCGGATGTCCTCCAGCAGGGTGGCTGCATCCTCATTATGCGCCGCTCTCGACCCACTCGGACCTGTAGCTCCAGATGTTGCCGGTCATCCCATATATCCAGCCGGTTTTACCGGTGCTATATCTGCATACAAAAAGTACATGAATCAGTACCGTAAATTACTATTCAAAAAACTTTAACATGCCCACACAAGAATAGCAATCTGTCACTTACCATCGGGCCCCCAGACTCGACCAGGCGGAAGTGGTAGGTTCAGATCTCCACAGTAGCTCATCCCACTATAGGGATAGTTGTCTATGTACAATGGCATCTGATCCCAATGGGAAAAAAAATCAGGTCGAAACACTCGCTTGACCGCCCCTACTCCTCCTCTGCACAGTAGCCATCCCCAACGGCGGATCCTGGGCTCTCTCGGGCCCCCATCTGGAAGCTGTACACGAGGCCTCAAGGTCGGGATCTTCTCAAAGAAGAAGGCGCACAATAAAGTCCCATATGAGCAATCATGGTTCACCTGCCGCCTGCATAGCGACAGCTATCGCTTTAGCGACACCAACATCATTTTGGCCGACCCATAGTAGGTCCCACCCAGCACACTCTCCACTATCATCATCTACCCCCCAGTGATGTGATGGAGCACTTGGTTGCCCAGGATACGCAGTACAGCTGCGGCCACTGCACGGGTTTCTAGCCTCTCTAGAAAGCTCCTCCGCATTCAAGCTCCCTTCATCTTGAGACCCGATCGACGTCAGATACTCCACGAACTCCATGCCATGACGCCCCAAGGCAATGCCGGGCTGTGGTGTTTCCCACCATCCTGGGCATGGAGACTCGCTTCTCAGA
Source organism: Pinus albicaulis (assembly GCA_034641835.2). Lineage (NCBI taxonomy): Eukaryota > Viridiplantae > Streptophyta > Pinopsida > Pinales > Pinaceae > Pinus > Pinus albicaulis. Next base: position 1,227,500,443 of record CM076575.1, read on the forward strand.
AATACACGCCCCAGACTTCCGTTTGATCCCCTCCTGCTCCCCCGCACTACAAAGACCTCCCCGATCTCGATCCCATTAACTCCATAATTCGGCCAATAACGGTTCCCCCGCTCATCAAAGGGTTCTCCAAAAACTTGAGAACCCCAAATCTGGCAGTACACGGCGGACGCCCTTATCCGCCTGGATCTCTGTTCGTAATGTCCCCAGATCTCTCTCTCTCCATTTGACCCGTAACTCTGCCATACCTGCACAAACACATCATTTTTGTCAGCGTACAGATCGGAAAAACCATAACCAAACACCAAAACCCAACTTCCAGCCATAAAACAGCACCAAAACCCCTCATCTCCCAGGTCACAGTTTTCTGCCCATTTCTGGGATAGGTCGCACTTTTCTGCCTGAAACCTGCTTCCTAGGTCGCACTTTTTGGCCCAAAAAGTGCGACCCGGCTGTAGAGATGAAGGAGGGGCTGTTTCTGGATTTCTAGGCCCGAAACTGAAAATTTAATCCATCAAAATGCAAGAGAAAGGTTAGGCCTCTTACCTGCAACTGACGGATCTCGATTCCAATGGTTGGTTTGTCCGCTACGTTCGCCGCAAGATTTAGGGCCTTCTCTCCTCTCCACATTCACCACAGCAACAATAGCAAATGAGTGATTTTGGAGGGAAAACTGCCTTATTAAAAGAGAACCCATGTTTCTTCTTTCGACTGCTATGACCACACCGTAGCCCCGTTTGATGAACCGTCTGCACCATTGGAAAGCTCTCACCGAGCCCACAAATGGGTATCTGTTAGTTTTTTGTGATCTAATACTTCACCTGGACACATTTTGTCCAAGAAGGGTCACTTCACCTCTCCTTAAAATCGAATTTCCTCACTTACGACACTTGTACTTGGGGCACCATCTTGCCTCCTTACTTGGCTTCGTTCATGTCGATTTTCGTCATGAGTTCCCATCATGTACTCATGTTTCCATGGTCCCCCATTGGGGCCTTTACTGTGTGGCAGCACCATCGAGTCGCCCTTGTTTAGAGCATCCAAGTTGAGTCATCATTCCCTCCATGGAGTCTATACCGCGTCCCTTTGTACCCCACTATAGCCCTCCATCTTTCATTGCTTGGTCTCTCTCTTGTGTCGCACATTATGACCTTCAGTCCCACTGTCCCCTGTCCCATATGATATTGTGTCAGTCGTTGCCATGTCATTCATGCCCTTTATGCTCTAACAAGGGAAGTCGTCCATTCACTACTCAGTCCTTTCCATTTCACTCTCATCATTAGTTATGGAGTGCGTAAAGTGGCTCTGTTATTTCTCTTGTGCCTGGTGGGGACATCCTGCTCCCCCTCACCTATGAGTGAGCCTCATCGTAAACATCGGCACTTTCATTCCAGAAGCCAGGTCTAGAGGGCGGTGTACCTTGGTTCCAGCTTCCACTCTTGTTCGGTGCCTACGGAACAAGCAAGGATCTCTCATTTGGTATTCAGTTGATTCTCCGGCTCCTTTCGACATGTTGAAGATTAGTATGCTTGATGGTCCGGTGATCTAGCGACAGCTGCGGTGATTCCCGTTGTGTGTGAATGTCCCAACCCTCATGAGGGTGGCCTGGGCCGCCCCCACATGCACAGACAGCCTCTTGTTGCGGCCTTAAAAACGACTCCGAATGTTGATGACCCGAAACGCGCGGCCACCAAAGCGCCTCTTTGATTTGCATGTATCAGTCAGATTTTGCAAGCCCTTCCCCATTTATATGGGGGGAATTTGGAAGTTTGTGTTGTGTCTCATATGCTCGAATGTTATTGTGCAAGTCCCCATTTGTTATCCCGACCTGACATGTATGTGGGATTCTCATTGTATTCTTCTTGGGCTCATGATTATGCCAGCTGTACTCTATGGTTCGGTCCCTTGTTCACTGGACACACTATTCTTTTGTACTTTGTCACGGCGGGCATAGGTATGCCTCCCCCCCCGCCTTCAGCACAGGTACCCTCTCATAACAGAGACTTGTTGCACCTGCGAGTCTCGTCTCCTCAGGGTCTAGTCCTTCAGCACACTATCTACCTCATATTTCTCTCTCTGACATACCCTTTTGTTGTCTAGTGATTGTTTTCTTACAACGTACTTCGGTCATACGATTTTCTCCTGACACTCGCACGCTGGGGGGCAATCTGTTACACCATTTTTTGGTCATCTAACCTATTATCATTAGATGGACCCAAGTACACCATGTAGGACCAATTTTACCCTAAGTAAAATTGCTTTCACTATGTTAAAACAGGAAACCCCAAAAGGAAATATTAAACAAACCTATATTTGTTTGATTTTCCTCATGGAATAATTAATTAAACCATAATTTAATTATTATTCCCAATCATGTTTAACCCAAAATCAAAGAAATTAATTAGATAAAACTTTATTTATCTTATTATTTTCTAGGAATAATTATTTAAACCTTATTTAGATAATATTCCTTGTTAAATATGACCAAATCACCCACAAATAATTAAATAAATCATTATTTATTTAATTATCTTTCAACCACTTCCTTAAATAATTAAATAAATCATTATTTATTTGATTATCTTCTAACAACTTCCTTAAAAAGATAAATAAATCATTTATTTATTTATTTTTGACAAATTAAGGGATTTGACCCAAGTCAAATACCTTTTCCCTCCAACAAATATAATAAAATATTCCATAAAAAGTGGATCTAGATCTGGTTAACCCATGCACCAAGATCTAGAATGACCCAATGTTTTGTTATAAATAGGAGGGTTTTTCCTACCATTATTCACCTTTTGTTGCCTATTAGATCACTCTGGATCTATACACTTGGTCCCATTTTTCTACCATTTGCTGTGTGAGCTCCCTTTGAGTTCCATTCTTTGTGTGGGTTTTCTACACCAACAAGAGAGAGAAATCTTAGATATGAAGTACTGAGGACTTCCAAGAACCCATCCCACTGAGGAGAATTGGATACGCCTTCTTGTTTTCCTCCCAGGTGCCCAATTAATATAAAAATTATTTCAAAGATTGTTCTTGTCTTGTCTATTGGTATATGGAGAAAACCCTTGTTTTTTCTGCTTAATGTCTTTCCATGCATAGATCTAGTTTTTGCAGCTCTTTTATGTTCAACTAACCGCAAATATGAAGATATTGGCAGCCACTTTTGTTGTCAGGGCTATTAGTTTTGCGTAGCTAAAGAGGTCCTTTTTCGTACACTTCGACAAAGGATTCATACTAACAATAATCACCAAACAAAATATGTCTTCTATGATCCCATAGCTGACTACATGGAATATTTCTATAGTTCAAATTTTCAGTTACGTTTTCAGTGTGAGACCCATTTTACGTTTGCTTTGTCATTACAGTATCTAGTTTGTATTTGGTTTAGGCACAGTCAAGGAATTTAGGTATTATATTGGCTCATTGATTGGGTTTATTGAAGGTTTCATGATGCTTGGGTAGGTAGGAGTGTGTGTGAATAATCTCAAGTATTATGAGCATATTTTCAACATGTATATATTTATTTTTCACCTTGGATTGTAGTTTTCAACAATCTTGGGCCTGAGGAGTAGGTTATAAAAGTTTGAAGAAAATTTCGTCAATTTCAATTTTAGAGGAAGGCACTAGAAATACAAGTTCTTTGTTGTACCAAAGGGGCACACCATCCACAGTGGAGCCACTATTATCACCAATAAAATTTCAGTTTTTTATTAGGAATGTCGTTAGGCATAGGTTTTATTGTCTTAGTAAATTAATTCATTAAATTGATAAACTTTTGTGAATTGGTCATAATCTTAAGTTTGAAGAATCCCACATGTAATGTCATCATGGTAAAATCCATATAAATCCATAAAAAATATCCATGCATTGATTTAAAATTCATTTTTATCCACTTGTCCACTTTTTCCTGATCCTGTAGTGAATTCTATGAAAAACGAGTGATTTGCGCCACATACTCACCTGACAAGTTCGTAGCGAATTTGCTAACTTTCTAACTGAATTTTCTATGAGCTCATGTTTTTTGAAAAAGCTATGGGGATCAGTGAGAAATCATTTTTTAATGGTTAGGAGCCATTATGTCAGCCTGTGGCTACCTATTATGAATTATTATTTAGTGTATGCCATGCTTAGCAATTATTACAACACCATCATTGTCCCACTTTCCTTATGTAGCCTTGATGCATTCGAGCCTAATCATTTATATTTTCAATACCTATTGGCTGCTTATGTCACCTTTTACCATTTTTCTATGTATATCTCTAACTTGTGTCATAGGTTAGTTTCCACCATGTGTCAACAAACACCTTGCTGTCATATGCACTTTTTGTAGGTGTCAAATTTCAAAGAAGGCAGCATTGTTTTGGACGAGATTGAAACATATAAGAAAACCAAAAAGGGAGGTTAAGTGGTCAGGTGTGAACCTATGGACCCAAAATTGGTCATGGAAGACCCTAGTGTTGTAGAGGCTTTTATAAAATCTAGTTGCATGAGATTTTGTCAGAAGTTACAAGAGGATTTTTGTGTTTTTTGACTCTTTGAGTAGTAAATTTCAGGAGAATTTTCTAGTCAAATGTAGATGAATTCGAAAAAAATGAGAGACTTCATTTTCAAGCACCAATCAATGAAAATTCACCTCATTCATTTTTCTCACAGGTGCTACAAATTGGGAGATTCGAAGATGTATTTGGGCTCTATTTTCAGAATGTGTTTTTTCTTGATTTAGACATATTTTTCAAATGCATGTTCCAGACATATGGAGATGTTTTTTAAAAAACCAAGATACATTTTTCTTCAGCACAAATTTATTTACAAAAACCTCCTCCCATTTTACAACATCTATCAAGGATTTAGATATAGGAGCTCATTTCTGAGCCATAGATTTCAGAAAAAAAAAGCTCCATTATTATTAATAGATGAGCTTGATGAATGCGAAAATGCTGTTTCTTGAGGAGTGTAAGAGGTTTTTTGAACTAAGTTTTCCTTATAATGCTTCATATTATCATATTACACAATCGTGGACATTTTTTGGAGGTGTAAATTGAAAATTTCAAAATCTACTATAAATTAGGCACATTTGTAGCGTGTTTTGGGCTTGAAGCCCAAAAATCGCTACGAACTTGTTGTAGGTTCCTTTTTGCTATAAATCAAAGATTTTTTCCTCAATGAGGGATGTAAAGGTTTCTGTTTAGATATTATGACTCAATAAACAACTTCATATTAGTAAAGGAAGCATAGATGTGGCAGAGATAGGTACAATCAAATTTCTACAGACTTTCGCTATGAACTTGCCTTATCTCACCTTTTTCTGCAGCGAGCCAGACAAGTGGAAAGATTAAAAGACATAAGAGGACTATTTTGGTGGATGCATGGTTTTCTAAAAAAAAATTCAGCTCACCAACTCATCATTTATCATGACACCATCTCCTTAAAATTAGGAAGACAAGTCTGTTGACTTCGTGGGGGAAATTATGTTTTGTTCATGGTTAGTGCCACCCAAGAACATGATTATTATTGATGTAAATATGCAATATTTAAGTTTTTTGATGTAATAAATATGTTATAGATTCTTAAGAGGTCTATAAGTTCTAAAGTTAGTAGCTTTCAATTTATTTCCATGTAATTTGCTTATTGGTATATTAGGTGTCAGGAAAGAGATTCGATGATCTAGCCATGTTTGTAGATCCAATGTAAAGATGCTTAAGACTATTAATAGGAAAAATATAGAAGAATATAATTTTGAATGATGTTGACTACAAAAATACTATTGTAAACATTTTCTTATCAGTAATATACAGTGGTTGTTCATTCTTTTTTCACCTGAGATTCATCTGATGTTTTCATGAGCACTTGTATTATATATCTGGTTATTTTGTGTTTAGTAATTTGATGTTTGATTAACTAGAATTCATTTGCATCATGCTCTAACTTCCTTCAAGAAATAGGTTCTTGTGTATCTATGTGTGTTTCCTTTTCATAAAAACATCTATACGACTCAGCTTCCACAAGAAGAACCATGTCACTGAGTTTCTTAACACTGACCCCATAACCCAAATGGTAGTGATTTCTATACATATTTCACCTACATACAAACATAACTAAAAAAAAAATTGTCACAGTTAACCATCTATGGAATTTAATTTGAATAAAATCATTTTTATCTTTGAGAGATCCCTCTTAGGATGAAAAGACTAATTTTCAGCTAGACGTTGGTTTGAAAGTGTTACTCTAGGTTGTCTAGTGGAGAATCCCATGTGTACCAACTTAGTGATAATAGTAAGCATGACAATTTTGATAATGTATGGAAAGTTCCTTATAACATTACTGCATTAAGAGGTAATAAGGAATTTTTTTAAAAGATATTGAAGGGTAGGAAGTTCTCGGAGGACCAATCAATGGTAGGTTTCTCAAACATTACCTTATATGATCATTGAAGAAGAGGTTCACTTTCATTGTACATATCAATTTTATTTGATGTCCAAGAATAAGGAAGTTGTTGTAAAAGTTCGAAGCACAAGGAGAAGGCCATGAGACTTCTATATTCAACTCATGTTTTTTCTTTCAAAAAGGTCAAAAGTTTCAATCAGTTGTTAAATCGAATTCAAGTCAATTTTTTGTGTCAAATTCATTTCTACTTCTATTTCATCATCCAAAATTTGTCAAAACTTTTTTATTTCTATTGTTTTACTCCATTTCCCAATGAGTAAGGCTACCTGATCTATGGTGTTCTTGACACCTCCTGAAGGATCCCCTATCCCTAGCTGGAGCCAATGTTAGTATTAATATGTCCAGTGATCAAACATGCTCTTTAAGTTTATTTTCCAGTAGTCATAGGTCAAAAAATTTGTATTTTGAAACAAGTTTTCAAATAAATTTTGGTCACTGCATATGTTCTAGGTCAAAAAATTTGTTCCTTTCATTCCATCCATGGCCATTATCATCTCAGAGGTCATGTCACTCACTGTCATTTAAATTCTTAGGTCACACATTACATCTCCATCAAATTTTGTATCTAGGTGTCCTTGTTTTTCCACTGAAAAGTCGAAAAATGTCACCAAAGAGGGAAAACAAGGCTTCATTTTCATCAAATTAATCTTTTAAAGGGAGTTAGCATAGTTAGGAGAACAAAGTAAGACACTTTGTCTCATTCAAGACTTGTTTCATTGTCAAATTGTTCCTAAATAGGTTGAAAGTGAAATTTATTGAATGTTTGGTAAACATTATAAAATATGTGCCAATAAGCCTAATGTTTGAGTTCATTATATATTTATCCAAAGTTCAGAGGAATTATACATTTTATCCATATTTTTCCCTCAAGTCATAAGGTTTCAAAATGACAAAAAAATTGTCTCTTGTGGTCAAATGTCAAACTCCTCCAAGCAACTAGATCTATCCTCCATCAGATCAATGATCAATAAGCCTCTTCGCCCGCCCCCAGCCATCCTACCTTTACTGGACAAGGGGGTCCAAAAATATGGTTTCCTCCTACCGGTCCCACATCAAAATTTCAACACAACATCATTTTTCACCCCTACCCCCCCTGCAAAACCTCTTACCACTCCTCACCCCCCCTTGAAATCTACCAAATAAAACTATTTTCCCATTCTCCTTCTTGCGCGCACCCCTCCCCTCTCATCTAGAGACTCTATTACACATAAGGAACCTTTGTTATGCATCCATCAATGCCTTGTTACACATCCAAAAATCTTGTTACACATCTACAAACCCCTGTTACACATCTATCATTGTGTTGCGTTTTCAGTATTTTTCTCCCAAAACATTCGTCTAAACTCCAAGTTCATCACCATCAGTTTCTACAGTTTCTACAATATCAAGCAAGAACCACATTTCTTACTCAAGTCAAATTATCAAGAATTGTCTTTTTTTTCTTGCTTACCTCCTTTTCCACTAAATTTTCACTTATTTTTATTAGTTAATTATTTCACTGAACTAAACTCAAATCCTACCATCTAATACTCTCATATACCTTCCCTAGACCATATTCTATCCTTCCCTACCATTCACAGCCTCCTTGCACTTCATTCCCATAAAACCTTAATTTCATATTATTTCTCTATTACATAATTATTAAATACACATGTTTTCTAAATTTGATCACCTTATTTACATAAATTTCACCAAATTTCACCGGTGTTTTGAACCCAACATACAATCCCACTTCTTGAATTTTTTGGGAATTTTTCTTGGCTTCACTACTTGTCATTTCATCCTCAAAATCTACCTGAACCATGGCCTTTATTTTTCCATATTCACAGTCCACATATCCACTACATATAAACACCTAGGGTTTATCTTTTGATAAACATTATGGAAAGTGTTAGACCAATATTTTGTCATAAAAACATTTACAATTAGATGGATCAAAGTACACCATGTAAGACTGATTTTACCATATTAAAATTTCTTTCACTATAATAAATAATCTAATAAACCATATTTTATTAAGTTTTTTCTGGTTCAAACAAGAAACCCCATGAGGAATAATTAAATAAATCCTTACTTACTTGATTTTTCTCTAGGAATAATTAATTAAACCACTATTTAAATAATATTCCTGGTCATATTTAACCCAATTATGAGAAAAAAATAGATAAATCATTATTTATATTATTTTTCTGTAGGAATAATTAATTAAATCATTATTTAGTTATGTTTCCTTGTTAAATTTGACTAAATCACCTATAAATAATTAAAAAAATAATTATTTGTTAATTGTTCCTTAACCACATCATTGAAATGATAAGTAAATCATTTATTTGTTTATTATTTTTAAATAAAGGTATTGAACCAATTCAAATACCTTTTTCCTCCAAAAAAATATAATAAAATATTCCAAGAAGTTGGATCTAGATCTTGGTTAATAATATTTTATTATTCACCATTATCGAGGATAACTCAATATTTTGTTATAAATACAAGGGTTTTTCCATTCATTATTCACTTTGATCACTTTCATTGTCCCTTTTTGATCATTCTCATTTCTGCTACTACTTTATTTTCTTCTTGAGCACCCATAGAGTCCAACATATTTCATGTTTCCTACAGTATTGAGAGAGAAAAACTTCTCGATTTGAAGCATTGAGGACGACCAAGAACCCATCCCATTGAGGGGGACTGGCAACATCATTCTTTGTTCCCTTCCTAGGTGTTATAAGACAAATAAAATTATTTATATCATGTCCTGTTCATTGGAGGTATGGAGCATTTCTTGACTCTTTTCATTGTTTAACTACTTTTATTGCATAGATCGGGTTTATGGCAACATTTGATTTAACTATCACCTGCAGATCTAAATAATTTAAGAAACCATATTTGTTTTTAGGGTTGTTTGTCATGCGTAGCTGAAGTGAGCTCTTTTAGTACACTGTTAAGAATTTACACTAAAAATTGGTGACTCCACTATGTTTTTCATTACAAAATTGTCGTTAACAATTGGCGACTCCACTATGTTTTTCATTAAAAAATTGTCGTTAAAAATTGGCGACTCCACTATTGTTTATTCATATCCTTGCATGACCAAAAAATTCAATAACTAGGGTTTTTCTTCAGCTGTTTCCAGCCTCTTCATGTTATTTTTAAACTTGTATGCCCTAAAGAAGTAAAAATTCTAACTTCTGTGTGCTTTTGGGCTTTCTTCGCAGGTAACAAGTATTAGCCCCACCAGATATGGAAAATTTTTCCACAACCTACCACCTGAAGATTCTATATCTTTAACTCACAATTTTTGGCATGGAACCTATGGTTTTGTCCTGAACTTGCAACTATCAGCCCTGAAACTATGATTTACACAGTTTACAGGTCAGTATCTACAAGGTACATTTTTTTATGAGCTTTTTATGTGATATTCAACGTTTTCTACAAGTACCGTTCTTGGTTTTCTGACCTCTCTCTCAGACTGTATTAGGCCTAGATATGCCACTTTGCCTCCTTGAACTAGAACCAAGCCTCTTAGGGTTTCAATACACTTCCACCTTTCTAGGAGGGGTTTAGCTGAGTAGGTAGTCTCAGATTTTACATCACTTTCAACCATTGTTTATGGTATGATCTATCATTCTTTCAGTTCCCTTTTGATCAGTTATTATTCCATCCAAAACCCCCTCTTGATTTTTCTTTGTCTGACCCTTAGGGTTCCCTTGTTTCCCCTAGGGCTTTAACCTTTCACCTCCAATTTTGTAGTATTTTTCCCCTCTCGTTTCTTTTCGCTTTATGTACCTTTTCCAGTATATATAAGTCATTTTATCCTCGTCCCTTACACCTTAATTTTTTTTTCCATCTTGAGTGTTTTGATTCAATTCCGCCCATATTTTAGACTATTTGTTTGGGAAGCATTTTTTTGGGTTGAATTTATGCATCTATAACTGTTTATTGTACTGTAATTCAATTTTATTTACAATAATTCAACATTTTTTTTTTATACAACCATCTAGGCTTAATTAAAATTAACACACGACTTGCACACACACACCCCTAAATTTAAGACCACTTGATTTACACTGCCACACCAAGACATAAACATCGTAATTAATTTATTTACCTCACTGAGCCTTTTTCTATTTCCCTTAAACCTTTTCGTGTAATTTGTGACTTGCCATCATTACGATCCCAAGGAATTTATCTTGGAGATTCGAAGGCCTTCACCCTCAATTTCCATTACGAATACTTACTCCACTGCATAGGATCTGAATTAGTACTCTGTTCGGTCACCATAACGACTTTGATCCTGGTTCATCGGGTTCTTCCTGTGATTTTAAACCTGGTTCCCCTCCACCTTCTATTTTCATCATCTTAGACACCAATGCAAGTGTTTTCCCTCAAGCTAGTGGTGGCACCGGCCCTAGTGTTGGAGTCGTTACTAGTTGAATCGCTATTGGAACCATCCTAACTACTCCTTTGCTAAATTTTATCGTATCCTTAAGCATTCATGATTTTAAAAGCAGAACTCTTAAGGAAAGAAGGACTTAAAGGCTTGGTTCAATATTCAAGGGTCACCTTAGAGCTTTGCTTTCCCTTATTTAGGAATTGAGGGGTCTGGTATTTCTAGGAATGTGATCTATGGGTGAGAGGGAGCCGCAGGTGGTTGGCAAGAGGATTGGAAAAAGGTGAGAGGCCAAAGGCTATAGGTTCAAAGGTTACAAGTGAGATTCTCAATGCACCTATACTTGAAAATCCAGGTTGGCCTGATATGCCAACTAAGCTTCCTTATAACATTCGTAAGTTTGAAGGAAATGATGGAGAATACCATACTAATCACATCTGCTCCTTTCACATGTGGTGTTCATCTAATTTTATCACTAATGACTCCTTCCGCCTTTGGTTTTTCTAACGTACGCTTACTAGATAAGATGTGAAGTGGCATTTCAACGAAGCCACTGTCTCTCATTCCAATTTTTCAACTCTTGCTAAAGAATTTATGTCCTAATTCCAGTTACCTCTCCTATATGATACCAGTACCAAGTTGTTGACCGCATTCTTTCAAACTAATGTCAGCCACCTTTTTGACCATGTCCAATAATGGCATTGAAGGAGGAGCTTGTTTTGAGCTCATACATTTGATGACCCTATCTATAGATTCAAAATTCATCATGAGAATCTAGTACTTAGGGGTACCATACTATGAAGAATGAGGGGTGGCCTAACCTTTAGGGCGTCGAGAAGCAAAATATCCTTGCTGAGGGAAAGGATTAGTGAACATGATCATTTGAGTTGGCACAATATTTAGAGGAACCATAATAGTGGCTTGTTGTCCTCTAGATGCTTCTTGTGCTTCCCACAACTAGAAAATTTTGGGTAAAATGGAACAATCATGAGTATAATGGCCATGGAAACCACAACATGAAAAAGTATTGCTCATACTAAGAGTTTTGTTCTTCTTAGGATGAGCACCCTATTACCTTTTTGGAGTGTTAGGCTGGTTCTCTTGCAGTGTGTTTGGTTTATTTCCTTAGTGATATTGGTTACCATGTGCTAGTTTATTATGGTTTTCTCTCCCCTTATTATTTTTCTTTGAATTAGGAGGATTATTCACACTCTGGGGTGCATACACCTGACCTTGAGGAGGTGGTGGCTTCTGTGGTGGATGTTGAGAAGGCACGAGAGGCTAGGGTGTTGATGTTGGAGGGGATGGAGCACCAAGCTATGGGTATGGATATAATAGAGGTTGATAAAAATTGGAGTAAATAGGTTGAGCAACAATGCATCCTAGCATCGGTAGATGCAGTTGGGAAAATGTGTAAGGCATGATTTGACTTGGATACATGCTGCCAAGAGGTAGATAAGTGTTGGTGGAGATGGTCCCTCCCTGAGGAAAACCATAACCCATGGAAGGATGAGTATATATATGTGAAAGAGATCCAACGATACCGTCGGTGGCATGATATGCCCCTAGTTCTTTGGCACCAGCAAGTCTAGTGAGATCCGATAAAATGGTATAGATCAAGTCATATTTCAATTTGAATTAGAGAGCATATTACTTGGTCTGAGGAAAGTGAGACGCAAAATATTTACCAATAGAAGGCAAAATAATTATGAGAAACCTATCCAGTGGTGAAAATTTGAAGTTGGGTTACACTTTTTTCCCTTTTTTGACAAAAAAAATTCATTTTTTTTTGTTCTTCAACTTTCTGCAAACTATAAAAAAATTTCTGTTTAGAATTTCATTCTGCGATAAAAATAAAAGTTGTCAGAAATTTTGTTAGCTTTCTATTAGTTATTTTTTGAATTTTTTTTATGCACATTTGATATGTAAATTTAGAGTTTCTTTGAGTGTGTGTTTCTTAACAATCAAAGGATTCATAAGAAGTCATGTTAAGATGCAATGTTGTATTCTTTGAAAATTTGCATTTTTGACAAAAAAAAATGTGTTACAACAATCTAGACAGAGTCTACTTTGGTTTTGTTATATTTACAAAGCCAATTGATGCATATCATAATTACTAGAATTTTTTGAACTGGTCCAATATGAAAAACTACATATTTTGGATATGTTTCGCTCCGCAACAAATTTCTTAACATATAAGTTATAAACTAAAAATATAAAAGCTACCCATTAGAGACGATGGACCAATGTAATGCCCCATAATCTTTTCAATTTTTTTTACAATGTATTTTGGGAGATACAAAATTTTGATTTCACTAAATCACAATGACCCTCAGAAATTATTTGCACCCATTTTATTAGATAATTAATTAAAATTAGTAAACATTTATGAAATTCCATAAAAGTTATATTTCCTGAAAGTAGATTCAATTCTGAAAATTCTTGTCTTGGTTTCAATAGTTAATTCAGAATATTTCATGGAGTTTAATCAGTCCAAATTTGCATAAACGTATTGAGAGCTTGGTTCTGCGTAATTGGTGATGCATTAGTTTGGCCAAACTTTGATTAAAAGTTCGGCCAAACTGTTTTTGCGTCGAAGGTCCATTAAGTCTAATGACTTAATAGTTCGGCCGAACTCTAAATCAAAGTTTGGCCGAACTTTTAATCAATGTTCGGCCGAATATTTATCTAATTATCCGTTGGACGGAAAATTTCGCGGAGCCCCTCTTAAAACACATTTCGCAGAAATATAAATTTCCACGAAATCATTCATAATTTTCGCACATTTCGCACATTTCATTTGATTTTACAAAGGTCTTGGTTTGGGTTTAAAGACTTTTCTTGGAGGTTTGGGTTTAAGGGCATTTCTTGGAAGTGGACTGATTTTGCAAAGAATTGTTTTGGGTTTAAGGAATTTTATTGGAGGACATTTCTTGGAGACGGTTTGATTTTGCAAAGAATTTTTTTGGGTTTAAAGAATTTTCTTGGAAGACATTTCTTGGAGGTATGTGGTACATTTTTTTTTATTTTTTTTGTTCATTTTTTTTTGAAAGTATGGATTTGTGCTTAATTTCAAATTCTTGGAGATGGTCTAATTTTGCAAAGAATTGTTTTGGGTTTAAAGACTTTTCTTGGAGGACATTTCTTGGAGGCAGCCTGATTTTGCAAAGAATTGTTTTGGGTTTAAGGAATTTTCTTGGACGCACATTCAAAGGACATTTATTGGAGGTATGTAATACATTTTTTTGGATGTTTTTTGTGCTTCATTTTTTTTGAAAGTATGGAGTTGGGCTTAATTTTGAAAAGACATTTTCTGGAATTATTTTTTGAAGTATTTTTTGGAGTGACGTTTTCTTTTTAAGTTGGAGGCATTTTTGGAAGTGACATTTTTTTAGAGTACATGTTTTGAGTTGAAGTAAATATTTTGAGCTTCATTTCATTTTTATACATTTTTTTCTCAAATTTTTTAAAGTAATTGTTTTGGATTGGAGTATGTATTTTTTGCAAAAAATTTAAAATGAGTTTTTTTTTTAAATTAAATCTTTTGTGATGCTTTTTCTAATTGAGTTATTGTCTAATTTTTTGAAGGAAATTTTTTGAACTTCATACCCTATTATCATGGGAAATCGAAGGTCTTGTGTGAGAAAATATGATCAAGAAAGGGACCCTAAGGAACATAGAGAAGAGACGAGACAATCTCGCAAAAGGAAGTTAGAAGCGCTCTCAAATATTGAAGGGGAAAATCAACCTCAAGAAAAAATTGAAGCATGTATGTAAATGTAAATATTATGATGTATTGATATATTTAAAATTTTCCTAGTGTAAAATGTGAAGCTTAATTTTTATTTGATGAAATGATTTGAAAAATATTTTGTTTAATGTAAACAGACAGAGATATTCCTGAAAACATTAATGATGAGATACAAAATTTTGAAAGAGAAAGTAAAAGAGATATTCAACCAATGATTGAAGATGATGAAAATATTGAAAGAAATTCAAATGAAGAAACTGAATCACAAGGTATGTACACACACACACACATATATATATATATATATTGAACACATGCTCGTATTATTGAAATTATGGATATATTTATTAATTTAGTTATTTATTTAATATGTACTATTTTTTCGAATATGTACAGATGAAATCACTATCGATGATGAGATGTTAGAAAATGTTGACACACACACATATGGAGATAAAAAACCTAACCATGCTATACGATATCATGTTAGCTCCATTTTTGAAAAGTATTTCTTAGATGAGCGGGTGACAGTTCAGCCTCAAATGTTGAAAGGTCTCCTACCACTAAGGAAATTAAAAGAAGCTATGACACTACTGGGTATTTGAAAATCAACCAAAGATAAAAAAATGAAGGAAGATGTGATACAAAATATAATTAGTGCTATAAAGTCAATTAAGAAATCTAGAGAGAAAAATGTTTCAATTGTATGTAGAGGAATACAGATGGCAATGATTTCATCAAGTACTAAAGAGAATCATTTGGTAACATCTATGTCACGAGCACTGAGAACCTCATGAAAAAATTTGCACAAACATCGGAAATTTTGGCTGCAAATAGATGTAAATGATGAACTCGCTTGTTGGAGAGCTATTTGTAGGCAACCATACAAAAATAGAATTTGAGAAAATGTTAAAAAAATAATATATGAATATTGGAAGAACAATTCATGTGTTTCGCCAACCACAAGGCATGCGATGCGAAGAAGAATAGCACGAAATCAGTATGAAGAAAATGAAAAATATTTCTTGGAAACCACTCAAATAGAGTTATTCAACAAGTTCAAAGAAGAGAATCATTGAATTGATGTTTCACTCAGTGCTTTTGTTCAACAAAAACCAGGGTATGTAAAACCTGTCACTATATGCGACACTTTTTGTTGTCGTTATCATGTGGAATTTGAGTTATATTATGACACATTCCTTGATTTTGGTAGAACATTATGGAAGGATTCACCTCATCCTTCCACTATCCGTGATTTCATATCTCAAATTCTATGTGAAAGAGAAAGCGATAAACTATTTTACAAAAAGAAATGTGTTGGTGGTAAAAAATGTGATGATTGTGAAAATTTGACTAAATTTCAAAAAAAATATCGTATTGATTTAAATGATCAATCATTGTCCAACATGAAATTGAAATGGAAAAGATATGAATATATCGATACATCGATTCAAGGTGCAAATAGTGTTAAAATAATTGAATTACTAGAAGAAGAAAATTTTCTGATAGACTTTTTGAGAAATTTTGAGGCAGAAATTTACAAATACACCGAGAATTCCCATAGAGCTCGATGGAAAGACTTTCAATTCAAAAAATCTCGTGATTTTTTTCCACCAGGGATCATTTTGTCCGTGACTGATTTTGCAGAAAACTACACATTTGTTCCACAAAAAGAAATTCAGAGTGAATACTATCATTCTGACGAAGTCTCCATGCTCGTCCATATTCTATACAGACATGCTGAACAAAACATCGATCATATAGAAATAACGAGTGAAAATCGACATATCATTAAAGAATATCACTTTTATATCAGTGACGATTGTACACATGATACATATTTTGTACAACATTGTTTTGGAAAAATTTATGATTCCTTGAAAAATCGTGGAACAACATTCAATGAACATTGGATATGGTCAGACTGATGCATAGGTCAATTCAAATCTGCATCATTCTTTTGGTTGTGTTGTCTTCATAAGAAAACCTGCATTAAGCATTGTTGGAATTTCTTTGAGATTGGTCATGGAAAAGGAGAACATGACGGTGTAAGAGCATGCATAAAATGAGCACTTCAAAGATATCAAATGAACCACTCTGCAAGCCGAATTATGAACGCTAAATAATATTTTTAATGGTGCATCACTGCTCTAAGCCATGAGACTAACCCATCAAGGGAAGTGCGAAGGTACATTCAATTTATTTTTTATTGGAAATCTAATTTTAAACATTGTATAGTTATTGTGCAATGATTATCTTTGATTGTATTTTGATATCATATTTACAAATTCTTCTTTTAATTTTCCATATAAATGTTTTTCTGGCATATTGGGATCAAAGACGTAGATAGATCAATTGGAAAAGATGTTGAAACAATAAAAGGGACTCGAAAATTGCATTCAATTCAAACAAAATTGTCGAGAAATGTGTTTGCATTGGATAAAAGAAAATATTCTTATTTTTGTGATGTTTTCATAGACAACACAAAATCCAATGAAATTTGTGAAAACAAAATGTATGTAAACGATTGGAAACATACAGAGCTAAATACAAAGGGAAAAATGTCTGTTGCAATGCTTGAAGAAATGCAATCAGAGGAAACTACAATATTATCCGATGGTGATCGAGTTTCTGATCTTGTTAGAGAAGGTAACATTTCAATTGCTTTCTAATGATTTAAAGATCTAGAAATAAATTTAAAGATGTATAATTTTGTTAAGTTTTTTTTATTGTGCAGGAGATGTTTTTGCTGTAATTGCACCAATTCCAACGATGAAAATGTGAAGTATTATTTTATGCGTTGCACTGAATGAAAAATGAAATTATTACAAAACTATAATGATCACAGATTTCAATATGACAAAGGATCTATTATACTGAAAGGTTATGATGCAGGAGCATCAAGGCCATTTTTCATTTGTAAATATGTTAGAAAAGGGGGGTGTGACAATTTTAATGTTTTATTAATTAATTTGTTATTTTTTAATAAAATAGGAGATAATTATGAAAAGTGAGGATTATGTAAATATTCTTTTATTAAATAAAAGGATATGAGAGAAATAGTTTAGGAGCAAAATTAGTGATTAGGATTTCTATGTATGGGATTTGTTGAGAATTAGGTGGAGTGATTTTTGGAGCGAATTAAATGCATTTTTATGTATAAATAGGAGTGGTTTTTGTGAAGAAAAATATACTTGAATAGTGAGAGTGGTTGAGAGCAGGTTTTGAACAGCCAAGGCTGTAAGCCTCCGGCAAATTGTAAGGGCCTAAATGTTGAATATCTAGCCAAAGAAAAAGGTTGTAAGTGATCTCCTTTTGTTTATATGAAAACAATGTTTCAGATTTATATATATATTGTTGATTGAATGAGAAAGGAGTAGGATTGGTGCTATCTTGTGATTGTTCCAAATTACGAATTGAGTTCACTAGTTTTTATTTGTTATGTCGATTTGAAATTCATTTGAATCCTGAAGTGAATGGTTTATTCAAGAAGAAAAAAATAATTACATTAATTGTTTGATTCCGACATTTATCTATTAATCTGCATTAAATAGATTGAAGTGGCAGATGTAAAATCTCTGTGAATCAAACCAAAAAGAGAAATCGTAAGGAATTCTGTTCACTTCTTTGTGAAGAGCGCTTTAATTTAAAACCAGTGTGTAATTATTTGCATTTGAATTCTGGAACATCAGTGTTGTAATCGAACCATG
The DNA here is from genome assembly GCA_034641835.2 of Pinus albicaulis. Classification (NCBI taxonomy): domain Eukaryota; kingdom Viridiplantae; phylum Streptophyta; class Pinopsida; order Pinales; family Pinaceae; genus Pinus; species Pinus albicaulis. The sequence goes on from CM076575.1 coordinate 1,227,518,744, forward strand.
AGACGTAATGAAAAGGAAAACAAATTGTAAGTAGCGGCATCAGTTTTATTAATTGCAGAACGTTGTTGCTGGAGTCATTTTTCAACTAGTTGAGGTTGTGAAATGTATTGGCAGTTGTAATCTAGAGAACGTAGAGGTTGAATTTGATCAACAAATTAATTCAGAACAGAAACGCCGAGAAATGCTTCCAAGTCGATTGTAGCAAGGGTGCAGAGGCGAGTAACTTTTTAAATGGAGAGTTTGTTAACAGCATTGAATGCTGAATAAGGTTGGTGGATAGAAAAATTTGACAAATGAGGTAAAGAAGATCTGTACGAGGATTTTAATTCAGTGGATGGGTAATCCATAACGCATAGAAGCGTTGTTTCAATTAAGTAGAAGAATGTTGGCATTCGACTTCAGAATTTGTGTTTCAAGTAAATCGATTGGATGGTGTAAGTCTGGTTTTTTTTTCATCGTATTTATGATTCTGCTTCTAATTACTGTGAACGTTGTCACAATGAAGTTAAAACAGATACCCATGATTTAGTGTCTTTTGCTAAAACCGAGGAAAAGCGCACTGCTAATGTTTGGGAGAACGATGTAGGTGCAAGTTTGAATTAAATTCAGTGGTGATTTTAACATATGTTAAAGGAGCAGGTTTGATTTAAATTTAGTGGCAATGTGTACAACAGAAATGAGAGCTGGAACTTGTAGTTAAGCCAAAAGTTTTGAATCAGTTGTGGTGAAATGAGAGCTGGAAGGTGTAGTCAATAAATTGGAATTGCAGATATTGCCAGTAGATCGAATCTGAATTGTGGACAAGCGATGGAGCGTTGGATAAATATGAAATTCTGGCATTGGATTTCGTGAGCTAGTAAGCAGAAGGGGAAGGGCGCACTTATATATATTTGATATTTGGTTCAATTAAAATAATGTTTAAAGTTGAATGTTAAACCATGGGTGCATTGCCTCGTTGACTTCTAAATACATGAAATCCAATACTGAAACCCATATATAAATGATTGTGGAAATGATAAAGAGAAGTATTTGGGCTTAGAACCAGAATTAAAAGGGTTTATATAATGATTCGTGACATTCAATGTGGAATGAAATGGTTAAGTCGAGGTGCACACTCAGAGTTCATTTAAGGTAACGATGTAACATATAAGTATATGTTATATTGATGAGAATATGGTTTTCATAAACCATAAAGTGATGAACCAAAGGTTATTGGCATTTGGTCTGAATGTGTGAAGTGAGTTTCAATGCTATTCGAAGTGTGGGACTGATGTTGTATTGAGTGTGTTGAGATTACATTGAATCTTGAAATTTAATCCCATGAAGAGATTAAATTATTGGGTTTATGCTTTTGAAACATATGATTTAAATGTTTCCGCATTCAAATGATAACTTGTAAATTTTCCAGGAATTGAAAGATAAGCTTCCGCATAATAGTTGAGATTGCCAGTGGGTGAAAATTGTCCTAGATTGAAATTTTATTGGGCGGTTATGATGATGCATTTGTATATGCACAGAGATTAAAGATTATGGGTATTGCAGGCTAGCCCTGCATCATTTTTTGGTATCAGAGCTTGGCTTTGTTGAAATAGAAGATATCTGTTTTTCTGAATGAGGACAGAAGGTTTTGTTGAAAATTAAAGTGTGATTCTTTGAATGTGTGATGAATGATTGAAAGGAAGATCATATTTTAAATCTAATATGCAAGCTACACAATTGCAGTGAACAGGATGGCAGAAGTGAAAGGAGGACAAGATCATGCAAGATCTTAAAGGTGAGATGATTTTCTGATTGAAATTTGTGATTAAAGTTTTTGGTTGCAGAGAAGATGATGGCAGTGAACCTGACATTCAGCTAAAGGCTAGATAGGGAGGAAAATTGCAGTGTCCTGAAGAAGAGAAAAGTGAGTTGAAGAGATAGCCTAGAGAAAGAGCAGAGGAGAATGCTCAAAGGGTTCCAGAGGCAGTGAACCAGTACTTACCAAAAGACTGAGTGAGGAGAGCTTGGTGAGGTAAGTGGCGGCAAGATAGGAGAGCTTGTTGCTGAGGCTAGTGCAACTCATGGAGAAGATGATCATAGAGGATCAGAGAAGAGGTTCAGAGGAATGCCATAGAGGTGAGATGACTGATGAGGTCAGAGAAAGAGAGATTTCAGTAATGAAGGTACAATTCTAGGTAATAGAGGAATGGCTGCAAGAGAAAAATAGAGGATGGATCTTTCCACTGAAGGGAAAGAGAGTGATTTGGCGACCATTACAGAGGAAGTTGAGGCAAATTGTGATTAACTTATTGAAGGAGGAACTTAGAGTTCTTGAGCCAGAGTTGGAATTTGAAGATTCCACACGCATATCTGTTCAAAGGAAAGCGTTGGAGGAAGCAGTCAAGACTAAAAAGTCTTGTGATTTTAAAACTGATGAGTTGTGTATGTTTGCAGGTACAATACATGGAGATGAGCAAGCTTTAGAGTTTGTTTAGGAGAGAGAAGAGTTGAATCTAAAGGCTGTTCAGATCGATGCCGAGATAGCAAGATCTCAGGAGGAAATGAAGACAAAGGAGTCTAATCAGGATGGTGGTGCAAAGAGAGAAGGACTAGCTGATGATTGGTCAAGAGCTGGTGAAGGTATGGAAAATTGTGTGAAGTTTCTGAGTTCTACTCCTAATGAAATTTTTGAATTGTATAGGAAACTAGATCTTCAGAGAAGAGAATTGGAGAGACAGAGAACTTATGTACAGGATAATTTGCTGAGGAAGCAAGGCAGGGAAGTTTTCATGAAGGACAGTCATGAAGCAGAGAATGGTAAGAAGGCGAGGCTAGCTGACAGTCTCATGGTGAATGCCAATCAGCATACTAATGTGCTGACATAGGAGTCGGAAAGCAACTCAGAGCAGCATACTGGAGTGTTGCTAGAGAAAGCTGAGGAGAAAGCCAGTGAATATTTTTTGAGTCCTGAAGAAGACTTGGAGCTGCGGATGACTGAGTCAACAAGTGAGACCATTGGGTCTTGTGATTTTGAACCTGATGATTTGATTGTGTTTACAGGTGATGTAGAAGATATTCCATCATTTGTAATTGTCTTGGAAGGAGGTGAACAGTTGCAGAAAGAAGATGAGACAATTATGTCTCATAAGCAGAGGCTTGTTACCATGGGTGACAAGGAAAAGTTGGCTTGTCTGTATAGCCAAGAGAATACTGGTGTATGAAATTTTGGAGCTGCTACAGTGTTAGAAGATGAGGCTACAATGTTTGAAGAACTTAATTTGATTGCCAGAATCAATGAAGAGGATGATGGACAATTACTGAAGATTGTCGAAGAGGAAGATGGAGATTATGCTGGAGTTAATTTGCAGCATGTTGATGAAATGCTGAAATTTTTGCTGGAGAAATTTGAACCAGAGAAAGAAGTTGCAGATGAAATTGCAGGTGACGAGAAAAGGAATGTTGCAGAGGGACAGGAAGTTTTGGAGGCAGCAACATCCGTAGTGGCAGCTAAAGCAACATGTGGGATAGCATCTGCAGGAGTAAAACCAATGTTGACGACATTTATGGTGGCAGCTAAAGCAACATCTATGGAGGCACTGAAGCCTTATGGTTTTTATTCTAACAATTGTTTTGTGAGTACAAGTTTTATTGAAGATGCTGGAGAAATTCTATTAGACAGAGAAATTGAACTGATGAGGCAGATGATGATGAAAGTATCCCGGAAGAGGCCAACAGTAGTAAAAAAAAGGGAAGCAGCAAAAGGAAGATAGCAGAAGATTGTGAAAGCCTAGTCAGTGGAGCGATGTAGCATAAAGTGTGGAAACCTGGAGAAGAACATCAGAAAGAAGCAGCGACAAGTGGAAGTTGCAGCACAAGATATGGGATCTAGGCATACATAGATCCAAACACATGATCAGGCGATCATGATTATTTTAACGGTGGGAGTCTGATGCAGGAGCATCAAGGCCATTTTTCATTTGTAAATATGTTAGAAAAGGGGGGTGTGACAATTTTAATATTTTATTAATTAATTTTTTATTTTTTAATAAAATAGGAGATAATTATGAAAAGTGACGATTATGTAAATATTCTTTTATTAAATAAAAGGATATGAGAGAAATAGTTTAGGAGCAAAATTAGTGATTAGGATTTCTATGTATGGGATTTGTTGAGGATTAGGTGGAGTGATTTTTGGAGTGAATTAAATGCATTTTTATGTATAAATAGGAGTGGTTTTTGTGAATAAAAATATACTTGAATAATGAGAGTGGTTGAGAGCAGGTTTTGAACAGCCAAGGCTGTAAGCCTCTGGAAAATTGTAAGGGCCTAAATTTTGAATTTCCGGCCAAAGAAAAAGGTTGTAAGTGATCTCCTTTTGTTTATATGAAAACAATGTTTCAGATTTTTATATATATATATATATATATATATATTGTTGATTGAATGAGAAAGGCATAGAATTGGTGTTGACTTGTGATTGTTCCAAATTACGAATTGAGTTAAGTGGTTTTTATTTGTTATGTTGATTTGAAATTCAGTTGAATCCTGAAGTGAATGGTTTATTCAAGAAGCAACGAATAATTACATTAATTATTTGATTCCGACGTTTATCTATTAATCTGCATTAAATATATTGAAGTGGCAGATGTAAAATCTCTGTGAATCGAACCAAAAAGGGAAATCGTAAGGAATTCTGATCACTTCTTTGTGAAGAGCACTTTAATTTAAAACCAGTGTGTAATTATCTGCATTTGAATTCTGGAACATCAATGTTGTAATCGAACCATGAGACATAATGCAAAGGAAAATGAATTATAAGTAGCGGCATCAGTTTTATTAATTGCAGAACGTTGTTGCTGGAGTCATTTTTGAACTGGTTGAGGTTGTGCAATGTAATGGCAGTTGTAATCTGGAAAACGTAGAGGTTGAATTCGATCAGAAAATTAATTTAGAACAGAAACGCCGAGAAATGCTTCCAAGTTGATTGTAGCAAGGGCACAGAGGCAAGTAACTTTTTAAATGGAGAGTTTGTTAACAGCGTTGAATGCTAAATAAGGTTGGTGGATAGAAACGCTTGACAAATGAGGTAAAGAAGATCTGTACGAGGATTTTAATTCAGTGGATGGGTAATCCATAACACAGAGAAGCGTTGTTTCAATTGAGTAGAAGAATGTTGGCATTCGACTTCAGAATTTGTGTTTCAGGTAAATCGATTGCATGGTGTAAGTCTTGTTTTTTTTTCATTGTATTTACGATTCTGCTTCTAATTACCGTGAACGTTGTCACTAATGAAGTTAAAACAGATTCCCATGATTTAGTGTCTTTTGCTGAAACCGGGGAAAAGCACACTGCTAATGTTTGGGAGAACGATGTAGGTGCAAGTTTGAATTAAATTTAGTGGTGATTTTAACATATGTTAAAGGTGCAGGTTTGATTTGAATTTAGTGGCAACTTGTACAACAGAAATGAGAGCTGGAACTTGTAGTTAAGCCAGAAGTTTTGAATCAGTTGTGGTGAAATGAGAGTTGGAAGGCGTAGTCAATAAATTGGAATTGCAGAGATTGCCAGCAGATCAAATCTGAATTGTGGACAAGCGATGGAGCGTTGGATAAATATGAAATTCTAGCATTGGATTTCGTGAGCTGGTAAGAAGAAGGGGAAGGGCGCACATATATATTTGATATTTGGTTCAATTAAAATAATGTTTATAGTTGAATGTTAAACCATGGGTGCATTGCCTCGTTGACTTCTGAATACATGAAATCCAACACTGAAACCCATATATAAATCATTGTGGAAATGATAAAGAGAAGTATTTGGGCTTAGAACCAGAATTAAAGGGGTTTATATAATGATTCATGACATTCAATGTGGAATGAAATGGTTAAGTCGAGGTGCACACTCAGAGTTCATTTAAGGTAACGATGTAACATATAAGTATATGTTATATTGATGAGAATATGGTTTTCATAAACCATAAAGTGATGAACCAAAGGTTATTGGCATTTGGTCTGAATGCGTGAAGTGAGTTTGAATGCTATTCGAAGTGTGGGACTGATGTTGTATTGAGTGTGTTGAGATTACATTGAAGCTTGAAATTTAATCCCATGGAGAGTTTAAATTATTGGGTTTATGGTTTTGAAACATATGATTTCAATGTTTCCGCATTCAAATGATAACTTGTGAATTTGCCAGGAATTGAAAGATAAGCTTCCGCATAATATTTGAGATTGCCAGTGGGTGAAAATTGTCCTAGATTGAAATTTTATTGGGCGGTTATGATGATGCATTTGTATATGCACAGAGATTAAAGATTCTGGGTATTGCAGGCTAGCCCTGCATCAGGTAATTTTTTTAGACAAACTAATCAAAGTGGAGAATTTGTTTACTTTGAAGACTATGAACTTGATTCCATAAGTTTTCAATATAGTCACTTGGTGTGTGCAGCACGCATGAAGTTGATAGAGGTTCAATCAAAGAAAAAATTGAAAATTAAGAAATGGAAAATGTCAAAATCTGATCATGAACAGATTATTAAAGATGGAATTCCATTAGAATTTTTTTGATTGAATTGTCCAAAAATTTATTCTCTTTGGATTAAATATGTTTTAGAACTTCTAGTACTCAACTAAAAATTGAGCTGCTTATGTTATTTTTGTAAGTGTTTGCACATGTACAAATTGTTTTGGTACATGCACATGCTCTAGTATCAACTGAAAGTAGCTTTTATATACATGTGAATTGATGAAAAATGTTACATGTATTGGATATATATATATATGTGTGTGTGTGTGTGTGTGTGTGTATGTTCTAGAATGAAATTAATTGTTCAAGTAGTTTTACTATGTGCATTGATGAAAAACTAGTTGGATTTTCTGTTAAAAAGTATCCACAATGTAAATAAATCATCCGCATTATAGTTTTGTATGAATATTCCTTTCAGACAAAAGACTCGGATCACTTCTCCAACTTTTGGTGGGATTTGACCCACATCTATATTCCTGATTGAAAATCTGGTACAAAATTTGTTTGTCCAATGGTCGGATATGTTCAATGTGCATTCATGAAAAATGTTACTTGTATTGGATATATATGTTATAGAATGAAATTAATTGTTCAAGTAGTTTTACTATGTGCATTGATGAAAAATGATTTACGTACTCAATATATATGTTCTAGAATGCAATTTTAACTAAAAGTAGTTTTTCTATGTGCATTGATGAAAAATGTTTTACGTATTGGATATATACACGAACTGAATGTGCTCAATTTTTCCTGTGTGCTTTTTTCGTAAAAGGTATCCATGCAATGTAAATAAATCATCCATAGTATAGTTTTGTACGAAGATTCATTTCAGACAAGAGACTCAGAGCACTTCTCCGACTTTCGGTGCGATTTGACCCACATTTCTATTCCCGATTGAAAATCTACTACAAAATTTGTCTGACCAATGGTCATATATGTTCTATGTTCTAGAATGAAATTAACTAAATGTTATCAATTTACCAAATTATAAGTCAACAAGGCTACCTATTTCAGTGCATTAATGACATTGACCCAAATTCAACAAACATATATGTAATTGTATTTCCAATCAAAATTAAAGGGATAATTTACATATATATACTTCTTTAAACTCTTTTTTCAATTAGAGCTCAATTGATACATGGTTAGTTGCATTGAAAAGCTATGTTATTCCTATTGGAAGAATTTTCACTCAAACAAGAGTATGTAGAGATCAAAATCAATCTTAAAATGCCAAATGTACTTCAACCATCCAAAAATTGAGTTTTAAAAACTTTTTGATTAAATCAAAACAATACAAGTCACATAGGAGTCTTCTATCTAAGCCAAATGTAGATTGAAACCATCCAAAACTTAGATAAAAAAATTTAACATTTAACTACTTCTTTACTCTTTTTGATTAAATCAAAACAATACTTCACATGAGAGTCTTCCATCTAGGCAAAATGTAGATTGAAACCATCCAAAAATTAAATCAAAACATTTAACATTATATCTTGAAACATTTAATATTTAACATTAAATCAAAATTAAAGGGATTTACATATAACTACTTTAGTATTTTTCAATATATCAAAACAATACGTCAAATGGGAGTATCGGGGGGTCTGAATAAAAAAAACAGAAAAGGCGCCTCCCATAACTGGGAAACCAGCCCAATATCAGGAAACCAACAGAAGTTCAGAAGCATGCGGTGACTGCAAAACATGAAAAAAGTTAAAAAATGCTAGGGAAGACCTGACATGAGGCTAGCTATTGATGTGTGTAGGAGGATTCTCCTCCACAATTCGACAACCGTAGTCCTCCAGATCATCATCTACTCCCTTGGAGTACTAGGAGGGGTTGTCGCTACTTGTGCCATCGTTGTTGGATCTCGTCGAGTCAAATTTGATTGGAAGAGCTGCTAACTTCCTGGTGTCCTAGGGCTGATGGGTTGGGATGGTTTACTTTCTCCACCGCTTCCTAGAACTAGAAGCACCTTCATCTTGTGGCACCTCCTGAAAATATATGGAAATGGTTGCCGTAATTTGCGGCTTGACCATAGCACTGGTGAAGTGAAATTGCGCTTCATTGCTTGCTGGAGGAGGGTGGCTACCTGTGTCATGGATGGAAAGAGGAGGGTGGCTACTTGTGTCATGGATGGAAAGAGGAGGGCGAGAGCCAGCACTCTTTCCCCCTCCATCCCTACCCCCACCTCCCCTTCTGCAATGCATCCGTTGTATACGCATGGTAGTCTTCTATCTAGGCCAAATGTAGATTGAAACCATCCAAAACTTAGATCAAAGCATTTAACATTATATCAAAACATTTAACATAGGCCAAATGTAGTTTGAAAGTTGATCCAAAACTTAGATGAAAACACTTAACATTATCTATCTATCTATCTATCTATCTATATATATATATATATCAAAACATAAATTTAAACATTTAACATTAAATCTGAAACATTTAACATTATATGATGTATGTATGCCAAATTTAGATTGAAACCATCCAAAACTTAAACCTTTAATTTAATAAAAAATTATAAATCACAACATTAAACTTCACATTCAAAAAAATAAAAGCTTTAAAAACCAAACAAATTATATAAAAAAATTACATCACATTCATGTGCCAAAAGTACTTCAACCATCCAAAACACAACAAAATATATTTCCAAAAATTATACATCACATTCACATGCCAAAATTACTTCAACCACCCAAAATACAATAAAATATATGTCCAAAAATTATACATCAAATTCACATGCCAAAAGTACTTCAAGCATCCAAAACACAATAAAATATATGTCCAAAAATTATAGATCTCATTTGAGTATAAAGTATCAAAACATTTAACATTATATCATTTACATTTAACATTTAACATTAAATCAAAATTAAAGAGATTTACATATAGCTAAATTTATTTACTCTTCGTGATTAAATCAAAGTTCAATACTTCACATAGGAGTCTTCCATAGGCCAAATGTAGTTTGAAAGCTGATCCAAAACTTAGATGAAAACACTTAACATTATATATATATATATATATATATATATATATATATATATATATATATATATATCAAAACATAAATTTAAAGATTTAACATTAAATCTGAAACATTTAACATTATATGATGTATGTATGCCAAATGTAGATTGAAACCATCAAAAAATTAAACCTTTAATTTAAAAAGAAATTATAAATCACAAAATTAAACTTAACATGCAAAAACTTAAAAGCTTTAAAAAACAAACAAATTATATAACAACATTACATCATATTCACATGTCAAAAGTACTTCAACCATCCAAAACACAATAAAATATATGTCCAAAAATTATAGATCTCATTTGAGTATCAAGTATCAAGTTATATATATATATATATGTATGTATGTATGTATGTATGTATTATGTATGTATAATGATTGTGCATCTACATAATATATAAAAAAGTAAATTTAAGACAATAAATCTCAATCAAATCTACAAATCTCCATCAAATACAGATGGATGTAGTGTCTCTACTAGCAGAGTCTGAATGCGCCGGCTATCTTGCGAAGCACGAGAAAACAATACGCAATGCACGTAAAAAAATTAGTGGGAATATAAAGAAATTCATGTAATAAACAAAAGAATAATAAATAAAAAAAATCACGCAATACCTTATGAGGTTCCTTGTCCATTTGTTGCTCCCCTGCTACATCTGCTACATCTTCCCCGACGGGAAGATCTCCAATAGTAAACTGTACAATATATATATATATATATATATATATATATATATATATATAAAGTTAAAAAAAAAACTATATATATAAATTTAAAAGTGAAAAATTGAATACTTCTCGAAATGAATTTGGAACATCTCCTAGTGGCTCTGGCACATCTCCTAAGGAAGGAAAATCTCCTAAGGAAGAAGATGGTACATCCATCTGAAAAACATCGGACGGAATCGAAATATGTTTTAAAACATTTTATTAAATTTATATTATATATGTACATCAAAATGTGTGCACAATTATTTATTTTAAAAATATCACTTAAAAAACACTAACATTTGTCATATCTTGATGCTGAAGCCCATCTTGATTGAATGAACATGAGGCTCCGAATGACATATTAAAATTTTCGTCGTTCATCAACTGTGAGAACTGTAAATGGTGTTTTAACATATATTGATACATTTTTGTTATATTAATGTACATGTACAAATAAATGTATACATATATACATGTGTATTTATTACAAATTGTATGTATACATGTGTAAAAACAATTGAACCCTAACCATTAACACATACCATTCCTGTTCCTTCTTCATCATGAAGAATTAGGTCTTGCGCTATATATTGCGATAGTTATTTACATATATTCTGAGATCTTCAACACTCATGTTGTCAATCTCTTCATCTGTACGATACGGAAGGTCATTTTAATTGGGTTTCATACCCAAAAAGAATTCTCCATAATATAATTTTTCAAAATAAAGAGGAACCTCGTCATTCCATGGGAGTCTCCCATAGGCCGCAAGGTGTCTATCATACAAATAGTGAGCTATTTCGGGGTGCTTGAAATATTGCACCTTCAACATCTTTCTTTTCGACCCTTCTTTGAAATTAAACATTGACTTCGCATTATCTGATGAAACATTATTTTTACGGATTCCCATGAATTGGGACCCATTAATTCTTCTTTTATTTTTCTCATCATTTCTACAAATGTATCAGTCGTTGGCCCAAGATTTCGGTACACCTCTACTAGTGTACCTAAAGAGTGTGTAAGTATTTGCAGGCATTTTCAACTCTCAACAGGTAGATTCAAAGCCACGAGATCTCTCTGCAATTTTGAATGAAGTTGTATACACCTTTCTAAGGTTCATTACTCCATGTTTTTTTCCCAAGGTATATCGGAAATGTCGGGCGGATAAGTCGTGGTGGGTGGACAACCCTCTTCTTGAATGACACATTCTATGGTGCGTCTTCTTTGATGTGAATTTTGAGCATTTTCATCCTCTACATCAATATATAAAATTTTTCATATTATAAAATACACATGTAAACAAATTTGTACAAATTTAATGAAAAAATATTCAAATTGATGGCAACCTCGACGCGGTTGACTAGCTTCTTCCCCACCCTGACCCTGCTGAGAACTAGAACAAACCTGCTAAGAACCAGCACCACCAGCAATTGATTGGCCTCTGGGATAATAAACATCACCACCTTCACGCAACATAATACCACTCATTGGTTGCCCTCCAAGGGGATTTGAACCACCACCAATCTCTCCAGTCGAGAGAGAAGCTTCATAAATAAATACGAATTTATAATCAATTGAAAAATACATTCATACATGTATATAAATACATACATACATATTCATTGATTAAATTGCGTGAAACATACCACGACTTTGTGAACCATGGGCATGCTCCATGGATGGAGTATAGACCCTTCTCCTCTTAGCTCCTAAAAAATAAAAAATGAAACTTATTAACAACTAATTTAATGCACAAAGTTAATAAAAAATAAATTCCATATGTATGGACATGTATGGAGGTTTAGGATCATATTTAAATACCATGAACATCCCTTGATCCCTAATCCCCCCCTCTCTTAGAGATATGGGATTCTGTTGATCTTCGTTGTTCATTCTCCATGATATATATCTATCGATGGACATTTACGCAAAATAAATTTCATAAAATTAATATAATTTAGTGTAAAAAAATTATGTAGAACTCAAATTTCAAAGCACTAATTGATCTATGTGAAACTCAATTTAAGCAAAAGAAATAAAAATAAAACATTATAACAATGATAAGTTCACCAAATTGCGCTTTACATGGTGGGAGCACACTTGATATAAATTTGAAAAAAACACATGGTCATTAAAAAAGAAGTGAAATTCCATTTAAACAAAAATTTGTTGATGTCCCCGCATCTTAATTTTATAAAAATGTGAAGTTCACCACTTGTTGCAAATGTGAAGTTCACCAAGTTGCGCTTTACATGGTGTGGTGGGAGCACACTTGGTATATAATTGAAAAAATTATATGGTCATTAAAAAAGACGCATTTATAAGTACACAACACATACATATCCAAGATATGTTACAATGTCCATCAATAAGTTTTGAAGGAGAGCGTCTCAACACTAATTCATCTTTGAGAGATGAATCTTGAATTTTCAAAAAAGAGCGTCTCAAATCCAATTCATCTTTGAGAGATGAATCTTGCAATGGAATTCCCCTGTATAATTCTAATTCATCTTTGATAGATGAATCCTAAATTGGCATTTCCCCATGCAATAGATCAGCAAACATATTATACACATTTTTACAATGCCTTATACTAAAAATTGAAATTGGCTAACAATATTGTTTTATATTCCATGCAATTCTTTTAGCCTCTCCTTCTTAACTTGGCACATGCCATTCATCTGGTTGCACACAAGTTCAGAATTGGTGAAAACTACAACTCCATTTGATCCATACTCCAAAGTTGTTCCCAAGTCTTCTATCAATACAATATAATATGCCTCATTGTTTGTTGTTCTTCCCAGTATATTCATTTTCCTTTGGACGACTTTGCTAGTCACAATATTGGAAAGCACATATGTAATCACTACTTTCCCTGGATTGGGATAGCAAGAAACTTCTATGCATAATTTCCATTTTTCAACCATATTTAATGGTTTCCTTATCCCTAAAAAAAAAAATCAATAAAAAATATATATTAAATCGACATTCATTGCAAATGCATGGGAGAAATGACACAAGATCATGAGGTAAATGACATGTGCATTGTTTATCTTATAGTTTGACTTCAAAAGTTTATGGTAGATTTCAATTCTAAAATTAATTGGAGGAAGCCTTTATTTTGTGGGAGAAATGACACATGTACACAGTTTACCTTAAAGTGGTTGTGTTTTATGAATATTAAAATGAATAAATTCTATTTAGATCGATTCGAGAGATTGACTGTAGGGGCATTTACTAGATATGTCACCTTTCATAAAAGATGAGATCTAGAGGCTACCTGGCCCTTTACAGACTCTGCCTATAGAACTTGTAGAAGTTTAGAAATTTACATTGACAAATATTTTACTAGATATGTCACCTTTCATAAAAGATGAGATCTAGAGGCTACCTGGCCCTTTACAGACTCTACCTATAGAACTTATAGTTAATAAATTTACATTGACAAATTTACTTCTGAGAAATTTACATTGACAACATATAGAGATTCAACTAGGCTTGTGAAAAGTAAAAGTGGACAATGCATAATTCTACTTAGAAGAGCCTTTGGTTTAATGGCTAAGCAAGAAAGATTCATTACTTTCTCTATATAGAGTAGAGGAATACATAGTAGTTACTTCTTTTTTAGTGTTTTGGATGAAATGGGCTCTACAAGATATTAAGGTAAACTTCTTTTTGAGTGAGTAGAAGTGGAATGTACATAGTAGTTACTTATTTTTGAGTGTTTTGAATGAAATGGGCTCTTAGATATGATTCTAAGAAAGTATACGTAATTGTTATTGACTGATATGAATTGCATTGGAATAAATTTTTATATTGAATTATAAAATTTCCCATACATTTAACAGATGGCATCTGATAAAAAATTTACAAATATGTATGTTTGGATGGGATACATAGGAATATACCTATCTACCACAATGTCAAAACCTATATTTGGTTTAAATCTAGATATTTGAATCTCAACCCTTTTTATAAAACACAATTATAGGAACTGAGATGAAAAAAGAAAACAAATCTGTGAGAAATTGTTATATTCAAAATTAAATATATGTAAAGGAACATAATATACTCTTTCAAATATTTATTATTAGGTAGAAATATTTCTAAATTGAATGCAGGTTTAATTCCAGCATGATTACAAGAAAATTAATATTGTAGCTAGGCTTATCAGAAAAAAAAAATTAACCAGAGTTGAAGTAACTTTAAAAAGTTTGCTGCTGTTAGAATATATATATATATATATATATATATGAATATGAAAAATTATTATGCCTGCATAAGTGTTTAAATTATCAGAGTAGAAAGATAGAGGTCTTTGATATATCTGTAATTGATCTAACCTCTACTATACATTTAAGAGTTAAATTGTTAAATAACTAGATGGTGCACTAGAATAATACAATATATTAAGGTAAATTTATTTTTGAGTGAGTAGAAGAAGGAACATAATATACTGGTTGAAATATTTATTATTAGGTAAAAATATTTCTAAATTGAATGCGGGTTTAATTCCAGCAAGATTACAACAAAATTAATATTGCAGCTAGGCTTATGAGAAAAAAAATAATTAACCAGAGTTGAAGTAACTTTAAAATTTTTACTGCTGTTAGAATATATATATATAAAAGATAAATTATTATGCCTGCATAAGTGTTTAAATTATCAGAGTAGAAAGATAGAGGTCTTTGATATATCTATAATTATCTAACCTTTACTATACATTTAAGAGTTAAATTGTTAAATAACTAGATGGTACACTAGAATAATACCATCCTGAAACATAGATTCTACTGCAAGAAATAAAATGGTGAGTATTGTCTAAATAAATATTAGGAGGATGCAACAGGGTTTAAGCCTCTAATTCCTTGGTAAGCGGCATATTGAAAGCATTGTTGATATTATATTCATAAACAACATGGTACAAGAAATGGACATATATGAAGAAATTTTATTGATCTACTATATTTAGTTTCGGTATGACTTGAAATGTAAGTCAAAGCATGTATATGTCATTAAGTTTCAAACTATCCACTAAAAGGAAATTCTTGAATCAAGTCTCCTATCTATTCAATAATTATAATATCAAATCTTTGAAATAGAAAATCGAATAGTATTACTCTAACTTAATTTCAAGCTGATATACATGTAAAAAGGGGTACATCGACATATAAGAAAAATGAAGAGAATTAACTGAATGTCATAACAAAACGAAACCATTTTTTTATGTCTGTATAGTAGTGGAATAGGTTTAAAGCTATCATGCATTAAAAAAACTGTATGCGGCAATACAAAAATTTAAAGAGTTATTCTCTACATAACGCCCCACAATACAAATAAAATGTGTATGGAGAATATTGGGAAATTGTGAAGCTTTTTTTCAGCAGGAAAAATACACTAGTTTATATTAGATGTACCAGTTCAACTTATAATCCAAAAATAGAGCTGTAACATACATTTACAGGCATATACTTGTCATGAATAGACTTCTACAGTGCAAAAATTATCCCCTTCACTGGCCTCGTCAGCAAATGATGAAAAGCAACATCATCTAAATGTGGAACAAGAGCATTTGAAAAAAAAAAAATCCCAAAACTATGAAGCCAGGTGTTGTCTTCAGCAACATAAACACAAAAAGAAGCCCCATCTCAACTCTCATCAGTAAATATTACACGAAGTAATCAATAGTTTTAAAACGAGAGAAAAAACATTAGATCCCAAAACTATGAAGCCAACTGTTGTCCTCAGCAACAGAAACATAAAAAGAAGCCCCATCTCAGCTTTCATCAGTAAATATTAGAAGTAGTAAAAAACACTTTTAAAATGAGAGAAAAAACATTAGTATAACAATCTAGAATTAACAGTCCTGCGGCCTGTTCTAAGGCTGAAATGTTTTAACAGTCCCTAATTAACTTAAATTTTTTTACAGAGCAACAAAATAATTGAGGTATTCAGTAGCTATAAGATTCAAATGCTCACGCAAGTAGAACTCAAATTATAAATGATTCGATCCTTTGGCATGAATTATCTGGGCATTCCTTAGATTACTCACAGAAGTCTTATCGGCTTAGAAGAAGTCAAGTATTCCAGCAGATTGAAAACAGAGGACTTGTAGAAGTGACATGTCTTGGCACAATACACTAGCAGCAGAACCGTGATAGATACTAAGAATACTGTATCTATGTAGGAGTGAAAATACTCAGTAAATACCTTGACGTCACCAAGTAGATAATCACCAATAGCAAACGGGAGCAGCCACAGACCAGCAGCAGCGCCGCAACAGATCACCAGAAAATCCCGCGAACAGAACAACAAGAAAAATGGCGCGAAGAAACAATGCAGGAAACAATTGAGCTTCGTGGGTGATATTTTTATAATAAGTAGTTCGGCCGAACTATTTTAAGAGTAAAATTTTGGCCGAACTATTTTACGACTAAAAGTTTGGTCGAACTTTTGTTGTCGGTTTTCCCATCTCCGGCAAAAAAAAAATTTTCCCACGCCGTCAGTGTGTCGTCAATCTAAACTAAAGAATGAGTTTGGCTGAAATTTCTCATAAAGTTCTCAAAGGCCGAACTATTACTGGTGCACGTCCGATCTTCACAAAAGTGTAACCCGGCTTCATGTTTCCGCCTCGCATGAAAACCATAATATTATTGCAAATACAATCGTCAAATGGACGAGAGGTTATGTTTATGTATAGAATTGTATGGTTAAATAATGAAGTCTCATGTGGAGTATCCATATAAGTGCATTGTAAAAAATGGTCAATGTAAATCATGGTAAAGTGTTTTATAGTACCATCGTAATGCAAGTAATTGTGGAATGTAAATATATATTATAATCATGTATAAAAGGAAAAAAGTATTTTATTTTTTATTTTTTATGGTAGAACTGTTATGTACGCTACAAGTGGTATGAGAAACGTTTGCCATCGATGGGACCCTAGTCACTTAAAATGATAAATTTTTGTGTGTAAATGATGCACAGAAAGAAATAACATAGTAGAAGACAATATGAGGGAGGGGATCACACAACAAACACCCTAGAATGTAGGGGAACCTACACTCGTTAGGTCCCTATATTAATAATATAGTCCCTTATTGTTGTTAGTGTAACCCCCTTATTGTTATTATTGTACCCCTGTAAACCCCATATTGTTATTATTGTGCCCTTAAATTATTATTGTTAGGTCGGCTAGGATTACATTGTGGCCCCACTAGGATTACATTGTGGCCCCATGGACTCCTATATATAGAAAGGAGGTTTTGTAATTTGAATCATCCAAGAATTGTTCATTCATGTAATGTATTGGAGGTTGCCCCCTCGAAGTGGCTTATTTCTAAGGCGTTTATATCTCTTTCTTCTATTTTGAGCCGGTTTCCCAAATACTTGCATCGTAGGCTTGGGATTCTAGGGTTTCGCTGCTCCAAACAGGTCATCGTGGCATTTTCGCTATAACTCTTTTTCTGCAAAGTTTCAGAAGCTAAAATTTTTAGGGTGCGAAGCCAAAATCTTGAGGAAGCTTGCATAACAATTTCAGAGTTTGGTTCGCAATATTTTCGGAAATATGATCTGTGGAAGTCAGGTCTTTTTTCAGGCTCCTAAACAGGTCATCGTGGAATTTTCGTTATAAAATTTTTTCTACGAAGGTTCAGAATCTGAAATTCATATGGTTAAAAGCTGAAATCCTGAGGAAAGTCTTCAAAATTTCAGATCTTGGTTCGTGCTATTTTTGGAGATATGATCTCAGAAGGTAGTGGCCGTTTCCTGTGCTCCCGAATTGCATCTCAAAGAGGTGATCGTGGGAAAATTTCAATAACTCTCTACTGGTAGTGGATTTGAGTGCCGTAGTGTTATTGCAAGTAAATGATCACAGCTTGGCTATCACTTGTGAGACAAAGGATGAAATGGAAGGATATGTGGCAAGTCCCACAATTTTTCTCTACTGAACCCGTCCATAATTAGGTCATCGTGGGAGATTGGACACAACTTTGTCTTGGAGAATAAAAATTAGATCAGAACTATGGAAATTGAAAGAAGCTTTAGAGGGCTACTACAGGGCTGAGTTTCAGATATTGAAGATTTTAAATTATAGAGATTATTTAATTTAAATATCTAGCTCCTCAAAAGCAAGAGAAAGGTGTGTATCTAGTTTTTAAAATTGCATAACGTTTGTGTGAAAAAGAAATTGAAGTGATTCCAAGTGCATATTTTAGAATTTTTATCAATATTGGGTTCTATAATGCCTCCAAAAAATAATTCCATACTCATTAATCCCTCAAAAATCTATACTATGACGCATGAAGAGGAAGAGTTGCAGTATGAGATATCAAAATTACAGTACCAAGTGCAACAAGTTTCGATCTTATGAAGAGAAATTGAAGATGAAATAGATGGTTTAAAAGCAGAAATGGAGGCTATGTTGGATGGTTTGAAGGATCAAATAATGGCAAATATGGATGAAAAATTAGTGGAAGATCACATTGAGCATCAACAACAAGTTCTCCAACTCTCAAAGGATAACCTAACTTTGGTGCAGAATCTAATGAAACAACAAGAATATCAACATCACATCGAAAGAAGTTCTGAAGCAGTCACAAAAACAAGAACTCAACAAGTATGATCAATTTCAGAGTATCTCAGCAAGTGGAAGAACTTTATTGTAGAATATTCCACATGGGAGGATGAGAATTTTATACATGTTCATGACAAACACCAAGCGTTGGACAACACTTGTTTGCTAAGGAGAGGGGCATGTTAAGTCCCTATATTAATAGTATAGTCCCTTATTATGTTAGTGTAGCTCCCCTTTATTGTTATTATTGTACCCTTGTAACCCCCATTTTGTTATTATTGTGCCCTTAAATAATTATTGTTAGGTCGGCTAGGATTACATTGTGGCCCACTAGGATTACATCATGGCCCCATGGACTCCTATATATAGAAAGGAGGTTTTGTAAATTGTATCATCCAAGAATTGTTCATTTATGTAATGTATTAGAGGTTGCCCCCTCGAAGTGGCTCATTTCTAAGGCGTTTATATCTCTTTTCTTCTATTTTTGGAGCTGGTTACACAACACACCCCAATCCCATACAGAAATGAATCCTGAATTGTAGATTTAGCTGAGTGTAGAACAACATCAACATACTAGTAGATTGCTGGAAGAAGAGTAGCACCAAACCAATATACTTCTAAGCACTGTGCAGAAGTTATATGAAGAAATTGACCGGATTAGGAGTGACAATGAGCGCTTGATGCAAGAGCGGGAAAGGATACTCAAAATCCTTTTTGATAAACATAATCAAGGAGTGTTACAACCCAGTCCTGATAGAGATACACAGGAATAAAATGAACAACAATCTAAGGACCAAACCAATGACATAGTGGAAAGAAGCCATTCACAATGAAGTAAAAAGAATATAAACTATAATGAGGCTGAGTCTAGTAATGTGTCAGAACAACAAGAAATTAAGAAACAAAAAGTGGATTTACAAGGTGAGTTATGAAATATTAAACCACCTATGTTTGATGGAGAAGTGAAAGAGGTGGCAGAAGCTTGGTTGATTAATATGAAAAAATAATTTCAAGTTTATGAGTACAATAAAAATATTAAAGCCGGGTTGGCCATATATCAATTGAGAGAAAAGGCTACCGTGTGGTGGGAGGAAGTCAAGAATGTCAATAACATTGAAGACTAGTACGTGACATGGGATGAGTTTCGGTAATAATTTAAGGAAAAATATCTAAAAGAACATTTATATGATGAAAAATCCATAGAATTCCATGATTTGAGATTGGGTCAAATGACAATGGATGAATACATAACAAAGTTCACTTCTTTATTGAGATACATTCC
The DNA here is from genome assembly GCA_034641835.2 of Pinus albicaulis. Classification (NCBI taxonomy): domain Eukaryota; kingdom Viridiplantae; phylum Streptophyta; class Pinopsida; order Pinales; family Pinaceae; genus Pinus; species Pinus albicaulis. The sequence goes on from CM076575.1 coordinate 1,227,538,862, forward strand.
TTATTTAAGAGATGAAAAGGCTAAGGTTCAGAGGTTATTAAGTAGTTTCCAACCCACATGAAAGAACGAACTGAGTTCGTAAATTCAAGGAAAATGGATGAAGTGATTAGAAAATCGAGAATGTGTTACCAACAGTCTAAGGCAAAAGGAGAAATAGGCAAAAATTGGCATCCAAGAAAAGGGCAGAAAAGTAGTTCAAATTTCAAAAATGCTAGGACCAATAAATTTAAGAATTCTACAAGGAATTTAGTGAGCACAAAGTTTAGAAGAAACCACCAAAGAACTCAATGGCCTACGAAAGAAAAGCCTACATAGGCTTCCAGTAAACCTGAACAAGGACAAAACCAGAAACCACCTCTATAGTGTTGGGGGTGTGGCGAGGCTCATTACTATAAAAGTTGTCCACAACGATGAAGAAGTGAAACAATATCTAACCTACAAGAAGCCTCTATGGTGGGAGATGTGGCACAAAATATACCCAGAATAAATGCAACTTTGGAGGATTGACAGGCGGATTATCAAGCAACAATGATATAACTAGAAGGTAAGTTACTTTCACAACCTGTTTCTATTTTGGTTGACCCAGGTGCCAGTTTAAGTTATGCAAACCCCAGAATAGTAGAAATATATAAATTACAAAGTCAAAAGTTCAAAAATATCTGGCTAGTATAGCTAGCCACTGGGGAAAAAATAAAATTTTGTGCCAAAATTCCAAACTATACACTGGAAATTGGAAACCAACAGTTAAATGTGGATCTAAATGTACTTCCTTTGGGATCCTATGATGTACTACAGGGCATGGATTGGTTGGAGAGACACTGGACACTGGTATATTATGAAGAGAATATTATATATTACAAAATTAATGATGGAAATCGTTAAGAGATAAAAGGAATCAAGAAACCCTTACAGTTGTGTCTTATCACAGCTTCTCAAATGAGTAAGTGTATTAGAAATGGATTTCAGATATATGTCATTCAGGTGGGTCTTTCTAATTCTAAGGAGAAGACCCATATGCTGGAATGCATACCAATAGCACAATATTTCATGGACGTGTTTCCAGAAGATGTACCAGGTTTACCTCCAAGAAGGGACATCGATTTCACTATTAAGTTGACGCCAGAAGCATCACCAATTTCAAGGACACCATTTCGAATGAGTGTACCAGAGCTAACTGAACTAAAAATGCAGTTGCAAGAGTTGTTGGATAAATAATATATTCGACCGAGTGTGTCCCCTTGGGGAGCACCGATGTTGTTTGTAAAGAAAAAGGATGGAACCATGTGAATGTGCATGGACTATAGACAACTCAATAAATTAACAATAAAAAATAAGTATATATTGCCACGAATTGATGACCTATTTGATCAGGTGAAGGGGGCAACTGTATTCTCGAAGATAGAATTAATATCTAGATATCACCAGATCCAAATTAAAGATGAAGATATCTACAAGACTGCTTTCCGTACCTGATATGGGGATTACGAGTTTGTGGTATTACCATTTGGTTTAACTAATGTGCCATCAACATTTATGAGGTTGATGCATGGCATATTCCACCCCTTTTTGGACAGATTTGTGCTGATATTCAATGGTGATATATTGATTTATTCAAAAATCATGGAAGAATAGAAGGATCACTTAAGGATAGCGTTGGGGATGTTAAGAAGAAATCAGTTGTACTCCAAGTTCAGTGAATGTGAATTTTTCAAAGAGTAGATACAGTATCTAGGCCATGTCATTTTAGCTGAAGGAATAGCAGTCGATCCATAGAAAATTAAAACTATTATGGAATGGTGAGTACGGTTCATTGAAGGATTCTCAAATATTTCCTTTCGAATTACATCTTTGTAGAAAAAGGGAAAAGCATTTAAATGGACCAGTGAGTTTTAGAATAGTTTTGAAAGGTTAAAATAGTTGTTGACCACAGCCCCGGTGTTGAGGGTAGCTGACCCCAAAAAAGAATATGAGTTCTGTATTGATGCTTGTACGGAAGGAGTTGGGGTAATTTTGTTGCAAGAAGGAAGAGTGTTTTCCTATGAATCGAGAAAATTAAAGGATCATGAACAATAATATTCTACCTATGATTTAGAGCTGACAGCAGTAGTGCATGCAGTTCAGGTATGGAGGCACTACTTGTTAGGAAAAATATTTGTGTTAAAAACCAATCATAGCAGCCTAACCATCTACTTTAAGAAAGCATATTTAAATGCTTGATAGGCAAGGTGGAATGCCTTCCTAAGAGAATTTGATTTTGATATACAACATGGGAAAGGCAAAGAAAATTATGTGGCAGATGCCTTAAGCAGAAAACTTCATTGTGTTTATGAACTTTTCTATAATCAAATCGAATGTGAATTTTTAGATTAGATAAAAGAGGAAGTCGAGAAGGATCCTGAATATCGATTTTTATGGCATCAAGTGGAGGAAACCAAAAGACAAGAAAAACCTTATGACTATGGAATTAGCAAGGATCAATTGTTAACCTTCAAAGGAAAGTTGTATATCCGAAATCGAATGAGTTTAAAAGAGTTGATAATGAATGAGTATCACCGCAGACCTATTTTACATGATTTAAGACCCATACAGAGAGTTGGAGTTCTACTAGTGTGTCGCCAAGTGTTGTAGTTCCTACAACCACCCTCAAAAATTTTCCTGTGCTTTGATTTTGGAGCCTTCCTTCTATCCACATCAGCTTATCCTTCCATTCTATCAAGTATTCATGTTATGTGAAAGGCCTATCATTTCATACAGCTCTTGTGATACCTTGTTTTGATCCTGATTTGATATTTTCAAACACAACCCATCTTCTACCTTGACCTTACAACATTGTCGATCTTCCCTTCCAAAATTACGCAATCTTGGAAGCAAGGCCAACCTTGAGGAATTGGATTACACATTATTGAGAGGTGGGTCAGCCTTGAGCTCAGGATTTGCGCAGAAGCTTCCCATGCCCTCAGAAATTATGCATTTCACTAAGCCAAGGAGTTGCCCAATCCTTGTGGTTGGGAATTGCACAATCCTTATTGGCAGCGTGAGGGACTAGTTCTCGAAAATAATAATAATAATAAACTCCTAGAAAATAGAGACTAGATTATTAGTTTCCCAAAGAGTGGAACAAGTTGTTATTTTTTAATATTCATCAAGTGTCGTTTTTTCCTTGTTTTTAGGCATGCATGTCATAAACCCTAAATAGCCTATATCTATAGAATATATGCCACTAGATCTCATTTACACATTTGATATTGAAGCTCTAGCTTTCCTGAGGACATCAAGGATCGTTCGGTGGAGTTTGCAGCACTTTTCTAAGTAAGTTTCTCTTTTATCATATTTGTCACTTTTTCTGTCCTTTTTTATCGTTTTGCTTATACGAGTGTTGTTTTCCTTTCTTATTTTCATAATTTCTAGAAAATTCAAAAGTGTCACATTAACTTTCTTGTTTTTCCCACTGGTGGTCGTCATTTAAGAGATTCCTTATGAATGCTTATTTTTTATTTTCATATTGATTTTTTGCACTTCATTTTCACTGATCTATATTTCCTTAGTCATATCTGCATTCTTACTTGTACTATCACTCAAGATGTGTCACTTTTTCACCCTCTTCCCAGGAATATTTTGCCATCACTTAGCCAATAGTTGTGATGTTCAAATATGCATTTCGCAACCCCATGGCTCAAGTCTCGTGCTTGGCCTTTGAGAATGCGCAATGAGCAGTTGCTAGATTTCCCAACTACACATTGCGCAGTTCCATGGCTCAAGCCTCACCCTTGGCCACTGATACTACGAATTTGCAATCTCTCCTTTAGCTTACCCACACTAAGACTGTGTATTACGCAGTATCAAGCCTAAATCCTCCCCCCTGAATGCTGAGACTCTGCAATGTGCAATTTATAAAGCCAATGTCTTCCCTCGACTCAGAATTTGTGCAATTTTCCCTCTTAGTTTTGTGGTTATTGCCCAAATCTTGCTTTGTGAGTTAATTTGCTTGAGCTAATTTATGTTTTCCATGATCAAATTTCTCTCTTACAGGTACTAAATTTTTTTATGACTTCACTTGATCAGTTACTGTCAACATGGATCCCAAGAGAACTATCTCAAAGGACACCATAGAAAGCAACACCTGAAAGGCAGTTGAGAGTTCTCCAGTGAAATTTCCAGTTTACTCAAACGTCACTCAAGAAATCAAATATTCATAGAGAAAGAGTCAGACATTACATGGCAGAAGTTGAATGAGGTATTGCCAAAAAATACCTTCAAGAATATCTTGAAGACTAACAAGTGTATGTCAATGTCCAGAGGTTAGGGTTACACAAGATTACATGTAGGTACCCGATTTTCCCATGTGTATACATTTTCAAATGGATATTGTCACATAAAAATAGTAAGACCATGACTCTCAGTAATTCCAGTGGACAAAGGATTTCTTCTTTCATGACACATGATTATCAACCAACAACTTGTGACCCATTCATTCACGAAACCCAAAGGTTTTTTTAATTGCAAACTCATGTGATGTTCCAAGGAAATTCATTGACTCATTCATGGGGTGGTTTAATTCATTCCAAAGCTTCATGTGGGTTTGGATTTCCAGCTGAATTCCTGATCTGAAAATCATCGTGGTCTAAACTATTTAAAGTTTTTCATTAGAAATTGAGTTTCTTCTCTGTGATCTAGTGTCCAAGTAGATCATCAGAATGATAAAATACTAAGAAGATACAATATATTCCAATACCATATGATCATAAAGCATCATGAAATCGAGTATACACTATGAGAAAAAGAAATGGTACCTTCCTCCTCGTAGTTTGGGGACGGATTTTGAGTTTGTATAAGAATCCTCTCACTCCACTCAAGTGATCTTCTTCATCCACTCTCGATATCAACGCCTACATAAAATCACGAACGCTCATGGAAGACAAGATATCTTCCTCATAATTTCGTTAGAGAAACAATGGTATAAGCTAATCACAATATTTTCTAAAGCATAAGTATGTAAGGGAGAGAAAATATATCTTCATTAATCACATAAAATAATACATTTCTTTATACATTCGCTTTTACATCTCCTCTGCATGATCTGACATATTTTCCCTACTAGACCCAAGGAATGAGCATGAAAATCACTTACATAAGTCTAAGACCTCACAAAACCTCCACATGGAACCAAAATGGTAGCATGCGATCAAGATCTCAGCTCATCAAAATTCTGACTCTCCAAAACTGAAAACTCAAAAACTAGCTTGACCCTCTGAAATGATCCAATTTAAATAGGTAGAAGATAGGTCATAGGAGGATGAATATAGATGCTCAGGATGTCAAGAAATTACATAAGATTCTAATTGATGAGTCCTAGCTAGCTCAAATAGGTAAGGAATCGAACTAATCTCCTAGTGACTAAGTCATTTTGGACCATCCCCTTGGTTGTGGGCACATAAAGGAAAAAATAGGGCCCTAGCCACAGGCACAAGAAGGTCTAGTAGTGACTATAGGCCTTTGGCGGCAGGCATAAGCCTGCCTGCCTATAGTTAAAGGTCAAAATGGCTCAAAAAGTCACCCCCTGTCAGGAAAAATTAATCTGACCATGAGGGCTAAGGGTGAGTGATCCAAGGGTGGAGAAATAGGCTGATAACATATGCCCCCTAATGTATGAGGTCAAAATGAGAAGTTGATGGCTGAAATACATTATGATAAAACCTAGAGGTAAAAATTATAGTGGGGAAACAAATCCAAGGATGTGGATCGGAAGACACTAGATCGAATGTCTCAATTGTGCTGATAACATCCCCAAGGTAGGCATACCCATGCTCGGTCATAAGATAATACTAAACATGTCTGCCAAAACATACACTACAGATCCATGACCTAAAGTGCTAGAACATGGCCACGACAGACATACATAGTGGATCCATGTGACTCAATGAAAATACCATAGCCACTAAGAAATACAATCGTGGATCAATTGCACAGTATATATCAGTAGGAATATGGACAGATGAAAAATAGAGAAGTGCCCCATATAGCCCTCAAGGTACATAAATGATACATAACTCCAATGCAGCTTGGGAAGGGTGACTTATAAGAGTGATATGTCCCTAACCCAGGGTCTTCGACATAACCTGGATGGTACGAATCTACACATGCAAATATATGAGATGAAGTTGAGCAAGGTAGAAACCACCTAATTACCATCCAATGAGGTAAACTAGTAACAAACATGAGGGAATTTGCCAATGAGAAAAATGGACCCCAAGGTACCTAGTAGAGTCCACTAATTGTGAATAAATGAGTTGATGTCAAATACCAATGAACTCAACAAATCAGGAGCCAATGATGTGAACCCACTTTCGATCTCGAGGAATACTTCCACTAATGTTTGCAAGCTCCAAGGTACTACCGGTTCCTAGATTAAGCTATTGGATAATGAGCTGAAGTCGACAAGAAAAAACAAAAAGAGTCTCACACACACACCACCTGACACAGTGAAGTGAAAAACAACCCTTACACAAGCTAATAGAGGCCTAAGCAGATTTATATTTCAAAAATCGTTGAAACTAATCCAAGATCGGTTCAGGGAGGGATGACTTAAAAGGCTAAAGCTCTTAAGAGGATTCGCCAGTTCTGTTGTCAAGATAAATCCCCTCTGTGGATAAAGGTGATCTCTTTATCCCTAGAGTGGGTCTAGCAACATGATATTCTTTCTAACATAAGCACTCTTAACTAATGCTTACAATGCAAAGAGGAAAGAGACATTAATACCCTTTTCCAATTGCTTCCTTTGATTCGTTAATGGTGACCTTGATCCACAATCCTTGTAGGCCCTCTTCCTGCTATTGATGGCACACAAATACTTGTGGATGATCAGGAGACAACAAAAAACGTGATGCAATATATAATAAATGTAAACACTAACTATCTAGTAGATCAAGGAGTAACAAAATATTTTCATAATCATGTAGACAAATATAGAAATTAAACATCAGATGTTATTATTGATAAATTACAAAAGGAGAGCTTACAACCAGGCCTTGATGTTGGAGGCATCCTTAGGTGAAAATCTGAGTCCTTCACCTAGCTCAAAAGCATTCCTTCTCCTATGCACTTAGGCTTAATCAGGATGCTAACATGCAAAGGGATGAGAGTTTAGAAGAGTCTGAAAATGATCAACCAAGCTCTAAACTTGGGGGAATGAGGGATTTGAATTTATAGCAAGGAGAAGGAGGTTCAGAGCCCATAAAAGGATGAGGAAGGCCCAATTTCTAAGGGATGACCCCCCATGGATGAGATAAAGGCTCTAAAATAAGAGAGATCGACCTTATCATCTATGTTCAATAACCAACTTGTTACCCTTGAGATTCTAGAGGTCAAATATTCACCTCCATTTTAGGAAGCACTTCCAGAGAGGGGATCAACGTGGTTTTCCAAGAAATTAGGGCACCGACAGTGCTAGGCAAAAACTGGGAAAAGGACATCAACACGGTCAAGGCACTAGGAAGGGTGTTGACCCAGGAAACAAGGACTTTTACGAAGTTTTTTCAGTAATCTTTCAAGGAAGTCTTATTTGGATATTAAAGGGGATATGTTATCATATTTATTGATAATGGAAACATTGCACAGGATTCATCACAGGGAATTTTAGGATTAGAGATGGGAAAATGAGCACGGTGACAAATTATTGTTTAACAATTTTCCTTATCGGTATCATCATCATTCTCTATATCATCTTCCGTAACATGCTATTCTACATTTGGTTCGACTTCTTCAAGTTCTTCATCCAACACAACGTCAATATCATCTAGTTCATCCAAATTAACATTGTCTCGCTTAACATATCCTTGAACATCTTTGAAATATTCATATGACACATGAACCCTCTACTCATCTACATCATATTATTATTTAATTTCATCTTCTTCTGATACATTATACTTTAATAGCCTTCCTCTTGGATGATATCTAACAACATATGACCGACCCTCTTTACATGGAACCTATACGTAAAATGCCTATTCACAATGGGTTATAAGAACATAGGGGTCTTATCCTGGCTCAAATTTTATTGTATCAACCATGGTAAATCTCTTAGCATGCTCAATAATAGCTATATCAGGGTCACATTCATGGATTCGTAGCCTAAACCATTTGACATTGAACACAAATAATTTGAAGGATTTAAAGTCTTACTCAATTATTTCATGTAGTTACCCATAGTATCGATTTTCAGAGACTTATGGATGTTTGTAACCTATAGAGGAATCATTGATAACCTGAAATATTGCAGTTATCCCACTATCATAATTTTTCATCTTTTCATCCAACCTTTTCATGCAAAACTTTTGGCCATCACACCACATTTTGTTGTGGTGTTTCAACTGCAATATGTCAAACACATAAAAAATGAATTATCAGTTAATAACCATATTTATACTTGGAAATTTTGTAAATTAAGAAAAAAACACACCATATGCATCAATATAATTATAAAAAAAAAAACTAAGTAGTATGGGTGAATATGCTTGCTTGATGATATTCTAAACCATATGCTAAATTAATTTCCCTCTTTGTAAGATTGGTATTTCCAATATGTTGAACTTATGTAACCAACGTATACACACTATACCATGATAACCTACCATTATTATCTTATTTTCAGCATTCAATCTATACCTTCATCCAATCAAGATTTTTCACAATGTTTAAATTTATTGTGCCCCACTCTTGACCGATTGTATTAAAATAAAAAAATTCACACACACACACACACACACACACACACACACATATATATAATTAGTTACCATTTTATACCTTCATAATAATGGATTATGCAAGACGACTAAAAATTAAATAATATATACATAAATATAAAAAATTCAATTGTATTATAAATCTCCACTATCTACTTACATCTTGTTTTTCTCATTTTACCTTTCCCCAATTGGTGGCCCCATTCAAATTTGTTCATGGATTTGACATCCCAAATGTGACATAATACATTTATACTTCTTCCTATTGTAGGACTATATTGACACACTTAAACCATGGTTTCATATAACATGTATTCCTCTACCATATAACCCTCAGGTCATGCTCTTTGTTTGACCAAAGCCTTCGGTGATTTCAAGTGCCTCTCAACAATCCACATTGATCTTGTGTGTATAGGCCCACACTTTTTAATATCCTTGACTTAGTGTATGAGGTAGTGTTCTTGTACATTGAAAAATATTGGAGGTAGATACTTTTTCATTTCACACAATAGACGAGAAATTTGTTTCATCCAATACTATATATATTCTTTATTGATTTTTTTAGATGACAACCATCTACAAATGAAACAAGAAAATCATAGGTTTCAACAAAAAAATAATATAATACATGATGACAAGAAAAACACATGCAATGGAAATATTTGACACAACAACTTATTGAACAAATTATACTTTTCACATAAATCTCCACTTACCTCATGTATTTGGCAAGATCATATATAACTTGTTTGAAAATGTTGTCAAATTTTTCTTGGAGAGATAAAGGTAAAACATACTATAACAAAAATAATGGTCGATCATTATTTTTGCCCAAATTAGTAGAAAAAAAAAACACTACTTAAAAATAAATTTCACTAATGTATAAAATATGTATACACCAAAATAATTACCTTAATGAACATATTCCACCTGTATGAGTTTTCATTTACCAACGACTTTCATAGGGATAATTTTTATGTTTGGAAATTTAAGCTTTTCAATAACCTCTTTAACATCCTCTTGTTTCTATTTTCATGAGAATAATCATGAGAAAATTATTTGATCATCTCTATTTGCTCATTTGAATGAATCACACTTTCAATTACATGATTGACTCCAAAGATAATTTCATTACAAATCTTGAGAGAAAATTCTTGGTATATCGTTTCTTCAAAGATTTTCCATAAGGTCTATCTTACATTATTCCTTATATGCATTGTATCAAACAAATGGAAAATTTCTAGGAGCCCATAGTAGGGTAGTCTATTTAATTCCTCGGGAATAATTTTCATTCCTTGTGGAAGTGAGCTCTTATTAATGCCTTGATGACCTACAACATGAATTATAGCTAAATATATTATAACAACAATATACCATGTAAATTAGTACAATGAAGAAAATTCCATAAAAATATTAATAATCCAAACATATCATGTATATTATACATAGAAAATTTGATCCATACCTTGAGAGACTCTATTATATTTCAACTTCCATGCATGAGGTGTCATTTTATGTGGTCTTAATCCGATATCTTCTTTCCCATTGAAAATATATTTTTCGGTACTTCGTTACCTATGATGCTTAGAAAGGAAGTGCCTACACTCATCAAACACCTCCTTTCATAAGCTTATTGAACGACAATATTTCATCTTAGGACCACGAACTAGAAAAGAAAATTTACCCTTTGTTTGAAGACCTGCAAGAAATGGAATTTTTTTTATATCAATTATTTTAAGTATGTACAGTGAAGGTCGAATTATTTAAAAAACATGCTTGAAATTAAATTCATAAAATTAAACACTATTAAAGTGCAGGGTTACATTATAACATACCACAAAAATGTGTTAGCTCTGGGGGATCATGAATTTTCCACAAAATATTGCATGGAATTCAAATTCCCTTTGTGAAACTACTAGTATAGATATATCATACATAGTGACACCATTCCATAACTCCACTAACTCATCAATAAGAGCCTAAAGCCTCAACCTATATATATATATATATATATATATATATATATATATATATATATATATATATATATATATTTCCTGGTACTTACCTAATTGATCGAACATACAATACATAATTACGACATATATGAGTAAAAAATTAATACCTGGAACAATTATTATCAACATTATGTGATCCCTCTTTATTGAATTCCATGGAGGATTGTTATTATTGATAACAAAAATAGGCCACACCGATTAATTAGATCTAATCTCTCCAAATGGATTGATGTCGTCATCTACTAATGAAAGCCTAATATTACAAGGCTATGTTTTAAACTTTGGCCACCATTCCTCTATATTCCTAAATGTAGATCCATCTACAACCATTCGAAGAAAATCATCTTCACTTTTATTCATTGCATGATAATCCATAAGTTATGTTATTTCACCTAAACAATTGTCATAGACATGGAATTATGGGAATATAACGAAGAACCTTGAGGAACACCTTTTTTTTTTTAACTTTATCGGTTTGATATCTACTCCTATCACATTTTGGGAATTTTTCTTTCTATACATGTTATTTATAATAAAGAATATTTTCATTAGTACATACATGAATAGCTTGATAATCCATTCCAATATCTTTCATAATGGCATGCAAATCTCAATACGTACAAGGTAAAACATTTGATGATGGTAACAAAAAATCACCTAACAATCTATGACATAAAAAAACAGTAGTATAGTTAATGTATTAAACAATACTAATCACACATATTGCATCCAAATGCTACAAATTATTTAAACGATGATCAATGTAATATTATTAAAAAAAAAGGAAAAACTAATTGCTTTACCATATATATAATACTAAATGTCACAAAATATATTACGTACCTTTGGATTGGTGTCACACATGTGTTTGAAAAATCATTCACCACCGTAAAGTTGACCAACAGTAATACAACAGAGAGAAGAGATTTTTTTGAGCCTTCATAAAGAGATTTAATTTCCCTGTCAAGTAAATGTTTATAAAAAACACGACCATCATACTGGTTTCCATCATCATCCATTCCAACATTATTAAATGTCTCCTAGATCAATCTATTTGTGCCATCTTCTTCAACTGTGTTATCAACATCATTACCATCATAGTATCACTAGCTTTATCTTCAATATTTGCTCCATATTGTTGAAGAGGAAATTGTACTACAACCACCTCTTCCTCATTGAGCAATGCCATAGGGAACCTATACTATAAAATTGCAATAAATAAAGTAATATTAGTATATATAGAAAATAATTAGACATTGATACAAATGTTTACAAATCTAATATAGGAAAACAAAGACAAAGACAACATAGGTGAAATCGAGGAACAAATACAACTAATCAATGATGGTGCTTGTGCAATTTATGAAGATTATACTTAAGAATATGTTGAAAAAATCTAGGAAAGATGTTAAGTTTATTGAAATGTAGGTAGAGAGAAACTTTCTAAGATATATAGTCACAACCATAATAGAAAAAATATTGATATTTTTTTGTATCCATAACTATAATGGAATATTCTTTCTTGATTTCACTTAGAGACCAAAAATTTTAAGAGGATGGGTGAGAAGCCATGAGGTTGGTGTTGGCCCTTGTTTTTGATCTCTTTTTGTTTAGGAAATACACTTTATTTTGCCACATTATCCATATATCTACCATAATATTAACCTTACATTGACCCAAATATGCATATATAGGTATTTAATTTATGTTTTTCAATTATTAGATGTTTTTGTAAAAAATGGAATTTAAGTGCATTTTTTGGACAGCAGCAGAAATTCTCGTAATAGCATTATGGTTTTCATATGTGCATGACACTTGGGCTCGAGATGGATATGTTTCTAGAAAGCACGGGAACTAGGAGTAAGAGTACACCTATTGGCACAATCAGATTCATCTTTAATAGGCCTAGTCAAAGGTGGTCAAACAAGACCAGTCTTTATGGAAGATCACTAGAATCTAGGTCAAAACTCTTATTTTGTGGGATTTTCTAGATTATGATGGATATGATAAATTAATTTGACCTGATGTGATAGGATAAGGATAGTTATTATTACTTGAGATATTTTAGATGATTTTGTTAGATATTTCATCTATTTAAGCCTCACACTTTGAAGGCTTTGACAATGAAACTTGTATGCCTTATTATTATTATTTCTGAGACTTGGAGACATAATTGAATATCTGTTCTATCATATTTTTATGATGTTACATGATGGTTGATTTCTTGAAGTCTTAAGTAGCTGATTTTACCTTCAGTGTGTGAGGCAAAGGTGGAGGTCCCCCACACTGAGCTAAGTGCACTTCTTAGTTCATTTCATAGCTGCAATTTTTGAATTATTTTTCTTATGCTTGATTTGTTTATTTTCAAATATTTATGAATCTAATGATCATTCTTAAACTACATATGAAAGGACAAACAAGTGTTTAATTTAATCACTCTTTCTATCGACTCGAGATTTTCAGTTAGCATTCATCTTTACATGCTTTTACATGCTTATGTTTCATTTATTTATTTTCAAGTATTGGTGAATCTAATGATCATTCTTAAACTGCATATGAAAGGACAAACAAGTGTTTTAGTTAAGCACTCTTTCTATCGACTCGCTATTTTCCGTTAGAATTCATATTTACATGCCCTTACATGCTTTGATTGCTAATGGATATTAATTTTGTTTCTTTATGCATACAAAGAGAAAAACCAGTATTTAAGTTAAATACTTCTTCTATCTTATCAAGAGTTAAAAACTAAGATTGATACTTTCCTACTTTTCTGAATTCCTGTTTTCACAATAGCATTAATGATAAAATAAAATCAATGATGAATGACAACCAGAACCTCTTTTAGTGAAGAACCTCTTCAATCGTTATTTCATGTATCTTGATCTATTGTTTAGAAATTAATTAAGTTAGATTTATATTTGTAATATGCATTTCCCTAATCATCAATAAGCCATCTTCTGAATTGATCATAACTGAAACCCACATACCTTAGGGATGCTTCTAAGTTCACCAACCTGGATTGATAATAAATACTTGCGTTAGTTTACAACAGTAAATTGACCCAACATTTTGGTGTCGTTGCTAGGGAAGCATATTTCAAAAATGGTCAAAATAGGAAGAAAAAAATTTTTAAAACAAAAAAACAATATAAAATCACCAAACACAATAAAAACATAGTTTTTATTTCAAGTAATGTTTTCTTATGCCTAGAAATAGAAATAAAAAAGGTAGAATTGTGAAACAAAACCCCCCATCAACACATTCATCCACAGGATTAAGAACACTGGTTGCTGGAAAACCTACTATAGAAGAGCTAGAGGTGAAACAGAGATCAGGACAGAGATTAACTTTAGTTGAAAGAAAAATCTTGTTTGCCTTTGAGGTAAATAAAAATCAATCACCTAAGGAACCTCCTTCTACTTGGAAGAAAAAAGACACAACAAAACAAATTGTCGAACAAATAGAACAACATGTCCTTGAGGAAATCAAAGTAGTGGAAGAAATACAAAGTTAACCTATTGAAACACTACAAGTCTCTGAACATAAAATGGCTGAAGAAGGAGAAGGATCAATTAGAATAAACATGAATCTTGAACAAATATTAGAATATGAAATACAAAAAAGGGAATGTAAAATACAAAGAGAAGAAGAAAGAAGAATTGAAGCGGAAAGAAAGGAAAAAGAAGATAAAAGAGCAGAAGCACTTCAAAGAATAGAAGAAGAAGTGAGAAGAGAAAACCAAAATCGAAGAACACAAGAAAATGAGCAAGAAGTTAATAATGACCAGGAGACTACTTTTGGCTTTCCTATTTTAGATGCAAGAGAAATACTAGGGGAAGAAATAAAAATGAAAAATATTCCACCATCTGCATTGCCTAATTTCTATGGAATGTAAACGGAAGATCCTGATGCATTCATGTTTGAGTTTGACATCTTGTGTAGAACATATGGATATACTGATGATACACATAAAATTTGACCTTTTCCTGCTACTTTAAAAGCTGTAGCCTTGAAATGGTTTATGGGATTAGGAGAACACATGATAGCTTCTTGGGAAGACATGAAGAAAATATTTCTTAAAAAGTATCAAGCTTAGTGCAGGGCTAAAGACTCGAAAGAAGATATTTTTAGAATGTCCCAACTGGAAGATGAAATTTTGGAGGAATATTTGGAAAGATTTCTTTAAGCCTTACAAAAATCCAAACATCATTCTCTTAGTTCTGATACCATCTACACTATTTTTCTAAAGGGTATTAGAGATGAGTATTTAGATATTCTTAATGTAATGGGAAAAGGATATATTTCTAATTTACCATTTGAAGAAATTTCTGAATTATGTCAAAAATACTCTAGGGGAAGAGCTAAGAGTGGGAAAAAATATATTTCATCAAAATCTTCCAAATCTGCAGCAAGTGTAGTAACAAGAGCAGAGATAGGAAGCCTGCTAGAAAAATTTAAGAAAAATATCTTGAGCACTTTGGGTACACAAGTATATGTTATGAAAGATAAGAAGAGAAAAGAAGAGCAAGATGAAGTCTTAGCAATTTTCTATCCAAAGTGTAGACAAAAACATCCACTCAGGGAATGTCCTTTGCAGAATATACAAGTATGTGGAATATGCACAGAAAATCTCACAACAGAAAAATGTCCAAAGTTAAATGAATTACAAGGGGAAGAAGTATAGGGAGTAGCTTTTCTCTACTATATGGCACCAAGGAGACCTTGGCAGCCAAGAATGCCTCAACAGTTCCCTCAAAAAAATCCTAAAATTTTCAATATCCTCAAAGCACATGGAATACACCGATGCCATGGTCGGCTTGGCCACCAAAACCATATAAAAATCAACCTTCACAAGGTTGGAGGGGATATGGTTATGGAAACTAGCCACCACAGCAAATGTATACCCAACAGTATCAATATCAACAACCATACCCTCCACAATCATTTCCTCAATATCAAAAATTTTAGCAACAACAAGAAATGTCATATCCAACTCAAAATTCACCAATGTTAACTCAATCGTAGCAAATTTAGCTGCTAACTAACCAAAAACCTCCAAAACCAACAAAATTACCATCTCATCCAGTGGCTAATCGAAGCAACAAGGTGGATAGACCAGCATATCATGTGGAAGAGGCAACATATTATCCTACTTATTCAATTATTCCTGTACAATATGTCCACCTAAGGTTTGGAAAGGTGTTACAAAAATATTCTCCTCCAATAATTGAAGAACAAATGGAACAAGGAGAACAAATTGAACAACCTCAACCAGAAAAAAAAAAATTCATAAGAGTAAAACTATCATGACACAAGCTCCATCCAAAGAGATTAATACAATAGAATATTCCAATATCTCTTCCTGAATTTAGCATTTTGGATGAATTAAAAAATGCATATTTTAAAATTCCTTTATTACAGGCAATCAAAGACATTCCTACATATGAAAAAACAATAAAGGAATTATGCATTAAAAAATCTGGCCGAAGAAATAAGGATCCACCAACAATCCAGGTAATTGGAAGTCTTCCAAGTCTCATGTCTACAAATATAGCCATTAAAAAATATGTTGATCCTGCAATTCATATGGTTACTATTTTGATTAAAACATTTTTAGTGCCAAACACTTTAATGGACTTGGGAGCAGATATCAATGTTATGACAATAGAGACTATGAAACATTTGAATCCGAGCAACATTAGACCAACTTCTGCAGTCTTAGAACTTGCAGACAGAATTTGTTCCAGAAGTTATACTAGAAGATATCATTGTCTCACTGGATTCATGGGATTATCCTGTAGACTTCTTGATTTTGAAGCCAAAAACAACTTGGGAGGGCATCCCTTAATTTTAGGCCAGCCATGGTTTTCTACTGCAGATGCTTACATTGGATGCAGGTCAGGAAGTATGATTATTTCACATAGATAAAAACATGTTACGTTATATCCTCCTACTCAATCTCCTTCTCTATTATCATTACGTGATGAAAAATAACAACAAAATTGTCAACCTGTTCTTAGCCTTAATCAAGTTTACAATTTTAGAGAGGAGGAAGAAAATGAGGACTTATTAGATATATTCATCTCAGACTCAGATCTTTCAGAGTAGCTTAGGATAACTCAATATGAATCTGCTAGTTATCTTTTAAATGAATGTTTTTAGGAAAATTTCACAATACAATCATTGCAAAATACATTTGAAAGCATTTTTCCTGTAAATTGAATTACCAATTCAAATAGAAAAATAATTGAAATCAGTTCGGAAAGACATTTGAATATTGGTAACAAATTACAATCATCACAAGAGGAAAAGCTAATAACATTATTGCAAAAATATTCAAAATATTTTTCCTGGGACTATAAAGACATTCTAGGAATTCATCCAAAAACATGCATCCATCACATTTACACTGAAAATGAAATAAAACCTAGTAGGAAACCACAGAGACGAATGACTCTCGTGATGAAGGAAACAATGAAAGAAGAATTACAAAAACTATTACAAGTCAGATTTATCTATCCTATTTCAGATAGTCAATGGGTTTCACCCTTAGTTTTGGTGCCTAAGAAAAATGAGAAATGGAGAATTTCTGTGGATTACAGAGAGCTTAACAAAGCTACATTAAAATATCATTTTCCTTTACCATTTATTGATCAAGTGTTAGATTCATTATTTGGAAAGAAAGTTTTCTCATTTTTGGATGGATTTAGTGGATATAATCAGATAAAAATAGCATTAGAAGATCAAGATAAGACAAAATTGACATGCCCCTGGGGAACATATGCATACAATGTATTACCTTTTGGTTTGTGTAATGCACATCCTACTTTTGAGAGAGCAGTTCCTGCTACTTTTGCTGATTTGATTCATGAGTGTGTGGAAGTTTACATGGATGATTTCACCATGTATGGTACAACATATGATGATTGTTTACAGAATCTTGAAAAAGTGTTAAAAAGATGCATTGAGACAAACCTGTCACTCAGTAATGAAAAATGTTTTATGATGTTAACTAAGGGGATAGTCTTGGGACACCATATCTCTTCTTCAGGGATTAAAGTGGATCCAACACAAATACAGGTCATTATGAATTTAAAAGCTCCTACAACACAAAAATAAGTTTGAATTTTCTTGGGTTATGCGGGCTACTATCGGATATTTATTGAAAATTTTAGTAAAATAGCTTTACCATGATTCAAGTTACTTGCAAAAGATATAAAATTCCAATGGAATGATAACTATCAACATGAATTTGAAAAATTAAAAGAGAAATTATCAATTGCACCCATTCTTTGATGACCTAATTGGTCTTTGCCATTTCACATTTCAACTAATGCATCCGATACAGCTATTGGAGCATCACTTGGACAAAAAGAGAATCAATTCAATTATGCTATATATTTCATTAGTAAAAACTTAACACCAACATAATTGAATTATAATATTACGGAAAAAGAAATGTTAGTTGTTATACATGCAGTAAATAAATTTCGACATTACCTAACAGGTTATCAAGTTTATATTGACACGGATCATTCTGCTATAAAATATTTAATGAATAAATCAATTACAAATGGTAGAATAACTCAGTGGCTGCTATTAATGAAAGAGTTTAATATTAATGTAAAATATCAACCAGGAAAAGATAACCAAGTTGTTGAATTTCTGTCAAGATTAAATACACCTTGTGATCCAAATCCAGTATCACAAAAATTCCCAGATGAACATCTATTCGCTATAAATGTCAAAATTCCTTGGTTTGCAGATATAGCTAACTATTTATCATCTGATATCCTACCACCTCACTACACAAACAACAGAAATGAAGACTAATTAGAGAAAGTGCTAGGTATAGTTGGGTCAATGGAGATCTATTCTATACTGGTGTTGATTTAATCATTAGAAAATGTGTAAGAGAGGATGAAATAATTAAAATTTTGAAAGCTTGTCATGATGAACCATGTGGTGGTCATTTTGCAGATAAAAGGACAACATACAGAGTGTTGAAGCTTGGCTAATACTGGCCATCCATCTTCAAGGACTCCAGGAATTGTGTCAAAAGATGTGACAGATGCCAAATAATTGGTAGACGAGTGGCATCAGATGAAATTCCATTAAAGCAAAAAGTACTTATTGAACCATTTAAACAGTGGGCTTTAGATTTTGTGGGATCAATCAAATCTCCACCCAATGGAAAAAGATGCATTCTTGTATGTACAGATTATGTGACTAAATGGGCAGAGGTTAAGGCAGTAGCACGGGAAATAGAAGAAATTGTTATGACTTTTCTGTTTGAAGAGATATTTGTGAGATATGGAGTTCCGAGACAAATAGTAACTGACCAAGGTGCACAATTCACTTCAAAACTTGTTCATGATTGTTAGTATGAATCTTAATCGCAAGTGTACAAAAAAATACCACTTTATCTATGCATAAAAAATAGCCCTAATAGCAAAGATGGTTGCCAATATCTTTAGATCTGCAATTAGTTGACCAAGATAAATGCTACAAAAATCTAGATCTATGCATTAAAAGACATTAAGCAGTAAATAAAAATAAGAGTTGCTCCATGCATCCAATAGACAAGACAAGAATATGTTGAATGAATTTTGTATTAATGGCACCTGGGAGGAAAACATAAAAGGAAGTTACAAGTTCTCCTCAATGTGATGGGTTCTTGTAAGTCCTCAGCACTTCAGATCTAAAATTCCTCTCTCTGATTGTGTAGAAAACCCAGACAAAAATGGAACTCAAAGTGAGCTCAAAAGAAAAAATATAGAAAAATATGACAATGATGGTGGATCAAAGTCAAACCAAAAGTATAGATTCAGAGTGATCTTTAGGCAACAAAAGGTAGTGAATGCATGGAAAAACCATTCTATTTATAACAAAATATTGAGTTAGTCCAGTTATTGGTGCATAGTTAAAATATTATTAACCAAAACAAGATCCAACTTTTATGGAGTATTTTATTATATTTTTTGGAGGGAAAAAGAATTTGACTTGGGTCAAATCCATTTATTTGTAAATAATAAATAAATAAACGATTTATTTATTATTTTAAGGATGTGGTGGAGTAATAATCAAATAAATAATGATTTATTTAATTATTTAAGAGTGATTTAGTGAAATCTAACAAGGAATATTATTTAAATAAGGTTTAAATAATTATTCCTAGAAAATAATAAGATAAATAATAATTTATCTAAAATTTCCCTGTTTTGGGTTAAATATGACCAGGAATATTAATTAAACTGTTGTTTAACTAATTATTCCTTGAGGAAAATAAAAAAAATGTGGATCTATTTAATATTTCCTCATGGGGTTTCCTATTTACACCATAAAAAACTTAATAAAGGTGGTTTACTAAGTTATTTTTCATAGTGAAAGAAATTTTACTTAGGGTAAAATTGGTCTTACACGGTGTACTTAGGTCCATCTAATAGTAACATGTTAGATGACCAAAAAATGGTGTAACATATTGCCCCCCAGCATGCGAGCGTTAGGAGATAATTGTATGACAGAAGTACACTGTAAGAACCGAATCATTAGACACTAAAGGGGAAGTTAAAGAGAGAGAAATAAAAGGTAGACCGAAGCGCTAAAGGACTAGACCCTAAGGAGGCGAGACTTACAGGTGCAACAAGTATCTTTTATGAGTGATTACCTGTGCTATAGGCGGTGGGCGAGGCATACCTATACTCGTCGAGACAAATTACAAAGAATAATGCGTCTAGTAAACAAGGGATTGAACAATATAGTACATGCTGGCATAAACATGAGCTAGGTAAAAACATGATAATGAATCCCACATATATATTGTGCCTGGGATAACAGCCAAGACTTATATAATAATATCTGAGTACATGAGATACAAATACAACCCAAATGCCCCTATAAACAGGAAAAGGCTCTGAAAATATGACTGATACATGCGAACAAAAAGGCGCTGCAAGCGGCTGAGGCCGACATGATAAAATATATGGAGCTGCATCAAAGGCTGTAATGAAGAGGTCATCCGAGCGTGTGGGGGGCTACCTATAGGGCCACCCCCTCATGAGGGTTGAAAACATCTCACACACACCTGGGAATTGCCGGTATCAGCTGCTGCATCACTGAACCATCAATTATATGGATCTTGATCATGCTAAAAGGAGTTGGAGCCGAGAAAAAATCAAGTCAAAGGGCAATAAGGAGTCCCTTTTCCTGATCCGACTCATTGGACAAGAGTGGAAGCTAGAACCAAGGTATACCAGCCTCTAGACCTATCTTCTGGAATGAATGATCTGATGTCGACAGAAGGAGGTCCGCCATAGGTGAGGCAATAAAGGATCCTCAACTAAGGCACGGGAGAAAATAATAGAGCGGCTGACAAACTGACACCAGGGATGATGATGAAATCGTGGGTACTGAGTAGCAGACGAACGACTTCCCTTGTTAGAGCATAAAGGGCATGGATGACCTAACAACAACTGACACAATATCATGAGGGATAGGGGAAAATAGGACTAAAGGCTGTAATGTGTGACGCAAGAGAGGTACCAAGGTAATGAAGGATGGAGGACTATAGCGGGATACAAAGGGATTTAGGATAGACTCCATGAATGCGATGATGACTCAACTCGAATGCTCTAAACAAGGGTGACTCGATGATGCACCCACACAGAAAAGATCCATTGGGGACCATAAATTCATGAGTACAAGATGGTTAATCACGACAAAAATCGACACGAGCATGGACAAGTATGGAGGCAAAGTGGTGCCCCAAGTACAAGTGTTGCAAGTGAAGAAATTCAATTTTGAGGAGTGGTGAAGTCACACTTCTTGGACAAAATGTGTCCTGGTGAATTATCAAATGATGAAAAACTAACAGATACCCATTTGAGGGTTCGGTGAGAGCTTTCCAACAGTACAGACGGTTTGTCAAACTGAGCTATGGTTTAGCCATAGCAGGTGAAAGAAAAAACAAGGGTTTCTCTTTTAATAAGGCATTTTCCCTCCAAATTCACTCATTTGCAAGTGTAGTTGTGGTGAATGTAGAGAGGAGAGAAGGCCCTAAATCTTGACAAACCGACCATTGGAATCAATATCCGTCAGTTGCAGGTAATAGGCCTAACCCTACTCTTTCATTTCAGTGGATTGAAAGTTCAGTTTAGGTGCCTAGAGCTCATGAACAGGCTAGGTCGCACTTTTTGGGGTCTTTTTTGCGACCTGGGTAGTAGATATGGGGCAGAAAACTGCGACCTATCCCAAGAAATGACCTGAAAAGTGCGACCTATTAGAGAAAGG
This sequence comes from Pinus albicaulis, assembly GCA_034641835.2. Taxonomy (NCBI): domain Eukaryota; kingdom Viridiplantae; phylum Streptophyta; class Pinopsida; order Pinales; family Pinaceae; genus Pinus; species Pinus albicaulis. The sequence goes on from CM076575.1 coordinate 1,227,560,913, forward strand.
GGGTTTCACTGCCGTTTTTTGCTAAGAGCTGGGGGTTTTATGGTTGAGGGGCATGGCTGCCCCCAAGCATGTTATGGTAATGTCAAAATGTATTTAGAAAAGGGGAATCTAAACACATTTTTATGATATGGTGCGCCATTTATTTTCGTTATGGTTATGAAGTTAGAGAAAGGGAATGGAGGATTATAAATCACTTTGATATTTCATATATGAAGAAAATGGACTTCAGTTTCTCAGTTGGCATACATGGTGTCACTATCCCAAAGAGAGGATTTGGAGATAATGAACTGGTGCTCTCCTAGAAAACCCATAGGTTGGTCAATAACAATGTCTAGGGGATTGGGTGTTCACTGATGCTAAGTGAAGAGATGATGGTGGGACAATCCTAGGTGGACTGAAATGGTGCAGACTCTATGTGAAATTACAATGGAAGAATAATGGTTACCTGAGTGACATGACAGTCACACTAGGAGAGTTGCATGAATTGCTAGATCCCAGAGCCTAGAAATACTAAGATGACTTACTTATCCAAACGTTAAGTTGTAGTCACATTGTTTCTGGCTGTGGGTCAGGCATGGTTAAATGTAGGGGGCCAGATAAAATTAGGGGGCCATGACTACTTCCATAATGTTGCTATCGTAATAGAAGATGGGGTGGCTGGTGGAAGAAAGACCACCTGACATGGTGAAGCTACCTGACTCATCATCATGAGAAGATAGGTTCACATGTGTGTTGTCACAAGGGGTGACAAAAAAGTAAGCAGATAAGGGATCTACCAATGTTGAGCCCAGTGTGATTGCTGAAGAGAGGTCAGGTGAAAAATCAGGGGAAGTCTCCAAGGGAACTTCCACTGAGGGTCTCATGGATGATGATAGGTAGAAAATGGTGGCCAAAGACTCCGTCATTTCGACATCGAGAGGGGAAATGTCAATGGGAGTAGGCAGATCCTTTGGTTCTAACGAAGAAGAACTTGCAAAAAAGTGAGAGGTTAACTTGTCATGCTTGGCCTTGAATTGGTAGAACGCTTCCAAAGAGGAACGATACTCTTCAAGGTGGGGACAGAGGTGTGTGTGTAGTGGCCATGGAAATCGCACAAAGCACAAGGGTTATTTGTGTGTAAGTATTTGATTTTTGGGACTGAATCAGGTATAGTGACATAGACCTCAGGGATATCAGACTCCAGAAACGTTTCATTAACCATGGACTTGAGGTGAGGTAACTCCGGACAAGTATGGGTGGCATGACCGACAACATCACACAAAGCACAATGGATAGTACGCTTTGGCAGCCAAGGAGGGGCAAGGTTTTTCAGGGCAACCTTGTCTTTGGTTGCCTTCTTGCTGGCTTTCCCCCGTTACCCGAAGTTGTCGCAACAAGAAGAGGTTCCTGTTGAGGTGGCTGAGGCACTATAACAGCTGGAGAATTCATAGGGATTGGTTTAACCGGGGTCAAAGAAAGATAAGGTTTGGGTTGACCAGGCAGGGTAGCGGCTGGGGGATCAAGGTACCAGACGGTAATCCCCAGGGTCAGGTTAGGAAGAGGGAGGGTAGCCATGATAGGTACTGTGTACACTCCACGAGGGGGAGCTAGGAACGATATTTTACTGGAGGGTTAATGGCCAGGTGGGACAACTCAAAGATGGTCAAGGCCTAGAGGAACCTTTCCAGGAGGGTAGAGAGGCTCATGGATACCAGCTATAGGTGAAGGGCTAGGAGGAAAAGGTCCAAAAGGCTAAATAGAAGGGCTAGGAGTAGGTTGCAGAGGGCAAGGTTGTTGACTAGCCGAAGCGGGATGCTTGAGGGAAGCCCGAGACAATTACATCATGCAAACATTCGATGAGATGGGATAAGAGATAGGAGGAGGAAGACTAGGGAATGTACCAAGGAAAAAGGAGTCTTTTTAGACTCCAGGTGAGACATTGGTCAAAGGATCAACGGTTTGCTTATTGGCCATCGAAGAGATGATGGACTTAGGAGAGGTCTGAGACTTCCGTTCGTAATATGTCAACTGGTCAATGGTGACTATATTTCCATTATGAGGGAAGGACATCTTGTAGTGAACCACATATGGGACAACAGACATTGCATAGGTGTAGCTATGACCTAGTAGAATGGTGTAATCTAAGGGGGCATTTATGAATTCTATGCCAATGTTAACAGTCTTGTCTGCAAGAGTAATAGGATAATTGCTGAATAAGCCAATGGGCTCGGAGGTGTGGCCATCCCATGCTCAAAGAGTGATCGTGGAAGGAGCCAACTCAGGTGATCCTAGTTTCTTCCAAACCTAAGCGGACATCACACAGGTGGATGCCCCCTCATCAATGATACACCGGGAAATTTTGGTGTTCTGGATCTTGACTGGGATTTAGAAAGCGACGAAAGCAAGAAGAGGAGGATGTTCTGACCGGTCAACATCGAAGACGATCAATCGATCATCTGAAGGATCTACAGTTCCCACGGAAGATAATAGAGCTTTTCATTATGAAGGGCACAACTAGAGGAGTTTCAGGGTTGAGATGGCAGCAAGAGATTGCGCAAAATAATATACTATGCTATACAAATGGGCAGCGTTTACAGAAGTAGTGTTTCGTCGTAATGGTCCCTTATGGATCTTGGAATGAACCTTTGCCTTAGGCTGAGGGATCTGAAAAGGACCATTAGGTGTCGAAAGAGGCTCTGTTGAACCTGAAGAAGGGGGCTCGATGACAGAAATAACAGGAGGCTTGTTGTACTGATGGGACTGAGTCTGAAGGTTGAGGTCTACGGTTATAGGTTGGTCAGATTTCATCATGAGAATCTGGTACTCGGAGGTACCAGATGGAATAGGTTTAGTGGCCACCTGACCTTCAGGTGGTTGGGTAGCCATGAATCCTTGCTGAGGGAAAGGATTGGTAAACACAATCGGCTGACTAGGCGTAGCACTGGGAGGGATAGAATGGGAGGCTTGTTGTCCTCGCAATGTTGCTTGAGACTCCCACATATGCCTCATCTGTGGTAAAATAGGAAAATCATGCGTGTAATGACCATAAACACCACAACAAGAACAAGGCTTGTTCATGCAAACAGGCCTGTCTTGCTTGGGCTGAGTGCCCTGTTGCTGGTTAGTAGTGTTAGGTGCATTATTTTAAGGATTAGGTCCATGATTACTAGGATTAGATTGATTTTGAGTGCCTTTCCTCTTCTTTTTGGAAGGAGGAGGATTAGTTTGCGCCTTCTTGTGCATACTTCTGCCCCTTGAGGGGCAATGGATGCTCTTGCGAGGTTGAGAAGGCAAGGGAGGTGGAGGTGCTAATCTTTGGAGGATCGGAGCACCAAGCTACGGATATAGATAATAAGGAGGTTTGATAACATTGTGGTAAATAGGAGGTTGGGCAAAAGGAGGAGGCATGCCATATCTGGATACATGCTACCCGGGAAGGGGATAAGTGCGGGGAGGTGTTGGCCCCTCCCACGAGGGAAAACCATAGCCTATGGGAGGGTGAGTGTATGGATGAGAGAGAGCTCCAATGATCGGTGGCATGAGATGCCCCTAGTGCATTAGCACCACCGAGGTCTAGGAAGATCGGGTAGAACGGTATAAACATAACTATATCAGAGCATAGATCGGGGTCATATTTTAACACAACTTGGTGAGCGGCTTCTTCGATTTGAGGGGAAATGTAATGCGACATCTTTTTCGATATCGGGGAAAGAGATCTAAGGAACCGGTCCATGTAGACATGGTCTACGAAGGTAGGGGAGCTTAGAAATGGGCTCTTTCTTCTCCGCCATTCCTGGACATGATCGGATAGGCGGGTCATAGAAGATTGACGGAAATAAGTCAAAAGTTCGGTACCGGTGTCATAACGAAGGGAAAGGCTGGAAATAAGACGAGAAAAACCCTAGGAAAGAGTCGCAAAGGTGGTATCGAGAGGATGAGGCCGATCAACATACCACTTAGAAGCTTCACCGAGTAAGCATACGTTGGAACAAGCGAAGACAGACATAGTCATCAATAATGGAGTTAGATGAACACCACATGCGGAAAGATCGAACATGATTTGTAGGATCTTCTCCGGCAAGGTCTTCAAACTTGGGGATGTCGGAAGGGAGCTTGGTCGGCATAGCGGGAAAACTAACATCATGGTGTATCGGGTTGTTGATCAAGCTGGTTAAAATCGGGAAGACTAAGGCACGCCATATAGGGGAGAAAGGGAGTAGTCGGGGGTAGTTCTTGTTGCGGTCCCACTAGTAGTATTCCCGGCATTAGGGATGGGGCTACCACAAGTGTTAGGTCCCGAACCGGACATGGTGAAGGTGACAGGGGGAACCAGGGGTAGAACGAAAGGGGAACCCAATGAACCCGAAGAGGAGTTGGAGTGCGGACTTGGTGGAGGAATAACTCGAATCTTATGCGGTGGAGTAAGTCTCCCTACCAGAAAAGCGAGGATGAAGGCCAAGAAGTCTCCGGGATAAATGCCTTTGTGGCGTAATGATGACGGCACAAACACGACACAAAGGGAAGAGAGACCAACAAGGGAGAGAGGTGTAGGATCAACTAATTACAATGTTGAAACAAGGGCGAGAGAGGTTTAGGATCAATTGATTTCAATGTTAAAGTCTTTGCTTGGCAGTGTTAACCAAGCTCTTCTTCACTTAGAGATACGTATGTAAAGTGTGTAAAATTTAATTTTTTAAAGCGAGACGTTTGTCGAGAAAAAAGAAAAAATTGTGTTTTATAATTGTAAATAAACCTATAGATAACGAGTATATGATACTTGAAATAATAGAAAATAAACGACTAACAATGCAATAATCTAAACCCAAGGAGGCGGGCCTCTCAACAAGTAGTACGTGGGTGGGAAAAAATTCTAGTCAAAACACACCAAAATAACCAATATGTCTAAGGTCGGGAGGGACAGGGATCTAAAGGTCATATCTGCTTTGGAAATAGGTGCGAGAAAAACAACAAACAATCGGAGGAAAAATTGTTGTAAATCGAGGTGGTGAAAGGCTATAATCGAAGGGAAACGGAGGGGACACTAGAGGAAAAACCCAAACAAAAACTAAAAAGGAGGTGTTTTGGATGGATAAATTTCGAATCCGAAGTGGATCCGAAGGTAAGGTCTCGAATCTAAAAAAAAGCAGTCGAACACTACGAAATTTCGGACAACCTTTGTAGCAGAAAGAAAAACTCTTCCATAAAAGGTGGAGGGTACTAAAGCTCTACGGGGCTAGGTTCCCACTTAGATGAGTAAAAACGAACAAGCATAGGTCCAAAAAGCTGGCGGAGATGGAGGTCGAGACAAACCCTAAACAGAGGCCCGGACAAACCCGAGAAAAAATTTCAAAAAAATCCGCAAAAAGTCCGAGGTCACGATTTCGACACTAATTTCGCGAGAGATCGCAATTTTAAGCATGTTTTACGATGCCCTGGATGTTCGAGGTCGCAATTTTTGGCCCAAAAAGTGTGATTTGTACTTACGGCACTCTCGGGAGCGAGTTCCGGCGAATGTGTCGTCTCGATCGTGCGTCGATGTCTATCACCTACCTAATAGGTCCCAAAACACACGGAAGATAGAATTTTTTAATGTTTTAGGGGTTTGATAGGTTAAAAAACAACATCAAGAAAAGAAAAAACAAGAAGCTAAAGAGAAATCCTACGGTTTTGAAGCAGTTGGATATGAAGGGATACGAAAAAAACAACTACAATCGTAATCGTAAACCCTATGTGGAGTCGCGAGTTGTTAGTATGAATCTTAATCGCAAGTGTACGAAAAAATACCACTTTAGGCGTGCATAACAAACATCCCTAACAACAAAGATGACGACCAATATATTTAGATTTGCAATTAGTTGACCAAGATAAATGCTGCAAAAATCTAGATCTATGCATTAAAGGACATTAAGCGATAGAAAATAAAAACAAGAGTTGCTCCATGCATCCAATAGACAAGACAAGAATATGTTAAATGAATTTTGTATTGTTGGCAATATGATACTGAGTGTTTTACTTGATGGCAACCTACTTGATAAAGTTGATGGCAACCTTTATTTGATGAAGTTGTTCTTGATGGAAACCTATTGAACTTGATGGAAACCTACTTGATGAGTTAAGGGAGATTGTTGGAAATATGATACGATGTATTGACTTTGATGAAGAAAAGGAATTCAAAATAATGTTGAAAAAGGTATGTCACAAGGCATACGTGGTTTTATTAAGGAGAAGTTGCGTGTGTACGCGTAAATTAACGTGCCAAGTCGCGTATGCCAATTTTGCGCTCTAATTTTATAAAACCGGGGGCATTACCATGGTATTGGCCCAAAGTATTGAGCGCTGATTATTTTTTTGATCCCATCCAGGAATACCATTGGAAGTGGTGTGGTTTTGGCTCATGGTGTTGTGACAAAGGCTAAATCTATTTAAGGAGAAGAAAATCATAGTGCAAGGTGAGGAGCAAGTGTTTGGGCTCTAATGAATACTTCACTACTGAAGTATATCTGCATGAAGTTGAACTACTTTGTTCTTAATTGATAGATACTGAATCTATGATGCACCTATGAATATGATGAAGGTTCAAGATCTCTAGATCTAGAAATGATGAATCTCTAGGATGATGCGAAAAGAAGTGATGAAGACTGGCACGAAAATCGATGAAGAAATTGAAAAAAAATCTGGGTAAGTTCATAGATGCGATCTGCCTTTCTACGCAAAGTTTATCTTTTATAGATATATCACGTAGGATTCGTTTCATTAAGCGCATGTATATGCGGATACGATGAAATAAAAGCGTGTATGGGCGGTTAGGGTTTTAAAGAAATTGCACGGATGTATACGGGAGTTCGTTTCATGAAAATCACGTGTGTACGCGGGTTTGATTAAATGAAAAGCGCGTATGGTATACGAACTAATGATTTCTCAAGGTTGAATGTGTGTGCATATCTATTCGATGTCGCAGGTTATCTACGATATTCTAGTTACGGTGGTTTCATTGTTCTGTTTGAAAGCATTGGGCGATGTATATTTGTTGATAAGTGAATATTTGAGTTGAAGCTATTTGATCCGAGTTTGAAAATTAATGAAACGTAGTGCTGCGATGGTCTCTGAGGGTCGAAGCCTTCGGTGAGGGGTAGTAGCTCCCTTCCGGTGGTAGCTGGTAAATGAGAGTAGGGGGTTGTAGCTCCCTTCGGAGAGAGAGGCTAGTAAATAAGAGCGGGGGGTTGTAGCTCCCTTCCGGAGAGAAATGCTGGTAAATGAGATAAGGTTGTAGCCTTCTACTGGTGGGTGCACAGCGTCTTTGGTATGAGTGCGTACTCGGTACATGGTTGTAAGAAGTTTGTTTATAATAAATATTGAAGGGTGAGACGACGACGGCGATGGTTTTCTCAGAGCTTGGGTTTCCACCTTAAATCCTGGTGTTCATGTGTGTTGCTTATGTGTGATGGTTTATTCTATTTTCTTGCACATGCTTACTGTAACATCGATGAATAAATGATGCAATGGTTTAAGAATCAAATTCATAATAAAAGCTCGAGCATCGCGAGTTTCCTTAAGGATATCCGCGTATATACGCTAGTTTTGTTCATGTAAAGTAGCGTATGGGTTTTGAGAAAAGAAAAGAAAAAAGTTTATCGATTAGCTCTAAATACTAATTCGCTCTCGGTATTTTTTCCCAACAATTGGTATCGGAAGCGGGTCATACGAAAAAGCAGCTAGAAGGAAGATCAAACAAGATGAGAAATCAAGATGGAACAACATCTATCAAGCCTCCGGCTCTTTAATGGAAGCAATTTAATCTTCAGGAAAACAAGGATGATATCCTATCTTTAGTTTATGGGAACAAATGTATGGGCCATTGTTGAACAAGGATATGAATATCCGGCTACAATCACGAACGAGATCCAGTGAAAAGAAGAATTATGAATCAAATGCAAAGGCGGTCAATTCTATAACGGAAGTCGACTAATCTGAATTTGTCAAAGTCATGTAGCTAAATACGGCAAAGGAAATGTGGGACAAAATCATTCTAAGTTATGAAGGTGATGCAAAGGTAAAAAGTGCCAAAATCCAAACTCTCGGAAATTGAATATGAAAATTTGAAGATGCATAGTGATGAGAGTAATACCGGATTTCTTTTTACTTGTTGATGATGTTGTAAATCATATGAGAAATGCAGGAGAAACAATAACCGAATCCACTTTGGTTGAGAAAATTTTAAGATGGCAAACGACTCAAAATTTGAGTCAAAAGGTTTTTGAGAAAAGCTCTTGAAGAAAAACGGGGATCTTCAAAATCTTCTTGTGGTACAACTTCATGCCATACTAGCCGCATATGAAATGAGAAGAGGAGGACCATCACGAAGTCAAAGAGGTTGTCTTGAGCTTCTACAAAGGAAAAAGTACAAGAGCGAAGGATCGAGGATATATCTCGGAAGAAGATGAGGAAAATTTTGTAAAAGAAACTCCAGCAGCTACGGAGGCAGTTCGAGAGGTAAGCTTCCTTTCAAATGTTTGAGTGTGGAAGAATTGGGCATCTATCTTTGCTAAGTGTCCTCATAAAAAACACTTGCAAAGGGAAAGAGTAGCAAGAAGGAATAAGAATCGCTTTAACACTAGAAAAAGTTACTATACTCATGAAAACGGTGATGGGTTATCGATAGTGAGGAAGAATGTGAGTGAAGATCTTAGACTTCTCATGGCATTTGAATCTAGAGAAGAAAAGGATACTTTTTTGGATGCTCTAGAGGACAATGACTTTCTTGAAAAAACAATCAACTCAAAATACGCTTAGAAGAAAGTAAAAATACTCTTAGAAGAAAGGAAAATAACCATAGAGACTGCGAAAAAGCGGGTTGAAGAAGGAAGAAACACATTGAGAGATTAGAATGTGAAGTTGTAAGTCTAAGAAAAGATTTTTGAAAGTAAAGACTACGAATCTTAAATTTGCTAAAGGATACGAAAACCTTAGATTGTACAACGTTCTCCTCTTATAAATACGAGTCTTGGATATCTTGGAGAATCTTCTCGAGGCTTCGACACCAAATTATCTAAAAGTAGCTACGGTCGGTTTACAAAATTATGCACTCGGCAAGGGGAATAAAGAATCATTACGGGTAAAGCATGATCATCTCAATTCAAAGAACACTAACGGGAATATATCTCAAAGAAACACTAATCAACAGGGTAAATCCAAGTAGAATATTTCATGATCGCGAAATTTCTTCTTCAATGGAAAATGTTTCTCATGTCACGATTTTGGTCATAAAGTTGTTGATGTGTTGCATATAAAACCATCATGACTAGAGAAGCAAGAAAGAAAAGGATTGAATTTGAGAAGAATACCTACAACAAATTTTCTCCTCTTCTAAATGAAGTTGAATGTGCTTATTGCAATAACTTTGGGCATGAAAGGAATACGGAATGCGGGAGAAAAATTCAGCCAAAGAGACATTATTCCTCAAATTCGAAAGTATGGAAAAAGAAGAATTACGGGGTTGAAAATTGTGGCATAGCGTTATTTGCGAAGGTGAAGAAAATCAATGGTACATTGATAGTGGATGCTCAAGACACATGACGGTGACACTTCTTGCATATAGTGCTCTAGAAAAGGAAAAAAGAAAGTTAGATTTGGAAATGATACTCTTGTTGTAATTAAAGGAAAAAGATGTCATGTTATTAAAAAAGAAAAGGTGAAGGCTAATGATGTCATGTATGTGGATGGTTTAAGGCATAACCTATTAAGTGTGAGTCAAATGTGATCAGAGGAGCCGAAGTTGTCTTTAGTTCAAAAGAATGTGTGGTTCATGATCTTGATACGGGTAAAACAATTATAAAAAGGAAAAATAACTCTAACAACTTTGTATGTATTGAAGAGCGCAAAGAACAATGTTACTTGAGTCAAATCTTGAGCGGCTATGGCATGAGAAAGGTTGGGGCATCTAAGCTTCTCTCAAATCAACAAATCAAGTAGACTTAATGTTGTTTGTGGTCTTCCCAATATTACTCTACTTGAAAGTATCATATGCAAATCTTGTCTAATTCGGCGAGCGGGGCAGTGTAATTTAATGCCAAGGAAGGATCGTCAAGTAGGCCTCTTTAACTCATTCATGCGACATGTGTCGACCTATGAGGAAAAAAGTCACCTCGTGGTGAACAATACTATATCTTATTTATTGATGATTTCTCTAGAATGTGTTGGATTGGGTTGCTTAAACAAAGAAGCGAAGCATTTGAGAAATTTTAGATCTTTCGAGGCTCGCGGTTGAAAATGACTGGTTAGATCTAAAACTCAAATGTCTTAGATACGATCAAGGAGGAGAATATACTTCAAACGAATTCCTTGAATTTTGTGAACAACATGGCATAAAGGCGGGTTCTGCGGCCAGTGGCACTCCACAACAAAATGGCGTAGCGGAAAAGAATTGAATAGAGCAGGTTGATGGCTAGAGCTATAGCTTGACAGATTACGGAACACACGAACACATTTTGGGGAGAAGCGGCACATATAGCGGTAAACATTCTCAACCAGGCACATGCTCGTGTAACATAATTGTGACAGAAAACTCCATATGAACTGCGGTACATGGGCAATTCTCCCTTTGTGGAGAAGCATTTTAGAGTTTTGGAAGTAAATGCTTTATCAAAAATATTGATGAAAAAATTGGCGAGTTTGAACCTAGAGTGGATGAAAGGAATACTTCTTGGTTACTCCTCTACGAGTAGAGCCTACAAAATGTTACAATAAAAGACTTCGAGAAGATTGTTGAATGTATTGATGTTGTTATTGATGAATCTCCTGCTGACAAAAGAAGAAAAAACAAATAACAAATGGAGATGATGGTGACAACTTGTCCTTTTACATCAAATAGCTTAATGATATCGGCAGTGGAGCAATGAAGAACTTTGAAGATAAAGTTTATCTGAAAAAAGCAAACTGGACACATACGAGATGTGTTGAAAAGAATCATCCGGAGAATCTCAAATTTTGGGAGATAAGGGATCACGTATGTACAAACAAGAAGGACTCTTGTGGGATCTTCTGGCTATACAGGCATTTCTATCCACTATTGATCCAGACACAATGTCAATCAAGCTAGCAAAGATGAATGTTTTCGGAGTTCAAGCCATGAATGAAGAGCTTGATCAGATTGAAAAAAAATCACACTTTGAGATTAAATTACTAAGAACCTCACTGCACAAAATGTCATTGCCTAAAGTGGATATTCACAAGATTAAAATGAAAATGGGGATGTGGCAGCTACAAATCTATACTTGTTTGCAAAAGGTGTCTCAAGCGAGAAGCTTCTGGGCTTTAGAAGAAACTTTTTGCTCCGGTGAAAAGCTAGACTTGAAGCCATAAGAATGTTTCTTGCTTTTTCAAAGCTTCAACAAATCAAAAGTTTATCAAATGGATGTTAAATCCACTTTTCTCAATGGTGAGTCTAGAAGAAAGTTTGCTGTAGAACAGCGGAAAGGATTCATTTTTGAAATGATAGAAATCTTGTTTGTAGACTTAAAAGGAGCATTTGTGGTCTCAAGCAATGACTCCAGAGGGCATGGTATTATCTTCTTGACAAATATACTTCGTCAACAAGGATTTTCAAAGGGAGTCTGTTGCATTAGCAACCTATACACGAGCTGAAAATGACAAACTGGTGGTGTGGTTGTATATGTTGATGATATCATTTTTAAGGAAGCTTAATGAAGAATCTATGGATTCGAAATTTGCATTCAGTGCTCTGCAGCAGGAATTTGAAATGTCTTTAGCTTGAACTAACATTCTTTCTTGGCTTGCACAGTGCATCAAACTACCTGCATGGTCATATTCTTTTCCGCAAGCAAAATAACTTTAAGAAAATTACGAAGAAGTATGGCATGGAAGAGTGCAAACACAGCAAGTACACCAATGATAACCGAGATGTAACCTCGGTTATCATGATGATTCTCCCATGGTGGATCAGCGAGGCATACTGAGATCCTATGATAGGAAGTCTACTTTATCTCCTTAGGGACTAGACCGGACATTATGCATGCGATTCGGGATTGTTGGACGATTCCAAGCTAATCGCAAAAAGAGTCTCGCCTTCGAGTTTGTCAAAAGAATATTCAAATATCTACAAGGAACTCAAGACTTTGGACTATGGTATCAAAGAATGTTAATCTTACTCTTCATGCTTGCATCGGTCGCGGTGGGTGGAAATGTTGATGATTGGAAAAGCACTAGTGGTGGTGCATTCTATATGGGGCCCCGGTTAGTTTCTTGGTTCGGCGAGAGGAAAAACTCTATTGCCTTATCTGATAGAAGCGGAGATATGTGGTTGCCGCATCTGTGTTGCTTGCTCAACTTCTTTTGGATGATGCAAACCTTACAAGAATTTCAAATCAAATGTTCACCACTCCTATATCCATCATGTGTGATAATACAAGTGCCATCGGCATCTCAAAGGAGTCGTGTTATGCAGTCCAAGAGCGAGCACATTCCCATCCAGTATCACTTTTTACGTGAACAAAGTGCTTGAACAAAAGGTGAATTTGGAGTATGTTCCCTCCAAAGAAAAAGTTGCATGATATGCGGCCAAACCTGCGCCGAGAAGCGTTCGAATATCTCGGACAAAAGATGGGAGTAGTCTGCATCACATGCAGAAAATCGAGAAGCTTGCTTAAATTTAGAAGATTAAATTGGATACGCGAGTTTCTCGAAAGACGATCGACGTATATACACGGAGTTTATAGAAAAGAAAGCTTGCGTGTGATTAGTTGCTACGACAAATTTTACTTGGGGTTAGCATTCTTCGGCCCTTAGCTACGGTGATGTTTGCTATCTACGATGTTGTATGGTATCTCTAGTGATGTTTACGGCTCTTATATTTTTGTTTCATTCTCTAATATTGAGTAAAAGATGCCTTGATGATTCCTATTTGTTGAAAGTGTTCGGGATGCACAAAGCTAAGGGAGATGAAGGAGTGAAATGGCTCCAAGAAGCAGTTGCACGAGTTTCGAGCATTAGCCTTATTTGAGATGTGATGCATTGTTGTGGCACTGTGATGAGTTACGAAATATATGATCTCTCTTGAGGGTCTCTTTTATATTGATTATAAAAAGTCATATGTGTAATTTTCGATAAAAAGGCTGTGACTTGTGATGTAAATTGTAATATTCGGTCATGTAAAGGGCTTGTTCAGGTTTGTAAACCCGCTTGATTGGGCCGCATGAGTCATATATGTGAAATCCACTTGGTTGGATCTTTGATGTATAAGTATGAGTCACGTTGGTTATAGAGTCATGTACTTCATTAAAAGAAATATGTTTGAAGATTCAACATACTGCATCACTCGAAAGCAGGGGTAACATAGTGCACATCAGGATCTACGGAAGCTCTTCTTTCTACATGAGAAGAAAAAATCTTGTTTTGGTTTTGATGTTTGCCCTTTTCACCTTGATGTAAAAGGGGAGAGTAATGTATCATGGTGCTTGCATAATGATTATAATCGATGTATCTATCTGCTGCTGTTGATCGAAACACCATCATGGTTTCCATCAAGTCCAAAGGGAGATTGTTGGCAATATGATGTTGAGTGTTGTCTTTGATGGCAACCTACTTGATAAAGTTGATGAGGAAACCTATTTGATGAAGTTGTTCTTGATGGAAACCTATTGAATTTGATGGAAACCTACTTAATGAGTTAAGGGGGGAGATTGTTGGAAAATATGATACAATGTATTGACTTTGATGAAGAAAGGAATTTAGAACTAATGTTGAACAAGGTATGTCACAAGGCATACACGGTTTTATTAGGGAGAAGTCTCTGTGTACGCATAAATTAACGTACCAAGTAGCGTGTGCCAATTTTTCAGCTCTAATTTTTCAAAAACCGGGGGCATTACCATGGTATTAGCCCAAAGTATTGAGCGCTTGATTATTTGAAAGCTTTGATCCGAGTCCAGGAGTACCATCGGAGGAAGTGGTGTGGTTTTGGCTCATGGTATTGATAAAGGCTAAATCTATTTAAGGAGAAAGAAAATCATGGTGCAAGGTGAGGAGCGAGTGTACGGGCTCTAATGAGATACTTCACTGCGAAAGTATGTCTGCATGGTCGAACTTCTGTTCTTAATTGATAGATACGAGATCTATGATGCACCTATGAATATGATGAAGGTTCAAGATCTCTAGATCTAAAAATGATGAATCTCTAGGATGATGCTGAAAAAGAAGTGATGAAGACACGGCGCGAAATCTAATGAAGAAATTGAAAAAAAATCTAAGAGTAAGTTCATAGATGCTGATGCCTACTCTGCCAAAAGTTTTATCTTTTATAGATATATACGTAAGGTTCGTTTCATGAAAAGCGCATGTATACGGATACGATGGAAACTAAACAGCGCGTATGGGCGATTAGGGTTTTACGCGAGTGCACGGATGTATGCACGGGGTTAGTTCAGCACGGAAACGAGACTATGCGCCACATTGCCAATTCTCGGAAAACCTAGCTGCATGCCTTTTTTATTTTCATCGGATCATCTTTTTTTTCATGAAGCGAACATGCGTATAACTATATTTTAAGACTTTAACGGCTTGAAATCAGATCTGAATAGATTTTTTCAATTTCTTTCATCAGTCTTTCATCATAAATGTTTAGATCTAGAGATCTGAACTGCTCATCATATTCACTCGTGCATCATACAAACCATCTGTGCCTGCCAGTGAAATGTCATTAAACCAGTTTTTTAACTCCTCACCTTGCAATATATTTTCTTCTCCTTAAATAGATTTAGCTATCAAGCCAAAACCACGCCTAAAATTAGCTGGGCCTTGATCAAATAAATAATCAAGCTCAATACACTTTGGAACAACGCCTGCCCCATGCATACTTGTACGTTAACATAGTATAGAGACTTCTCCTAGTGTAATACCCTTGTGACATACCTTGTTCAACATTATTCTAAATTCGCACAACTCATCAAAGTCAATACGATATATCCTTATTTCCAACAATCTCCCCTTAGCTCATTAGAAACAAGGTTCCATCAAATTCCAATAGGTGAAACAACTTCATCAAATAGGTTTCCATCAACATCAAGTAGGTGCCATCGAAGACAACACTTCTACCTCATATTGCCAACAATCTCCCCCTTTGGACTTGATAAGAAACCATGATGTGTTTGATCATTGCGCTGAATAATACATTGATTATAATTATGCAGCACCACATTATTCACTACTCTCCCCTTTTATCAGGGAAAAGGAAGCAGTCAAAACAAAACAAGATTTTTCTTCTCATAGCAGAAGAATACACAGATTCTGATGTGCACTAAAAATTACCGCAGCCACACGAGTTCATGTTGAATCTTCAAACATATTACAATGAAATACATGACTCTATAACCAAGGACTCATGCTACATCAAAGATCAACCAAGTGAATTTACCATATGACTCGTAGCTGCAATCAAGCGGTTGTGAACAAGCCCACATGACTGAGTAATACAGTCATAACCTTTTATCAAATTACATATGACTTTATAATCGATACTCTGCGCCTCAGAGATCATCATAATGCCAACAATGCGATGATATGCTCCCTTTGACAAGCGGGCATTTCACTCCCCTTCCAGCTTGTGCATCTGAGTACCCCTTTTCAACGTCATCAATTTTATCTTTATAATATTAAATGAAGATAAAATAAAGATTTGAAACATCACTAGAGATATATACAACATCGGAGATATGCATATCCCTTTGTAATATCGAAGATATAACCTAATTAAAATTTGTCGATAATAATCATCGCAGCGTTTTCTTCTATAAACACCGTGTATACCTCTGTGACATCTTCGAGCTTCGTATCAATTTAATCTTCTAGAACTAAGCGGTCCTACACGTAGCGGAATACTCCCATCTTTAATAGAGATCTCGGCGCCTCTGAAGCAGTTTGTCCCGTTATCGACAACTCTTTGGAGGAACATACCCTCAAATTCCTGCTATTCAAGCACTATTCCCGCGTAAAGCAGTATTGAATGGGAATGCTTGTCTGGAATACATAACTGCAATTCTTTGGATGTAATACTATATTCCATCACACATGAGTGAACGACTGATTTAATTCTTGTAAGTTTGCATCATCGAAAATTTGAGTGCAACATGGAACGGCCTATATACACTTCTGTAAGACAATGAAATTTTTCTTCTTCTTCGAACGAAAACAAGAATATACATAGAATGCACTAGCTTTCCAATCATCATTATCACAATGATGCTAAGCATGAAAATAGATTCAACATTCTTTAGCTGCATAGTCAAAGATAACAGTATTCTTTTTGGCGACTTTTTGAAGATGAGACTCTGGATAGCGTCATCAACAATATCCCAACTGTATAATAATGCAGTCTAATCACGTGTAGATAAAGTAGACTCCTATCATAGGTCTGTATTACGGTGATTCACCATGGGAAGGAATCATCATGATAGCGAGATTTATCTGATTATCATTGGTGTACTCACAATTTGCACTCTTCCATGCCATACTCTTAATTTAAAAGTATTTTGCTTGTGAAAAATATACCATATGTAGTTTGATGCGCTACAGCAAATAGGAATGTAGTTCCCCAAGTAAATTTCAAATTCTGTTTACCGTGAAACAAATTTGATATCACTGGAATTCTTCATTGCCTCCAAACATGACTAATAAATCAACATATGCAACCACGATCAATAGTTTGTCATTTCGATTTTAATGTAATAGATTGCTATCCCGGCGGAACGCTGAAAATCGCTGATTGATGAAGATGGCAATCAGAAGATAATACCATGCCCTGGAAAACTGTTTGAGACCATATAAAACCTTTTAAGTCTACAGACAAAGTTTCTTTCATTTCCCCAAATGGAATCGCTACGGTGATTATATATAAACCATAGATACATTGAAAAGTGGATTTAACATCCATTTGATAAACTGATTTGTTGGAAACTTGAAAAACAGAGCATTCTTATGGCCAGTGCAGATTTCGCAAGTTTCTTCAAAATCTATAGTACGCACAAACAAGTATAGATTTGTTTCTTACAACATCCCCATTTTCATTTATTTATTTTTGAATATCCATTTAGTTCAATTATTCCATTTTGAGATGCTGGTATAATTCCCAAGTGTGATTTTTTCAATTTTGATCAAGCTCTTCATTCATGTGAATCAAGCATTCATCTTTGCCTTGACATTGTAATGATTTCAATAGTGGATAAATGCGGTGTAGTCCACGGAATCCTTCTTATTTGCAATGTTATATCTCCCAAAATTTGAATTAGATGATTCTTTTATTTTATATACAGATAATCGATTTTAGTCATCATGTACTCAGGTTGTATTATATCATTGCTATTTGATAAGCATAAGTCACCATCATCTCATTTGTTGACTGATTTCTTCTTTTGAAATTTGCGGAAATTCATCAATAACAACATCAATACATTCAACAATCTCCCAGGGAATCTTTATTAGCAACGAGCAGCATTTTCATTGTGAAATTAACGAATTCCTCATCCCTCTAGATTCAAACTTGCCAATTTTCATCATTATTTTTAAAAACATTTGCAAAACTCTAAATGCTACTAAAGGAGAACCATATACCAGTTCATATGCTCTTCTTACAACGGTAATACAGTTGAAAATTGTTTGCAAAATTTGCCAATGCGCTCTCCCCAAAAACCAATGATAGAATGACAAGCATAGCTCCCAACTTGTTGAACTAACCTGCTCGCCGAACTACCCAGTAGATTTATTCTGAAAACATGCTTATGCATGTTATTCACAAAGTCAAAGAATTCGTTTAATATTCTCCTCACTTGTCCAGTCTAAGATTTGAGTTTTAGATCTAATTCATTTTCAATTGGCTGCTGAAGATCTAAAATTTCTCAGATGCTTCGTCTTTTTGGTAAGCAACCCAATCCAATTTGCACATTCTAGAAATCATCAATAAATAAGATATAATACATTGTTCACCACTTGGTAACTTTTCCTCATAGGCTCGACATATGTCGATATGTATTAAGAGGCCTACTCCTTGGCGTAAAATTACACTCTGTCTGCTGCAGAGTAGATTTGCATATGATACTTTTCAAGTAGAGTATTAGGAAGATGGAAGCAATATTAAGTCTACTGTTGACCTTCTATGCCATAGCCGGTACTACAGATGACTCAATAGCTGTTCTTCTTGATTCTTCAATACATACGGGTGCCCTTTAGGTAATTTTCCTTTTATAATTGTTTGTATCCGTCATGAGCCACATTCTTTTGAACTAGAGACAACTACATTCATAATCACACATTGGCTTACATAATGTAGGGCCAGCCCAACAAACCATCCGCATACATGACATCATTAGCCTTCACCTCTTTTAATAACATAGACCCTTTTGCTAATTACAACAAGGTATCATTCCAGATCTATCTTTTCCTTTTCAGAGCACTATATACAGAATTTTGTCACTGTCATGCAGTCTTCTCGATGTACCATTCTTCACCTTTGCAAATAGCATATGCCCTGCTAATTCACTTCTTTCCTTTAAGCAATTTGAGGAATAATGCTCTTTTAATTCACATTAGAATTTCATGCCCAAAGTGTACGTAAGTATTCAACTTCATTTAGAAGGAAAATTTGTTAGTAATTGTCTTCTCAAATTCAATCCTCTCTTGCTTCTCTAATCATGATAGTTTTATACGAAGCACATTGAACAACATGACAAGTATGACATGAAACATTTCCATTGAAGAATTCTGTATCATGTATTCTACTTGGGTGCAATTGATGTATTTCTTGGATATATTCTGTTAGTGTTCTTGTTGAAGACTGTTTTGTAATATTCTTTATTCCCTGGCAGTGTACTAATTTGTAAGCCCGGTAGCAACTCTTTTTAGACAATTTGTCTTGCTGAAGCGTTACCAATATCGAACTGTATTACTGGAGGAGGAAAGCGTTGCCGCAATCTGGGTTTGAATCTGGCAAATTTAGGTCAGTCTGCACTTTTCTCAGAATCTTTTCTTAGACTTACAACTCATTCTAATCTCTCAGTGTCTGTTTGCCTTCTTCAGCACGCGCTTTCAGAATAATATGGTGTCTTCTAGGTATTTTTCTTCCTGAAATTTTGAGTTGATTGTTTTCTTCAGAGAATCATTGTCTGCATTTTGAAATCAAAAGTAATCACTTTCTTCTCTAGATTCAAATGCCATGAAGAATCTAAGATCTTGTTCACATTCTCCTCGCACTGAATAACCCATCAGCTGTCTTCAGTATACAGTGTTAAGCATTCTTCCTTCTTTACTCCTTCCCTTTGCAAGTGTTTCTTTATGGAGACACTTAAGCGTATATGCAATTCTCACGCCTCAAACATTTGAAAGGCTTACCTCTGAGCGTTATTAAACAGAGACAGATTTCTTTACAAAATTTTCCTCATCTTCTTCCGAGATATCGTCTGTAAACACTATACTTCTTCCCTTTTGTAAGAGCTCTTCGGATGGTCCTCTCTTCTCATTTCATATGCGTACTAGTAGCTGCCACGATAAGATTTTGAATCTGATTTTTCTCAGAAGCGAAAGCATTAGCGATCTTAAAATTTCTCAACTAGATTCTTCTCCCGGATTTCTCATATGACTATAGCTGAAATAAAGAAACAGTATTACCTCTCATCCTTTATGCACATCTTTCAAATTTTCATATTCAATTACGGAGTTTGGATTTTGCACTTTATCTGCTCATAACTTACAAGTGTCCCACATTTCCTTCTTTGTATTTAACTACATGACTTGACAAGTCGAATTTGAATCCGCTCGGTGACTGATTCATGAATTCTTCTTTTTGTTCAGTCTATTATGGCTGAATAATTCATATCCTTGTTCAACAATGAAGCTACCCATTGTTCCCATAAACAAAGATAGGATATCATCCTTGTTTTAAAATTTCCATTAAACAAATGTTAATTCCATCTTGATTTCTCATCTTTAACGATCTCCTTCTAGCGGTTAAGCACACAATGCTGTTAGCATGAGTGAGTATTTAGAGCTAACGATAATTTTTCTTTTCTTTCTCCAAGATATGCGCTTGCGAACAAAACTAGCGTATATCTGTAGTTAATCATGGCTTCCTTAGCTCTTCAACATTATGAATTTGATTCTTAAACCTTGCATCATTATTCATCAGTGTAAGATAAGCATGTCTCATTAAAATAAATAAACCATCACACATAAAAACTAACACACATAGTACCTGAACTAAGATGAAGCAAATAGGAAAACCATGCATTTGTCGTGGAATCTCAACCTTTCAATATTTATTATAAACAAAACTCTTACAACCATATGCTTTTGAACTCATACCGCTGCACGAAAAAAACCCTTTATAGAAGACTACAACTATCTCATTTGCAGTATACTATTTAGCCTCTACTGGAAAAACAACCCCTACCATACGTTGCAACCTGCTGAAGAATACACGACCTGCTACTGATTTCTGAATTTTCAAAGAACAGATCAAATGAAGCTCAAATATTCATATCAACAAATATACATCGCCCCTGACTCTCAAACGAAACAATGAGAATTGTAACTATCGAAGTGCTGAACATCGAAATAGGTATGCGAACATTCAACCTGTGGTAATTCAGCCCCAATCAAGCCGCGCTCTGCGTATTTTCATGGCAGACTACATGCCTATCTGTGCCAATTCTGAAAAACCTGTACATACTGCAACACTATTTCATGGGTCACTTTATATACATCAGCACAAGCGAACCTAAATCTACTAATATAAAAGACAAACTTTCTGTGACTCAATCTCATTCTTTCATCGAATTTATGCAGTGCTAAATCACTTCTTTCAGTCATCTAGAGATTCATCATTCTAGATCTAGGAATCTTGAACCTTCTCCGTATCTAGATGAGTCTATCAGTAGAGCAGTTCCAACCATCTGCAGATACTCACCCCAGTGAAAATTCATTAAAGCAAACACTCACCTTATGCACTATATTTCTCACTTAAATGGAATTTAGCCTTTGTCACCATGACAAAACCCTGCCACTTCCAATGGCAATTCTGGATGCAGAATCAAATAATCGAGGCATCTTCACAGGCCAATACCTATTTTATAAAACCAAACAAATTAATATCTATACCTTTAATACACGATTAATTCTGGCGATACCTCCTTAATAAAACCACGTATGCCTTGTGATATACCTTTTTCAACATTATTTGAATTCCTTTCTTCATCAAAGTCAATGCATTGTATCATAATGGCTTCCAAACAATCTCCCACTTAACTCTCATTAGTAGGTTTCATCAAATTCAATAGGTTTCCATCAAATACAACTTCATCAAATAGGTTGCCATCAACTTTGCTCAGAAATGGAACCATCAAATTTAAAACACTGCATATCTATTGCCAACAATACAAAATTCATTTAACCGTAGGCTAACTCTTGTTTTTATTCTTGCTTAATATCACTTTAATGGATCCCTGGGCCTGGGCATTTATCTTTGATCAACTAATTGCGGATGTGGAGCTGTCATCTTGGTATTAGGATATTTATTATGCACGACTAAGTGGTATTTTCGTACCAGCAGATAATGGCTATTTAGCGCTCCATGATTTGCGATTACGTGTAGTTGTTTTGGTCCTTCATATCACGTAAGATTTCTCTTTAGCTTCTTGTTTTCTTTTGTAGATGTTGTTACAACCTATCAGAACTTCGTATCTTCCGTGTGTTTGGGGCCTATTAGGTGATAGGCAGAACAGAGCATTTCTTGGAACTGCTCAGCGGTGATACAAATCACTTTTTGGGCCAAAATTGCAGACTGTATCCGAATACAGCTGTCTTAAAATTCTGAAATTAGGTGGCTGTGACTCCTAGACCTTTTCTTGAGATTTTGAATTTTATTTGTACATGCGACCTCCATCTCATGCCAGGTTTTGATATACTTGTTACATTTTACTCATCTAAGAATGGAACTAATACTGCAACCAGGAGAACTTGTACCCTCCACCAATGGAGGATTTTACACTTCTGTGGCTCTGAGAACTGTGATTTTTGTTGGACAGCACGATCCTTACCAGTGAAATTTATCCATCCAAAACACCTCCTTTAGTTTTGTCAGTGTGATTTCCCTTCAGTCATAATACTCTTTTGTTTGGCAATTTCCTGCATTTGAACTGTTGGCACTACTTCTTCTGACGGTGCCTTTAGACCTCACTGTCCCCTCGTGTCTCTGGGTACTATTGTGATGACACTGATGTGTTTTGACTGGAATTTCCATACCGAACTGCGGTATCTCCTTTGGGTTTGGGTGTGCATTGTTAATTTATTTATTTTCTATTATTTACGTGTCATCTTGTTATCTATAGGTTTATTTACAGTTATAAGAGCCTGAATTTCACCATGACAAACATCTCGATTTAAAATTAAGAGTACACTTTGCATACGGAGACCTAGTGAAGAAGGCTTAGTTAACTGCTTGCCAATGGAACACTGTACATTGAAATCAATTGATCCTAGACCTCTCTGCCCTCTGGCATTGTATTAATTGATCCTACCCCTCTCTCACTTGTTGTCTCACATTGTCGTGTTTTATTTGCATCATCATTAAGCCACTAGACATTTATCAGAGACTCTTGGCCTTCATCCTGCATTTGGCAAGGAAGACTACTCCAGCATGGAATTCGAGTTATTCCTCCCGCGAGTCTCCTCCAACTCTCGGTTCATTGGAGTTCCCCTACAGTTGCAGTCCCAGGCACCATGTGCAGTTGAGACTAGCTGCGTGGCAACCCCATCCTAATGGCAGTGCAGTGGGACTGCGACTACTCCCTTTATGGCGGCCTTAATGCTCGATTTTTGATTGATCAACAACCGGCGATACCATACTCTTGCTATGCGACCAACTCCCTTCAGGACATCTAAGTTGGGCCTTTCTTTGGAGAGATCCTACAGATCATGATCTTTCCGCATGTGATGTTCATCTAACTCCATTGTGTATGTCTGACAGATTGTTCTCTGCGTGAACTCACAAGTGTGATGTGTCGGGCCTCTGATACCACCTTTCTTGACTCTTTCCCGGGCTACATGCCTTCGGCCTACACTTGCGTTACTGTTTTAACGATGCCGGCTCCGTCAATCACCTATGCGATCATGTCGAATGGCGGAGGAAGGAAGCCCATTTCAAGCCTGGCCACTTCTTCCTGGCTAATCCCTCTTTGATATCGAAAAATATGCGTACACCTCAATGAAGGCTGCTCGCAAGTTGTGTTAAATATGACGATCTATAAACGATGAGATTATGTGTTCTACACAATCTTCCTAGACAGTAATTACTGGCACTACTCATGCCACACCTACCTGCATCCATACTCGGCCTTCCCATGGTCCCGGGAAGACCTAACTCACACACCTCCACTCGCAATAACTGCCTCCTCCTTTTACCCTCTATTTACTACAATGTTATCAAACCTCCTTATTATCTATATCCGTAGCTTGGTGCTCGAATCCTCACGGCATTATCCACCTCCTTGCTGCTCTCAACATAGGCATCGATACCCCTGGTAAATATACACTGACAACTAATCCTCACCCTTCCAAAGAAGAGGAAGGCACTCAAATACGCTAATCTGGACACAATCACAAAATAATACTAGCAACACTAACCCGGCTAGCGGGCCTCGACAAGCAAGGCAGATACAATTATGCATGTTTTATGATACAATTTCCTCTTCTACCGAATGGCAGTAATGAGATCCTCAGCTATGCGAGACAACAAACCCCTATCCCTCGATAATCCGCTAATCGGCCGACATCCCTCCCTCAACAAATTCGCCGGCACCCAACCACTGAAGATTGACCTCTTCCATCGACACCTCACGTGCAAATTCTCATCTGAGCGACAACTATAGCAAATGAACTCCAACCTTGGGAACTGTCAGGAAATTACAAAAATGCAGCCGCCGATCCCCTTTCTTGATTCTCTGGCCTCTTCACACCGGAGCTCCGCAACTAGGCGGAGGTTGAAATTACTGAAATTCGACGGCGATAACTACTGGTACACTTATTCGCCTGGCATAGTAGGTATTTGGCACAATCTCTGGCTGCCATCTGTGACCTTTGGGGAATCTAGTCATGCGCTCACCTTCTACTATGTAAATTGACGCTATATATCTAGACGGCTCGATTGATCATCTTGCGATGATGACGTCATATCTCTCACTCCAAATCCCGTCAAGATCAATTTCAAGCGAGTCATCCCGCATGTGATGTCATCTTAGATTTGGGTGACTCGGATCCTTCAAGTTGACTCTCCACGATCCTCTGTGGGATGTCCTCCAATCCCCGTGTGACTTCATGAATTGTCTATTACTCTTGCGGTTTTAAGCTGACCAACTACGTGGGAAGTCCTCAAATGCCCCCTTTACATATTCTAGTGGTGCATATACCTATGCGATTGTCTAGCTGTCCCATGCTCTTGAGTTCACCTTCCCTCATAGTAGATGAGTCACCGTGTACTTTCGGTCCAACGGCGAAGTCTCGGACTTCTCTCTTCGGTGGCCAGCTGGCCGTCAATCCCTTTGACCGGTCTTCCTGCAGGTCTACAAGGAACTCCTTTTCCTTGGTGCATTCTATTATTCCTCATGCTATCTGATCGATGCGAATCTTTGCATTATGCCTAGATGAACTCCCTCAAGCATCTGCTTTAGTAACAACTGGAACCATGACCTCTAACCCTTCGATAAGAAGCCTTTGGACACTTTAATACTACTATAACTGCTGGCCATGTCCCAGGAATGTCCTCCGGACATAACATCTGAGCCATTACGGCCATTACCTCGTCAAATATTGTTCCTAACCCTAGATGAGTATTTTGCAGTACAACTACCCTCTCTTCTAACGACCTGAATTCCGTCTGTGACAGCCTACCCATTAAACAACGACCCGATTCCAACAGTCTCTCTTGCTCGTCCCACGATTAGGCCTCTTCTTGTGCAGCTTTCAGTAACAAGTAGATACCCCCTCCTTGGCCGCCCAACATACTATCGATTGTGCTGCAATGTGATGTTGTGATCATGCCACCCTTTGTCGGAGTTACATCACACCAGTCCATGTTTAATGAGACATTTAGGTGATCATCCATTTGGGTCGATCACTGCGCAGATTCGATCATCATACACTGTGCTTGTCATTCAATATCCTACACACGCGCAAGATATCGTTCCTCTTTGAAGCGTTCTTCCAATTCAGATAAACATGACAAGTCTTCTCTCCTTGTTGCAAGTCCTTCGACAGAACTTGAAGTCTACTGCTCCATGACATTCCCACTCCATTTGTGATCTTCGACCTGCATTCATCATCCATGGGACCCTAGATGGAAGTTCTGGTGCCACTACTACGATTTTCTTTTGTCTCTTCAACGATCACAGGCTCCAACGATGGTAGATCTTCGCAATTTTGTCGCCTGTGACGATGCACGTATTATCTCTCTTCTCATGATGAGTTAGATGGCGCTAAGCCGTCGTATTTCTTCCGCGATCATCCCATGGTCTATTATGACGGCGATATGAGTATTTTGTTTTGCTAGAACTACGCTGCTGTGACACATTGACGCCCAATGTTTGGATAAGGGCACCCATGTCGAGGGCAGTGCTCCATGGCTTCCTGGTGTATGCGGTCATCAATATATCCTAGCATTTAAGAATACGCCAGAAATCGCCAGATCACTCTAGGGATGACGCCTCTCCTTCATCGACAGCTTAAATTTTGTTGTTTCTTTATTAGAACTTGCCGGTCAAATCTCTTTGGATAATTATTTACCAGCCAATACCAATAAGAAAAACAGAATCCATTTGCTCTCTGCGACATCAAATGATGGTATCCTCATTCCCCCTCTCTCAAACGCATAACACTGAAAATGAAACACCATATCATAAAGTAATGTTTAAATTCAGCATTGCCATAACAGGAGACACCCATACCTCAATAAATCCCAAACTATCAGCCATAGAGCAATGATGAAACTGATAGATCACACTTTGGTCATTCTTGGGATAGATGTGATTTCTGCCACCCAGTGATCACAAAACGTGACCTAAAGATGCGTTGAATAAGCAATCACCTAAAATAAACTCAATCAACAAAATGAAAGGTAGGGTTAGGCTTATTACCTTTGATACCTTGTAGAGCATATCTCTCATTACTTGCATTCCTTTAGTAGTAGTGAAGTTATATGTAGAACCCTTGTTTTTTCTTTCACCTACTATGGCAAACCTTCTTCGATTTGACAGATGTATATGCGTTGGAAGCGCCAATAGATGGTTATTTGTTAGTTTTTCAATCATTTGATAATTCACCGGGACACCTTTTTCAAAATGTGACTTCACCCACTCACAAATTAGTCTTCGCTGCAACCTTATCACTCATGCTCATGATTACATAGGTATGAGTAGCCATATTGTATAAATGAATTTATGGTCTAACATATAAGATTTGCATGTGGAAATCATCGGTCACTGCGTATAAACATCGGTTGAGTCATCATGCACTATCGAATCCCATATCTGCGTATGTATCCTTCATTACCTTGATTTACCTCTGGGTGTCCTTGTGGCTTTATTTATCCCTCATGATATTGTGTCGTTAGATGTAAATCCATGCCCTCTCCCCTTCTCGTGCCACCTACATTCATCGTATCCCGCGGTCTCGATCTGTCGATCACTCCTACTATTTCTCTTGTGCTGGTTGGTCCCTTGTACTCGCCTATGGCGAACTCTGCAATTGAGATCAGTCATTCGGTGAGTACCACCTTGATTTCGACTCACTCTTGTCCAGTGCGTCGAATCGAACGAGGAATCCCTTATTTACCTTTTGACTTTGGTGACAAGTCCAATCACCACAGCATGTCGAAGATCCGTATATTGATGGTTTAGTGATGCGAGCAATTTGTCTTGGCAATTCGATGTTGTAATGAAGTTTTCAGCCCTCATGGTAGTGTCGTCTTCACATCTCGGATGACTTCTTCATTGGCAAACGATCACAACTCCATATGAACGATGATGTAGATTTTCGGCCGCTTCTGAAGGCTGCCTATTTGCGTATCGTCATATTTCAGTCCTTCTGTTTATAAATCTCATGTGCTTCGATGTACTCAGCATGAAGTCTTGGCTGTATGTGGGATTCGTATCATGTTTTGAAATTTCTGTTTATGCCCGTCGCCACTGCTGGGCGCGTATTCTTTTATTGCTGCCGACGACATAGATATGCCTCCCCACTGTACTCACATAATACTGGTGATATCACTCATGAACTGTTACTGTAAATCTCACCTCTGAGGACATTAATCATACAGGCGCTTCGTGCTCTCTTTAACTTCCTCTTTGGTAATACAATATTCGTTCTGCATGCTTTTAATATGCATTAGCTCCCCTAGCGCTCCTGTATTGCAACAATATATTGCCATTTTTTGGTCATCTAACATGTTGCAATAGATGGACCTAAGCTGCCGCGTAAGACGATTTTACCTAAGTAAAATTTCTTATGAAAATAACTTAATTAAACTACTATATTCAGGTGTTTATATAGAAACATTGAGAAAACATTAAATAAAAATCCACATTTTGTTTATAGAAATAATTAGTTTAAAAGACATTGTCTACAGTCATATTTAACCTAGGAAAATTATTTAGATAGAGTATTATTTATCTTATTATTTTCTAGGAATAATTATTTAGGCCTTATTTAAATAATATTCACTTGTTAATTTGACTAAATCACTCTTAAATAATTAAATAAATCATTATTTGTATTACTCAACCACATCAAATCCATTTATTTGTAATGACTAAATAAAGGGTTATTTAGAGTCAAATTCTTTACTCAACAAATATAATAAAATGTCCATAAAGTTGGATCTTATTTGGTTAATAGCCGCAGTGCTGTAATACTTGAATAACTCAATATTTTGTTATAAATAGAAGGTTTTTCCATTCGTGCACTACACTTGTTACTTTTTAAAGATCCTCTGGATCTATATACTTTTGTGCGATCCACCCATCATTTTTCTATATTTTTTCTTGTGAGCTCCCTTTAGTTTGCATTTTTTGGGTTTGCCACGAGAGGAGGAATTTTAGATGCGAAGTGTTGAGGAGACTTTACAGAAACCCATCCATTGAGAACTTGTAACATGTTCTCACTCCCGGTGCCATTAATGCAAATTAATTCAACATATTCGCCTATGTATCTATTAGTGCATGGAGCAACTCTGTTTTTACATCTTGCTTATCTGTATGGATCTAGATTTTCGTCATTTATCTTGGTCAACAATGCTGATCAAAAAGGTATTGGCAACCATGGCCTACTGACAGAAGAGCAACTGATATACCTTAACAAATTGAAAACAATTTTGTACACTTCGCGATTAAATTCATACTAACAATCAACGAACAAATTTGAAATTGAACAATACACCTTAATCGATTATATTTAACCCAAACTCCATATCTCACAAATTCTCTTCAAAGTGTAACCTTCTTCTATTTCAATACTACTTAGCCTACATTGCCCATTTGAAATCACATAATCTGTACATCTGAGATAATAATCTTTTCCATTAGTGGAAGTGATTGGTCCCACGAAAATCTAAAGCCCATTTAATTCAAATGGTTCATCAAATACTATTTGCTGAAAATGGAATTTCATGCGATGCACTCGTCTACCAATTCTTTGGCATGCAGCGCGACATGAATTCTGAATCTGAATGAATGGCGGTAAACTTCAACGCACTTTAGCTATCTTGTCCTTTAATGCAAGAATGACCACCCATGGTTCATCATGACAAACTTCAAAATTTCAATTATTTCATCCTCTCTTACATTTTCCTAATGATTAAATCAACGCAAGGTAAACAGGTCTCCATGACCGATACTACTAGCACTCATAATTATTCTTCATTTCTATTTCTGGCTGTAGTGAAGATTGGTAGAGACAAAATCGAGATGATAAATAATTAGCCCCTATATCTACAGATTGGGAATTTTGACATTTATAGTGAATATGTTCATCGAAATTTTTAATGTGATCTGGATTTGATCACTAGGTGTATTTAATCTTGGCAATTAAATTGAAAACAGTATCTTTTCTTGGTTATTAACTGCGATGTCTTCAAAATGTTTCATTAATAGCGTACCCGAAGTAACCTACCATTTATAATTGATTTATTCATTAAATATTTTATATGAAATGATTTAATGTCAATGTAAACTAATAACTGGTATTTAATATCGAATTTATTCTTGCTCATATACTGATTAACATTTCTTTTCAGCTAATAATACAATTCAATTATGTTGAATTATTAATTTTTAACATTAATATAGCATAATTAATTGATTCTCTTTTTGTCAAATATTTAAAATACAAAACAAACGTAAGATAAACAATTGAAATGAAATGAAAGTTTCAATTTGATCACCGAGAATAGATTCAATTAATAATTTCCTAACAATTTTCAAATGCATGTTAATGATTAGGTATATCTTTAATAGCTCTTTTTAATTAATGTAGAAGATTTTCAATAAATCTCGATAACTTGCATAACAGAAAACGTAGAGCAAATTCACAATGACTTATTATTTGCATATTGGATCCCTTTAATCCTTGAAGAAGAAGATATGTGTCCCAAGACTATCCCCTCGGTTATTTTTCATTCTTGAGTGATAGATTTGAAATCTCAATCAACACTTTTCAATGTGCGTAAATCATCATATGTATTACCATACATGAGTGAAATCATCAGCATGTAAACTTCCGCACGCTCATGAATAAAATCAGCAAAATAAGCGTAGGAGCTATATACGAAATCAAATTAATGCATTACACAAACAAAAGGTAGCCCGGTAAATATGCGAAAATCATATCAACAATCTTAGCTGATCTTCAATGCTGGCCGCAATGCGATTACTATCACAAGATCAATCAAAAATGGTAACCGATAATGACAACACTGATCAATAAATGATAAAGGAAAATGATCTTTTAGTATTAAACTCTCTGTAATCCATTTTTCTGGGCTTTTTGGCACAAGGTGAGGCGCGTATTCTCTGTACGTTACAGTTGAATAAACCGACAATAGTTTCTGTAATTCTTCTTTCCTTGTTTCCTTCAAATCCTTTGGATTCATTCATCTACGTGGTACCTAACAGATTTTGACTCATTTTGAGATAGCAAATGCCATTGAATGCATGTTTTTGGATGTATCCTGGCATCTTTAGTCCAGGCGGCTTTAATCTTTTGCAATAATGTCATTAACTCTCTGTGATGATTATGAGATTATTATATTAATTGTCTTCTGTCAATTATTTTCTATTTAATTGTGAATTTGCGAATGATTTCAAATGTATTCCCCCAAATTTGTTAAAACGATTTTTAGATGATTATTTTGTATTTTCCTAAAAACAGTCGTTACAAGATAACAAATTCCTTGAGTTGAGTAAACTACTTTGAAGATGCAGTTCCTATGAATTATAGCCCTATAGAGTCCTCCTCCTCCTTTCTCTAGATTAATAGGCTGATTAAAGACTAGACGGAGTTGAAATTTTTGTTGTTCTTACAAATCAATAATGATAATAGGAGATGATGTGAAGATATAATGTAACATGTTTTATCATGCGTGCAATGAAATCCTGCTTCTGACTGCATCCAATATTAGAATGCAGCAGTAAAAAAACCATGGTCGACAAGATCAAGGATGCCCAAGTTTTGGCTTCAAATCAGAGTCATGCGGAGATAATCCCATGAATCGGTGAAGTTGTGATATATTCTAGTATACCTGCAGGTAAATTGCAAGTTCTAAAGACATGGAAATTTGTCATTGCTAGTTCAATGTTTCATGGTATTGTCGCAACATTGATATCGCTCTAATCCGACAAAATTGACTGGCAACAATATTTTAATCGAATAATAGGAATTTCTGGATCAACTAACACAATGTATATTGCATAGACATGGGCTACAAAGAACTCAATTATGATTGATGATGGTCTTGTACTGATATTTCACCCCAATGCGTAATTCCTTTATTGTTTTCGCGCTGTGCACAACAATAAAGGTACACATACCAATATTTTCAATTCATCGAGGAAATACTAGTCGGGAAATCGTGGAATATTATGTTGATATCTCTCACAGTGTAATTGAGTTGTGTCATGATAGTTTACTCTTATGAATTTGTTTTTGCAGTTGAATTTGATTCAATTCTCCTTCTTGATATTTTTGTAACCTTCGAACACTAGATTAGACATCACTATGCGGAAAATTGAATAGGATAATATCTTGCCTCTTCCATGATATCTTTGATATCCACTTGACCTTTGGATATGCCCCATTCCAGGCCACCGGTTTGGTGATTGTGGTAGTGGCATTCATTGCTGCGATTGGTCTTGTGGTGGGTACAGTTGAATCTGTTGTGCTTGTGATTGCTAAGATTTTGTCTTGGGCACTTTCAATCCCCTCAACTAATTGTTCTTGGTTTGATGACCCATTTCTCATGTATGCGGTGTGAAAATTTTGGGATTTGAGCTGATAGTATTCTTGGCATATACTCCTTGGTGCCATATAACAAGGAAACACTCCCCGCTGATAAACTTGGACTTTCTGTTATTGTCTGTGCATATTCCACATACTATGGCTTCTGAGAACATTCCATGAGTGGGTCTTTTTAATCCCACTTTGAATAGAAAATTGATAAGACTTCATCTTGCTCTTAGCCCCTTCTTATTTACCAAACATTTGGTACCCCAAATTAACTAGATATCTGTCTTAAAATTTTCAAGCTGCTCTTGTACTGACTGGAAATGCTTTTCGATGAAATATCTGCTCTTCCTAGAGTATTTTTGACATAATTCAAAATTTATTCAAATGGTAAATTAGAAATATCCTCAATTACATAAAGAATAATCTAAATACTCATCTAATACCCTTTAGAAGAATAGGTGTAAATGTATCGAAACTAAGAAGAACAATGTTTGGATTTTGTAAGGTTTAAAGAAATGACTTCCAATATTCCTCAAACTTTCATCTTCGATTAAATTTATTCCTAAAATGAAGCTCTTTCAGTCTCTAATACATTAAGCTGATACTTTTTAAGAATATTTTTCTCATAATCTTCCACAACTATCATGTGTTCTCTAATCCCATAAACCGACAGAATAGCATTTTAAAGTAGCGGAGAAAAAATTGAATTTTGTGTGGGCAATAAATACATTTATAAATATCCATATATGATACACAAGATGTCAGACAGGGATCTTCCATTTTACATTCCATATATGGGAATATTTTCATTTTTATTTCTTCTCTAGTATTTCTCTTTACTCCTACAAAGTAAAGTAGTCTCTTTAATTTGCTAATTTTCTTGTGAATTATTCGACACATTGGCCTTTTTCTCTTTCTCATATTCTTCTGATTGCGAGTGCTACCTCTTTTAAATCTTTCTTTTGCCTTTCTTTCGCTTTAATTCTTCTTTCTTCTTCTCTTTGTCTTGCCATTCCCACACACATTTTCATATTCTAATCTTTGATTCGAGATGTTTTATTCTGTTGATCCTTCTCCTTCTTCGACCATTTTATGTTCGAACTGAAACCAGTGTTTCAATAGGTTGGGCTAGCCATTTCTTCAAACTGATTTCCTCAGGGCCGAGTTCTTGTTAGGCAATTTTTTGCGTTGTGTCACTGTATTTCCAAGCCGAAGGAAGATTTCTTTAACACACTCAAGGCAACAAAGTTTCTTTCAACTAAATTTAATCTGTCTAATGGAACTTTCCGGCTGACAATGTTCTTAATCTGTGGATGAGTTTTATTTCACAAATCTACCCTTTTATTTCTATTTCTAGGCATACTTGAAATAAAGGCTATGTTTTGTTTTGGTGATTTTATATTATTTTAAAATTTTCTTCCTATTTTGACCATTTTAATGTCTTCCCTCCTTAATATTAGGTCAATTCTGTGCATATCTTTTTATAGCTATTTATTATCAATCAAACAGTGAGCATAGAATCATCTAAATATGTGGGTACAGATTATGATTGATTCAGTGGTTTATTGATGATTAGGAAATACTATTACAAATATAAATCTAACTTAATTAATTTCTAAAAATAGATCAAGATACATGAAATAATGATTGAAATGCTCACTAAAGGTCTGGTATCCTTCATCATTGATTTATCATTAATATTGTGAAGCGAGAATTCGAAATAGGAAGAAGTTTTGAATAACTGACTAAAGTATTTAACCCCAAATCTTGGTTTTTCTCTTTATGCGAAAAACAAAATTAAGATCAGTAGGAAATCAAAGCATGTAGAGACATGTAAAGATACAACTTGAGAAAATGTCGAGTTGATAGAAGAGTGCTAGCCTTGTTTCATATGCAATTTTAAGAATGACAGATTCAACAATACAGAAATAAATAAATGAAACATAAGCATGTAAAGCATGTAAGTGGATGCTGAAGCGAAAATCTCAAGTGTCGATAGAAAATTGCTTAAATTAAACACTTGTTTGTCACTTTCGCTGCAAATGATCATTAGATTCATCAATATTTGAAATAAACAAATCAAACATAGAAAAACTAATTCAAATGCGTCTATGAAACTAATTTAAATACGCCAAAGAAAAGACCCTCTACGCACACACCTTTGAAGGTAAACTTCGCTTACTTTAAGACTCGAAAATTCAGCCATCATGTAACATCATCAAATGAATATTCGACCAATATCTCCAGATCTGAAATAATAATAATAAAGTCATACAAATTCCGATATCAAAGCAACTCCAATTGAACTAAATAGATGAAATACAACAAAACTCATATAAGATATCTCAAGTAATAATGTATCACTATCTATCACATCAGATCAAATTCATATCATATCCATCATATGCGGAAGATCCCACCCAAAATAAGCGTTTTGACCTAGTTTCTAAGTCCTCGCCAAACGTGAATACTGACTAGACTATTAAAGTTGATGCGATTATTGCCAATAAGTGCTACTCTTACTCTAGTTCACTGTGCTTTCACAAAGCATCCATCTCGAGCAAGTGCATATGCAGAGCCATAATGCTATTATGGAATTTGTTATTTATCCAAAATGCACTTAAATTTAATTTTTAAATAATTGAAAACATAAATTAAATGCGCATGTAAAACAGTTTCAATGTAGGTTAATATTATAGTAAATATATGGATAATGTGATATGTACATAGATAAAAAATGAATAACACCAACCTCATGGCACCCATCCTCTTAAAACTTTGATCTCAAACAATCGAGGAAAGGGTATGCCGACTACAATATCAGTATTTTCTATTCCTGGTGTATTTGTATCTTTAGAGGGTTTCTCCTCTACCTACATTTCAATAAACTTAACATCTTTCCTAGATTTTTTCAACATATTCTTAAGTATAATCTTCATAAATTGCACAAGCACCATCATTGATTAGTTGTATTTGTTCCTCGATTTCACCTATGTTGTCTTTGTCTTTGTTTTCCTATATTAGATTTGTAAACATTTGTATCAATGTCTAATTATTTTCTATATATACTAATATTACTTTATTTATTGCAATTTTATAGTATAGGTTCCCTATGGCATTGCTCAATGAGGAAGAGGTGGTTGTAGTACAATTTCCTCTTCAACAATATGGAGCAAATATTGAAGATAAAGCTAGTGATACTATGATGGTAATGATGTTGATAACACAGTTGAAGAAGATGGCACAAATAGATTGATCTAGGAGACATTTAATAATGTTGGAATGGATGATGATGGAAACCAGTATGATGGTCGTGTTTTTTATAAACATTTACTTGACAGGGAAATTAAATCTCTTTATGAAGGCTCAAAAAAATCTCTTCTCTCTGTTGTATTACTGTTGGTCAACTTTACGGTGGTGAATGATTTTTCAAACACATGTGTGACACCAATCCAAAGGTACGTAATATATTTTGTGACATTTAGTATTATATATATGGTAAAGCAATTAGTTTTTCCTTTTTTTTTAATAATATTACATTGATCATCGTTTAAATAATTTGTAGCATTTGGATGCAATATGTGTGATTAGTATTGTTTAATACATTAACTATACTACTGTTTTTTTATGTCATAGATTGTTAGGTGATTTTTTGTTACCATCATCAAATGTTTTACCTTGTACGTATTGAGATTTGCATGCCATTATGAAAGATATTGGAATGGATTATCAAGCTATTCATGTATGTACTAATGAAAATATTCTTTATTATAAATAACATGTATAGAAAGAAAAATTCCCAAAATGTGATAGGAGTAGATATCAAACCGATAAAGTTAAAAAAAAAAAGGTGTTCCTCAAGGTTCTTCGTTATATTCCCATAATTCCATGTCTATGACAATTGTTTAGGTGAAATAACATAACTTATGGATTATCATGCAATGAATAAAAGTGAAGATGATTTTCTTCGAATGGTTGTAGATGGATCTACATTTAGGAATATAGAGGAATGGTGGCCAAAGTTTAAAACATAGCCTTGTAATATTAGGCTTTCATTAGTAGATGACGACATCAATCCATTTGGAGAGATTAGATCTAATTAATCGGTGTGGCCTATTTTTGTTATCAATAATAACAATCCTCCATGGAATTCAATAAAGAGGGATCACATAATGTTGATAATAATTGTTCCAGGTATTAATTTTTTACTCATATATGTCGTAATTATGTATTGTATGTTCGATCAATTAGGTAAGTACCAGGAAATATATATATATATATATATATATATATATATATATATATATATATATATATATATATATAGATTGAGGCTCTTATTGATGAGTTAGTGGAGTTATGGAACAATGTCACCATGCATGATATCTCTAGACCAATAGATGCACAAAGGGAATTTGAATTCCATGCAATGATTGTATGGAAAATTTACGATGCCTCAGGGCTAACACATTTATGTGGTATGTTATAATGTTACCCTACACTTTAATAATGTTTAATTTTATGAAGTTCATTTAATGTATGTCTTTTAAATAGTCCCTTCATTGTACATACTTAAAATAATTGATATAAAAATTATTCCATCTCTTGTACATCTTCAAACAAAGGGTAAATTTTCTTGTCTAGTTTGTGATCCTAAAATTAATTCTCATCATTCAATAAGCTTAGGAAAGGAGGTGTTTGATGAGTATAGGAACTTTCTTTGCAAGAACCATAGTTATTGAAGTATCGAAAAAAATATTTTCAATGGGAAAAAAGTGATTGCATTAAGACCACGAACAATGACACCTCGTGCATGGAAATTTCAATATAATTGAGTCTCTCAAGGTATGGATCAAATTGTCTGTATCAATATACATGGTATGTTTGGATTCTTTTATATTTTTATGGCATTTTCTTCACTGCACTAATTGAGAGGTTATATTGTTGTTATAATATATTTATTTATCATTCACCTTGTAGGTCGTCAGGGCATTAATAAGAGGGCACTTCCACGAGGAATGAAAAGTTATCTCAAGTAACTCAATAGACTCCCCTACTATGAGCCTATACAATTTTCATTTGTTTGATACAATGTACATAAGAAAGAATTTAACAAATAACTTATGGAAAATCTTATATGGAATGAGAGATAAAGAAAATATTGTCAAGATTGGTAATGACATTAACAAGGCCAATCATGCAATGTAAAGTGCGATTCATTCAAACAACAATGGAGATGGCCAAAATATAAGCGCCCTTTCATGGTTATTGACAAAGCAAAAAAGCAAGGATGTTAAAGAGGTTATTGAAAAAATTAAATTTCCAACTGGATTTTCTTCAAACATAAAGAATATCCTAACAAAGAAAGGTGAATTATGAGGGGTAAAATCTCATGATTGGTATACATTAATTAAGGTAATTATTTTGGTTTATATATTTGTACATTGGTGAAACTTCTTGTTAGTGTTTTTTTTTCTACTAATTTTGGAATAAATAATGATCGATCATTATTTTTGTTACAGTATGTTCTACCTCTATCTCTCCTAGACAAATTTGACAACAATTTCAAACAAGTTATATATGATATTGGAAAATACATGAGGTAAGTAGATATTTATGTACAAAGTGTAATTTGTTCAATAATTTGTAGTACAACTTATATTTGATTGCATGTGTTTTACTTGTCATCATGTACTATATATTTTTTTGTTGAAACCTGTAATTTTCTTACTTCATTTGTAGATGGTTATCATCTAAATAAATCGATAAAGAAGATATAAAGTATTGGAGGAAACAAATTCCTCGTCTAATGTGTGAAATGCAAAAGTATCTAACTCTGGCATTTTTCAATGCACAAGAACACTACCTCATACACCAAGTTGAGGGGATTGAAATGTGTGGACGTGTACACACAAGATCAATGTGGATTGTTGAGAGGCACTTGAAATCACCGAAGGCTTTGGTCAAACAAAGAGCATGACCTGAGGGTTATATGGTAGAGGAATACATGTTATATGAAACCATGGTTTAAGTGTGTCAATATAGTCCTACAATAGGAAGAAGTATAAATGTATTATGTCACATTTGGGATGTCAAATCCATGAACAAATTTGAATGGGGCCACCAATTGGGGAAAGGTAAAATGAGAAAAACAAGATGTAAGTAGATAGTGGAGATTTATAATACAATTGAATTTTTTATATTTATGTATATATTATTTAATTTTTAGTCGTCTTGCATAATCCATTATTATGAAGGTATAAAATGGTAACTAATTATATATATGTGTGTGTGTGTGTGTGTGTGTGTGTGTGTGTGAATTTTTTTATTTTAATACAATCGGTCAAGAGTGGGGCACAATAAATTTAAACATTGTGAAAAATCTTGATTGGATGAAGGTATAGATTGAATGCTGAAAATAAGATAATAATGGTAGGTTATCATGGTATAGTGTGTATACGTTGGTTACATAAGTTCAACATATTGGAAATACCAATCTTACAAAGAGGGAAATTAATTTAGCATATGGTTTAGAATATCATCAAGCAAGCATATTCACCCATACTACTTAGTTTTTTTTTTTATAATTATATTGATGCATATGGTGTGTTTTTTTCTTAATTTACAAAATTTCCAAGTATAAATATGGTTATTAACTGATAATTCATTTTTTATGTGTTTGACATATTGCAGTTGAAACACCACAACAAAATGTGGTGTGATGGCCAAAAGTTTTGCATGAAAAGGTTGGATGAAAAGATGAAAAATTATGATAGTGGGATAACTGCAATATTTCAGGTTATCAATGATTCCTCTATAGGTTACAAACATCCATAAGTCTCTGAAAATCGATACTATGGGTAACTACATGAAATAATTGAGTAAGACTTTAAATCCTTCAAATTATTTGTGTTCAATGTCAAATGGTTTAGGCTACGAATCCATGAATGTGACCCTGATATAGCTATTATTGAGCATGCTAAGAGATTTACCATGGTTGATACAATAAAATTTGAGCCAGGATAAGACCCCTATGTTCTTATAACCCATTGTGAATAGGCATTTTACGTATAGGTTCCATGTAAAGAGGGTCGGTCATATGTTGTTAGATATCATCCAAGAGGAAGGCTATTAAAGTATAATGTATCAGAAGAAGATGAAATTAAATAATAATATGATGTAGATGAGTAGAGGGTTCATGTGTCATATGAATATTTCAAAGATGTTCAAGGATATGTTAAGCGAGACAATGTTAATTTGGATGAACTAGATGATATTGACGTTGTGTTGGATGAAGAACTTGAAGAAGTCGAACCAAATGTAGAATAGCATGTTACGGAAGATGATATAGAGAATGATGATGATACCGATAAGGAAAATTGTTAAACAATAATTTGTCACCGTGCTCATTTTCCCATCTCTAATCCTAAAATTCCCTGTGATGAATCCTGTGCAATGTTTCCATTATCAATAAATATGATAACATATCCCCTTTAATATCCAAATAAGACTTCCTTGAAAGATTACTGAAAAAACTTCGTAAAAGTCCTTGTTTCCTGGGTCAACACCCTTCCTAGTGCCTTGACCGTGTTGATGTCCTTTTCCCAGTTTTTGCCTAGCACTGTCGGTGCCCTAATTTCTTGGAAAACCACGTTGATCCCCTCTCTGGAAGTGCTTCCTAAAATGGAGGTGAATATTTGACCTCTAGAATCTCAAGGGTAACAAGTTGGTTATTGAACATAGATGATAAGGTCGATCTCTCTTATTTTAGAGCCTTTATCTCATCCATGGGGGGTCATCCCTTAGAAATTGGGCCTTCCTCATCCTTTTATGGGCTCTGAACCTCCTTCTCCTTGCTATAAATTCAAATCCCTCATTCCCCCAAGTTTAGAGCTTGGTTGATCATTTTCAGACTCTTCTAAACTCTCATCCCTTTGCATGTTAGCATCCTGATTAAGCCTAAGTGCATAGGAGAAGGAATGCTTTTGAGCTAGGTGAAGGACTCAGATTTTCACCTAAGGATGCCTCCAACATCAAGGCCTGGTTGTAAGCTCTCCTTTTGTAATTTATCAATAATAACATCTGATGTTTAATTTCTATATTTGTCTACATGATTATGAAAATATTTTGTTACTCCTTGATCTACTAGATAGTTAGTGTTTACATTTATTATATATTGCATCACGTTTTTTGTTGTCTCCTGATCATCCACAAGTATTTGTGTGCCATCAATAGCAGGAAGAGGGCCTACAAGGATTGTGGATCAAGGTCACCATTAACGAATCAAAGGAAGCAATTGGAAAAGGGTATTAATGTCTCTTTCCTCTTTGCATTGTAAGCATTAGTTAAGAGTGCTTATGTTAGAAAGAATATCATGTTGCTAGACCCACTCTAGGGATAAAGAGATCACCTTTATCCACAGAGGGGATTTATCTTGACAACAGAACTGGCGAATCCTCTTAAGAGCTTTAGCCTTTTAAGTCATCCCTCCCTGAACCGATCTTGGATTAGTTTCAACGATTTTTGAAATATAAATCTGCTTAGGCCTCTATTAGCTTGTGTAAGGGTTGTTTTTCACTTCACTGTGTCAGGTGGTGTGTGTGTGAGACTCTTTTTGTTTTTTCTTGTCGACTTCAGCTCATTATCCAATAGCTTAATCTAGGAACCGGTAGTACCTTGGAGCTTGCAAACATTAGTGGAAGTATTCCTCGAGATCGAAAGTGGGTTCACATCATTGGCTCCTGATTTGTTGAGTTCATTGGTATTTGACATCAACTCATTTATTCACAATTAGTGGACTCTACTAGGTACCTTGGGGTCCATTTTTCTCATTGGCAAATTCCCTCATGTTTGTTACTAGTTTACCTCATTGGATGGTAATTAGGTGGTTTCTACCTTGCTCAACTTCATCTCATATATTTGCATGTGTAGATTCGTACCATCCAGGTTATGTCGAAGACCCTGGGTTAGGGACATATCACTCTTATAAGTCACCCTTCCCAAGCTGCATTGGAGTTATGTATCATTTATGTACCTTGAGGGCTATATGGGGCACTTCTCTATTTTTCATCTGTCCATATTCCTACTGATATATACTGTGCAATTGATCCACGATTGTATTTCTTAGTGGCTATGGTATTTTCATTGAGTCACATGGATCCACTATGTATGTCTGTCGTGGCCATGTTCTAGCACTTTAGGTCATGGATCTGTAGTGTATGTTTTGGCAGACATGTTTAGTATTATCTTATGACCGAGCATGGGTATGCCTACCTTGGGGATGTTATCAGCACAATTGAGACATTCGATCTAGTGTCTTCCGATCCACATCCTTGGATTTGTTTCCCCACTATAATTTTTACCTCTAGGTTTTATCATAATGTATTTCAGCCATCAACTTCTCATTTTGACCTCATACATTAGGGGGCATATGTTATCAGCCTATTTCTCCACCCTTGGATCACTCACCCTTAGCCCTCATGGTCAGATTAATTTTTCCTGACAGGGGGTGACTTTTTGAGCCATTTTGACCTTTAACTATAGGCAGGCAGGCTTATGCCTGCCGCCAAAGGCCTATAGTCACTACTAGACCTTCTTGTGCCTGTGGCTAGGGCCCTATTTTTTCCTTTATGTGCCCACAACCAAGGGGATGGTCCAAAATGACTTAGTCACTAGGAGATTAGTTCGATTCCTTACCTATTTGAGCTAGCTAGGACTCATCAATTAGAATCTTATGTAATTTCTTGACATCCTGAGCATCTATATTCATCCTCCTATGACCTATCTTCTACCTATTTAAATTGGATCATTTCAGAGGGTCAAGCTAGTTTTTGAGTTTTCAGTTTTGGAGAGTCAGAATTTTGATGAGCTGAGATCTTGATCGCATGCTACCATTTTGGTTCCATGTGGAGGTTTTGTGAGGTCTTAGACTTATGTAAGTGATTTTCATGCTCATTCCTTGGGTCTAGTAGGGAAAATATGTCAGATCATGCAGAGGAGATGTAAAAGCGAATGTATAAAGAAATGTATTATTTTATGTGATTAATGAAGATATATTTTCTCTCCCTTACATACTTATGCTTTAGAAAATATTGTGATTAGCTTATACCATTGTTTCTCTAACGAAATTATGAGGAAGATATCTTGTCTTCCATGAGCGTTCGTGATTTTATGTAGGCGTTGATATCGAGAGTGGATGAAGAAGATCACTTGAGTGGAGTGAGAGGATTCTTATACAAACTCAAAATCCGTCCCCAAACTACGAGGAGGAAGGTACCATTTCTTTTTCTCATAGTGTATACTCGATTTCATGATGCTTTATGATCATATGGTATTGGAATATATTGTATCTTCTTAGTATTTTATCATTCTGATGATCTACTTGGACACTAGATCACAGAGAAGAAACTCAATTTCTAATGAAAAACTTTAAATAGTTTAGACCACGATGATTTTCAGATCAGGAATTCAGCTGGAAATCCAAACCCACATGAAGCTTTGGAATGAATTAAACCACCCCATGAATGAGTCAATGAATTTCCTTGGAACATCACATGAGTTTGCAATTAAAAAAACCTTTGGGTTTCGTGAATGAATGGGTCACAAGTTGTTGGTTGATAATCATGTGTCATGAAAGAAGAAATCCTTTGTCCACTGGAATTACTGAGAGTCATGGTCTTACTATTTTTATGTGACAATATCCATTTGAAAATGTATACACATGGGAAAATCGGGTACCTACATGTAATCTTGTGTAACCCTAACCTCTGGACATTGACATACACTTGTTAGTCTTCAAGATATTCTTGAAGGTATTTTTTGGCAATACCTCATTCAACTTCTGCCATGTAATGTCTGACTCTTTCTCTATGAATATTTGATTTCTTGAGTGACGTTTGAGTAAACTGGAAATTTCACTGGAGAACTCTCAACTGCCTTTCAGGTGTTGCTTTCTATGGTGTCCTTTGAGATAGTTCTCTTGGGATCCATGTTGACAGTAACTGATCAAGTGAAGTCATAAAAAAATTTAGTACCTGTAAGAGAGAAATTTGATCATGGAAAACATAAATTAGCTCAAGCAAATTAACTCACAAAGCAAGATTTGGGCAATAACCACAAAACTAAGAGGGAAAATTGCACAAATTCTGAGTCGAGGGAAGACATTGGCTTTATAAATTGCACATTGCAGAGTCTCAGCATTCAGGGGGGAGGATTTAGGCTTGATACTGCGTAATACACAGTCTTAGTGTGGGTAAGCTAAAGGAGAGATTGCAAATTCGTAGTATCAGTGGCCAAGGGTGAGGCTTGAGCCATGGAACTGCGCAATGTGTAGTTGGGAAATCTAGCAACTGCTCATTGCGCATTCTCAAAGGCCAAGCACGAGACTTGAGCCATGGGGTTGCGAAATGCATATTTGAACATCACAACTATTGGCTAAGTGATGGCAAAATATTCCTGGGAAGAGGGTGAAAAAGTGACACATCTTGAGTGATAGTACAAGTAAGAATGCAGATATGACTAAGGAAATATAGATCAGTGAAAATGAAGTGCAAAAAATCAATATGAAAATAAAAAATAAGCATTCATAAGGAATCTCTTAAATGACGACCACCAGTGGGAAAAACAAGAAAGTTAATGTGACACTTTTGAATTTTCTAGAAATTATGAAAATAAGAAAGGAAAACAACACTCGTATAAGCAAAACGATAAAAAAGGACAGAAAAAGTGACAAATATGATAAAAGAGAAACTTACTTAGAAAAGTGCTGCAAACTCCACCGAACGATCCTTGATGTCCTCAGGAAAGCTAGAGCTTCAATATCAAATGTGTAAATGAGATCTAGTGGCATATATTCTATAGATATAGGCTATTTAGGGTTTATGACATGCATGCCTAAAAACAAGGAAAAAACGACACTTGATGAATATTAAAAAATAACAACTTGTTCCACTCTTTGGGAAACTAATAATCTAGTCTCTATTTTCTAGGAGTTTATTATTATTATTATTTTCGAGAACTAGTCCCTCACGCTGCCAATAAGGATTGTGCAATTCCCAACCACAAGGATTGGGCAACTCCTTGGCTTAGTGAAATGCATAATTTCTGAGGGCATGGGAAGCTTCTGCGCAAATCCTGAGCTCAAGGCTGACCCACCTCTCAATAATGTGTAATCCAATTCCTCAAGGTTGGCCTTGCTTCCAAGATTGCGTAATTTTGGAAGGGAAGATCGACAATGTTGTAAGGTCAAGGTAGAAGATGGGTTGTGTTTGAAAATATCAAATCAGGATCAAAACAAGGTATCACAAGAGCTGTATGAAATGATAGGCCTTTCACATAACATGAATACTTGATAGAATGGAAGGATAAGCTGATGTGGATAGAAGGAAGGCTCCAAAATCAAAGCACAGGAAAATTTTTGAGGGTGGTTGTAGGAACTACAACACTTGGCGACACACTAGTAGAACTCCAACTCTCTGTATGGGTCTTAAATCATGTAAAATAGGTCTGCGGTGATACTCATTCATTATCAACTCTTTTAAACTCATTCGATTTCGGATATACAACTTTCCTTTGAAGGTTAACAATTGATCCTTGCTAATTCCATAGTCATAAGGTTTTTCTTGTCTTTTGGTTTCCTCCACTTGATGCCATAAAAATCGATATTCAGGATCCTTCTCGACTTCCTCTTTTATCTAATCTAAAAATTCACATTCGATTTGATTATAGAAAAGTTCATAAACACAATGAAGTTTTCTGCTTAAGGCATCTG
Source organism: Pinus albicaulis (assembly GCA_034641835.2). Lineage (NCBI taxonomy): Eukaryota > Viridiplantae > Streptophyta > Pinopsida > Pinales > Pinaceae > Pinus > Pinus albicaulis. The sequence goes on from CM076575.1 coordinate 1,227,605,203, forward strand.
CCACATAATTTTCTTTGCCTTTCCCATGTTGTATATCAAAATCAAATTCTCTTAGGAAGGCATTCCACCTTGCCTATCAAGCATTTAAATATGCTTTCTTAAAGTAGATGGTTAGGCTGCTATGATTGGTTTTTAACACAAATATTTTTCCTAACAAGTAGTGCCTCCATACCTGAACTGCATGCACTACTGCTGTCAGCTCTAAATCATAGGTAGAATATTATTGTTCATGATCCTTTAATTTTCTCGATTCATAGGAAAACACTCTTCCTTCTTGCAACAAAATTACCCCAACTCCTTCCGTACAAGCATCAATACAGAACTCATATTCTTTTTTGGGGTCAGCTACCCTCAACACCGGGGCTGTGGTCAACAACTATTTTAACCTTTCAAAACTATTCTAAAACTCACTGGTCCATTTAAATGCTTTTCCCTTTTTCTACAAAGATGTAATTCGAAAGGAAATATTTGAGAATCCTTCAATGAACCGTACTCACCATTCCATAATAGTTTTAATTTTCTATGGATCGACTGCTATTCCTTCAGCTAAAATGACATGGCCTAGATACTGTATCTACTCTTTGAAAAATTCACATTCACTGAACTTGGAGTACAACTGATTTCTTCTTAACATCCCCAACGCTATCCTTAAGTGATCCTTCTATTCTTCCATGATTTTTGAATAAATCAATATATCACCATTGAATATCAGCACAAATCTGTCCAAAAAGGGGTGGAATATGCCATGCATCAACCTCATAAATGTTGATGGCACATTAGTTAAACCAAATGGTAATACCACAAACTCGTAATCCCCATATCAGGTACGGAAAGCAGTCTTGTAGATATCTTCATCTTTAATTTGGATCTGGTGATATCTAGATATTAATTCTATCTTCGAGAATACAGTTGCCCCCTTCACCTGATCAAATAGGTCATCAATTCGTGGCAATATATACTTATTTTTTATTGTTAATTTATTGAGTTGTCTATAGTCCATGCACATTCACATGGTTCCATCCTTTTTCTTTACAAACAACATCGGTGCTCCCCAAGGGGACACACTCGGTCGAATATATTATTTATCCAACAACTCTTGCAACTGCATTTTTAGTTCAGTTAGCTCTGGTACACTCATTCGAAATGGTGTCCTTGAAATTGGTGATGCTTCTGGCGTCAACTTAATAGTGAAATCGATGTCCCTTCTTGGAGGTAAACCTGGTACATCTTCTGGAAACACGTCCATGAAATATTGTGCTATTGGTATGCATTCCAGCATATGGGTCTTCTCCTTAGAATTAGAAAGACCCACCTGAATGACATATATCTGAAATCCATTTCTAATACACTTACTCATTTGAGAAGCTGTGATAAGACACAACTGTAAGGGTTTCTTGATTCCTTTTATCTCTTAACGATTTCCATCATTAATTTTGTAATATATAATATTCTCTTCATAATATACCAGTGTCCAGTGTCTCTCCAACCAATCCATGCCCTGTAGTACATCATAGGATCCCAAAGGAAGTACATTTAGATCCACATTTAACTGTTGGTTTCCAATTTCCAGTGTATAGTTTGGAATTTTGGCACAAAATTTTATTTTTTCCCCAGTGGCTAGCTATACTAGCCAGATATTTTTGAACTTTTGACTTTGTAATTTATATATTTCTACTATTCTGGGGTTTGCATAACTTAAACTGGCACCTGGGTCAACCAAAATAGAAACAGGTTGTGAAAGTAACTTACCTTCTAGTTATATCATTGTTGCTTGATAATCCGCCTGTCAATCCTCCAAAGTTGCATTTATTCTGGGTATATTTTGTGCCACATCTCCCACCATAGAGGCTTCTTGTAGGTTAGATATTGTTTCACTTCTTCATCGTTGTGGACAACTTTTATAGTAATGAGCCTCGCCACACCCCCAACACTATAGAGGTGGTTTCTGGTTTTGTCCTTGTTCAGGTTTACTGGAAGCCTATGTAGGCTTTTCTTTCGTAGGCCATTGAGTTCTTTGGTGGTTTCTTCTAAACTTTGTGCTCACTAAATTCCTTGTAGAATTCTTAAATTTATTGGTCCTAGCATTTTTGAAATTTGAACTACTTTTCTGCCCTTTTCTTGGATGCCAATTTTTGCCTATTTCTCCTTTTGCCTTAGACTGTTGGTAACACATTCTCGATTTTCTAATCACTTCATCCATTTTCCTTGAATTTACGAACTCAGTTCGTTCTTTCATGTGGGTTGGAAACTACTTAATAACCTCTGAACCTTAGCCTTTTCATCTCTTAAATAAGGAATGTATCTCAATAAAGAAGTGAACTTTGTTATGTATTCATCCATTGTCATTTGACCCAATCTCAAATCATGGAATTCTATGGATTTTTCATCATATAAATGTTCTTTTAGATATTTTTCCTTAAATTATTACCGAAACTCATCCCATGTCACGTACTAGTCTTCAATGTTATTGACATTCTTGACTTCCTCCCACCACACGGTAGCCTTTTCTCTCAATTGATATATGGCCAACCCGGCTTTAATATTTTTATTGTACTCATAAACTTGAAATTATTTTTTCATATTAATCAACCAAGCTTCTGCCACCTCTTTCACTTCTCCATCAAACATAGGTGGTTTAATATTTCATAACTCACCTTGTAAATCCACTTTTTGTTTCTTAATTTCTTGTTGTTCTGACACATTACTAGACTCAGCCTCATTATAGTTTATATTCTTTTTACTTCATTGTGAATGGCTTCTTTCCACTATGTCATTGGTTTGGTCCTTAGATTGTTGTTCATTTTATTCCTGTGTATCTCTATCAGGACTGGGTTGTAACACTCCTTGATTATGTTTATCAAAAAGGATTTTGAGTATCCTTTCCCGCTCTTGCATCAAGCGCTCATTGTCACTCCTAATCCGGTCAATTTCTTCATATAACTTCTGCACAGTGCTTAGAAGTATATTGGTTTGGTGCTACTCTTCTTCCAGCAATCTACTAGTATGTTGATGTTGTTCTACACTCAGCTAAATCTACAATTCAGGATTCATTTCTGTATGGGATTGGGGTGTGTTGTGTAACCAGCTCCAAAAATAGAAGAAAAGAGATATAAACGCCTTAGAAATGAGCCACTTCGAGGGGGCAACCTCTAATACATTACATAAATGAACAATTCTTGGATGATACAATTTACAAAACCTCCTTTCTATATATAGGAGTCCATGGGGCCATGATGTAATCCTAGTGGGCCACAATGTAATCCTAGCCGACCTAACAATAATTATTTAAGGGCACAATAATAACAAAATGGGGGTTACAAGGGTACAATAATAACAATAAGGGGGGCTACACTAACATAATAAGGGGCTATACTATTAATATAGGGGCTTAACATGCCCCTCTCCTTCAAACAAGTGTTGTCCTCAACGCTTGATTATTTCTTGATGCTTCTGTATAAAATTCTCATCCTCCCATGTGGAATCTTCTATAGGAAAGTTCTTCCACTTGCTGAGATACTTTGAAATTGATCGTACTTGTCGAGTTCTTGTTTCTATGACTGCTTCATAACTTCTTTCGATGTGATGTTGATATTCCTGTTGTTTCATTAGATTCTGCACCAAAGTTGGGTTATCCTTTGAGAGTTGGAGAATTTGTTGTTGATGCTCGTTGTGATCTTCTACTAATTTATCATCCATATTAGCTATTATTTGATCCTTCAAACCATCCAACTTAGCCTCCATTTCTGCTTTTAAACCATCTATTTCATCTTCGATTTCTCTTCGTAAGATCAAAGCTTGTTGCACTTGGTACCGTAATTTTGATATCTCATACTGCAACTCTTCCTCTTCATGCGTCATAGTATAGATTTTTGAGGGATTAATGGGTATAGAATTTTTTGGAGGCATTATAGAACCCAATAATGATAAAAATTCTAAAATATGCACTTGGAATCACTTCAATTGCTTTTTCAAACAAACGTTATGCAATTTTAAAAACTAGATACACACCTTTCTCTTGCTTTTGAGGAGCTAGATATTGAAATTAAATTATATGTCACATGAATTAGAAAATCTTCAATATACGAAATTCAGCCCTGTAGTATCCCTCTGAAGCTTCTTTAAAATTCCACAGGTCTGATCTAATTTGGATTCCCCAAGACAAAGTTGTGTCCAATCTCCCACAATGACCTAATTTTGGACTGGTTCAGTAGAGCAAACTTGTAGGACTTGCCACATGTCATTGTTTCGTCCTTTGTCTCTAAAATTGATAGCAAAGAAACTAAAGTCTGTGTTCTTGTGACCACCTTTTACGGCACTCAAATCCACTACCCAGAGAGAGAGTTATTGAACGTTTCCCACAATCACCTCTTTGAGATGAAATTCAGGAGCCTGAAAAAGCACTACCTTCCACAGATCATATCTCCAAAAATATTGCGAACCAAGCTCTGAAATTTTTTGACGAATTTCCTCAGGATTTCAGCTTCGCACCATACGAATTTTAGATTCTGAACCTTCGTAGAAAAACATTTATAGCGAAAATTCCACGATGACCTGTTTAGGAGCCTGAAAAAAGACCTGATTTCCACAGATCATATCTCCGAAAATATTGCGAACCAAACTCTGAAATTTTTATAAAAGATTCCTCAAGATTTTGGCTTCGCACCCTAAAAATTTGAGCTTCTGAAACTTCGTAGAAAAAAAATTATAGCGAAAATGCCACGATGACCTGTTTGGAGTAGAGAAACCCTAGAATCCCAAGCCTCTGATACCAAATGTTGTGTAACCAGCTCCAAAAATAGAAGAAAAGAGATATAAACGCCTTAGAAATGAGCCACTTCGAGGGGGCAACCTCCAATACATTACATAAATGAACAATTCTTGGATGATACAATTTACAAAACCTCCTTTCTATATATAGGAGTCCATGGGGCCATAATGTAATCCTAGTGGGCCTGAAATGTAATCCTAGCCGACCTAACAATAATAATTTAAGGGCACAATAATAACAATATGGGGGTTACAGGGGTACAATAATAACAATAAGGGGGGCTACACTAACATAATAAGGGACTATATTATTAATATAGGGACTTAACAGGGTGTAGGTTCCCCTACATTCTAGGGTGTTTGTTGTGTCGATCCCCTCCTCATATTGTCTTCTACTATGTTATTTCTTTTCTGTGCATCATTTACACACAAAAATTTATCATTTTAGGTGACCCCTAGGGTCCCATCGTGTGAACGTTGCTCTCATACCACTTGTAGCGTACATAACAGTTCTACATAAAAAATAAAAAATAAAATACTTTTTCCTTTTATACATGATTATAATATATATTTACATTCCACAATTATATGATTAGCATGGTAATTTGAAACACATTACCGTAATTTACATTGGCTATTTTTACAATGCATTTATATGGATACTCCACATGAGACTTCATTATTTTAACCATATAATCTTATACATAAACCTAACCTCTTAACTCCATTTGACAGTTGTATTTGCAATAATATTATGGTTTTCCTTCTGGGCGGAAACATGAAGCCGGGTTACACTTTTGTGAGAATCGGGGGCGGAAATTTTTTTTCGGCAATAGTTCGACCGAACTTTATGAGAAATTTCCGCCGAACTCATTCTTCCGTTTAGATTGATGGCACAATGACGGCATGGGAAAACATAATTTTTGTCAGAGATGGGAAAACCGGAAACAAAAGTTCGGCCGAAATTTTAGTCGTAAAATAGTTCGGCCAAACTTTTACTCTTAAAATAGTTCGATCAAACTACTTCTTATAAACATATCGCCCATGAAGCTCAATTGTTTCCCACATTGTTTCTTCGCGCCATTTTTGTTGTTGTTCTGTTGGCGCAATTTTCTGGTGATCTGTTG